>CM075782.1:12211976-13513642 GCA_037974665.1 Ehretia macrophylla | reverse complement strand
GAGATCGAGAGTTTTTGGCTGATCTTATAGTGCTTATTTTTCAGGATTATGAAGTTATTTTGGGGATGGATTGGTTGACGCAGCATCATGCACGGCTGGATTATCAGTCGAAGGTTATAGAGTTCCTGGTATCGGGACAACCTGTGCTTAAGGAGAAAGGAAAATGTGATTTGTTAGGAAAGGCTGTGATATCCTCGATCAAAGCTGTGAAGTACATGAGGAAAGGTTGTGGTGGATACTTGGCTTATTTAATTAACAAGCCAACGGATCAAGTCAAGTTAGCGGAGGTGCCAGTGGTTAGAGAGTATGTTGATGTATTCCCGGATGAGTTACCAGGGTTGCCACCCGCAAGAGAAGTTGAGTTTGTGATTGAGACGTTGCCAGGTACACAGCCGATCTTTAAAGCTTCGTATCGTATGGCTCCGGCCGAGTTGCAAGAGTTGAAAGTTTAGTTGCAAGGGTTGCTAAAGAAAGGGTTTATACAACTTAGTTCGTCTCCATAGGGTCACTAGTCCTGTTTGTGAAGAAGGAGGATTGGACATTAAGGCTTTGCATTGATTACAGGGGATTGAACCAAGTGACCATTAAGAATAAGTACCGTTGCCATTGATCGATGAATTGTTTGATCAACTCCAAGGGGCCAAGGTCTATTCGAAGTTTGACTTAAGGCAGGGCTATTATCAACTCCGTATCAAACAGGAGGATGTACCTAAGTCTGCTTTTAGAACGAGGTACAGACATTATGAGTTTGTTGTAATGTCATTTGGATTAACAAATGCTCCTGCTGCCTTTATGGACTTGATGCACAAGGTGTTTCAGCCTTATTTGGATCAATTTCAGGTGATATTCATTGATGATATTTTGGTGTACTCCAAGACGGAGGAGGAGCATGAGAAGCATCTACATATGGTGCTACAGAAGTTGAAAGAACATCAGTTATACGCTAAGTTTAGCAAATGTGAGTTCTGGCTCAAGCAAGTAACATTCTTGGGACATGTGATTTCTCAAGAGGGGATTGCAGTGGATCCGACCAAGATTGAAGTGGTATCAGAGCCGACTAGTACGTTGTGCCAGTGAGGGTACTGGGTCCCCAAGGAGGGGCGGATGTAATATCCCACATCGATTAGCCAGGTCTTTGGACTATTGAATATATAGAGATATCTCGTATATTCGTGCAGACGCATTTTCCCGTCAGGATTCAAGCCTTGGCGGGATGAATAAAACAGTGAGGGCACGCTCGGGGCTTTGAGCCTAGGGTGTACCAGAGCAGACAATATCTGCATAGTAGTATCCTCCTACGGGTCAGGGCGCTACAATAACCACCTAATATGTAATTAATTAATCTAATCACCATTAGTTTAATTAATTATGGAAATAAACTTTTCATATTTATATATTGGTCCCAATATTTAATAACAATTATACATTGGCCCACTAACTTTTAATGCCTAATTATATTATTTGGTAACACCTTAACATAATCTCAAGCTTAAAGAGAACCTATTCACAATGTTTTATTGTGTGTGACTTTCTAGATTCAAAGGCATATAGCAATGAGGGACCATTAAACACTTTTAATCTATTTTGAGAATGTCTTTCTTATTCTCAAAATACCCTCAAGTTCTAGATTGACGTCTAGCAACGTGTCTAGACAATATATAACGCAATGAAGTCCAATTCATGTGAACCTATTTATAGTCATGAATTTTTGTGCAATTTGATCTTTCCATTAATTCGTCACAACCGAGTAAGAACCATGAAAATGATTAAGTTCATAAACTCGATAATGATGCATAGATCTAAATGGTAGAATGAGAGATTACATGTGGAAAAATCCATTTCCATTATTTATGTCTTGGCCAAGGACTTCTTCATTCAACTACTGAAGTTAGATTGCATAGAACATCACCTCACGTCGGAGGTTAATGGATTCTATCTTAACAACTACCTGCCAATCACTATATCGGACAAATAACACTACAAAAGGTTGTAACCCGTCTAGATTAACAAAAGACAAGTATTATGGAACACCCCGATCTCTCATGAGACCGGAGCCCCGATCCAAATCTTGAGGTCACAAAAAACGAGAAAAAACAGACGGAGTTTTCCCCTATTTTCAGGACTAACCACATACCTGCACTCAGAAGAAATAACCACAACAACGGTACACAACATTCATACACAACCACAACTCTCATTAAACATAACCTCTCCAAGTTTCTAAGGCCATCTGAGCCTTTTATTATGACAAAATAAAACACACAAGCATACATATCCACTAACTATTGAAGTACTATGGCTATAATTCCGATTATCATACCACTTTAATATTTTCGAGTTAACTTTCTTAGATGTTAAGCCATTCAACCATCCTCCATTTAAACCCATACAAGCATGCAAGCTAAACTAGGCAATAAAGTAAAGCTTTAAGTTATTACAAGCCCACTACTACCTATCAAGTCATACAAGACTTTAACTTCAAATTACAATCCTCTAAGAGAAACACGAATACATACAAGACCATAGGATCTCAAAATAAATTACGAGCCAAGTTAATCAATTAATTTATATTAATTCACATTGGACAATTATCTAAAGCTAAACATCCACTCAATGAGACTCACGAGCCTTCTTCTCCTCAAACTCTGAAGGCACCGAACCTGAAATGATTAGAAAGAAGGAGTAAGCAACACAGTTGCTCAGTGAGGGAGAGGAACAAATATCTGGGGAGTTTTGAAAACCTTTCATGCAATGCAAATAAGCCATAGAATCATTAGCAAGACAATTACTAGGTCAAATTAATAAAGCTAATAGTCATTTCAGAAACTATAACTAAGTAATAAACTATATACAAACAATAGAAGAATAACCATATAATCAACTAACAACACATATATATAATACTTAAGCAATGGTACAATCATATATAACTCTCCAAGGACTTAGGGCTCAAGCGAGAGTTACTTAATTAAAAGGATACAAGGCTGTTCACGAGCACGAATCACGAACCACGATCCACAAACCTTGAGCCACGAACTCAAATAGACAATAATAACGATATCGATAACACGAAATCCATAAGTTGGTATCCCCATACACCAAACGGGGTGCTCCGGATATATCCTATGACCTAGCTCTCTCAGGGCGGCATCCCTAGCGAGAAAGAGAATAGCAACGGAGGATGAACAACCACTAGCAAGCTCGTTACCGCCTAGTGGTGACCACCACATCCGTGTTGAATGGTTACGCAACCACGATAAGGATGACGATAGATGTGAGTTTCACTTGATGATATCTATGATTCCAAGGAAAACCGATTCGATGGCCATACAAGGTAAAAGCGTACCAGATAATTTACAAACAATATAAGCAAGACATACTTATTTTCTAACAAAGTAACCAAGCAATTCAATTCACAAAACTTCACTAATAGGGTACACATGCTATCCCAATGCATTTAATCACTTAGCCAATCAATTGAAGACAATTAAAACCACATGAAAAGTAGTACTCCAAGCTATTACCAACATTAAACTTAACTTTGTGACGTTTCCCCTTAGTTCATTAGTTCAATTCAATGCACATGCGAAACATAAGTCACATAATCCACAAGCTAACTATCCTACACTTCTAAAGGCACTTTATGACGCCTTCTCGAGCCATGAAATCTCATTTTTAACTATGTCTATCACAAAAGTCTCGAAAACCCCATGGTCACTTTGAACTACAACTACCCAAACCACCCCTTTAATCAATGCCATAATTACATTTTAAACATTACCTAACATAATAAACACTAACTATGACATTCAAACATACCCAGACGACCAAACTACAAATGACCCATTTAGGATTCAAACCAATTTAATAAGTTTATTCAAGTTTCATTCATTCTAAACACTAATCTAGGTTCACTAACACCTATGGCATCCTTAGACATCATAGAATTAAGTTCATAATCAAAATTTAACCAAAACCCTAAAAATTACTATTCATTATCTTCTTCCTTAGGCCCTTTGCATAATTGAAGCAATCAAAGCATTACACACCATAAAACAAGTCTTCATAGCTAGGAAACACTAAATCAAACAACTATCTAGCATTATATTCACATATAACAACAATATATGAATTTACATAAACTAACTAAAGCATAAAATGTCAAGTAAAATGCAAATCTCTTACCAAAGAAGCTTGTAGATGCTAGGTTAGGACTTGGTGAAGCTAGAAACCACCTCCAAAAAGCTTGGATGAACACACAAGAGTAGATGCAAGCAAGATTTTTTCTTTTTTTTCCTTCCTCAAGGCCTTTAGCCACAAGGGCCTTTTTCTCTTATTTTTGTGTTGTTTTTTTTAATGTATTATGTGCATATATGTGTATATAAGATATATAGATAGATAAGTATATTAGTTGGGCCTTAATTTTATTTAGGAAATTATAGTATAGTTTAGTTAAATGTGGCCCAAAGTGAATGCAATTATAAAAAGTCCAATTAAGTAGTCTAGTTTCTACTATTCACATGGTATGAAAATTATTTTCGTAATGCACTCTCCCGATGTGTAATGTAAATAAAAATTATGAACGTATGCCCAAAAATAAATGCATACTGAGGAAGAAATTTGAAATCGATAAAATAAAATACTTTAATTTTTATCCCGGGCTCATGGCTCGTTTTAAAAAGATGAAAATAAGTCTATCAGGTATTAGAAACAATCTCGTAAAATAAAAATGAAAAAATAATATTTAAATTATTTTTATTTGAATTTAATAATTGTTAGTGATCTTTTAAAGAAAAGTAAATATCTATATAATTTAAATGCTAAAAATAAACATATATACACATATAACACTTAAACTGGCACAAATTTATATGCAATAAAGTATGATATACTATATGCTGGGTCTGGGTTGTTACACTCTCCCCCCCTTAAGAAAATTGCATCCTCGCAATTCCTTATTCTCGAAAGAACCTCACATCAACTGTAGTAACTTCAGTCGGAACTGTTGTTGAATAACTACAGTAACCCATGCATACCAACAAGAACACCCATAATAACATCACCGAGCAATCAGTAGGAATACTAAAAGAATCCCACGGAAGAAATCCCAAGTAAGGTAGCCAAATAAAAGCTCCTATGAAAATATTAGTTAGAAGTCCGAATATGATTATCATATGAGAATCCTATCTAGTAGTGTCGGGGAGATAATAATAGGAAATCTGTATATGAATACTAAGATAATGCCATATGTGAGGCCCCGAATAAGAAATCCCATAAGGAATCATATAAAGAATACCAATTGAACATCTTTGAGTGAGAATTCCTCCAAATAGAAGCTTTATACAGAATTCCATATATGATGCCAAATAAGAGATGCATCTGAGATTCCCAAGAGATATTATTGATGGAAATGTTGTTTAAAGATCAACTGTCGCTAAATAACTCTCGACAAAAATGCCAAAGAGAATATCCCACAGGAAGCTCAATTATTAACAATGCATGTTCTCCTGTCGATGTCTGACTAACTGCTCTCTCTTCCTGTTGGTTCATATATCTGGAAGACCCGCTGCCGGTCATCTTTCTATAGGGAAAGAGATTACTTACTAGTTTAAAGGGTAATATATGCATGCATGCAGTGGAAAGCATATAAGGTACATATATTCGTGTGTCATTGTTTGAATAGTTAGTTATTGTTCATCACTATACATACGCGGTATTGGGTCACTATTTATCACTATGCATTACTATTTATCATTGTATAATCATGGGTGAATATCCATTGAATCTTAACACTCCCCTTTGGATATTCATCCTTAAAAAATATGCCTCATTAAAACTTTATTAGAAAAAAATATTGTAGGACAAAATTTCTAGTGAAGTAAAAAGAGTACAATATTCTTTGTACATGCATTTTGTACTGTCTCATTAAAACCTTGTCAGAAAAACTCAATGGAATAAAACATGTGTAGAGGGAAAAAGAGTATTGTACGTATAAGGCTCCCCCTCATGTGAACATATCAATAATGATCACAAAGTCGACACATGTCAATCTTGATAGCTAGTTCATCCCGGGCAATGCTTTTGTGTATGCTCCAGCAACATTTTCACTTTACTGAATTTGATGAGAACTTGTGTCACATCCCTTTTGAATTCATGTACAAATAGAATTTCTATGACATACTTGTATTTGGCCGGCCTCATTAAAACTTTACCAGGAAAAACCCATTAGAAAAAAAAACATTGGTGAAGGAAAAAGAGTACAGTGCTCAAATACCTTCTCCCCCTCATTGCCACCTTAGTTTTCAAGCGTCAAATTCCATATTTCTAACCATGTAATTTGAAAGTGGTTGTGGATAAAGTTTTAGTGAACGAATCTGCTGAATTTTTCCCTTAAGCATAATTGTTGAATATTAGCGACATCATCTTTTTGAAGTTCATGTCTATCCAGTGATTACAGAGGAATATATTTAATCATGTTGTCTTAAAGATAATCACATTTGATTTGTAGCACAATCTTTGCATAATGTCGTTAGACTATCTTTTGTTGAATAATTACCCATATGATTCTCAAACAGATTGCATGATTAACCACAAGCATATATTTTCCTATCATGACTAAAGACATACCTTGCCTATTACTTGTCTTTTCAGTAATCAGATAAATAACCAGTATTTTCATAATCAACTAATGTTGATTTTGAATAAAATGATCCAATATCTAATATTTCACAAGATTTTCAGTATGTGCTCAATCTCATTCCAATGCCTGCAAGTTGGGTTTGTACTATACCTGGCTAACAAATAAACAAATAAAGGCAATATATGGCCTCGTGCTATTAGTAATATACATTAGCGCATCTATTGCATTATAATATGATATATGGTACTTTAGAATCAATAATTCAATCATTATCTTTTCAATGGTGAAAATGATCCTTTTTCCGATTGATGAATCATACTATTTGATACAAAAAATATCAATTTCAGTACTTTGTATAGACATGTATTTTTAATAGTGAATATTCAATATTCAGGTCGAGAAAATTCTTTATTTACATGATTTTTAAATCTCACATCATTTATTAAGATATAAAATTTGATCATTTAAGCTTTTCAAGCTTATATATATCCAAGTGAATAGTAACCAATCCAACAAATAAAAAGACAGAGATGACATAATTGTTTTGACATATATATGTATCAACAGGATATATCAATATATATTAAGATTTTACCACATTCTTCTGGAATGTTTTCATTGATACAATTTATGATCGAATATATTTCTTGAGATTTTCATTCATATGTTTCATGCATATACAGTCCTTACAAGACTTCAATATAAATATCATTATCATATGAATATATGTTTCAGGCATATAGAGTCTTTCAAAGACTTCAATAATATTACCATGTGATTTATATAGGTAAAATGTTACTATATTCACAAGACGCATATGAATTCCTATTAAAAATTACTAGACTAATCTCAATATAATTGTTTTGGAAGAATATACACCAAGGTGTATAATCACATGGCGTACTAACATATTCCTCGTTTGCCTTTAAACAATTCAAGGGAAAATCAACTATTATGATTAATTCCTTGTAATTTCTCATAATGATGTGGGATTGACTCATAATACAATTCTCCCCCTCAATCCCATCAACATATTTCATGTGCGTTTACTTTTTGCTTGGATTGCGTGTCCTCTGTTATTTTGGCCAATCATTTATTTTTTGACATTCTTGAGTAGGCTTCAATTTAAGATCCTCGATTTCTTTTATAAAATCAGTAGCTACTGTATTTTTAAATATTTGATCATGATCAATTTCTCTTTTTGATTCCATTCTCTTCCAGGAGTAATTTAATTGAATGAGATTTCTTTATTCTCTATACTTTTAATCTTCACTTCATTTTCAGGTACCTGATACTTTCTTGGTGTAATATTTCACAGTTATATTTTTTACTCCTTGTCTTAACATTCTCATGATATCAAATAATTCAAAAATGCCAACTCATTTATTCTGCTCCTTTGTCTTTGGAACTAATATGTCTACCATACTTCCAACATGCAGTAGACTTTATTTCTTTAAGTGTTCTCAATTGAAACATCGATTATATTAGGAACAAAGCTGGTATATGTAACTTAGTCACTATCTTTGTATCGAAAATGTATTTGATAATTAATTTGCAACTTATTACAAATGAATAATTTGCTGAACTTTCAGTTCACATTAATTAAAACGAGGATCAATATATATGATGGTGCTTTCTTATTTCTCATTTTCCAACCTTCGTTTTTCTTGCTCTAATACTGAGAATATCATTTCATTAATTAGCAAAGCATTCTATTGAAACATATCCCGTCAATGGTCCAAAATATATATAATATTTGAAGGAGTTTCTAATAATAAATTCTCAATTTTCTTTATAGACCCATCTTTATGCGCTTGTGGGGGAGCAATTGAAACATATATTGCGCAAAACATCCTTAAATAAGATTTGAATAATGGAGAGTATATAACTCAAACGGTTGGGTTTGTTTGAATAAATGTTGCAGCATATAACATAGCATGTCCCTAATCAGGACTAGGCAACGTAGTTCTCAATAATATTGGTCTAGCAATTAGCTACAAACGTTTAATGAATGGTTCCACTAGACCATTTTATGTATGTGTATGAGTCACAAGATGCTCAATACTACTCCCAATTGACATACAATAATCACTAAGTGATTGAGATGTAAATTACCCTTAATTATCAAGATGTATCTTGATTGTATTATCCAGAAATTGTGCATATAATCAAATTATTTGTGCAAGAAATCTTGCAAATACCACATTCCGAGTAGATAATAAGCACAAATGTAACCATCGTGTTGAGGCATCTATTAATATTATAAAATATCATAATGATCCACATAATGAAATAAAATGCCACATATATCCCCTTGAATTATTACAAAAAATGCAAGAGTTTCAATATTAATTTTAGTAGGAATGGCCTTTTAATCAATTTTTCTTGAGCACGAACACTACATGAAAATTCAGTTAACAATAAAATCTTTTGATTCTTTAATAGGTACTCATGTGAGTTTTCAATAATTCTTCTCATCATCATTGCACCTGGATATACAAGGCGATTATGCCAAAGAATAATATTTCTTGGATCAAATATCTTTGTGTTCATTAGTGGGTGTTCATCGGAATTTTCAATAATTCCTTTTATTATCGTTACACACATACTATATATAAGTGAACATTTAAATGCATGAAAATGCTTGGATCACTTTATCTTTGTTCAACTGCTTATATAATTATATGATAAAATCCAGAACATAAAGCAGTAACATAATGATAGCTCTTCTAGAGCATTCAATTAGATTGGTAGTAGCATGAAATATTATAAAATATGATAAAAGAAAGTTTAAATATAATATTAAGATAAGGATCATAATACAATATAGAATAATAAATATGATCCATCTTAACGCTTATAAATTTTTTTATTCACTGATACTCAATAAAAATAAACCAAATATTTTGGCGTACGATATGTACGTATCCAATAACCAGTTCTACCATCTTTATAGCAAGAATTATTATTGTTTTGAGATACATTATTTGTCACGCCTCAACCCCGACCTATTGCTAGGCTAAAGTCGAAACGCGACGTTCGTAACCAATAAACCTATAAATTGATAGCTTAATAACCTGTACATCCATATATATTCCATAAAAGTTCAAAAGTCTGGCAATAACTCCGGCCTTGGAGGTTAACCACCACCTGTTCCTTATATACAAGATCTCAAACCACCTGTCCATACATAAGGACTAACCAACATTCAGTTCCTAGGTCTCAAAAAAATACGGGTGTGTAGTCACATCATATTTGTCCAAAAAGAATAAGTTATTACATCACATAGTTCCTAAGTACATCAACAAATAGGATCACATAAGGCAAAAATCCTCGATGTCACACCAAGGAGTTTCTCTAGCAACTTGAGGGGCTTGCTCTGGCTCAACCTCTCCTGAAATGGTAGAGAAAAGGGTAAGCTACACTTAGCTCAGCGAGGGATAAAAGGGAAGAGAGTTTTTGGAATCATTTTATCATTTCGTAAGCAGTTTGATAAAACATGCTATGCACATAGGATAAACAACCTGTAAATTGAATATATAATAAGAATCAAGAACATGAACATGATATACTCATTGTAAAATGATACTGTAGTATTTGTGATTGCTGATGAAGATGGCTTATGCCTCGAATCAAATAATGATAACCCGACACCACAGCCGAGGATTAAGTCCTCAAAGAAAACCCGACTCCAACTCCATCAATAACCGAGGGTTCTAGATAATTCCCCTCAAAGGTAAAGAATAGGTCCATGGTGGTCGTGGGTATAACCGGCAAGCCAAATGCTGCTTGGGGCCATCGATCGCACCAAGGCCTTTAGAAGGTTGCAACCTTGATAAATATATATGTATAGATATAATAATACCTCAACTCTCCAAGGAAAGACACTGAGCGAGAGAGAGGGACTAGGATAGCAACAAAGTAGGTTGCTTCCGTCATAGCAGCAATATCAAAGATATGGCAAATAAGCATGTAAACCTCTTGCGGTAATAAATGATTAATCAATGGCATATAAAGCAAGCATATAATAATCTTGCAAATATAGCATTTATAGTGCCTCAAGTATTTCCAAGTATCATAAGATAGTGAAATGTCATCAATAGATTACTCAAAACGGAAACAAAACGTAAACACGAGCGAAACTATAAAGCAACTTCAATGCTTTTGCATTAGCCTAATTTAAATAGTTAAGTTCCCTATATTCCCAAACTCCAAATAATCTGAGTTTGATATAGAATTAAAGCTTATTGAGTGTAGATAGTTCTAGAATCAAACAAAACTCAATTTGGAGTTGAATTGACCAATATATAGTATTTAGAAAAATGTTACGCAAAGCTATCAACCATCCGGTTGAGGCATCCGGACAAGTAACTCGTCCCGGATCCACTCGTTCGGATGACTGGCAGCGAGCATCCGGACGAGTCATCTAGTCGAGTTACTCAACCAGATCCACTCGACCAGATGGAGGTCAGAGAGCATCCGGACGAGTACTAGACAGGATTCCCTCATCTGGATAAAGTATTTTGCACACAAATTCAAGGCTAATCTTCCGGGTTTAACATACAAGATTGCACATGTTATTTCCTTGCTCCAAACCACCAATTTAACATACAACAACAACTTTCACTTAAGTGCAATTATATCAAGAATCATTTAAGGCATACAAGTTCAAGTCTTCAACACATACTTGCTCTATCTCACAAACTTCACCCTAGATACTTACTCATGCCACATAAGTGCCTCACATTGTACGCTATACAAGCTTATATAAGTAAGATCTAGCAAAAGATAGCATACCTACATAATCTTGAAACCCTAGTTTGCAACTTCAACTCAAAGCTTCAAATTTACATGTACAAACTTGGATTCATGCTTAGGAAGCACATATAACACATAAATATGCCTTGTATAACCTTTGTAAAGCTTTTAAAACTTTCATCACCTTAGCTTTGAGTTCTAGAAGAAAATGGAGCAAGAAACACTTTGGAGATAGCTTAAGAATGCAAGATAATGCTTGGAAATGGCTGAAATTGCTTCACTTCTTCTTCTTCTCCTTCATTTCCTCTCTTTTCCCTTATTCTTTCTCTTCTCTTGAGCTCAACGTGTAGTGTGTGTGTTTGTGTGTATGCTGATCGTGTGAGTGTGTGTGTATTGTATGTATTTTGTGTGTTTTAGTTAGGTAGAAAATATCTAACATGCCTAATGACTAGACTGTCCTTGAACTAAAAGTTTATTTTCTTGTTTTCCATGTTGTTCTATTCTAATTGTTTTGGTTCTAGTTTAATTATTCTACTTAGCTATTTGAACTTGGTAGGATTTAATTATCGACTACACTATCTAAAACACTCAAATGCACGTTAAACGCTGAAATGCACGTAAATCGAGATAAATACGCACAAATCAATATAAAAGAAGATAAAATGATTTAATTATGTATGACATGATCTATATGTACATGAGGTCTCGTGCTGGGCCTTACATTATTCATAGTGATTTCTTATTTCTCATGCTTGTTCTCATTATTTTTCTTCTGGTAGTAAGATTTATTTTTTTAGCATAAAGATGAATTTAAAAAATTAGACAACGAGCTATGAATTCAAACTTTATGCAATTTAATTGTCTAGAAATAGTAGATATCAAAATATATTTAGTTATCTGTGATAAATATGTTACATGTGTTGGGAATGGTATGCCCAAAAGACCACTAGCACTTAGTCATAATTACATATGGATGGTTTGCAATAAGATAATAAGTGTTATCATATTTATATGAGTATATTTATCTCATTATATGGATTGACATAGGTATATATGTGAATACAAGGTCCTTGTTTTAAGTGTTGACTTAGTTACATGGTGATTATGTACAGAAGATCTAAATTATGGTTACTTGTAAGCAGACTTGTTTAGTCCATAACTTAGTAGTAAAGTTGGGCGCTTTACTATAGTAGAAGTTATAGTGCAATTAGTTCCCCTTGTAGTGGGGTAGTTTACCTTAATTATGGATTTGTTCCAGACTTATTACCCTTATGCATGAGTCTGCATTGGACGGACCTCGTAAGTGTGAACTCTAAATATGTACTATCAAAGAAATAGTCCACTTATACCTACAAGCTTTTAAGTGGACCATTGCTCTTAATCTTGAGCATGTGGGTGTGGTCTAAATGCTTAGGTCAATTACTATGTGGTTTGGGTGTGTAGGATTTGATTAGAAGGGACATGCATATGCAATAAGGAGTCTATACATTAGTCATTCCTTTAGAATGATCCAAGCTAGATCATCCTGAATCTGTGCGCACAATAACACTAATTGTGTTGGATGTTACACTTGTGAGTCACTCCCATGATCAAGTGGATAACTTCCAGAGGATGGTTGAATGGTGGATTAGAGGTTCTAAGGAGATAAGATGTAGTCAAAGAGGTGATAGTACACTTCGAGAACCTACCTTTGACTATGAGTGAGTATAGAGGGTAGAGTGTTAAGACAACACTTAGCTGGTCAAAAGACAGAGCGTCATGTATAGATTGACTAACTCCTGTTTAATCAGTAATTATCTTGGAGTGCAGCCATAGTCTTTTAGTGGAATAGACTTGGTTAAGATGATAAAGTATTGTTAGGGGACTAGCGAGAATATTTTATTCATTTTCAGAAAAAAGATAATTATGTTTTTGGTTCCTCTTCTAGCCATTTACCTTGTAGGTGTCTAAGCTAAATAAATATGTACTATTTTGAGGGAGAATATAATCCATTGACAATTAAAAATCAAAGTAGACTTTCTATTTTTGGAAAGAGTTTTTATTTTGATTATTGACAAAAATTGGATTATAGGATTTATATGATTAATTGATTGATTAATTAAAGTCTAAAGACTACTATAATATTTAAGATAATTTTTTCTCACTATTAGAAAAATAGTTTATTTTTAAATAGTAGTTTAAATTTGGACTTTGGGAATTAATCAAAAGTTATTTGATTCATTGGTAATTAGATATTAAAAATAGATTTTTTGTTTTATAGAAATGAGATTTCTATTTTTAATTATTGGCTGTAATTAAATTAAATAAATAACAAATTAATTGGTTAGAGCACTTTGGCTAAGCTAAGACCCTAGCTCGCAGACCATGATGGACACGTGGGTCCAGGGGCATTCCTGGCATAGGAATTTCGACCATAGGGAGGAAAAATATGGGAAGGAGAAAAAAATAGGAAAATGGGTTTTTTTCTATCCCACATTGATTTTTCAAGATTTTTTCTCAGGATTCTTTTCCTATAAATAGCCCTCTACCCCAAGCTATTTAATGGCACCATCTCCTCTTGAGATTTCTCTTGTCTTTCTCTCTTTGAGTAACCTCCATTTTTTGAAGAAGCTCAAAATAGTTTTCTTTTGATTTTGGTTTAGCAAAATCTAGTCCCACAACTAGATTACACTTAGGCTAAGGTTTTGGTCATAGAAGGGAAGATTAGAGTAGAGGAGTGGAAGCTCTTTGTTTCAGGCGTGTGATTCATCTAAGCAAAAGGTGAAATTGTTCTTGCTTCGTTCTTCGCAAGAGGTATGCCTAAATCTTTGTTTGTTTTGAAATTAAACTATAAACTGTTAATATTTTACTATTTCATGTTTAATCACATAAGATCCTGCATGATTGTTTCTGCCATGTTCATAGAAATTTTTTGAATATGTATCATGCTATAGCTTATATCGTTTTCCTTCAACATGAATATAAGAGTATAAAAGACTCCAATTTTATAAGTTAACACGGAAAATATAGTAATCCAGTCAATAAGAAATTCTATAATACAACTCATCAAGTTGACTATCAATACTTGAATTGGGATAATAATAAAAAGACATTCTTCCAATAAGATTTACTCATTTAGTTATATGTTGCTCACACAGCAACAAAATTATAAATGAGAACATAAATCATATAACTCCAAACTATAAATTTTAGGTCATCCAATATAACACATCTTAAGAAAGTGACACAGTGTGAGATTCTTTTTTCTTGGTAATAAATAAGTTTGCTACTGAGAAAGAGAAGAATACTACAAAGAAATACAATAAAGAGGTAAGTAAAATTAATTACACTTACAAATTACGGGGATAATATCACAACCTTCAATATTCATAATCATAGAATATGTATGATAAAATTGCAACTTCAAACAATTAATGAGCTACACACGAAATGAAGATTCTCAAGATTTAAACATCTAAAATACAATTATTCTTAACAAAAAATTCAAATCTATGGTATAGATCCTTTTGCAACAATCCTAAATAAATTTCAAATCTATATTCCAAATTATATCTTGAAGAAAATGTAGACAAGAATAAGAGCCACAAGTAATACACATTCAAAGATCAACATCGCATTAATGAACTCATCTTCCATAGCTTTTTTTTTTTGTTCTTTCAATATTGAAGATGAATGAGAAGATGTAGAAAAGAGAAGGAGCGAGAGATAAGATGATGAGAGAAAGTGGAGAGGGAGGCAAAAGAAGGATCAGGAGAATGAAAAAGATCATGGGTCAAACCCTACTCATTCAGTTAAATTGCCCCTTTTTTTGACATAAATTATATGAGTTCTAATTTTACAGTTTATTAGGGGCTAACATAAAATAATAAAACAAGAGAACCTATTATGTTAACTAACTAAAAAATAAGCATTGAATATTTGCGTAATAAAAATATAATAATATCATGAATGAATGAGATTTTCTTATGTGATACTTATTATGAATATTATCACACTATGGCAAATTAAACATAAAAATTTAATTAAAGGTTAGAATACAAAAGAAATATTATTAATTATATCCAAGTCATCATTTTTGCATTCCTGTGAGCAATGGAAATGAAAAACTAAGTCCAGAAGTTGTTCTAACATCCTTATGAGCAACGGAAAACTAGGTCCAAAAATTATTTTGTCATTAAGTAACGAAAATTTATGTCCAAAAATTACGAGTCCGGACATGATTTCTTTTTGGTTTAACATCAATTTTTTATGTCCATAGTTTAGTTATTTATCTTTTTTCAAAAAATTAAGATTCACCAAAGATATGATTGGTGATATATATAAATATATATACAAATATATACATATCTAAATATTTAAATATATATGTGTGTGCATGTTATTTTGACATAAAACATACAACCAAAATACAATTGAAAAAGAAGAATTATATGTACCTTTGAAAATTCTTGAGAATTGAAGTAAAATGATCGGACTACTTGTGTCTTGTTGTTATGACATATTTTCGTGCTGATAATGTGTTATAAAATAATTTACAGTAAGACAATAATATAAGAGAGAATTGAGATAAACTAGAGAAAATTCTATTGATTTCACTATGAATTCTGAATTATAATGAAACCTATTTACATGAAAAATATGGTTACTATACAGTTACTATTCACACTTTACTATGCAATTGATGTTGATTACTATACATACATATGCGTGATTGGGTCACTATTTATCATTGTGCATTACTATTTATTATTGTGCAATTACGGGTGAATATCCATTAAATCTTAACAAAAAAAAAAATGTTTTTATTTCTTTTTCTTGATAATTCTTTCCTCTAAGTTCTCTCCTTTTCACTTTCCTCGCGAATTCACAAGAATTGAAGCTGGTGGTTGCTCTGCACAGGGTGGGGCCAATCATCAAATTTTTTTTGTCCCATGACCTATTTAGAAATAGGCTTGATTTCATCTCCCGCCTTTCTTCTTTCCTTTTTCCAACATAATGAAAAATCTCTTATATGTGGCAGCCCAAAATTAGGATAAACCTTGGATAGTCTCCTAGTTGCACAATACTGATTAGTTTTACCTAGGAAACATATATTTCATTAAAAAAATATTGGAGCAAGGAATCTTTCATAATATCACAACATTATAATTAAGACTTAAATAATAATTGTCAACTTTTAAATTATTTTATTATATTTGTATCAATAATTTACAACCGTTAAATTTTGCTCATAATATCATAACATAATGAGTGCATCCATTTTCATCTAAGTTGAACACTAGTTCGGTAAGTGCAAATAAACATCTTAGGAAAGAGACCTGTCCGAAGAAAATATTGATATCAAATTATAACAAACTTTATGTCATCTAAGGTTGCAGACATTAAAACAATTGGCCCATAGGTCCTCAAACATGGTGATAGGAACATATCCTTCTTCCTCGAAACCCTCCAATTGTTGCGAAATCACTTTGCTGGAATCTTCCAATCTGTTGGCCACTTCTACAAAGGGTTCCAGCATATCGTAAAAGAGAGCATAGATGACTACGTTAAGAAAAGCTGCTTGTAAAATGTTGTTCATTTTATGCAGGAAAGTAGTAACTGAGCACTGCTTAATCAGACATACATTTCTCTAATTCAAAAGGTCCAATTCCCAAACTTTGCAGGCCATTTTTGGTCAATTAGTTGCTCAAATTTATTTATAAAGTCATATCTGAGGTGCTTGTCAATATATAGGATAAAACCTTTCATGGAGGATATTATATCTCCCACTCAATCTGCTTTTATATCTAGTAGGCAAGTTTAGGATAATGTTTCTGATAGCATAGGAGTTGAATCAGCACCTAAACAAAAAATAAAAAATTTTAAAAATTTTAAGAAAAATTCTTTTCTGCAATGAAAGCTGATATATCATATATGAAAAGCCTCTGAACATATTCAGTGCGATTTTTCGAAAGAAACAATGTGAAGATGGATTTTTCCACTCAATGGGTTAACTGGGTTCTAAATTGGGGTGAATCTGTCAATTACTCAAACAGAAAAAACATTTAATATTAAAAGAGAGCAAATTCAAACCCATAAGTTGGCACACTAAAGCCCAAATAAAAGAAAAATACAAGCCAATGAGCCCATCTCATCCTAATCAGAAGGACCAGAGAAAGCCCAACAACAACTAAAACACAAAAGAAAGAGGGAAAGGACCAAAACAACAACTCAAGGCCTAATAATACAAACCCTAATCCTAACGTCACAAACTCTAACACATAGCTCTCTCAAGATGGAAATCGAAGCCGATGACGCCAACCATAGCCACGGCGACGGAAAACGATAAAGCGGAAGAATCCAATCCGCACCCCAAACCAACCAACACACCTGATGTGCCATTTGCATGGCCACAAAAGAGTGTGTAATGCAAGACACGCCACCCCATTGGAAGTAACAAATGCGGGGAACTCCAAAAGCTAAAGAGACAACAGAGCCAAAGCAGAGAAGCGGTGGAGACGTAGTCCACCAAAGAGCTTCTAAAAACTCCACAAAACCTGGTGGTTAGCTAAAACAGTAAGGAGTTGAAATGCAGAGATTATCACCAGAACCATGATAACAAAAACGCAACAAGGGCACAAACTATACTAGATCTTGAAGACGGGATACCCAAAACCAAGATCTGAGTTTATCATCATAATAGAAACTAAAAGCATAAAAATCACACACATGGAAAAGAGCAAACCCCAGATCTGTACAGAGAAACAACAAAAAAGAAACAAAAAAACAATGCAGAGAAGCTAAAAAATAAAAACAAAAAAGGAGAAAAGAGTGGGGGGCGCTACGTCCAACAAAATGTAGAACAGAGAAGAAAAGACCTATATTGCAAACTATATGCAACATATCAAAAAAGAATCAAACCAATCCAAAGCCATACAGGAATGCACATACAAAAAGGATAAGGAAAAGGGAAGAAAAAAAGGTCGAGAAAAATCCATGAAAGCAGGGAAGGAGAGTTAAAAAAAGAAAAAAAATAGCAAGGGGGAGAGGAAGGAGAGGCCACCAGCCAAAGGCTTGGAACCTAGAAAGCATTTACATCAATGGAGAAGAAGAGAGGAAAACCCTCAGTAGAGGGTTTCCAAGCAAAGAGGGTTGAAAGGATCAAAATTTATTGTTTTACTATTTTGAAGGTGCTGGTTAATCACTTGAGTGAATTCACCAAATCAAAATAGCTTCCTTTTGGGTCAGTCAATGAATGATAATATCATTCTCTTGTAAGAGATTGTGCATAGTATGAAAAAGAAGAAGGATGCTAAGGGTTTTAGGGCAATTAAAATTGACTTGGAAAAGACACATGATTTCCTCTAGTGGGGAATTTAATTGCCATAAAACCCTTAGCATCCTTCTTCTTTTTCATACTATGCACAATCTCTTACAAGAGAATGATATTATCATTCATTGACTGACCCAAAAGGAAGCTATAAAATCATAAATCTCTTAGCATCCTTCTTCTTTTGCCATAAAATCATGAAATACATTTGTGTGTTTATGCGGTTATATATATATAAATGTGTGTGTGTGTGTGTGCATTTCTATAAAAATCTCCCATTGAAAAATATTTTTCATAAATAGTGGGTATGTCGCCAATTTCCTTAGCCTCAGTGTTGTAGCTTCTTCAGCCGTGCCTCCAGCAAGACACTTGAGATTATCACGGTGGCGTAGTGCTACAACCTACGCAAAAGTCTCAAAACCTACAGTTCTGGCTTCCGCTATATTCATCTCTTGCCCGATATCCGCAAAAGCAACAAGCATGTGCAGCATCAAGTATTGAATAATCAGTACCTGTGATTTTCTGAGAGCAAAATGGCAAAAGAAAAAGGAAGGTACCTTACGAATTTGCTTCTATTTCCAAATTTATCTGTTGGACCCTTTGAAACTTCTCCAGCACCATAAATCTTAAACGAATTCCTTGGAACTGAGACATGCATGTTCGCCTTATGACACATGGTTCCTGTTGATAATTCACGGCCTCCAACAAATAAGACATGATGATAAACTACATTAGCATAATCACAATGAGAAACAAACAGAAACAGAATTAGCTGTGTGCCACTGATAAAATAGTAAAGGGTAAAGGAAATGAAAGTAGGATCTTATGAAGTAAGAAGCTGATTCAGGGGAAAAAGGTATAACACTATAGCACTAAGTCCGGCAAATTATGTCACAGGTCAATCACATGAGGAAATGCTCTGTCATAATGGCATCATACTAATCCCCAACTAATGATCCCAAAAATAATACAAACAATCCAGGGTAGATTTGATAAACAGTTGCATGCTCGAAACCCCATGAAGCCATCGGTTTCTGTGTCTCTGATATATAAACACTGAATATAACATGAGCTAAAACGATGAAGGTTACACCATCCAGCTACTTTGTCACCAAAGATGCAATTACTGAATGATGAAGGTACTTCACACCATGCAAAATCTGCATCTGAAGATATAAAATGAGTTGCCTTAATCATTAAGCAACCAAGCAGTTGCTAAAAGCTACTGAAAAGGAAACAACACAGAATAGTAGTGATATATATCTTAGATACAAATTATGAAAGGCTTAATGTCTCCCGCCACATTAAAAAAGAACTCAAAACAGTTAACTGCCAAAAGTAAGGAGCCACAATCAAAAACCAAAGTAGCACGAAGCAGAAATAGTTATAGCACAAAATAGGTTTCGCTCTCCATAATATGATTATCTGCTGCTGTCAAAAGAAGATCTCTCCTCTTGGCAGTTAATCTCAATCTTATCTGCTTTCAACTCCAGCTTCTGCAGCTTGACGAGGCTTGTTTTTTCGCCTGTTCCCATTGTGACGAAAACCATTTGACCTACTTGAATCGTCAGTGCTTGATCTAGTCCCATGAACATTTTCCTCTTTCACTGAGCCAGGTTGTTCCTTTGTTTGAGAAGTCCATTTCCTCTTTTTTCCATTCTCTGCTGCAGTATGAATAATCAACTCTTTGTCAGATGTGCCTGGTTTTGCATTTTCACTATCTTCCTCGTCTATTTTCTCATCTTCTTCCTCATCAATCTCGTCTTTATGTGTTTTTAAAGGCCTTCCCCGTCTTCTCTGTGCAGGAATTTTTTCTTCCTCGCCACTTCCAGGATCATCATGGTTAGTTGCAGTTTGCTTCTTTCCCTTTGCTCTACGTCTACCCATTATCTTAGAACCCAGATAAAGTCAAACACGTGATACATATGTCTGCAGAGTTTAGAAAGACATCCCAAGAAATTCATTAGTTCTGGTTTTGTCAACAGATAACAAAAGTAGACATACAGAGAAATGACAGAAAAGATGGGAGTATCTGGGAACTAATTTCTAAAAGCAAGCTTTGAATTTTATAACTTCAATAGAAACAGAATGGTTGCATATGTTTCTCAAACCGGATTATTAATCACAAGGCAGACTCAAAAACCAGAAGTGTCCTACTCCAAGCTAGAAGCAACCTTGAGTCAATAACTAGTTAATTATCGTTCCACTGAGTGACCACTCTCAAAGCATCAATAAAAGAAATAATCAAATAGTCAAAAAGCTTAAAAAGTGCTTTTCCATGGCCCTTAAGGAGAAAGAGAGAGAGGAGAAAACAAAAGAAAAGTTGCTTCTAACAGTTCTGCGTCCTCCTCATTGAAGCTATTTCACATTTTCACCATTTATACAAGAAGCAAAATAGCTCCACCCTTTCATTGATTGTGATTAACATATAATGCCAACAAAAGTAACATTTGTTTCATATTCTTTACCCATCCATTGCCAAAACAATGATCTTTTATATTTTCTATGCATTATAAAACTCGTAGGGTAGATTGCTAATGCTGAAAAGTAGTCCCTCTATACCGGAAGAAGAAGATTCAAGTGTGTCACATATTGCATAATGAATTCCACTGAAAGTTGAAAGAAGAAACTTGTTGATATTATCGGAAACTACTCTACTGACACACTTTTCATTTTCTGGTTTTAACTATTACATGAACAAATAATTAAGATCACTATTAACAATAACATAATGGGTTCAACACTGTGTACACAGTCTTACCTTGCACTTTACACATATCGCATAAACGTAGTTACACTTATCCTAGGACAACGGTTTTGAAACTCAGAACTAAAACCCATTCACTCAACAACTGAATGACAACAACAAAAGAGAATGTTTGCTACAGAGAGTTCTTTCTTTCCCCTCATTTCTTTAGTTCACAAAAAATGTACAATAAGTATACACAACATTTGCCAAATATGTATAAATACACTACACATTTAACGAACTCTCGCTATACACAGAGTCTAAAAAAGGGTTGGACCCATGTTGTGTCTATTGTATCCAACCTAGCTTACATTTTGCAAATTTAATTAATGTTTCCACGGCCCGAATATCTTTCCTAGCCATTCATGTCAAAATCAACTACAAGAAGAGAATATTTGATCCAATCAAATAAACCAGCAAGAGGTACAATCTGTACCAACCAAGAATTAATCACAGTTTTGTTTTCCTTTGTTTTTCTTCACTTTTCTTTATGAAAACAAAAGGAAAAAACAATCTTCTTTTGTTCAAATAACCAAAAAACCACAGAAAAATATCATTAGTTACATAATTGAGGAAGATAAGAGTTTGAACTCACCAAGCATGCCATTGAAGGAACCATTAGAGATGAATCTACTAAGCTATGTCATGAAACTCCAAAACAACCAAAACCCAGAGGAGTCTTCTGGATAAAGATAGCTTTGAGCAGTAAAAAATGAGCAAACAGTTCAATTTTTATTGGATTAATGAAAACCCAGATCAAGAATGTGGAGTACTACTTGTATTTTGAGTGATTTGCATGTATCGAGGATTGGCCATCTCATTAGATAGAACTACCACTATCTCCTAAGTCATTTAACACGGTTAAGAATGTTGACTAATAAAATTGCACACACACACACACTCACACTGACACACTGTGAGAGGGAGATAACAGCTAATAAGAGGGTGGAAGTGGTATAGTTGTTAATTGGTGTTTTGCAGAGTCTTGCTAGTGTGGTGTTTGTGTAATCTGTTGTTAGTCTCTGTGAATCACTTGACTTGCATAAATACAAGGATTTAGATCCTAATAATCCTATTTGTATAATAAAGTGCAAAAATCTTAACTGTCTATTTATTAAAAAAGAATTTGAACCCTTAATTTAAAATCAAATAAAATCAATTCATAATTTCTTTTCCACCATTTTTTTTTCACTGTTATTTTCTGTCCACCTACTTTCTCAAGCTTTCTCTCTGGCTACTTTCTCAAGCTTTAGAATTAGAATCAAAATCACCTACTTTCTCAAGCTTTCTCTCTGCCTACTTTCTCAAGCTTTAGAATTAGAATCAAAATCAGCCATAGCTTCAAATAGTCATTTTTTTTGTCATAAATTTTATGATGCACATGCAACAAAAACTCTTTTTAATGTAAAACGTAAATATGCTTTTAGAACAGTAAAAATATAGCATATATAATTATTTCTTTAAATAAAATTTGATTCATCATCAACATTTTAAGGACATACGATGTTTGCCTCAATTTTTTCTTCCTGTTATACATATACATATATGTGCTGTTGTTAGTGATTTATGGCATATCATTTTTTTCTCTTTATTGGAATAGTAGAGTGAGAGCTTGGCGTATATTATAAATGGGAGCAATTGTTTTTTCATGTTTACGTACGAATTTAAAGATTTACAATTTGAAAAATAATGTTATATCATTGCACAAACAGACAAGAGACTGAGAAAAATTTACAAATAAGAGCCTTTTTTTGGGTTAAATCTTTTAGTGGATTCTTATTTTAGGGTTTAATATATAAAGTGGGTGTAAAGAGAAAAACATTGAATTATTATTATTATTATTTTTGATTGGAGGGGGAAAGAGATTAGGAAATATTGTAAATTGAATTTGCTTGATTTTGAATTAGGGGTCTAAATGTATTCTTATTTAATGAACAGTTAAGATTCTTCTTTAATAATATTATTACACAGGTAGTGTTATTAGGGGATCCAATCCCATTTGGGAAATAAGGAGGTATATTATTTTTAGGGTAAATAGCACCACAACCCCATATAGTTAGGCGAAAGTGCAGAACACCCCTTTATACTTTTAAAAGTGCACCAAATTTTACTATGATTTGAAAAAGTGGTACACGTACCTCCTCCAGCTCTTTTCCGTCAAGTTTTGTAACATAAAATATTAAATGACATAAATACCCTCAATTCTTTTTCTTTTCTCTCTTTTCTCTCTTTTCTCCTTTTGGTTATTTATCTATATATATATTAGACCAAAAAAATATATAATATATCCAGAAAAACAAAAAAAAGAAAAAAAAAATATAACATATATTTTCATACACCACACCAGAAAAAAAAAGAGAAAAAAAAAAAATATATATATATATATATATATATATATATATATATATATATATATATATATTATACACACACACACACCAAACCGAAAAAAAAAGAAACAAATATGTATATATATAATACATATACACATACACCTGATGGGGTGGCGAGGGGTGAGGTGGCAGGTGGTAGGGTGGTTTTGGGTGGTAGGGTGGCGGATTCGACAGTTTTGGGGGATGGGGGATGGGGGATGGGGGATGGGGTAAGGGGTGTGATGGTGCTGGGGTTGGGGGTGGGTTCCGCATGGGGTAGGTGGGGATGATGAAGATGAAGTTGTTCGGTTTTTTGTTTTGGGTTGAAAAGGGCTTTTTGATCAATTAGCGCACATATTTTATAGACAAAATTGTTAAAAAACAACCAAAGTTGCACGAGTCGCGTGTGTACCTCACATGTCGTTAAAACTAACGGAATTATTGATGGAAGGGGCTATGGTGCTAAGTTTTTCAAACCATATGGGATTCTGATGCACTTTTGAAACCACGGGAGGGTGTTGCGCACTTTCAATTAAACATAAGGGGCTACAATGCTATTTACCATTTTTTATTTTTAAGTCAAAATATTTATTTCCCTTTAATTCTTTAATCTGACTCTGACCAAAAAAAAAAAAATCTTTAATCTGACTAGCACTTTACTTCACTAGAACCTTACCAAAAAGAAAAATCACTAGAACCTAACCTCCAACCACAATTCATTTTTTTAAAATAAAATATTTCATTTTTTTTCCTATTCAATATTCTTAACTATACAATATCCACGTGTTCTTTTAGTAAAAAATTGTCTATTAACCCATTTTTCTCTTATTATTAACTTATTACTATGGCGAGTTGCAAACCAAATGGCATGCTCCCATGGAGATTTATGATGTTTGTTCCCATAGATAAGATTCAATACCGGGAATTTTACTGAAGTTGTACATTAGATGAGTGGACTTTGTGGTATAGAAATAATTTAATAACTTTTTATTTATTTATAAGAATATGACTTATTGACATCTGTTCCGATAATAAAAAGATTTTTTTCTCGACATCTTATAAATTATAAAGAATTATTAGATTATTATAATAACAAACGAATTGAAATGAATTGTCAGCAAGACAAACGCAATAATATTGTATTTTGTATTGTTTTCTTTGGGTTAACAATAACCTGTAGTTTACCCATGCTAAAAAGAAAAAAAATTAGGACAAATTTCAAATCATGAACATAGTTTACAAAGTATGCATATTTATGTTCATGAGTATATTCATCCGACTTGCGAGACAATTGGTACCATTTCTTTCATTCCGACTGCCTGACGAGGGGGACCTATCTCCTTTTGCTGGCACCGTGAATTCCCATGGTGCTCACAGGACTCTTTTTCAAGTTAAATGCAATATCAATTTCAAGATGTCACTTTTGGCCTATCATTAGATGGTCATCGCTTCAATTATATAGCGCTCCACAGGCCGAAGCCTTAGCCTGTCAGACGACTTGTTAGTTTCTTGCAACTTTCAAGGGCTCTATGCCTGCAATAATTAAATCGGATGTTGCTCTTATTATTGGGGCTTTTAGGGTTTATCATTGTGTGACGAATCTGCTCAACAGTTTACAGCTCTCACTCAATTATATTACCAGTGGTTGGCTTCTTTTATCGTTGGATAGATCATTTATGAATAAAGTAACAGATTGAACTGTTTGAACAGTTAGAATAAGTTATTTACCCATTACGTGGTGTTCAAACCTCCCCCTAAAGCTCTCAACCCTCTTGGGGTTGGCTGATGTAACTTTTGCCATGGTAATATAAGTTGGCCTTTTCGACAAAAACAAAAAAAGCTTCAATTATATAAGTTTTTTTTTTTCCTTTAAATGAAGGCCTAAACCTATTACATCACATATAAAAATATTACAACTAAAAGAACAGATCTCAAAACCTCTTGCACACTAAGCGAGAACCAAACATAATTTTTACCGGTCCATATAAAATGACTTCCATTCCTCTTTTCTTTCTTAGGTTAAGGTTACAATATAAGACAAAAATTGAATTTTTAGTTCATATCTTATAATATCATAATATAATCAAGAACAAAACATGCCTTGATATATATGAATCACTTTGGAGATATACAAAATAATATATATAAAGTTAATATTTACACATCTTTAATAGTGTATATCATGAATTACACACTTTATGACTAATTTGATATTCTCTCCCCTTACTTTATACACTTTTATGTTTGTCAATTGATGGAATAACTAACTTATACAAATGTGTTTGTTATGGTTCAGGGGAGAAAGAGACCAAAAATCCTCTTTATATAATGCTCATATATCAAGTACACTCATCAAATACTTAATTACACTATATGTTATATGTCTTTTCATGAATCCACTAAGCCCACTAATCCCACTAATCCCACTAATTTTACCATAATGTAGGATTATAATGAACTACTAACTCCACTAAGTATACCATAATGTAGGATCATAATTTAGGTGATTACATGAATCTTTCAAGAATATAGATACAATATAAGACTAGATACATGAATTCTTTATATTGATCTTGTCCTTTCATGAATCCAAAATATTTCATTATGTAGAGGTTACATATTGGTTCATGACTTTGGTCATTGAATCATTGTAACACCCCGATCCTTCATGAGACCGGAGCCTCGATCTAAAACCCGAGGTCATGAAAAATAAGAAAAATGGACGGAGTTTCTCCTGTTTCTAGGACTAACCGGTTACCTGCACACAGAAGATATAGCCACAACAAGCAATCTACAACATTCTTTCATAACTTCTCAAGACTATAAGGCCATTCGAGCCTTTCTATTTGAACAAAAATAAAACATTTAAGCATGCATCTCTGTTAGCCGTTGAAAACCTGTGATCATAATTCCGCTTATCTTACCACTCTAATATTCTCTAATTAACTTCCTTATGTACTAAGTCCACTCACCATTATCCATTTAAACCATACATGTATGCAAGCTATCTAAGTAATAAAGTCAAGTCATAAAAGTTATTACAATCCTACTACTGTCTATTTAATCATTCGAGACTTTAGACTCCTCTAGAAAGCTCAAATACAACAAGACCATAAGGTCTCAAAATAAATTACAAGACACTATTCTACTACTTTACATAATTCACATAGAATCACATGTACAATCAACTGAGGCTAGCACATCCAATTACAATAACTCTCGAGTTTTCTCCTTAACACTTTCTGAAGGCACTGAGCCTAAAAGTGGTTAGAAAGAGGGAGTGAGTAACACAGTTGCTCAGTGAGGGAAGAGAACAGATATCCGGGGAGTTTTCAAAAAGGTTTTCGTATAATGCAATTAAGTCACATAATCAATTAACAAAACATAATATTCACCCAATTATTAAAGATATACAACACATTTAGGAATCCACCATTATATAATAACAACATAACATCAATTAAAGACAACAAGATAAACGTGAGGTGCTACGTAAATACAAGAGAATCAATCAATATCACTAATCAATAACACTTAAATAAAGGATACCATCATGTGTATCTCTCCAAGGACTTAGGGCCCAAGCAAGAGTTACTTAATAAAAAGGATACGGTTGGTCACGAACTCGAGCCACAAACCACGATCCACAATACATGAACAGAAACTCGATAAAATTACGATAATAATTTCGATAGTGATAAGCTGACATCCGTTATATACCAAATGGGGATACTACAGATGTAACACCCCGTTAATCCTATGACCCAACTCTCTCAGGGCGGTATCTCTAGCGAAAGAGGGAATAGCTACGAAGAATGGACAACCACTGGCAAGCTCAATGCCGCCTAGTGGGTGGCCACCACATCCGTGCGAATGGTTGCGCAACCACGATAATGATAATAATAACAATAAGTATGAGTTTTCACTCGATGATATCTATAGTTTTCAAGGAAAACTGATTCGATAATTGTACAAGGTTACATATACAAGACAATTTTTCAAGCAATAATAATAATAAACAAGGGATAAGTATATATATTCACTCAATTTATAACAAAGTACACATAATATATAAGTAATTGCATTAAGCTATACAATTTACGAGAAATAAACAAACTAAGATGCACAAGAGAATGAAAACTCCCTCACCTCTGAAAAGCCAAACCCGTAAGAGTCTAGCCAAGAACCCCTCCAAATCAACTCCAAAGCATCAATTCCTTTTAATTACCACTCAAGACCTCTACCTAAACACAATAACTTCATTTATCTTAAAGACAACTCAACCACTTTAAAACAAGTTAACCTGCAGCCATAGTCACCTTTTATATACTTCAATTTAACATATAATCCAAGTAATAATTCAAATAATCAAGTATTCAAGTCATAATCATAACCTCATACATACAATACAATTAACAAGCAATATAAACAATATAAGCAAGATATAAACATGTTCACTCAATCTTTAACAAGTATACATGTAGTTCAATTCACGAACTTCTCCAAATAGATGAACATGCTATACAAGTATAGTTAAACACTTATCCAATCAATTAAAAGTCAATTAACAACTATTGTTACAATGGTTCATAACTAGTCCCTTTAGTTCAATACAAGTATGTACTACACGAAAACTATGAGGTCTACAACCCAACAATTCTAAACTTCCAAGGACACTTTATGACACACTTAAAAGCTATAAAAACTTATCTCCAATTACATCTACCACAAAACCCCCGAAGTCTCTTTAGTCCCTTTGAACTACAGCTAGATTAACTGATCACCCAATCAGCGTCATAAATGCATCGCACTCACTTCCTAGCATATCTAAGACTATCCAACACTAGTAGACACGCTTAATCAATACTTTGTTCATATGACCAATTGGTTCAATTCAATGCACAAATGAGATACAAGATTCCCAATCTATAACCAATTGTACTAAACTTATAATTACACTTCATGACCCACTCTAATACTACGAAACTCTATTTTTAACGGTGTTTAGCACAAAATCCCCGGAAGACTCAATAGTCATTTGAACTACAAGTACTTAAAACATCTCTCAATTTGATGCCATAAAAGCATTTTAAGCACTTTCTTACCTAATAAACACTAACTATAGCATTCGATTGTACCCGGATTAACAATTTACGCAAAACCCTTTGTGAAATCAAGCCAATCTATCAAATTATACAAATGTATTCAAATTTATTCATTCTAATCACTAACCTAGGTTCAATATCACCTAAGGTATCGTTACATAGCATTGAATCAATCCTAGAATCAACATTGCACAAAAACCCTAAAAATTACTTTTCATTGTCTTCTTAAAATCATCCTATGCAATAAACCTATAGCCAAGCCATTCAACTACTCCAAACAAGTCTCCATAGCATGTATACAACATATTATACAATATTTAAGCATAATATAAGCATTTGACAACAAATCTAGAAAATATAAAACTAAGCAAAAATTTTGAAATCACATAAATATGCTAAATCCCTCACCAACATATAAAGAACAAGCTAGGTTGAAGGTGTATATGGCTCAAGACTCTAGAATCAAGCTTTGAAATGGATGAAAATGGTGAAGTTTGCAAATTTTTTCCCCCTTCTTGCTCCTATGCACTCACAAGTTTTGGGGGGGAGACTTGGTGGGTATTTTTGGCTTTGATTGTCTTGATATGTATGTGTATGTTTTGTATTATGTATGTATAATATGTATATATTAAGTGTAATGTACATTTGGCCCATTTAAAATGCGAGACCAAGTTAATTTTAAGCCCAAAAGTCCAATTAAATCCAACTAGTCCAAAAATAATGTTTTACTATTCATACAATACCAGAAACGTTTTTGTAACCGATGATCCCGGCATGCAATGTAAATAAAAATTATGAACGTATGCCCAAAAATAAGTGTATACTGAAGGAAAAATACGAATTTTACAAAATAAAATACTTAAAGTTTTACTCCGGGCTCAAGGCTCGTTTTAAAATGATAAAAATTAGTCTACTAAGTATTAGAAATAACTTCGTATAATGTAAATATTGAAATAGTAGTTAAAATACTTTTTATTTGAATTTATTAATGTTAGTGTCCCCTTTGAAGAAAAATAAAAGAAATAGAAGAAAATAAGACTTTTATATAAATCTAAATGCTAAAATAAGCACATAAACACATATAACACTTAAACAAACACAAATTTATATGCAATTAAGTATGTTAAGCTATATGTTGGGTTCGAGCTGTTACAACCATCACAATTTATTTTGCATTTTATGTGGTCATGAAAGCCACCTTAAGCAAAAACTTCTTATATTCTCCCACTTGACCGAATGATTACACAACACCTGTGAGACCCATTATTGGATTCATTTAGTGCCACCTCAATAACAACATACTATTTATCTAAACAAACAACTAATATGGATCATTTCATTTTTATATCAAATTCGTCAATATAATTCATTTCATGTATCATAATACTAGTAATTTACTTAGATAAATCTTAATGAAGAATAATAATAGTAATAGGATGCATGCATATCCTTAAAATAAAAGCCACAAAGTCCCACTTTCGTGTCAATAATTTGACAATTCCAGTTGATATAATTCCATAAAATGTGCACAAAGGTAACTGGAAAAATATTACTTCGATGTGTCCAACTATGAAATATTATTAGGATCCTTTGTAATTTTTGTACATCATTCATGTGCTAGCACTTGCATGAGGATTTATAGTTGTCACTTCAAGTAATGTACGTAATGGACACTTTTACTTAGTAAACTATAAGAGGCTTAATCTAAAACTTATTAGTTTAAACCATACGTGAAAAATGTGTCGTTGTGATCCTTTATAAATCTTTAACATGACACAAGTAGATTCCACAAAAATAATTTTCTTTAATATATATTATAACCAACCTAAATTACTTTAATGTATCACTTTCACTTAACCTTAAACGTAATATCAAAATTTATGTATCACTTCTTGAAGATTAGTGATCTGTCTCAGGATGTGTAAAAATATTCATTAGTTACCAACCAAAAGTATAATACATGGATAATACCAAAATCATGTATCCAGTATACCTTATTGACATTGAAAAATGTAATTCACTCTCAATAAAATTGTATCCCTTACACCTTTCTACTCAAAAATATTATTAATAAGTATTGAAGGCATAATGAGAGTGAAATAAAAATTACTATCAATATCAAATTAAAACATATTATTAAGAGACAAAAAGGTTCATTTTAGCAAATCATATTATTGGGAGACAAAAAGGTTCATTTTAAGGTTTTGTTAACATTCTCAAGAAGTCAACATTACTATCAATATCAAATTAAATCTATCCGAAACAAAAACTATAAATGGTTGAAAATTTTTATCCTGGTTAATCATGTAAAAAGGTTATATTATATATTACACATTCAAAAATCACCATCATGATGAGGGCATGCTACTCAACTTTAAGATATTGGACATATATTATAATTGGAAGCTATCTATAATTTCAACAATGCTAAGCAATATATGACTATGATAGTATGAAATCTATTGCATCATCACCTTTACCTTTGGGTAAGAATAGTGATACACCAGTAATTTTACTCACAGGTGTGCTAAGTATTTTTTGTTCTTATCATCACGAGCAATCTATTGTTTCATCACATTTTATCTTTGGGTAAAGACTGTGACAAGCTAGTGATTCACTCAATCATTGAATTAACAAATATGCATGATCATTATCAATTATGTCATGCAATTATTGCGAGTAATCAAATGCATCATCATATCTTACCTTTGGGTAAAATTAACGATATGCGAGTGACTCACTCGATAAGTACTTTTTCAATAATTCACTTGGACCATTATAAAAATTGAGATAATATATACATTTGGGTATAACACAACTTAACTTTATTTTTCATCATAGAAATCATAAATCACATTTGAGTAATTTATATCTCTATAACTACCATAAACTTATGAATATTCAATTATCAAATGATGTGACTAGGCCATTTTTGTGGCAACCAATCTATAATTGGATTTAGAATCTAGATGGTGGTTACTAATGATTGAGTCACTTTGGCGACTAACAATCAACCATCTTTTTTCATTATTGGTTAGTAAGCATTTTCAAGAAAATACCCAAAAACAAAATTTTAAATGGCTAAGATATCATGTATATGTCAAGTTAGCTATAATATTGACATGAAAATAATCTTGAATATTTGTTCAATTATTTTTTAAATATTCACCTTTATTCTAAATCTCAGCAATTCAAGAAACAATATATTAACAACAAATGAGAGAAGAAACGTTAGTCCAAATCAAGGTGCACTTATAAACTTGGTTGCTGATTTACATAAAGATATTAAGAATATCGATAATGCACCATGCCATAAAATGTTCCATTGCCTTGGATAATAATTTCTTAATATGGAACGTAATCAAACTGAGTTATAAGACACAGGCTTCAACCTTGCTCTGATACTACATGTAAGACGAAAATTGGATCTTTAGCTCATGTCTTATAACATTATAACATAATCAAGAACAAAATAACCTTGATATATGAATCACTTTGAAGATATACATGATAACATATATAAAGTTAATATATACACATCTTTGATAGTACATATCATGAATTACACACTTTATGACAAACTTGACCTTCTCTGCCTTACTCTATACACTTTTATGTTTGCCAATTGATGGGAATAACAAACTTATACAAATGTGTTTGTTATGATTAAGTGGAGAGAGGGACCAGGAGTTATCTTTATATAGTGCTCATATATCAAGTACACCCATCAAAAATTTAATTACACTATATGTTATATGTCTTTTCTATTGGGATTAGTGTATGCCCAAAGGACCACTAGCACATTGTCATTAGTATATTTGGATTCTTGCATGGTTGATTAATGTCATCTTTCTTTATAGGAGCATGTTTTCTCTCTAATGTGAATGATATATATGCATAAAGGTCCATTGCTTCAAGTGTTGACTTAAATACGTGGTGGTTACGTACAGAAGGTTCAAGTCATAGTTGTTTGACAAGTATAAACTTGTCCATAACTAAGTAGTAAAGTTGGACACTTTACTATGGTAAAAGTTATTGTGAGTAATTATGGGTGAGATCTTGTATGGGTTAACAACTCTGTGTTTGGGTGTATGGATTTGATTAGAAGGGACAATGCATATACAATAAGAAATCTATACAATAATTACTCCATTAGGATTATCTAGGTTGATCATCCTGAATCTATGCATAGTGGTAGAGTTTATAGGTTGCATCGGTTATTATACTTGTGGGCCGCTACTGTGGTCAAGTGAATAACTTTCAGAGGATGGTTGGATTATGGATTAAAGATTCTAAAGAGAAAATTTAGTCAAAAGGTAATAGTACAAGTTGTAGACTTGTTTTGGCTATGAGTGAATATAGATGAGGTATTTTGGTTATTTCATTTAGTTAGTCTAAAGACTAAGTGTCATACACTGTATGGCGTACTTTTGTAAACACAGTAATTATCCTATAATGCAGTCATAGTTTTGGTGGAATAGACAAATGCTAAAATGACAAAATCGTGCTAGACACTAGCAGGGGCATTTTGGTCAATTTTAATAGAAGGATAATTATGTCTTTTGATCCCCCTTCTAGCCACTTTCCTTATTAATGTGTTTGTTATGCTTGAGTGTTTCTAAATGTGGCATAAGGATGAGGTTTGAAGAGTCCTAATACAACTAGAAGTCCTAAGTAGACTTTCCATTCATAGAATGAGATTTTATTTTGGACAGTTGAGCTCATATTAGACTTGGGCTACTTTTTTTGGCTTGGATAAGGCCTTGGACATGTAGACCAGACGTGTAGGCTCTTGGGCAGGTCTTAGGCGTGAGTTTTGGCTTGGGAGACAAGATATCAAATTCTAGTGTGAATAGGAAAAGGATAAGAGCCTAAATCCTTGATTCATGTTTCCTAATGGGCTTGAACTAGCTCTCCTATGCTCTAAGAAAAAACTAGTAACAAAAAACTAACAAGGGAGTCAAAATGCCAATGTTGCATATGTGTTAAAAGAAATATTTCTAATGATTTTATTGATATCACAAGAGAATAAATATATACAAAAATAGATCCTACTATTATAGAAGATTTCTCATGATTACGGGAGATCCAAAATTATAGGAGAAAATTACTATACAATCGTTAAAATTACTACCCGTAACAATCTTTCTATAATAAACAAAATATTGACTTATTTCAGCACCCTTCCTCAAGTTGGTGTGTGGATATCACACATGCCTAACTTGTCAAGAAAGTTAATAAACACCTTGCTAGTTACAACTTTAGTGAGGACATCGGCTAGTTGATTTTTAGACTTCACAAATGGAAAAGTAATTATTCCAGCTTCAAGTTTCTCTTTGATAAAATGTTTGTCAATCTCCACATGTTTCGTCCGATCATGTTGAACAAGATTATGAACAATCTCTATAGCTGATGTATTATCATAATACAGATTCATTGCCCCTTTTGGTTTGATGCCTAAGTCACTCAGCAAATTCCTCAACCAAAACAACTCACATACCCCAAATGTCATACCTCTATACTCAACTTCAGCACTTGATCTTGCTACTACTGGTTGTTTTTTACTCTTCCAAGTCATAAGGTTCCGACCTACAAAGGTAAAATATCTTGAGGTAGACCTTCTATCGTCGGCTGAACCTGCAAAATAGGCATTGGTATAGCCTTCTACCTTTAGGTGATGATGATTTGAGAATAATAACCCTTTACCCAGTGCAGACTTTAGATATCTTAATATGCGTTCTCTAGCATCCATGTGAGGTTCACATGGATCATGCATAAATTAACTCACTACACTTACTGCATACGCAATATCTGGCCTAGTATGAGATAAATAAATTAGCTTTCCCACAAGCCTTTGGTATCTACCTTTATCAGTAGAAGTTGCAATTAAACACTGAAATAACTTGTGATTCTTCTCAATGGGAGTATCAACTGGCTTACATCCAAGCATTCCTATCTCAGATAATAAATCAATGATATATTTTCGTTAGGATAAGAAAATACTAGTTTTTTATCGGGCTACCTAAATCCCAAGGAAATATTTAAGATCACCAAGTTGTTTCATTTCAAACTCAGAAGCCAAATACTGCTATAAACTAGAAATCTCATCATGATCATAACCTATCACCACCATGTCATCAACATAAATAATCAAAGCAGTGATTTTACCTCTTTTACGTTTTAAAAATAAAGTGTGATATGAGTTACTTTGTTTGTAGCCGAAATTCTTCATAGACTTAGTGAACCTTGTGAAACCCCAAAATTTTACCTTTGCGTGGAATTTCGTGTTTTGACCTATTTATGTGCTATATGAGTTAAAATATGCTAATTCTGTGATTTATATTCCTAATACATGCTATGTGTGCATTCATGAAATTTTCATAAAAAACGGCATTAGGAAATTTTATCGACGATTTTTATGAATAGTATTTTGAACACTTGTCTGCTAAAATTTTTGCAAGGGTGTTTTAAACGTTTTAAAACCTAGTCCTCGGATATTAATAGACCTATGTTTGATTAAAACAGATTTCAAATCGAATTAGGAATTTTAAAGGTTTTTACACTTTCTTTTGCGAAAATCGAGTTTTTAATCGAGTCGGGTGTAAATGTTTGCATGTAAAACTCCTTGTCAACTAAAAATATACTACTTAAAATAGTCTAAGTGTCAATTGCAAGTTTGTGAGCAAAATAGTGAAGAAATAGAATTAAAAGACTAGAAAATCAACTTAAATCAACTTTGACCATTTTTATTTGTTTGAGTTTTGCTTATATTATATCAACACACAATGAAATAATACAAAAACACACTCAAAAACACTCACATAGCTGTGAGTTTCATGGAAGAAAAAGGGAGAGTTTTTTTTCAAGTTTTCAAAGTAATTTTTGCATAAAAATTGCATTTCAAAGCCAAATCTCTTCAACCAAAGCTTGATTTCACTTGTTGGGCACCTATCGCACACATTTCTAGCATCAAATAACATCAAAGGTGAGAGAAAAATTCTAGATCTCAAAATATTATTTTTATGTTAATTCATATAATCAAATTTGTAGTCATTGAAATGTTAAATTGATGTTATATTATTGCTTAGTAGATGCTAAGGATTGATTATATGTGTTTATATAAGTTTTGAACCGTTGTAGCATGAATTTCTATTTTTTCGGTATTAAAATTGAGAATTTGGCTATTTGTTGAATAAATGTTGTTGTGGTTGTTGGAATTGCTTGCTGTTAGTTTCTAAAAGTTTGTTAAATACGTGATAGTAATGTTGTAATGCCGAAATTTTGATTGTGATGTCGGTGTGAAAGTCCGAAAATTTCAGCCATGGTGCATTAGGATTTCAGGGTTGTTGGGCTTGATTCGGTTGGATTATGGTTGGTTTCCAAGGGGGCTAATGTTATTGATTGAGTGGGTGAGTGATAGAAATTGGTTTAGAGGTTATCGGATTAGTAGAATGTAAGTTATGACTTTTAGAAGTTTGAGTAGTCTTTCTTTAAATGTTGAAATAATGTCTTTAGTTGTTGGGTAGTATTTTGGGTAGTTGATTCTTGGATTGTTGTTGATTGGGATCGGGGTTGAATGTTGGTTTAAATGCATGTTGAGTTGGATGGCCTACTTTGTCATCTAACTTAATTGTTTCATGATTATATAGTTGTTGATTGTTAAATGTTGTTTCATTGATTGTTGAAATATGGATTAAGTGATTATTAATTATTGATTGTTGATACAAAACCGTGAGGAGCACGCTTGGGGTTAATCCGGGGTGTAGCCAAAGCGGACATTACGTTATTGGTAGCGCGCTCGAGGTTAATCTGGGGCGTTACATTGTTATCTGATTGTTATTGTTGTTATGAGTCGGGAGTCGGGCAACCAATGTTGTTGACTTCTCGAATTGAGTCCCATTGTTGTAAGCTTTGATAATGTTGAGTCACCTTGGGAGCCATCCTAGGCTGCGGGCACAATTATCATGGCTAATCCCTAGCTCGCATGGGCGGAGAGGCCATGGGGTGTGGGTCTAGGTCAAGGTAACTCAGGGTTATGTCACTAGGTTTGGAGGAGTTAAGGAGCATTGAAAATGGTGTGTGGAGCTTCATCAGCAAATGTATCGTATCCTTATTGTGTGTTTACTGTTGTTGCTGTTGTTGCACTTATAATGTTAATGATATTTATTATGTGTTTACTACTCAAAGGATGATTTCCAATGAGTATAGTAAATACTGTTAGAGATCTATCGAATCCTCATTGGGCTTGTTTTATATAAGTTCACTCTCAATTATTACATGCATACAGGTGTTACCGATCCAAATTACGGGTACGTGCCTCCAGAAGAGGATAATGTGCCATATGTGGACGAGTCCTATGTGCTAGAGTCTTGTCCTTGATATCTGAGATGTAGTTCTCTTATGTTATCTTATATATTAAAACTAGTTGGTTGTATTTACTTAGAAGTTTATGATGTATAAGATGTTTTAAAGATAGTGGATTAAATGTTGCTAGCTTAGCAGTCTTGTTTTGGAACATGATTGGGTTGCTAGATCGATTATAAGCTATTTTGGAAATGTATGTTATATAGCATATGTATGATGTTGGAACTGAGGCGTATAACCTATGGATGTAATGGTAAAAGAATGTTTAATGTATATTATGGTTGTGTTGTTATTGTTGAATTGTTTGTGGAGTTGGTTGTATGAGTTGAAAAGAGGTTGGTTTAGAGCCTTGGATTCCGAGTTACAGTCGTTATACTGCCGAAAATCCATTGCGTCCTGACTGATTGTAAGAGGGGTCGTGTTGGGGCATGACACTTGACCAAACCAAGCTCTTGGGGACTGTTTCAACCCATACAAAGCCTTTTTTAGTTTACAAACCATCTTTGTATCTGAGTATTTGGGTATACCTGAAGGAGGATCCATATATACTTCTTTAGTAAGATCTCCATGTAAGAAAGTATTTTTTACATCAAACTGAAGAAGTAGCCAATCTTGATTAGTTGCTAATGACAAAAGTACTCTCACAGTATTGAGTTTAGCAACTGGTGCAAAAGTTTCTCGATAATCTATACCATAAGATTGTGTATACCCTTTTCCAACCAGCTGAGCTTTGTATCTCTTAATAGTCCCATCTATTTTGTGCTTGACTGCAAATACCCATCTGTACCCCACAGTTTTCTTCCCAGTTGGTAAAGGCAGGAGTTCCCAAGTGTCATTCTTTTCCAGTGTTGCTATTTCTTCTACCATAGCTTTGGTCCATCTGGAATCTACTAAAGCTTCCTGTAATAAAGACATTATAATTAGAATACATAAGATGCATATGACTTGGACAACCTATGAGATGACATATGATTACTTATGGGATATTTCACTTTAGCTTTAGGATCAAGTTCATATCTAATTGGTGGTTGGCGACAATTAGATTGAGGTGGAATATGGTATTGAGATGGCTCAGAATCAAGATTAGATATATTAACATCATGAATATTAGAATCAACAAGAATAGAATCAGGCGATACCTGTAATGAGTCCTTTGGAGAAGATTGGATTAATGGATTCGTTGTAGGAGTAGAAGGTGATGTATTATCATGGACTTCATCTAAACATTTTTCAACCGAGCACTCAGTAGAGGTTGAATCGAGTTCTTGTATTGAGTTCACTGGCCTTGGCATCAATATATCAAAGACCCTTATATCATCATGATTCTGCACTTTATTTCTATTTCCCCCCTAAAGTGATGAATCAATGCATGTGTTATAGAAGAGCTCACGTTCATGGAATACAACATCCATGGAGACAAAACTTTTTAGAAGAGGGATGATAACATCGATAACCTTTCTGACTTGTTCCATACCCAACAAATACACACTTCAACGCCTGTGGGTCAAGTTTGGTACGTTGATGTGTATGTAAGTGAACATATACCATACACCCAAAGATATGAGGTGCCAAATGAACAATTGACGGAAGCATACAATGATCAGAGAGTGCATCCAAAGGTCTCCTGAAGTTTAGAACACTAAAAAGGTGTACGATTAATCAAGTATACAACAGAACTCAAAGCCTCGCCCCATAAGTGAGAGGAAACATGACTGCCAATTAATAAAGATCAAGTGACCTCCAAAAGTTGTCAATTTTTTTGCTTAGCAACCCTATTCTTTTGAGGAGAACCAGAAGAAGACGTTTGATGAATAATACCAGCCAACTGCATAAATTCATTTAATTTTTCCTTGAAGTAGTCACCCCCATTATCGAAACAAACAACCTTTATAGAGATGCCAAATTGTGTGAGAACCATTTGATGGAAGAGACGAAAGACAACACATACGTCATTCTTATGTTTTAACAAATATACCTAGGTCATATGGATCAAGAAGCCATAACACAAGTTTCACAAACAAATTCTAAAAGATTACAACCACGAAACAATAGTGGGAATAGACACCTAAGATAACCAAATGATGGGTGTTATAGTCGTCTATGCCATAGCCAAATCTCTTCTTTTTTTGTTTTCAACATGTGGTCACTCATAAAGTGGACTCGTACTCCTTCACCAGACTGTTAAAACCCATCATCCAGATAATACAATTCTTCTCTTTGTTTACCATTGCCAATCTTCTCTTTGGTATGGATGTTTTGAAAAATAAAATAAGTAAGGAAAAACAAGACAACAAAATTATGAGACTTAGTTATTTGGCTTAGAGAAAGAAGGTTGCAATTTAGTGATGGAACGAATAAAACACCGAAGATAGATAAAGAGGGTGATAAAGGTACAGTGCTGACACCAACAACTAGAGACGACATACCGTTGGCATTAGTAATGACTGATTTTGAACAACTAGAGAATAAATGGCTAAATTTATAACGATCACAAGTCATATGATCAGTAGCACCAGTATCAATTATCCAGTCACTATTTCCAGTAAACGTAGGAAGACTAATAGAAGAGTTAGACATACCTGACTTGGCAACAAATCTGGCATCAATGACTAAATGACTTTTCAAACTTGAACCCTTTGCCTTAGGATTAGAAGACATGAGAGATGTCATCTTACCCTTTGGATGCCAATCTGGATAACGATGAAGCTTAAAGCATGTATCAATCACATGGTTATCACTATTACAATGGATACACTTATGAATAACTTTCTTTGAATCAAGACGAGTAAATGATTTGCGAGCAGCTATAGGAGTCGCTTCATTTGATGTCCCACCAAACATGGCCTCCTGGCGATTCGCTTTTGCACAAACCATGGCATAAACAGTTTGCAAGTTTGGAAGTGGTGTAATAGCAAGAACACGACCACGAACCCCATCCAAATGAGAGGCAAGACCAACCAAGAAAACATACACACGTTGTGAATTAACCTTTTTGGTGTATTTCGCAATATCCTTGGCACACTCTATAGTGCAGTCTTTAATAACATCAAATTCCTGCCACAATGTTTGTAGTTTGCCAAAATATGAAATGATAGAACCTCTATTTTGACGGACAAAAATTTCGTCACAATATAACTGATATGCCTTTGATTCATCCTGGTTGACTGAGTAAGTTTGTTTGACACTCTCCCAGATTTCCTTGGCTGACAAGTGAAGGAAAAGTGATCTGATGTCCTTGGTCATAGCATCAAGAAGCCATGACTTGATCATACAGTTTTCTTCCTCCCAAGCTTCATATTCCGAAGAATCTACATATTTTGGAACATCTTTAGTACCCGAAATAAAGCCCCTACGCTTTCTGCCCTTGATCTTATTTTGTGCATTCAAGGACCACTCGATGTAATTAGTACCATCAAGTCATTCTTGAGTAATTAGTGAGGACATATCTTGCATATGAAGGGGAGGCTAGACAACATAATTGATCTTCTCTATTCCTGTCATAGATCCTGAAGTATTGGTGCTTGAACTTGTCATTATGAAAATGAAACTGAACAAGAAGCAAGATCGATAAAAACTCAAGAATAAAAAAAGGTAATGACCACAATTTGCAGTGGAAAAAATATATGATCAGAAAAAAAAAATACGAAGACAAGCTCCGATTCCTATGGTAATGGAGAAGAAGTAGGAGTTGGCTCTGATAGCATGTTAAAAATAATATTTATGATGATTTTATTGATATCACAAGGGAATATATATACAAAAACAAATCCTACGATTATAGAAGATTTCCCATGATTACGGGAGATCCAAAATTATAAGAGAAGATTACTATACAATCGCTAAAATTACTACCCGTAACAATCTATCTATAATAAACAAAATATTGACTTATTTCAACAATATGTTCAAAACTAGATCTAATACATCTATCTAGAACCTCATAGACTTTAGTAAGAATACATGATATAAAGGTTTCAGTTGTTAATTAGATATATTATTTTTCAATTTTGGCACATCACCAATGATAGGGAAGCTGAACAATGAAGTCTAATTTTTTAAAATGAAATGTTTATATCATATAAGAAATAAAATTCGTAAATTATCATAAATTACCAAAATAATTTAGAGTAAATCCCATCTCAAATACACCTAGACAAGTTTAAATACTCTAAATCCATTTACTATTATGTGCAGTTTATATTTTCAACCTACGTGATAAAGATATACCATCATTGTTGATCGAGAAAGTACATGAAAAAGAAAAAAAACATTTTGATGTTACTAATTAATTGTTTACAATATAAAACATGTTTAAAATGAGCAATGTAGGTCAATGGAATAATAATATATATTAAGGTGATTTCAGATGATCAAGAAGTACCTGTTCCAATGAGTCAATCAAATTAAAAGTTGTCTACATAGACAGTCTGATTTGGTCAACTGTTTAAATAGTTCTTAGAATTGGTTTATATCTATACTTGTATTCATCTTAGTCTACCTAAATAATAGGATTACTAAACTTATAATTTTCTTTAATGAAAGTAAATCTTATTGAGTTGTTTGGCAGATATCAAAATAGAACCAAATTTTAAGGATGTAGGAATGGAAATAGTGCACAAGTGTGACATTCTCCCTCTTGCTTGAAGGCACTCTAAAATGTAGAAAGGCTTTGAGTGAGTGGCAGATGGCTAGTAAGGATATTGATTTATATTTGAGTCAAAGTGGATGCAACAAAGAAAGTGGATCTGGAACATGTTTTCGCTTTGAGCTACAACAATTTACCATATAGCTTAAAGCAATGTTTCCTCTATATGGGAATTTTACAAGAGGATAAGGAGATAGAAGTCTAAAAATTATATCATTTTTGGATAGCATAAGACATGATTTCATTAGAGCATTGACGAAAAGAAGAAACAATGATAGATGTAGTCGAACGCAATTTAAGTGAGTTCACTTCTCGATGTACAATTCAAGTGAAAATGGACACTCTTTCTATGGTTAGAAGAATTAAATATTGCAAACTTCATGATATCATGAGATACTTGTGTTCAAAGAAGGGAAAAGAAGAACACTTTTGAGAGAATTTCAATATAAATGATCATAGAAGTACCTCTTTTATCTCAGATACTAATGCACGTAGGTTGGCTATTTGCTTTTGTGGGCCTCGACATGATTTTATACCCTTGAAGCAAACAACTAATCAATTCCTCCTAACTCTTTATGTTCATTATGCAAATTTATGGATAAGAGAAGTAAAAGATCTATCATATCGAGTTTAAGATGAGCTCGAGAAATGTGTTGTTGATGTTGCATCTAGAAGATCATGATAGAGCCTAAAAAGAGTTGTCAAAGGATTTGCTGGTTTACAAAGTGAGGGAAAATCCTTTCACAAGGTTTGTGCAGATATTGCAAGAATGAAATCCATATCAACGATGATCCCTTGGTGTATGGAAAATTAAGTGTAAAACTATCTAGTTAAACCCGCAAGTGCACAAATTTATATAGTATAGTGTACGTTTGAGTGCGGGATCGAATCTCCATAGGAAGGCTCCTAAGTGAAGTCTAAAATGTGCTCGTGTGAAAAGTGGTCTAAAATCGTGAAAATAAAAAGAAAATAAAAAGATTTGATAATCAGATTAACATAGACTATAATCTAAACTAAAATCAAAATAAGCCGAAAATAAAAAATCGAATTAATCTAATTTACTGGGTATATGGGTACCAAACCGAGGATTGAATGAGCTAAGAGTCGGGCTAGGTCTAGATCTATGTGTAAAATTTACGAACTATATGTAGATTGTTTTACCTCATCTCTACTATTCCGCCTTCATGCATAGTTTTGCCTGCCACTACAGCAGCACATTTTGAGCTAAAACCACAAGTAATAAATATTCTTCCCACTTTTCATGGTCTAGGTAGAGAGGATCCTTATTTGCATATTAAAGAATTTTTGGATATATGTACTACATTTAAATTTCAAAATTTTTCTGAAGAATTTGTTTGCTTGCGCCTATTTCCTTTTTTGCTAAAGGACAAGGCAAAATGATGGCTTAATTCTCTTCCTTCTGGATCTATCACATCTTGGGCAGTAATGGCAAAAATGTTTTTGTCAAAATTCTTTCCCATGAATAAAACTAATGCTTTAAAGAGAGAAATTACTGATTTTTGATAGGATGAGAATGAAAAATCTAAGAGCCAATTTTAGGACATGATTATTATATTATTTAGTTAATAAATGAGAAATTTTATTTAATTATAATTAAAATGTTAATTATTGCTAAATAAAGTCCATAAAATTGTCATGTGGATTTTATTCTTAAAGTAGTTAAGTGTACAAGAGTCGGAATCCACAATTGAATGACAGATTTTAGAATATGTCCCTGATCATAAAATGATTTAATTGGGTGCTGTTTAATTCAGATAGATCAGCCTATACGTTACTACCTTGATTGACATGTGATATCAATAAGATAAAGGGCAATGAGACTCATGTTGTTTTAGTAAGTGTAGAAGTACTTATTGATGAATAAGTCACTGGACTTGACCGCTATTTTATATATATATATATTGTACAAGAGTCGGAATCCATAATTGAATGACATATTTTAGAATATGTCCCTGATCATAAAATGATTTAATTGGGTGATGTTTAATTCAGATAGATCAGCCTATACGTTACTACCTTGATTGACATGTGATATCAATAAGATAAAGGGCAATGAGACTCGTGTTGTTTTAGTAAGTGTAGAAGTACTTATTGATGAATAAGTCACTGGACCTGACCACTATTTTATATATATATATCTTTACTATATACTAAAAGGATTTGAAGGGTTAAATTGTCCAACCAGGTAAAAGTTTAGGTCGTCATGGCTTTAGAATGCTTGCACATTGTGTTAACATTATTGCACCTTTTCTCTTTCTATGACCATAATGCCCAGGGACAAAATCGTCAAACATTATATAGGGTAAATTACCCTGGAGGTCCCTTATCTTTGTTCGATTTGTCTGTTTGGTCACTTATCTTTAAAATGACCATAGGGTGGTCCTTTATCTTTTATTTTTTTGCCACCGTTAGTCCTTTTGTCAATTCATTAACGGTTTTGCATATGAGTCGCACATGACGTGTAATTTCATGACTTAATAAGGGAAAATCGGTCATCACATATTATATTCTCATAAAAACACAACATTGCCCTGATTCTTTCTTCATTTCTTCCCCAAATTAGAAACCTTAACCCCCAAATCTAATTTTTCTACACCAAATCAGCATTTCAATCCATTTAAGCTCAAAGCTCAAATCGACAGTGGGTTCTTTCTTCATGTCGTATCTCCACATGCTCGCACCATTTTCATAGTTGTAACATTTTCTAAAAGCTAAAATCTGCATTCGATTATTTCACCATTCGCGTACCATTCTCACACCATTTTCGACATTCGAGTGTTTCTTCATTTTCGAAGCTGCACAATTCTTGCATCATTCTCGCGGCCACATTATTGAAGCTCAAAGTCCATTTTAATCATTGTGAGCATTGAAGAGTACACAAGCCACGATTGGGTTAATTAGATCGGCTACATTACACAAGTCGCAATTGGGTTAATTAGCAGCGATTTGCGATGGAAGCACAATGTTATTGCAGAAAACAAGGCAAAATTGTTACCTTTTGGACCGACTCTAATCCAGGGAGGAGGTTCATAGGCTGTGAAACATACCTTCACGATAAAGAATGTGGTTTTTTTGCTTGGGTTGATCCTGTAATGTGTGATAGGAGCAAACAAGTAATACCCGAATTGCTAAGCGCAATGAATAAGAAAGATGCCGAATTGCCAGAATTGCGTGAAATACATGAAATTGACAAAAAGAAGAAGAAGAAGTGCGTGTTGTGGCTGGTGTGATGTGTTTGCTGCATGTTAATGTTGATAAAGATGTTGATAAGTAGGTCTAGATGTTGAATAGATGTAATAGCTTAATTTGTGCACCAATGTGGTTAGCTTAATTTGTGCACCAATGTGGTTGTTGAGTCAGGATTGGTTCTCCTTATCTCCTCACAGTAGTCCCACAATTTCTTGTATTGATTTGCGTATTATCCCTCGATGATTGATCTAGCAAATGTAAATGTCCGATAGACAGTTCTTATTGACATATTTACAGTGTAATCAGTGTGCACCTTAGATTGGAAATCTTTAGCATCCCAGTATGTAGTCGTTCTTAAATGATCCATGTATCGGAAGCATAACTCTTTATAAATTAACTGCTTGTGATCAAAATCAATACCACAATTGTTAACATTGTTCAGGCTTCTTATTTGAAATTTTTTTTTTCTCTTTCACATGTATTGCATTTATAAACCACCCACATGACCTTCCATTACATTTGGCCCTAAGCCTATCTTTATCATTCTTCACATACCTTATGTTCTTACAATGTTTCACCCTATGTGCCTTGATAGAAGACCGAAGCTCTTCAACATTGGCGAATTCCATGCCTAAAACAAATTTAGGATCTTGCATGTCCACTTGTGCTTGAAATCTTTCAAACTTCTCAGGTTGAGTTCCATTTTTGTCCCCCTCACCCTTTGAATGCCAACTATGTAAACTGGCATCACTCAAGTTGTCAAAAGATTCTTCTTCTAATGGTATATCTTGGCCATATTCTGCAGCAAATGATTCATTTTCTTTCAATTCTTGATTGAAAAAACCAGCCCATTCAATTCCAAGATCTATGTTTTGATCATACAGCTTGTCGTCATCATCATTAGTAAAGTCATAGTCATTGTCATGGAAACTAGACCCATAACTTCTATCATTGTCATATTCATCAGTGTCGGGCTCATCATTCCCAGGCTCATCATTGTTCAACATATTCTCATCATCCTCATTCACCTTTTTTTTGCCTCTAGTCTTCACGTTTCTTCCCTCCACTTTTCCAAAATTCTTAACATCCATATTTTCATTAGCAATTCTTCTAATATCCTTCTTGCTCCGTCGACTTGTTTTAGGATTATCAGTGCAACCCAAGGGTACAAAGCTAAGATATGGTTCCTGACTTTCCTTCAAACTACTATCGTTATCTCTATCTTTACAATTTTCAACCATGTTTCCACCATTGCATGACTCAACTTGACTAGGTAATGTTAATTGTAAAACATTATGAACCTCAATCACAAAGAAATCTATGCATCTTGTATCAGTTTCGCTAGCTATACCTATTATCTCCAACACATCTTTATCTCTGATCAAACACTACAAACCATTTTCTAAATTCATTCCAGGTTTCCTATAGCATAACCCTGAATGACTCACAATTCCCATTTCACTAGCAATACTGTCTAATACTGTTAATGATATTTTATCGTACCGACTTGAATCTACAAAATTAATACTACCTCCGACATATAATTTCGACCCAGCCATACCCTTAAAATCACCACCAAAATGAACCTTCAACCAAATAGAATCTGAAAAAATATACAACATATAAATATTCATGTTCAGTCTACTTCACATATATAGTACACTTATATTCAGTTTGGTACAAAGTATATAACTAAAGCATCTATATACAATTAACTTCGAGATTAAAAGCATATACATATACAATAGACAAATATACAATGCACATATACATCTCAACAAGACCACTGCAAAATACACATATGTAGATTACACATATACATTTGCAAGAAAAGTACAACACACACACATCTCGGTTTGAGCTTAAATCGAGAACTAGTATACATATAAAACTCAAAAACTTCAACAAAACGTATAAGATGTTACTTACTTGCCATTTTCAGATCACAAAATTGCGATTGCAATTGGGTTTAGAAGACTGTAAAATTGTGATTTTAAGATGACGAATTCGCACGTCGCTAAAGTGTACTAGTGACTACAATAAGCCACATAGTCTATTAGGGATTTTGGGTAAAGATTAGGGTTAGATTTAGGGATTAGGGATTTGGGTTAGGGTTAGGGAATGGCGATTCGGGCTTAAGGGTATGAGATTTATAAGACAAAATTGTGCTTTTGTTAAAGGAAGAATTAAAAGATATTGTGATGCTGAAATTGCCCCTTAAAATAGCAGTCATGTGCGACTCACATGCGAAAACTGTTAGTGAATTGACAAAAGGACTAACGGTGGCAAAAAAATAAAAGATAAAGACCACCATATAGTCATTTTAAAGATAAGTGACCAAACAGACAAATCGAACAAAGATAAGGGACCTTCGGGGTAATTTACCCCATTATATATTATGCAGTAAAGGACTTGTGCAGTGTTGCATACGATGTTGTACTTTGCATTTTATGACTAAAATTGTCCTTCTAAGTGGAATCTGACATGGGTCAGACATCACCTTACCTCATCAAATCATTAGACAAAAAAGAACTTTTCTAGATCGTTCTTGGCTAAAATTGTCCAACAAAAGTAAAAGTTTCGCTCATCATGCTTTCATCGTATTGGATTTTGTGTTAATATCATTGCACTTTTTTTAAATGACCATGATGCCCTTCTTTAATGGAGTCTGACATGTCAGTGTATTTAAGAATATTTGAGGACAAAATCGTCAAAGCAGGAATATTTATAGGTTGTCGTTGCAAAACGTGCATGTACAATATGTTAACAATTTTGTACTTTAATTTCTATGACCTAAATACCCTTAGTGGAATCTGGCATGGTTTTATTAGTGGAGGGAGTCACATATGTCAGCTTCACATTAAATGCTTGTTGACAAAATTACTTTCTTAACCCTTGACTACAATATTTGAAATGCGCTGATAGGGCCTATTATAGTCTTTTTACTTCTTTTCTTCTCTATTTCCCAACGTTTGTTGTAGTTTTACAATTTGTTTCTTTTCTTTTCCACCACATCTTCTGACCAAAAAGTAAAAAGAAAGTTCTTCAAACTTCTAATAGGTTCCACCAGCTAAATCTCTATTTTTTCACCAATCTCTCTACCTCATCTTTGCTTCTCCAACGAACCGTACCAAATCTTCACTCTCACGTTTGGCTCTCACTTTTCTCTCTATTCTTCCCATTTTCTCTTGAATCTACGTCGGCACAGTAAGTTTTTTTTTAAAAAAAGATCAAATTTAAACATGTGCATAGCTTAGTTTATGCATATGTGTCTATATATGACCTTGTGTGAGTATGTCGTGCTAGTGGTCGGGTGTGTGCTTGAAGATAATTTTTGTGTGGTGGTGGTGGGTGTGCATGCGTGCGTGCGTGTAAGCTTTCTATGTGTGTGTTCTTCTTACTGTTTTATGATTGTCTTGCTTTAAATGTTGATTTTTAATGTCTCTTGCTTTGAGAAATTGCCTTTGACTCTAGGCAGTGTCATTAGAGATCCAATGTTGTGCAAAAACATTCCACGTTTTGTCCCAGGTATTGCCATTTCTTGCAACTCTGTGTTCAAGTAAATGCCATGGTGCAAAAAGCTTTTGGATGCAGTTATAATAGTTTTCCATAGGTTAGGTTTTTAGATGTTGTTTTATCTTTCCCCGATGATCGCTAATGTTGATTTAGACATCATTTGTTGTATCTTTATCTTTTTGTTATTTGAACTTTGCTTGTGTGTGCGTTCTGTGTGGGTATGTGCCGTGGTGGTGTGTGTTCACAAAGAGAGTGTATGTGTCCTGTGTGTGTATGTATGGGTGCTGGTGCTGGTGCTGGAGAGATGTCTGTGTGAATAAACTTTGACCCATCTAATATTTTTAATCTTTTCTCACTTTTACTTTATTTTTTTTTTGCTTTTTTTATTATTGATTTTAAGTTGGATTTGCTTTGATCTCGAGTTGTGTGGAGAAGAAATATCAATTTTGCTCTGTTTTGCTTTACACCCTTGATTTCTGGTAAAAAGCTGATATATTAATATGTGTTTCTGTGTGTAAAGGTTGTAGCTATATTGGTATCTGGTCATTTTCTTGATTTAACTATTTAATTTTTTTCGCTTTTTTAGATTGTTGCTTTGGGTTTTGAAGTTGAATATCTTAAAGTTTATCATTTGTTGGTAATTGATTTTGAAATATTTATTGCACCAAAAGAAAGATGATCAGATTATAGGCAGATGTTAACACCTATGGTTTACTACTATTTTTCAACTTTATTATATAGTTATAGTAGTTCAGTGTAATTAAAGTCAAATAAGAAAAGATAAAGCAAATATGCACTACATAGTTCTTTTATGGCCATCTGTGTCACCATCTAAGCCACTAAATCAACTGTACCAAAAGTGTAAATAAATGAAAGCTCAATTCAGTTATGCTATCTCAAATCATTCTCAAGAATCTATAAACTATCCATATTAATGATTGTTTTGCGTACTTTGTGGATTGAGGCGGTTTCATTATATTTTTCCATCTTTTCTCTTTGAATTAATAGTATATGGGTTACCTCTAAACTGTAAAGCGATGTCTTTTCACGTTTAACAATTAATGCAACTGGTCAAGGATCAAATTATATTATAATTTGTTGAAGATTTAGTATATATTTCTTCTATATTAACATTTATTTCCATGTTTTACCCTTGTTAATAGGATTTTGTTGATTACCTTCAACCTTTTTTTGCAAGTACTTAAGGTACCAATAAAAGTTTTATTTAGAGTGGACGATCATTCAACAATACATATATTGCTTATTATTTTCTTTTTAGCATTGTGATCTTTATAATAATTCTTTTCAATAGTAATCAATGATTTTGTCTTTTAATGTGGTTTACCACGAAGTCTTGGCACTTGCTTCAAATTAAGAAAATTTTATTGTGTTTACTTGGAAGAAATTCCTCATATAAGTTATATACAAAAATTCTTATTTAAATTATGCATTCAATTATTTTAATTCTTATGCTAATTAATTCATTATTTATCCATATGAGACTCACAAGATTTAATCAAAATGGAAATATTTACTCCTATTCTCAAGATCAGTCCAACCACATGGAGTTGGAAAGAAAAAGTTCAAGTTGTTGACAAGATGAGACCTCGAGATTCTTCATCGTCAACACCAACTAGATACCAAAACATCATATTAGAAGATGAAGCTATAAGTTTGGATATCTTTTTCTTACAATTTAATTTACCTAATTTTCAACACTGCTCTCAAACTACTACATACATGCAATATATGTTACAACAACTTTTGTTCATTTATTACAGGGTACACGGGTCCTTGCTTTCATTTATAATACTGATCTTAGGGTATTTCGTGACTCTCTTGAGTTTTGCAAAACATATATCATAACTAACGCAAAAGTAAAGGATCCCACACCTATGACAAAGCTTCTGGATTCTCAGTTCCATATGTGAGGACCATCATTGGTTCCACTCCAGTCGTAGACGTAAAAAGTGATAACTATCTTCCGTTCCCTGCTGACCTTAAAATGACGCCTTTTACTGAACTCTACAAGTTCATTGGCAAACGATCAGAAGTTGGTATGCAAATCAAACATTAACTTATTCCTCACAACTTTTAAACTACATAATTGTCTATATAATTGTTTTTCCTTTGAAGATATTCTAGTTGTTATCATCGATAAGCTGCCTTTGAAGACAATTAAGAATAAGGCAGGAGGTTTTTTCGAAATCAATGAATTTGTACTTGTTAATCAAAAGTAAGATCTATCAAGAACTCATTAACCTCTATATCATTTATATCAAGTTATTTTTATTGCTAATATATATAATTCCTTTTCTCAACAGGGCAAAACCATTAATTCTTACAATGTGGTCTGATTTTATCAATCATGACCGGGATTGGATCACAAAAGAATTGAAATCAATGCTTGTCATCCTTGCAAAAAGACTCTCCATCACTTTTTTCCATGGTAAATACAAATAACTATTACAAGTTTTATGAACAAAATATGATAAAAACACAAATTTCTTTTTGTTACACCTAACATGTAACTTACATTCAGGAATGTCACTTGCTACGAAACCAAATTCAAACTTCCACATCAAACCTTCTCTCAATAAAGCTATATCATTGAGATCATGGTAATCATATCAATTGTTATTCATTAATCAAAGAAAGAATTATCACTTCACTCTAACACTATTTTTTAATATCTCTTTTAGGGCGCTCAACAACAATCAATTCTTGAGCGAATTAGCAAAAAAAAAAGCTCATCAATATGTTTTGAGAGACTTAGTAAATCCATATGATCAGCAATATGTGCACATCAATAATGTTCCCTTAGATATTGACAAGGTGATCATCCAACCATTGCTTCACTATTTTAGAATTTCAAATTTATTTCAATAATACACATCTCAACTAAATGCCATCTCATCTCTGGTTATTGCAACCACTTAAGATATTTTAATACTTTTTACAACATTATTTTCAACTAATCTTATTAAAGTATTAACTCATGTTTATTAATCCTCTAATTGGATGGTGAAATGAGCTAAATATTGTATTTTGAGATATGAGTTTTTCTTAAATTTTGCTGGGTATTCACTATGCATATGTCGTTGTTTGCAGTAATGTAAAATAGTAATGAGATTTATTAGATGGATCTTATGGTGTGCTGCATCTGTTAATGCTTGTTGCACATTCTGTTGGTTTTAGTTGCTGCAATGTTTTGTTGGTGTATCAATGCTATTATCTCTCTTGGACTTCTACTGTGACGCTCGATAACATCACTGTACGCCTGATTAACTGTTGCATCCACTATTTGTGCATTTCAACTGTGCTTTACTTGTTACTTTATGTGATTACTATTCATTACAATTTTCAACTGTTTATTTTCTTCAAATTAGCATTTCTCTTAAATCATATTAGTTGTTATAGGAATGAGAAAAATGGGCATTTGAGCTAAATGCGATAGGAGCATTCGTTTAGAAAATGTTTTGCCAAACTAATGAATAGTATTACGTAACTAAACTATGTGTTTTAATTAGTTAACATTAAATTGCATTTTTAGACTCGTTTAAAGCCAACTAGACTCACTTTAGTAGACTTCTCATATCCCTAACTTGACCCTACCCTTATATAATCAACTCACACACACATAAGCTCATAACTTAGCAAGAAAAATAAAAAATAAAAGCTGAAAATATTGTTCCAGGGCCGACAGCCCTTAGCATCCAAAAGAGGGAGTTTTTGCTCCTCAAATCCTCATTTCAAGCCAAGCCAAGCTAGGAGTAAGTGCTTTAGGGTGTTTACTAGCCTCCTACGAGTTCCTACGCGCTTTAGGTGAGGGATTTGCATGCTATTTTTACATTTTTGAAATGTGACAACTTTCTTGAATTTCTTGTTTTGCTCTTAAATGCTAATGCAATGCTCAAATATGCTAATGTATGTTGTATACAAGTAGTAGAGACCTTATTTATGCTATTGTTTCGTAGTTTAAACGGTGGAATTCGTTCGTTGATTGTATGACATGAATAGTGACTGGATTTCTAGGGTTTTGTAAAATTGAACCTTTTAGCTTGATTCAATGATCCAAATAGATGCTTTAGGTGCTAAGAAAGGTAGTGTAAAGGCCCCATAGGATTTAATTGCTCATAACCTAACGAAAGCACGAAATAGGCGACTTTTTGAAAGGGGTTTCGGGGTTAGCGTGAATCCGGGTTAATTTATCCTTCACATTTGGTATTCCTAGGCTATATAGGTTATATATAAGCTTTGCTAACTCTCGATTGAGTTCCGGTTGAGGTACGTGTAGTACAAAGTCATAAAGGGGCAATTGGGACTTTTGTGCTAAACGCGGGTAATTGGATAGTTTCAAGGGTCCTAGGGGATAATTAGAAGCATGGAATAGCCCGCTCACTTAACTAGAATATTAAATTGTGTTTGGAAGAAAAATGGCTTAAGTTACAAAGAGGAAAAAAGTAGAAAATCGGTTGTTTTGCACTTCTATGACCTTATAATTGTTTCTTAGGTGTTTAAATGCACTTTTAAGTTAATTGTGAGCATTTGGTAATGTTTTGTAGAAAATATGTAATGTACCCCTTTGTGTTCATTTGGTTATTTTAGTGCTAATGCTTATATATTGCTTGTATTGTTTATGTATTACTTGTTAAGGATTGAGTAAATATGCTTATATCTTGTATAATGTTTATATTACTTGTATATTGTATTGTATGGGTGAAGATATACTTAAGACTTGTAACTAGGCTGCTAGAATGATTAGTTGGATGGTATGTTTAGCCAGAGTATATTAAGGTGGCTTATGCTAAAGATAGAATTCTAATAGATATTGTATGCCAAATAAGTGAAGTTATAAGTTAGCTACCCTAGCTGAATAATTAATGAATGTTACAGTTAAAGAGTAATTAAAATAATGTTTGCTCATAGGTTCAAGGTGACTGGAAATGATGTGATCCAAACTTACATCTTGGAGCTCGGTAAAGGTGAGGGAGACTTCATCCTTATGTGTATAATAGTTTATTTACTTGTACATAGATTATGTGCACTTATTGTCTATATATTATGTGTGAGGGCAACCTACTTTGTTGTCCCTCCATCACGTGTTTATTGATTTATTCTATTGTTATCATTTTGAGTGTATTGCATCATGGTTGCGCAACCATTTGGGCATGGTAGTGTCGTGAAAACCGGGCGGTATCGAGCTTGCCGGTCTACCTCGGCTACCATGGTTGCTCAGTCCCTCTCTCACTTGGGATGCCGCCCAGGGAGAGTTGGGTTGTAGGATTTCGGGGTACATCCGGAGTACACCCATTCTGGAGTTATAAGGGGATGCCGGCTTATCGATATCAGTGTCATTATTACATCGGGATTTTAGTTCATGGCTCGTGGTTCGTGATTGAAGAGCAAGTGAATCGTATCCTTTTTAATGTGTGGTAACTTGTTACTTTAATTGTCCATTCGTTGTTTTAAATGTCTATTGAGTTATTTGCTGCATTGCATGTCCCCGGTAGACTTTATCCCTCACTGAGCAATTGTGATTGCTTATACCTCGTTAAACATGTTTCAGGTGGCGTAGTTGGAGGAATTGCCTTGGTTGCTGTTTGCTATTGCTTGAGATTGAAGTGTTTGCCTGCTAAACTGTGGAAGAATTTGTTTGTATTATGTTATGTTCTATTTTGTTCCTATGGGTTTGTACTTATTTGGAGTTGTTGAAGAATTGTAATAGCTAGGTTAATGTATGGCTTGAATGGTAGTAGACTGTAATAGTTTATCTTTATTTCCTTTATGCTGCTTGCTTGTGTGTCAATGGAAATTAATAATTGTTTGACTTTAGTTTATAAGAAAGTCTAATGGTTAATATAGAGTGGTATGATAAGCGGATAAAAAAAAAAGATAGGATTTCAAGGATTGTTAAATGCATGCTTGTGTGTGTTTTCTATGGCTTGCTCAAGGCTCAGTTGGTTTTGAAGTTGGTGAATGTTGTGGATGTTGGATTTTATGAGGTTTGTGACTTCGTTGTCTGTTTATAGGTTTTGATTTGTCCTATAAATAGGGGAGACTCTGTCCGTTTTCCCCTAAAATTTATGCCCGGGTTTGGAATTGGGTTGAGAATAGCATGGTGATTAGAGCCTCTAGTCTTGTGAGGGATCGGGGCATTACATCTACCATTTTTATATGAATTTTACAAACTACTAGTAATACTATAAGGTATGTAAGGTTGGATTTTGGAATCTTTTGGTGGTATAAGAAGGTAGTAGTCATTAGTGTCAGTACAAGTTCAGGGTGTCTTTTTGTTATTTTTCTTTTTAAAGGCAGGGTTGGCCTAATATTGGTGTCTGATTTGGGAAAATTTTCAATGTTTTTCTTTTTTTTTAATGTTGTTGGTAGTTCAAAGATTGAGATTTTGGGTGTTTTTGTGAAGTAGGTATATTATTGGAGTTGTTTAGGGCATAGAGGCATAAAAGGGACAAGCTTTTTGGTGTTTTGCTGAGCATTTTGACAAATTAGAGGCTGTTTTGCTGTAAAGTTGAAGGCTTTATGAAGTAGGGTTGTGCAAAAGTTTGCATAGTCTTGGCCTGCTTCAGAGATCTGAAGTTGAAAGATTTATTCTTTTTGCACTTTGTCTTCTTTTGAAGAAGTTTATTTATGTATTTTTATGGTAATTGTAGAGTTTCTAGTTTTTGGTTCTGCTTGAAGTCTTTTTGTGCTCTTGAAGTGTTTTTGTTTGGTCTGCGTTATACAAAAATGGCTTGTATGAAGTTGGGATCCAAAACTGATGCATTCTAAAGGCAAGGGTAGGCCTGGTATTGTTTCCTATTTCTTGCAATTTTACAACTTTCAATTTGTGATCTGTACTTTCTGTTGATTCCATTGGCCATTTTTAAGTTTATTAATTCAGCTTCAGTAAAACTTTTCTGCTTAGATTAGGATTCTTGTGCTTTATTTTCCTCCAGCTCCTAGTTTCTTAGATGCATTTCTATCTCTAATTAATTGAATCTCATTTCATTGTGCAGTTCTATCATGGCCCAATATAAATTCTTTTGAATTGTGTGTATTTCCTATTTTTTCTTCTACTCTGGTGTCAAATTTGTCGATCAAGGTTCGTCTTGCTAAAGGAAAAATAGAAAAAAGAGATGTTTATTTGAGAAGTATCAACCAAGTTTATGCCATTAAATTAACTTATAAATTTAGATACATATGGCTCATAGATATAGAGTATGATTTTGATTGCAGCTAGCATTTCTGTTAGCATTTGAAATTTCTAGCATGTAGACTTAATTTTTTGTCTTCAATCCAGAATAGAAACCCGACATGGTTTTTTGTTGGTTGTTGTTCGGTTGCAAAGCTGTCGAAATTGTTGTATGGTTCTTGCTTGAATTGTGTTGAAGTGTTGAAGTTATCTCTGGAATCAGAAACATATGGTTGAAGCAAAAGTCATATTATGAACTTTCTTATTCTATATATGATCTTTATTAAGCAGCGATTTTATTGTTGTATCTTCAAAAACCTCTATTTCAAGAATCATATTCTTCAAGAACATGTGCTTATTTATGATTCATAATTGAAAACTGCATTTGTAACATCTTATCATCATCATCATCTAATATTCCTATTATTACAGAATAATTGCATTTGGATAAAGCAAAATTAATGATCATTGATGAACAACAATCATTTCACTACTTTGCATGTCATAATTGTGGCAAAGCAACTAGAGCTGAATACAAAGAAACATTTCGTTGCATGCAGTGCACACAAAACACAATAGTCATGCCAAGGTAAAAATACATTACTTTTACAATAGAATATTCTTTATTTATTTTATGTCTTCAATTCTCATTTAATCACTTTCATATTTTCTTTAGGTAAAAATTTGAAGTTGATATCATTGATCATACTGGAAGTCTAACTGTTATGGTGTTTGGAGAAAATGGCAAAAAGATTTTCTCACTCGAAGCTGATTACATTGCATCAAGACAACAAGATGTGAGTAATAATACCTTACAAAATGAAGCTTACAGTATTAAGACATTCATTTCTTTTACTAACTAAATGTTGAAATCTAGGGTGAAAAACTACCGATTGAAGAAATCAACAAAAAGTTGTGGAATGAGACATTTATCATACAACTAAGGTCATTCACCTTTGAAGCGTATGGACAAACACAACCAAAATACAATATTGCTTGGTTGTATGATGATGAAGAAGTGTCTCATAAAAGCATTGTTGAATTGGAATCTTCAAGCAAAAAAGTCCCACAAGCTTTTGCATCTGTTGATAGTTATGGTGAATCCACTTTGCAGGATAAAAATGTCGAACACCAAGAGAAAGAAGAACCCTCTAAGGACTTGGTCTCCTCATCTCAAGAAACTGAAGATACTATACTAAACTTGACAAAGATGATGCTGCAAAAAAATCAAAAAGACAAAAGCTTCAATAAAAAAAAAGAAGCTTTCATGTACTGTCTTTTGATCCTCCAATGTCTTTGTAAATTCATACTCTTTTGTTGCCTATAACTCTATCACTATCCTTAAACAGGATTGAGTGGAATAATTTCCACAAATGGCCATTTCTTTGTAAAAAAGAATAGTAAATGGCCACTATTTTGAAAAAATCACTTGTAATTTTCAACCCTTCACTATTGTAGATAAACTTTTGGCCTCCTTCACTACTGTAGATAAACTTTTGACCTCCTTAGCCACCTTTTGCAAATCACCTTAGGAGGCTAGATTTTTGCAATCACTATTTTGTAACAATGAATTGTAAATTTAATCTAATAGCTACTCTATATTTAAAACTCTATGATCCTTTTTGTCGCAGCAATATATTTTGCTTATTTACAAATCTGAGTTCCTTTTTATTGCAACAATATTCCTTATTTGATTATATTACTCTAATACTGTCACTTTACACTTTTCAGGTCTTCATTTCAATTACTTGAATTTTTACAACTCTACTTTTTCAAACTTGTGTAATCATAATTAAAAAACTTACAATTAACACAATATCATTTCATATAATAATTTTATCTGCGATATTTTTTTAAATAAACATTGAATTGGGCTTAGCCCGTGCATTTGCACGGGCAACCACAACTAGTATATAGATAGATCACATGGATAGTCAATGATCATATATATATATATATATATCGAATATGTATGATATTTCCTTAGACCTGAGGCATCATGGTCGCCTCATGCATACGGTGCCATGATTTGCAATTGCGTTATAATCTGATTCTATTCATTGGTTAGTTTAAGCAATTGGTGGTTGTGGTTTATCGATGCATAGAGGCGTATGATTGTCCATTAAGGGATTCGTCGACTAAGGGGTCCTATGAGATCTAATTAGTTAAGTAATTAAAAATCCTTGGCCAAGATGAAGTAGCAGAAGATGTCCCATCACTTATTCGTGAATTGCTAAACTAATTAAATTTGGTCATTTGGTTAAGTCTATGAATTTGACTTCCCTTCTATGACTTATGCTTAACTGGGACAAGATTGATGAAATGAACTATTCTTATATGTATATATTGGGTTCGTGTATCCACTTTATCATTAATTAGACAATTATGATATACTGTTAGGTGTCACTCGTAATTTGTGGAAATAACTATATTAGAAAGGTTCTAATTTAAATGATTAATGAATTTTCACTACCAATTAATTATAAACCTGAAATGTCACAAACATAGAGGTTCGATAGTTAATCAGTGAGAAAAGAAATTAATTGGAAACACACATAGAGGTTCGATAATTAATCAGTGAGAAAAGATATTAATTGGAATTTTCAATTTAATTTATTGGTTATGTGACTAACTCAAACTGGGTTTTAATTCGGTCAGTTTCATAGTCCAAGGCCAATGTCTAGGACTGGCCCAAAAGACAGCCCTAATAGGATAGATGTATACTATAAATATACAGCTATGACAAACCTGACGGTTAGCACAAATTCCAATTTGTCATAGATTAGTCTAATCTCTAAAATTTGTAGTGGGGATTTTGACTGATCGATTGAGTGTAGAACCTCGTGTAGATACTTCCGGAAGCTTCACGTTTAGGAAGCTCAAGCTTATCAGAATCCGCATTAGACCCGATCTCGTAGAGGTATTCGCGTAAATTATCTCTACTAATTATGCGATAATTATATTTGTTTGAATTTGCATATTAAGCCGTGAATAGATACTAGTAATTTAATTAGTTTTATTTCGTTGCATTATTGTATAATTTTAAAATATCTAGTATGATTCCTAACAGTTTCCAATTTATTCAAGATCTTAAACATTAAACAACGTCCAGTTTGTTTGTTTATGGTTGTAATATCTTATACTTCATCGACACAAGGCAATATAACAAAGATATAGAAGGAGAGCTACATTTCAACAAGCCAAAATGGAAGCAACAGAAGTTATGTAATATCTCCTCAAAGTGAAGGATAAAGTTTCACTACATATCAGTTACTGGATAAATATTTAACAAATACAATAATGTTTAGCTAGATAACAATACTGCAGAGCAACAAAAGCAGATTTAGCTAGTAGAGGAAAAGGGGTATGGCACTGGGGGTTTAGAAACTTCAACAATTCCTTCAAGCATCTGGCTGACTTTCCTCATTGTTGGCCTGCTAGATGGATCTTCTTGAATGCACCACATGCCAACCATCACGAACCGATCTAGTTTCTCCCAGTCGTTCAAGGCCTCCGAATCATCTCCTACCAGATCATCTAATCTTCGATCCTGATAACAGTCCCAAGCCCAATCAGTTAGAATAGCTTTCTCTCCACCTTCCATCTCCAAATCTTCCAAGCTTTTCCGACAAGCTATTATCTCGAGTAAAAGGACACCGAAGCTGTAAACATCAACTTTGGCATTGATTGGAGCGTTCCTGAACCAGTCAGGAGCAACATAACCTTTTGTTCCTCTTATACCAGTGTTGGTTCGACTTTGATTAATCATCAAAAGCTTCGCCAATCCAAAGTCAGATATCCGAGCATTGTAATAGTCATCAAGAAGGATATTCTGAGGCTTAATATCACAATGGATGATTTGAGTGCTACACTCTTCATGTAGATATGCGAGTCCCCTTGCGACCCCCTGTGCAATTTTTGTCCTCTGGCCCCAATTAGGTCTCGGATCACCAAAAAGAAAGCTTGCCAGCGTGCCATTACTCATATACTCATAAACCAATAAACGATTCTGTCCCTCTTCACAAAATCCAATAAAGCGTACCAAATTCTTGTGATGAGTCTGGCCTATTACATTTACTTCAGTTCTGAATTCCTTCTCTGTGTCTTGGGCAACTCTATCCAATTTCTTCACTGCAACAATGCTCGTGGAACCAGCCTGTATTACCCCTTTGTAAACGATTCCAAATGCGCCTCGTCCTAGCTCTTCCTTGAATCCATTTGTAGCTGTTTCAAGCTCCCTGAAGCTAAAGCAGCGCAAATTTATTGCGACGGAGTTGTTTTGCGGAGAACATTTGTTCATCCTTTTCTGGTAGAAGAGGAAATATCCCAGACAACCTACAACAATGAGCACAATGATGAGCACAGAACTACCCAAGAGTACTGATCCAATAATTATTAGATTTCTGCGATCATTTTCTGTTTTTGGTCCTTCTGCAACTGGAGGCTTAGGATCTGGCAGAGAAGCATCACGTTTCCTATATTTGAGGAAAGACTTGACATTAAGAGTTGTGTCAATTTTCCCATTTGATAAAGGCAGCTTCTTCTTCCAGCAGCCACCTTCTCTATAGATGGCAACAGCACAGAAACAATCATGTAAACAAAAGTTTTTGCATTCTGCTTCCGTGGAAGGTTGCAACTTCTCAAAATTAGATTTTGGCCAATTAGCATCAGGAAGCGTCACAAAATCATAAAGATCTTCTGGAAAATCTTTCCCTGGTCCATCACAGCTTTGAGTGAAACTGGGTTTACAGCTGCCATACTTATCGTTTGGATCAAGCAATGAATACCCTCTTGGGCACCCACAAACTGGTCTTTGGACATTGTCAAGTCTACAAATGCTATTGTACCCACAAGCACCGCTACCATTGTCTCCATCGATGTTGACACATATGTTTTCTGGTAGAGACCAAATAAAAGTCCAGTTTGGATTTCCAGAGAATTTTCGAGGATAATAATATTGACTCAGAACACCATCAAAATTAAGAGTTACTCTGTGATAATAATCTGACGTTGAAGGAATGGACTGCGAGCGTGGGGTAAGATGATTTCTTACGTCGTTTCTTCTCAGTACATATGCATAGCCCCTCTCGTCTAAGATTACTTTGAATCCAGAATTTGATGCATTTGTAGCATCAGAAGAGTCACTGTTGTAGTACTCATCATCATAGTCTGAATTGGTAGGCACACTTTTTGTGTTAAGCACTAGATTCCCATTGTCGAGCATACGAAGATAAAATCTTCCTTGAGAGAAGTTGGTTTCTGATCGCCGAGAAATGAGCATACCACCAATCTCTATTTCTTGTGATGGCAACAAAGTGTCAGTTGGATTTCTGAAGCTTTCCCATGACCAAGTAGTGTCACTTGCCACAAGCACTAAATTTCCCGTATCATTCAGAAAACCATAGGCAACACCATTGTCATTGAGAATCCGATCAGTATTCCAAAGTTGTCGGCCTCCAAGATCACGGAGCACTAGGCCAAACTCAGCAGTTAGCTCTACTCTTGATCCACGGGGCACGGGACTACCAACTTTTGCATACCAGACCACAGTTTTGTCAGGTACTTTGTCATACCAAATGGAAAGCAAGAATTGATCCTTATCCAGGAGTTGCCTAAAACCGAACCCAAAATCACCCGAAGGGGATAGCCAGGGATTATTAATCCCCTTTCCAGCGGAAAGATAGCTGCCAACTGCTATAGTACCGTTGCTTTGAGCCAAAGTACATAATGGGAAGAGAAGTAAGGAGGAAATATAGATGAGAGCATCAGCCATTGCATGAGCAAGCCGGGTGCATCAAAGTGTTATTAATCTTAAGAATATATAAATAATGAAATTATCCCCCTTTTGTTCTTATTTTCTTAAATCATGTGGAGGACTTCCGAGTCAACTAAGCTACGTTCTTCGCTGTGCGTTTCTTGCCTTAGTACGCGTCGCAAGACTTACTGTTGAAAGTAATAATACCTTGGCCAAAGTCGGAAATTGGAGTAAATATTGAGTTCCAATTTAAAAATTTGGAAGATGCTTTGGTGGGGGTATAAAAACCAATCTTTGCATTTCCTCCAAAATTTGACAGCGGGTAATGAATGGGTTGTAGAAACAGACTCATAATATAGTTTTTGAAATTTTATGACTAAGTACTTAAAACTTCGAGTAAACCTACTAGTGAAATTTGAATTTGGCTCATCTATAATTACATTCTTTATAATTTCATACAATACTCATCTCAATTAATGTCACGTGTCAATAAATCTCATCTATAGACCACAATTAATCTTGCTAAACTAGATTACCAACCATGGTTATAAAGCATTAAATATAAAATTTAAACTACTATATTTAATTAGCAAACAAATATGGAAGTATATAATTCTAAAAGAACAAGAAAAAAAAAACCCATTACTTACAAGACCAACTATTCCCAAAAAAAAATAATAATAAACACAAGATCAAGTTGGAAGCTTCCAATCCATACTTTTTCTTTTTTGTCTTCCAAGATGTAAGAATAAGAACAACGATTCAAAAAGGAAAAAAAAAAAAACCTAAGTCAATGGCCTTTGAAGTATGTAGAAAATGAGATAGAAGTTGGACGAAACAAAAAAATAGTGAAGCCATTAGATTTTTTCTCTGTCGTACGAAGTCATATGATATTTGTTTAAGCTAACTCGACTTGACACTGTAGAGTTAGTCGCTTTATTTCTAATTATCTTATAACGAGGGAATTCGCAAGCCCTGCAAATTACATTTCGCCTAAAACCTCACAGAATAACGAAAGAGTATAAATTTTAGAGAATAAAATATTAAATGTAGTAAAGAGAGACACAATTTCTAATAAATTAAATTGTAAAAGATTATTCATAAATTTCTCTACATCAATTATAAGTTCATAATTGTGTCCAAAAATTAAAATGCAAATAAAATAGATGAAACTTTTGAACCCACAAAATTCATAACCCAAAAAAAGAACAAAAACCTATTTGATCTTGCGTTTTTTTCTTCTTCTTCTTCTTCTTCTTTTTCCCTTTTTTTTTGACATCATTCATCTTGCTAATAGGAATGGGGTTTTTTTTTTTCCTCTGTTTTTTAGAATTATATGTTTCCATACTTACCATACCCCCATATATAGTTTGTTTTACAATAATAATAATAATAATTACAATAATAAGAATAAAAATAACAATAAAATAATTAAAAAATATAATAATAATTATTATAAAAATAATTTTTGGTCCCGACTTCACATCGAGGGTTATGTCACGATGTCCTTAAAGCCTATACGTGATGGATAGATTCTTGTAACCATGACATATTTGCTTACTTAAACATAATTTCTTTCCATAATAATAAAAATAAAAATAAAATAACAATAATTATTTTTAATAAAAAATAATAATAATAAAAATAAAAGTAAAAAAAATTATAAAATAATAAAAATAAAAGGAAAAAAATAATATTAATTAAAATAATAATAATAATTAATAATTTAGTAATAATAAAGTAAAATAATAATGATAAAAATAAAAACAATAATAATAATAATAATAAATGTTTATGTTGTTTACAATTATGTTCATGTTTATTCTTATTTTTAATACTATAATAATAAAAAGGTAATATTATCATATTATACAAGTATTCTCATTACTACTTTTTATACTTAGAGTATACTAAACATGTCATTTTTATTTTCAAGTTTATTTTATTCCCAATTTAATTTTATTCCTTAACTTATTTTATTCATATCCAAATATATTTCAGTGCGTCAATCGCTACATTAAGAAATGTATACTCATATGCTTCCCTTAGGGTATCTCTAATAGAGGCTCTAAAATGTGAGACTTTCTAAAATTGGGTAGTTTTAGAGCCTCAAATGCTCAAAAAATAACATTATTCATGACAAAAGTATGTAGGATCTACTACTTTTGGCTTAAAAGATACTAAAATAGAGACTAATCTAATTTTTGGGTTCTAAATTTGATGACAAAAATGTAAATTGGATCTCTATTTTAACATCTTTTAAACCAAAAGTGGTAGACTCCACATATTTTTGTCATAAATAGTGTTATTTTTTTGGTATTTAAAGCTCTAAAACTACCCAATTTTAAAAAGTCTTACGTTTTAAAGCCTCTATTAAAAATACCCTTAGGACCCAAAAAGTAAACAAATGGAAAGTGATAACTGATAAGTCAACTTTTGACTTGCATATGGGATGACCCGCGTTGGAGATAAAAGAGGTTGAAATCAGATATGTCAAAAAAGATTTAAATTTGCAGGCCATCGCCTATAAAATCCTAGGCTAACATCATTTGGCTGAATAAATCTTGAAATTTTCTCTGAACTTTCCTATCCGCGACAAATAATAAAGACAGTTTCCTTTGGTGCTAATGTAGATTGCGGAAGAAAATTTTGTAAAGCATTAAAGAATAAAAATAATAATAACGTTATGACAACGTACCCTTACGAACTTCCTTTTCAATTGACTAGGTCGCTACCAGTCACCATCTATTAAGGAAGAAAAAATCTTACGCTCCGTTTGTTTATCGTAAAATATTTTTTCAAAAAATATTTTTAAAATTTTTCAATATTTGATAATATTAAAAAATTAATCAACTAAAAAATATTTTTTAATCAATAATTGCAGTTGTTTTTACTTAATTTTTTAGTATTTGGTAGTACTGAAAAATTGGTCAATTGTAAAATATTTTCCGGTCAATAATTGTGATTAGTATAAAATTCTGAAAATATTTTTATGTTCTTTGGAAGAAAAAAATATTTTATAGAACTCACTGTATATCCAAACACCAAAAAATATTTTTAACTATTTTATTATTAAAAAAATATTTTATCCTAATAAGTTATTTTATAGTAAATAAACAAAACCTAAAAAAAATATTTTATTTTTCAAAAAAAATATTTTATTTTTCAAAAAAAATATTTTTTATTAAAAATATTTTTTATAAATAAATTATTTTACGGCAAGCAAACGGAGATGAAACCCGTACTGACAACCAAACGGTCCAACTAACATTAAAAAGATATCAATCATGATGTTCAATGCAAAAATCAACTTGCCTCAAGTCCAAGTTCTATGGTTTGAGTTGGTCTCCGAGTCCGGACATTCAGATAAAAACAATACGTACATATATGCTGCAACGTTCAACAACCATATTGTAACGACTGGCCCAGGCCAATTATTATATATATTGTTTTTTTTTATATAAATGAAATAAGGGTGAAGTGAAAATATAATATTCTTTGAAATAAAAGAGTAAAACCAAAAAAAAAAAAAGATTAGATAACTATAGTTAACTTATCGTAATTGAAAATGTCCTTCCGTCACGCTTTATTATGACCTATGTTTTGGTCTTTAGCTACGAGTAACCGTTTATTGTATTTAGAATATTTGTATCATTAGTTTGGACTTGAATATTATCATTTCATTTCTTTTATATATAAATTTTGTACACCATCTAGATAGTGTCTTCAACTCTTTCTTTTTCTACGTGTATTCCTATTTACTGAGTTATTTTTCGCTCACTTCCTTTTTTGTGTTTCTTTTTGTAGAGGGGAATAAGATCTTGGTCTTATGTCTTGTTAGAGCTTAGCGAGCGACTACATTTGGCACTGTTCTTGATTTTCAATAAAGGTTATTCGATTAATTTATGCTTGGGAACATTTTTAGAATAATTATTGATGAGTTATGATTTGAAGTTATACTTGGAATTATTTGAAGAAATGTGATTTTGTTTTTGCTCTTTTTTTGACATATAAAGTACTTGTTTAGAATGTTTGGTTTATATTGCTTGTAAATTAGTCTTGTAGGCTTAAGAAGTGACCTTCTTCTTAGGCTTGCGACAGTCACATCTTCAAGACTATTTATATATATTCAAGGGCATGACAACCTTACACTTAAAAAAAAAAAAGAAAAAAAAAAAGAAGGAAGTAAAGTTGGGCATCCTCAAGTTCTTGCCTCCTTTTTCAATAATTTATTTTTGCTTGGCTTTTCTTGTGAGTCCTCTTGACTTTGATCAAGAAGCTTCCAGTCCATAGGCCATAAGAATTTTCTCTTTTTGGTAAGAGTAAATGGCCGCGTAAGTCTTTAATATTTCACTGATGGAATATTTTGGTCTTTAATCTTTAAAAATAAATCTTTTAATCTTTAAAATTAATTTAGTGAGATAGTGTTAATTTCGGTAACAAAATTTGTCTATTTTTTGACGACTTTATCACATGACTGGAACATGACTATTACAATACATTATAATTGAGGGCAAAATTGGTATCATACAGGATCATACCCATGCCAGTCACGTGATAAAACTGTCAAAAAAATAGACGAATTTTGCTCTTAAAATTAATATTGTCCCACTAAATTAACTTAAGTTTAAACACTAAAAGATTCATTTTTAAAAATTAAGGACCAACCCAACAGTGAAACATTAAGAACTAATGCAAAAAAATTAAAATAAGTCACGATATGGTATAACAATTACCACTAATGGTTGAATCCTGAAACATTGATTAAAAGATATATTGTCTTCGTACCCCAGTGGGATAGTGTCGTATTTTGGTGAAAGAGGAAGTGTGATGGAAGAGGCGTTTGATCTATTTTTATATTTTTGTATTTTAGCCAAAGTTAATTTTATAAATTTAGAGGGCAATTTGATCTTTAAAAGATGAGCAACGAATTTAAAAAATTGTGGATTTTCAATTTTTAAAAAAGATACTTCTAAACACAAATAATTAGATTTGCAAATAAATTGCATAAAATTTTATGAAATTCATTTGTTTTAAATAGTCTGTAATATACTTTTTACCCAAAGCTTGAGTCTTTCTTCCATTAGAGATTTTGATGTTGAGACTCTTAATTCCATATTAGACCAAATTTAGGCCTTGCAGAGTGTTTGCAAATGAATTCCACAAAATTTTGTGGAATTCATTTGCAAATACATTTTTGTTTTGGTTGCACATTTTAAAAAAAATTACAAATCCAATATTTGTATTTCTTAGGTTTCCACAAGTCTTACTCAAATCTGAGCTCAAAGGTGGAATTTACAAATTCACAGTTTCTAATTCTGATGTTAAGCTTTTGAGGACAAAACTACTCCCATGTTTAAGTGATTGACTTTGCTAGGAATAGTCAAAAACTCAAAAAATAAAAAAATAAATTTCTTCCCCACTATTTGACAAAAAAAAAAAAAAAAAAACCAACATCTTCCATTCACTCCTCTTTCAGGTATTTGTTTATTTTTCTTACAAATTTATTCGCTATTTTTCTTTTGGCCAATATGTATCCTATCTGATTGACTTGTATATAAAATCTTGTTCCAAACTGTCCATGCATGATTAGTTCTTTGTTCTTTTTGGGTTTTGAAACCCAACTTGTAACGAATAAGATGCTTTAGACCTTGCTATATATACAAGTTGAGCAATAATTTATGAACTCAATGTGATTAAGCATATTTGGTCAACTTTTTAAGGCTAAAATAGTAGTTGTACGCGTGAGGTGTCTTGATTTCATGTGATATGGTCCATTCTCGTGCATATCTGGCATAGGGAAAATAATTTGAATCAGTCAGAGTATAGAATGAGAGCAAAAGTAATGCATAATCATCTTGATGACCTATATAGTGTGTCTTAGTCATGCCATTTTTATCACTATCTACAAACCCAAGAGAACACAAAACTTTTCAGATAGTAAAATAAATGATAATTTCTAGAGCAGTAAGTCCAACATGCTTTCAATAATGAAATGAGAAGATAACACTTATATGATAGTCTAATTTCAATTGAATAAAAGAAGTGTATTTAAGTAAAATACAACTATTAATTTCAATTTCACATGCTACATTTGACTCACAAAGAGACACGCACAGTGAATCACAAAGGCTTCAGCTTCCGCAGCCGAGAAACAGCGAAGAGACACAGTTTGCCCAAAAAGAACTGAACCATCCCAACCACGCCCGATAAATGCAATAGTAGCTTTTCCATCCTTCCCAAAAGATGCATCTGTATTAACCTTGATCTCCTCTGATGAAGGAGGTGTCCATTGCACAATCTCTCTTTGTCTATCATTGGCCTTCATGCCACTTCTACTCCATCTCCCATTCTTCTCACAGAACCATTCTGCAATAACACATTGGGCTCTCATAATAGTTTTTTGAACATCAATCTCCATCCCATTAATTGCTACTTCATTTCTCTCTTTCCAAATTTGCCAACAGCACAATGCAAATTTGGTAGATGTTTCCTCCTTGCAGTATCCCGCCTCGTAGCACCGTCTAGTAATGTCCAGAAAACATTCACTAAACCTTACTGAAACAACCAGATTAAAGGTACACTGTAGGGGGAAAGCACACCAAAACCTTTGCACCCATGCACAGAAAAGAAACAGATGCTCTATCGACTCTTCATAGAGATTGCATATAGGACACATAGGGGAGGATGCTGATTTCCTTCTAAATCGATTATCCTAAGTCGGGAGGCAATTCCTACATGCTTTCCAAATGAAAAACCTTACATTCGGCAGCACCCTGAGAGACCAAATAAGATTCTAAACATCCTTTGGCACTTGAAATGAAGATCTTGCTCGATTTCTATCATCCAACTCACGATTGAAGTAAACTTCCCTTGCCGTATGATATCCAGTCTTAACAGTTTACACACCCTTCTTGCATGGACTCCACACAACACAATCTTCTCTCTCGAACAAAGGGAGGTAAGTAGCCAAGATCAACCTCGCCGTCTCCATATCAAAAAGACTTCTGATCAACTCTTCATTCCACTTCCTTTGTCCTTGAACCATCAGATCATAAACCCGATTTGGACCACTCTGCTCCCTTTGCTGCAGCAAACACACTCCTGGAATCCATTTGTCCTCCCAAATGTTAACCCTCCTACCATTACCAATCCTCCATATAGCCTTACTTTTGATGAAATTCTTCCCTTGTACAATGTTTCTCCACGACCACGAGGATCGTCTCTTAACTTTTGCATCCCAGAAGTTTCCATTGGGAAAATAAATACCTTTAATCATTGATGCTGAAAGGCTCTCTGGCTCCCTGAGAATCCTCTACTCTTGCTTCGCAATTCGAGCCAAATTAAAGCAGAACAAGCCTCTAAACCCGAGGCCAGCATCATACTTAGGTTTCTTCAGCTCGTCCCACTTAATCCAATGCGTCCTAGATTCTCCATTTGTACCCCACCAAAACTTTGCGGCCATCGCCGACAAAGAGTTACACACTCTCTTCGGGAACATGAACAGAGGCATTGTATACACTGGCATGGCCATCAGAACTACTCTAATAAGAACATCCTCCCCCCGTCTGACAGGATGATGTTTTTCCATCCTTGGAGCTTAGCAGCACATCTTTCCTAGATACACCTAAGGGCTTCAGTTTTAGATCCTCCCCATTCTGCTAGGAAACCCAAGTACTTACCCACCTTATCCGATTTCTTGATTCGAAAAATCTCCACAATTATTTCCTAATGCCCTCTGACGTGTTAGGGCTAAAAACAATGGACGATTTATTAAGGTTCAAACTTAGACCTGAGACAAAACAATATCTGTAAATCGTGTCCTGCAAGACAAGCGCTTCTCTATAGTTTGCCTCAAAGAAAAAGATTGAATCATTCGCAAACAGTAAGTGGGTCAGAGTGGGGCAATACTTTTTGATTTTGAAACCTTTCAGCATCGCCCTATTGAGCTGTTTGTTAATCAGTGTAGTGAGCGCTGTGTCAAAATAGAGAAAAGATAGGAGGAGATAGGGTCCCCTTATCTAATCTCCCTTGATGGGATGATAGTCTCAGAGGGACTTCCATTGATGAGAATATTATACGACACCGATGAAATGCATATCATAATCCATTTAATCCACAACTCATGGAAACCCATCCTCCTAAGGATTCCTTCAATAAAGTTCCACTCAACTTGATTGTAAACTTTTCTCATGTCGGCCTTAAGGATAGCATGACATTGTTTCGCATTCTTCTTTTTTCTCCTAAGCCAAAACGCTGCCTCTTGAGCCACAAGGGTATTGTCCTGAATCAATCTACCTAGGATAAATGCAGATTGTTCCATCAAAACAATCTTATTCATAAGGGGCTTAAGTCTATAAACCAATACCTTAGAGATCACCTTATACAGGAAGTTAGAGCAGCTAATTGGTCGGAAGTCGTCGATCATCTAAGGGTTCTTGATCTTCGGTATCAAAATAACATTTGTCTGGTTAATCTAACTCAGATTTGTACCATCTCAGAGGACATTCTTAACCACATTAACCACATCACTGTCGATCAAATGCCAGAATTTCTGAAAGAAAGTTCAAGAAAAACCATCTGTACCCGGTGCCTTATTTGCACCCAAACTCCACACTGCCCTCTTAACCTTATCATACGACACCGGTTGATGAGCTCTCGATTGTTTTCCTCCAAAATGATGGGGTCGATGTGTGACGCCCGAGATCACTACCATACTTCCTATTAACTGTTGCATTCACTATTCGTGTATTTTAAATGTGCATTTATTTATTCTTTCATTAGTTATTATTCAACTTGATTTTTGAATTTCTATTTTCTTTGAATTAATAATTTCCTAAGTTATATTGCCTATTTGAGGACTAAGGAAAATAAGCATTTGAGCAATTCGTGTTAGGAGAGCTCGCTTAGAAAATAGTTTACGGTTCGAGTGAATAGTGAAACATTAGATTTATTGGGCTAAAGGGAATTAATTGCTTTGGACTTATTTTAAGTAGGTTTTATAAGTTATATTGGCCCAATATTGTTGTCAACACAACACACATACATAACATATATTATATAAATACTCATTAATACACATACATATACAAAAATAGCTAAAAAAACAATTCAATTAATTCCCTTTATATCCCCCCAAACCCGAGAGCAAGAGGAGAGAAAAAGGAGAAGAAAAAACTCCTCAAAGCTTACAAGTTGATCCTTTGCCTTGAGTTTGGAAGCACTTTGGAGCAACCTTGAGCCTTCTACAAGTATCCACATCTTGATTTGTGAGGGATTTTGCATTATTTTGTGTATTCAATGTTTTTGTCATAATATGCAATTTCTAGATTTGATGTTATTAGCTTATGAGATGGTTAAGTCTTGCTTTATATGTTACCTACATGCTATAGAGACCATGTTTATGTAATTGCTTAGCTTCATTAATGGTTAAATTTGAATATTCAAATGTAGGTGACAATAAATAGTATTTTTTTTAGGGTTTTGTAAAAATGTGACTTAGTGCTTGATTCAATGCTATAATTAGATGCTATAGATGATAATGAAGATAGACTAATGACCACGTATAGTTAAATTGCTTGGAACTTAGTTAAAATGCTAAAATAACTAATTTTAGAAAGGGACTTTGAATGAAAAGTGAATCTGAGTACAATTTGAAGTTAATTTGGGGTTCTACTATCCATGGAAGCACTTTTGGTGCTTTCATTGCATTGAATTGCGGGGCGGATTTGGTAGCTATAGTTCAACGCACCCTTAGGGCCTTGTAAGACCCCGCCCAAGACCACATGTGCATTAGGTCATGTTATACATAATTAAATCATTTTATATGCATTTGACGTGTTTTATATGCTGTTAAATAGGTTTATGTATGTTTACCTCGAATTACGTGTATATCATTGTTTAATGTGCAACCAAATATTTTAGGAGTCGTAGAAAATTAATTAACATTATGGAGCTAAGATTAGTAACTAGGTAGTTAGAATTAACACTAGAATGACAAACTAGTAATACGCAAGCAAGCTCAAGGGCACTCTCGTCCTAAAGCAAAATAACAAAATATCCTAACACTATTTGGTCTCACCCAAGTCAAACACACACCAATACACACTCACCCATCAACATACACTACACTATCTACACACACTAAAATCCTACAACACACACCTACACACACTACACGATTTTGCCAAGAAGAAAAAGAAGAAGAAGAAGAAGAAAGAGAGGAAGAGAGAAGTAGAAGCAAGCCATTTCCCAACTCTTCAACCATTTCCAATCAATTTTCTCCCATTTCTAACTATTGCAAAGGTGAGGGTTTAAACTGATTTCTAAAATGTTTTGAAGTTCATGAGCATGTATGTATATGTGTTTACTTAATTTTGCATGCTTAGAAGCCAAGAAGTTAAGTTTGAACATTTCTGGAAATCCTGGGTAGCCTACTGACCCTTCTGATCGGAGCATTTTTAAGATAGAAAACGATGTTAAAAATGCATGAAATTTGGTGAGTCACTAGATTTTTCAGTTTTGAACATATCTTGCAGAAATAGGCTAAGTCTATTTTTGATTTTAAGATCTCCAAAATGGTCAAAAATCGTAATGTGTCTAAATCTGGACAACTTGGAAATATGAAGTGACATTTTTGGCAGCTCTATATCCATGTAGAACGAAATGTTTTTGACCTAGCAAACGATGTTAAAAATACATAAAATTTGATGAATCACTATATTTTTCAGTTATGAACATATCTTGCAGAAATAGGCTAAGGATAATTTTGAGTTTAAGACCTCTAAAATGGTCAAAAATCATAATGTGTCTAAATCTGGACAACTTGGAAATATGAAGTTATGTTTCCGGCAACTCTCTGTCCAATTAGAATGAAATATTTTTAACCTAGAAAATGATTTCAAAAATACAGGAAACTTGGTGATTCACTAGATTTTTCAGTTTTGAACATATCTTGCAGAAATAGTCTAAGGCTAATTTTGAGTTTAAGGCCTCCAAAAATGGCAAATACCGAAATGTGTATGAAACTGGACAGATTTGCGTGGTCTCACGGTTTTGGTCATAACTCCTAAGTCCGAACTCGAAATTCAGCGAGGTTTGTTCCTAGATTTAAATCACTCGTTAAGATTCAATTTGACATTTGATTCACTGAATTTGGAGTTTGTTTTCTTGGCTAAACGAATGAGGAAAAATAGGCTATTGCAGTGAGGTTTTTTTTGAAACTTGCTTTAAATCATGTTGTAATTGTACTTTGAGGTATTGAATGCTTGGACTTGTGGAAATTAGAAGTTACATGGACTGTTTTGATTGGTTGAGATTGCTTAATTTGGTTGATGCATAACTTAAGTTCATTACATGACTGATTCTTGCCTAATCGTATGCGTAAGCATGAAATTGAGGCCCTATTACTTATGCATACTTGCTAAGTGACTAACCTATGGTTAATTGAATTCATTTGAGTTGTTAGTAGGCTGTCCAATAATCTCTAAGTATGCATGAAATGGTTTAGGTGATTCTTGTGGTTCTTAGCAAACTAAACCTACACCCAAGTATGGTCCTTGTAAACCCTAATGGCTACGTAGACTCCCAAGTCATAAACCACTCTTGTGCATCTTATAATTGATGTTGAGGAATGTTAATGGACTGCCCGGAATTGTCCTTATAGCTCTAAGCACGATTCTCGATGATTGCATGTTGATAAGTTAACTATTCTTGCACCCGCTCTTGTGTAAATTGTCGTAGCATGCTCGTATGTCCTTAACACTTGGTATGTGAACTAAAATGAGTTATACGACTTGTTTTATATGGTGTTACTTGGCTGCCCATTAAATGTTCATATGCTTCTATGTGTTATACAAGTGGATTTACATGTCAAAGCATGCCTCGTATGTTTACTTGCTGATATATGATCATACGTGTATCCAGAGGCAACCTACTTTGTTGACCTCCTATTGTGAATTGTTAAAAGATATTCTATGGCTTATTTTGAACATGATTACTTGGCTGCCCGTGAAAGTTTAATTGCTTTCAAACTGATAAATGAAATGATTATATGTTCTTATAATGCCTTATGAATATATGCTCGTATGAAGTCGCTACACGGTTACACACTTGTATAATAAAGTAACTTCCTTGTTGCCCTCCACGTTGTGTCTTATGATTATTAAATGCAAGATGTTTACATGTCTAATTAGTTATTTGATAAGTATGCTCAATTAAGTTCGGATCATGTATATGTTTGAACATGCTTGACGGAGACAACCTCCTTGTTGTCCTCCAAATGGTGCCTGTATATTCCACAAATTAATGAGGTGTGATTGGTGTGTTTATGGGTTGCCTCCGGAGTACCTTCTTCACGGGTTGCCTCCGTAGTGCCCTCTTGATTGGTGTGTTTATGGGTTGCCTCCGGAGTACCTTCCTCATGAGTTGCCTCCGTAGTGCTCTCTTGATTGGTGTGTTTGTGGGTTGCCTCCAGAGTACCCTCCTCATGGGTTGCCTCCGTAGTGCCCTCTTGATTGGTGTTTTTATGGGTCGCCTCCGGAGTACCCTCTTCATGGGTTGCCTCTATAGTGCCCTCTTGGTTGTCATGTATATGGGTTGCCTCCGGAGTACCTTCCTCATGGGTTGCCCCCGGAGTATTCTCTTGATCAGTGTAACAGGTCGCCTCCGAAATGCCACTCTTAATTGGTGTGATGAAGATGATTTGACAAGAAAGCTTGAGATTGACCATCTCCAACAAAGTTCGTGATATTGTATCATTTTACTACATGGTTTCTACTCTCGCTGGGTCCCTCGAGGTCCTCGGAGTGTAGAGTTACTTGAATAAGATTTTGACTATTCCGTATTTGTTATACTTGATGCTTTGACTATGTGGATTATATGCATAGCACGGTTTTATAAAGAAGATTTCAAATTAATAAAACCTTTGTGAAAACCTTCATTTCTCATCCTCACTGAGCTATACGCAGGACTAGCTCACCCCTCTTTCTAATATTTACAGGTGAGACCGAGGCCGAGCCAATTGTTTAGGTTGAGGGCCAAGAGACTTTATGTGATGAGACTGGCTTCTGCTTTTGTTGATCTCCATGCTTGTGTAGAAGACATAGATTGTTAATATTAATTGATGATATACTTTCGAATAGCCTTGTGTTATGTAATATTCTTTTGGACTATTACTACATACTAAGTTTGATTACCAATCTTTTGAGGCCTAGATGTCAGTATTTGGCCACGTATGAAGTACAAATAGGGATGCTAGGTCTTGTAATTATTAAACAACTTGTTGTGGCCTTTTAGTGCCAAATGCCAACAACATTCTTTTGAAAATTCTTGTGGGATAAAAAAATAAAAAAATAAAAAAATGTAAAATGCATGCTAGGTTGTTAATCGATGACCTTATAGGTATTAAGTTGGTTGACACGTTACGCTCCGACCTTAAACTCTGCGGGTCTTAGTCCCGGGGCGTGACACCTATTTAAGTGGTATCAGAGCTAACTTCGGTTAGTTTAGAGCTAGCCTTAGTTAGCGTAGTCCGGATTTCGAATAAAGATCCCTGGGTAGATGTTTTGATGTGAATTGTCCCGAAGGATATGTGCACATGCGTCAGGTGTTAAGTGAACCATATGTTTTATATGATCAACGTGCTTGAGTATCTATATGTGTTTATGTGAACTTACATGTTATACGTGCTTGTGTGAATCTTATGTGACTTCCATGACATAACTGCTTCTTGCTTATATGAAATCTATATGTTGGGTATGATTATAATATTTGCATGTGTGAGTTGACCCGTACTAATCTCTTAAGGTCATGAATGGCTAGAACAATAGGCAATGATCCATAGGACTAGATAAATGTGATGATTAAGATGAATACTTAGTTTTGTGAAGGACTAAGTTTTTCATAGAGTTTGAGTGTGAGAGTAATGTTGGATATGGAGTAGACCATGTAAGTTGATTTCTTTCAGACTAAGTTGATGTAATGGCTTAAGCAATATTGGAGATAGATTATACATGTACATAGATGCATTTAAGTAGTTCGACTTAGTAAAAGTAAATGGTGATATTAGGACCAACTAAAGGAACAAATAAAATGGCATTCTCATGTGACGTAGGAAGTAGGTAGTTTGATATGCCGAGTTACTTATTTTGGTTAATGGAAAATATTACGAGGATGAATTTAATATTATGTAAATTGTAAGTTACGATCTTAGAGTACTTATGTAACTATTAATATTGATATGCATTTGGGGTTATTCCATCTTTAATGCTCATTGACTGATTTAGCTAAGGATTACTAGGGTTAGATTCGACTAAGTGGCCTTAGACACTGTGAATCCTTTAGGAATTAATAAAGTATTGACAAGATTAAGTGCTTACTCGCTTATAGCTAGGTGTTGATTGTACTAGTTGGATGTAGGAACTCTAGAACCCAAATTTATAAATCTTGATGACTACCAACCTACTTGAGACATTAGTTTATAGGATGCTAAGTAAGAATGTATGTTTCTAAAGAGTTGGAATATTAGTAAAGGAAGAATTTATATAGTGTGTTTAGACTAAAATATGTATTATACATGAAATGGGTTATGCTAGTTATAAAATGATTAAGTCTTGAACCATTAGTATATTTAGTGTTGCAACTGTACCTAGGGGTACAAGTTAAGTACAATGGAGTGATAAGTGGATATGAGGTCTACATATATGCTTGGTCAGGATTCTCATATACAATTTCTAAGGTGTTACCAGTGCTAGATAATCTTGGTGGATAATATACAAGAAGTAATATACATAAATTTGTATTTGACTGAAACCCCAAACATTAGGTGCTAGCCTTGGGTGTTGTAACCTATAATGGTGCTACAATGGCTTATTGATTACGATATATGTGTTATTGAAGATGCTCTTGTTATATGGGATGATTTGAGCTAAGGTTTGACATCTAGATGCTACTTGGTGAATTGTAGTGTTATATTGTGCTAAAGAGTTGAGAATCCTAGTTAGATAAGATATCTTACTGGCTTTCTAGAACCGGAACAGTTGGAACTTCGTGAGAACTTGTCCTATGAGGAGAAGCCGTGCGGATTCTAGACGAGCAAGCTCGAGAGTTGCGCAACAAGAGTATTCCGATGGTAAAGGTGCTTTGGGATAACCATGGAGTTGAGGATGGAACTTGGGAGAGGCGTGATCAGATGGAGCAGCAGTACCCGTTCTTGTTTGCGAGGTAATTGGGGAATTGCGAGGGCGCAATTCTTTTAAGGAGGGGAGGTTGTAAGACCCGGCCCAAGACCACATGTGCATTAGGTCATGTCATACATAATTAAATCATTTTATATGCATTTGACGTGTTTTATATGCTGTTAAATAGGTTTATGTATGTTTACCTCGAATTACGTGTATATCATTGTTTAACGTGCAACCAAATATTTTAGGAGTCGTAGGAAATTAATTAACATTATGGAGCTAAGATTAGTAACTAGGTAGTTAGAATTAACACTAGAATGACAAACTAGTAATACGCAAGCAAGCTCAAGGGCACTCTCGTCCTAAAGCAAAATAACAAAATATCCTAACACTATTTGGTCTCACCCAAGTCAAACACACAAACACACACCAATACACACTCACCCATCAACACACACTACACCATCTACACACACTAAAATCCTACAACACACACTTACACACACTACACGATTTTGCCAAGAAGAAGAGAGAAAGAAGAAGAAGAAGAAGAAAGAGAGGAAGAGAGAAGTAGAAGCAAGCCATTTCCCAACTCTTCAACCATTTCCAATCAATTTTCTCCCATTTCTAACTATTGCAAAGGTGAGGGTTTAAACTGATTTCTAAAATGTTTTGAAGTTCATGAGCATGTATGTATAGGTGTTCACTTAGTTTTGCATGCTTAGAAGCCAAGAAGTTAAGTTTGAACATTTCTGGAAATCCCGGGTAGCCTACTGACCCTTCTGTTCAGAGCACTTTTAAGGTAGCAAACGATGTTAAAAATGCATGAAATTTGGTGAGTCACTAGATTTTTCAGTTTTGAACATATCTTGCAGAAATAGGCTAAGTCTAATTTTGAATTTAAGACCTCCAAAATGGTCAAAAATCGTAATGTGTCTAAATCTGGACAACTTGAAAATATGAAGTTATGTTTTTGGCAGCTCTCTGTCCAATTAGAACGAAATGTTTTTGACCTAGCAAATGATGTCAAAAATATATGAAACTTGGTGATTCACTAGATTTTTCAGTTTTGAACATATCTTGCGGAAATAGGCTAAGGCTAATTTTGATTTTAAGACCTCTAAAATGGTCAAAAATTGCAATGTGTCTAAATCTGGACAACTTGGAAATGTGAAGTTATGTTTCTGGCAACTCTCTGTCCAATTAGAACGAAATATTTTTGACCTAGAAAATGATTTCAAAATTACATGAAACTTGGTGATTCACTAGATTTTGCAGTTTTGAACATATCTTGCAGAAATAGTCTAAGGCTAATTTTGAGTTTAAGGCCCCCAAAAATGGTAAATACCGAAATGTGTATGAAACTGGACAGATTTGCGTGGTCTCACGGTTTTGGTCATAACTCCTAAGTCCGAACTCGAAATTCAGCGAGGTTTGTTCCTAGATTTAAATCACTCATTAAGATTAAATTTGACATTTGATTCAATGAATTTGGAGGTTGTTTTCTTGGCTAAATGAATGAGGAAAAATAGGCTATTGCAGTGAGGTTTTGTTTTGAAACTTGCTTTAAATCATGTTGTAATTGTACTTTGAGGTATTGAATGCTTGGACTTGTGGAAATTAGAAGTTACATGGACTGTTTTGGTTGGTTGAGATTGCTTAATTTGGTTGATGCATAACTTAAGTTCATTACATGACTGATTCTTGCCTAATCGTATGGGTAAGCATGAAATTGAGGCCCTATTACTTATGCATACTTGCTAAGTGACTAACCTATGGTTAATTGAATTCATTTGAGTTGTTAGTAGGCTGTCCAATAATCTCTAAGTATGCATGAAATGGTTTAGGTGATTCTTGTGGTTCTTAGCAAACTAAACCTACACCCAAGTATGGTCCTTGTAAACCCTAATGGCTACGTAGACTCCCAAGTCATAAACCACTCTTGTGCATCTTATAATTGATGTTGAGGAATGTTAATGGACTGCCCGGAATTGTCCTTATAGCTCTAAGCACGATTCTCGATGATTGCATGTTGATAAGTTAATTATTCTTGCACCCGCTCTTGTGTAAATTGTCGTAGCATGCTCGTATGTCCTTAACACTTGGTATGTGAACTAAAATGAGTTATACGACTTGTTTTATATGGTGTTACTTGGTTGCCCATTAAATGTTCATATGCTTCTAGGTGTTATACAAGTGGATTTACATGTCAAAGCATGCCTCGTATGTTTACTTGCCGATATATGATCATACGTGTATCCAGAGGCAACCTACTTTGTTGACTTCCTATTGTGAATTGTTAAAAGATATTCTATGGCTTATTTTGAACATGATTACTTGGCTGCCCGTGAAAGTTTAATTGCTTTCAAACTGATAAATGAAATGATTATATGTTCTTATAATGCCTTATGAATATATGCTCGTATGAAGTCGCTACACGGTTACACACTTGTATAATAAAGTAACTTTCTTGTTGCCCTCCACGTTGTGTCTTATGATTATTAAATGCAAGATGTTTAAATGTCTAATTAGTTATTTGATAAGTATGCTCAATTAAGTTCGGATCATGTATATGTTTGAACATGCTTGACGGAGACAACCTCCTTGTTGTCCTCCAAATAGTGCCTGTATATTCCACAAATTAATAAGGTGTGATTGATGTGTTTATGGGTTGCCTCCGGAGTACCTTCTTCACGGGTTGCCTCCGTAGTACCCTCTTGATTGGTGTGTTTATGGGTTGCCTCCGGAGTACCTTCTTCACGGGTTGCCTCCGTAGTGCCCTCTTGATTGGTGTGTTTATGGGTTGCCTCTGGAGTATCCTCTTCACGGGTTGCCTCCGTAGTGCCCTCTTAATTGATGTGTTATGGGTTGCCTCCGGAGTACCGTCTTCATAGGTTGCCTCCGTAGTGCCCTATTGGTTGTCATGTATATGGGTTGCCTCCGGAGTACCCTTCTCATGGGTTGCCCCAGGAGTATTCTCTTGATCAGTGTAACAGGTCGCCTCTGAAATGCCACTCTTAATTGGTGTGATGAAGATGATTTGACAAGAAAGCTTGAGATTGACCATCTCCAACAAAGTTCGTGATATTGTATCCTTTTACTACATGGTTTCTACTCTCGCTGGGTCCCTCAAGGTCCTCGAAGTGTAGAGTTACTTGAATAAGATTTTGACTATTCCGTGTTTGTTATACTTGATGCTTTGACTATGTGGATTATATGCATAGCACGGTTTTATAAAGAAGATTTCAAAATGATAAAACCTTTGTGAAAACCTTCATTTCTCATCCTCACTGAGCTATACGCAGGACTAGCTCACCCCTCTTTCTAATACTTACAGGTGAGATCGAGGCCGAGCCAATTGTTTAGGTTGAGGGCGAAGAGACTTTATGTGATGAGACTGACTTCTGCTTTTGTTGATCTCCATGCTTGTGTAGAAGACATAGCTTGTTAATATTAATTGATGATATACTTTCGAATAGCCTTGTGTTATGTAATATTCTTTTGGACTATTACTACATACTAAGTTTGATTACCAATCTTTTGAGGCCTAGATGTCAGTATTTGGCCACGTATGAAGTACAAATAAGGATGCTAGGTCTTATAATTATTAAACAACTTGTTGTGGCCTTTTAGTGCCAAATGCCAACAACATTCTTTTGAAAATACTTGTGGGATAAAAAAATAAAAAAATAAATAAATAAATAAAATGTAAAATGCATGCTAGGTTGTTAAATGCATGCTCCGACCTTAAACTCTGCGGGTCTTGGTCCCGGGGCGTGACAGGCCTTCACGAGCTTCTATGTTAAAAGCGAGTTTTCAAAGATTGAATAGGTGTCTTTTAGTATTCTTAGGGGTGTAGGATAGTTGGTTTGGGTAGATCGCGCTTTGTGATTCGATAGGAACCTAATTTGAGTTAGTAGGCAAAGGGGAAATGTGCCAAATTTTAGTATATTGATAGTAATGATTTAGAAACTACCCTATCATGTTATTTGAATGTTATTGAGTTGCCTATATATTGAATTTTATGGTTGATGGCAACCTACTTTGTTGTCCCTCATTTATGTGTTTAATAGCTTGTATTATTATATTGTTCTATTATTGTGTTCTGTGATCTGTTTCGATGGTTGCGCAACCTCAGTGTTTGGGACGGGTGTGACGGGCCTCATTGGGCGGCATCGGGCTTGCCAGTGTTAGTTGCCCTAGCCCCGTACCTTAGTCGCTCAGTCGCCTGGTATGTAGTATGCTAGGGGGTGTTGGGTCATAGGATTGGGTACATCTGGAGTACCCATTGGTGTTTGGGATGCCGGCATATCGTGGTTCATGGTTCGAGGTTCGTGTATCGTGGTTCGTGGTTCGAGAGTTGGAATGATAAGGGTCAAAGATTGTAATCTTTTTAACGTGTGATATCTTATTGTTTATTCGTACTTTAGTTACTTAACTGTTTTACTTGTATTTAACTGTTATATTGCACGAGCACGCCCCGGTAGACTATATCCCTCACTAAGCAATTGTGGTTCCTTATACCTCGTTAAACATGTTTCAGGAAATGCTGAGATAGACCCCCAGCTCTTAGATGTAGAGGGAGAGAAAGAGGTACAGTTGGATGAGTTGCCTTGATTGCAGTGTTGCTGTGTGCTTATTGCTTGAGGTTGGAGTGTTTGCTTGTTAGACAATGTGAAGACTTTGCTTGTATTGTATTATGTTCTATTTGGTGCCTATGCGTCTGTATATATTTGGAGTTGTTGAAGGACTGTAATAGTTAGGTTGATGTATGACTTGAATGGTAGGGGCCTATAATAGCTTAACTTTACTTTTATTTTTTGTTGCTTGCTTGTGTGTGAATAGAAGCTAGTTGGACGGTTGGTCTTAAATTATAAGAATGGTTAAATGATAATATTAGAGTGCTAAGATAAGTGGATTAAAAAGAATGGATTTCAATGACTTTAACCTTGCATGCTTGTGCGTGGAAATGTCTTGTCTTGCTTAAGGCTCGAATGGCCTTGAAGCTGGGAAATTGTGGAGTTGGAGTTGGAAAAAGTTGTGGATTGTGTTTGTGGCTTTATTTTCTATTTACAAGTAACCAGATTGTCCACAGTACAGAGGAGACTTTGTCCGTTTGTCGGGTCTGGACTTAACCTTTAGCATGAGGTTGGGTCGGGGCGTGACATTTAGGTGGTATCAGAGCTTATAGAGTGCATGAGCCGGGATAGGTTCTCGTTCTGTGGGGTAGAGGTCTATTATGTGAAAGTGTAATTGTGTGAATAAGTGTTTCTTTGATTGATTAAGTGAATGATTAATTAGGTAATAAACATGCTAGCATGAACGTGAGAACATGATGTGTTTTCTATGAGTTTAGATATGAATATGAAAAGTTTAGAATGAAAAACATGATTAAGTGACTTATATGTAACTTTTGTGCATAAAGTGTTTGTATGATCTTGTATGATTTCATGTGAACTTATTTGAGCTTGCTCTTATGTGATTTATCTGTGGATTATATATATGTCGGTTGTAATACTTTTTGCATTCTAGTTTCTACCATGGGGCCCCGTAGACGAACCAGGGCACAGGATGCTGAGTAGCCAGATTTGGGTCCACAACTGAGTAATAGCAAGTGATAGCTAGTATGGCAACATAAATTAATGTAATTACTTAGTACATAGACGAGCAGCACCAGGCTGGGGCACAGCCTGTAGTTAATCCTGGCCGTGGTAGGGACAGGGCCGAAGGCAGTGGTGCTACAAGAGGTAGTAATCAGCTTGAAAAAGTACTGAAACAAGGGGCAACAAACTTTCTGGGTGAACCAGATGATGAAATAGATGAGAGATGGATCAATAAAGTTGACAAAATCTTTAATGTTCTAGAGTATAATGATGACAGACAGATTCACATAGCCACATTTCTTCTAGAGAGTGATACCGAAGAGTGGTGGAGAACTGAACAACAGAAATGGGCAGATGAGGCAGTACATCACACTTGGGTTGATTTCATGACAGAGTTCAGAGAGAAATACATCTCCGAGGTGACTCGAGAGAGACGGGAAGAAGAATTTGTTACTCTGAAACAAGGTAGTAGACTGTTGCCTAGTACGAGGCTCCATTTGACCAATTGTCCCGTTATATGCCGGAGTTATTTTGACATTCAGAGATTTATTTGGGGTCTGAGATGGGACATCAATTTAAATCTGTCTACTCATACATATGTCACATTTCAGAGGCAGTACAGGCGGCTTCCCCGTTTGAGAAGCGTAAGGCCGAGTTGATTGTGAATTCTAGCCAATCTAGCAAGAAGCAGGTTGTTTCTCAGGGATAGTGGGCACCTTGTCAGACTCAGTTAGCTGGTCCGATTTAGGTTCAGCAGTAGAGACAGTGTGAAACCCTACTTTCTTGCTTATCTCGTTTTACGTGTTTTACCTCGTTTTGCGTGCATATGATCTGTTTATGTGCTATAGGACCTAGAAAGTTATAATTTTGATTTCAATACTTCTAATACGTGCTAAATGTGCATTCATGAAATTTTCATCAAAAACGGAGTCAGAAATTTTATCGTCGATTTTCAGTGAATAGTGTTTTCGAAACACGTCCGCTATAATTTTGAAACTGGTCTTTTTAACCCTTCTAGACCTAGTCCACGGACTTTAATAGACCTGTGTTTGATGAAAACGGTTTTAAAATCGGCTTAAGAATTTATTAGGGTTTTTACACCGACTTTTGCGAAAATCGAGTTTTAAGCCGACTCGGGTGGAATTCTTTGAATGTAAAACTTCTTGTCACCTAAAAATAACTCACTTGAGATATCTTGGGGGTTGCATAATTAATTTTAACTTGGTGATCACTAAAATGCAATTAAAGACATTAAAAACACAAAAATACCTATTAAAATAACTTTGACTTTAATTAAAAAAATTGACCTTATAAGCTATTGTCACCTACACACACTCACACAACACAAAAACACCACCACACACACACACATTGCCGAGGGGTTGAGGGAGAAAAGAGAAGAAAGAAAACTCAAGCTTTTCAATCAATTTTTCAAAGAAAAACCTAGTTTTTGTCCGTGAAACTTCGCACCGACTTGGATTCTGCTTGTTGGGCACGCATTGCATGCATTCCTAAGCTTATATCGCATCTAAGGTGAGAGAAAAATTCTAGATCTCAAAATGTCATTTTTGTATTTTTGCGTATAAATGAAGATTGAACCGTTAGAATTGAAATCTGATGATAGATTATTGCTCCTTGCATGCTAGGGATCATTATATACTAATACTACGAGTTTCTGTCGGATATAGCATAATTTTTATTTTCCGGGTATTTAATTTTGATTAAAATGTTCAAAGTTGATTTAATTGAGTTGTGTTGATCGAAATCGATTGCCGTCAATTTCTAAATACTTGATAATTACGTGTTAGCGCTGTTGTAATGCCGAATTTTCGATTACATTGTTTGTGTGGAAATCCGGAAAATCCAGCCATGACGTCATAGGGTTTTAGGGTTATCGGGCATGTTTTGGAGGTGTTATGGTGGATTTCCGAGAGGGCTAATGTAGTAGGTTGAATGGGTGAGTGATAGGAACTGATTTGGCAATGTTTGGATTAGTAGATTGTAAGTTATAAATTTTAGAAGTTAGGTTGTCATTCTTTAATTTCTTGAACGATGCCTTAGATGGTTGGGTAGTGTTCGAGTGATGAATGGTGAGTTGTTGTTGAGTAATTTAGAGTTTAATTATGAATATTATGCATGTCCGGTTAGATGGCCTACTTTGTCATCTAACTACGTTGTTTGATGTTTAATTTAATATTGATGTTATATTGATGTTGTATTGATGTTATTGATTGATTATTATTGAATGCGGGAATCGGGCACTCTTGTTGCTGATCTCCCAATTGATTGATCGATTTATGCTTGCATGATGATTGATGAATATGGAGCCTTGGTATGTGTGTGCCACCTCTCGGGCAGCGTCGGGCTGTCGGGTTGATACCGGCATGACTGCCATAGGCTACCCCCAGCTCGCATGACGGAGATGTCATGGAGGGAAGGGGATAGTGAGGTACCTCGGGTGCGTGAGTAATGGGGAGTTATAAGAAGAACGGTTGAGATCGTGATGGCGTTTGGAGCTACACCAAATAGAGTATCCTTATTGAATGGTCATATAGTTATGTGATGATAGCTTTATTTATGTTATTATTGTTGTTGTGTGTTTACTTGCTCAAAGGACTAAATCCAAGGAGCGTAGTGAATACTGTCGAGATCTATCGGATCCTCACTGGGCTTATGTATATAAGCTCACTCTCTATTAATGCATGTTTCAGGTGTACTTTCACAAGATTACGGGTACGTGCCTCCTGAAGAGGAGAATGTGGAAAATGTGCCTTTCGTGGATGAGTCATATGTTCCCGAGTCTTATCCATGACTTTATGTTGTTAAATGTCTTGTATATTAGTTTAATAGACTTTATATGCTTTACGGTTCTTAATGTAATAGATATTGAAAAGATGATGAACCAAATGATGTTAACTTAGCGGTTTCCTTTTGTCTATGGTTAAATTGTAGTTGTGTCTCAACTTACTTTTGAAATGTATGATAAAATTGAGGTATTGTATGTGATGTTGGAAGGGAGGCGAATAACGAGGATGTATTATTGTATAAGATGGTTGTGATGTATGTTGTTGTTTATATTGAGGAATTACTGGGTGTATGATGTTTAATGAGGTTGGTTTAGAACCTCGGAAATCTGTTTACTGTCGTTATGCCGCCGAAATTCCGTTGCGTCCTGACTGATCGTAGGTGGGGTCGAGTTAGGGCGTGACAGTTTAAGTGGTATCAGAGCTCATGTTAGTTGTCAGCCGGGGTATTCTCGGAATGTGGGTAATGGTCTTAGCATGAAATATGTATGAAAGGAAAGAAAAATGAAATATGTATTGGTATGATTAATTGATTAAGTGATTATGTGATTTAAGTGCTTATGTGATTATGTGATCAATTTGTTTATGTGTTTTATATGAGTTTGTTATTTATGTGTTAATAGTTGTTTATAACCTGTCTACGTGCTATAACTGTGCTAACTCTTTGATTAGTAGAATGGCCGGTCGACCGAGAACCAGAGGTAGGCCTGAGTTGACTGATGAGACTCCGAGTAACGTGGCACCGGGCCGTGACGGGGGTGATGACCGATTTAGAGCCGCTATGGAGCGGATTGCAGAGTTAGTGGCTAGTCAGGCACAGTTATTAGCAGGGCAGGCTGCCCAGAATCAGGCTATGCAGGCTCAGCTTCTGAATATTCAGGGTGGTAACCACGGGCGTGGTACCCTGAAGGACTTTTTAGGATATCACCCACCGAGATTTCAGGGGGAGCCGGATGATAGGAAGGCGGAGGTATGGATTAGCAAGTTGGAGAAGATTTATGATCCACTTGGCTATACTGATGAGCAGAAAGTCTCTTTTGCCTTGTATTTGTGAGATGACGAGGCAGAGGAGTGGTGGCGCACGGTAAGGACTAGTTGGGCGGCACAGGGTATTCCTTATATTTGGGGTACCTTTCTGATGGCTTTCCGGGCAAAGTATGTCCCGAGGATTTGCAGGGAACGGAGAGAGGCCGAGTTTCTAGCCTTGGTCCAGGGAGATGCTACAGTGGCTCAATATGAGGCCACATTTACTCGATTGTCCCGGTATGCACCGGAGTATGTGGTAGACGAGGAGCGGAGGACTCGCAGGTTTATGTTGGGGTTGCGGCCCGAGATTCAGGATGTGATGGCTCTGAATCGTTATGATATCTTCACTGAGGCTTTTGATGCAGCTTCTAGATTGGAGAAGAGGAAAGGGGATCAGATTGTCTCCAGTCAGCCTAGTAAGAGGCCGTATCAGCCGCCGGGCCAGCAGGTTTTATATAGGCCTCCAGTACAGCAGGTTGTCTACAGGCCACCTGCCCAGCAGGGTTCTTTTAGGCCACAGAGTCAGCAGAATTATTATCGGCCTCAGTTTCAGCAGAGGCCATATCAGGTTCAGACTCAGTTTAGGCCAGCCCAGTCTCAGGGTCAGTACAGGCCTAGTGTGGTGAGACCTCAGCAGCAGGCTGTATCAGCTGCTTCTTCAGCTTCTGGTTATTCTAGGGGCAGTGCTAGTGCCACATCATCGCAGTGTAATTACTGCAAGCGCTCAGGGCATGTAGAGTCCGACTGTAGGGTAAAGGCAGGGACATGTTTGGGTTGTGGTAGCATCGATCATAGGGCGAGGGATTGCCCTAAGTATACGAGGACTGAGGGTCGGGCAGCGACTCAGGGTTATCAGGGTAGGCCTACGGGCAGTGTACCACAGCAGCAGCGGGTTCAGGCTCGGGCTTATGCAGTTGACTTAGAGGAGATGCCTGAGGAGACTGCAGTTGTGGAAGGTAACTTTCTTATACTTGATCAACTTGTTAAAGTGTTGATTGATTCTGGTGCTACGCATTCTTTCATTACTCCTGCTTGTGTGCAACGTGTTAAATTGCAACCTGAAAGATTGCCTTATGTGGTTGAAATTAGTACCTCTTTGACTGATAAGTATGTTACTGGCTTAGTATGTAAGGATTGTTTATACATGTTAAGGGGCATAATTTTCCTTCGGACCTTATTTTATTTCCTATCCGGGGGTATGATGTTATCTTGGGTATGGATTGGCTTTCTAAGTATGATGCCCAGTTGAACTGTAGAACCAAGGTAGTACAGTTTCGTTTGCCAGATCAGCCAGTAGTTGAGGTAGCGGGTAACCGGGGTGCTAAGACGAGTTTTGTTATCTCAGCGACTAAAGCCGTTAAGTTGGTGAGTAAAGGGTGTTCGGGTTATCTAGCTTATTTGATCAACAAGCCATCTGTTAAGCTACAGCTAAAGGAAGTCCCTATTATCCGGGAATATCCGAATGTATTTCCCGAGGAGTTGCCAGGATTGCCGCCAGATAGGGATATCGAGTTTGTGATTAATCTTGTTCCCGGTACTCAACCTATTTCTAAATCGGCATACCGGATGGCACCAGCTGAGTTGAAGGAGTTGAAGACTCAGTTACAGGAGTTGTTGGAGAAAGGATTTATTCAGCAGAGTTCTTCACCTTGGGGAGCTCCTGTTTTGTTTGTGAAGAAGAAGGATGGTACCTTGAGATTGTGTATAGATTACCGTGGTTTGAATCAGGTGACTATCAAGAATAAATATCCTTTGCCACTGATTGATGAGTTGTTTGATCAACTTCAGGGAGCCAAAGTCTACTCTAAGTTTGATTTGAGGCAGGGGTATTATCAGCTTCGGATTCGTTCGGAGGATGTTCCGAAGTCTGCCTTCAGGACTCGGTACGGGCATTACGAGTTTGTTGTTATGCCCTTTGGTTTGACTAATGCACCGGCAGCATTCGTGGATCTTCTGCATCGAGTCTTTCAGCCGTACTTGGACCAGTTCGTGGTGATTTTTATTGATGATATCTTGGTCTATTCTAAATCTGAATTGGAGCACGAGCAACATCTACGGCTTGTATTAGAGAAGTTGCAGGAGCATCAGTTGTTTGCCAAGTTCAGCAAATGTGAATTTTGGCTGCAACGGATTTCTTTTCTTGGCCATGTTATTACACAGAGTGGTATTTCTGTAGATCCCACTAAGATTGAATCGGTGATGTCTTAGAAGCGGCCAGAGAGTGTTACTGATGTCCGTAGCTTTCTTGGCTTGGCGGGTTATTACCGTAGGTTTGTTAAGGACTTCTCAAAGATTGCGGGGCCACTATCTAAGTTGACTCAGAAACGGACTATCTTTAATTGGGACGAGAAGTGTGAGAGTGGATTTCAGGAGTTGAAAAAGAGGTTAACTACCGCTCCAGTACTTGCTCTACCAGAGGGGACCGATAATATGGTCATTTACAGCGATGCATCCAAGGAGGGCTTGGGATGTGTTCTTATGCAGGATGGTCGAGTTATTGCCTATGCTTCTCGAAAGTTGAAGCCTTATGAGGTGAATTATCCGACTCATGATCTTGAGTTGGCAGCAGTTGTCTTCGCACTGAAAAAGTGGCGTCATTATCTGTGGGGCAGTAAGTTCGAGATTTTCACTGATCATAAGAGTCTTAAGTATTTATTCTCACAGAAGGAGTTGAATATGCGCCAGCGGAGGTGGATGGAGCTTCTTGGAGATTATAATTGTTCTATCAATTATCTGCCTGGTAAGGCAAATGTTGTGGCAGATGCTCTCAGCCGGAAGGCTAGTATTTCTTGTTTGGCTGTCAAGAAGTGGGAGGTTCTTGAGGAGTTTAGTTATTGGAGACCAGAGTTCACTCAGGTTGGGGTGATGTGTTCACATCTCCGTATTCAGCCTTTATTGTTGTCTCAGATCAGGGAAGCTCAGCAGCTTGATGTTAAACTTCAGAAGATCAAGGATCAGATCACGGATGATCAGTCTGACTTTAAAGTGCATGAGGATGGTATTCTTCGGTTTCGGAACAGGGTTTGTGTTCCCGATGAACCGGGCTTGAGATGAGGTATTCTGGAGGAAGCTCATAATTCTAAATATACTATTCATCCCGGTGGAACCAAGATGTATCGGGATTTGAAACAGCATTATTGGTGGAACAACATGAAGAGGGAGGTTGCTCAGTTTGTGTCTAGATGTTTGACTTGTCAGAGAGTGAAAGCCGAGCATCAACGACCAGCAGGTTTGCTTCAGCCGTTGGCTATACCAGAGTGGAAATGGGAGCATATTACGATGGACTTCGTCACTGGTTTGCCTAGATCACCGAGGGGTAATGATGCAGTTTGGGTTGTCGTGGATCGTTTGACGAAGACAGCTCATTTTATTGCCATGAGGTTAGGAGATGAGGTTACAAAGCTGACGGATCTCTATCTGGATCAGATTGTTAGACTTCACGGTATTCCATCTAGTATTGTCTCTGATCGAGATCCTCGATTTACTTCTCGTTTGTGGGAGAAACTTCAGGAGACCTTAGGTACTCAGTTGAACTTCAGTACAGCGTATCATCCACAGACCGACGGTCAGTCTGAGCGGACTATTCAGATTCTGGAAGATATGCTTAGGGCTTGTGTTCTGGACTTCGGGAAGAACTGGGAGAAACATCTACCACTTGCCGAGTTTGCCTATAACAATAGTTATCAAGCTACTATTGGAATGGCACCTTTTGCAGCTCTTTATGGTCGTAAGTGCCGTTCACCTCTATATTGGGACGAGGTAGGAGAGATGAAGACTATTGATCCGACTATTATGCCAGAACTTCTTGAGAAGATCGAGAATGTTCAGTTGATCAGGCAGAGAATGCTTACAGCGCAGAGTAGATTCAAGAGTTATGCTGATAAGCGTCGTCGAGACTTGGAGTTTGCAGTTGGAGATCGGGTTTTCTTGAGATTGTCTCCTCGAAAGGGGTTTGTTCGTTATGGTAAAGGTGGTAAGCTGAGTCCGAGATTTGTTGGGCCGTTTGAGATTACTGGCAGGGTTGGTAAGTTGGCATATCGGTTGGCTCTACCGGAAAACTTCTCTAATGTCCACGATGTGTTTCACGTGTCTAATTTGCGGAAATACAATCCGGATCCTTCTCATATTCTTGAGCCAGAGCCGTTACAGCTTCGAGAGAATTTGACTTATGACGAGCGTCCGATTCGTATTCTAGATCAGATGGACCGAGAGTTGAGGTCGAAGAGGATTCCGATGGTTAAGGTGTTGTGGAAGCATCACGGCATTGAGGAAGCTACGTGGGAGAGACGAGATCAGATGCAGCAGCAATACCCAGATCTTTTCCGTACATCAAGTAAGAATTTCGAGGACGAAATTTCTTTAAGGGGGGGAGAATGTGAAACCCCACTTTCTTGCTTATCTCGTTTTACGTGTTTTACCTCGTTTTGCGTGCATATGATCTGTTTATGTGCTATAGGACCTAGAAAGTTATAATTTTGATTTCAATACTTCTAATACGTGCTAAATGTGCATTCATGAAATTTTCATCAAAAACGGAGTCAAAAATTTTATCGTCGATTTTCAGTGAATAGTGTTTTCGAAACACGTCCGCTATAATTTTGAAACTGGTCTTTTTAACCCTTCTAGACCTAGTCCACGGACTTTAATAGACCTGTGTTTGATGAAAACGGTTTTAAAATCGGCTTAAGAATTTATTAGGGTTTTTACACCGACTTTTGCGAAAATCGAGTTTTAAGCCGACTCGGGTGGAATTCTTTGAATGTAAAACTTCTTGTCACCTAAAAATAACTCACTTGAGATATCTTGGGGGTTGCATAATTAATTTTAACTTGGTGATCACTAAAATGCAATTAAAGACATTAAAAACACAAAAATACCTATTAAAATAACTTTGACTTTAATTAAAAAAATTGACCTTATAAGCTATTGTCACCTACACACACTCACACAACACAAAAACACCACCACACACACACACATTGCCGAGGGGTTGAGGGAGAAAAGAGAAGAAAGAAAACTCAAGCTTTTCAATCAATTTTTCAAAGAAAAACCTAGTTTTTGTCCGTGAAACTTCGCACCGACTTGGATTCTGCTTGTTGGGCACGCATTGCACGCATTCCTAGGCTTATATCGCATCTAAGGTGAGAGAAAAATTCTAGATCTCAAAATGTCATTTTTGTGTTTTTGCGTATAAATGAAGATTGAACCGTTAGAATTGAAATCTGATGATAGATTATTGCTCCTTGCATGCTAGGGATCATTATATACTAATACTACGAGTTTCTGTCGGATATAGCATAATTTTTATTTTCCGGGTATTTAATTTTGATTAAAATGTTCAAAGTTGATTTAATTGAGTTGTGTTGATCGAAATCGATTGCCGTCGATTTCTAAATACTTGATAATTACGTGTTAGCGTTGTTGTAATGCCGAATTTTCGATTACATTGTTTGTGTGGAAATCCGGAAAATCCAGCCATGACGTCATAGGGTTTTAGGGTTATCGGGCATGTTTTGGAGGTGTTATGGTGGATTTCCGAGAGGGCTAATGTAGTAGGTTGAATGGGTGAGTGATAGGAACTGATTTGGCAATGTTTGGATTAGTAGATTGTAAGTTATAAATTTTAGAAGTTAGGTTGTCATTCTTTAATTTCTTGAACGATGCCTTAGATGGTTGGGTAGTGTTCGAGTGATGAATGGTGAGTTGTTGTTGAGTAATTTAGAGTTTAATTATGAATATTATGCATGTCCGGTTAGATGGCCTACTTTGTCATCTAACTACGTTGTTTGATGTTTAATTTAATATTGATGTTATATTGATGTTGTATTGATGTTATTGATTGATTATTATTGAATGCGGGAATCAGGCACTCTTGTTGCTGATCTCCCAATTGATTGATCGATTTATGCTTGCATGATGATTGATGAATATGGAGCCTTGGTATGTGTGTGCCACCTCTCGGGCAGCGTCGGGCTGTCGGGTTGATACCGGCATGACTGCCATAGGCTACCCCCAGCTCGCATGACGGAGATGTCATGGAGGGAAGGGGATAGTGAGGTACCTCGGGTGCGTGAGTAATGGGGAGTTATAAGAAGAACGGTTGAGATCGTGATGGCGTTTGGAGCTACACCAAATAGAGTATCCTTATTGAATGGTCATATAGTTATGTGATGATAGCTTTATTTATGTTATTATTGTTGTTGTGTGTTTACTTGCTCAAAGGACTAAATCCAAGGAGCGTAGTGAATACTGTCGAGATCTATCGGATCCTCACTGGGCTTATGTATATAAGCTCACTCTCTATTAATGCATGTTTCAGGTGTACTTTCACAAGATTACGGGTACGTGCCTCCTGAAGAGGAGAATGTGGAAAATGTGCCTTTCGTGGATGAGTCATATGTTCCCGAGTCTTATCCATGACTTTATGTTGTTAAATGTCTTGTATATTAGTTTAATAGACTTTATATGCTTTACGGTTCTTAATGTAATAGATATTGAAAAGATGATGAACCAAATGATGTTAACTTAGCGGTTTCCTTTTGTCTATGGTTAAATTGTAGTTGTGTCTCAACTTACTTTTGAAATGTATGATAAAGTTGAGGTATTGTATGTCATGTTGGAACGGAGGCGTATAACGAGGATGTTTTATTGTATAATATGGTTCTGTTGTATGTTGTTGTTTATATTGAGGAATTACTGGGTGTATGATGTTTAATGAGGTTGGTTTAGAACCTCGGAAATCTGTTTACTGTCGTTATGCCGCCGAAATTCCGTTGCGTCCTGACTGATCGTAGGTGGGGTCGAGTTGGGGCGTGACAGACATTCTAGACACAGAGTTACCAGGGGCCGGTAAAGTCACAATCATAGGTCAGACCTGCACAGAGCTAGCCACAGAGCTAGACTAGACCTATCACAGCTAGGTCTCAGCAGGGTAGCACAACTACCTTTATATACAGAGCTCCTACGGGAGGTATTGCTGCAAGGAAAAACTAGCAGTGCAGCTTCTGCCAGCGTGAGGGTCATACTGAGGAAACTTGTTGGAGAAAGTTAGGACGGTGCACATGTTGCGAAAGTGAGCAGCATAAGGTTAAGGATTACCCTAAATATAAAAATCCTCAGGGGCAGACTTCAGGGCAGACGGGTCAGACTAGAGCGGCAGGTGCAGTGCCGGTTCAGCGAGCTCAGGCTCGAGCGTTTGCTTTGGATGTGGAGGAGCTTCTAGATACGACTACGGTGGTAGAATGTACTTTTTTCTTAATGATTAGTCGGTTAAAGTTTTAATTGACTTCGGGGCTATACATTCATTTATCACACCTGTTTGTGCACAAAATGCTAATTTGAAACATGATAAATTCTTGCATAAGATTGTGGTATATACACCTATGGGTCCGAAGTTTGTTACTTAGTCTGTTTGTAAGGCATGTAAAATTTGTATTGAGGGTGCGTGTTTCCTGCTGACTTAATTATTCTACCTTTCCGCGACTTTGAAATTATATTGAAGATGGATTGGTTGGGAAGATATTATGCACAACTTGATTGTAGAAAGAAGATTGTAAAGCTAGAAATGTCTCACCAACCTGTAATTGAGATAGTTGGGAGTAGAAAATCAACGGGGACCCCTATAATTTCCTCAATTAAAGCATCTAAGATGTTGGGTAAGGGTTGTGAAGCATATCTGGCATATCTAATTAATCAACCTGGAGACAAATTAAAATTAAATAAGGTGCCGATTGTAAAAGAGTTTTCGGGAATATTTCCCCAGGAATTGCCAGGTTTGCCACTTGATAAAGAGATAGAGTTCGTGATTGATTTACTGCCAGGGATTTCCCCTATCTCTAGGGCTCCTTATAGAATAACTCCCCCTGAATTACTAGAACTGAAAGTACAACTGCAGGGTTTACTTGAGAAAGGATTCATTCAGCCTAGTTCTTCTCCCTGGGGCACACCAGTCTTATATGTCAAAAAGAAAGACGGATCCCTTCGTTTGTGTATTGACTACAGGGGACTCAATCAAGTAACAATAAAGAATAAGTATCCGTTACCTCTGATTGAAGAGTTATTTGATCAGCTGCAGGGTGCAAAGTTTACTCCAAATTTGATCTAAGACAAGGGTATTATCAACTGAGAATCTGAAAGATTTCTAGGTTTAGTAGGTTATTAAAGAAGATTTGTCAAAGATTTCTCTAAAATTGCTGGGCCTTTGACTCAGCTTACTCAAAAGAATACTATGTTTGATTGGAATAAGAAATGTGAGGCTAGTTTCCAGGAACTGAAGAGAAGGTTAACTATTGTTCTTATTCTTGCTTTGCCCGAAGGAACTAACAACTTTGTGATCTATAGTGATGCTTCAAAAGAGGGTTTAGGCTGTGTGTTAATGCAGAATGGAAAATTGATTGCATATGGCTCAAGAAAATTGAAACCCTATGAACTTAACTATCCCACACATGATTTGAAACTTGCAGCTATTATCTTTGCTTTAAAGAAATGGTGTCACTATCTATAGGGTAACAAATTTGAAATTTTTACTGATCATAAGAGCCTAAAATATTTGTTCTCACGGAAAGAGTTGAATATGAGGCAAAGGCGTTGGTTGGAGCTACTGGAGGATTATAACTTCAGGTTGGTCCATATAAGCTTCTCCTTAAATTCCTCATTAAAAAATACACTTTTCACATTATTTGGTACAACTCTAAAGCATAATGAGCCACCAATGTCATAATTATCCTTAAAGAGTCTTCGAGACTAAGGAAAAGTCTCTTTATAATCAATGCCACTTTCATAGGTATAACTTCTTGCAATTGATCTCGTCTTGTAAGCTTAATTTTGCCATTAGAGTTGCCTTTGGTCATAAAGTCATTTACTGCTAACTCTTTTGAACTTATTGGCAATTTGACTAGATCCTTAGCTTTATTTTGTCGCATAGAAGCACCTCTTCTTTCTAGGCATCAATCCATTTATTAGACTCTTTACTTCATATGGCTAGTAAAAACTAAGCCAAATCTTTATTGATTCAAATATCGAAGTTTGACTCTTATAAATAAACCACATCACCATCATGAATAGTTGTCTTTCTCTTCCTTTGAGATCTTAATTCTATTCTTTGTGGTTCATATAGGTGAACTTCTTGTGAGTTAGCATTTATAAGTGATGGTCCCCCTTTTATTTGCTATTCAATTTTGTTAAAATGCTAAACAACACTTGGATCAACTTTTGATAAAAGAGCACTAATGGATAAGAAAAAAATTCATCCCAACTTTTCTAATATCCACTTTATGAGGTTCATCACTCCCACTAACTTTACCATTCTTTATGAATCTAACATTACTGACTTCACAAAATTTCAACAAATAGACATAATCATAATGTGAAGTCAACTATAAAGTAATGAAATACTTTTCTCCATTAAAAAAGGATACATCAAAAGGTCTATAAATATTAGGGTGTGTAACTTCAAGAAGCTGTGTTCTTCTTGCGGCTTATTTATTGTTGTGCTTGGATTGCTTCTACTTTATGCAATTCACACACATGCCAAGATCAGTAAAATCTAGACTCAATAAAATCTCATTATTTACCAATCTATATCTAATCATTCATTAGTAATACAACTAAACATTTATGCCACAAGTAAACATAACTTTCACTTAGCCTACCATGCTTAATTCCAATATTATGTTGCTCAATAAGTAGGATTCATAGAGCATAGCATCAAATTTTAGTTTATATAATCTATCATTAAGAATATCGAACCCAACAATTATGATATTCTCAAAAAAAAAAAACTAAAACATCTATCTTCAATCCCAATATTAAATCCATAAACATTCAACTTTAATAAATTAACTAAGTTCTAAAACAACAATATAGGTTCATAGAACTATTAAAAAAATAAAAAAAATCAATGTGATGGCTAGCCTTAAGGATTAGATCATAAGTCTTAAACATTCAATTAGAGCCTTCACACAATTTTCTATGTACAAACTTTAATTTGGATTACCTTTTAACATATTGAAAACATAAGTGGTAGCTACAGAATCAAGTACTAGGTATTAAGAAGAACATCACTCAAAATTGATTAGAAACATATAAAGGAATGATAATTACCTTTATTTTCAAACCATGCTTTTTGTTTCAGGCAGTCTTAAAAAAATGACCTACTTTATTACAAAGTGGCACTTGCAAGCCTGAACATTTATTTAACGAGTCTAAGAATCATTAACAAACTATTTCCTTTCTTCTTGATTATGTTAATTTTAAATTCTTTGCTAGCTTCTTGACCAACAGGATTGACAATGTGACTGACTCTTCAATCTCATTTCCTCCTAAACAAGCATACTAGCCAATTCACATAGTCACTTAACTTTAATAGTGTTATGATTAATTTGAAAAATGCTCATATTCAAAAGATAATGAGTTCAAGATAAGACACACTAGGAAGCATGCATTCACTATCATTCCCAAGAACTTTAATCTTGCTGCAATATTAGTCATCTCTATGATATGCTTTTACATAATTCTCGACCCTTCATCCTTTCATGGTCGTGAGTCTAGCTATGAGCATATCAGTGAATGACTTATATGCGGAGTTAAAACTTTTCTTCCACAAACTTTAAGTATTCTTTAACATCATCAATTTGTGGAATGGTCATTCGCATAAACATGAAGCTTAATCTATTAGACTGTTTTCAAGCTTTATAATGAATCTTCTTTTCCTCACTGCTTGAATCCATAATGGCAGGAGGTTCGCCATTTATAGTTCTAAGTCCAAATTCAAAATTTCTAAGTGAATTTAGACTCGTTTGTACTATTCAGAGAAGTTCAATCCATTAAAGACGGTCACATATAAAGTATGCGAATGAGGAAAAATAGCTACAAATATGACATGACATTTTATCATAATCATGGATTAATAATGACTACATACTTAATGCTGACAACACCATGAATTCAAATAAAATAAATAAAACATCATAGTGTATTAAAGTTCTCCTTTGGGTAAAAACTAAAACACACAATCATAAAGTAAATGCCCATATAATAACATTATTTTAATTTATCTCATCATGTTTACTATTTACATGATAAACGATTCACCTTTAGGTAAATCCAAAAGGTCCAATGAATAATAAACGTCAAATTACCCATTCAAATTTCTTAATTTCGATAATAGGCATTTCATAGATAAATGGATAATTGACAAAAGATAAAATCTATAATCTTTATAGTTTGGCCACTTTGGTGACTAACGGACTAACATAAGATGGATTTAACTTTAATAACAACTATAAATGAATAAAATTCATAACTTTCTTAGTTGGCCACTTTGGTGACTAACAAACCAACTTAATTGGACTAAATTCAATTATAATTGTCAACTATTAAAATCCAAGGACTTTCTAGTTTGGTCACGTTGGTGACTAACAAACTAGCTTAACATGGAATTTAAATTCAAATAATAGTTGTTAACAAATAAAATCCTATGATTTGGCCACTTTTGTGACTGACAAACCAACTTAATATGGATCTTAAATTCAAATAATAGTTGTTAACAAATAAAATCCAAAACTTTCTGGTTTGATCACTTTGGTGACAAACAAACTGACTTAATATTGATTTTAAATTTAATAATAATTATCAATAAATAAAATCCATGAACTTTCTAGTTTGACCATTTTAGTGACTAACAAACTATCCTAATATGAATTTTAAATACAACGACAATTAAAACTTTGACATAACATAATTACAATTTTTTTCATTCTTTCAAATCCCATAAATGGAGAGAAAATGTCTTAACATGAGCACAAGCACACATATCTGTGCATCAATTCATGACTGATACAAATTACATAGAATTTGCACATAATGGATTTGTTATAAATTAATAGTAAATTGACCACAATTGGCCATACAATAATAAAAAAAGCTTTGATTTTCTTTTGAATATTCAAAGGCTTGCTATGCATTTTATCAGAAGCATGTAATCATCACAAAAGAATCACTAGGGCATAAGTTACTTACCTGATGCGGAAGATGAAGCCACGTAGTGATTAATTGATTTTTCTACTTTAATCCTAAACTTTATAGAGTAAATATGTGATGGGATTCTACAACTCTCTTATGAGTAAGGAGATGACCAATTAACATGTATATATAAGTGTTACTTCTATTAAGTAACTTAATGAGCTTGGACTTTAGTGGGTTATTATTATAATTAAGTGGGTTATCAATAATTTAATGGGTCACATCACTTACAACCGAATCATCAACCTCATCCACGTGGAGTGGCCCTTGGACTGAGAAATGGTTTCCAATATATTCAAGATCTTAAACAACGTCCAGTTTGTTTGTTTATGGTTGTAATATCTTCATCCACACAAGGCAATATAACGAAGACATGAAAGGAGAGCTACATTTCAACAAGCCAAAATGGAAGCAATAGAAGTTATGTAATATCTCCTCAAAGTGAAGGATAAAGTTTCATTACATATCAGTTACTGGATAAATATTTATCAAATATAATAATGTTTAGCTAGATAACAATACAGCAGAGCAACAAAAGCAGATTTAGCTAGTAGAGGAAAAGGGGTATGGCACTGGGGGTTTAGAAACTTCAACAACTCCTTCAAGCATCTGGCTGACTTTCCTCATTGTTGGCCTGCTAGATGGATCTTCTTGAATGCACCACATGCCAACCTTCACAAACCTATCTAGTTTCACCCAGTCGTTCAAGGCCTCCGAATCATCTCCTACCAGATCATCTAATCTTCGATCCTGATAACAGTCCCAAGCCCAATCAGTTAGAATAGCTCTCTCTCCACCTTCCATCTCCAAATCTTCCAAGCTTTTCCGACAAGCTATTATCTCGAGTAAAAGGACACCGAAGCTGTAAATATCAACTTTGGCATTGATTGGAGCGTTCCTGAACCAGTCAGGAGCAACATAACCTTTTGTTCCTCTTATACCAGTGTTGGTTCGACTTTGATTAATCATCAAAAGCTTCGCCAATCCAAAGTCAGATATCCGAGCATTGTAATAGTCATCAAGAAGGATATTCTGAGGCTTAATATCACAATGGATGATTTGAGTGCTACACTCTTCATGTAGATATGCGAGTCCCCTTGCGACCCCCTGTGCAATTTTTGTCCTCTGGCTCCAACTAGGTCTCGGATCACCAAAAAGAAAGCTTGCCAGCGTGCCATTCCTCATATACTCATAAACCAATAAACGATTCTGTCCCTCGTCACAAAATCCAATCAAGCGTACCAAATTCTTGTGATGAGTCTGGCCTATTACATTTACTTCAGTTCTGAATTCCTTCTCTGTGTCTTGGGCAACTCTATCCAATTTCTTCACTGCAACAATGCTCGTGGAACCAGCCTGTATTACCCCTTTGTAAACGATTCCAAATGCGCCTCGTCCTAGCTCTTCCTTGAATCCATTTGTAGCTGCTTCAAGCTCCCTGAAGCTAAAGCAGCGCAAATTTATTGCGACGGAGTTGTTTTGCGGAGAACATTTGTTCATCCTTTTCTGGTAGAAGAGGAAATATCCCAGACAACCTACAACAATGAGCACAATGATGAGCACAGAACTACCCAAGAGTACTGATCCAATAATTATTAGATTTCTGCGATCATTTTCTGTTTTTGGTCCTTCTGCAACTGGAGGCTTAGGATCTGGCAGAGAAGCATCACGTTTCCTATATTTGAGGAAAGACTTGACATTAAGAGTTGTGTCAATTTTCCCATTTGATAAAGGCAGCTTCTTCTTCCAGCAGCCACCTTCTCTATAGATGGCAACAGCACAGAAACAATCATGTAAACAAAAGTTTTTGCATTCTGCTTCCGTGGAAGGTTGCAACTTCTCAAAATTAGATTTTGGCCAATTAGCATCAGGAAGCGTCACAAAATCATAAAGATCTTCTGGAAAATCTTTCCCTGGTCCATCACAGCTTTGAGTGAAACTGGGGTTACAGCTGCCATACTTATTGTTTGGATCAAGCAATGAATACCCTCTTGGGCACCCACAAACTGGTCTTTGGACATTGTCAAGTCTACAAATGCTATTGTACCCACAAGCACCGCTACCATTGTCTCCATCGATGTTGACACATATGTTTTCTGGTAGAGACCAAATAAAAGTCCAGTTTGGATTTCCAGAGAATTTTCGAGGATAATAATATTGACTCAGAACACCATCAAAATTAAGAGTTACTCTGTGATAATAATCTGACGTTGAAGGAATGGACTGCGAGCGTGGGGTAAGATGATTTCTTATGTCATTTCTTCTCAGTACATATGCATAGCCCCTCTCGTCTAAGATTAATTTGAATCCAGAATTTGATGCATTTGTAGCCTCAGAAGAATCACTGTTATAGTACTCATCATCATAGTCTGAATTGGTAGGCTCACTTTTTGTGTTAAGCACTAGATTCCCATTGTCGAGCATACGAAGATAAAACCTTCCTTGAGAGAAGTTGGTTTCAGATCGCCGAGAGATGAGCATTCCACCAATCTCTATTTCTTGCGATGGCAACAAAGTATCAGTTGGATTTCTGAAGCTTTCCCATAACCAATTACTATCATTTGCCGCAAGCACAAAATTTCCAGTATCATTCATAAAACCATAGGCAACATCATTGAGAATTCGATCAGTATTCCAAAGTTGTCTGCCTCCAGGATCACGGAGCACCAGGCCCAATTGAGCATTTAGCTCGACTCTTGATCCGCGTGGCACGGGGCTGCTAACATTTGCATACCAGACCACAGTTTTGTCAGCTACTTTGTCATACCAAATGGAAAGCAAGAACAGATCCTTATCCAGGAGTTGCCTAAAACCGAACCCAAAATCACCCGAAGGGGATAGCCAGGGATTATTAATCCCCTCTCCTGCGGTGAGATAGCTGCCAACAGCTATAGTACCGTTGCTTTCAGCCAAAGTACATAATGGGAAGAGAAGTAAGAAGGAAATATAGATGAGAGCATCAGCCATTGCATGAGCAAGCCGGGTTCATCAAAGTGTTATTAATCTTAAGAATATATAAAGAATGAAATTATCGCCCTTTTGTTCTTATTTTCTTAAATCATGTGGAGGACTTCCGAGTCAACTAAGTGTTGGGTATCGACGCAGCGGAATGGTCGGGGACAAGCAGTATCACGCAGCTAAAATATGAATGATAACAGAGAAAGTAGAGATACAAGATTTACGTGGAAAACCCTCAAACAAATCGAGAGAAAAACCACGGGCAAGTAATGGAGGATGTTACTATGATGTGAAATATTTTACAATAACCTTCTCTCTAATATAAGGAGAGAATAATATCACTATCTCAAATAATAGGAGAAACTAACTCTCACTCATAAATATAGAATAACAAAAGAGGAAGAAAACTACTCAAGAGAAAGTTTATATTTTCTCTCTAAGTTGGAATGTTTAGTGATGCAAAATAGTAAGGAATGAGCCTCTATTTATAGGCTCATTCCATACCCAAAATCAAAGTAAAATAGTAGTGTAAAAAGAATTTTTATGTGCTTAATTTTACACCAAACTTTAATGCACAAATCTTCATTTTTTCATTACTTTTTGTCTTTTTTTAACTCACCAAAAATGTAAAGCTACCAAATGTGACTTTACCTCATTAAAAAGTCTTTGATAGCTCACATTATCCCACTTAAAGTCATATTTGAAAATCTTCAAATCTCTCCATGCTTGCCAATTCCACGTTGCTTACGTCTTTGCTAGGCCAAAGGAGGATCTACTCCAAACAAACTTGTCAACATTGATTGGCTTTGTCATGACATCTGCTAGGTTCTCGTTGGTGTGTATCTTCTGCATATCCACACTCCCTTCCTCCACTACTTCTCGAACAAAGTGATATTGAACACCTATGTGTTTCGTCCTGGAATGAAATGCTGGATTCTTTGCAATGTGCAAGGCACTCTGATTGTCACAAAACAAGGGAATTTTCTCTTGATTGTGCCCGAGCTCCTCCATTAACTGATTAATCCAGATTGCTTCTTTACAAGCTTGTGTAGCTGCCTTGTATTCAGCCTCTGTTGTAGATAGGGCCACAACAGTCTGTAATTTAGATATCCAACTTACCACGCCGCCTACAACTGTAAACACATAGCCTGTAGTGGACTTCCGTTTATCAGTATCACCTGCAAAATCAGAATCAACAAAACCCTTGACAGTAAATTCTGATCCTTCAAAACATAATGCAACATACGAGGTCCCTATGATGTATCGTAGGATCCTCTTAACAACATTCCAATGCTCTCTACCAGGATTTGCCATGAACCGACTGACCGCACCAACTGCTTGAGCAATATCTAGTCTCGTACATATCATAACGAACATGAGACTTCCCACTGCTGATGCATACGGTACTCGAGACATTTCTATCCTCTCCGCTTCAGTGCTAGGGCACATACTTGAGGATAATTTGTAATTGACAGGAAGCGGGGTCGAGATTTCCTTACAATATTGCATATTGAAGCGCCGCAAGATTTTCTTCAAATAATTTTTCTGGGAAATCCATACCTTCTTGCCTTCTCTATCTCGGTGAATTTGCATCCCTAAAATCTTGTTTGCTGGTCCCAAATCCTTCATATCAAACTCCCCAGCTAACTGTGCCTTCAGTTCTTGGACCCAATCTTTACTGGGACCTGCTACTAGCATGTCATCCACATACAATAGCAGAATGATAAAATCATTATCGCCAAACCTCTTGTAGTACGTACAATGGTCTGAATTGAGTCTGTTGTACCCAAGGCTAATCACGAAGGAATCAAATCTCTTGAACCAACACCTTGGCGCCTGCTTTAAACCGTACAGAGATTTGGTCAACCTGCAAACCAAGTTTTCTTTTTCTTTCTCAACAAAACCTTCTGGTTGAAGCATGTAAATCTCTTCTTCAAGCTCTCCATGAAGAAAAGCCGTCTTTACATCTAATTGTTTTAGATGTAAGTCTAACACAGCACACATGGCCAAGACTACTCTGATAGTTGTAAGTCTTACCACATGAGAAAATATCTCGTTGAAGTCAATTCCTTCTTTCTGAGCATATCATTTCACCACCAGTCTTGCACGATATCGCTTCACTTGGTCATTACCATCTCGCTTGATCTTGTATACCCATTTGTTACCAATGGCTTTCCGTCCAGGTGGTATGGAATAAGCTCCCACGTCTTGTTTCTATGGAGAGCTTCAATTTCTTCCTGCATTGCTGTCATCCATAGAGTAACATCGAGGCTATTTATAGCCTCGTAAAAGGTAGATGGCTCTTCATCCTCCGTTAGAAGACAGTATGCAGTATTGCTCGCCATGACAAAATCTGAATGCCAAGTTGGTTTTGTTGTCTGACGCAATGAACGTCGGATTTCTATAACCTCAGCATCATTTGGTTCTTGTTCCTCGTGCTCCGATGCAGCTTCAGAAGAAGCATCTCCTTGTTCTGACTTATCTTCAATTTGTATTGTAGTAGTCTCCTTTGAAGTGTTGCTGTCGTCTTCATTTTAGCGTTTATCTTCTACAAATATCACATCTCTGCTGATGACAACCTTGCGAGCAGTGGGATCCCACAGGCGATACCCCTTAACACCATCAACATTTCCTAAGAATACACATTTCCTGAATTTTGGATCCAGCTTTGTTCTTTCTTGGGGACCATACATCATGTATACCGGACATCCAAATACGTGCAAGGTAGAATAATCTACAGGTTTTCCGGTCCACATTTCTATTGGTGTTCTCAACCCAATTGCAATTAACGGTGATTGGTTTATCACGTAACAGGCAGTTCTAGCTGCTTCTGCCCAAAATGATTTGGCTAGACCTGCAGTTTCCAACATAGCTTTCATTCTTTCAAGAAGAGTTCTGTTCATCCGCTCTACTGCACCATTCTGCTGAGGTGTATGTGCAATAGTAAATTGCCTCTGAGTACCCTCATGCTTGCAAAATGCCAAGAAGCTCCCGTCAGTGTATTCTCCTCCGTTGTCCATCCTCCAACACTTGATCCTTTTCCCGGATTCAAGTTCTACTAGCGCTTTGAAAGTTTTGAATATTGGAAACACATATGACTTGTTTTTAATTGGATATACCCACAGTCTCTTGGAGTAATCATCAATAAATGATACAAAGTATTTGGCTCCTCCCAGGGACAAAACCGGTGATTCCCAAACGTCTGAATGGATCAAGTCTAGAATGTGTTTGCTTCTGGCAGTAGATCTCCCAAATTTCAATCTATGCTGCTTATTGGTAACACAGTGCTCACAAAAAGGTAAGTTTACCGTCTTGAGCCCGGGTAGGAGATTACGTTCAGCGAGAATCTTCAAGCCTCGTTCTGTCATGTGGCCCAATCTGCGATGCCACATTATAGTTGATTCTTCTTGACCGGCTGATGCAACTGATACATCTGCCTCCTGCAACGTATCTCCCAAAAGCTTGTATAGATTTACCCCGATCTTTTTTGCCTTGATCACCACAAGCGCTCCTTTGACAACCTTCATGATCCCATCCTCGATATGGGTCTTGCAGCCAAGGTCATAATTGTCCAATGGACAATAGGTTCTTCTTCAAGCCCTTCGCGTGTTGTCCCCCTTGAATAGTGCGAATGGTACCATCATACATTTTAATTTTGACGGTACCAATACCAGTAATCTCCAAGGCATGATCATTACCTATGTACACAGATCCTCCAGAGACAGGTTCATAGGTGTGGAACCATTCTCTACGAGAGGTGATATGTCATGTTGCTCCCGAATCCATTATCCAAGCATCAGTGAGCTCATTTCTGCCTTTTGATACAGTTGCTACTTTGCTATATAAAATATCTCTATCATCTGGTGCAGTCGCCACACATCCCTGAGAATTTGTCACCTCGAAATTCTTTTTGTTGCTCCAACAATCCTTCTTGAAGTGCCTTTTCTTGCCACAGTTGTAGCATTTGATATTCTTTCTACTCCTTGATTTGATCTACCTTGGTTGTTGCTCCCACTAGAGTCACGTTCCGTTGATTTACCTCTCACCATTGATAATGCCTCTGCTTGTTGTGAACTTTCGATTCTGTCTTCCTTACTTTTGCGCCTAGATTCATCTTCCAGAACAACGGCTGCAACATCATCAAAAATAACATAATCTGAAAGAACATTGTTAGTGTAACTAATGATGAGTTGATCATACGAATCAGGTATACTTTGAAGTAGAATTTCTGCACGTTTAAGCTCCGCTATTTTATGCCCAATTGCAGTCAATTGAGAGAATAGCGTATTTAAGGTATTGATGTGATCTGTCACTTATGTGGACTCACTCATCCGAAGGGTGTAGAGTTTCCTCTTCAAGAAAATCTTGTTGTGAAGTGACTTGACCTCATACAGTTTGGTCAGCGCATCCCAAATTTCTTTTGCTGACTTCTTTTCCTCAACGCTTGACAATACCGAATCTGCCAATGCCAGGTGCAGATTAGCCATAGCGTTGTCATCCATCTCTTTCCACTTGTCGTCCGTCACCTCCGCTGGTCTATCTCCAATTGCTACCAAGCAATTCTCCTTTCTCAAGATTGCCTTCATCTTTAATTTCCATAGAGAAAAATTTCTCCCGTTGAACTTCTCAATTTCAAATTTTGCCGCCATAATATTTACGACGATCTGCTTCGCAACTTGAACTCCCACTATTTCACTGTGAATAGTACTGTATACGTGAATAGTATCAATACCGTATAGGTGAATAGTATTATACCGTATGCATGAATAGTAATCATGAATAGTAACCCCGTATGTATACCAGTGACCCGTAACCAATGGCTCTGATACCACTGTTGGGTATCGGCGCAGCGGAATGGTCGGGGACAAGCAGTATCACGCAGCTAAAATATGAATGAGAACAGAGAAAGTAGAGACACAAGATTTACGTGGAAAACCCTCAAACAAATCGAAGGAAAAACCACGGGCAAGTAATGGAGGATTTCACTATGATGTGGAGTATTTTACAATAACCTTCTCTCTAATATAAGGAGAGAACAATATCACTCTCTCAAATAATAGGAGAAACTAACTCTCACTCACAAATATAGGACAACAAAAGAGGAAGAAAACTACTCAAGAGAAAGCTTATGTTTTCTCTCTAACTTGAAATGTTTGGTGATGCAAAATGGTAAGGAATGAGCCTCTATGTATAGGCTCTTTCCATATCCAAAATCAAAGCAAAATAGTAGTGTGAAAAGGATTTTCATGTGCCTAATTTTACACCAAACTTTGATGCACAAATCTTCCTTTTTCCATTACTTTTTGTCTTCTTTTGACTCACCAAAAATGTAAAGCTACCAAATGTGACTTTACCTCATTAAAAGTCTTTGATAGCTCACACTAAGCTACGTCCGCGTTGTGCGTTTCTTGCCTTAGTACGCGTCGCAAGACTTACTGTTGAAAGTAATAATACCTTGGCCAAAGTCGGAAATTGGAGTAAATATTGAGTTTCAATTTAAAAATTTGGAAGATGCTTTGGTGGGGGTATAAAAACCAATCTTTGCATTTCCTCCAAAATTTGACAGCGGGTAATGAATGGGTTGTAGAAACAGACTCATAATATAATTTTGAAATTTTATGACTAAGTACTTAAAATTTCGAGTAAACTTACTAATGAAATTTGGATTTGGCTCATTTACAATTATATTCTTTACAATTCCCTACAATATTCATCTCAATTAATGCCACGTGTCAATAAATCTCATCTATGAACCATATTTAATCTTGCTAAACTAGATTACCAACCATGGTTATAAAGCATTAAATATAAAATTTAAACTACTATATTTAATTAGCAAACAAATATGGAAGTATATAATTCTAAAAGAACAAAAAAAAAAAAAAAAAACCCCATTACTTACAAGACCAACGATTCCCAAAAAAAAAAAATAATAAACACAAGATCAAGTTGGAAGCTTCCAATCCATACTTTTTTCTTTTTTGTCTTCCAAGAAGTAAGAATAAGAACAACGACTCAAAAAGGAAAAAAAAAAAAAAAACTAAGTCAATGGTCTTTGAAGTATATAAAAAATGAGATAGAAGTTGGACAAAACTAAAAAATAGTGAAGCCATTTGATTTTTTCTCCGTCATACGAAGTCATATGATATTGTTTGAGCTAACTCGACTTGACACTGTAGAGTTAGTCGCTTTATTTGTAATTATCTTATAACGAGAGAATTCGCTAGCCTTGCAAATTACATTTCACCTACAACCTCATAGAAAGAGTATAAATTTGAGAGAATAAAATATTAAGTGTAGTAAAGAGAGACACAATGTCTAATAAATTAAATTGTAAAAGATTATTCATAAATTTCTCTACATCAATTATAAGTTCATAATTGTCTCCAAAATTTATTATGCAAATATAATAGATGAAACTTTTGAACCTACAAAAGTCATAACCCAAAAAAAGAACAAAAACTTGTTTGATCTTGCGTTTTCTTCTTCTTCTTCTTCTTCTTTTTGAAATCATTCATCTTGCTAACAGGAATGGGTTTTTTTTTTCCTCTTTTGTTTTTTAGAATTATATGTTTCCATACTTGTTTGCTAATAAATATGGTAGTTTAGATTTTGTATTTAATGTTTTCTAACCATAGTTGGTAAGCTAGTTTAGCAAGATTAAATGTGGTCCATAGATGAGATTTATTGACACGTGGCATTTATCAAAATGAGTATTGTATAAAATTGTACATAATGTAATTGTAGAGGAGCCAAATCCGTGAAATTTGGACACAGTTATGAGTATAGCAACAAATGACAGACAAGTTATTAGATTTTTTAGATTATTATGTACCCCCAATCTGTTTTCTCAGGAAAGAAAAGTGGGAAAATGAATTATGACGTGGTAAGAATAAAGTCGACTCGAGCTCCCAAATATAAGATCCATTGGGACAAAATGGGTATAAACCCGACCTTGCCGACCTCCTCTAGCGGACAATAGTTTCAGCCCGAAATCCCCACAGCTAGGGTCAAATAGGCCCAAGGACAAGATATATATAAATGACGGCTAAGGATAGGCGTGAAGGAAGAGTCCTCCAAGGGGGAATAAGTCTTGCACAAATGAAGATAAACCTTAAATCCTATATATGGGATGCCTGGTAAGTATAAATACTCATCATTCTAACAACAGGGAAATCATCTATCACAAGCCTAAACTCTCCCCACTCTGCAATTAAGCAACTTTTATAGATCTATATCTGACTTGAGCGTCGGAGGAGAATCCTAAGAACATCCCGAGATCCTTTGTTTTGCAGGGAAACAAGTCAGCGAGCCTTACGCAGACCTCCACCAAGTCAGACTGATCATCCGACCTCCATTTACTTAATTTTACCTTTACAAATTCTTTTTGAGGTTTCATTTGTGACCACTGCAAAATTTATTAACATTTTGATTCAACACAAAAATTCTTAGGTAGCGATTGGTACACTAGAATGAGGTTGAAAATTAAATGACATTCCCAACTCTTTTCGATTCTCATGCTTGGTGTGAAAGAATGAACTTGAGAATCTCATTCTCAAGGTAATTCCATTCTCGCATACACGGAATTAGCCATTACAGAGCAAACACATGGGATTAGCCCATTTCCATATGTTTGGGAATAAAGTTGACTACCATACCCCCATATATAGTTTGTTTTACAATAATAATAATAATAATAATAATTACAAAAATAAGAATAAAAATAACAATAATAATAATTAAAAAATATAATAATAATTATTATAAAAATAATTTTTGGTCCCGACTTCACCTCGAGGGTTATGTCACGATGTCCTTAAAACCTATACGCGATGGATAGATTCTTGTAACCATGACATATTTGCTTACTTAAACATAATTTCTTTCCATAATAATAAAAATAATAATAAAATAATAATAATAATTAATAATTTAGTAATAATAAAGTAAAATAATAATAATAAAAATAAAAACAATAATAATAATAATAATAATAATAATAATAATTAATGTTTATGTTGTTTACGATTATGTTCATATTTATTCTTATTTTTAATACTATAATAATAAAATGATAATCTTGTCATATTATACAAGTATTCTCATTACTACTTTTTATACTTAGAGCATACTAAACATTTCATTCTCATTTTTAAGTTAATTCTATTCCCAATTTAATTCTATTCCTTGACTTATTTTATTCTTATTCAAATATATTTCAGTGCATCAATCGCTACATTAAAAAATGTATACTCATATACTAGAAAGTAAACAAATGGAAAGTGATAACTGAAAAGTCAACTTTTGACTTGCATATGGGATGACCCGCGTTGGAGACAAAAGAGGTTGAAATCAGATATGTCAAAAAAGATTTAAATTTGCAGGCCATCGCCTATAAAATCCTAGGCTAACATCATGTTGCTGAATAAATCTTGAAATTTTATCTGAACTTTCCTATCCGCGACAAATAATAAAGACAGTTTCCTTCGGAGCTAACGTAGATTGCGGAAGAAAATTTTGTAAAGCATTAAAGAATAAAAATAATAATATCGTTATGACAACGTACCCTTACGAACTTCCTTTTCAATTGACTAGGTCGCTACCATTCACCATCTATTAAGTAAGAAAAAATCTTAGGCTCGTTTGTTTGCCGTAAAATATTTTTTTGAAAAATATTTTTAAAATTTTTAATATTTGGTAATATTAAAAAATTATTCAATTAAAAAATATTTTTTCAATCAATAATTACGGTTGTTTTTGATTAATTTTTTAGTGTTCGAGAACATTAGAAAATTGGTCAATTGTAAAATATTTTTCGGTCAACAATTATGGTTAGTATAAAATTATGGAAAATATTTTTATTTTCTTTGAAAGAAGAAAACATTTTACAGAACTCACTGTACATCTAAATACTAAAAAATATTTTCTAAAAAAATATTTTTTCCTAATAAATTATTTTATGATAAATAAACAGAATTCAAAAAAATATTTTTCACTAAAAATATTTTCTACAAATAAATTATTTTACGGCAAGCAAACGGAGATGAAACCCGTACTGACAACCAAACGGTCCAACTAACATTAAAAAGATATCAATCATGATGTTCAATGCAAAAATCAACTTGCCTCAAGTCCAAGTTCTATGGTTTGAGTTGGTCTCCGAGTCCGGACATTCAGATAAAAACAATACGTACATATATGCTGCAACGTTCAACAACCATATTGTAACGACTGGCCCAGGCCAATTATTATATATATTGTTTTTTTTTATATAAATGAAATAAGGGTGAAGTGAAAATATAATATTCTTTGAAATAAAAGAGTAAAACCAAAAAAAAAGAAAAAAAAAAAAGATTAGATAACTATAGTTAACTTATCGTAATTGGAAATGTCCTTCCGTCACGCTTTATTATGACCTATGTTTTGGTCTTTAGCTACGAGTAACCTTTTATTGTATTTAGAATATTTGTATCATTAATTTGGATTTGAATATTATCATTTCATTTCTTTTATATATTAATTTTGTACACCATCTAGATAGTGTCTTCAACTCTTTCTTTTTCTACGTGTATTCCTATTTACTGAGTTATTTTTCGCTCACTTCCTTTTTTGTGTTTCTTTTTGTAGAGGGGAATAAGATCTTGGTCTTATGTCTTGTTAGAGCTTAGCGAGCGACTACATTTGGCACTGTTCTTGATTTTCAATAAAGGTTTGATGAATTATGATTTGGAGTTACACGTGGAACTATTTGAAGAATGTGACTTTATTTTTGCTCTTTTTTTGACATATAAAGTACTTGTTTAGAATGTTTGGTTTATATTGCTTGTAAATTAGTCTTGTAGGCTTAAGAAGTGACCTTCTTCTTAGGCTTGCGACAGTCACATCTTCAAGACTATTTATATATATTCAAGGGCATGACAACCTTACACTTAAAAAAAAAAAAAAAAAAAAAGAAGGAAGTAAAGTTGGGCATCCTCAAGTTCTTGCCTCCTTTTTCAATAATTTATTTTTGCTTGGCTTTTCTTGTGAGTCCTCTTGACTTTGATCAAGAAGCTTCCAGTCCATAGGCCATAAGAATTTTCTCTTTTTGGTAAGAGTAAATGGCCGCGTAAGTCTTTTATATTTCACTGATGGAATACTTTGGTCATTGATCTTTAAAAATGAACTTTTTATTTTTTAAAGTTAATTTAGTGAGATAGTGTTAATTCCAATAATAAAATTTATATATTTTTTGACGACTTTATCACATGACTGGAACATGACTATTACAATACATTATAATTGAGGGCAAAATTGGTATCATACAGGATCATACCCATACCAGTCACGTGATAAAACTGTCAAAAAAATAGACGAATTTTGCTCTTAAAATTAATATTGTCCCACTAAATTAACTTAAGTTTAAACACTAAAGGGTTCATTTTTAAAAATCAAGGACCAACCCAACAGTGAAACATTAAGAACTAATGCAAAAAAATTAAAATAAGTCACGATATGGTATAACAATTACCACTAATGGTTGAATCCTGAAACATTGATTAAAAGATATATTGTCTTCGTACCCCAGTGGGATAGTGTCGTATTTTGGTGAAAGAGGAAGTGTGATGGAAGAGGCGTTTGATCTATTTTTATATTTTTGTATTTTAGCCAAAGTTAATTTTATAAATTTAGAGGGCAATTTGATCTTCAAAAGATGAGCAACGAATTTAAAAAATTGTGGATTTTCAATTTTTAAAAAAGATGCTTCTAAACACAAATAATTAGATTTGCAAATAAATTGCATAAAATTTTATGAAATTCATTTGTTTTAAATAGTCTGTAATATACTTTTTACCCAAAGCTTGAGTCTTTCTTCCATTAGAGATTTTGAAGTTGAGACTCTTAATTCCATATTAGACCAAATTTAGGCCTTGCAGAGTGTTTGCAAATGAATTCCACAAAATTTTGTGGAATTCATTTGCAAATACATTTTTGTTTTGGTTGCACATTTTAAAAAAAATTACAAATCCAATATTTGTATTTCTTAGGTTTCCACAAGTCTTACTCAAATCTGAGCTCAAAGGTGGAATTTACAAATTCACAGTTTCTAATTCTGATGTTAAGCTTTTGAGGACAAAACTACTCCCATGTTTAAGTGATTGACTTTGCTAGGAATAGTCAAAAACTCAAAAAATAAAAAAATAAATTTCTTCCCCACTATTTGACAAAAAAAAAAAAAAAAACCAACATCTTCCATTCACTCCTCTTTCAGGTATTTGTTTATTTTTCTTACAAATTTATTCGCTATTTTTCTTTTGGCCAATATGTATCCTATCTGATTGACTTGTATATAAAATCTTGTTCCAAACTGTCCATGCATGGTTAGTTCTTTGTTCTTTTTGGGTTTTGAAACCCAACGTGTAACGAATAAGATGCTTTAGACCTTGCTATATATACAAGTTGAGCAATAATTTATGAACTCAATGTGATTAAGCATATTTGGTCAACTTTTTAAGGCTAAAATAGTAGTTGTACGCGTGAGGTGTCTTGATTTCATGTGATATGGTCCATTCTCGTGCATATCTGGCATAGGGAAAATAATTTGAATCAGTCAGAGTATAGAATGAGAGCAAAAGTAATGCATAATCATCTTGATGACCTATATAGTGTGTCTTAGTCATGCCATTTTTATCACTATCTACAAACCCAAGAGAACACAAAACTTTTCAGATAGTAAAATAAATAATAATTTCTAGAGCAGTAAGTCCAACATGCTTTCAATAATGAAATGAGAAGATAACACTTATATGATAGTCTAATTTCAATTGAATAAAAGAAGTGTATTTAAGTAAAATACAACTATTAATTTCAATTTCACATGCTACATTTGACTCACAAAGAGACACGCACAGTGAATCACAAAGGCTTCAGCTTCCGCAGCCGAGAAACAGCGAAGAGACACAGTTTGCCCAAAAAGAACTGAACCATCCCAACCACGCCCGATAAATGCAATAGTAGCTTTTCCATCCTTCCTAAAAGATGCATCTGTATTAACCTTGATCTCCTCTGATGAAGGAGGTGTCCATTGCACAATCTCTCTTTGTCTATCATTGGCCTTCATGCCACTTCTACTCCATCTCCCATTCTCCTCACAGAACCATTCTGCAATAACACATTGGGCTCTAATAATAGCTTTTTGAACATCAATCTCCATCCAATTAATTGCTACTTCATTTATCTCTTTCCAAATTTGCCAATAGCACAATGCAAATTTGGTAAATGCTTCCTCCTTGCAGTATCCCACCTCGTAGCACCGTCTAGTAATGTCCAGAAAACATTCACTAAACCTTACTAAAACAACCGGATTAAAGGTACACTGTAGGGGGAAAGCACACCAAAACCTTTGTACCCACGGACTGAAAAGAAGCAAATGCTCCACCGACTCTTCACAGAGATTGCATATAGGACACAGAGGGAAAGATGCTGATTTCCTTCTAAATCGATTATCTCGAGTCGGGAGGCAATTCCTACACGTTTTCCAGATCAAAAACCTTACCTTTGGCGGCACCTTGAGAGACCAAATAAGATCCCAAACATCCTTTGGCACTTGAAATGAAGAGCTTGTTTGATCTCTATCATCCAACTCACGATTGAAGTAAACTTCCCTTGCCGTATGATATCCAATCTTAACAGTGTACACATCCTTCTTACATGGACTCCACACAACACAATCTTCTCTCTTGAACAAAGGGAGATAAGTAGCCAAGATCAACCTCGCCGTCTCCATATCAAAAAGACTTCTGATCAACTCTTCATTCCACTTCCTTTGTCCTTGAACCATCAGATCATAAACCCGATTTGGACCACTCTGCTCCCTTTGCTGCAGCAAACACACTCCTGGAATCCATTTGTCCTCCCAAATGTTAACCCTCCTACCATTACCAATCCTCCATATAGCCTTACTTTTGATGAAATTCTTCCCTTGTACAATGTTTCTCCACGACCACGAGGATCGTCTCTTAACTTTTGCATCCCAGAAGTTTCCATTGGGAAAATAAATACCTTTAATCATTGATGCTGAAAGGCTCTCTGGCTCCCTGAGAATCCTCTACTCTTGCTTCGCAATTCGAGCCAAATTAAAGCAGAACAAGCCTCTAAACCCGAGGCCAGCATCATACTTAGGTTTCTTCAGCTCGTCCCACTTAATCCAATGCGTCCTAGATTCTCTATTTCTACCCCACCAAAACTTTGCGGCCATCGCCGACAAGGAGTTACACACTCTTTTCAGGAACATGAACATAGACATTGCATATACTGGCATGACCATTAGAACTACTCTGATAAGAACATCATCCCTCCCGTCTGACAGGAGGATGTTTTTCCATCCTTGGAGCTTAGCAGCACATCTTTCCTAGATACACCTAAGGGCTTCAGTTTTAGATCCTCCCCATTTTGCTGGGAAACCCAAGTACTTACCCACCTTATCCGATTTCTTGATTCGAAAAATCTCCACAATTATTTCCTAATGCCCTCTGACGTGTTAGGGCTAAAAACAATGGACGATTTATTAAGGTTCAAACTTAGACCTGAGACAAAACAATATCTGTAAATCGTGTCCTGCAAGACAAGCGCTTCTCTATAGTTTGCCTCAAAGAAAAAGATTGAATCATCCGCAAACAGTAAGTGGGTCAGAGTGGGGCAATACTTTTTGATTTTGAAACCTTTCAGCATCGCCCTATTGAGATGTTTGTTAATCAGTGTAGTGAGCGCTTGTGTCAAAATAGAGAAAAGATAGGAGGAGATAGGGTCCCCTTATCTAATCTCCCTTGATGGGATGATAGTCTCAGAGGGACTTCCATTGATGAGAATATTATATGACACCGATGAAATGCATATCATAATCCATTTAATCCACAACTCATGGAAACCCATCATCCTAAGGATTCCTTCAATAAAGTTCCACTCAACTTGATTGTAAACTTTTCTCATGTCGGCCTTAAGGATAGCATGACATTGTTTCGCATTCTTCTTTTTTCTCCAAAGCCAAAACGCTGCCTCTTGAGCCACAAGGGTATTGTCCTGAATCAATCTACCTAGGATAAATGCAGATTGTTCCATCAAAACAATCTTATTCATAAGGGGCTTAAGTCTATAAACCAATACCTTAGAGATCACCTTATACAGGAAGTTAGAGCAGCTAATTGGTCGGAAGTCGTCGATCATCTAAGGGTTCTTGATCTTCGTATCAGAATAACATTTGTTTGGTTAATCTGACTCAGATTTGTCCTATCCCAGAGGGCATTCCTAACCACGTTAACCACATCATTGTTGATCAAATGCCATAATTTCTGAAAGAAAGTTCCAGAAAAACCATCTGGACCCAGTGTCTTATTTGCACCCAAACTCCACACTACCCTCTTAGCCTTATCATACGACATTGGTTTGATGAGCTCTCGATTGTTTTCCTCCAAAATGATGGGGTCGATGTGTGACACCCGAGATCACTACCATACTTCCTATTAACTGTTGCATTCACTATTCGTGTATTTTAAATGTGCATTTATTTATTCTTTCATTAGTTATTATTCAACTTGATTTTTGAATTTCTATTTTCTTTGAATTAATAATTTTCCTAAGTTATATTGCCTATTTGAGGACTAAGGAAAATAAGCATTTGAGCAATTCGTGTTAGGAGAGCTCGCTTAGAAAATAGTTTACGGTTCGAGTGAATAGTGAAACATTAGATTTATTGGGCTAAAGGGAATTAATTGCTTTGGACTTATTTTAAGTAGGTTTTATAAGTTATATTGGCCCAATATTGTTGTCAACACAACACACATACATAACATATATTATATAAATACTTATTAATACACATACATATACAAAAATAGCTAAAAAAACAATTCAATTAATTCCCTTTATATCCCCCCAAACCCGAGAGCAAGAGGAGAGAAAAAGGAGAAGAAAAAACTCCTCAAAGCTTACAAGTTGATCCTTTGCCTTGAGTTTGGAAGCACTTTGGAGCAACATTGAGCCTTCTACAAGTATCCACATCTTGATTTGTGATGGATTTTGCATTATTTTGTGTATTCAATGTTTTTGTCATAATATGCAATTTCTAGATTTGATGTTATTAGCTTATGAGATGGTTAAGTCTTGCTTTATATGTTACCTACATGCTATAGAGACCATGTTTATGTAATTGCTTAGCTTCATTAATGGTTAAATTTGAATATTCAAATGTAGGTGACAATAAATAGTATTTTTTTTAGGGTTTTGTAAAAACGTGACTTAGTGCTTGATTCTATGCTTTAATTAGGTGCTATAGATATTAATAATGATAGACTAATGACCACGTATTGTTAAATTGCTTGAAACTTAGTTAAAATGCAAAAATAGCTAATTTTAGAAAGGGGCTTTCAATGAAAAATGAATCTGGGTGCAATTTGAAGTTAATTTGGGGTTCTACTAGCCATGGAAGCACTTTTGGTGCTTCCGTTGCATTGAATTAAGGGGCGGATTGGGTAGCTATAGTTCAATGCACCCTTAGGGCCTTGTAAGACCCCGCCCAAGACCACATGTGCATTAGGTCATGTTATACATAATTAAATCATTTTATATGCATTTGACGTGTTTTATATGTTGTTAAATAGGTTTATGTATGTTTACCTCGAATTACGTGCATATCATCGTTTAACATGCAACCAAATATTTTAAGAGTCGTAGGAAATTAATTAACATTGTGGAGCTAAGATTAGTAACTAGGTAGTTAGAATTAATACTAGAATCAAAAACTTGTAATACGCAAGCAAGCTTAAGGGCACTCTTGTCCTAAAGCAAAATAACTAAATATCCTAACACTATTTGGTCTCACCCAAGTCAAACACACAAACATACACCAATACACACTCACCTATCAACACACACTACACGCTCTACACACACTAAAATCCTACAACACATACTTACACACACTACATGATTTTTGCCGAGAATAAGAAGAAGAAGAAGAAAGAGAGGAAGAGAGAAGTAGAAGCAAGCCATTTCCCAACTCTTCAACCATTTCCAATCAATTTTTTTCCCATTTCTAACTATTGCAAAGGTGAGGGTTTAAACTGATTTCTAAAATGTTTTGAAGTTCATGAGCATGTATTTATAGGTGTTCACTTAGTTTTGCATGCTTAGAAGCCAAGAAGTTAAGTTTGAACATTTCTGGAAATCCCGGATAGCCTACTGACCCTTCTGTTCAGAGCACTTTTATGGTAGCAAACGATGTTAAAAATGCATGAAATTTCGTGAGTAACTAGATTTTTCAGTTTTCAACATATCTTGCAGAAATAGGCTAAGTCTAATTTTGACTTTAAGACCTCCAAAATGGTCAAAAATCGTAATGTGTCTAAATCTGGACAACTTGGAAATATGAAGTTATGTTTTTGGCAGCTCTCTGTCCAATTAGAACGAATGTTTTTGACCTAGCAAATGATGTCAAAAATACATGAAACTTGGTGATTCACTACATTTTTCAGTTTTGAACATATCTTACAGAAATAGGCTAAGGCTAATTTTGACTTTAAGACCTCTAAAATGGTCAAAAATTGAAATATGTCTAAATCTGGACAACTTGAAAATATGAAGTTATGTTTCTGGCAACTCCCTATCCAATTAGAACGAAATGTTTTTGACCTAGCAAATGATTTCAAAAATACATGAAACTTGTTGATTCACTATATTTTTCAGTTTTGAACATATCTTGCAGAAATAGTCTAAGGCTAATTTTGAGTTTAAGGCCCCCAAAAATGGCAAATACCGAAATGTGTATGAAACTGGACAGATTTGCGTGGTCTCACGGTTTTGGTCATAACTCCTAAGTCCGAACTCAAAATTCAGCGAGGTTTGTTCCTAGATTTAAATCACTCGTTAAGCTTCAATTTGACATTTGATTCACTGAATTTGGAGGTTGTTTTCTTGGCTAAAAGAATGAGGAAAAATAGGCTATTGCAGTGAGGTTTTGTTTTGAAACTTGCTTTAAATCATGTTGTAATTGTACTTTGAGGTATTGAATGCTTGGACTTGTGGAAATTAGAAGTTACATGGACTGTTTTGGTTGGTTGAGATTGCTTAATTTGGTTGATGCATAACTTAAGTTCATTACATGACTGATTCTTGCCTAATCGTATGGGTAAGCATGAAATTGAGGCCCTATTACTTATGCATACTTGCTAAGTGACTAACCTATGGTTAATTGAATTCATCTGAGTTGTTAGTAGGCTGTCCAATAATCTCTAAGTATGCATGAAATGGTTTAGGTGATTCTTGTGGTTCTTAGCAAACTAAACCTACACCCAAGTATGGTCCTTGTAAACCCTAATGGCTACGTAGACTCCCAAGTCATAAACCACTCTTGTGCATCTTATAATTGATGTTGAGGAATGTTAATGGACTGCCCGGAATTGTCCTTATAGCTCTAAGCACGATTCTCGATGATTGCATGTTGATAAGTTAATTATTCTTGCACCCGTTCTTGTGTAAATTGTCGTAGCATGCTCGTATGTCCTTAACACTTGGTATGTGAACTAAAATGAGTTATACGACTTGTTTTATATGGTGTTACTTGGCTTCCCATTAAATGTTCATATGCTTCTAGGTGTTATACAAGTGGATTTACATGTCAAAGCATGCCTCGTATGTTTACTTGCCGATATATGATCATACGTGTATCCAGAGGCAACCTACTTTGTTGACCTCCTATTGTGAATTGTTAAAAGATATTCTATGGCTTATTTTGAACATGATTACTTGGCTGCCCGTGAAAGTTTAATTGCTTTCAAACTGATAAATAAAATGATTATATGTTCTTATAATGCCTTATGAATATATGCTCGTATGAAGTCGCTACACGGTTACACACTTTTATAATAAAGTAACTTCCTTGTTGCCCTCCACGTTGTGTCTTATGATTATTAAATGCAAGATGTTTACATGTCTAATTAGTTATTTGATAAGTATGCTCAATTAAGTTCAGATCATGTATATGTTTGAGCATGCTTGACGAAGACAACCTCCTTGTTGTCCTCCAAATGGTGCCTGTATATTCCACAAATTAATGAGGTGTGATTGGTGTGTTTATGGGTTGCCTCCGGAGTACCCTCTTCACGGGTTGCCTCCGTAGTACCCTCTTGATTGGTGTGTTTATGGGTTGCCTCCGTAGTACCCTCTTCACAGGTTGCCTCCGTAGTGCCCTCTTGATTGGTGTGTTTATGGGTTGCCTCTGGAGTATCCTCTTCACGGGTTGCCTCCGTAGTGCCCTCTTAATTGATGTGTTATGGGTTGCCTCCGGAGTACCGTCTTCATAGGTTGCCTCCGTAGTGCCCTATTGGTTGTCATGCATATGCGTTGCCTCCGGAGTACCTTCCTCATGGGTTGTCCCCGGAGTTTTTTCTTGATCAGTGTATCAGGTCGCCTCTGAAATGCCACTCTTAATTGGTGTGATGAAGATGATTTGACAAGAAAGCTTGAGATTGACCATCTCCAACAAAGTTCGTGATATTGTATCCTTTTACTACATGGTTTCTACTCTCGCTGGGTCCTTCGAGGTCCTCGGAGTGTAGAGTTACTTGAATAAGATTTTGACTATTCCGTATTTGTTATACTTGATGCTTTGACTATGTGGATTATATGCATAGCACGGTTTTATAAAGAAGATTTCAAATTAATAAAACCTTTGTGAAAACCTTCATTTCTCATCCTCACTGAGCTATACGCAGGACTAGCTCACCCCTCTTTCTAATACTTACAGGTGAGACCGAGGCCGAGCCAATTGTTTAGGTTGAGGGCGAAGAGACTTTATGTGATGAGACTGACTTCTGCTTTTGTTGATCTCCATGCTTGTGTAGAAGACATAGCTTGTTAATATTAATTGATGATATACTTTCGAATAGCCTTGTGTGATGTAATATTCTTTTGGACTATTACTACATACTAAGTTTGATTACCAATCTTTTGAGGCCTAGATGTCAGTATTTGGCCACGTATGAAGTACAAATAGGGATGCTAGGTCTTATAATTATTAAACAACTTGTTGTGGCCTTTTAGTGCCAAATGCCAACAACATTCTTTTGAAAATACTTGTGGGATAAAAAAATAAAAAAATAAATAAATAAATAAAATGTAAAATGCATGCTAGGTTGTTAATCGATGACCTTATAGGTATTAAGTTGGTTGACACGTTACGCTCTGACCTTAAACTCTGCGGGTCTTGGTCCCGGGGCGTGACAGGCCTTCACGAGCTTCTATGTTAAAAGCGAGTTTTCAAAGATTGAATATGTGTCTTTTAGTATTCTTAGGGGTGTAGGATAGTTGGTTTGGGTAGATCGCGCTTTGTGATTCGATAGGAACCTAATTTGAGTTAGTAGGCAAAGGGGAAATGTGCCAAATTTTAGTATATTGATAGTAGTGATTTAGAAACTACCCTATCATGTTATTTGAATGTTATTGAGTTGCCTATATATTGAATTTTATGGTTGAGGGCAACCTACTTTGTTGTCCCTCATTTATGTGTTTAATAGCTTGTATTATTATATTGTTCTATTATTGTGTTCTGTGATCTGTTTCGATGGTTGCGCAACCTCAGTGTTTGGGACGGGTGTGACGGGCCTCATTGGGCGGCATCGGGCTTGCCAGTGTTAGTTGCCCTAGCCCCGCACCTTAGTCGCTCAGTCGCCTGGTATGTAGTATGCTAGGGGGTGTTGGGTCATAGGATTGGGTACATCTGGAGTACCCATTGGTGTTTGGGATGCCGGCATATCGTGGTTCATGGTTCGAGGTTCGTGTATCGTGGTTCGTGGTTCGAGAGTTGGAATGATAAGGGTCAAAGATTGTAATCTTTTTAACGTGTGATATCTTATTGTTTATTCGTACTTTAGTTACTTAATTGTTTTACTTGTATTTAACTGTTGTATTGCATGAGCATGCCCTGGTAGACTATATCCCTCACTGAACAATTGTGGTTTCTCATACCTCGTTAAACATGTTTTAGGAGGTGTTGAGATAGACCCCCAGCTCTTAGCTATAGAAGGAGAGGAGGAGGTGCAGTTGGATGAGTTGCCTTGATTGCAGTGTTGCTGTGTGCTTATTGCTTGAGGTTGGAGTGTTTGCTTGTTAAACAATGTGAAGACTTTGCTTGTATTGTATTATGTTCTATTTGGTGCCTATGCGTCTGTATATATTTGGAGTTGTTGAAGGACTGTAATAGTTAGGTTGATGTATGACTTGAATGGTAGGGGCCTATAATAGCTTAACTTTACTTTTATTTTTTGTTGCTTGCTTGTGTGTGAATAGAAGCTAGTTGGACGGTTGGTCTTAAATTATAAGAATGGTTAAATGATAATATTAGAGTGCTAAGATAAGTGGATTAAAAAAAATGGATTTCAATGACTTTAACCTTGCATGCTTGTGCGTGGAAATGTCTTGTCTTGCTTAAGGCTCGGATGGCCTTGAAGCTGGGAAATTGTGGAGTTGGAGTTGGAAAAAGTTGTGGATTGTGTTTGTGGCTTTATTTTCTATTTACAAGTAACCAGATTGTCCACAGTACTGAGGAGACTCTGTCCGTTTGTCGGGTCTGGACTTAACCTTTAGCATGAGGTTGGGTCGGGGCGTGACACTTAGGTGGTATCAGAGCTTATAGAGTGCATGAGCCGGGATAGGTTCTCGTTCTGTGGGGTAGAGGTCTATTATGTGAAAGTGTAATTGTGTGAATAAGTGTTTCTTTGATTGATTAAGTGAATGATTAATTTAGTAATAAACATGCTAGCATGAACGTGAGAACATGATGTGTTTTCTATGAGTTTAGATATGAATATGAAAAGTTTAGAATGAAAAACATGATTAAGTGACTTATATGTAACTTTTGTGCATAAAGTGTTTGTATGATCTTGTATGATTTCATGTGAACTTATTTGAGCTTGCTTTTATGTGATTTATCTGTGGATTATATATATGTCGGTTGTAATACTTTTTGCATTCTAGTTTCTACCATGGGGCCCCGTAGACGAACCAGGGCACAGGATGCTGAGTAGCCAGATTTGGGTCCACAGCTGAGTAATAGCAAGTGATAGCTAGTATGGCAACATAAATTAATGTAATTACTTAGTACATAGACGAGCAGCACCAGGCCGGGGCACAGCCTGTAGTTAATCCTGGCCGTGGTAGGGACAGGGCCGAAGGCAGTGGTGCTACAAGAGGTAGTAATCAGCTTGAAAAAGTACTGAAACAAGGGGCAACAAACTTTCTGGGTGAACCAGATGATGAAATAGATGAGAGATGGATCAAGAAAGGTGACAAAATCTTTAACGTGCTAGAGTATAATGATGACAGACAGATTCACATAGCCACATTTCTTCTAGAGAGTGATACCGAAGAGTGGTGGAGAACTGAACAGCAGAAATGGGCAGATGAGGCAGTACATCACACTTGGGCTGATTTCATGACAGAGTTCAGAGAGAAATACATCTCCGAGGTGACTCGAGAGAGACGGGAAGAAGAATTTGTTACTCTGAAACAATGCAGTAGACTGTTGCCTAGTACGAGGCTCCATTTGACCAATTGTCCCGTTATATGCCGGAGTTATTTTGACCCGACAGGTGCATAATTCAGAGATTTATTTGGGGTCTGAGAGGGGACATCAATTTAAATCTGTCTACTCATACATATGTCACATTTCAGAGGCAGTACAGGCGGCTTCCCCGTTTGAGAAGCGTAAGGCCGAGTTGATTGTGAGTTCTAGCCAACCTAGCAAGAAGCAGGTTGTTTCTCAGGGATAGTGGGCACCTCGTCAGACTCAGTTAGCTGGTCCGATTTAGGTTCAGCAGTAGAGATAGTTCTAGACACAGAGTTACCAGGGGCCGGTACAGTCACAATCACAAGTCAGACCTGCACAGAGCCAGCCACAAAGCCAGATTAAACCTATCACAGCTACGTCTCAGCAGGGTAGCATAGCTACTTCCATATACAGAGCTTCTACGGGAGGCATTGCTACAAGAAACAACCAGCAGTGCAGCTTCTGCCAGCGTGGGGGTCATACTGAGGAAACTTGTTGGAGAAAGTTAGGACGGTGCACATGTTGCGAAAGTGAGCAGCATAAGGTTAAGGATTACCCTAAATATAAAAATCCTCAGGGGCAGACTTCAGGGCAGACGGGTCAGACTAGAGCGACAGGTGCAGTGCTGGTTCAGTGAGCTTAGGCTCTAGAATTTGCTTTGGATGCAGACGAACTTCCGGACACGACTACAGTGGTAGAAAGTACTTTTCTTCTTAATGATCAGTCGGTTAAAGTTTTAATTGACTTCGGGGCTACACATTCCTTTATCACACCTGTTTGTGCACAAAATGCTAATTTGAAACATGATAAATTGTTGCATAAGATTGTGGTATATACGCCTATGGGTCCGAAGTTTGTTACTTAGTCTGTTTGTAAGGCATGTAAAATTTATATTGAGGGTTGCGGGTTTCCTGCTGATTTGATTATTCTACCTTTCCGTGACTTTGAAATTATATTGGGGATGGATTGGTTGGGAACATACTATGCGCAACTTGATTGTAGAAAGAAGATTATAAAACTGAAAATGTCTAACCAACCTGTAATTGAAATAGTTGGGAGTAAGAAATCAACAGGGACCCCTATAATTTCCTCAATTAAAGCATAAAAATTGTTGGGTAAGGGTTGTGAGGCGTATCTTGCTTATTTAATTAATCAATCTAGGGATAAATTAAAACTAAATGAGGTGTCGATTGTAAAAGAGTTTCCGGGAATATTTCCCGATGAGTTACCAGGTTTACCACATGATAGAGAGATAGAGTTCGTGATTGATTTACTGCCAGGGACTTCCCCTATCTCTAAGCTTCCCTATAGAATGGCTCCCCCAGAACTACAAGAACTGAAAGTACAACTGTAGGGTCTACTTGAGAAAAGATTTATTTAGCCTAATTCTTCTCCTCGGGGTGCACCAGTCTTGTTTGTTAAAAAGAAGGACGAATCCCTTCGTTTTTGTATTGATTATAGGGGACTCAATCAGGTGACAATAAAGAATAAGTATCATTTACCTTTGATTGAAGAACTATTTGATCCGCTTGAAGGTGGCAAAGTGTACTCTAAATTTGATCTAAGACAAGGGTATTATCAACTGAGAATCTGAAAGATTTCTGGGTTTAGCAGGTCATTATAGAAGATTTGTTAAAGATTTCTCTAAAATTATTGGACCTTTGACTCAGCTTACTCAAAAGAAAACTGTGTTTGATTGGAATGAGAAATGTGAGGCTAGCTTCCAGGAACTGAAGAAAAGATTAACTACTGCTCCTATTCTTGCTTTGCCTGAAGGAACTGATAACTTTGTGATCTATAGTGATGCTTCAAAAGAGGGTTTATGTTGTGTTTTAATGCAGAATGGGAAACTGATTGCATATGCCTCAAGGAAATTAAAACCCTATGAACTTAACTATCCCACACATGATTTGAAACTTGCAGCTATTATCTTTGCTTTAAAGAAATGGTGTCACTATCTATAGGGTAACAAATTTGAAATTTTTACTGATCATAAGAGCCTAAAATATTTGTTCTCACGGAAAGAGTTGAATATGAGGCAAAGGCGTTGGTTGGAGCTACTGGAGGATTATAACTTCAGGTTGGTCCATATAAGCTTCTCCTTAAATTCCTCATTAAAAAATACACTTTTCACATTATTTGGTACAACTCTAAAGCATAATGAGCCACCAATGTCATAATTATCCTTAAAGAGTCTTCGAGACTAAGGAAAAGTCTCTTTATAATCAATGCCACTTTCATAGGTATAACTTCTTGCAATTGATCTCGTCTTGTAAGCTTAATTTTGCCATTAGAGTTGCCTTTGGTCATAAAGTCATTTACTGCTAACTCTTTTGAACTTATTGGCAATTTGACTAGATCTTTAGCTTTATTTTGTCACATAGAATCACCTCTTCTTTCTAGGCATCAATCCATTTATTAGACTCTATACTTCTTATGGCTAGTAAAAACGAAGCTAGATCTTTATTGATTCAAATATCGAAGTTTGACTTATATCAATAAACCACATCATCATCATGAATAGTTGTCTTTCTCTTCCTTTGAGATCTTAATTCTATTCTTTGTGGTTCATATAGGTGAACTTCTTGTGAGTTAGCATTTATAAGTGATGGTCCCCCTTTTATTTGCTATTCAATTTTGTTAAAATGCTAAACAACACTTGGATCAACTTTTGATAAAAGAGCACTAATGGATAAGAAAAAAATTCAACCCAACTTCTCTAATATCCATTTGATGAGATTCATCACTCCCACTAACTTCACAATTCTTTATGAATCTAACATTACTGACTCCACAAAATTTCAACAAATAGACATAATCATAATGTGAAATCAACTGTAAAGTAATGAAATACTTTTCTCCATTAAAAGAGGGTACATCAAAGGGTCTATAAACATTAGGATGTGTAACTTCAAGAAGCTGTGTTCTTCTTGCGGCTTATTTATTGTTGTGCTTGGATTGCTTCTACTTTATGCAATTCACACACTTGCCAAGATCAGTAAAATCTAGACTCAGTAAAATCTCATTATTTACCAATCTATATCTAATCATTCATTAGTAATACAACTAAACATTTATACCACAAGTAAACAGAACTTTCACTTAACCTACCACTCTTAATTCCAATATTATGTTGTTCAACAAGTAGGATTCATAGAGCATAGCATCAAATTTTAGTTTATATAATCTATCATTAAGAATATCGAACCCAACAATTATGATATTCTCAAAAAAAAAAAACTAAAACATCTATCTTCAATCCCAATATTAAATCCATAAACATTCAACTTTAATAAATAAACTAAGTTCTAAAACAACAATATAGGTTCATAGAACTATTAAAAAAATAAAAAAAATAAAAAAAATCAATGTGATGGCTAGCCTTAAGGATTAGATCATAAGTCTTAAACATTCAGTTAGAGCCTTCACACAATTTTCTATGTACAAACTTTAATTTGGATTACCTTTTAACATATTGAAAACATAAGTGGTAGCTACAGAATCAAGTACTAGGTATTAAGAAGAACATCACTCAAAATTGATTAGAAACATATAAAGGAATGATAATTACCTTTATTTTCAAACCATGCTTTTTGTTTCAGGCAGTCTTAAAAAAATGACCTACTTTATTACAAAGTGGCACTTGCAAGCCTGAACATTTATTTAACGAGTCTAAGAATCATTAACAAACTATTTCCTTTCTTCTTGATTATGTTAATTTTAAATTCTTTGCTAGCTTCTTGACCAACAGGATTGACAATGTGACTGACTCTTCAATCTCATTTCCTCCTAAACAAGCATACTAGCCAATTCACATAGTCACGTAACTTTAATAGTGTTATGATTAATTTGAAAAAAGGCTCATATTCAAAAGATAATGAGTTCAAGATAAGACGCACTAGGAAGCATGCATTCACTATCATTCCCAAGAACTTTAATCTTGCTGCAATATTAGTCATCTCTATGATATGCTTTTACATAATTCTCGACCCTTCATCCTTTCATGGTCGTGAGTCTAGCTATGAGTATATCAGTGAATGACTTATATGCGGAGTTAAAACTTTTCTTCCACAAACTTTAAGTATTCTTTAACATCATCAATTTGTGGAATGGTCATTCGCATAAACATGAAGCTTAATCTATTAGATTGTTTTCAAGCTTTATAATGAATCTTCTTTTCCTCACTGCTTGAATCCGTAATGACAGGAGGTTTGTCATTCATAGTTCTAAGTCCAAATTCAAAATTTCTAAGTGAATTTAGACTCGTTTGTACTATTCAGAGAAGTTCAATCCATTAAAGACGGTCACATATAAAGTATGCGAATGAGGAAAAATAGCTACAAATATGACATGACATTTTATCATAATCATGGATTAATAATGACTACATACTTAATGCTGACAACACCATGGATTCAAATAAAATAAATAAAACATCATAGTGTATTAAAGTTCTCCTTTGGGTAAAAACTAAAACACACAATCATAAAGTAAATGCCCATATAATAACATTATTTTAATTTATCTCATCATGTTTACTATTTACATGATAAACGATTCACCTTTAGGTAAATCCAAAAGGTCCAATGAATAATAAACGTCAAATTACCCATTCAAATTTCTTAATTTCGATAATAGGCATTTCATAGATAAATGGATAATTGACAAAAGATAAAATCCATAATCTTTATAGTTTGGCCACTTTGGTGACTAACGGACTAACATAAGATGGATTTAACTTTAATAACAACTATAAATGAATAAAATTCATAACTTTCTTGGTATGGCCACTTTGGTGACTAACAAACCAATTTAATTGGAATAAATTCAAAAATAATTGTCAACTATTAAAATCCAAGTACTTTTTATTTTGGCCACTTTGATGACTAACAAACCAACTTAATATGGATTTTGAATTCAAAAATAGTTGTTAATAAATAAAATCCAAAGCTTTCTGGTTTGGCCACTTTAGTGACTAACAAACCTACTTAATATGAATTTTGAATTCAATAATAGTTGTTAACAAATAAAATCCAAAACTTTCTGGTTTGATCACTTTGGTGACAAACAAACTGACTTAATATTGATTTTAAATTTAATAATAATTATCAATAAATAAAATCCATGAACTTTCTAGTTTGACCATTTTAGTGACTAACAAACTATCCTAATATGAATTTTAAATACAACGACAATTAAAACTTTGACATAACATAATTACAATTTTTTTCATTCTTTCAAATCCCATAAATGGAGAGAAAATGTCTTAACATGAGCACAAGCACACATATCTGTGCATCAATTCATGACTGATACAAATTACATAGAATTTGCACATAATGGATTTGTTATAAATTAATAGTAAATTGACCACAATTGGCCATACAATAATAAAAAAAGCTTTGATTTTCTTTTGAATATTCAAAGGCTTGCTATGCATTTTCCTCCCTGACATGCATTAGGAACAAGTTTGTATGTAACAAATATAATACAATCTGAGATAATATTTGCAATCATTATGCATGCATTTCAGATGTGGCAATACATGATATGTATATATTATACATCAGGACGATCTATTACTTTGCTTTGATTTGAATGGCCACTGCGACTCAACGATGATGCGATAAATAAGAAACTTAAATGAAAGATGTTTAATCTCAAGTTATGCGCTAAACAATACACGCTAGAATTTAATTGTGCCATAGTCAGTCAAATCCACATATAATTGTTTGTGGCAATTTAGATACATAAATATATATGGTAGAGGTATAAAAAGCCAAACATGCATGCAGGTTGTACATGAAGAAAAGACAAAACCAACCTTGTTAGGCTTAGCTTTAATATAGTAAACCAATGGCCAATCACCTAATGCGCAATGGCTAACGGTCGAAACAACGAAACGAAAGACGTGCAATTTTTTTTTATCCTTTAAATCTTTGTTATGACATTCTTTAAGTGGTTTTCTTTGATATAACAAAAAATCAAGACACTAATATTTTCTTTAGTTTCTTCTAATCTCATGCACACACTGACAATTGATGCAGGAGTAAAGTAACATATGACAATCATAATTAAAGACATATACCATTAGATTGGAGATTTATATTCATGAATAAATCGAAAGCCAATTTCGTTAAAGAGATTACATGATTTGTATTTAGGCTCTGATACCACATGTAAGCATAATTATTGAAATAAACATAATGCAATTAAATTTATAAGAAGCATGTAATCATCACAAAAGAATCACTAGGGCATAAGTTACTTACCTGATGCGGAAGATGAAGCCACGTAGTGATTAATTGATTTTTCTACTTTAATCCTAAACTTTATAGAGTAAATATGTGATGGGATTCTACAACTCTCTTATGAGTAAGGAGATGACCAATTAACATGTATATATAAGTGTTACTTCTATTAAGTAACTTAATGAGCTTGGACTTTAGTGGGTTATTATTATAATTAAGTGGGTTATCAATAATTTAATGGGTCACATCACTTACAACCGAATCATCAACCTCATCCACGTGGAGTGGCCCTTGGACTGAGAAATGGTTTCCAATATATTCAAGATCTTAAACAACGTCCAGTTTGTTTGTTTATGGTTGTAATATCTTCATCCACACAAGGCAATATAACGAAGACATGAAAGGAGAGCTACATTTCAACAAGCCAAAATGGAAGCAATAGAAGTTATGTAATATCTCCTCAAAGTGAAGGATAAAGTTTCATTACATATCAGTTACTGGATAAATATTTATCAAATATAATAATGTTTAGCTAGATAACAATACAGCAGAGCAACAAAAGCAGATTTAGCTAGTAGAGGAAAAGGGGTATGGCACTGGGGGTTTAGAAACTTCAACAACTCCTTCAAGCATCTGGCTGACTTTCCTCATTGTTGGCCTGCTAGATGGATCTTCTTGAATGCACCACATGCCAACCTTCACAAACCTATCTAGTTTCACCCAGTCGTTCAAGGCCTCCGAATCATCTCCTACCAGATCATCTAATCTTCGATCCTGATAACAGTCCCAAGCCCAATCAGTTAGAATAGCTCTCTCTCCACCTTCCATCTCCAAATCTTCCAAGCTTTTCCGACAAGCTATTATCTCGAGTAAAAGGACACCGAAGCTGTAAATATCAACTTTGGCATTGATTGGAGCGTTCCTGAACCAGTCAGGAGCAACATAACCTTTTGTTCCTCTTATACCAGTGTTGGTTCGACTTTGATTAATCATCAAAAGCTTCGCCAATCCAAAGTCAGATATCCGAGCATTGTAATAGTCATCAAGAAGGATATTCTGAGGCTTAATATCACAATGGATGATTTGAGTGCTACACTCTTCATGTAGATATGCGAGTCCCCTTGCGACCCCCTGTGCAATTTTTGTCCTCTGGCTCCAATTAGGTCTCGGATCACCAAAAAGAAAGCTTGCCAGCGTGCCATTACTCATATACTCATAAACCAATAAACGATTCTGTCCCTCGTCACAAAATCCAATCAAGCGTACCAAATTCTTGTGATGAGTCTGGCCTATTACATTTACTTCAGTTCTGAATTCCTTCTCTGTGTCTTGGGCAACTCTATCCAATTTCTTCACTGCAACAATGCTCGTGGAACCAGCCTGTATTACCCCTTTGTAAACGATTCCAAATGCGCCTCGTCCTAGCTCTTCCTTGAATCCATTTGTAGCTGTTTCAAGCTCCCTGAAGCTAAAGCAGCGCAAATTTATTGCGACGGAGTTGTTTCTTGGAAAAAAATTCATTATCTTTTTCTGGTAGATGAGGTAAAATCCCAGACAACCTGCACCAATGAGCAGGATGTTGATGAAAGCAGAGCTACCCAAGAGTAGTGATCCCACTAGTATCAGAGTTCCACGATCATTCTTTGTTTTTGGTCCTTCTGAAACTGGAGGTTTAGGATCTAGCAGCGGGGCATCACCTTTCTGATACTTGAGGAAAGCCTTAGCTTTGAGAATAGTGTCGATTCTCCCATTTGACAAAGGCAGCTTCTTCTTCCAGCAGCTATTATCTCTGTAGATGGCAACAGCACAAAAACAATCATGTAAGCAACTGTTTCTGCATTCTTGTTCAGTGGAAGGCCTCAACTGCTCAAAATCAGATTTTGGCCAATCATGATCAGTGAGCGTTTCAAAATCATAAAGATCTTCTGGAGAACCTCGCAGAGTTCCATCACAACTTTGAGTGAAATCAGGTTTGCAGCTGCCATATATATCGTTTGGATCAAGCAATGAATACCCTCTTGGGCACTGACAAATTGGTCTTTGGACAGTATCAAGTCTACAAACGCTATTGTACCCGCAAGCACCGCTACCTTTCTCTCCATCAATGTTAAGGCATATATTATCCGGTTGAGACCAGATATAAGTCCAGTTTGGATTGCCAGAGAATGTCCGAGGATGATAATATTGAGTGAGAACACCATCAAAGGTTAGAGTTACTCTATGATAATAATCTGATGTCGGAAAAGTGGATCGCGAGCGTGGGGTAAGACCCCTTATTTTGCCGCTTCTTGTAAGTATATACATATAGCCGCTTTCATTGAAGATTACTTTTAAACCAGAATTTGATGCATTTGCAGCATCAGAAGTGAGACTGTTGTAATATTCATCATCAAAATCTAAATTGCTAGGCACGCTTTTGGTGTTGAGCACTAGATTCCCACCTTGGAGCATACGGAGATAAAACCTTCCTTGAGAGAAGTTGTTTTCTGATCGCCGAGAGATGAGCATTCCACCAATCTCTATTTCTTGTGATGGCAACAAAGTATCAGTTGGATTTCTGAAGCTTTCCCATAACGAAGTAGTGTTACTTGCCGCAAGCACAAAATTTCCAGTATCATTCATAAAACCATAGGCAACTTCACTAAGAATGTTAATTGTATTCCAAAGTTGTCTGCCTCCAGGATCACGGAGCACCAGGCCAAATTGACCATTTAGCTCGACTCTTGATCCGCGTAGCACGGGACTGCTAACATTTGCATACCAGACGACAGTTTTGTCAGGTATTTTGTCATACCAAATGGAAAGCAAGAATTGATCGTCATCCTGGAGTTGCTTAAAACCGAAACCGAAATCTCCTGAAGGAGATAGCCATGGATTACCCCTGTCTCCTGCCGTGAGAGAGCTGCCAACAGGTATAGTACCGTTGTTTTGAGCTAAAGTACAAAATGGTAGGAAAACTAAGAAGAACAAATGGATCATGAGGGAATAAGCCATAGTATGAGCAAGCCTGGTTCATGAAATTATACATAGATTATATTGGAAATGAACTGATCCCCCTTCTTGTTCTTATTTTCTAAAATCATATAGCAGCCTTCAAAGTCAACTAAAACAATCTCCTCGAGGTACTTTTCGTATCCAATTGGGACATAGTTATTGTTGAATTTGATGGCCTCGTTCCATTGCTCTTCATTCATGTCCCTTTCATGGGCTAACTTTTACCTTTTTGAATTTTCACCAACCCACCCACCTGTCTCTTGGCAGATGTTGATATGGTTGACTAAAGGAAGTGGTTTTTAATGTAAATCGTACAAGTCTGCTGAAAATTCCTTGCCGGCTTGCCTTGACATAAACCAGAAAATGACGGTAAAATTAAACAAAAGGCACCAATATAGAAATATAGAAAGAGATGACATTAAATCGCTTAGATATTTTAGATTATGTACTTCGAAACCGTAATTTGAATTCATAATCCCTTATTATAATAAGTTATTATTATGCAATCTATGTAATCTTCAGAAAACAAATTTCTAATATTCCTGGCCATTTGGGTTGTTCATATCTTTTGACACTTGTAATCAACACAAAAACACTTAAGACACGTATATAGTCGTATACTTCCCTTTCAGCTAAGAACGTAAACGTATGGAAATTTATAACTAATGAGTCAACATGTTGAATAAATTGGATGATCAAACGTTGTTTAAAGAATGTGGAAATCGATACTTCAAAGAAGATGTAAAATTGCAGGCCATCAACTATTAATTAATTCAAGACCGACACCACGTAGCTGAGAAAAGTTTGAAATTTACCCGAATTCTCCTATCCGTTTCCAATCTTTTGAGCTTATGTAAATTATTGACTCATTCTATAGCAGTCAGTATATATCAAATTACACCATGTTGAAAGCAAAGTTCCGCAAAGCCAAACTTACTTGCTAAGCCGTCAACATATACATATATATAGAGACTGAATGGGTAAACGTTACATTACCCACCGTTTTGTCCAAAAAAAAAAAAACATTACCCACCGTGGTTAAGCAAAGTTCACATTATTTTGAAAATTAGCTGAAACCCTCTGTGATTTTTTCAAAAAGTTGCAAACGTGCCCTACCTCTCAATTTCATCAATGTTTATTAACGGTTGTACAAAATGATGCTATTACCTTTTAATATAAAAAAGAAAAGCACACAGATTGAAGGTCTAACTCATTGATACTTATGTCATAACGTTAGTTCATAACCGAATAGTAGAGGTGGACACTTTACGAAAATAAGGTTATAATGAGAGCGTTCCCTAACTGGATGGTGGTCTACCTTGACCATTGGGGTCTTTCTCAACATATCTCACTAGTGCATGTGTCATGCATTGAACAAGACCATTGTAGCTATAATCTCTAACGATACTATCAAAGATGGAGATCAATCTATATACTTCATGCTATTAAGTAGCCGGTGCTCTTAATCTTGAGTATGTTGAACTGACAAAGTTAGATTCATATATTGTGGTTGAACTGATGAAGTCAGATTCATATACTTTGATTTGCCATGGGTGAGATCCTGGATTCGTGGATCAACAGCTCCGTATTTTGGGTATATGGATTTGATCAATTGGGACGTACATATGCAGTATATAGAATCTATTAGCCTTATGTCTAAATACATTATTTTGATGATAAACAAATATTGATTATTTGGTTGTGTCTAGTGTGATTGTCTTAATATGTTTATAGGCTTATGCACACTTGTAGGCTCTTGTTAATTAAATTCATATATCTTTGAGAGTCTATTTGTTCTTGAATATTTGGCTTATATGGATTGTATTGCACTAATAATATTGGAAGCCAAAATATGGTATGATGCTTGGTGTTGAAAGAGGAAGAGATCTTGCAAAGAAGATAATGTGATTGATCAAAGAAGAGATGCAAGATTAAGAAGATACAAATTGTGTTAGCCATTAAGAAAAATTGAAGAGTGCAATGATCAAGCTCACCACAAGCATGAATCAATAAAGTCTTGAAGAACTAAAGAAGTGAAGATCTTGAAGATCAAGACTTGAAGGCATAAGGTGGAGACGTGGTGAATAAAGGGTAACGGCTTGAAATGTCATTTACCATGGATTTGCACTTGTATATCTTAAACTCTTGGTAATCTCTCAAAATGATTTTAAATCTTTCCTCCATAAGTTTTGAAAAGGATTTAGGTTAATTGGGAAAAATATCTTTTGAAGAATGATCTTAAAAGGTTCAAATGTTTTTATCTTCAAAAGATTGAATTTGAATTGCAAAAATCGGTTTTAATTTTTTCTCAAAGAGTTTAGAAAATGTTTTGAGGTATTAAATGGGTTAAAAATTGATGCAAGAATCCCCTTACAAATACGAGTTGTGACTTTTGCTAGTGGGCAAGTGCCACTAGATGTGACTTTTGCATCTGTGTTTTTTTTTTGTTTTTTGTTAGGCAAACAAGTGTATTTCATTAACAAACAAAACAAATTACATCAAAACAGTAGCCAAAATAAAAGGAAAAAGAACAAACACAACAGATCCCTCTAACCAAGAATGTTGCTATCCACATCTCAAGCTCTACAAATAGATCAGTTGATAGAACAATTTTAAAACTTCATGCACATATAAATTTTGTTCTTAATATCAAAACTAATAAGCTGAAAAAGATGCTCATCGGAATTCACTTTTCCACCATGAATTCTTTGATTCCTCTCAGCCCAAATGTGAAACACCAACGCTCCCAAAATCAGTTTAATAGACACTGATTCAAGGGAAACATCTTGACAATTCTGAACAATCCACTACGAAAGGTGACTCCATTGGAAAATACCAAACGGGGCCTTAGAGCCACGCATTCCTTTAATCCACAGTCTACGGGTGAATGAACATTCAAAGTAGAGGCAATTCCTGCTTTCCACACAACCACGACAACACACACATAAATGATCAATCTGCAGACCCCATTCTAACATTCTGTACCTAGTAGGATTATGGTCCAACCAAGTAAGCCAAAGACAGAAAAAATGTTTAGGAATGGACGTTTTAGACCAAACCACATGAGCCCAAGAAATACTCGGGGCCCTTAACCGAAGTATACTCTAGGCAGAATGAGTAGTGAAAATTCCTTTAGCATCCCCAAGCCACAAAATAGAATCAGTAACAGAGCAGTTGGGATGGGTTGAACCAATGTGTTGTTCAATGATTTGAAAAATTTGCCCATCAAGCCACAACCAAGAATTATCCACAATGTACTTCGAGTCTTTATCACTCAGGAAACCTCTAGCATTATGAATAAATGGAACTCCAAAAATAGCTTGCAAGATACCCAATGGGTGCCAGCAATTAGTCAACATATGAGTATCAGACCCACATCCAATTTTGTAGAAGACAAGTTACTTCAAATCAGGTCTAAGTTTCAATAACATCCGCCAATACCAAGCTGGATCACAAGGCATTTTAATACCCCACAAGCCTCTATTTCTGATATGGTATGCATACACCCAATAGACCCAATTAGAATCATGCTTAGTAATGATATGCTATAATAGTTTCAAAACAGAAGCACGATTTGATTCAGCCAAATTTTTACTACCAAGTCCGCCTTCATTATACAGTTTACAAACAGTACTCCACGCAACCCTCGCCTTTCTACCATTTCCTACGGGGCCAGACCAGAGAAAAGTAGAGAGTTTTTTTATCAATCTCTTTAATAATAGTTGTTGGAAGAATAACCACACGAGCCCAATAAGCATGCAAATTAGCAAGTACAGAGGTAATAAGTTGTTTCCTCCTAGCAAACGAGAGCCATTTGAGAGCCCACCCATCAATTCTATAAACAATTTTATCCACCAAATTCCTGCAATCATTTATGTGGAGCTGACTTGCAATCAATGGAACATCTAAATATTTCACAGGTAAAGTCCCAGGCATGTAATCCAATACCTCAAGAATTATGGCTCTAAGATTCACATTGCATCCTCCCAGAAAATGTTACTCTTCTCACTACTGACATGTAACCCCGAAAGAGATTGGAACAACCCAAGCCCCTCCTTAATAATGATGGAAAGAGATGTGATATCTGCCTTAGCAAAAATAAATAAATCTTTCACAAAGCAAAGATGATTCAAACTGAGTTGCTTACATTTTGGATGAAATTTAGAGTCCTCACACTTTGTAGCTTTATCAAGGATAAGAGTGAGGATTTGAAGACGAAGAACAAAGAGATAGGGGGAAATTAGGTCCCCCTGCCTTAATTATCTAGCATAACCAGAATAACCATGAAGGCTACCATTAACCGCAATTGAGAATGATGGTGTTGTAATACAGCTACAAACCCACTCAATAAAATTTGTTGGGAAGTTATAGGCTTCCAGTGCCACAAAAATGAAGTTCCAGTCAGGCATGTCATAGGCTTTCCTTAAGCCAGCCTTTATAGTGCACCTTGGATCAATATTCTTTCAGCCATAACCTCTCATAAATTCTTGCACAATCAACACATTGTCAGCGATGTAAGAATAACAAATTTCCCAGAAACGTCTTAACAACAATCAAGTAGAAAGACAACACTATTCTTTATAACAATTCAATATAACACTTACAAGATAATTGTCCTACCGTGCGCTCTCAAGATTAGACCTTCAATGACTTCTGGACTTACAAGAAGAATACAAGAAAGAAAGACTAACAAAGACTAACTTAGGATTGTGTTTAGAGTTGTGTTGTGAATGAATTTGATGAACTAATGTATGGCTATATATAGAATTCAGCTAGCCCGCCATAGGTGACTATAAGATTTAGCTAGCCCGTCATAGGAGACTTTCATATCAAACATTTCTATCTTGGTTGGCTTTACCAACCATGTTCAAGGTATTGACCAACCATATTTATCACATGGGTGGCTTCAATTGACCACATGGGTGGCTAGCATCTAAATCAACTTCTAGGAAGCTTCCTTTGGTCAAATTTGCTGACTTTAGCATTGTATCATCCCGACGTCATCTTAGATAACTCCAAATTTTTGAACTTCTTTCTTGTAGCCATCGCAGTCTCTTTTGACCTCATCGACGTATAAGTCAGAATTGTTAATTTATGCTACCATATAATTAATGATACTTATTATAAGGTGGACATTGACATATACCAACACCCTCCTCCCCCCCCCCCCCCCTCAATGTTCACCTCATGATGACTAAGCTATTGGGCCAACACCCAATGTTTGAAGATACTTGCTCAACTGGACGCTCCCTAACGCTTTGGTGAAGATATCTGCACAATTATCTTATGTAGGGTAATACTCCATGTAGATTTCACATTCCTCGATCAGTTCCCTCACATAGTGATACTGGATCTCTATGTGTTTTGTTCTAGCATGAAATACCGGATTCTTTGACATGGCTATACAACTCTGATTGTCACATTTCAACATTATTGCTTCCTCTATTGGAATGTCAATATCAGTCATGATGCGTCGTAGCCAAACAACTTCACAAGATGCTACACAAGCAGCCTTGTATTCCGCCTCCATTGATGAAAGTGCAATTGTAGGTTGGTTCTTACTAGACCATGAGATGATTCTACCACCGAATATGAATATGTAACGTGTAACAGATTTTCTTGAGCTAATATCACCAGCCCACTCTGAGTCACAGTACCTAGATAAAGTATCTCCAGACTTGTATGATATCCCATACTCCAACGTGCCTTTGAATTATTTGAGGATTCGTATCCTTGCTTGCCAGTGACTTTGTCTCGGTTTATTTGAAAACCGACTAAGAATTCTCACAGCATAACTAATATTAGGTCTTGTGTTACAAAGGAAGATTAAACTTCCCACCAACCTTCTATAGAGTTTGTTATCAACTTGTTCTGAAGGATCGTCAATTGATAACTTTGTATTCACTTCCATTGGGGTGACAATTGGTTTGCACTCAGACATACCAAATGTAGTTAATAGCTCACGAACATATCGTTGCTGCGAAATGAAGATAGTATGAGGTTTTTGCCATACCTCGATTCCCAAGCAATAATGAAGAGAACCAAGATTTGTCATCTCAAATTCTTGGCTCAACATTCTTGCATCTTCCGAATATTATCTTAATGGTCACCAGTGATTACAAGATCATCCACATAAAGGACTACAATTACCTTTTTTTCTTGTTCACTTAGAAAATACAAGTTGGCCTCTGATTTGTTTCTATAGAAACCATACTGGAAGAAGAAATAGTCTATATATTTGTACCAAGCTCGTGGTGCTTGCTTTAACCCATATAAAGCCTTCTTCAATTTGCAGACTTTTTCTTCTTCACATGGTATTTGGAAGGCAGGGGGTTGTGCAACATAGACTTCTTCTTCAAGTTGGCCATTAAGGAAAGCTAACTTGACATCCATTTGATGTACAATTCATCCATAATGCGTGGCAACTACAACGACTAACTTGATTGTTGTCATTTTTGCTGTTAGAGCAAAGGTTTCATATACATCAAAACCTTCGACTTGCGAAAATCCTTGTGCTACAAGGCGTGCCTTGTATTTTTCAAGACTTTCATCTGCCTTGTACTTCACTTTCCAGATCCATTTGGTGCTGATGATTTTTCTGTTTGGTGGCTTTTCAACGATCTCTCAAGTATCATTTTTCATGATACAATCATACTCGGCTTGCATAGTTGCTCCCCAATTTGGATCTGACATGGCTTCCTCCACAGTTACCAGTTCTTTTGCCATCTTGATGATTTGGGTCATCAAAGCCATGTTTACTAACTGTTGTCGTGATCGATTTTGCTCATCTATTCTCTTTGACCTTCTTAGCCCATCAGGACGTGGACTATCATCAGCAACTCCTGGATTTCTTTTGTCAAAGAGTTGTTGGAACCACTTTGGTTATGATTTCCTTGTGGGTACAACATGTTGGTCTTCAGTCTTCTCATCATTAGAGACTTCTTCATTGTTCAACGGTCGTTGTTCAAGCACTTGGTGGATTACATCATAAGTTGATGACGAAATGGCAGGACTGCTATCCTCTATTGAGTATAGTCGCTCATTAAACACCACATCCCGGCTTATGATTACCTTCTTGGCCTCTACATCATAGAGTCTATATGCTTTAGACTCTTCACTCTATCCCAAGAAAATGCCCTTCTTGTTCTTGTCATCCAATTTCTTTCTATTTTCATTTGGGACGTGTACAAAACACTTACACCCAAATTTTCTTAAATGAGACATAGAAGGTTTCGTACCATAATAAACCTCATTAGGAGTCTTATCGTTGAGTGCCCTGGTTGAGCACCGATTAAGGATGTATACTGTTGTGTTGACTACTTCAGTCCAGAATGTGTCAGGTAGGCCAACACCTTTCAACATACATCGAGCCATTTCTACAATTGTTCGATTTCTTCGTTCCACAACTCTATTTTGTTGTGGTGTATATGGAGCAGTCAATTGGTGCTTAATCCCAAGCTTGTTGCAATAGTTGGTAAACTCTGTAGAACAGAATTCTCCCCCACGATTGGTACGAAGTTTCTTCAACTGAGTTGTGTTCTTATTTGTCACAAGATTGTGTCACACTTTAAACTTTTCAAGAGCATCAACCTTGTCCCGAAGGAAGTATACCCACATCTTCCTACTATAATCGTCAACTAACAACATAAAGTAGGAAGATCCTCCTAATGCCGTGGTAGTCATTTTTCCGCAGAGGTCAGCATGTACCAACTCTAGAGGAGTCTTTGATCGTTTATGACTCTCTTTAGGAAATGACGGTCTATGTTGCTTGCCCATCATACAAGCTTCACATGGTCCTTCAACTTCTTCAATTGAAGGTAAGTCGGCCATCATCTTCTTCTTTTGTATTTCCTTTAACACAGGATAGGAAATATGCCCGAACCTTTCATTCCAAAGTTGACTTGTTTTGGCATTCACCACAGCAAAAAAAGAGCTGATTTCGTAAAGGTTATTTTTGCGAATACCTTTACTTACTATATTTTGATCATTGTCAAGAATCAAAGATTTCGTCTTCTTGAACCGCACTTCTAGATCATTATCTGTAATAGTAGCTACAGATAGCAAATTTCTAGTGATTTGGGGTACAAAGAGTACGTTGGGCAACTTCTTGCTTTCTCCATCTTTAGACACGAGCCAGATGGTTCCAGTGCCCTCAACGGGACACCTAGCATTATTTCCGACGACAACATTCATTGGTTCTTGTAGAGGTTTTATAGAGTCATATAACTTCTACTTGCTAGTCATGTGTCGGGAAGCTCCACTATCTAACACCCATACACTTGTTGGATGTACATGTGTGCTAGTACACGTTTCCTCCGATACATTTGTTACAGTAAACAGATGCACTTCTGTTTCAGCCGTATTGGTAGATTCTTTATTTCTCCAATTTGGCTTTAGAGTTTCGTTCTTCTCGTCATGGATTCGTTTCTTGTAATCTTTGACAGCATGTCCTTTCTTATTGCAGTAGTAGCACGATCCAAAGAACGTCTTCTTCTTTGTTTTCTTCTTTTCTTCTTGGCTATTCCTCGCCTTGGCTGTAAAGGCAGAGTCAAGTTGATTTTCTCTACTTTTCAGCCTCATCTCTTCCTCCATCAAAATGGCAGTAAATTCTTCAAACGTCAAAGGAGGAATGTGAACTTGTGTATTGAGTGTTGTCACAAGGATGTCATATTTTGGAGGCAACACTCTAATGCACCTTCGAGCTAATTCATCGGTTGATTTGGCAATACCAACTGCAGCCATTTGATCACATAGGTTTTTCATCCTACTGATAAATGACTCAGCTGCTTCATCTTCACTTAATTTCTCAGCAGCTAACTGATTCTCCAAGTTCTGAATGTGAGTCTGTTTCCTTGTTTCATACTGATTTCTCAGTATGTTCCAAGCTTCAGTTGCCTTGGTTGTGTGTTGAATTAGAGTAAGGACGGAATCTTGAACACTTGTTACAATTGCACAAAGTGCATTAGCATTTCGTCTTCTCCATTCTTTGACAAGCTGAGGATCAGGAAGTGTGACCTTTTTTGTGTCATCTTCAGCACGGATTGCAACTGGTTCTGCATCTGTGTCTAACACTATATCAAGGAGTTCGTAGGAGTTCAGAACTGTAGTGATTTTGAACTTCTACAAAAGATAATTCGTTCCATCAAACTTTCCTTCTGTGAAGGTAGGGGGATGGATACGAATTGTTGGTACTAAACCGGAACTAGAATTGATAGAAGAAGAACTAACACCTTGAGTAGTCATAGTGGTTGAGCTTTACTAGACAAGATTGTTGTTAAGAGCCCCTTAAGCTCTTGATACCATGTAAGAATAACAAATTTATCAGAAATGTCTTAACAACAATCAAGTAGAAAGACAACACTACTCTTTATAACAATTCAATATAATACTTATAAGATAATTGTCTCACTGTGCGCTCTCAAGATTAAAGCTTCAATGGCTTCTGGACTACAAGAAGAATACAAGAAAGAAAGACTAACTTATGATTGTGTTTGGAATTGTGTTGTGAATGAATTCGATGAACTAATGCATGACTATTTATAGAATTCAGCTAGCCCGCCATAGGTGACTATAGAATTCAGCTAGTCGGCCATAGGAGATTTTCCTATCAAACATTTCTATCTTTGTTGGCTTTACCAATCATGTTCAAGGTATTGACCACCTATATTTATCACATGGGTGGCTAGTATCCAAGTCAACTTCTAGAAAGCTTCCTTTGGTCAAATTTGCTAATTTTAGCATTGCATAATCCCGACGTCATCTTCGATAACTCCAAATTCCCGAACTTCTTTCTTGTAGCCATCGCGGTCTCTTTTGACCTAATCAACGTATAAGTCGAAATTGTTAATTTATGCTACTATATAATTAACGATACTTATTATGAGATGGACATTGACATATACCAACAAGTAATACTTCTCCCCTTAATGAAGGCAGACTGATTTGGCGACACCACATCCCCCAAATGGGCTTGAAGTCTATTTGCCAAAATCTTTATAATGCATTTGTAAATAGTTTGTTTATGCTTAAAGTTCAACATTTAAGACAACGCAGAACTAAATTTCAACCAGCAAACATGGATCAGATAGAAGCTATCTGTAGGCTGTAAAGGATGCATTTTCATGATTGATATTTTCTGAATGTAAATGCTCAACCATATAGACGTACATAACACCCTAACACGAGAAAATATACAAATGAGACAATACTTTATTTTAGCTTTGATACATGAAATGTAGACAAATGGTACACAAATATTTTATTAAAACCAAAGGGTAAAAATTTACTATAGACCAGTTGCTGGATAACTAAATTTAATCTTATGAATACAATTAATGACTATATAACAGTATTGTAGAGCAACAGAAGCAGATTTAGCTAGTAATTTTAAACGGCGATGGACATGGAGGTTTAGGAACTTCAAAAACTCCTTCAAGCATCTGGCTGACTTCCCTCATTGTTGGCCTGCTAATTGAGTCTTCATGAATGCACCAAATACCAACCTTCACAAACCTCTCTAGCTTTATCCTATCATTCAAGGCTTCCATATCATCTCCTACCAGATCATCTAATATTCCTTCCTGATAACAGTCCCAAACCCAATCAGTTAGAATAGTCATCTCTCCACCTTCCATCTCCAGATCTTCCAAGCTTTTCTGGCAAGTTATGATCTCAAGTAGAAGGACACCAAAGCTGTAAACATCAACCTTGGCATTGATTTTAGTGTTCCTAAACCATTCAGGAGCCACATAACCTTTTGTTCCTCTTATACCAGTGTTGGTTCGACTTTGATTAATCATCAAAAGCTTTGCCAATCCAAAGTCAGATATCCGAGCATCATAATAATTATCAAGAAGGATATTCTGAGGCTTAATATCACAATGGATGATTTGAGTGCTACACTCTTCATGTAAATACGTGAGTCCCCTAGCAATCCCCTGCGCGATTTTGGTCCTCTGGCTCCAGCTAGGTCTCAGATCACCAAAAAGAAAGCTTGCTAGAGTGCCATTACTCATATACTCATAAACCAATAAACGATTCTGTCCCTCATCACAAAATCCAATCAAGCGAACCAAATTCTTGTGATGAGTCTGGCCTATTACGTTTACTTCAGTTCTGAATTCCTTCTCTGTGTCTTGGGCCACTCTACCCAACTTCTTCACTGCAACAATGCTCGTGGAACCTACAGGTATTACCCCTTTGTAAACGATTCCAAATGCACCTCGTCCTAGCTCTTCCTTGAATCCATTTGTAGCTTCTTCAAGCTCCCTGAAGCTAAAGCAACGCAAATTTATTTCCATAGAGTTGTTTGCTGGTAAATATTTCGTTATCTTTTTCTGGTAGATGAGGAAAAATCCCAGACAACCTGCAGCTACGAGTAAGATGTTGATGAAGACAGAGCTACCCAAGAGTAGTGATCCCACTAGTATCAGAGTTCCGCGATCATTCTTTGCTTTTGGTCCTTCTGAAACTGGAGGTTTAGGATCTAGCAGCGGGGCTTCACGTTTTTGATACTTGAGAAAAGCCTTAGCATTAAGACTTGTGTCGATTTTCCCATTTGACAATGGCAGCTTCTTCTTCCAGCAGCTATTAGATCTATAAATGGCAACAGCACAGAAACAGTCTTGCAAGCAAGCATTTCTGCATTCTGCTTCAGTGGAAGGGGCCAACTGCTCAAAATCAGAAAATGGCCAATCAGTATCAGTGAGCGTCACAAAATCATAAAGATCTTCTGCAGAACCTCGCAGGGCTCCATCACAGCTTTGAGTGAAATTAGGTATGCAACTTCCATATGTATCGTTTGGATCAAGCAATGTAAACCCTCTTGGGCACTCACAAACTGGTCTTTGGACACTGTTAAGTCTGCAAATGCTATTATACCCGCAAGCACCGCTACCTTTCTGTCCATTAATGTTGATGCATATGTTATCTGGTTGAGACCAAATAGAAGTCCAGTTTGGATTGCCAGAGAATGTCCGAGGATGAGAATACTGAGCGAGAACACCATCAAAATTCAGAGTCACTCTGTGATAATAATCTGACGTTGGAGGAATGGACCGCGAGCTGTAGGCAAGTTCCCTTGTTTCACCATTCCTTCTCAATATATATGCATAGCCCCTCTCGTCTAAGATTACTTTTGAACCAGAATTTGATGCATCTGTAGCATCATAAGTGTCACTATTATAGTACTCATCATCAAATTCTGAATTGCTAGGCACACTTTTGGTGTTAAGCACTAGATTCCCGTTGTCCAGCATACGAAGATAAAACCTTCCTTGAGAGAAGTTGGTTTCTGATCGCCGAGAGATAAGCATACCACCAATCTCTAGTTCTTGTGATGGCAACAAAGTATCAGTTGGATTTTTGAAGCTTTCCCATGACCATGTAGTGTCACTTGCCACAAGCACTAAATTTCCAGTATTATTAAGAACACCATAGGAAATGTCATTGAGAATCCGATCAGTATTCCAAAGTTGTCTGCCGCGAGGATCACGAAGCACAAGGCCAAACTGAGCAGTTAGCTCTACTCTTGATCCCCGTGGCACGGGACTACCGACTTTTGCATACCAGACCACGGTTTTGTCAGGTATTTTGTCATACCAAATGGAAAGCAAGAACTGATCCTCATCCTGGAGTTGCTTAAAACCGAACCTGAAATCACCCGAAGGAGAGAGCCATGGACGATTAGTAACCCCCTCTCCTGCCGTGAGAGAGCTGCCAACAGCTATAGTACCGCTGTTTTGAGCCAAAGTACACAATGGTAGGAAAATTATGAAGAGAAAATGGATGAGGGAAAAAGCCATTGTATGAGCAAGCTTGGCTCAAGCCATTCTGTTCCTATGTTCTTAAATCATATGGAAAGACTCATAAGTCAACTCAGATGATGACTTCGGAATGGTACTTTTCGACCATAATTGAAAAAAGCTGGGACCTAGTTATGGCTGGGTCAAATGGCCTCGTTTCAATGCTATTGCTTCTTGTACCTTTGAATTTCCACGACGTAACCAACCCGGGCCGTCGTCTTCTGTTTATTTCTCTTATTAGACTGCTGAAACTGTAGCTCATTCAAGGGTCAAAACTACCCGCTTGCCTCCACATAAACTAGTAAATGACGGTAAAATTGCACAAAAGTTGCGAATATAGAAATAGAGATATATATATATATATATATATATATATATATATATATATATATCACAGAAATTGCTTAGACTTTTTTGATTATCATCTACTGAAATTGCTTAGATTTTTTAGATTATCATCTACTCCCAATTTGTCGTCTTCAATAAACAACAAGAGGAAAGAATTGTTGCATACGTATAGGTAGCGATTAGTATATTGGAATGCGACTTGTAATAAAATGATATTCTCAATTCTTTTTTATTCATATGCATGATATGAACGAATAAATTTGGGAATGAAGATAATTTCATTTCTGCATATATGAGAATAGTCATTCTAGAGTAAACACATGAGAATGGGTCATTCTCATATGTTTGAGAATAAACTTATCTATCATCCCCCATATTTCAATAATAATAATAATAATAACAAAATTAATAATAAAAATAACAATAATAATAATTAAAAAATATAATAATAATTATTATTTTAAAATAATAATAATAATAATAAAGAAATATAATATTAATTATTATTAAAAATAATAATTATTATTATAAAAATAAAAATAAAAGTAATAATCATAATAATAATCAATAAATAAAAATAACAAAAATAATAATAATAAATAATAATATTGATTGAAATAATAATAATAATAATAATAATAATAATAATAATAATAATAATAATAATAATAATAATATTGATTAAATGAATATTATTATTAGTAATAATTATATAATAATAATAACATTAATAATAAAGATAATATTAATAATAATAAAGTAAAATAATAATGATAAAAATAAAAAATAATAATAATAATAATAATAATAATAATAATAATAATAATAATATAATAATAATAATAATAATTATAATTATAATTATAATAATAAAATAACAATCATGTCATATTTTTAATACTATAATAATAAAAGGGCAATCCTGTCATATTATACAAAACATTCTCATTACTATTCTTTATTCCTAGAACATATCAAGCATGTCATTCGCATTCCTAAGGTTATTTCATTCCCAGTTTCATTTAATTCTTTGACTCATTCCATTCTTGTCCAAATTCGTTTCAGTATACAAATCGGTACGATAGTGTAATATCTCGCATCACGGGAACATAGTATATGTATGTGATTTATAAGTGATGCTATAGGTATAAGAAATAATTTGGATTAACTATTTATGACAAGTAAAAAAAAAGTTCAAATAGCTATTTCTGACTTGGAACGTGACATATAGAAAACAAGATTAATGAATAGTCTAATGGTGAATTACTTTATCGATCAGTTAAGAGACCAAATTTTGAATTTTATAGGTGAGGTAACAAAAAAAAAAAGAAAAGTTCGAGCCAATAAAGACTAAGAAAGTTGACTAAAGAACAAATTGAATTTTATTATTAGTTCGATCGTAGAATTTAGAACTAACCATGAAAAAATGGCTCTAGGAAAAGGCCTTCTCTGGTTCTAGACGTTGGATCCAATTTCCAGGTTTCCTTTGTGACCACGTCAAAATCTTCTTACTTACGTATGACAAGAGCCAGGCCCTTGCGGTTGGTAGGCTTTCACTCTTCAATTCAACTCAAGAAACTTATAATCATATAGTACCTTCGGAGCAAGAATGTAAACAAATGGAGATGATAACTTATGAGTCTAAGGGGCAAGATATTAGCCTTCACACACTTCAATTTTTTATTTATTTTTTAGATATGTATGTATTTTAAAGATATTTTTAAAATAAAAAATTAATTTAGTCTCTATTGAAAAAAAAAGAAGTTAATATATATATTCAATTATATGATTTTAGTACTAAGAATCCTCTATTCGTCCTAGATTAATAATTTAATTAACTGAATGATCAACGCTATTGGAGATAAAGAGAGTAAAAATCCAATACACTTAATTAGGCTAGCTTGTACAGCGGGCAAAAAAAGCTGGAAATTTTACGCAAATCTTCCTGTCTCCTACACATCCTAGATTCATATGAGCTTTATTTAAATTGCTGAGGAAAATTAGATGAAGAAAAAGAAAAAAGCCAATAATAACTTTATAAAAACCTTTAGTGGCTTTCTTTATAGTTGACTTGGTCAATAACAGTCACCATCAACCAAAGGAAATATCAATCAACATAAAGATTGCTGGACCAGGCTACCATTCATCAAATGAAGGAAAATTCATCCATCCATCCATCCATCCATCCACTGGCGGAGGCATATGGGGACTAGCTGGAAGTTACAGTCCCCACTAATCTATAAAAATCGTTAAAATTTCTATGTATTTTTTGAAAAAAAATTAGATATTTATGCATTTTTAGTTAAAAATTAATTAATTAGCCCCCACTGAAAAATAAAAGTACTAGTATAGTTCAAAAATTAGAATTTTAGCCCCTACTGGCCCATAAAAACGTTAAAATTTTTATATTTTTTTTGAAAAAAAATTAGGTATTTATGCATTTTTAGTTAAAACAAAATAATTAGCCCCCACTGAAAAATAAAAGTACTCGTATAGTTAAAAAATTATGAATTTTAGCCCCCACTGGCCCATAAAAACGTTAAAATTTTATGTATTTTTTGAAAAAAAATACTCGTATAGTTTAAAACTTATAAATTTTAACCCCCACTGACAAAAATTTATGGCTCCGCCCCTGCATCCATCCTTCTTGGGCTATTTGGTTGACCAAAAAAGAAAAAAAAATCTTGGGCTACTTTCGCCATTGATGACGTGGCAGAATATGCAAAAGATTTTGACACGTGACAAGTGTGGATAAGATATTAAGCCCTAATACAGATAAAATATTATGTGAAAGGTCCAAGATGCTATCGTAATATCATGAACGAAGAAAATATTATGCAAAAGGTCCAATATGCCCTGGCAATATCATGAAATATTTCCTATAAGCCCTTGTATTTTATTATATTATATTTATAAAATAATATTGGATAAAAACAAAATAGTGATGAAATCACCAAAAAGTACAAATTATTAAAAAATGAGAGTTGTGCGAAAAGACCAAATCAGGCTTATGCATGAGGACAAAAGAAATGCAAATAATGAAAATGGGTTCCCAATGGTTACATATGAAATTTAATATTTTTTGCACTCAACTTTGGAACCTATGAAATTTTCGTTGCACTGAATTTTAGAATCTATTTCATTTAATCTATTTCACATAGAATTAACATAATCCAGTTATAACTCAAGTAAGTTTTGATTATTTTGTTTATCAGTGAAATGGCTTTATATATATATATGATGCTCGGATTTGTTCATTATTAACAGTGGCGGACTCAAACACCTAAGTTCAAAGTATGCACTCGTGTAGTGAAAGAGATCGGGATGTGCACTCATATAGCGAAAAAATCCAATATAATAATTTTTTTTATAAAAAACCAAAAAAAAGAAGGGAAAAAAATACATTTTTTCAAATTGAGGATATGCACTTGCATATGCTCAAGCCAATGTAGATCCACCCCTGATTATCAATACCATACCTTAACCACTACATACTGAATGATTTTTATCATGTTTTAATGATATAAGGTAATTTAATCTTTAAACTCTATGGTTTGAAGAAAATATATTCAATCAGCGTTTAGTAGCTTCAAACACCCAAAGTAGAATAATCAAGGACATAATATCATATGAGTCATTTTCATCACACGTCTATTACCTCTTATGTGGATGCTTAGTTGGCATACCAGATAAGAAATTTTTTATTTCTCTATCTTCTTTTAGCATTTCAGGTAAGCAATTAGATAGTAGGTAGGTGATAAATCAAAGATAAAAATGGGTGGACATATAACATTTCTCATATCATATTTTGAGAGAAGTAGCATAGATAAAGTATGTTAAGAAATTAAAAAGATGAATAGTTTGTAAATGAAATAGAATTTCTCATATCATATTGTGATAAAAGTAGAAAGGTTAAAGAATCTTAAGAAATAAAAAAGAGCGAACAATTTGTAATTGAATTTGACTTTTGTTTTGTTCTCTTTTAGTCTGTTGCGTATAGCTTGTAGTCGAGCATGTTGTTGTGTGTTTGGGATTTGGGCCTGTTGTTGTTCTCTTCTTCTCTAGGGCTAGGCTTTGTGTTATTGGTTTCCCAATTTTGGGATTAGGCCCTTATCTTTTTGTGTTAAACTGTTTTTTGCTTAGGCTTTGGGGTGTTTGATTCCTTTGCTAGGCCAATTTTTGTAGTTGTAGGCTTTCGGGTTAGGTCTTTGTATTTGGCCATGTCCTTATTTCTTGTATTTGTTTTTTTTGTTTGTTGACATATAGCATTTCTCATGCCATATTTTGATAAAAGTATCATGGGTAAAGTATCTTAAGAAATCAAAAGAACGAATGATCTGTGATTGGAACAATATTTTCAGTAACTGAGTCTTCATATACCCTAAATTCTAATATGTTTAAGTGGCCAATGAACATTCATATATGTAAAAGTATGATATGGTTAAATAGCTGATGAAGATGGGTTGACATATGACATTTCTCATATCATATTTTGATAAAAGTATCTTAAGAAATGAAAAAAAAACAATTTGTACCGTAAATTCTGATTTGGTTAAATGGCCAATGAAAATTCATATACCGTAAACTTTAGATATGCTTAAATGGTTGATGAAGGTAGGTTGACCTATAGCATTACTTATATCATATTTTGACAAAAGTAGCACGGATAAACTATCTTAAGAAATAAAAAAAAGAACAATTCATAATTGAAATGGTAATTTTAGTAATCGAGGCTTCATTTACTGTAAATGCGGGGATATGGTAAAATACGTGATAAATAGGGTTTGATATATAACATTTCTCAAATCATATGTTAGAAAAACAAATTCAATGTCATATTCAAATTTACATTGTCATATCCAAATTTACGTTGTCAAATTCAAATATACAATGTCAAATCAACTTAAAAACTTGTTAATTATAACAAAAAAATCCAATCAATGTCCAATTTCATCATATAATACTCACCAAACACAACCACTGCAATGAATGAAGCGTCATGAATGAATTTACAATAAAGATTAAGTCTCTAAGCTGTATAAATTTAATGTGTGTCTAGAAGTAATACGTAAGGGACGTGTAAAAAGGAAAAAAAGGGAAGATCAACATCAGGTTAGTGCATGTGTTGCGTAATTTAGACTTATTCTATTGTAGTACGTGTGCATAATATAGTTGTCACGCCCCAAAAAATATTTAAGATAATCCTGAAGATGTGATGACTGCAAGCCTAAGAAAGTCACTTCCTAAGCTTGCAAGGCTTATTCCATAAGCAATTTAAACCAAACAAATCTAAATACTTAAGTTATACATTAATAAATAAATAAATAGTGTCGCATTCTTCAAATAATCCCATGTGCAACTCCAAATTATAATTCATCAATATTTATTCTGTAAATGCCCAATAATTTAACCGAATAACCTTTATTTGAAATCAATGAGTAATCCCGAATGTAGTCGCCTGCTTAGATAAGCTCTAACCCGTCATAAGATCAAGATCTTATTTCCCCGATGCAAAAAGGAAACACAAAATAGAAGTAAGCAAAAAAAGAACAAGTCAATAAGTAAGAATACCCGTAGAGAAAGGAGTTGAAATCACAATATGGATGGCATACTGTTAGTTTCTGGTTATTAGCTTGTTGTAACAAGAGTTAAACAAAGCAAATATACGAATGCAGAAAGTAAGGACACCGAAATTTAACGTGGTTTAACCATGCGGTCTACGTCCACAGGACCTTCCCTGGTCCAACAAACCTATTCATTAATAAATAACAAGTTACTGAAAGATACTAGCCAACATAAGATATCATGTCAAGACATAATCACAAGTTGGTTTCAAGATTGCAAAAGTTGTGCATGGATACCTAGTTATAGCCGAAACTACATAGGCTATCAACAAAAATTTCTCAAGTTTTGTCACAAAGGATCAACATGTTAACTTTCTATTATATCCATTGTTCATCAACACATGCTATATATATATCAATAATACATATAGAAATTAAGAGGTTCATAGGTATAACTCTCTTGTTGTAGATGACTTTGGAGAAGATGAAAATGGTAGACAAGCTTTTGAATCCTTCTAACTTGAAGGCACTAGTTGGTCCACTAATTATCCAAAATCCTACCCCACCTTGAAGATAGATTGTGCTAGTATATCTTCAATGTATGAAGCTATGTAAATGTGGTTTTGGATCAAAAAGCAAAAGCTTTATGACCTACTTGCCATGGCCGAAAGTTTTAGCTTAAAAGAAGAAGATGAAGTTCTCTTTTCTCTCTTTTTCACTTGGCCGAAAATGTATGTGTATATGTGTGTAGTTTTCACATCAAGAGAGAGAGTATATTATCATATAATATAAGCTAATAATATTTTTAAGTGATCAATCACTATTGTCACCTTTTTATGACAAGTCATGCAAGCCTTTAGATTTCAATCATTAGCATTAGATGACAAAAGATGATCATCTTCTCTTTCCTCCAAGGCTTGGCCGAAAATGCAAGTGGATGGAGAGAGAAGATTGTCATCTTTTATTATATATATAAAACATACTCATATAATTATATATATAATGTTACTTTAAAAGATAATCAATCACAATTGCTTCCTTCTAAAGTAAAAGTCATGCAAATCCTAGAATTGTAATCATTATAATCCAAATGTAACTTTATTCTCTCTCTTGACACTTGTCAAAAAGGCTTTAGCAACAAAAGCAATGGTCAAGATTCTTTTGTCTTTATTCAAAAATGAATCTTATCCATTCATTTCAAATTCAAATGATTAGGATTGAAGACATGGACTATCCTAGTCATCAATCTCTACATGCACATGCCACATGTAATTACCTAGTCATTAATTTGTAATTCACCTTTTGACAACTAAGATGATGACGTGGCATTTCATAAATTACATCATCATTGCACATATACATATATAAACACCTTTATATATATATAGATATATATATATATATATATTATTTTTGCCCATTCTAATCTCTATTAGAATAAATATATTGAAACAACTTTTCAATAATTATAGTTTGGCCTCAAAAGTTTTGGTAATTATAAATTGACCCCAAAATTTTTCAAAATTATACTTTTGGCCCAAATACCAACATAGATGACTTTTAACACTTTAAAGCCACCAACCACATTATACAAGCTTCCGGTGAACTTATTCATGATACTTATTAGTGTGTGACCTTCTAGATTCATAATCACGTATCGATGAGGGACCGATAAACCTCCTTATCTATTTTGGAAATGTCTCTGTCATTTACTGAAATACTCTCATGCTAATGAGTGACACACTAGAAACGAACGTACCATGAGAATGTATACGATAATGAAGACGACGTCTTTCATGAATCTATTTAACCGTCAAGAATTAGCGTGCAGTCCGATCCTTCTGTTAAGAATGCCCCGATCAGGAAAGGACCATGAAATGGTTAAGCCCTCATCCGATACTATGAATAAATCTAAATTGGTGAAACGAGAGATGACTACCATGGAAAAACTCTTTTCCATTACTTCATACTCGCCTTGGCCAAGGACTTCCTCGTTTACCAACCGATCTCAGATACCATAGGACATCGCCTCACGCCGAAGGTTAATAGATCCTATCTTGGCAATTACCTATCGGTTCATACCACAAGACTAAAATACGAAAGGCCGTAACCCACCTTATAGAAGACGGACATTGTCCAGACGCAGTATTTAGCCCCTGATATAACGGGCAAAATCTCTCAAGTCTGAGGATTAATTTGTACAATTCTTAACTAAATAGTAAACTATTAACCTCAAATCATGTAATTCACTATTTATTGTCACATTCAATGATCCGTACACAGATGATCACTCATATGTTTATTAGTATACATCATCATGTTGTTCTGGCATTTCGTACGCCATATTTTATCATTAACATCACTATGTTAATCAAAGGTAATAACATATGATAACCCGTACTCGATTATTCTAGTCCCGGTTGAATAATCTGAAGGGTTATGAATCGTTTCGTAATGTTTATTATATTGAAGAAAAAGTGCGAAATATCCTAAACCCTTTTAGAACATTTTCATTCTCGGATAAACATTAGGGACATATTTATATCGAAGCGGAGAATATGAATAACCTACAAATCATATAGTGTATAAAACACATAAATATATTCTCATTAAACCCTAACAAGGTCATCTCAAATTTTAGCATTAGGGCATATCCCCAACAATCCCCCACTTGCACTAATGCTATCAACCATAGGATCTAGTGCATTTTACATTCGTATCTCTATACTCATCTTCCTAAAGATGGTGATCAACTGTAACTATCTTTACAGGATCAGTGGGTCATCTATAGAAACAACTATAGGATCTTTATCTGTTAATTCATTTTATTATCAAGAAAGAAACTCTCGAATTGACTCTGTACAAGTTTGGACTCTTGATGAGATTGGATTCTTTTAAGCTGGTGCAAAAAGCCTCTATGATAGCTACCATATTGCATCAGCTACTATCAATAGACAGAACCACACATTATCCAAACATCATAAAAGTCAAGCAGGATCTTGGCTCAAATAATAACATAACTATTATTTATCCTTATTCGGAACTCTTTCCAATAATTCCTAAATCCATTAAATACGCTTTTATCCTTTTAAGTGAATTCTTCACTAAGAACTTCACTATGACCATAAACCTTAAAATTCTGGGTTAAAGTTCATATAGAGATCATAACAGCAAGATCAATAGAACCCATATGTTTTCTCTCCGATATCTATCATGTAACTCATTACATCATATCGTGCCAAGTACTTGCTATTGCATTTAAAGGATAATGCAAACAACGAAAGGATTAGGTGCAAAAACCATTCGCAACCTTTCCTTATTAGTTAGAAGGAAATATACAAGAAAAGACGGATAACCTGTCATTGAGACTAGAGAAAAAAATTTCTTAGATTCTTCCATCTCAAAGAAAACTTTAAGATCGTGACTGGGTGTATTGGTCGTGAGAAAACAATCAATCATATCATTGTACTTTCATATAGATGGTACTTACATGACATGATCGGTTTACCCAAGAAATACAACATGATATAAAATTCGGTTGGACGTTGGCGAACGAAGGTATCACAAATTCACAAGACTTGTTAAGGGCATCAACTCCACTAAATTTTCTTATTAATTTAGATATCACCTTCATTTATTAATGATAATGATCTTTATCTTTTCAGTTTAACCATTTCATCATAGTTACCTTTCTCTAAAGAAACTATGCATGAAGGAGTTTAAATTCTATATAGCAATAGAATTAAAACATGGTATAAGTTTAAAATCAATTTGAAAGATTATGGTGATAAAACTGCATTCTCTAATCTTCTTTTATAACCCAACATATTCTGGACAAGTCTCATATGCTTTATTTTATTTAATTATTTATTTTGAACAAACTCTTTTGTCAAAAAGAATAATTAATCTATCAAACTCATTTGGATAGATAAATACAAGAATTCTAGTCTTTTAACTCTTGACCATTTCAAAGTTCAAGACGATATATGTATGATTTTGTATTTCGCCATTTCATTAAATGCTAAGCAATGAAATATAAATATTTGAGTTTGAAGACATCGTTTCTTTCGACATGCATTCCGATCATTTTATTACTATTAATGAAGGATATACAAAATGCCAATCATTTCTTACAAAGGATCAATTCCAAAATTAGCCATAGTAAGAAAAGATTGATAATAGTCACTACTATTTAAAGAAACGTTCAAACTGATCTAAAACATTTATAAACATATTTCAAAATTGGGATCGCATACCATGCCAATCAAAAAATGACCAAATCATGCATAAAATGGGGTATACTACTCAATTCCCTCCTAATGAGAGAACTCCAGGTAAGAATGCCACTACCCGGCTCCTCCTATGTCTCATCTTCCTCCTTCTTCTGTTTCTGTTTTGGCTAAGCTCAGCCACAGAAGGAGAGGACTCAACATGAGGATCGGGTGCCGCACCCAAACCAAGGTTCTGCCAGCTAGTCAGAATATCTGGCAACTCATTCAGTGTGACCTCAATTCTGTGTACGTGAAAGTCCTAGATCAAAGGAGAGTAGGATGGTGGAAGAGACTGCAAGATCAAGTCAACCTAAAGTCGGGGATCCATAACGAAACCAAATGCCTCCAATTGAGTTACCAAGTAAATCATTTTGATGCAGTGCTGGCTCACGTCACCCTCTTCCTCAAGTCTCATACTAAAAAGCTCACGGGTCAACTGGAATCTCATAGACTGACTGCGCTGGCCAAAGGATTCCTCCAAACAACGAATGATATTTACAGAATGAGGTAGCTCCTCATAGAATTGACGTAGATCATTGCTCGTTGATGAAAGAATGTATCCCCTAGCACGCATGTCATCCTGGACCCATTTATAGTAAGTGACCTTGTTGGTCTCAAATGCAGTATCATCAATAGGAGCAAATGTCGGGACATCTAAAATATACTCAATTCTCTCAAATCGGAGGACTACCCTTAAACTTTTGACCATTTTTCGAAGTTTGGTCCAACTAAATAATCATGATTAAGGATGGATAAAATAGGATTTATGGATGAAGCCATAAAGCTGCAGAAAAAGTAAATATAACAGAAAGTAAGATTGCAGGCTAACAAGAATATATGTAAAGCTACTAAATTGCAAAATATAATAGCTACTCCCACTATTTGTTTTAAATCTCATACTCCCTTAATGAGAAAACATGAATCTATTAGAAGACTCCAAGTGGGATGACCAAGTTCCATTGATCAGACACATTCCTCAAACCTTGGTGGCTATGTTGAAACATGAATACCAAAGGTCAACAACTCTTTGTTGTCTATTTCTCTAAATATGGTATGGTCTACTTTAGTCCCTAAATCACTTTGGTCTCAAACCTTTGTGGCTATGTTGAATAAGTGATCTAGTTAGATTGGACCCGCCATCACTTAGTTATCCGACAAATTGAATCAATAACCTCAAACCTTTGTCGCTATGTTGGTCGTTAGATTTTGGAGGATAACCACATCTCTATGTTTCATTCTAGCGATCTTAATAAACTTACTTTGAAACATATCCTCTACCTCTAGGTAAGAAGGATTGTATTTATTTGGGTCTTATTAAATATCCTAGGATGGTGGAGGACTACGAAAAAACTCCTTTTTACCATTTGAAAATCTAATATTTGTTTGCACATAGTGAGTTAATATAATCTAATCAAATCAATAAGCATTCAACATACTATTAAGCTAACAATCACAATTATAGCAATTTAAATAGTATGAATGCAAAGATATATGAATAGTGGATCATGGGCTTGACTTTTGGGCTAAAAGAAATAAAACTATTTTATTTTAAAAGATCTTCAACACTTTGAAATCTTCATTGGGCCTCCAACTCCTTCGAAAAGTCCATTGGGCCTTAATCAAGCTTTTTCTTGAAGAATTACATAAAAGTCCTCACTGCATAATTCTCTCAAATGACAAGAAATAAATTGAGACTTATGTCTCAAATTACAACCCAATAACTTTTGACCCTAAAGCCCAAGCCCATGATCAAATTCACCATTCTCAAAATAATAAATATACATGATTATTCATATCAAATATATAATAATCCACATATAATAAATTAGCATATAAGTTTAATTAACTCATCATCATGAAAAATTAAACCTTATCAACACTAATTTCATTTTCTTGAAAAACACCTTTCATTAATGCAAGACATAATGGCCCATTAATTCACAACTCTTTATAATTAATGATAATCACATGCAAGCCCAAAACTTTAAAGAAAGCACAAGTCCATGGCCCATTCACATAAAGTGGCCCATTAAGTTAAAATCAAGCACAAGTAGATGTATACAAGGCCCAAGCCCAAATCAACATGTCTCTTTAGGCCCACATACATTAACTATAGCCTAGTAGTCCTTTGAAAGTATTATATTATTAAATGATCAACTTTCAATTTTCTCAAATTTAGAAACATCTCAATACTACTTATTAGATAATTTATAATTTCAAGATTAAAACATAAAGGCCTTCAACTATGTGAAAAACATTTTGCAATATTCAAGACACATAGATTAGTTGCAATCTTGACTATTAAACACTTTTAATCATCAAGTAGTTCTCAATTAAATTCATATGCATGATCATATAAAATAAGCTTAAACTATCTTTTAAACTTTTATTCCAACACATGCATATAATAGAAATAAACTTTTAAGGACTTCAAGGCAACTACTATCATCTTGTCATATACAACAAAAGCAAAATAAATCTCCTTCAACAAAGGGTATTTTCGGCCAACACCATATAAAGGCAAGACTTGTCTTTTCTAAACTTTTGACTTTATAAATCCACAAAAAGTACCCTTTTAAACAAGTACTCCCTTTTTGAATATATTAAGATAGTCTACTTATTCCAAGTCTAAAGTAAATCATGCAAAGACCAAATCTTCATTTATCTTCACAACTTAGCACTTCAAATAAGAGGAAAAATCATCAAAAAATTTATGTGATTTTCAGTCATCTCTTCATATAGATGTAGCATGCAAGTTCAAGCTAAGACATACACACTCATATATATATTCAAGATCTACATTATCAATCAACGATCTAAACTAGATTTGAACAAGCAAGTGTGTAGGCTAAGGTCTTAACATCAAAAACTTGCAAATATATACAAGCATGTTTTCGGCCATAGGGTTCAAAAACACATGACCAACATTTGATAATCAATGGATATATAAACATGGCTCTGATACCACTTGAAAGATACTAGCCAACATAATATATCATGTCAAGACATAATCACAAGTTTGTTTCAAGATCGCAAAAGTTGTGCATGGATACCTAGTTATAGCCGAAACTACATAGGCTATCAACAAAAATTTCACAAGTTTTGTCACAAAGGATCAACATGTTAACTTTCTATTATATCCATTGTTCATCAACACATGCTATATATATATATATCAATAATACATATAGAAATTAAGAGGTTCATAGGTATACCTCTCTTGTTGTAGATCACTTTGGAGAAGATGAAAATGGTAGACAAGCTTTTGAAGGCACTAGTTGGTCCACCAAGTATCCAAAGTCCTACCCCCACCTTGAAGATAGATTGTGCTAGTATATCTTCAATGTACGAAGCTATGTAAATGTGGTTATGGATCAAAAAGCAAAAGCTTCATGACCTACTTGCCATGGCCGAAAGTTCTAGCTCAAAAGAATAAGATGAAGTTCTATTTCCTCTCTTTTTCACTTGGCCGAAAATGTATGTGTATATGTGTGTAGTTTTCACATCAAGAGAGACAATATATATTATCATATAATATAAGCTAATAATATTTTTAAATGACCAATCACTATTGTCACCTTTTTATGACAAGCCATGCAAGCCTTTAGATTTCAATAATTAGCATTAGATGACAAAAGATGATCATCTTCTCTCTTCTCCAGGGCTTGGCCAAAAATGCAAGTGCATGGAGAGAGAAGATTGTCATCTTTTATTATATATATAAAACATACTCATATAATTATATATATAATGTTACTTTAAAAGATAGCCAACCACAATTGCTTCTTTCTAAAGTAAAAGCCATTCAAATCCTAGGATTGTAATCATTACAATCCAAAGGTAACTTTTTTTTATCTCTCTTGACACTTGTCAAAAAGGATTTATCAACAAAAGCAATGGTCAAGAGTCTTTTGTCTTTATTTAAAAATGAATCATATCCATTCATTTCAAAATCAAATGAATAGAATTGATGACATGGAATATCCTAGTCATCAATCTCTACATGCATATGTCACATGTAAATATCTAGTCATTAATTTGCAATTCACCCTTTGACAACTAGGATGATGACGTGGCATTTCTCGAATTACATCATTATTACACATATACATATATAAACACCTTTATATATATATAATTTTGCCCATTCTAATATCTATTAGAAAAAATATATTGAAACTACTTTTCAACAATTATAGTTTGTCGCAAAAGTTTTGATAATTATAATTTGACCCCAAAACTTTCCAAAATTACACCTTGGCCCAAATACCAACATTGATGACTTTTAACTCCTTAAAGCCACCAACCACATAATACAAGCTCCTGGTGAACTTATTCATAATACTTATTAGTGTGTGACTTTCTAGATTCATAATCGCGTACTGATGAGGGATCGATAAACCTCCTTATCTATTTCAAAAATGTCTCCGTCATTTACCGAAATACTCTCATGCTCATGAGTGATGCATTAGCAACGAACGTACCATGAGAATGTATATGATAATGAAGACAACGTCTTTCATGAATTCATTTAACCGTCAAGAATTAGTGTGTAGTCCGATCCTTCTGTTACAAGTGCCCCAATTGGGAAAGGACTATGAAGTGGTTAAGCCTGCATCCGATACTATGTATACATCTGAATCGGTGAAACGAGAGATGATTACCATGGAAAAACTCATTTCCATCACTTCATACTCGCCTTGGCCAAGGACTTGCTCGTTTACCAACTGATCTAAGATATCATAGGACATCGCCTCTTGCCGGAGGTGAATAGATCTTATCTTGATAATTACCTGTCGGTTCATACCACAAAACTAAAACGCGAAAGGTTGTAACCCACCTTATAGAAGACATCCATTGTCCAGACGCAGTATTTAGCCCCTGATATAACCAGCAGTTGTAATCTCTCAAGTCTGAGGATTAATTTGCAGAATTCTCAACTAAATAGTAAACTATTAACCTGAAATCATGTAGTTCACTATTTATTGTCATATTCAATGATCCGTACATAGACGATCACTCATATGTTTATTAGTCCATATCATTATGCTGTTCTGGCATTTTGCACACCATCCTTTATTACTAACATCACTATTATAATCAAAGGTAATAACATATGATAACCGGTACTCGATTATTCTAGTCCCGGTTGAATAATCTAAAGGGTTATGAATCGTTTCTTAATGTTTATCATATCGAAAAAAGTGCGAAATATCCTAAACCCTTTTAGAACATTTTCATTCTCGGATAAACATTAGGGACATATTTATATCGAAGCGGAGAATATGAATAACCTACAAATCATATAGTGTATAAAACACATAAATATATTCTCATTAAACCCTAATAAGATCATCTCAAACTTTAGCATTAGGGCATATCCCAACAGTTACAACATCAATGGACTTACACAAGTAAAGATTCCCTCTTGACCTTTGACACCTAGATGCAGAACTCCTTAATGTACCTCGATTTGGTGAGCTCCCCTTGACTTGCAACGTTCTCTCTCGAGAACTACACCTTCTTCTCCCGAAGAATGAATAAAACAATGAACACACTAAAAACTCTTCCTATCAAAGATTAAAACAATATGCATAGCGGAAGCATATAAATAAACTGTTTGTTTCACGATCTGCTGCAGCAACACATGCTCTATCAGATTCCTGCGTTCTTGTTATAGCACGACATCAATCTGTTGTAGCAAAACCTGATAGTTCGAAATACTTAAAGAAATCTTCTTTTTCAGCTATGTTTTCACACTTTTTCTCCACACTTTTCAGACGTGTGAGGCTTTGTATATAAGCTAAATTAATTCCTAAATCTCCACAAGGTATTCCGTGCTTGGGGCTTGAGTTTTATGGAAAGACTTTGTCTCCAAGCAATTTTTGAATAAGGCAACCTTCCTTTCTTGAATAAGGAAACTTCAATCACTTTAATGTAGATGTCAATTTGGCTTTTCAACTCTCTTGTAAATATGATAAACCTAGCAATCACAATTTTCCAAACAGATATGCATATCCCATAATTAAATTCAGTCAAAGCATAATTTTGGCAAAACACAAGCCAATTAAATTCACAGCTCTTGTTGCAGCAAGGGGTACAGTAAGGGCCGTAACAAGCTCCACCTTTGGCTTTGTTTTGGCAAAAATGAATATCCTAGTAATGACATACTAGAGATAAAGACAAGGTATCATTAGTGTAACTATGCATAAGACAGAGGCAATGAAAACATAACATTTAACATAGAGTATCAGAGTAAAGATGAAAACAACGAAAATAACAAACTGTATCAGAGCAAGGATAGGAAAAGAACAAGATAAAAGTTCAGAATCAGAGCATAAGAACATTAGAGCCAAAATAGCAAAAACATAAGATATAATGATATAATCCCATTTATCTCCCCCTTTTTGTCAAACAAATGCAAGGGGTTAGGCATCTAGTGGTACATTGTAGCACCATGCTCCCCTGAGCATCAGCTCCTGTTACAACAGAGACGGAATTGTAGTTCGCTACCCCTGAATACCTGCTTGACGTTTGCCCATTAATTTCCCGCTTAAAATTTCAGTTATGACACATCAACAAAAAGTAGTAACAACTCAGCTTCTGCTGCAACACTTGTTCATCAGACAGAAAAGCTTTGCTGTGACAAAACTGTTAGTTTTCCAATTTTGATACAACAAACAAACATGACTGACAGATAGAGAAAATTTCTGCCACAACAAATTATGACCAGACTTTAGTTCCAAAAACTTGGTGTATGAGGTTATGCTGCAACATACGTCAACCAAGCAAATTTCACACCTTGACATTCAACCCTCAAGATTCCTTTGATTTTTTGAAAAATTCAGAATTTAAACAAAGAAACTTTCAAGAGTATGAACTTTGAGTCACCACTCAAACTTCTACAAATCACATGCATAAATCAAACAATAATTTCAAGAGTGGAGCATGTGTGTGTGTGTTTCATGTACAAGCCAGTCTAGACGGTCCTTAACGTCCATTACACCAGGTCAAATTAGAAGCAATACTTGTTCCAACATATCTGGTCCTCTAATCACCCCTGCAGGATTTTTATTTCCCTTTCTCTTTTATTTTATTTTCTCATTTTCATTCATTCAATTTTTTTTTCCTTCTTGGTATGGTGGCTTTCACTATAGAATTATACTTTGTGGTCTTAGGTAGCCCTTTTTATTCCAACTTTTGCTGCAATACCTTGTATATGATTTTTTTGTTGACAAGGTGAATAGAATTCAGGAATGAATCTCAAAGAGACTTTTCTTTGCTAGATCCCCAGTTTTCAAGTAAGTTCACAGTCTTTTCCTGTTGCGACTTCAATTTAAAATCAATTAGAATGACAAGTACATGATGTGCATTGATAATATGGTTCCACAAATGAAATCACTAGCTAATTTATACATATAATTTTCAATGCTCTAGTGATGAACCAATGCACATGCACACAAACCAATGAAATTTAGTGAGAACAGATGCCTAAGACTTTTCTCAAGGTCTCAAACCTTACAGAGCCTAGTGCCTTAGTGAAGATATCTGCTAGTTGATTTTCTGTTGCAACATAGTCTGAAACAACCTTTTTATGCAAACAAATCTGGACAAGGTAAAACTGATTTTCTTACCCAGATTTGTTTCACTTTTTGTTATGACAAATTCGCTTTCATTTGTGGTGGCCTCCTAAAATCATCATGAACAATGGGTTTAACAAACTTACCTCTTTGAGCATGTCAATGTACCTGTAGCATCGTGATCTGATGTGTCTAGGAGTGTGGCAAAAATGACAAACTGATACAAACTTCTTTTTCTTAAATTCTGAAATTTTACTCTCTACTGCAGCTTTTGTTGCAACATTAGTTGCGACATCAGTAGTCTTGTCATTCTATTTTGTTGCAATATTCGATTCCAGTTTTGGCCCTCTATTTTCTCTGACAAAGATTGTTTTTCCAGATGGTTCACTTCCATAAAATCCAAGTCTCACGTGATCACCGCTTGATTTTTGAATTGATAACATATAATCAAGCTTTTCAGTACCTGAGTTCATCATCTTGAAACCTCCCTGGATATGTGACAGTTCCTGCTGCAGCATGTAGGCTTTTTGCTGACTCTCTCCCAAAGATTTTTGCAACTCAGCATTTTCCCTTTCAAGTTTGGCAATCTTGGTTAGTTGATCTTGATTCACTCTACACACGATCAGCCATTTTTGGTACATCATTTTGTAGGTCCTTATGCACTTGTCCTCTTCTTCATCACTGTCCAATTTAGAATCAGTTTCATCATCTGACATAACCAATCTTGCTGCTGATGTTGTTACAAAGTCTACTGCAGCGGGTTCAGTTTCTGCCTCAGCATCTATCTTAGCATCTAATTGTGTTGTTGCAGCACAGAACGCAACATAGTTGCTTGTATGTTCTTCGTCACTGTTGGTGCTACTTTCTGATTCTTCATCGTTCCATGAGGCATTCATGGCTTTCTTCCTTCTTTTTAAAGTATTGGCACACTCAGATTGAATGTGACCAAATCCTTCACATTCCGGACATTGAATTCCTTTATTCTTTTTCTTTCCATCAAACATTTTTTCATTCTGCTTCTTGAGATTTTTAGCATTTGCTGCAGCATGTGAGTTTTTGCCAAAGTTGGTGAATTTTGGACATTTCGCTTGATTCTTCCATTTTTTAAACACCTTTTTGAAATTCTTTGTCAAAAAGGCCAGAGATTCCGTCAATTCATCATCATCAGAAGGATCTTTATCCTCTCGCTTTTGAATTTCTACTTGCAGTGCAATGCCCTTTTCTTTTCTTTTCTACTTGAATTTCATCTCAAAGGTTTGCAAAGACCCCATTAGCTCATCAAGCTTCATGGAATCCACATTCTTTGCTTCTTTTATTGCTGTAACCTTAATAGCAAACCTGTCTGAAAGTGACCTCAGTGTTTTTCTTATCAACTTTGAATCTGAGTACTTTTCTCCCAATACAAAAGCTTCGTTTCCTATGTCACAAAGCTTAGCATTAAATTCAACAATGGTTTCCTCCTCGTGCATCCGCAATTCTTCAAACCTTGTTGCAAGTATTTATAATTTTGAAACTTTTACTGTAGCAGTACCTTCATATGACGTTTGCAAGATTTCCCATGCTTCTTTCGCTGTTTCACAAGATGAAATATGCTTGAATTGATTCAGATCAACGACATTAAAAATAGTATTCAATGCCTTTGAATTGTTGGTGGCTACCATGTCTTCAGCTTTGGTCCATTGCAATTCAGATTCTTTTCAACAGTGCCTTCAGCAGTTGTGGTAGTAGGGTGTTCCCATCCACTTAGCACTGCTCTCCAAGTAGCTTCATCAATAGCTTTTATAAAAGCTCTTATCCGTGCATTCCAGTACGAATAGTTTGTCTCATCGAGAAGATATGGTTTATTGATTGATCCGCCATCACGTAGAGTGTCCATATTTGCAAAAACAAAACCAGAAAAACTCTTCCAAAGATCTAACTGAGTCAGTTCAGTAAGTTACTCTTGATGCCACTTGTTAGTTTATGGTTATTAGCTTGTTGTAATAAGAGTTAAACAGAACAAATATACGAATGCATAAAGTAAGAACACCGAGATTTAAAGTGGTTCAACTGTGCGGTCTATGTCTATAGGACCTCCTCTGGTCCAACAAACCTGTTCATTAATAAATAACAAGTTACAATATCAATGGACTTATACAAGTAAAGATTCACTATTGACCTTTAACGCCTCGATGTAGAACTCTTTAATGAACCTCGGTTTGGCGAGCTCCCCTCGACTTGCAATGTTCTCTCCCAAGAACTACACCTTCTTCTCCCGAAGAATGAACAAAATAATTAATCAACTAAAAACTCTTCCTATCAAAGATTAAAACAATCAGCATAGAAAAAGCATAAATAAACTGTCTGTTTCACGATCTGCTACAATAACATATGCTCTATCAGATTCCTGCGTTCTTGTTGTAGCACGACATCAATCTGCTGCAGTAAAACCTAATAGTTCGAAATACTTAAAGAAATCTTATTTTTCAACTCTGTTTTCGCATTTTTTCTCCACACCTTTCAGACGTGTGAGGCTCTGTATATATGCTGAATTAATTCCTAAATCTCCACAAGGTAATATGTGCTTGGGCCTTGAGTTTTATGGAATGACTTTGTCTCCAAGCAATTGTTGAATAAGACAACCTTCTTTTTTTGAGTAAGGAAACTTCAATCACCTTTAATGTAGATGTCAATTTACATTTTCAACTCTCTTGAAAATATGGTAAACCTGTCAATCATAATTCTCCAAACATATATACAAATACCATAATTAAATTCAGTCAAACATAATTTTGGCAAAACATAAGCCAATTAATTTCACAGCTCTTGTTGCAACAAGGGGTGCAACAAGGGGCGTAACACATACAAATTTTATAAATGAATAAGGGAAGTTATAATATCTTTCAAAGTTCACACTGGAGATATAACACTCAAACTACAAAGGAATGGGACTAGTAGCTAAAGACTAAATAGATTTATATAAACATGTGAAAATGATGTTTCTGATGATTATAAATCGAGTATAAGTTTATTGGATTGGGCTAAGATCAAAATCTTAAGATGAAAGTCCAATTGCAAGCCATCATACTCGGAGTGATGTAAATCAAGGCCTATGATTGAATATATGACATTAGGAGTTTGGATAGTAAAGTTGGGATTAATTTATGAAAAGTAGACATCTCGAAGGGATGGTAAGCACCAAGTATTATATCTTATCATATCTTATGAAGAACAAGAATAATACAATTAACAAAAGAGAATAAAATCAACAAAAAATTCTTAGAATCAAAATGTCCATAGATGATTGGAAAAACTGATCTTCTATAATATTAGGAACATATGGACAAAGGCTTAATATTTCGAACCAGGAAGAATGAAATACAGTATACCACGCAAGAAAATAGAATGATGAGATTGAAGGCCAAATGGGAAGCATCTATATAAGGATTTCAAAACATATGGTCAAAGATGGAATAAAAGGAAAAACTAAGACACCAACATATAGCCAATGAAATACAAGGCTAATCCCGTTAAAACACAAGGTACCGTAATCAAAGGGTATGATCATAATTAGCCCGACATAAACACATGATGACATAGCTGAGGATTAGGTGTTGAGACTAACCGCACTAATGTATAGGGTTGATTAAAGAAGCATCCAAAGTATGATTAAAGATGAAACTGAAGACTAATAGTACAAATCACATATGACATAGTCAAGGATACTAAAATGAGAACCCCTACGCCAAACTTAAAAGATATCACTTAAGGAGAAATTGAAGATTAATTTATTAATGAACAAATATCATGACTATGATGAAATACAAGTCTAATAATATGAAGTCACAATGGCATAGCCATGAACAAATATAAGGCTAGCTTTACGTGTACAAAATCACATAATCGAAGGCCAAATGTATGATATAACAATTGAGGATATAAATAAGGTAGCCGAACCAAAGTGCAAGATCAAACACATAAAGACATGAGTAGCGTAATGATGGATAGTATGGCTAGCCAACTATAAGTTGTGGCTGTATTTACCTGTGCAGCACTGATCAAAAAGTGAGTACTAAGCCCCCACCAGACATAACACAAGGTGAGTACTAAGCCCCCACCAAGAGATATGTGCACCTTCACACATACACACATGTTCACAGTCTATGATCATAATCAAATGATTAATTAAGAACAAGAATGATGGACGTTATTTATTGTATAATCAAATGACAAAATTAAATGACATATGCTACTCTAACGATAGACTCGTAAATGAACATGATATATTTTATGTCTTTGTCAGTATTAATAATTCATATCATGAGCCTATCTGTATTCCTCTATTCATAATTTGAATATGAATGTGCATGTATAAGATCCATAATTTAAGTAAATAACCTAGGTGCGGAGATGGGCACTTCACTAGAATACGGTTATTGTAAGAAGATTTCCTAATTGGAGGGTGGTCTACCTTGGCCATTGGAGGTCTTTCCGAACTTATCTGTCACGACCCTTGTTATAAATACAGTTTTTGATACCATAGAAAGAAAAATAATACCCAAACTTATATGAACAATGAACAATTGTGAGATCCCGAATTTGCCTTATTTGCGATTACGTGTTTTCACCTGTTTAAATGCTATTAGAATTAGTATATATATGTGCTACTTAGTTGTGAAACCCCACTTTTCTGCTTTAACTTGATTTACGTGCTTTGTCTCGTTTTGCGTGCATATGACCTGTTTATGTGCTATAGGGTCTAGAATGTTATAATTTTGATATCAATATTCCTAATACTTGCTAAATGTGCATTCATGAAATTTTCATAAAAAACAGAGTCAAAAATTTTATCGTCAATTTTTAGTGAATAGTATTTTTTGAAACACGTACGCTAAAATTTTGAAACTGGTCTTTTTAACCCTTCTAGACCTAGTCCATGGACTTTAATAGACTTGTGTTTGATGAAAACTGTTTTAAAATCGGCTTAAGAATTTATTAGGGTTTTTACACCGACTTTTGCGAAAATCGAGTTTTAAGCCGACTCGGGTGAAATTGTTTGATTGTAAAACTTCTTGTCACCTAAAAATAATCTACTTGAGCTATTTTGGGTGTTGAATAATTGTTTTGAACTTTGGTGATCAAGAAAATGCATTTAAAGTCAAGAAAACACAAAAAAAATGCTAAGTTTCAACTTTGACTTTCATTTAAATGGTTGACCAACAAGCTTATATCACCAACACACACTCACAAAGCACAAAAACACCCCAAAAACACACACAAAACCGTGGCTCCTTGGAGGAGAAAGATGAAGGCATTTTCAAAGCATTTTTCTCATAGATTTTGCATTTCAAAGCTGAATTGAGTGATTCAAAGCTTGAAATTGATTGTTGGGCATCCATTCTACCCATTTCTAGCCTTAGTTTGCATCAAAGGTGAGAGAAAAATTCTAGATCTCAAAAGTTGTCTTTTGCATTTTTGTGTATAAATGAAAATTGAACCGTTAGAATTCTAATATGATGTTAGATTATTGCTCCTTGCATGCTAGGGATCATTTAGCTGTAATACTACGAGTTTTTATCGGTTGTAGCATAATTTTTATTTTTCGGGTATTTAAATTTGATTAAATTGTTCAATGTTGATTAAATTGAGTTGTGTTGATCGGAATCGATTGCCGTCGATTTCTAAATGTTTGATAATTACGTGGTAGCGCCGTTGTAATGCCGAATTTTCGATTATGATGTTTGGGTGAAAATCCAGAAAATTCAGCCTTGACACCTTAGGGTTTTAGGGTTATCGGGCATGATTTGGAGGTGTTATGGTGGCTTTCCGAGGGGGCTAATGTAGTTGGTTGAATGGGTGGGTGTTTGAAACTGATTTGGAGTTGTTTGGATTAGTAGAATGTAAGATATGATTAATTGAAGTTTAGGTTGTCTTTCTTTAAAATGTTAGATTGAGCCTTAGTTGATTGGGTGTGGGTTGAGTGATTGAATTGTGAGTTGTTGACGGGTAAATTAGGGTTCGATTGTGTGTGTAATGCATGTTCGGTTAGATGGCCTACTTTGTCATCTAACCTAGTTATGTCTTGTTAAATTGGTTATTTACGTTATTATGATGATAATATGATTATTGATGATTATTGATGATTATTGATTGATGATGGATGCCGGGAGATAAACAGTTCTGCTAGACTGTCCTCCTGTGAATGATTGATGTTTATTATTATTGCTGGGTCTCTGGTATGTGTGTGCCACATCTCGGCAGCATTGGGCTGTCGGGTTGAAAACGGCATGACTATCAGAGATTGCCTCTAGCTAGCATGACGGAGGTGTCATGGAGGGCAAGGTTATTGGGGGTACCCCGGGTGCGTGAGTAATGGGGAGTTACAAGAAGAATGGTTGAGATCGTGATGGCGTTTGGAGCTACACCAACTAGAGAGAGTATCCTTTATTGAATGGTCATATAGTTATGTGATGATAGTATTATTGATGTTATTGTGTGTTTACTGACTCAAAGGATTATTCCAAGGAGTTTAGTAGACCTTGCTCGAGATCTATCGGATCCTCGCTGGGCTTATTTTATATAAGCTCACTCTCTATTATTGCATGCATACAGGTGTACTTTTGCAGGATTACGGGTACATGCCTCCTGAAGAGGAGAATGTGGAAAACGTACCTTACGTGGATGAGTTCTATGTTCCAGAGTCTTATCCATGATGTTGTACATGTTTTATTATCTTGTAAATTTACTTAGTAGACTTTTATCTGCTTTGTAGTTTAAAATGTATAAGATGTTGATAAGTTAATGAATTAGTTGATGTTGTCTTAGTAGCTTTTCTTTTGTTTATGATTAGGTTGCTAGATTGGCTCAATGTGTTTTTGTATTGTATATTAAGGGTTAATGTATTATGTTGGAACGGAGGCATATAACGAGGAGTGTTTATTGTATAATATGGTTATGATGTATGTTGTTATTTTATTGAGGAGTTGTTTGTTGTATGGTTTGTGAAGTTCATGTATGATGTTGTATTGTGGTTGGTTTAGAGCCTTGGTGTCCTATTTACTGTCGTTATACTGCCGAAATTCCGTTGCATCCTGACTAATTGTAGGAGGGGTCGAGTTGGGGCGTGATAGTTAAGTGGTATCAAAGCTTGGTTAGCTGTCAGCCGGGGTATCCTCGGAATGTGGGTAGTGGTCTAAGCATGCAAGTATGTAATAAGTGAAAGAAAAGTGAAACATATGTTAATATGTTTATGTGATAAATTTACTTATGTGTCTAACTTTCTATGTGACCAGTATGCCTTGTGTGTTAAGTGAACTAATGTGGTCAATATGTTTTATGTGATAACGTGCTATACGTACTCAATGTGTTGTAATTAATGTGCATTATGTGATTAATGTGTATTATGTGACAATTGTGTTTTATGTGATCAAAGTACTTTATGTGAAGTTTGTTGCTTATGTGACTTTAATTGTTTATAACTTACTTCCGTAATATAACCTGTTTAGGTGATATTGGCTTTCTATGTGTTGAATTGTGTGTTATGTGATAATGTTGTTATATATGATAATCATGTAATATGTTGGTACCTGTTTTCATGTGATGTAATTGTATATATTCTATTACTGTGGGTGATTCTTTTAGGTGAAGTAAGGATGATTGCAAGAGTTTTCAGAAATAGAGGTAGGCCATGATTTTGAATTATTATTATTCTAGAAGTTTATCAGTTAGATTTTAATTGTTATGTTTATGGATTTTAGTTTCGGCTTAGTGGATTGATCTTGATGTTCCTTTAGCGAGAATGAAGTTGTTCGAGGAAATAGCAATGTATCTTGATGATTATAATTACTTTTGTTGCCATGTTTAACTTGTTATTACTTGGAGATGAATTATAAGTTGAGGTTTCCGTGAGGTTGTGATTAGACACTTTTGGAGTCTCAACTCATATTATACTTTCTTGAGGTTATTTAGAATGAATTTATTTGAGGAATTAGTGATGTATATTTGTGAATGGAATGAAGTGTGGTATAACATGTGAATATTTCTACTATTTGGGATTGCTATATTATTAATGGATATTTTGGAGTTTTGATCTTTAAACCTTGGAGACAATTGGAGTGATTCCTGACTAAAGTTCCTTTATCCGAAGATGTAATTATTGGGAGATAGAATTATTTGAGGAAATAAGAATGCATTCCGATGGCTGAACATTTACTTGCCTACATCAAGCTTTTGGGTTCTAGGTGGTATGACTTTCTAAATTGTTGATTAGGGATTCTCTTGTGTTATAATGGGTTAATATGAATCTGTATTGTGTTATCATATTTTGGAGTCTTCATTAGTGAATCATGTTGGGTAATCGGTGATTTATCTTGTTTAGTGATTGGTCTGGTACGAAATATAAATTTTGGAGTGATTTATCTTGTTTGGTGATTGTTATGACTCCTTAGGTTCTCTAAATCTCCTTAGTGTCTTGTTTGGGTAGGAGATAAATTATAGGATTTGACTTGTTGGTGTTCAAATGTGTAGGTGGGACACCCTTCTTGTGCTTCATAATTCTATCGGTCTTATTATTCTTTTCTACTATATTCTCACTTATTTGAGAGAGGGTTACACTTTTCTAGCTTATCAATTGTTTCTTGAAAGTTTGCTTATTGGATTAATGGATCCTATACTCATTTGACATTGTTTCTATTCTTAACATTCATATTTGTTTCCTATAGCAATGTCGCTTATTGGAGTTAAGGTTTGAGACTTCTACATTTCATTCTATATCTCCAGCTATTCGTTTCAGTAATTTATTTCATCCTATTACTATTCATTTGAAAGTAATCTTTCTGTGGGTATACCATTTTACTTATTCGAATTTCACTTGCTTGATGTACTCCCTACCTAAGTACATCATTGTCATTCTTGTTGTTCTTTGTTAATCCTATTGTTTTATTATTAAATCCTTGCCATTACTTTGTTTGTAATTACTCATTTAATATACTCAGCATTATCCTTTCTTATTTATACTTCTTTGGTATTGCGTGCTGAGATACTCTTGCCACTCATGTTTTCTATTGAATTAATCATCTCTTATTTCTTAATTTCATTTTGCCTCAAGTACAACTTACTTGTTGGTTCCTTGAACAATCATCGAGAATTGAAATATCTACTTGTTTAGAAATTTTTGTTCAACATACTCAGCACTGTTTTGACTCGTCATCATCCTTTGTTCGTACTTATTTAACTGATAGGTGCTGAGACATTTCTTATCTTAGTTATCATGCTTCCTTATTAAACTATTAACCTCTTGATTCTCTAACCTGTTTGACCTCCTATTCACTTGATTGTTGGCTCGAATATGATTTTTCATATTCGTATTTCCTTGTAAATTTCATAAGAGCCATATTCTGACAAATGTCACTTTTGAAATATTTCTTTGATCAATAATCATTCATGTTATCGTGAATAAGTTTTTAAACTCTTGGGGTGTTCATAGAGCTCTTTTGTGTAGTAGGGGATGATTGATAATTAGTGGTGTCATGCTAGGACTTTGGAGTTGCGATTTCTTTCATATGCAATATGATATGAGGTAGGAGAGAATTATGAATTTAAGATTGTCTTGGAATTATGATCATCAACTTGCAGTCAACAGAGTTTGTTCTTTTGAGGTCTTTGGTTAGTTGTCATCCTAAGAGATAAATGAGAACTAAGAGAAGTATTATTAAGTGTAACGATTGAGGATTTAATTGTCTGTTAGTTCGAGAATTGCGCGGACGCAATTGTTTTAAGGATGGGAGAATGTGAAACCCCATTTTTCTGCTTTAACTTGATTTACGTGCTTTACCTCGTTTTGCGTGCATATGATCTGTTTATGTGCTATAGGACCTAGAAAGTTATAATTTTGATATCAATATTCCTAATACTTGCTAAATGTGCATTCATGAAATTTTCATAAAAAACGGAGTCAGAAATTTTATCGTCAATTTTTAGTGAATAGTATTTTTTGAAACACGTACGCTAAAATTTTGAAACTGGTCTTTTTAACCCTTCTAGACCTAGTCCACGGACTTTAATAGACCTGTGTTTGATAAAAACGGTTTTAAAATTGGCTTAGGAATTTATTAGGGTTTTTACACCGACTTTTGTGAAAATCGAGTTTTAAGCCGACTCGAGTGAAATTGTTTGATTGTAAAACTTCTTGTCACCTAAAAATAATCTACTTGAGCTATTTTGGGTGTTGAATAATTGTTTTGAACTTTGGTGATCAAGAAAATGCATTTAAAGTCAAGAAAACACAAAAAAATGCTAAGTTTCAACTTTGACTTTCATTTAAATGGTTGACCAACAAGCTTATATCACCAACACACACTCACAAAGCACAAAAACACCCCAAAAACACACACAAAACCGTGGCTCCTTGGAGGAGAAAGATGAAGGCATTTTCAAAGCATTTTTCTCATAGATTTTGCATTTCAAAGCCGAATTGAGTGATTCAAAGCTTGAAATTGATTGTTGGGCATCCATTCTACCCATTTCTAGCCTTAGTTTGCATCAAAGGTGAGAGAAAAATTCTAGATCTCAAAAGTTGTCTTTTGCATTTTTGTGTATAAATGAAATTTGAACCGTTAGAATTGTAATCTGATGTTAGATTATTTCTCCTTGCATGCTAGGGATCATTTAGCTGTAATACTACGAGTTTTTATCGGTTGTAGCATAATTTTTATTTTTCGGGTATTTAAATTTGATTAATTTGTTCAATGTTGATTAAATTGAGTTGTGTTGATCGGAATCGATTGCTGTCGATTTCTAAATGTTTGATAATTACGTGGTAGCGCCGTTGTAATGCCGAATTTTTGATAATGATGTTTGGGTGAAAATCCAAAAAATTCAGCCTTGACACCTTAGGGTTTTAGGGTTATCGGGCATGATTTGGAGGTGTTATGGTGGTTTTCCGAGGGGGCTAATGTAGTTGGTTGAATGGGTGGGTGTTTGAAACTGATTTGGAGTTGTTTGGATTAGTAGAATGTAAGATATGATTAATTGAAGTTTAGGTTGTCTTTCTTTAAAATGTTAGATTGAGCCTTAGATGATTGGGTATGGGTTGAGTGATTGAATTGTGAGTTGTTGACGGGTAAATTAGGATTCGATTGTGTGTGTAATGCATGTTCGGTTAGATGGCCTACTTTGTTATCTAACTTAGTTATGTGTTGTTAAATTGGTTATTGACGTTATTATGATGATAATATGATTATTGATGATTATTGATGATTATTGATTGATGATTGATACCGGGAGATAAACAGTTCTGCTAGACTGTCCTCCTGTGAATGATTGATGTTTATTATTATTGCTGGGTTTCTGGTATGTGTGTGCCACCTCTCGGGCAGCATCGAGCTGTCGGGTTGAAAACGGCATGACTATCAGAGATTGCCTCCAGCTCGCATGACGGAGGTGTCATGGAGGGCGAGGTTATTGGGGGTACCCCGGGTGCGTGAGTAATGGGGAGTTACAAGAAGAATGGTTGAGATCGTGATGGCGTTTGGAGCTACACCAACTAGAGAGAGTATCCTTTATTGAATGGTCATATAGTTATGTGATGATAGTATTATTGATGTTATTGTGTGTTTACTGACTCAAAGGATTATTCCAAGGAGTTTAGTAGACCTTGCTCGAGATCTATCGGATCCTCGCTGGGCTTATTTTATATAAGCTCACTCTCTATTATTGCATGCATACAGGTGTACTTTTGCAGGATTACGGGTACGTGCCTCCTGAAGAGGAGAATGTGGAAAACGTACCTTACGTGGATGAGTCTTATGTTCCAGAGTCTTATCCATGATGTCGTACATGTTTTATTACCTTGTAAATTAACTTAGTAGACTTTTATCTGCTTTGTAGTTTATAATATATAAGATGTTGATAAGTTAATGAATTAGTTGATGTTGTCTTAGTAGCTTTTCTTTTGTTTATGATTAGGTTGCTAGATTAGCTCAATATGTTTTTGTATTGTATATTAAGGGTTAATGTATTATGTTGGAACGGAGGCATATAACGAGGACTGTTTATTGTATAATATGGTTATGATGTATGTTGTTATTTTATTGAGGAGTTGTTTGTTGTATGGTTTGTGAAGTTGATGTATGATGTTCTATTGAGGTTGGTTTAGAGCCTCGGTGTCCTATTTACTGTCGTTATACTTCCAAAATTCCATTGCGTCCTGACTGATTGTAGGAGGGGTCGAGTTGGGGCGTTACATTAGTGATCTTAAGTTCAATGTGCATTTAGAGTTCATTTGATTAGAATTTAGTTGGCATAAGTAGTTTAACATTTTAAATGTATAGTCTGTGAGACTCGAGTCGAGAATTATGTGCTTTTTTTTGCTTTTACTTGTTTATATATTATTTGAATTAATATATATGCATTTATGTGATTACTACTCCTATTACATGATATATATCCATTCATAAAACTTTCATAAAGATTTTTAGTGAAAATTTCATTTAAAGTGCCTTTAAATAGCATTTGAAGACCCTTCCGCTAATTTTTTGAAACTAGTCTTTTAAACTTTTTAAAAACTAGTCCTCCATTATTAATTGACCCATGATTTAATAAATTTATTTTTGAAACAAATTAAAATTTTAAAATAAACTTTTCGGGCAAAAAAATAGCATTTTTGAGCTGAATAGTGATTTCTGCTAAACCTAATTCTTGCGTTGACTTTTGTTAACCAAGTATATATTGTAAATAAATATTTTATCATCTTGAATATTCTACTAAGGTAAACTTTCAATTAGAATTAAAAACAAAGGCTAATTTAGACATTAGTCATTAAAAATCCTATTTTTGCCAACTTTGACCAATGCTTCTTGCATTGACTTTTCACTTAACTTAATATATACAAAAATATCATCCACAACACCATAAAAACACACCAAAAACCATGACTCCTTGGAGGAGGAAGAAGAAGAACATTTTCAAGGTTTTTCAAAGCATTTTTTACATAAAAACTTCATTTCAAAGCCAAATCACTTCATTCAAAGCTTGTTTTTTTCTTTTTGGGCATCTATTCTACCTATTCCTATCATTGCTTTGGATCAAAGGTGAGGGAAAAGCTAGATCCTAATTTTAAAGTGTATGTCAATTTTATTTGTTGTATATATAGTTGTTGTTTTGTTAAATTGACATAAGATTATTGCTAGATAGGTGGTATATACCAACTTAGTGTAATTGTAATCATTTTAAACGGTAACAACATGTATTTTTATTTTTCAGGTATTAAATTGATAATTTGGCTTATTTCTTGAATAATTGTAGTTGTAGTAGATAAAATCAAGTTGTAGTTGCTTCTATAGACTTGTTATTTATTTTGTAGTAATGTTGTAATGCCAAATTTTCAATTTGAACGCCAATGTAGAAGTCAAAAATTTCATCCTTGGTGCATTGCCATTTTTGGGCTTGTTGAGCTTGTTTTAGATGGTTTTTGGTTGGTTTCTGAGGGGGTTTATGTACTTGCATTAGTGGTTGAGTGGTAGGAAAAGGTTCGGGGGTTATTTGGTTTCTAGATTGTAAGTTATGTTGTTTTGAAGTTTGGGTAGTCTTTCTTTGAAATGCCTAAGTGTTGTCTTTGAGTGTTTTGTGTTGTTTGTGAAGTTGATAATTGGGTTGTTGTTGAGTAGGCTCCAGTTTGAATGCATGTTGAAGTGTGTGTTGAGTTTGGATGACCTACTTTGTCAACTAACATAAGTGTTTTAGAATTGTGTAGTTGATGATTGTTGAAGTGTTGTTTAATTAATTGTTGAATGTTGAACTGCCGGGAGACAGACAACCTACTTAGTTGTTCTCTCAGAATATAAGTGTCAAGTGTTATTTGTTGTGAGTCATGATAGTGTATGCCACATCTCGGGCGGTATCGAGCTTGTCGAGTTGATAAGGCATGACTATCATATGTTAACCCCTATCTCGTGTGGTTGGAGAATGATCATGGAGTATGGGTCTAGGTTGGTGTATTTTCAGAATGCATTTGGAGCATGGGTAGGGTTCGTGATTGGTGCACAGGAATAACGGCTTCAACAAAACAAGTGTATTGTATCCTTATTGTATGGTTAATTGTGTTGTCTAATTGAATTGTTGTTGATATTTATTGTGTGTTATTGTTCCTAGGGTGTTTTCCCAAGTAGTAAAGAAAGTGTTTTCGAAACATCCTATTGAACCCTCACTGGGCTTTGTATTGTATAAGCTCACCTTTTTTGTTGTCTTTTCAAGTGTTCCAGATTTAGGGTACGTGGATTATGTGCCGTCAGATAATGTGGACAAGCCCGAGACTTGAGTGCTTGCTTGGATGCTTATGTGTTGTCTTTAAGTTTATGTTTATGTAAATGTATGTATGTTTGAAGTTTGTATTGTATAACTACTCTAAAAGTTTAGTGGATTGTATAATGCTAGTCTAGTTGTCTTTCTTTTGGAATATGAATAGGTTGCTAGAATAGCTTTATATCTATTATGCATATGTATAGTATAGCTTGATGTATGTTGTTGAGACGGATGCATATGTCTTGTTGTTGGAACGTTGTTTGGATGGTTTATGAAGTGGATGAATGTGTGGTATGTTGTTGAAATGGTTGTTGGAGTTGTTGTTGAAGTTGTAGTTGGTTGTGTGATGTTTATAAAGAACTGGTTTAGAGCCCTGTTATCCATATTACAGACGTTATATTGCCGAAATTCTGCCACGTCCTGACTGATCATAAGAGGGGTTGAGTTGGGGCGTGACAACAATCTTGGGATCATGATGTCACAGGCTTAAGAAGATCACTCATCCTAGTATGCTAAGACACACTACAAAAACCCGATCACTAATATCCATAAAATAGTAATTAGAGCCATAAAAACCTCTCAAATACATTTAAGAATTCATTACAACAGACCTTCATATCAACTCTTTAATACCAAAGAATACATCTCTATAATAATTCTCCATTACAAATGATGACATAGTTGAAGCTAACTACACGATCCAGGAGATCTCTCTAGTACTCTCTCAAGTATTCCTGATAACAACGCAACCTGCAACTCAAGCTTTCTCTTGAAAACATTTTATAAAAACGAGGGGTGAGCTCAGTGAGGGGGGTGCACGGGGAGGTTTTGTAAAACATTTAACTAGGAAATTCATTTGAAAACATGCATTTGAAACCATATGAAATCAATGAGCACTTAAGCACTTTAAACACAATTAACTCAAGTAAGCACTTTAAACAATGTACAACAATAGACACTTAATTATATTTGGCTCAAGAATCATTAAAGCTTTATGACCATTCAAAAGGATATGCTAAAGATTGTTAATGCCGCTCCTTATACCACCATCACGAACTTTACTGTTTCTTATCACTCTCGCTAGGTACAATCCGGATGTACAACGAAATCTACGATCCACACCCCATGGAACACTCCGTCCATGCAAGATAGGGAATATTCATGATAGTTATGTCATCGCTCGGCAAGCCCGATGCCACCTAGTGCAACACGACGCTACCATGTCGCGCTTAAACATTCGTATTCAATCACATAATCATGCATTCGCTTCACTTTGAGAGGACAACAAAGTAGGTTGCCCCTCAACCACATTTAACATTCATTAGTACATTTATTGGGTAACAAAGTAGGTTACCCAACCATTTGCAACACCTTTAAACACTTAAGCATTCCATTAGTAAGTGACATTACACGAGAGCATTTCCATCAATTAACTTCAATATAATTCAATAAAATAACCTCAATCACATTTAGCAACTAGCATTTATTCAACAATTGACCAACTTATATTACTATGCAAATGCCCAATCTTAGCATAACCAATATACTAGCCAACTATAATGTCATATAAGTGCGAAACATTAACAAAACCAAGCATAGAACAAGGTTATCAAGCAAAATGCAAAAAATGCATCATTGCTGGAATTTTCTGAAAATTCACAAAAATGCCACCAAACTCCACCAAAATTGCACCCAAGTCATGAAATTATGCTATAAAAACATATATATGCAAATGAGCTTCATATCTAAGCTAAGAACAAAGATTTAGCTTTATATCTAGCATAATTTCAACCTACAACACATTAAAGCTAACATATAACATTTATTGTTTCATTCAAGTTCTAATACATATATGTTATTCCCTAACCACTATCTTTCAAGATATACTTGCAAGAATAACAAATATAACACAATTATATGAGTTCAAAACCCAAAATCAAACTTTAAAGTTTTGAGATTTGAAAACCCCTCACCTATTTTGAAGATTAATGCAAGAACAAGCAAGGTTGTGCAAGGAATAAGCAAAATCCACATGGTTTTCATCCTAGCAATCAAGCTTTCTCTCCAATTTCACCCAAAATCACCAAACCCTAAGATTTTCTATTTTTTCCCCTTTCTTCCTCTCTACCTGATTTTCTCTCTCTTTTTCTTGGTTTTGTTTTGTTTTGTTATGTTATAACAAATGGTCTTGGTCAATATAAGTTAAAGAAGCTAAGTAGATGAAATATCTTATAATGTAAAAGACCACTAATGCAAGATCTTTTATGTTAATGCCAATCATGTCTTACTAGGCAAAATATCTAAAGTGTTGAAAGACTACTAATGCAAAAACAATTTCAATAATGACGAGCTTGTCCTAGTTTGCCAAATTAAATGAATTGCCACATAAATTCTAATTTCATGCAATCTAAATGCACATATTATTTACCAATAATAAGTAAATCAATTAAATACACATGTTACTTTCAAATAATGATTAGAGTAAATAAATGCACATAAAATTCATGGTTGAGGTTGGATCTCACATTATCACTAGTGCATGTGTCATACATTGAACAAGACCACTGTAGGTAAGATCTCTAAACAGTACTATAAAAAATGGAGATCAATATATACCTCATGTTGCTAAGTGGTTAGTGCTCTTAATCTTGGGCATATATGGATAAAATGACGAAGTCAGGTTCATATACTTTTATTTAGATGGGTGAGATCCATGATTCGTGGGCCAACAACTCCGTATTTTGGGTATATGGATTTGATCAGTTGGGACGTACATATGCAGTATAAAATTCATGTCATCTGCAGGTGGAGTAATGCCCCTTGATATTATCGGGTAGATCATCTTAAATCTAAGCTTAGTGGTATATCCCTTTTAAAGGTATATTCGGCAATAGGCTTGTGAGTCACTCCCAAGATCAAGAATACTATGTCCAAAGGATGATTGTCTAATTTATTAGAGGTCTCGAGGTTTAGATGCAATCAAGAAGGTGATAGTACATGATAAAAGACCTCATCTTGATTGTGCATGTTACATGGAGAGGGGCATTTAGGTCATTTCTCTTAGTAGGTCAAAGATAAAGGTCATACATTGTATAACAAGATTTTTTATGGGTAAAGTAATCGTTCTGGAGTGCAACCATGACTTATTAGTGGAATGAGTCGAGGTTTGAGTGCCAAAATGTAGCTAGAGGTTAGCAAAGGTATTTTGGTCATCATGGGATCTAGGGCGATTATGTCTTTAGGTCTCATTCTAGCCGAAATCCTTAATTGATATATTTGCAGTGAAGTGTAGTTTCTAAATATGACATTTGGTCAAATTTTAGAAAGTCTTAACGCAATTGGAATTCCAAATTAGGAAAGAATTTCATTTTATAAGTGGAACGTCCAAAATTTGGGCAGTTTAGCTCATTGTAGAATTTATGGACAATGGTGTGCGCCAACATGTAGATAGAGCATGTAGGTGTATGGTTATCTTAAATCTGCAACACCTATTTGCAGATAAGTGCTAGAAACTAGGAAAATGTCCAGATACATTCTTGATTGCATTAGGAGTTTGCAGTTTGAAGTCTGCAAATAATATTGCATTTAAGAAAAACATTTATATAGTTCAAGCTCTTAGTGATCTTTTAAAATTGTCTTTAATCTAATCTCAAGTATTTTGAAAGAGTTTTGAAAGGTTATTTGGGTTAAAATATCCTTTTAGAAAATTGTTCTTGGTTGAAAACTCTTTTGAATAAACGTTCTTCAGGTGTCTAAATATTTTATCTTCAAAAGATTAGATTTCGGGTGAAATTTTCGCCAAATGACATGTTTTGGAGAAGGTAGAAGAACAAAACTTGTTTAGCTACTCGACCGACTTTACTTAACTGACTTCTCCAACTTGTGTTGGAAGAAAAAGCTGGTTGACTAACTTTCCCAACTTCAAGTTGGTCGACCGATTTGCGAGTTGCTCTTTTGACTTGCTCGACTAACATTGTGCTGATTTTGAAAAACTAGTTGTTTTGTAACATTGGAAGCTTGTTATACTGAATCTCACCTATTTATCCTAGAACTTTTCCACACAACTTCTATTTATGCTAATTTTATATTGTTGATTCAATCCATCAAATTACACCAAGCTTGAGTTTACATTTGCATAACTATTGAGCATTCAAGAGATTTGAATTGTATTGTCTACTTATCGAGCAGTTATCATTGTATCTATCTCTTTATACTCAATATTTATATATAATTCACTCTTGAAACTCTATATTAGGATTGAGGGAATCCTTTAAAAAAAAAGTGTGAGAAATTTCTTTATGGATTCAAAGGGTAGAGGTTGTATGTTTAAAGTTTCACCTACATTTGAAGGGCCTTTGGTTGATCTCTTGTGAATTCAAGAGATTGTAGTAGGTTCTTAGCTTCATCTACAATAGAAGGAGCTTGTGTTTCTCTTGTAAACTCAAGAGAGGATTGTAAAGTTGGTTTTTGCTTCACCAACATTTGAAGTATTATAGTGGAGTTTATATCAAAATCCTAAAAGGAGAAGACCTTAGGAGGTTGATGTAGACTTGCTAAAACACGTAAAAATACTGAGTTTAATTTCTCCCTTCCTACTTTATTTACATTCCTTGTTGTGCTGTATAACTTGCTATATTATATTTCTCTTGTGTGTTAATTTTTTGAGTATAATCTATCTTTACAAGTCGTGAACACAAGGTGTTTGATAAATTATCTATGTGACAATTGTTGTTCATTTGCAAGATTTTTTAGCTGATAGTCATTTGGAATCATACTTAATTCATCCCCTTCTAAAGTATATTTGTCCCAACAGGTATATGTTATTGAAAGTGAAGATCATATCCCATCAATAAAATAAGAAGTCATATCAATCTCAATAATGTATATATATTTTTTTGGTCGGTGTATCTCAATAATGTATATTGAATACATGATTATGGAATTATTCATGTCACGCCCTTAAATTCAACAAGGCAATTCAAGGTTATGATTATCGTAGGCCTAAAAGATCTTCATAATTGAACCTCATAAATTACCACTTCAACACGTACCATTCCATTTTGAAATGCAAGTCTTATACCACCATATATATATATCAATAATCCATCAAAAAGAAAGTTACTACCTTCTCACAAGTGTCATAAAGGTCTTCATGGCTGCTAGTGTACTAACAATATCTTAAACGGTACCTTAACAAACTCAAATTAGATTTACATTTCAAAAAGGAAATACCAAATGTAGATTTGTCAAAATAACATCTCGTTTGTCTTGCTACGATAGGCTTCCAAAAAAGAGTTCCACGCAAAAGTTGGGTCTCCTACTTCATCCCCAAGTTTGCACCTATTTTTACTTCTTTGCAAAAATGAGACAACAAATATACATATAGTGAGCTATCCAAAGCTCAGTAAGTGTGGAAATCCAATAGAAAGGGCTCCCATGAGATAATAAAGGAAATTGTAAATAAGTAGTGGTTGCGATAATGGTGCAATGACGACTTTCATACTAGTATGTCAAAGTTCACATTGAGTTCTCATGAGTAGAGAAGGTCCAATCACTTACTTCATGAAAATATGGTAAATGCTTAGGAAAGATCAATAAATGCTTAGGAAAGATCAAGTACAACATTCACAAAGAATAGAATTAATTAATATTCTAGATATCTCAGGAAGAGTAGCCGCAACATGACGGAAGTATACAAAGGAGTTTACTCGAAGAAAACTAGGAATCGTAAGAATAGGTCAATGGGAATATCGAATGACAATTATGCAATTACTCACAAAGGGAACTTACGAGTTATAAAAATGAAATCAGTAAAATATGGAACAACAAGAGTGCAGCTGCTTTGACCAAAAAGAATATAGATTTTATCGTTTCATATAAGGAGCAAGAATAGTAAAGGAATGAGATTGAAGAACATAAAGACAATTGAAGCTGCAATTATTACACAACAATGAAGCAAGTTAGCAACTAATTTCTCATAACATGATACAAGCAATTTTCACGTGAAGAGGTAACAAGGAAGCCACGATTAAATCTAAGAACACAAGATTCGAATGTGTATTTCTTCACTTACCTATAACCGAAATCCCAAAATACAAAAATGCAAAGCCCTCTTTCAACCCTAAATCACCAAATAAAACTTCCTTTCAATCATTATATAATTTACTTATAGCTACTACAAATATACTAACTGACCCAAGAAAGTCTCCAAAAATTGCAAGTATTTTAACACAAAATCATAAATAGAGAAGACTGACCTTAGTGGGTTTTGCTAAAGTTCACCCAATTTCACAAACTAGCTCGCCCAAGATCTTCTCCTTTTTTTCTTTCCCTATAATTGAAGACCAATGTTAGAATAGATAAACCATTTTTTTCCTAGCTTGCTCTATGTCTCTGGCTTTTTTCTCTTCCTTTTCTTTTGCTTGGTCACGTATCTGATGAAGGAAGAAGAAAAATCTTCCTTTTCCTTTTCTTTTTTCTTGAATGAATGATAATCACACATTAAAATAAACTATATTATATATACAAAATAGTCCCTAGACTTATTAAATTATAAAAATTGACTTTTCTCTCTCTTTTTTTATTTTTTATTTTAGTTGGGATATTACAATTCATGTATTATATTTTGGTCGAAACAAATGAATATTTTTTCCATATCCTGGGGAGGATCACTGAATTTCAAGAAGTGATATGTAATGGTTTTTAATTTTGATGTCACATTTAAGGTTAAGTGAAAGTGATCTATTAAAGTGATTTGGTTATATTAGAGAAAATTACTTTTGTGGAAGCTAATTGTGTCATGTTAAAGATATTTTTAAAGAATCACAATGTCACATTTTTCGTGTGCAGTTCAAGCTAATAAGCTTAGTGACGCCTATTATAATTTGTTAAGTGAAAGTATAGCTTAAGTACGTTACTTAAAAGTCATGATTATAGATTCTCATAAAAGTGCTAAAACATTAATGAAGTATGAATATTACAAGGGATTCTAATAATATTTTATAGTTAGAAACATCAAAATAATATTTTTCTAGTTTCTATTGTGCACATTTTAAGGAATAAAAGTTAATTGGAAATTTCAAATTGTTGAGATTAAAGCAGGACCTTATAGTTGTTATGAAGGATAAGTATGCATCTTGTTATTGTTATTCTTCATTGAGAATATCAAAATAAATGACTAGTTTTGTCATACATGGAAGGACTTATATAGTGAAATTGCTCTAAAACCGCTATGATCATATTAGTTATTTGTTTAGGTAAATATTGAGCTATTGTTGAGGTGGCCACTAAATCAATCTACTAAAGAGTATCACAATTCTTACGTGATCATTCGACCAAGTTGAAAAATATAAGAAGTTTTTTATTGAGCTGGCCTTTGTAATGACCGTGCAAATAAAAAAAAAAAAAATCAAAGTGGGGAAACATAGTAGCATGAAATGGGGAAAAAGTAGAGTAAAGTGGGAAATAAAGTAGAGTGGGGATAATGATGAAAAGCATGGCAATGATGACTTGGACCACTTTAAAAAAGAAAAAAAGAAAAAGAAGAATGTATAAGTGTCATCATACGTCTCATTTTGTTTTGCTTCTACCATTTTCTTCATTCTTCACTCAAACAATTTTAAAGAACTTAGGCAGAAGCTTCTTCGGGATAGGTAAGTGATTTAATAAAATTAGGCTAGAAAATTTATCATAGGTTGTGAAACAATTTCTAGAATTAATTGTTGATGATTTATTTGGTAATAGAAAGTTCGGTTTATATGTTTAGGAAATTGAATAGTGACTAAGATATGCGATATTGTGATTTAAAAATTTTTGCTTTGGGATTAAAGTGTAAGTGGAATTCATCTATCATTCTTCAAATATTTTCTTTGCTCGTCTTAATTATAAATTCAAGATTTGTTTCCTCTTGAGTTATATTGTTTAATTAGTGTATTTTTAATCTGAAAGTTCTCTTATTGTTAGTCTTCCCTTCAATAATCTCTCATGACTTTAAGTTATTTAGTGATTAAGTTCATATGGAATTATTAAATAGAATTATTATTTTTTTGGTTTTATTCTATTAAAATGACCAAATTTAAGATATTGTGTAATTGTTAGATTTTGTACTTTTGATTGTTCTTTTCACTTTTCTTTATATATCCATAGATGACTTTAGTCCAAAATAAAGTACTAGATCTTTATATTTCAATTGCTAAAAGTTCTAATATTGTGTTACTACCTAATTTACAAAACTAAAACAAGTATTTTGAAACTTTTGAAATTAAAATATATATTTTATTAAAAACAGAAAAGAAAATGAAAGTGTGACTTCTTTGAAAGTCACTGTAAGTGACTTTTTCGACTTTCGAAGAAATCACTTAGTGACTAACGTCTCTGGTCAACTGACCAGAGATGTTAATATTTTATTTACGTTGATATTTAATTCTTTTTTTAAATATTATCATTTTAGTATATTTTAGGTATTGTAGGCCTTATTTATTTTATGAGTTAAAAGTAGCACTTAAAGAGTTTATTTTGTTATTCTATACACTTTAGTTGTGGAATTAAATTCCATTTAGTACATAAATAAAATCTCCTTTTATTTAGTCATTTTATAATTTTGTCTCCAAGTCAGGAGAAATCCTTAGAAGCTCTATTGTATTGTTTGATTATCGTCCAAAAGCTTCTCTGTCATTGTTAACTTCATACCCGTTCTTTTATTTATGATTATCTATGTCAAGAAAATTTTCTTGTAGTTGTGTTATTTTAGTAGTACCGATAGTGTTGCGGTACTACGGTATAGAAACTGTAACTGTATCATTCTAGTGTTGTACTGATACCGCCACTATATGAGTCGGACGCAAATTTATTAGTAAACCGACATTGCAAGGGTTAAGTGCTGTCACAACTATTTCTATATATTTTGTATGTGTGTCGTTTTAGTGGCTATTCATTTATGTTCTACTCAATGTAATAGCTTGTCAATTATTAACCAACTGTTACATGTATAACATATGTTGTAAAATTAGTGAATTCCAGTAAAAAATTTCCTAACTCAATCCCTAAGCTATATTTTTATTGTGGATCAAATTCCTTTATGGGGCTTTCGTTCGCTCATCACTTTTGCTTCCGCCTGCTTTTTTTGCAGTTAAAACATAATAAGCACTACATCTGTGAGCAGGATAGAGACACCCGAGCACGGCGATTTAGTGGCATGAAATTTATCTTATTAAATGTTATTGAAATTTGGATCGAAACTTTATTTGTGACGTTTGGATTTGATTGTATTAGTTTCAAGAAATTTGTTCTTTGTGACTATTTGGAGATTTGGTTTGCAATTGAATACGTATGGTTTGTTTGGAAGTCTTTAAATATTTGTGGTTTTAATTGCTCTGATTTGTGTGTTTATTGGATGTGCGCCTAGTGAGCTTTAGGGATTTTATTCTTTTAGCACGCAATGTATCATATACCGAGACAGTATATATGTGTGAAATTTCTATTTGTGACAGAGATGGTATCAGAGACAAGGTTGCATGATATGCTGACCTAGGTAGAATTTGGGTGAAAGGGATTAAATATGCGTCTTACTAAATTTATGAATAAGACTTAGTTTCGATTTTTATTGTTTAATAACATAGTGTTTGAACTTTTAGGAAATGGATAACCCCACTAGGAGTCGTGTCACAGACAATATTCTGTTAATTGAACTTGCTCTGCAGGGTTATGTGTTACGTTGACGAAGAATTCAACTAAATGGAAATCGAGTGCTGAAAAACGATTCTACTATTCTTGATCCACAATTTGTGACACCGTCGATCGTGGCACCGCTGCTTATATTGTCACCACCAATGGTTCATTTACCATATCTCTCAGTGCCTCAATCCAACTAGCCACCACAACCTCCATCTGAGGTACCTGTTACTACAACACAAACAGTTGATCCATCAGAACCTGTTCTACTGCCATCAGCTTTACCATCATTTCCTATCCAGATACCTTTAATGATGCCTACACCACCAACGGTTCCTATTGCACAAATTGACCCAGCACCTTTAGTCACACTGATACCTCAGTATGTATATATGCCATAGTATATGCTAGTACCTTAGTATGCACCTACATCTTTGGTAGGATCACAATCTGTCTAGTGGCCTCAGCAATTTATTAGCCCTCAGTTTGTGCATATGCCACCAATGTAGGTAGGGGATACGGGGTATAACACTTTTGAATGATTTATGCAAGCTAACCCTCCTACCTTCAAGGGAGATAGTAGTTCCTCAAATAGTATCTGAGTGGTTAGCAGATTAGAGAATAGTCTTTCTACCTATGAAATTGATGAGAATCAAAAAGTGCGTTTTGGTACGCGAATGCTAAAAGGTCCAACAAAAGAATGGTCGGCATTGTAGAAGGCTAAGATTCCAAAATAAATCACTTGGGCTCAATTTAGAGGTGCATTTGAGTCTAGATTTTACCCTCCATCTTATAAAAGTCAAAAGATTATTGAGTTTATCAACTTGAAATAGCGGGATATGTCAATCGAGGAATATGATATGAAGTTTAATGAATTGTCATGCTTTGCCCTCAAATGGTGTCGATTGAGGAAGTAAAAGCACAAATGTTCGAGCCTGGCTTACGTTTTGAGGTACTTGAGAGAATAGAGGATTTTCGTCATCAGATTTTTCAAGAAGTATATGATACCACATTGATAATTGAGAGAAGATTAGGGATTAAGAAAAGACATCAACAAAATCTTGAAAATAAAAAAAGGGACCGAGTAAGTGATTCTCAGTATAGGGGCAAACAACAAGGCAATGCACCAAAAAGAGTTGTAACCGTAAACAAAGAGAATAATGCTATAGAACGATGTATTACATGTTCGAGGAGACATCCACCAAGATTGTGTTAGTGGAAGAGTAGAACATGCCTACATTGTGGGTCTACTGATCATCGTATTCGAGATTGTTTGTTAGCTCAAGAGCAGCCACAAACTGCTAGACAGGGCAATCAGCAGGGTAAACATGGACCGCGCCAAGGTGGTCAAGATAGACATGATAACCAGGGTCCATAGAATCGTACCCAGCTTTATGCAATGACTCAGGGAAATTCTCAAGCTAATGAAGAGGTGGTAGTAGGTATTGTACTTATCATGACTGAGTATGCCTATGTTCTATTTGATACGGGTTCAAATTACTCTTATGTCATGCCTAAATTTGTATCTCTTTTAAATTGTGTCTCTGATGTGTTACCTAATGATATTTGTGTTGAAACTCCACTGGGTAATGCTACTGTGACTCGCACTGTGTATAGAAACTGTCTAGTTAAAATTTAGGGGGAGAGATTTACCTGCTAATTTAATAGAGCTTGAAATTAAAAATTTTGATGTAATTTTGGGTATGGATTGGTTGTCTTCTTTTTACGGTCACGTCGACTATTTTGCAAAAAGAGTAGTATTTCAAATTCCTAGAGAGGCTAAATTTGAATTTGTGGGCAAGAGTTCTCTTGGTCCATATGTTATCTCATCTTTGAAGGCACAAAAACTATTAAAGAAAGGTTGCACAAGCTTTCTAGCTTGTATCGTGGATACTCAACAAGAAGAACCCAAATTAGAGGACATCCCTGTGGTGAAGGAATTTCCCGACGTTTTTTCAAAAGACATTCCTGGACTACCCCCAGATGGAGAGGTTGAATTTGAGATCGGATTAGTCCGGGGCACTGCACCCATCTCTAAGCCACTATACCGTATGGCTCTGGCAGAGTTTAAAGAATTAAAAGTACAACAGCAAGAACTTTTAGATAAATGACAGATCCATCAAAGTATTTATCCTTGGGTTGCTCTTGTGTTGTTTGTGAAGAAAAAGTTGTGATTGGATGCTCTAAAGACTACTAACACTAAGATATCTCAATATAATGGTTATTAATCAATTAACAAATCAGAGCATTCATTATGAGCATGATATATTCTCTATATTATTTGATATATATATATATATATATATATATGTATATATATATGTAAAGAGTTTCCTTTATACAAGTGAATGGCATAGGTGCGAGGTGATCTGCACAGAATGTCTATGCTATGAGGCTTGGATCAAAACCATTGGTTCATAACCGAATAGTGAAGTTAGGCACTTCACTATGATAAGGTTATAATGAGAGGGTCTCCTATTTGGTAGGATGACTTACCTTTGGTCATTGGAGGGGCTTTCCGGACTTCTATCATTAATGCATGAGTATGCATTGAACAGGGCTACAAAAGATGCTATCTCAGTGACATTACTATCATTGTCAGAGAACTAGAAGCATCTTATGCTACTAAGTGTCCAATGTTCTGCATCATGATCATATGTGGATGTGTCAATAGATCCTAGGACATGTGTTTTGATTCACTATGGGTGAGATCTTATAATAGGGTCAACAACTCTGTGTTTTGGGCACATGGACTAGATTCGTTAGGTGGCGTGCATATGAGTCATGATTCTATGCTATCTTAAGTGATAGAGCTACTCGATTGAAGTTATCTTTATATAGTCATCGAAATCTAAGATCTTAGTGATATAGCTTTGGCTACATTGGATACTAGACTTGTAGGTCATTCCCAAGACAAGGGAATAGTATCTGGGTGATGATTATAAGAATGCTAAAGGTCCAAGGATTAGTTGTAATCAAGATAAGATGATAATACGAATGCAGGACCTACTCTTAATTGTAGATAAAACATAGAGGGGCATTTTGGTCATTTTACTTAGTAGGACAAAGACGAAACCTCCACTGGAAGTTTATTAGTTGTATTGGAGTGCAACCCTAACTCTTTAGTTGAATGAGTTAAGGTTAAAATGGTCAAAATACTGCTATTGGCTAGTAGGGTCATTTTGGTCATTTTAGAGCCCAAACAACTGTCTTAAATTCCCTCTTCTAGCCACTTTCTTTATTTTTTAACTGCTTATTTCCTTATTTAGCATTTGTGTGTAAATTGAGTATACTTTCCTAATTGGGAACATGTAGCTCGATTTAGAAAGGCTAGGACATCAGGACAAGAAACATCCTTTAGACAAGAATGTTTGTCCTAGCATCTAATGTCCAGATGGCATGTGCTTTACGTATGGATTAGGGTGTAGGCGTGTGGGAGAGAGTTTTTAGGAGAGGATAATTTCTTGAATTTAAATTAAGAAGATAATGTAATTATTTTCAAGATAATTTAGAATATATTCAAGAAATAGACTCCTAATGCAACTAGACCTCTCCCTCTCCTATATCCCTTAGGATTTTCGGCCATATCATCATTATATTCCATACTATCACATTGCAGAGACACATACACCCATACACACATAGATACACGTCCAAGAGAAAAATAGGCAGAGAAAGAAAACCCATTTTTTCTAAACCATTAATCAAGGAAGTGGAATAGGGGAGAAGGCTTTGGGGTTTCTCGTGCGTGGAGGTGATGCACGGCCTTGGGAGAATTTTTCCAGAAATTCCATAGTCCTCTTAACATGTGTATGTTGTGGATTGATGCCAACACAGTGGTAAAATCATATACAATTGATTTCTAGCACAAGATAGCAATTTCAATGTTGTTTTTTTATCATGATTTTGTGTATTCTTCTGCTTTTGGATTATTGCCTGCCTTTTATTGTTTATAAACTCAATATAAACTGTAATTAAATGTTTAGTAGCCTTAGGATCCACATTCCTTCATGTGGTATCAGAGCAGGTCACGAAAATTATGCTTTAAAACATAGAATCGATAGAAATCACATGTTAGAAATAGCTCTTGGTTGGCGGGCTGCCTAGGGCCGATTAGGGGCTGCTTGTACATGATTTTTGTGTGGCGTTAATGTGTGTTGTATGAGGAACTGACCTCTGTTTTGCAGCATAAAGAAATCCACTTTTGATGGCTAGATTTCATGAAATCGTGTGGATGTTTAAATTTTTCAACATGGTTGTAATTTAATTATTTGAGTTGGTGGTTTATCCAACTATTGTAATAGTTAGATTATATCTTAGAATACTGATTGTAAACTCCATATGGAGTATAGGAATGATTGTAATAGCATTAATTTGCTAGATGTTGCAATTGATTCGCGAAATTGTCAAAATAGTCAAAAGGAGAGGGTTAGGAATAATGACTGTTTTTGATCCTTTTCCAGGGTTTTTTGGCTTGATTTTGGTGTTTTTGGATCATGGCTAAACACCTTAGAAGTCATGGGTGATGGTAAGCCATGGTGGTTCAAATTCCAAATCAATTTTCCACTAGATGGTTCAATTGGGGTCAAATTGCAATCAAGACAAAGTTTTGGGTACCATGTACAATTTGAAGAATTGATGGGGTGCAAAAGACAATTTCCAAAGTCCATGTGGAGGCAAGAGACATTTCCACATACATTTGAGGTCAAATGTATGATTGTGAAAAAGTCCCAAACAGGAAGCCATCAAAAGTGGAAAGTGGTTGTTTTTAGATATTACTATTTTTGTCATGGATATTTATATTCTTATTTTATTGAATATATCATATGACTACATATCATATAGTAACATGGCCAACCACTAAGATTTTAAAAGGGCTAAATCCAATTAATTCAACTTAAGTAAGGCTAATTAAATCATAATCTAGAACTAGTTCGATTAGAACTAAAGATTGTGAATTAACTTAAGGTTAAATGCTTAGTATGAACCTAAGTACTTTAGTTAGCCTAGATCACCCTAAGGGGCCTCACCTAAACCTGAATCAACTTATAACTATTGCAATTAAAGATGTTTTATAACAAGGGTATATGGACCAAGCTTGTTTGGATTAAAACTAAAGTCAAATTGCAAGACATAGTTATAATTTAAAAGGTGTATAACTATTGTGATTTAAAGCTGTTTTAATAAGCAAAGGTCTCTAGGCTGGGTTTGCTTGGATTAAAACTAAGGAACAAATTACAAAGATATAGTTATAGTTTATAAAACCCTTACATACCAAAATATCAAGTGGGAGAAGGATTTAGGAAAGAATCCTAAGGCATTCCATTTTGGTCTATGCTAATAGTAGGAGCTATTTTGAGCTCACCTCCCTTCGGAGAATAGTCTCTTTACTAAGACTTAGCAAGATTAGATTAGAGTAAGTTTTCAACCGAAGTGTTGACGAGAGCAACCATCCCTTCGGTGGGTTTTTCGTCATGGATCGCTTCATAGAATATTGATTGGGTTAATTGTCCTTCGGTAGGCTCAAATTAAGAATATTCTAAGTGAAAAAGCTCATGGAAAAATGGTTAATCACTTGACATTAAAGGATGATATCTTCCCTTCGAAGTTCATACCATTACTCTAATGAACCCAAATATGAATCAGTGATTAGAGTATCATTGGGTAGAGTCCATCCAGCTAATGATATTTCAAATAAGTGTAACGTAACTTAATCAAAACTGCAATATGACCATCATTTCGGTGGAATATTGTGAGTAGGATTAAGACACTGTGACATCCAAGTAGTTTAAGGGTTTAACTACTATTTTATGAAGTAGATGTCAAAAGTATGAATGTTTACTTTCCTTAAATAATCCTTCATTTGCATGCATATCAAATAGCTTATTAAATTGATCAAACTGTTTGTAGATATCCAGAGATGTCAGTTGGTTCTTCTGTTCCATCTTTTAGTATTTTGCTTGAGAATGAATTGATTGGCTCGAATTATTATGACTGGAAAAGAAATTTGGTTATGATACTCACTGTCAGAGGATATGACCACGTTTTATTTCAACCCTGCCCTATTATCACCCTTGAGTCAACTTTGGAGGAGCAGACTTTTGAAAGACAATGGAAGAGAGCCAATAATATGGCTAGGTTCTACATGATATCTTCCATGTCAAAAGTACTCCAAGTCTATATTGAAGGGATGAAAACTGCTAAAGATATCATAAGCAACTTGGAAGGCACATGTGCTTAAAATAGCAGGTCGGCTTGGCAAACTGCTATTAGAGCTATCATGAGTACTAAGAGGGCTAAAGGGACGTCCGTCATAAAGCATATGCTCAAAATGGTGGAATACCTGGATGCAGCCAGAGTCCTTGGTGTGCAATTTGATGACCGAAGCCAAGTAGAAATGATACTGGAAACTCTACTTGAATCCGTTGCTCATTTCAAGCTCCACTATTATGAGGGCAAGATAGATATGGGCCTATCACATGTGATGGAGGAACTTCAGGCTGTAGAGACCACTCTAAAATCCTATGACTATGTAGATCTTACTCAGTCTTCGTCTTTTTGTCTTACTCCTCATAGCAAAAATATAAAAAAAAGGGCAAGCAGCAGAAGCGTGCGATGGATATAAATAGTAAGAGAATGATAGTGATAAGCCCTGAGAAAACTGCTTCAAGTGTGACTCCATGTTAGGCACTGGAAGAAGATCAGACCTTATGTACCTAACCAAGGGCGAGACAAGTACCTCTATTTTCTTTCTAGTTGAAATTCTTTTAGTGGCAAATTCTACTTTCTCGTGAATAGTAGACTCAGGCACCACTAATGTTGACTGCAATTCTTTGTAGAGGTTTCAAGACACCAAAAAGATGGTTTAAAGGAGATTCTGAATTGCAAGGAGGCATAAGGATCAACATATGGGCATATGTAGTGGGAAATGTTATTTTTTGTTTTCAAAAATAGATAATCTTTGAATAATGTTTTGCAAGTTTTTCTTAATTTGCGATGAACTTTGTTTTCAGTATCGTAATAGTTAATTTGGATGTTCATTTTTGTTTTGAATGGATCCATGTTTTTAGAAAATATGCAAATAATTTATTTTTTGATTATCTATGATAATATCATTGCATAACACTAAGTAGATACAGTCAAGTACATAAAGAGAAGTTTTTTCTCCTACCTATTTTTGTGCCATTTGTGTTTAGGTTAATCTAAACAAACTTTAGAGAATTGGTCAGAATGGGTCCCTGGACCTATTGGATCTTAAGCTATTGATCACGCCTCTAAAGTACAAAAGCTAAAAGTAGACTAGGTACACACAATTGTGTGAAGTCCTGGTTTAACAACTAGTTGTCACACAGTAAATTGTGCTTCATCTTTGCACACCAAGATTCCTACCGGAATAGTGCATTGGTAAGGAGAATTTGCTCTCTCTTGGAGATGTGGTAAGATTCGTGATGAATCAAGTTACCAATATCCTTTTGGGAATATACTGTTAAATAGACGCAAACATACTAAATCTAGTTCTATTTATATCAGTCCATAGGAAATCCCTAGGTTTATGGATATATAAATATGTGTCCACGAATAGGGTTGTCCATCTTATGAACTGAATGATAGTTGGAACCTAGATTGGATATATGCTATTTTATATTCAAAAGGTACAATGATAGACAAGCTTACAACCTCTAGGGGTCAAATACCTAGGGAAAGGTTGTATCAATCATCCGTGACTAGACTTAAAGATAGCGTTAGAGGAAGTCCCACCAGGTGAAGGGATCGGTTCTTAAAAACTTGTGATTCACAACATATTAGAGTTAAAGCGGAAGTGTTGAGCATTTTAAAATTTTCAACATTAACTTTTGTAATCACATGCATTTCCAAAGTAAAGTCCAAGATAATCAACATACAACATATAATATATCAAATATACTATAAAGTAAACGAGTGATAAAATGGCATATCTCCCGTTTATAGTTGAGAGAAGGTGGCATTACAACGGTGATGTTACGACGTGGTCAAGCCTCTTTCACACAAGCAAAGGCTTTAGATCGAAACACACAAACATCCAAATGTTATTTCTACAAACTAAGTAAATGTACTAGCTACTTAGTAGTAGATTAGAGCTTGCATATAGATATAAAGCAAAAAGAATAACACTTATCTTTTTCGTGCTTTGGTCGAGAGCATCAAGAAAGAAGACATAGTTCTCATCTTTTTCTTCGTTCCCGTTGATGGCCGAAATGATGATGAAACGAGATGGCATGGACTAGCCTCCTTCACAAGTATAAAGGTCATAGATTGAAACACACGAGCATCCAATAGCAAACATTGCCAACCAAGTATATGTGCTAGCTTCTCAGTGATAGATCTATGCTTGTATAAAGTTAGAAGGCAAGAGAAAAATCCTACCACTCTATCTTTCCTATGGCCGAAAATACCATGAAAGAACGGAGATAAATTTTGTCATTTTTTTTTTTTTTGCTCTTGTGTTGGCCGAAATTCATCAAGCATGGAGGAGAAGACTTGGCCTTTATATAGAGTCTTGTGTTTTTGTAAGATTGTGACAAGTGACATGTTATGTCTTCTCAAGACATCATCATTTTGCCAAGTGTCAATCATGCACACATTCAAGACATTGCCAACTTGATATTTGTCCTTTTGTGCTTTGTCTTTTAGTGCAACTTGTTGTTTGTCCTTTTGTGTTTTGTCTTTTAGTGCAACTTGTTGTTTGTCCTCTAGTGCAACTTGTTGTTTGTCTTCTAGTGCAACTTGTTGTTTGTTTTCTAATGAAGACTAGTATTTGTACTTAAACCCCAACACTTTCAGTATTTGTACTTTGATCCCAATACTTTCAGTATTTGTACTTTGGCTCCAATACTTTCAGTATTTGCACTTTGACTCTAATACTTTCAGTGTTTGTATTTTGGCCCTAATACTTTTAGCATTTGTACTTTGGCCCAACACTTTCAGTATTTTCACTTTGGCCCCAACACTTTTCAGTATTTATACTTTTGGCCCGCTTAACAATTAACGTCCAAAAATAAATAACGTTAACTCTTTAACGTGTTTCTAACTTAGTATCAAGCTCGTTAATTGCCTTATTCTTAATGTTTTTTTTGTATGTGACTTTCTAGATTCATAACCGTATAGCGATAAGGGACTATTAAACGCTTTTAATCTATTCTGAGAATGTCTTCGTCATTCTCCGAAATACTCTCACGTTCAAGAGTTACGTCTAGCAACATACGCACATCATGACAATTTATACGGTAATGAAGTCCAACTCTTATGAATCTATTTATAGTCATGAATTAGATCATTCCATTAAATATGTCCCGAGCGTTGTAGGGACCATAATACAATTAAGTCTACTAAACGATTCTATGCATAGATCTATTTGGTGGAATGCGATATGAAACCTATGGAACCTTTTCCATCATTCCATCTGTTATGTGCCCCGGTCGAGGACTTCTTCATTCAACAATCGAAATAAGATCGAATAGGACATCTCCTCATGTCGGAGGTTAACGGATCATATCTTGACAATTACTTGTAAGTTCATACCACAAAACTAAGACGCGAAAGGCCGTAACCCATCTTTTGGAAGACAGGTATTGTCCAGACGCAGAATTTAGCCATTGATATAACCGGCAGCCGTAATTTCTCAAGTCAAATGATTAATTTGCACAATTCGCAATGAATGAAAAATTATTAATCCAAAGTCATGTAGTTTTAGTCATTCTTGTCACATTTAGTGATTCATTCAACTAACAATCACCCATATGTAAGTTAGTCGCATCCCTATACTGTTATGGCACAAGGCTCACCATTCTTTATTATCAACATCTCTATGTTAATCAAAGGTAACTTACATATGATAGCCCGTACTTGATTATTCTAGGCCCGGTCAAATAATCTGAGGGCTATGAATCAATTTGAATGTTTATCATATCGAAGAAATATGACAATGTATTCTAAACACTTTTAGAATATATTTATTCTCTGAAAAACATTAAGGACACATTCATATAATGGGAATGACGGAGAATATGAATGTCACAAACAAGTCAATATGTAACATATAGACATAAATGCCATTAGGTACAAGTTAATGCCAATATATCCTTAAAATAGGCCATCTAACTATATAGTATTAAGGCATATCTCCAACACCAGGAACTGAGTATCACCAGGTCCCATAGCAATACTAGAAAAGTACAACAACGTGACTCTAGCTCACAGATAGAGCCATGTCATAGTGTGAGGATATCCAAGACACCTGATAAGTACAATGGAGAGTTTCACCAAACTGACTTCAATGATCAGATAGTGGATCCCAAGAAATATGACATCCGATGTGATTGCAGACAAATGATACCTAGCAATAGAATCTGAAATTGGATCAAGTGTTCCTATCAGATTTTGGTATCTTGTGCCCTTACCCAAAAAATTTAAACCCATTGGGTGTAGGTGGGCATACAAAAAGAAAAGTATAATGGATTGGAAGGTGAAACCTTCAAAACGAAAGCTCATGGCGAAAAGGTACACTCAGAAAGAAAGGGTTCGATTATGAGGAAACCTTTGTCCCATCAACCATGCTAGAATCCATCAAGCCACTCTAAGCCATCGTTTGATTATGAGATATGGTAGAACGATTATTAAGACAACTTTCCTTAATAGAAGTCTTGACAAGTGCAACAATATGATGTGATCGAATGGGTGTATTACTTAAGGTCAAACTTGTATAGTTTGCAGGCTTAAGAAGTCCATTGATGGACTTAAGCAAACATCCAAAGCATTCAGCATTAGATTTGATCAAACTTCTTGATCAAGGTGTTGCTGAGCCTTGTTTGTATAGTAAGCTAGAGGGGAATGTTGCTGCATTCTTGGTCTCATATGTGGACAACATTCTACTCATTGAAAATGATATAAGGATGTTGTCATCCATTTAGGTTTGACCGTCTTCTCAATTCCAGATGAAGGACTTGGGAGAAGCAAGCTGTGTCCTAGGCATTAAGCTTTTGCACGATTGCAAAGTTGTGACACTAGCTCCTCGAGTTTCATAAATTGAGAATATACTAGTAAGATTTGGCATACAGGATTCCAAGAGATGATTGTAGCATCTCAGGTATAGAGTCTCTCTATCTCAGAATTAATGTTCGAAGACATATGAGAGATAGAAGCCATAAAGGGTTTTATATGCATCAACAGATGAAAACCTTTTTTATATGTCGTGTTCTATACTAGGATGAATATCTACTTTGTGTTGAGTGAGATAAATAGATAATAGCCGAACCTAGAATAGTAGTTGAGCATATACTCAAGTATCTTTGTGAAAACGAGAAATTATATGCTAGTTCGTTAAACTTGAAGGTCTTACACCTATGAGGTACGCATGATTCAGATTTTCAGTCAAGACAGAAATTTCAAAAGCTCGGCTTTTGAAAATGTCATTACTATGCTGGAAGGGCTGTGATATGGATAAGTGAAAAACAATCCTGGATTGTTTACCCTACCATATGGACAGGGCATAACACATCACAAAAAGCAGCATAACAAGATGTGTGGCTCAGGAAATTTCGGGTAGAATTGAAGCCCATGGCTAGTGGGAACTATATGGCTCAAGAAATTCCTAACGGAATTGGAATACATGGTAGCAGTACAAATACTCATAGAGTGTACTACAGTAATGGTAGAATAATGGCAGGATAAGAAGAACCAGAGAATCATTAGATTGGGAAGCACAAAGAAAGAATAAGTACCACATGATTCGGGGAATTATCCAATATGATAATGAAGCGGTAGGAGAATGCTTCAGCCAATGGTTCAGCAGACCCTGCCTTACTGGAAGGGTATTTAATACTCTTGTAGAGGCTAAAGGTGTTGGATTAGGATAGTGATAGAACTCATTAATGCAAGTAGGTCTATGTTGGGATTGGATGCCCTAAAGACCACTAACACTAAGATATCTCAATAAAATGGTTATTAATTAGTTAACAAATTAGTACATTCTTTATGAGCATGTTATATTCTCTCTCTTATTTGATATATGTGTATGAAAAGAGGTTCCTTGATACAAGTGAATGGCATAGGTGCGAGGTGATTTGCACAAAAGGTCTATGCTATGAGGCTTGGATCAAAACCATTAGTTCATAACAGAATAGTGAAGCTGGGCACTGAAGGAGTGTGGATCCTAAGGCTATTAAACATTTAATTATAGTTTATATTGAGTTCATAAACAATAAATGATAGCCAATAGTCCACAATACCGAAATCGCCATCTAGTGCTATAAATTAACTATAAATTATTTTACCTTTGTGTTGGCGTATATACACAACACACACGAGTTTTACTAGAATATGGCTGGAAAGAATCTTCCAAACAATGAGAAGACCTCCAAGGCACAAGCATTCAGAATATTCTCTCCTATTCAAACTCCCTTGTGAATGGCAATGAAAATTGTGGGATTTTCGTCTCTACCTTTCTTAATAAATTTTGGCTGTGTATGTGTGTGTTGCTAGGTATGTGTCACGTGTCATATGTGGTGTGTGTAGGTTACCCATCTATTTATAGATTATGGTTAAGAGATAAAGATAGAGTGTTCTAGTTAGAGTAGATAACTATTTTCTCATAGTCGAACCCTTTCTTTCTGAGTGTACCTTTTTGCCACAAGCTTTTGATTTGAAGGTTTTACCTTTCAATCCATCACACTTTTCTTCATGTATATCCACCTACACCCAATGGGTTTAATTTCTTTGGGTGAGGGCACAAGATACCAAAATCTGATAAGAGCTCTTGACTCAATTTTAGATTCTATTGCTAGGTGTCATTCGTCTGCAATCACATCAGATGTCATATTTCTTGGGAATCCCTACCTGATCATCAGAGTCAGTTTGGTGAAACTCTTTGTTGTACTTATCATGTGGCTTGGATATCCTCCCATTATGACATGGCTCCGTCTGTGAGCTAGAGTCACGATGTTGTACTTTCCCAGCGTTGCTGTGGGACCTGGTGATACTGAGGATACTGGTGGAACTTCCTTTAATGGGATATTTGAGTCTAGTCACGGATAATTTATACAACATTTTCTCTAGGTATTTAATCCCTTGAGGTTGTAAGCTTATCCATCCTTATACCTTTTGAATATAAAATAACATATATCAATCTAGATTCCAACCGTCATTCAGTTCATAAGCTGGATAATCCCATACATGGACACATTTCTATATCCACTAACCCAGGGATATCCTATGGACTGATATAGATAGAAGTAGATATAACATATCTATTGCTATTTAACAATATATTCTTAAAAGGATACAAGCAACTTGATTCATTACGAATGTTACTATATCTCCAAGAGAGAGCAAATTCTCATTTCCAGTGCACTATTCTGTTAGGAATCTTGATGTGCAAAGATGAAACACAATTTATTGTGTGACAACTAGTTGTTAAACCAGGACTTCACACAATTGAGCATACCTAGTCTACTTTTACCTTTTGTACTTTAGAGTCGTGATCCATGGCTTAAGATCCAATAGGTCCAGGGACCTATTCTAACCGATTCTCTAAAGTTTGTTTAGATTAACCTAAACACAAATGGCACAAAATAGATAGGAGAAAATTTTCTCTTTTTATGTACTTGACTGTATTAACTCAGTGTTATGCAGTTATATTATCATAAATGACTGAAGAATAAACTATTTGCATATTTTCCAAAAACATGGATCCATTCAAAACAAAAATGAATATCCAAATTAACTATTGCGATACTGAAAACAAAGTTCATCGTAAATCAGGAAAAACTTGCAAAACATTATTCAAAGATTATCTATTTCTGAAAACAAAAAATAACATTTCCTACTGCATATGCCCATATGCCGGTCCTTATGCCTCATTGCAATTTAGAATCTTCTCTAAACCGTCTTCTTGGTGTCTTGAAACCTCTACAAAGAATTGTAGTCAACATTAGTGGTTTTCTCGGGGCATATCACTATCATTCTTTTACTCTGTATATCCATCTTACACTTCTGCTACTTACCCTTCTTTTTTATCTACTTGTTGTGAGATGCAAGACAAAAAGATGAAGACTGAGTAAGATCTACATAGTCGTAGGATTTCAAAGTGGTTTCTACTACCTAAAGTTCTTCCATCACATGTGATAGGCCCATATTTATCTTGCTCTCACAATAGCGGAGCTTGAAATGAGCAAAGGATTCAGGTAGAGTTTCCAGTATCATTTCTACTTGGCTTCAGTCATCAAATTCTACACCAAGGACTCTGCTTGCATCCAAGTATTCTTCCATTCTGAGCACATGCTCTATGACGGATGTCCCTTAAGCCATCTTAGCGCTCATGATGGCTTAAGGGACATCCGTCATAGAGCATGTGCTCAGAATGGAAGAAACCGTTTAGGTGAGGCCACTTAGGATAAACTAGGCTAACTAAAGCACTTAGGTTCATACTAGGCATTTAATCCTATGTTAATTCATAATCTCTAGTTCTCAATTGAACTAGTTCTAGATTATGATTTAATTAGCCTTACCTAAGTTGAATTAATTGGATTTATCCCTTTTAAAATCCTAGTTAGGGGTGTGTAACGAAACCGTCAACCCGCCCAAATCGACTAACCCAACCCAAACTAACCTATTTTTGGCAGTTTTTTAAAAATTTGGCTGGTTATGGTTTAAATTTTTATAGGAACCGACCACATGGTTTGGTTTAAGATTTTGATTATCAAAACCATAAACCCAATCCGACCTATATATAAAGAGAGAGAGAGAGAGAGAGAGAGAGAGAGAGAGAGAGAGATAACTTTTCTCTTTTCTCTACATTTTTCAATCTATCTATCCTTTGATTGAAAAAACCAAAAGACATCATGAGTAACTTTTCTATATTTTAGAATTCTACAATACAATTACTTTATTGAAATGCAACTATAAGTTAAACCGAATGTATGATTTTGCTTGGTTTGGGTAGTTTGTTTTCTTCAAATGTATTGATTTGGTTTGGGTGGTTTTGAGAGGTATATGGGTTGCCTATGGTTTTAATTTTTTCAAACAGAATGTGTTGGTTAGGGTTGAAAAATATGCTTTAACCTGTCCAAACCGACCCATGCACACCCCTAATCCTAGTGGTTAGCCATGTTACTATATGAGATGCTATCATATAATATATTCAATAAAATAAGAATATAAGCATATATGACAAATATATTAACTTCGAAAAACAACCACTTTCCACTTTTGATGGCTTCCTGTTTGGGACTTTTCTATAATTTCACATTTGACCCCAAATGTTTATGGAAATGTCAATTTCCTCCACAAGGATCATTAAATTGTACATGTACCCCATCAACGCCACGAAATTGCAATTGGTACCCAAAACTTTCGTCTTGATTGCAATTTGACCCCCATTGAACCACCAAGTGCCAATTCGGCTTAAGACTCAACCACCATGGCTTACCATCATACCTACGACTCCAAGGGTGATGCATCGTGACCTAGGCAGCCCTAAACAACACCAAAAATCTGGAAAAAAAGGATCAAAGCCAGCCACCATTCTAATCTTTTTCCATGTTCATGATTTCGGCAATTTTTGCGAATCAAATGTTGTTTCTAGCACACCTATGCTATTACATTGATTCTTAATCTCCCAAAAGAAGTTTACATTCAGTAATCTAAATAATTACCTAGCTATTACAACTGTTGGATAAACCACCAACATGAATAATAATAATTAATCATTGCTGAAAATTTAAACTTCCACAATAAACATACATTCAAGCCATCAAAAGTGGTGTTTAATCGTGCTACAAAATAGAGGTTAGAACCCTCATACAACACAAATTTAACCCACAGAAAAATCATGTACAAGGAGCCCCTAATCGGCCCTAGGAAATCGGCCAACCAAGGGTTATTTCTAACACGCAATTTCTATCGATTCTATGTTTTAAAGCATAATTTCGTGACCTGCTCAGATACCACATGAAGAAGTGTGGACCTAAGGCTACTAAACATTTAATTACAGTTTATAATGAGTTCATAAACAATAAATGGAAGCCAATAATCCACAAGCGGAAGAACACACGAAATCATGCTAAAACAATATCGAAATCGCTATCTTATGCTAGACATTAACTGTAAATGATTTTACCTTTGTGTTGGCGTATATACACAACACACACACAAGTTCTACTAGAATATGGCTGGAAAGAATCCTCCAAACAATGAGAAGACTTCCAAGGCACGACATTCTGAATATTCTCTCCTGTTCTAACTCTTTTGTGAATGACAATAAAAATTGTGGGATTTTCGTCTCTACCTTTCGTAATAGATTTTGGCCGTGTATGTGTACGTTGCTAGGTATGTGTAACTAGTCATATGTGGTGTGTGTAGGTTGCCCACCTATTTATAGATGCTGGTTAGCAGATAGAGATAAAGTGTTCTAGTTAGAGTAGAAAACTATCTCCTGATTAATTATCTTAGAGATAATTCACATTATCTCTTAATAAATCAAGATAGTTATCTCTATCCTAACAAACTCTATCCACACATGACCATGATAGAGTATCCTAGTTAGAGTAGATAACTACCTCTTAATTTCTTTATCAATTATATTAGAGATAATTTACATTATCTCATAATTAATAAATCAAGATAATTATCTCTACTAACAGACTCTATCCACACGCCTACACACATCAACCACACGCGGAAGTGTGCTTGGCACACACCATCTGGACATGCTACGAAGGACAATCATTCTTGTCCTAAAAAATATTTCTTGTCCTAATGTCCTCATCCTTCCAAATTGAGCTGCCTGTTCCTAAATAGGAAATCATACTCAATTTACACATCTGGCCAAAAATGAGAAAGTCGCAGTTCACCATAAAGGGTAAATGGTTAAGAAAGGGACCCGAAGACATAGTTGTTGTAGCTACAAAATGACCAAAATGCCCCTACTAGATACTAGTAGTATTTTGACCATTTTAACCTTAACTCATTCTACTAAAGAGTTAGGGTTGCACTCTAAGGCAACTAATAAACTTGCGAGTGAGGTTTTTTGTCTTTGACCTATTAAGCAAAATGATCGAAATGCCCCTCTATGTTTTCAACCTCAATCAATAGTAGGTTCTGCTTCGCACTATCATCATTTCTTGATTACAACTAAACCTTAGACCTTTATCTTTCCTATAATTATCACCCAATTACTATTCCCTTGTCTTAGGAGCGACCCACAAGTCTAGTATCTAATATATCCCAAGCTATATTACTAAGATCTTTGATTTTGATGACTATATAGATAACTCCAAGTGACTAACTTTATCACCTAAGATAGCATAGAATCATGACTTATATGCACGCCATATAATGGATCTAGTCCATATGTCCAACACACCGACCTGTTGACTCTATTATAAGATCTCAACTATAGTGAATCAAAACACATGTCCTAGGATCTATTGATACATCCACATATGCTCATGATACAGAGCATTAGTCACTTAATAGCTTAAGATACTTTTAGTTCTCTGACAATGATAGTAATGTCACTGAGATTGCATCTATTATAGTCCCGTTCAATGCATACACATGCATTAATTAGAGAAGTCCAGAAAGCCCCTCCAATGACCAAATGTAAGTCATCCTGCTAAATATGAGACCCTCTCATTATAACCTGACCATAATGAAGTGTCCAGTTTCACTATTCGGTTATGAACCAATGGTTTTGATTCGAGCCTTGTAACATAGACGTTCTATGCAGATCACCTCGCACCTATGCCATTCACTTGTATCAAGGAACTTCTTTGCATATACATATATCAAATAGGAGAGAGAGAGAGAGAGAGAGAGTATAACATGCTCATAATGAATGCTTTGATTTCTTAACTGATTAATAACCATTATACTGAGATGTCTTAGTACTAGTGGTCTTTAGGGCATACAAAACCTAACATATTCCCACTTGCACTAAAAAGCACTACCACTATCACGATTCAACACCTGTAGCCCCTACAAGAGTATAAAATACCCTTTCAGTAGGATAAGGTCCGTTGAACCATTGGTTGAAGCATTTCTCTACTACTTCATTATCCTATCGGATAATTCCCTGAATCATATGGTACTTATTCTCTATTTGTGCTTCTCAATCTAGTGATTCTCTAATTCTTCTTATTCTGCCATTATTCTACCATTACTGTAGTACACTCTATGAGTATCTGTACTACTATCATGTACTATAATTCTATCAGGAATTTCTTGAGCTATATAGTTCCCACTAGTCATGGGCTTCAATTCTATCCATAATTTCCTGAGCCACACAACTTCTTATGCTGCTTCCTGTGTTGCGTCATGCCCTGTCCATATGGTAGATTAAACAATCTAGGATTGTTTTCCACACATCCATATTACAGCGCCTCTGGCATAATAACGACATTTCCAAAAGCCGAGCTTTTGAAAATTCTATCCTGACTGGAAATCTAAATCTTCTATATCCCATGGGTATAAGACCTTCAGATTTAACGAACTAGCATATAATTTCTCGTTCTCACAAAGATACTTGAGTATATGCACTATTACTATTCTAGGTTTGGTTAATATCTACTTATCTCGCTCAACGCAAAGTAGATACTCTTCCAAGTACAGAACATGACATACCAAAAAGGTTTTAATCCGTTGATGCACATAGAACCTTTTATGATTTCTATCTCTCATATGTTTTCGAACATTGATTATGAGATAAAAAGAGACTCCATACCTGAAAGGTTATAATCCTCTCTTGGAATCATATATGCCAAATCTTACTAGTATCTTCTCAATTTATGAAACTCGAGAAAAAGCTAGTGTCACAACTTTGCGATCGCGTAAAAACTTAATGCCTAGGACATAGCTTGCTTCTCCCAAGTCCTTCATCTAGAATTAAGAAGACAGTCAAAGCTCAATGGATGACAACATCCTTACATCATTTCCAATTAGTAGAATGTCATCCACATATGAGACCAAGAATGCTGCAACATTCCATCTAGTTTATCATACATACAGGCTCACCAATACTTTGATCAAGAAATTTGATCAAATCTAATGTTGTATGCTTTAGAAGTTTGCTTAAATCCATCAATGGACTTTTTAAGTCTGCAAACTACACAAGTTTGACCTTAAGCAATACACCCATTTGGTCGCATCATATTGATGCATTTGCCAAGACTTCCATTGAGAAAAGCTGTCTTGATAATCGTTTTGCCATATCTCGTAATCAAACGTTGGCTTAGAGTAGTTTGAAGGATTCTAGCCTAGCTGATGGGAAAAATATTTCCTCATAGTCGAACCCTTTCTTTTTGAGTGTACCTTTCTGCCACAAGATTTCGCTTTGAAGGTTTTACCTTTTAATCCATCACATTTTTCTTCTTGTATACCCATTTATACCCAATAGGTTTAATTTCTTTGGGTAAGGGCATAAGATACCAAAATTTTTAAGAGCCCTTGACTCAATTTCAGATTCTATTGTTAGGTGTCATTCGTCTACAACCACATCGGATGTCATATTTCTTGGGAATCACTACCTGATCATCGGAGTCAGTTTGGTGAAACTCTTTGTTGTACTTATCAGGTGGCCTAGATATCCTCCTACTACGGCATGGCTTCATCTGTAAGCTAGAGTCACGTTGCTGTACTTTTCCAACGTTGTTGTGGGACCTAGTAATACTAAGGATCCTGGTGGAACTTCCTCCAATATAATATCTAACTCTAGTCACGAATGATTTATACAACCTTTCCTTAGGTAATCTTTAGAGGTTGTAAGCTTGTCCATTCTTGTAACTTTTGAATATAAAATAACATATATCCAATCTAGATTTCAACTGTCATTAAGTTCATAAGCTAGATAATCCCATACGGGGACATATTTCTATATCCACTAACCTAGGGATATCCTATGGACTGATATAGACAGAACTAGATTTAGCATGTCTATTGCTATTTAACAATATATTCTTAAAAGGATATTGGTAACTTGATTCACCACGAATCTTACCATATCTCCAAGAAAGAGCAAATTCGTCTTTCTAATGTACTATCTCAGTAGGAATCTTGATGTGCAAAGATGAAGCACAATTTACTGTGTGACAACTAGTTGTTAAACCAAGACTTTACACAATTGTGCATACCTAGTCTACTTTTACCTTTTGTACTTTAGAGGCGTGATAAATGGCTTAAGATTCAATAGGTCCAAGGACCTATTCTAACCAATTCTCTAAAGTTTGTTTAGATTAACCTAAACACAAATGGCACAAAATAGATAGGAGAAAAACTTCTCTTTTTATGTACTTGACTTTATTAACTCAGTGTTATACAGTGATTTTATCAAAAATATTTGAAGAGTAAACTATTTGCATATTTTCCAAAATCATGGATCCATTCAAAACAAAAATGAATATCCAAATTAACTATTGCGATACCAAAAACAAAGTTCATTGTAAATAAGGAAAAACTTGCAAAACATTATTCAAAGATTATTTATTTCTGAAAAGAAAAAATAACATTTCCTAATGCATATGCCCATATGCCGGTCCTTATGCCTCCTTACAATTCAGAATCTCCTCAAAACCATCTTCTTGGTGTCTTGAAACCTCTGCAAAGAATTGCAGTCAACATTAGTGGTGCATGAGTCTACTATTCACGAAGAAGTAGAATCACCACTAAAAGAATTTCAACTAGAAAGAAAATGGAGGTACCTGGCTAGCCCTTGACTAGGTACATGAGGTCTAATCTTCTTCCAGTGCCTGACACAGAGTCATACTTGAAGCAGTTTCCTCGGGGCTTATCACCATAATTCTTTTACTCTTTATATCTATCTCACAGTTCTGCTACTTACCCTTCTTTTTGATCTTCTTGCTGTGAGGAGCAAGACAAAAAGATGAAGACTGAGTAAGATCTACATAGTCGTAGGATTTCAGAGTGGTCTCTACTGCCTGAAGTTCCTCCATCACATGTGATAGGCCCATATCTATCTTGCCCTCATAATATCGGAGCTTGAAATGAGCAAATGATTCAGGTAGAGTTTCCAGTATCATTTTTAATGTCAAGTAATCAACCATTTTTTCATGAGCCTTTTCACATAGAATATTCTTAATTTGAGCCTACCGAAGGGCAGTTAACCCAAATCAATATCCTATGAAGTGATTCATGACAAAAACCCCACCGAAGGGATGGTTGCTCCCGGCAATACCTCGATTGAAAACTTATTTTAATCTATTCTTGCTAAGTCTTAGTAAAGAGACTACCCTCCGAAGGGAACGACCCACACATAGGTGAGTTTAGAATAACTCCCACAATTAGCATAGACCAAAATGGAAAGCCTTAGAATTCTTTCCAAAATCCTTCTCTTACTTGATATTTTGATTTGTAAGGGTTTTTAATAAACTATAACTATGTCTTTGTAATTTGATCCTTAATTTTAATCCAAGCAAGCCTGGTTCGAAGACCCTTGCTCATTAAAACACCTTTAAATTATAATAGTTATACACCTATTAATTATAACTTTGTCTCTCAATTTGACTTTAGTTATTATCTAAGCAAGCCCGGTCTAGAGACCCTTGCTTTAAAATGCCTTTTAATTGTAATAGTTATAATTTGATTCGGGTTTAGGTGAGACCACTTAGGATAAACTAGGCTAACTAAAGTACTTAGGTTCATACTAGGCATTTAATCCTAAGTTAATTCATAATCTTTAGTTCTCAATTGAACTAGTTCTAGATTAGGATTTTATTAGTCTTACGTAAGTTGAATTAATTGGATTTAGCCCTTTTAAAATCCTAATGGTTGGCCATGTTACTATATGAGATGCTATTATATAATATATTTAATAAAATAAGAATATAAGCATATATGACAAATATAGTAACTTCTAAAAACAACCACTTTCTACTTTTGATGTTTCCTGTTTGGGACTTTTCCATCATTTTACATTTGACCCCAAATATTTATGGAAATGTCAATTGCCTCCACAAGGATCATAAAATTGCACTTGTACCCCATCAATGCCACGAAATTCAATTAGTACCCAAAACTTTCGTCTTGAATACAATTTGACCGCTATTGAACCACCAAGTGTCAATTTGGCTTAGGACTCAACCACCATGCCTCACCATCACACCCACGGTTCCTGTTGAGGATATGCCCTAATGCTAAAGTTTGAGATGACTTTATTAAGGTTTAATGAGAATACATTTATGTGTTTTATACATTATATGATTTGTAGGATGTTCATATTCTCCATTTTGATATGAATATGTCCCTAGTGATTATCCGAGAAGAGAAATATTCTAAAGGGGTTTAGGATATTTCGCACTTTCTCTTCGATATGATAAGCATTAAGAAACAATTCGTAGCCCTTTAGTTTATTTAACTGGGACTAGAATAATTGAGTACGGGTTATCATATGTTATTATCTTTGATTAACATAGTGATGTTAATGATAAAGGATGACATACAAAATGCCAGAACAACATAATATGGACTAATAACCATATGAGTGATCTTCTATGTACGGATCATTGAATGTGACAATAAATAGTGAACTAAATGATTTCAGGTTAATAGTTTACTATTTAGTTGAGAATTGTGCAAATTAATCCTCAGACTTGAGAGATTACGGCTGTCGGTTATATCAGGGCTAAATACTGCGTTTGGACAATACCCGTCTTCTATAAGGTGGGTTACGGCCTTTTGCATTTTAGCCTTGTGGTATGAACCGACAGGTAATTGTCAAGATAGGATCTGTTAACCTCCGGCGCGAGGCAGTATCCTATGATATCTGAGATAGGTTGGTAAACGAGGAAGTTCTTGGCCAAGGTGAGTATGAAGTGATGGAAATGAGTTTTTCCATGGTAGTTATCTCTCGTTTCACCAATTCATATTTATACATAGTATCGGATGTGGACTTAACCATTTCATGGTACTTTCCTGATCAGGGCATTTGTAATAGAAGGATCGGACTGTACGCTAATTCTTGACAGTGAAATGGATTCATGAAAGACGTCATCTTCATTATCGTATACATTCTCATGGTACATTCATTGCTAGTGCGTCACTCATGAGCATGAGGGTATTTCAGTAAATGACGGAGACATTTCCAATAAAGATAAGGAGGTTTATCAAGTCCCTAATCGGTATGCGATTATGAATCTAGAAGGTTACACACTAATAAGTATCATGAATAAGTTCACCGAAAGCTTGTATTATGTGATTGGTGGCTTTAAAGTGTTAAGAGTCATCTATGTTGGTAATTGGGCCAAAAGTGTAATTTTAGAAAGTTTTAAGGTCAAATTATAATTACCAAAACTTTTAGGACCAAACTACAAATATTGAAAAGTTGTTTCAATATATTATTCTAATAGAGATTAGAATGGGCAAAAATAATATATATATATATATATATATATATATATATATATATATATATATATATATATATATATATATATATATAAAGGTGTTTATATATGTATATGTATAATGATGATATAATTTGTGAAACGCCACGTCATTATCCTAGTCATCAAATGAAAAAGGCAAATTAATGATAGGGCATTGACATGTGGCATGTGAGATATAGGATTGTCCATATCATCAATCCTAGTCATTTGAATTTGAATTGGATGAATGAGATTGACTTTTGAATAAAGACAAAAGAATCTTGTCCATTGCTTTTGATGATAGAACATTTTTGCCAAGTGTCATGAGAGAGAAAAGTTGTCCTTTGGATTGTAATCATTATAATCCAAGGCCATGCATGGCTTTGTTGATTCAAGCAAGAAAGAGAATAATGGTGATTGGTTCTTTACGCATGCAAGACAATATAATAATAAGATGACAATTTTCTCTCTCATTCCACTCATATTTTCGGCCATTGCAAGGAAGAGAGAGAAGATTGATCTTTTGCCATCTATTCCTAATGATTATGATCTATTGACATGCATGGCTTGGTTTATTGAAACAAGAAAGAGATTAATTTTGATTGGCTCTTTCTATATGCATGTAATATATTATACAAAAGATGACAACCTCTCTCTAATACAAACACACACAATTTTGGCCAAGGCAATTAAGGAGAGAAAAAGTTCATCTTCTTCCTCTTGCTTGGTGATTCTCGGCCATTACTAGGTTTTCAAGAACCATTTGTTTTTTGATAAAACACCACATACACATAGCTTGTTACATTGAAGATTTACTAGCACATTTTTGTCTTCAAGTAGAAGGTTGAGCTTTGGATGCTAGTGGACCAACTAGACCCTTCAAGTTAGAAGGACTCCATAGCTTCAAATCCGAGCTACATCATCTACCAAGTTGTCTACGAAAGGTATACCTACGGACCTTGCTATTTCATTACATTTAGTTGATATATGATGTTAGCTTGATAGTTTATGGACATATATGAAAGAATGCATGTTGATCTTTGCTAGAAATTTTTGAAATGTGCCTTGCCTAGTTTCGGCTATAATTATGTATCCATGTATATCTTTTAGATCTTGAATCCAACATATGTATGTGTAGTGACATGATATTGCATGTTGGCTTGCACCCTCCCTTCAAGTGGTCAGAGCCTTTGGTTTTTGATGTCCATAGAACTAGCTTTTTGGTCTTGTGTAGACTTCATGGTTGGGCCATGTATGTGCATGTTGTCTAGGCTGATTGTTGGCTCTCAAAATATGCAAGTGTTGAAGTTTATGATAAGTCTACATGATTGCATGCTTAGATCTTGTCTTGATCCTTGCTTATATATATAGACTTGAGCTTGCATGTTAGATCTATACTTATTAATGTCTATTTGTCACATGAATGTTAAGAATGGTTGATCTTCTTGTTGGATATGCTTAAGTATAAAGATAGTTATTGAGATTGATCTTTGCATGTTGGCATATGACCTTGAATCAAGAGATCATACTAAAAGTTTAAAAGGTGTTTCTTGAAATGATCTTTTATGTATGTTTGTAAAGTCTTTTATGCATGTTTGTAAAGTCAAAGCTTGGAAAAGACAAATGTGCCCTTGTTATTTTGAGATGGCCGAAAATATACCTTGGTGTATGAGCTTGGTGTGTTGTTTTTAATGGACATGATAATGTGCTAGTAGTTGTCTTGAAGTCCTCAAGAGTTAATATAGATTATAAGCATGTGTTAAAGTGAGAGTTTGAAAAGTTGTTTTAAGCTTATTTTAACAAGTTCATGCATATAATTAATGTTAAGGACTATTTGATGATTAAAGGATGATTTACTTGGTAAGTCAACTGGAGGCATTTGGCTTCCTTATGGACCCTCGACTTCAAGTAGACTTGATCTTGCAGTCTCTCCCATCATCCTACTCTCCCTTCATCTTGGACTTTCACGTGCATAGAATTGAGGTCACACTGAATGAGTTGTTAGATATTTTGACTGGCTGGCAGAACCTTGGTTTGGGTGTCGCGCCCGATCCCCATGTTGATCCTCTCCTTCTGTGGCCGAGCCCAGCCAAAACAGAAACAGAAGAAGGAGGAAGACGAGACATAGGAGAAGCCGGGTTATGGCATTCTTACCAAGAGATCTCTCTTAAGGAGGAGATTGAGTAGTTGACACTCTTTATGCATGATTTGGTTGTTTTGGACCGTCTTGGTATGCGATCCCAGTTTGAACAAAAATGTTTATAAATATTCGGATTAGTTTGATTATTTCTTTAAATAGTAGTGACTATTTTCAATCATTTCTAGGGGATATTTTGGAAATGATCATTTGTAAGAAATGATTGGCATTTTGTATATCTTTCATTAATAGTAATGAAATGGTCGGAATGCATATCGGAAGAAAGAATGTCTTCAAACTCAAAACATTTATATTTCATTGTTTTGCATTTATAGAAATGGCTAAATAACCAAATCATACATATATTGTCTTGAACTTTGAAATGGTCAAGAGTTAAAGACTAGAATTCTTTTATATGTCTCTTCAAATGAGTTTGATAGATTAATTATTCTTTTTGACAAAAGAGTTTGCTCAAAATAAATAATTGAATAAAATGGAGCTTATGAGACTTGTCCAGAATATGTAGGGCTATAAAAGAAGATTAGAGAATGCATCTTTTATCACCATAATCTTTCAAATTGATTTTAAACTTATACCATGTTTTAATTCTATAGCTGTATAGAATTTAAACTCCTTCATGCATAGTTTCTTTAGAGAAAGATAACTATGATGAAAATGGAAAGATAGAGATCGTTTCCATTAATAAATGAAGATGATATCTAAATTTATAAGAAAAGTTAGTGGGAGTTGATGCCTTAACAAGTCTTGTGAATTTATGATACCTTCGTTCGCCAAGGTCCAATTGAATTTTATATCATGTTGTATTTCTTGGGTAAACCGATCATGTCTTGTAAGTACCATCTATATGAAAGTACAGTGATACAATTGTTTGTTTTCTTATTGCCTGTACACCAAGTCACGATCTTAAAGTTCTCTTTAAGATGGAGGAATCTAAGAAATTTTGGTCTTTAGTCTTAATGACAGGGTATCCTTCTTTTCTTGTAGATTTCCTTCTGACTATTAAGGAAAGGTTGCGAATGGTTTTTGCACCTAATCCTTTCGCTGTTTGTATTCTCCTTTAAATGCAATGGCAATACTTGACACGATATAATATAATGAGTTACATGATAGATATCGAAGAGAATACATATAAGTTCTAGTGATCTTATTGTTATAATGATCTCTAGATAAACTTTAACCCATAATTTTAAGGTTTATGGTTATAGTGAAGTTCTTAGTGAAGAATTCACTTAAAAGGATAAAAGTGTACTTAATGGATTTATGAATTATTGGAAAGAGTCCTGAATAATAATAAGTAATTCTTTTGTTATTATTTGAGCCAAGAAGCTGCTTGACTTTTATGAGGTTTGGATATTATGTGGTTCTGTCAATTGATGATAACCGATATCATGTGATATGGTAACTATTATAGAGGCTTTATTGCACAAGCTTAAAAGAACCCGATCTCATCAAGAGCCCAAACTTGTAAAGAGTCAATTCAAGAGTTTCTTTCTTGATAAGAAAATGAATTAACAGATAAAGATCCTATAGTTGTTTCAATACATGACCCACTGATCCTGTAAAGTCAGTTACAGTTGATCACCATCTTTGGGAAGATGAGTATAGAGATACGAATGTAAAATGCACTAGATCCTATGGTTGATAGCATTAGTGCAAGTGGGAGATTGTTAGGGATATGCCCTAATGCTAAAGTTTGAGATGACCTTATTAGGGTTTAATGAGAATACATTTATGTGTTTTATACACTATATGATTTGTAGGATATTCATATTCTCCGTTTCGATATGAATATGTCCTTAGTGCCTATCCGAGAAAAGAAATATTCTAAAGGGGTTTAGGATATTTCGTACTTTCTTTTCGATATGATAAACATTAAGAAATAATTCATAGCCGTTTAGATTATTCAACCGGGACAAGAATAATCAAGTACGGGTTATCATATGTTATTACATTTGATTAACATAGTGATGTTAATGATAAAGGATGGCATGCAAAATGCCAGAATAGCATGGTAATGTGGACTAATAAACATATGAGTGATCTTCTGTGTACGGATCATTGAATGTGACAATAAATAGTGAACTACATGACTTCAGGTTAATAGGTTACTATTTAGTTGAGAATTGTGCAAATTAATCCTTAGACTTGAGAGATTACGGCTGTCGGTTATATCAGGGGCTAAACACTGCGTCTGGACAATACCCGTCTTCTATAAGGTGGGTACAGCCTTTTGCGTTTTAGTCTTGTGGTATGAACCGCATGTAATTGTCAAAATATGATCTGTTAACCTCCGGCGCAAGGCGATGTCCTATGGTATCTGAGATCGGTTGGTAAACGAGGAAGTCCTTGGCCAAGGCGAGTATGAAGTAATGGAAAAGAGTTTTTCCATGGTAGTCATCTCTCGTTTCACCGATTCAGATTTATACATAGTACCAGATGTGGACTTAACCATTTCATGGTCCTTTCCTGATCGGGGCATTCTTAACAGAAGGATCGGACTGCACGCTAATTCTTGATGGTTAAATATATTCATGAAAGACGTCGTCTTCATTATCGTATACATTCTCATGGTACGTTCATTGTTAATGCGTCACTCATGAGCATGAGGGTATTTCGATAAATGACGGAGACATTTTTAAAATAGATAAGCAGGTTTATCGGTCCCTCATCTGTACACAATTATGAATCTAGAAGGTCACACACTAATAAGTATCATGAATAAGTTCACCGGAAGCTTGTATAATGTGGTTGGTGGTTTAAGGTGTTAAGAGTCATCTATGTTGATAATTGGGCCAAAAGTATGATTTTGAAAAGTTTTGAGGTCAAATTATAATTACCAAAACTTATAGGGCCAAATTGCAAATATTGAAAAGTTGTTTCAATATAATTATTCTAATAGAGATTAGAATGGACAAAAATAATATATATATATATATATATATATATATATATATATATATATATATATATATATATAAATGTGTTTATATATGTATATGTGTAAAAATGATGTAATTTGTGAAAAGTCACGTCATCAGCCTAATCATCAAATGAAAAAGGCAAATTAATGATAGGGCATTGACATGTGGCATGTGAGATGTAGGATCGTCCATGTCATCAATCCTAGTCATTTAAATTTGAATTGGATGGATGAGATTGACTTTATTGTCCATAGCTTTTGATGATAGAACCTTTTTGCCAAGTGTCATGAGAGAGAAAAAGTTGTTCCTTGGATTGTAATGATTACAATTCAAGGCCATGCATGGCTTGGTTGATTCAAGCAAGAAAGAAAATAATGGTGATTGGTTCTTTATGCATGCAAGACTATAATAATAAGATGACAATTTTCTCTCTCCTTCCACTCACATTTTTTACCATAGCAAGGAGGAGAGAGAAGATTGATCTTTTGCCATCTATTGCTAATGATTATGATCTATTGACATGTATGGCTTGGTTTATTGAAACAAGAAAGAGATTAATTTTGATTGACTCTTTCTATATGCATGTAATATATTATACAAAAGATGACAACCTCTCTCTAATACAAACACACACAATTTCGGCCAAGGCAATTGAGGAAAGAGAAAGTTCATATTCTTCCTCTTGCTTGGTGATTCTCGACCATTACTAGGTTTTCAAGAAGCTTTTGCTTTTTGATAAAACACCACGTACACATAGCTTGTTACTTTGAAGATTTACTAGCACACTTTTGTCTTCAAGTAGAAGGTTTAGCTTTGGATTCTTATGGACCAACTAGACCCTTCAAGTTAGAAGGATTCCATAGCTTCAAAACTGAGCTATATAACCTACCAAGTTGTCTACGAAAGGTATACTTACGGACCTTGCTATTTCATTACATATAGTTGATATATGATGTTAGCTTGCTAGTTTATGGATATATATGAAAGAATGCATGTTTATCTTTGCTAGAAATTTTTGAAATGTGTTTTGCCTAGTTTCGGCTACAGCTATGTATCCATGCATATCTTTTAGATCTTGAATCCAACGTATGTATGTGTAGTGACATAATATTGCATGTTGGCTTGCACCCTCCCTTCAAGTGGTATCAGAGCCTTTGGTTTTTGATGTCCATAGAACTAGCTTTTTGGTCTTGTGTAGACTTCATGGTTGGGCCGTGTATGTGCATGTTGCCTAGGCCGATTGTTGGCTCTCAAAATATGCAAGTGTTGAAGTTTATGATATGTCTACATGATTGCATGCTTAGATCTTGTCTTGATCCTTGCTTATATATGTAGACTTGAGCTTGCATGTTAGATCTATACTTATTAATGGATATTTGTCACATGCATGTTAAGAATGGTTGATCTTCTTGTTGGATATGCTAAAGTATAAAGATAGTTGTTGAGATTGATCTTTGTATGTTGACATATGACCTTGAATCAAGAGATCATACTAAAAGCTTAATAGGTGTTTCTTGAAATGATATTTTATGCATGTTTGTAAAGTCAAAACTTAGAAAAGACAAATGTGCCCTTGTTATTTTGAGATGGCTGAAAATACACCTTGGTGTGTGAGCTTGGTGTGTTGTTTTTGATGGACATGATAATGTGTTAGTAGTTGTCTTGAAGTCCTCAAGAGTTAATGTAGATTATAAGCATATGTTAAAGTGAGAGTTTGAAAAGTTGTTTTAAGCTTATTTTAACAAGTTCATGCATATAATTAATGTTGAGAACTATTTGATGATTAAAGGAGTTTATTAGTCAAATAGGAAACTAATTACATGTCTTGATAATTGCAAAATTAATTTCACATAATAGAAGGCCATTATATTCTAATCTTGAATTTGGAAATAGTCTAATATGTTTTATTTAGACATTTCTAAGTTTAAGAAGTGTTAAAAGTTATTATATATTGATATAATGTCTTTTAATAGATTAGTGGGCTAAAATGAATGTACATAGACAAAAAGACATATTGATTTGGGCTTGGGCCTTGTGTACATGTTTTAGATTAAATTTTAGCCTTATTGGGCCACTTTTGTGATTGGGCCATGCCTTTTTGTTTTCTTTAAAGTTTTGGGCTTGCATGTGATTACTATTAATTATAAAGGGCTATGAATTAATGGGCCATTATGATTTGCATTAATGAAAGGTGTTTTCTCAAGAAAATGCAATAAGTATAGATAAGGTTTAATTTATCATGATGATGACGTAATTAAACTTATATGCTAACTTATTATATGTTGATTATTATATAGTTGATATGAATAATCATGCATATATCTATATTTCGGAAATGGTGAATTTGATCATGGATTTGGGCTTTAGGGTCAATTGTTATTGGGTTGTAATATGAGATATAAGTCTCAATTTATTTCTTGTCATTTGAGAGAATTACGTAATGATGACTTTTATGTAATTCTTCAAAATGAGCTAACAAGAAGCCCAATGGACTTTTCCAAGGAGTTGGAGGCTCAATGGAGATTTCAAGGAGTTGAAGATCTTTTAAAGTAAATAGTTTTATTTCTCTAAGCCCAAAAGCCAAGCCCATGATCTACCATTCATATATCTATGCATTCATACTATTTAAATTGCTATAATTGTGATTATTAGCTTATAGTATGTTGAATGCTTGATTACTTGATGAGATTGTATCAACTCCCTACGTGGAAACTAATATTAGATTTTCAAAAACGGTAAAAGGAGTTTTATCGTAGTCCTCCGCTATCCTCGGATATTTAATAAGACCCAAATGAATACAATCCTTCTTACCCAAAGGTAGATGATATGTTTCAAAGTAAGTTTATTAAAATCGCTAGAATGAAACATAGTGATGTAGTTGTCTGCCAAAATCTAACGGTCAACATAGCCATAAAGGCTTGAGGCTATTAATTCAATTTGAGGGATAACTAAGTGATGGCGGGTCCAATCTAACTAGGTCACCTAATCAATTATAACCACAAAGGTTTGAGATCAAGTGATTTAGGGATTAAAGTAGACCATACCATATTTAGAGAAATAGACAACAAAGAGTTGTTGACCTTTGGTATTCATGTTTCAACATAGCCACCAAGGTTTGAGGAATGTGTCTGATCAATGGAACTTGGTCATCCCACTTGGAGTCTTCTAATAGATTCATGTTTTCTCATTAAGGGAGTATGAGATTTAAAACAAATAGTGGGAGTAGCTATTTTATCTTGCAATATTATAGCTTTGCATATATTCTTATTTGCCTGCAATCTTACTTTCTGTTATATTTACTTTTTCTGCAGTTTATCATGGCTTCATTCATAAATCCTATTTTATCCATCCTTAATCATGATTATTTAGTTAGACCAAACTGCGAGAAATGGTACAAAAGTTTAAGGGTAGTCTTTCGATTTGAGAGAATTGAGTATATTATGGATGTCCCGACATTTGCTCCTGTTGATGAGACTGCATCTGAGACCGACAAGGTCACTTACTATAAATGGGTCCAGGATGACATGCGTGCTAGAGGATACATTCTTTCATCAATAAGCGATGATCTGCATCGATTCTATGAGGGGCTGTCTCATTCTGTAGATATCATTCGTTGCTTGGAGAAATCCTTTGGCGAGCGCAATCAGACTGTAAGATTCCAGTTGACCCGTGAGCTTTTTAGTATGAGACTTGAAGAAGAGGGCGACGTAAGCTAGCATTGCCTCAGGATGATTTACTTGGTAACTCAACTGGAGGCATTTGGCTTCGTTATGGACCCTCGGCTTCAAGTAGACTTGATCTTGCAGTCTCTCCTGTGACGTCTGGCTCCCAGTGCATGCATTTATCATTCATGTGTGCAACTATTTGTTTAAATGCCTACTTTTCCTATAAAATGCTATTAAGTGTTTATTTACTCTCTGTGTGCTAATATTTGTTAAATTGCTTTTAAATATCAAAATTTTGAGTTTATTTACTTTAGTAAATAATAAATGAACATTCAAATTATTTTCATCATACACTTTTTAGTAAAACTTGCATTTAAAAAGTTTTCTATTAAATTTAGTCCAAACTAAAATTTTTATTATCTTATTTCCCGAATTTCATATTTTTCTATCATTACTTAACTTATAATTAGCCTATGTTCACAAAAAATTATATTCATTGCATATATGACAAGTGATTTGCAAAAATATCTTAATATTATATGAATAGTAAACTATGTATTATTTTGGGTTTAAAGAAGTTTTCTTGCATTTATTCTAATACATCTAAACTCAAATCCATTTTAACCCACAACCCAAACCCAATATCCAACCCATCAACCCATATAATCATCCAATACATATATATACTAAACAAAATACAAAAACACACAAAAAATACTCAAATAAGCCAAAAAAGGCCAAAAATAGCCAAAAAGCCAATTACGCGAATAATGTTTTTCTTGCCAATTTTGCTCAATTTGATCTTCCAAGCCTTGCCAAGCCATCTCCAAGGAGTTTTTATAGCTTCCAAGCCTTCTCCTAGCTTCCTTGCATGTTTTAGGTGAGGGAGAATCATTTTATATGCATTTTTTTGAATGTTAGGGTTTATGTTGTGTTTTGCAAATTGTTGTATATTATGATGTAAATGCTTATGAATGCTTATAATATCTTCTAAAATGCTTAGAGAACACTCTTTTGTAAACTAATAGCATTTGTTATGGCTAGAAATTGGAATTGGTAGTTGGAGAAGACAATGAATAGTGCCATTGTAGGGTTTTGAAATAAATTATTTATTGGATTGATTTCATACTTGTAATAGATGCTAGGGATGCTAACTAACATAGAATTATAGTTGTATGGACTTGGAATGCCTAAAACTTGGTTAAAAATATAAATTTAGCTTAGGTAACAAAGGGGTTTCGGGGTAAAAGTGAATCTGGGTTGATTTGATCGATATATCTAGTGTTTTTAGGGTATATAGGTGTTAGATGTGCTTTTCTAACGCTTGTTTGGACATTGGTTAGGGTATGTGTAGTTCAAAGGCATAAAGGGAAAAATTGGTGTTTTATAAGAAACGAGGACTATCGGGTGGACTTAAGGGTTAAAAGGGTGTCATAATGTGGGGGTTGGAGGATAGGATAGTTTGTTTGTGAATTGAGAACCTTGTCTTCTGATTAGATACTAAATAGCTTATGTTAACAAAGGAAAAAAGTGGAAAATTGATTGTTTGAGCGCATCTAGTGACTTGTAGATGCTTATAATGTGTTTAAATGCATTTCTAAAGTACTTGAGAGCTTTTGGGAAAGTTGTGAGAAATGTGGCATTGATCCCCTTTGTGCTCGTATAGTTATTCTTATAATAATGCTTATACCGTATAGTTACTTCCACGATAATGCAAATATTGTACATGTTCTCGAGGGCAACATACTTTGTTATCCCTCCTTTGTATTAATGCTTTATATTAGTGTTATATTGTCATTGGATTTAAGTGCATTGCATAGTGGTTGTGCAACCATAGTGTTAGGGGCGGATGTATTGGATATCGGCTGGGCGGTAGTGGGCTTGCCAGTGGATATTCGATCTTCGTGCTCGAGTCCCTCACTCGCCTGATTCGGAGATTGCCAAGGGGTGTTGGGTTGTAGGATTTTTGGGGTACATCCAGAGTACACCTACTGAAGTATTTGGGGTTCATGCTGGCTTATCGTGATCGAGCTCGTGGTTGAGAATTGAAGAATTGGAGTGATAAGGGTTACCGATCGTATCCTCTTTAAATGTGGCATTTAATTGCTTTCTAGTGTTTATTGCTTATTGTTATTAATGTTTGATGTTCCTATATCGCATTGCACAAATCCCCTTATAAATGTTTTTCGTAACTATTCCCCTCCCTCACTGAGTATACATTATTTGTATACTCACTTCACATCATGAATCTTTTAGGTTATAACCAAAGAAAGTAAAGTTCGTGATTACGTGATAGTTCGTGCTCGAAGAGTTGTCTTACGTGTTATGCGGCTTGAGTTGTGAAAATTGTAAAGTTTTACCTTCATGAATTGTACATGCTTAATGTATGAAAGAAATGTAATTAAGCTTAACTAAGTCATTAGAGTACTTTGATAACCTAGTTTATGTAATAAGTTAATGAGGTTTGAGTTCACTGCATGTATGTAGTTATTTTAAGGAAGAGTAGGTTAGTCTTTGTATTCGGAGATGTACATTTGATTGTGAACTTCTGTTATGAACCAAGGCTCAGATGGCCTTGAGGAGTTGTTGTATGTTTGGATAAGTACTGGTCCATTTATATGTTGTGTGCAGGTAAACTATTTCTCCTATAAACAGGGGAAACTCCGTCCGTTTTTCCTAAATTTTGTAATCGGGTTTGGTAATGGGATGAGTACAGATTGTTAATAGAACTTCTGGTCTCGTGAGGGGCTGGGGTGTTACAGTTATCCTATTCTCCCTTGATCTTGGACTTTCACGTGCATAGAATTGAGGTCACACTGAATAAGTTGCCAGATATTTTGACTGGCTGGCAGAACCTTGGTTTGGGTGCCGCACCCAATCCCCATGTTGAGTCATCTCCTTCTGTGGCTGAGCCTAGCCAAAACAGAAATAGAAGAAGGAGGAGGAGAAGACATAGGAGAAGCCGGGTTGTGGCATTCTTACCAGGAGATCTCTCATTAGGAGAGGATTGAGTAGTTGACACTGTTTATGCATGATTTGGTTGTTTTGGATCGGCTTGGTATGCGATCCCAAATTTGAAAATTGTTTATAAATGTTCGGATTAGTTTGATTATTTCTTTAAATAGTAATGACTATTTTCAATCGTTTCTAGAGGATATTTTGGAAATGATCCTTTGTAAGAAATTATTGGCATTTTGTATATCTTTCATTAGTAGTAATGAAATTGTCGGAATGCGTATCGGAAGAAAGAATGTCTTCAAACTCAAAACATTTATATTTCATTGCTTTGCATTTATAGAAATGGCCAAATAACCAAATCATACATATATTGTCTTGAACTTTGAAATGGTTAAGAGTTAAAGACTAGAATTCTTTTATATGTCTCTTCAAATGAGTTTGATAGATTAATTATTCTTTTTGACAAAAGAATTTGTTCAAAATAAATAATTGAATGAAATGGAGCTTATGAGATTTGTCCAGAATATGTTGGGTTATAAAAGAAGATTAGAGAATGCATCTTTTATCACCATAATCTTTCAAATTGATTTTAAACTTATACCATGTTTCAATTCTATAGTTGTGTAGAATTTAAACTCCTTCATGCATAGTTTCTTTAGAGAAAGGTAACTATGATGAAAATGAAAAGATAGAGATCGTTTTCATTAATAAATGAAGGTGATATCTAAATTTATAAGAAAGGTTAGTGGGAGTTCTTACCCTTAAGAAGTCTTGTGTATTTATGACACCTTTGTTCGCTAAGGTCCAATCGAATTTTATATCATGTTGTATTTCTTGGGTAAACCGATCATGGCTTGTAAGTACCATCTATATGAAAGTACAGTGATATGATTGTTTGTTTTCTCATTGCCTGTACACCAAGTCACGATCTTAAAGTTCTATTTAAGATGGAGGAATCTAAGAAATTTTGGTCTTTAGTCTTAATGACAGGGTATCCGTCTTTTCTTGTAGATTTCCTTTTAACTATTAAGGAAATGTTGCGAATGGTTTTTGCACCTAATCCTTTCGCTGTTTGTATTCTCCTTTAAATGCAATGGCAAGTACTTGGCACGATATAATGTAATGAGTTACATGATAGATATTGAAGAGAATACATATAAGTTCTAGTGATCTTATTGTTATAATGATCTATAGATAAACTTTAACCCATAATTTTAAGGTTTATGGTTATAGTGAAGTTCCTAGTAAAGAATTCATTTAAAAGGATAAAATTGTACTTAATTAAATTGGAAAGAGTTCTGAATAATGATAAGTAATTGTTATGTTATTATTTGAGCCAAGAAGCTACTTGACTTTTATGAGGTTTAGATATTATGTGGTTCTGTCAATTGATGATAACCGATATCATGTGATATGGTAACTATTATAGAGGCTTTATTGCACAAGCTTAAAAGAACCCGATCTCATCAAGAGTCCAAACTTGTAAATAGTCAATTCAAGAGTTTCTTTCTTAATAAGAAAATGAATTAACAGATAAAGATCTTATAGTTGTTTCTATAGATGACCCACTAATCCTATAAAGTCAGTTACAGTTGATCACCATCTTTGGGAAGATGAGTATAGAGATATGAATGTAAAATGCACTAGATCCTATGGTTGATAGCATTAGTACAAGTGGGAGATTGTTGGGGATATGCCCTAATGCTAAAGTTTGAGATGACCTTATTAGGGTTTAATGAGAATGCATTTATGTATTTTATACACTATATGATTTGTAGAATGTTCATATTCTCCGCTTCGATATGAATATGTCCCTAGTGCCTATCCGAGAAGATAAATGTTCTAAAGGGGTTTAGGATATTTCGTACTTTCTCTTCAATATGATAAGCATTAAGAAACAATTTATAGCCCTTTAGATTGTTCTACCGAGACTAGAATAATCGAGTACGGGTTATCATATGTTATTACCTTTGATTAACATAATGATGTTGATGATAAAAGATGGCGTGCGAAATGCTAGAACAACATGGTGATGTGGACTAATAAACATATGAGTGATCGTCTGTATACGGATCATTGAATGTGACAATAAATAGTGAACTACATGATTTTAGGTTAATAGTTTACTATTTAGTTGAGAATTGTGTAAGTTAATCCTCAGACTTGAGAGATTACGGCTGCCGGTTATATTAGGGGCTAAATACTGCGTTTGGACAATACCTGTGACGCCCGAGATTTAGCCATGCATTCAATTACTGTTGCATCCCTTGTTTGCGCATTTCCTTCTGTGCATTATTAACTGCCTTCTTGAATTACTATTCACTCCGTTTTTAAACTTCATACTATTAACGAATTAGCATTTGTATTAAATCATATTAATTGTTAGAGTAGTGGGAAAAATGAGCAATTGAGCTAGAAGCGATAGGAGAGCTCGTTTAGAAAATGATTTTTGTAGTTAAATGAATAGTGTTACGTAATAACTTTATAGATTTAATTAGCTAGCCTATGTTTCACACCTTAGGCTCGTTTCTAAGCTTTCAACGCGCATTTTAGAAGCCACTTAAGCACCCAACATGACCCCACCTCAAGGCCTACTTAATATAACATAACACAAGCACATTGTAACACAAAAACAAAAAAATTTCAGCCTGTGAATAGTGCCAAACCCGACAGCCCTTCCCTTGTGCATTTGGAGATTTTTGCTTCATCAAATCATCAATCCAAGCCAAGCCAAGCCTTGAGCAACTAGTGTAGGGTGGTTGCAAGCTTCCTAGGTGCTCCTACGCACATTGGTGAGGTATTTCTCGGCTTATTTTCGCATTTCTAAATAGTTGTCAATTTCTTGATTTGTTGAAAATGTGATTAAATGTTATTGTATTACTTATCTATACTATTATACCATGTATATGAATGCTAGAGAACATATTTGAGCCATCGTTTCGCAATTTAAACGGTTGGAATCGTTAGTTTAATTCATGAGGTGAATAGTGATATTTTTTCTATGGTTTTGTGTAATTGCTCGAATTAGCTTGATTCAATACTCCTAATAGAAGCCTTAGGTGCTAGTGAAGATAGTCTAATAGCCCCGTGCACTTACATTGCTCTAGAATCGCATAAAATGAAAAATAGTCGACTTTAACAAAGGGCTTTCGGGGTTAATGCAAATCTGGGTGGATTCGAGCTTCATTTCTAGTATTCTTAGGCTACCTAGGTGCTATAGAAGCTTTGATATCCCTTCTTTGACGCCGGGACAATATATGTGTAGTTTAAAGTCATAAGAGGGAATTTGGGGCTTTCGGGGTAATCGCGGGCGTTTGAATGAGTTAGAGGGTTGAGAGGGTACCTTGAGGGTTAGTTAGAAGGTTGGGAGAGTTTCCATCGAAAAAGAAATCATTAACTTTGGTTTGGAAGAGAAATAGTTTGTAAAATAAAGAGGTTTAGGTGCAATTTCGGTTGACTCACACTTCTAAACCCATGGCATGACTTCTTGAGTGTTTATATGTGGTTTCAAGTTGATTTGGAGCTTTTGGTATGATTCTACGCTTATTTTGTATATGTTCCTTTGTAAATTGCTTATTAGCTTATATAATTGCTTCTATTCTAATTGCATCGAGGTCAACCTACTTTGTTGATCCTCTTACGTGTTAATGCTTATATTATTGCTAATAACTTGCCATTGTTAAGTGCATTGCATAGTGGTTGCGCAACCATAGTGTCAGGGGCGGATGTGTTGAATATCGGCTGGGCGGGAGAGGGCTTGCCGGTGGATATTCAATCTCCGTGCCCTAGTCCCTCATTCGCCTGGTCCGGAGATTGCCAGGGGATGTTGGGTCGTAGGATTATCGGGGTAAATCCGGAGTACACCCACTGGAGTGTTTGGGGATTATGCCGGCTTATCGTGATCGTGATCGTGGTTCGTGGATCGTGAATGAAGACTCGTGAAGATTGGTGTATAGGGGATTGTGTGAAATGTATCCTTTTAAATGTGTGGTTACTTAAGTTATCATTGTTTCTTAAATTGCCTAAGTGATATTGTTGTATAACTGTATTATATGTTGCATTGCACGCCCCGGGACTATACCCCTCACTGGGCAACAGTGGTTGCTCATACCTCGATATATGTTTCAGGAGACGCTGAAGGTGATCCCCAGCTTGTTGAGTTAGTTGAGGAAGAAGAAGTTCAGATTGATCCTTTACCTTAGTTGCTGTACCTGATAGCTTGAGGTGGTTTAAGTTCTTGCTGCTATGTGGAAGGCTCAATTGTTTATTCTATGTCCTATTTTGTGGCCTAAGGGCTATGTATATGCTTGTTGTGTAAAGTTGAAGGATAGTAGATTGTGGTGTAGAATTGGAATCCCATGTCTTGTAATAACTTTTATTCATGCTTTTATTTCCTTGCATGCTTGGGAGTGAATGACTTATGGTAGAAATGATTTATCTTTTCATTATGTTTATTGATATCCTAGAATGTCATGGCTACTAAACTCTGTTGTAAACAAAGTTCTTGCATGCTTGTGTGGTTTTGGAATTGTTGCTTGCTTCAAGGCTCGGATGGCCTTGAATCTTTATTTTTATAGCCATGAAAAGTTCGTTTACCTTGTAGTTACCTTGTTTGCAAGTTTACAGGTTTTCTGAATATCCACGGTACAGGGGAGACTCTGTCCGTGTGTCGGGTCCGACTTAACCTTTGGTTGGGGGTTGGGTCGGGGCGTGACAATACCCATATTCTATAAGGTGGGTTACGACCTTTTGCGTTTTAGTCTTGTGGTATGAACCGACAGGTAATTGTCAAGATAGTATATGTTAATCTCTGGCGCAAGGCGATGTCCTATGATATCAGAGATCGGTTGGTAAACGAGGAAGTACTTGGCCAAGGCGAGTATGAGTGACGGAAATGAGTTTTTCCATGGTAGTCATTTCTCGTTTCACCAATTCAGATTTATACATAGTATCGGATGTTGGCTTAACCATTTCATGGTCCTTTCCTAATCGAGGCACTTGTAACAGAAGGATCGGACTGCACGCTAATTCTTGATGGTTAAATGGATACATGTAAGATGTCGTCTTGATTATCATTTATATTCTCATGGTACATTCATTGCTAGTGCGTCACTCATGAGCATGACGGTATTTCGGTAAATGACAGAGACATTTTTGAAATAGATAAAGAGGTTTATTTAGGTCCTTCATCGGTACGCGATTATGAATCTAGAAGGTCATACACTAATAAGTATCATGAATAAGTTCACCGGAAGCTTGTATTATATGGTTGGTGGCTTTAAAGTGTTGAGAGTTATCTATGTTGGTAATTGGGCCAAAAGTGTAATTTTAAAAAGTTTTAGGGTCAAATTATAATTATCAAAACTTTGGGGCCAAACTGTAAATATTAAAAAGTTGTTTCAATATATTTATTCTAATAAAGATTAGAATGGGCAAAAATAATATATATATATATATATGTGTGTGTGTGTGTGTGTGTGTGTGTATTTATATATGTATATGTATAATGATGATATAATTTGTGAAATGCCACGTCATCATCCTAGTCATCAAATGAAAAAAGACAAATTAATGATAGTGCATTGACATATGGCATGTGAGATGTAGGATCGTCCATGTCGTCAATCCTAGTCATTTGAATTTGAATTGGATGGATGAGATTGACTTTTGAATAAAGACAAAAGAATCTTGTTCATTGCTTTTGATGATAGAACCTTTTTGCCAAGTGTCATGAGAGAGAAAAAGTTGTCCCTTGGATTGTAATGATTACAATACAAGGCCATGCATGGCTTGGTTGATTCAAGCAAGAAAGAGAAAAATGGTGATTGGTTCTTTATGCATGCATGACAATATAATAATAAGATGACAATTTTCTCTCTCCTTGCACTCACATTTTCGGCCATAGCAAGGAGGAGAGAGAAGATTGATCTTTTGCCATCTATTGCTAATGATTATGATCTATTGACATGCATGGCTTGGTTTATTGAAACAAGAAAGTGATTATTTTTTATTGGCTCTTTCTATATACATGTAATGTATTATACAAAAGATGACAACCTCTCTCTAATACAAACACACACAATTTCGGCCAAGGCAATTGAGGAAAGAGAAAGTTCATCTTCTTCCTCTTGCTTGATGATTCTTGGCCATTACTAGGTTTTCAAGAAGCTTTTGCTTCTTGATAAAACACCACATACACATAGCTTGTTACTTTGAAGATATACTAGCACTTTTTGTCTTCAAGTAGTAAGGTTGAGCTTTGGATGCTTGTGGACCAACTAGACCCTTCAAGTTAGAAGGACTCCATAGCTTCAACTTCAAGCTTCATCACCAACCAAGTCGTCTACGAAAGGTATACCTACGGACCTTGCTATTTCATTACATATAGTTGATATATAGTGTTAGCTTGCTAGTTTATGGACATTTATTAAAGAATGCATGTTGATCTTTGCTAGAAATTTTTGAAATGTGCCTTGCCTAGTTTTGGCCATGGCTATGTATCCATGCATATCTTTTAGATGTTGAATCCAACATATGTATGCGTTGTGACATGATATAGTATGTTGGCTTGCACCCTCCCTTGAGTTCCAAGGGTGATGCACCGTGACCTAGGCAGCCCTAAACAACACCAAAAATCTGGAAAAAAGGATCAAAGCCAGCTGCCATTCTAATCTTTTTCCATCTTCATGATTTCGGCAATTTTTGCGAATCAAATGCAGTTTCTAGCACACCTATGCTATTACATTGATTCTTAATCTCCCAAAAGGAGTTTACATTCAGCAATCTAAATAATTACCTAGCTATTACAACCATTGGATAAACCACCAACATGAATAATAATAATAATAATTAATCATTGCTGAAAATTTAAACTTCCACAATAAACATACATTCAAGCAATCAAAAGTGGTGTTTAATCGTGCTGCAAAATAGAGGTTAGAAACCTCATACAACACACATTTAAGCCACACAAAAATCCTGTACAAGTAGCCCCTAATCGGCCCTAGGCAGCCCGCCAACCAAAGGCTATTTCTAACATGCGATTTCTATCAATTCTATGTTTCAAAGCATAATTTTCGTGACCTGCTCTAATACTACATGAAGGAGTGTGGATCCTAAGGCTACTAAACATTTAATTATAGTTTATATTGATTTCATAAACAATAAATGGCAGCAAATAACCCACAAGTGGAAGAACACACGAAATCATGTTAAAACAATACCGAAATCGCTATTTTGTGCTAGAAATTAACTGTAAATGATTTTACCTTTGTGTTGGCGTATATACACAACACATACACGAGTTCTACCGAAATATGGCTGGAAAGAATCCTTCAAACAATGAGAAGACATCCAAGGGACGAGCATTCCAAATATTATCTCCTATTCCAACTCTCTTGTGAATGGCAATGAAAATTGTGGGATTTTCATCTCTACCTTTCTTGATAGATTTTGGTCGTGTATGTGTGTATTGCTAGGTATGTGTCACGTGTCATATGTAGTGTGTGTAGGTTGCCCATCTATTTATAGATGCTTGTTAGGAGATATAGATAGAGTGTAGATAACTATTTCCTGATTAATTATCTTAGAGATAATTCACATTATCTCTTAATAAATCAAGATAATTATCTCTATCCTAACAAACTCTATCCATACGTGATCATGATAGAGTATCCTAGTTAGAGTAGATAACTACCTCGTAATTTCTTTATCAACTATATTAGAGATAATTTATATTATCTCATAATTAATAAATCAAGATAATTATCTCTACTAACAGACTCTATCCACATGCCTACACACATCAACCACACGCAGAAGTGTGCCTGGCACACGCCATCTGGTCATGCTACATAAGGATAATCATTCTTGTCCTAAAGAATGTTTTTTGTCCTCATGTCCTGATCCTTCCAAATTGAGCTGTCTATTCCTAAATAGGAAATCATACTCAATTTACACATCTGGCCAAAATGAGAAAGTCGCAGTTCACCATAAAGGGTAAGAGGCTAGGAGAGAGACTCAAAGACATAGTTGTTGTGGCTACAAAATGACCAAAATGCCTCTACTAGATACTAGTAGTATTTTGACCATTTTAACCTTAACTCATTCTACTAAAGAGTTAGGGTTGCACTCCAAGGCAACTAATAAACTTGCGAGGGAGGTTTTGTCTTTTACCTACTAAGCAAAATGACTGAAATGCCTCTCTATGTTTTCAACCGCAATCAAGAGCCTATTCTACATTCTCACTATCATCCTATCTTGATTACAAATAAACCTTGGACCTTTGTCATTCCTATATTTATCACCCAGATACTATACCCTTGTTCTTGGGAGTGACCTACAAGTCCAGTATCTAACATAGCCCAAGCTATATTACTAAGATCTTAGATTTTGATGACTATATAGGTAACTCCAAGCGAGTAGGTCTATCACTTAAGATAGCATAGAATCTTGACTCATATGCACGCCATATAATGGATCTAGTCCATATGTCCAAAATACCGAGCTATTGACCCTATTATAAGATCTCACCCATCATGAATCAACACATATGTCCTAGGATCCATTGATACATCCACATATGCTCATGATACAGAGCATTGGTCACTTAATAGCTTATGATACTTTTAGTTCTCTAACAATGATAGTAATGTCAATGAGACTGCATCTTATAGTCTCGTTCAATGCATACACATGCATTAATGAGAGAAGTCTGGAAAGCCCCTCCAATGACCAAGGGTAAGTCATCCTACAAAATATAAGACCCTCTTATTATAACCTTACCATAGTGAAGTGCCCAGCTTTATTATTCAGTTATGAACCAATAGTTTTGATCCAAGCCTCACAGCATAGACGTTTTATGCTGATCACCTCGCACCTATGTCATTCACTTGTATTAGGGAACCTCTTTGCATACACATATATCAAATAAGAGAGAGAGAGAGAGAGAGAGAGAGAGAGAGAGAAAGAGAGAGTATAATATGCTCATACTGAATGCTTTGATTTGTTAACTGATTAATAATCATTATACTGAGATGTCTTAGTGCTAGTGGTTTTTAGGGCATATAAAACCCGCAATAAACTTCACTATGGTAAGGTTTTATTGAGAGGGTCTCCTATTTGGTAGGATGACTTACCTGTGGTCATTGGAGGGGATTTCCGGACTTCTCTCATTAATGCATGAGTATGCATTGAATGGGGCTACAAAAGATGTGGTCTCAATGACATTACTATCATTGTCAGAAAACTAAAAGCATTTTATACTACTAAGTGGCCAATGCTCTGCATCATGTTCATATGTGGATGTGTCAATGGATCCTAGGACATGTGTTTTGATTCACTATGGATGAGATCTTATAATAGGGTCAACAGCTCTATGTTTTGGGCCAATGGACTTGATCCGTTAGGTGGCGTGCATATAAGTCATGATTTTATGCTATCTTAAGTGATAGAGCTACTCGCTTGGAGTTATCTCTATATAGTCATCAAAATCTAAGATCTTAGTAATATAGCTCTGGCTAAATTAAATACTAAACTTGTGGGTCACTCCCAAGACAAGAGAATAGTATCTGGGTGATGATTATAGGAATGATAAAGGTCCAAGGTTTAGTCATAATCAAGATAGGATGATAGTATGAATGCAGGACCTACTCTTAATTACGGATAAAACATAGAGGGACATTTTGATCATTTTACTTAGTAGGACAAAGACGAAACCTCCACTGGAAGTTTATGAGTTGTATTGGAGTACAACCCTAACTCTTTAATGGAATGAGTTAAGGTTAAAATGGTCAAAATACTTCTAGTGGCTAGTAGGGGCATTTTGGTCATTTTATAGCCAAAACAACTATGTCTTAAAGTCCCTCTTCTAGCCATTTTCCTTAATGGTTAACTGCCTATTTCCTTATTTAGCATTTGTGTATAAATTGAGTATAGAATCCTAATTAGGAACATGTAGCTTGATTTAGAAAGGCCAGGACATCAGGACAAGAAACATCCTTTAGACAATAATGTTTGTCCTAGCATCTAATGTCCAGATGGCATGTACTCTACGTGTGGATTAGGGTATAGGCGTGTGGGAGAGAGTTTTTAGGAGAGGATAATTTCTTGAATTTAAATTAAGAAGATAATTTAGAATATATTCAAAAAATAGACTCTTAATGCAACTAGACCTCTCCCTCTCCCATATCCTTAGGATTTTCGGCCATATCATCATTCTATTCCACACTATCACATTGTACAGATACACACACCCTTACACATATAGATACACAGCCAAGAGGAAATTAGGCAGAGAAAGAAAACCCACTTTTTCTAAACCATTGATCAAGGAAGTGGAATAGGGGAGAAGGCTTTAGGGTTCCTCGTGCGTGAAGGTGATGCATGGCCTTGGGATAATTTTTCCAGTAATTCCACAGTCCTCTTTGAAAGGTATGATTAAACAATAAATCACATAGCAAGATTGACAAAGAATCATCTGGATAACATGCTAAGGCCGAAAATAATATGGTAGATTTCAAAATTTTACTTGGCAACAAAACTTGTTTCAATACATATTCTTTGTACTATGTCCATGAAACTAACATGCAAGCCATAATATATATCAACTATATATAAAACTAAGGTATAAGGAAAGATTATACCTTCAATGGATAGCCAACAACCTCGTAGATGCTCCTTGATGATACGGACTAACTACTCCTCAAATGTGAAGGATCTAGGCGGAAACACTGAACATCCAAGAACAACCTACGCCAAATGACTAAATGTGCTAGCTTGTCTTTTGATAGTTAAGGCTTATATGTGTATAAAAGAAGAAGAAACAATATTTTTCTTCTTTACTTAACTAGGGCCGAATAGGAGAGAGAAAATAAAGAAAACTTTTTTCTCTTCACTTTCTTCATAACATGCATACACATGTATATGTACAAAATAGGATTTTTCTCACTGCTATTCTTCTCTCTCTAGCTGATACGTTTTTTTCCTTTTTAAATAACAAAAAAAAAACAAATCTACCTTCTTCATATTGTTTGGCCGTGTATATGCATGGAGGAGAGAGAAAAAATATATTCTTTTAAACCTTTATTTGACAAGTGACAATGTTGTATTCTCCAATAAAAAACAACTTGGCATGCATGCAAGATTAAGAAGTCTTCTCTAGACAAGTGGCATTATTGTATACTCTAATACGATGCCACTTGGCATTCATGCAAGAATAAGATATCTTCTTTAGATAATGCTATTGACAAGTGGCATCTTTGTTCTTTTCAAAACAATGCCACTTGGCATTCATGCAAGAATAAGATATCTTCTTTAGATAATGCAATTGACAAGTGGCATCTTTGTTTTTTTCAAAACAATGCCACTTGGCATTCATGCAAGAATAAGATATATTGCTTTTGACAAGTGGCATCTTTGTTCTTTTTCAAAACAACGCCACTTGGCATTCATGCAAGACAAACATCTTCTTAATTCTAATCCCCATTAGAATAATTAATTATGGAAACACCCTTTTTCATAATTACATTTTGGCCCCAACAATTTTATTAATTACGAAATTGGCCCAAAACTTTTGATAATTATGCAATTGGCCCATTAACTCTTAATGACCAATAGGAATAATGTTAACTCTTTAACGTACTTTTCAAATCACATATAAACTCGTCAATTATTCTATTCATGATGTTCTTTAGTGTGTAACCTTCTAGATTCACAACCAAATAGCGATAAGGGACTATCAAACGTTCTTTGATCTATTTCGAGAACGTCTCCGTCATTCCTCTGAATACCCTTACGTTCAAGACTGGCGCTATAGCAACAAACGCATCATGACAATCTATTTAGTAGATGATGTCCAACTTTTGTGAATCTATTTGTAGTTGTGAATTTAAATATGCAGTCCGATCCTTCTATTAAAATGTCCCGATCGGAAAAGGACCATGATATGATTAAGTCCACTTATCCGATTCTATGCATGGATCTAAATAGTGGAACGAGAGATGACTACCATCGAAAAACTCTTTTCCACTAATCTTCTCGTGTACCTTGGCCAAGGACTTCCTCGTTCAACAACCGAAGTGAGATCGCATAGGATATCGCCTTATATCAAAGGTTAATAGATGCTATCTTGACAATTACCTGTCGGTCTCTATATCAAAAGACTAAACGGCGAGAGTCCATATTCTATGTGACACCCCAAACCCAGCACTTCATTAATTGCATTTATTAAATGGTTAACTTAGATGTAATTTAGCTAATTAATTCATTTTTTTTTTATATTTTCATAAATTCAACTGTTTCATTTCATGCATTTTATATTTTTATAAAATACTACATATTTTTAGGGGACTATAGCCCCTGACCGTGCGTGCATTGCATATCGGGATCAACGGGAAAAAAATTCACGAAATGTATGATGAATAGTACCAGCGGGATTTTTTCAGATTTTTGGCATTTGTTTTGCTGAAATTTGATCACCCAAATGACCCTTTCGCCCTTACTAAAATGCCTTAATTATTTGACCTACCATTTGACCTTCTCATGAGAATAATATAAGCCAAGACCCAAAAAAAAAGAGTCAAAAAATGGCCAAAAAATAGTTACGGGAATAGTAACTTTTTCTTGCAAAATTGCTATAGTTGGTCATTTCCATCCATTCCAAGCTTGAATCTTGAGTTCTTGAACATGTTTACACCTTCTTCAAGCTTCTCTAGCCTTGTGTGGTAAGAATTTCATCTTATTTTTGTATTTAAAAATTTTGCACCTAAACTTTATTTTTTTTGGGATTTGTTGAGATATTACTTGGTTATGCTTGTTTATGCTTAAATTACTCTTATTAATGATCATAGAGCATACTTTTGTGGTTAGATAGCATTTTGAATGGTTGAAAATGGAGTTGGAGCTTTGAGGAAAATAATGAATAGTGAAATTTCTAGGGTTCCGAAAATTTGTGCAATTTAAATTGATTCAATGCTTTTAGTAGTTGCTAATTAGGTCCTTGAGCGTGAAAAAAATGTTAGTTGCACTTGCCATGTACAAAATTTGAATAATTTGATCAAATTAAGCTACTTTAATAAGGGGTTTCGGGGTTCACTCAAATCCGGACATGTTTTGAGGTTATGGCTAGTCTTTATTAAGTATTGAAACCTTAGAAATGCTTTCTTTTCGCTTGTTTGGATTCCGAAATTGGTACTTGTAGTGTAAACCCACAAATAGGAATTTTTGGTATTTTCGTGTACTTGTACTCTAGGTTATGATTTGGAGGTTCTAAATGAGGTATTTAGGTATCCTTAGATTGATAGGATGGTTAGCTAGCTTAACTTGATCATTGAATTCCAATAGGAAGCTAAATAGCCTAGTTTAACAAAAGGGAAATGAATGAATTAATTGGTTTAGTACTTGTATTGCTTTGTAGTTGCTCCTAGAGTGTCTAAATGCTATTCTAAGGTATGTGTGAGCTTTTGGTTAAGTTTTGTGAAAAGTATAATATTGACCCCTTTGTATTCGCATAGTTAATTTCATAATAATTGCTTTATAATTGAGTAATTAAATGTTTATATGCCTTTGTGTAGTGTACGTATTATAGTAGTGAAGTCTCGTGAATTAAGTTTCTTGGTTTACATGGCTTTATGAACTAGCTTTAGTTGACAATAAGAAACCACTTCTTATGCATATAGTTGATTGTATTAGGTAGTGATAATTGAAGGGAATTGATGCTTTTGGAGAATATTGAGGGAATCTTGGCTTAATTCGCGTAGGTTTGACTTCCTAAAAGGTAAGGGATCATTTCTATGTGCATTCTATGTGTCTTATCCTGTTATATGCTAAATATTTGATACTAAGTGATTTAAGTGTTTTAGTTGGATTAGTTTAGCAATTATAGACTAATGAATGTATCATATTTCATCTTATGGCGTGATTGATGATGTGTGTGCTCGAGGACAACCTCTTTTGTTGTCTTCCTTGTTTGTATATCGGCTTATTTTGTTATATTGTTATTATTATTGCTTCCTGTGTTATCGAGTCAAGGGTTGCGCAACCTTATCGTCGGGGCGGATGCGATGGGCCTCTCTGGGCGGCAGCGGGCTTGCCAAGGTTGGTTGCTCTAGCTCCGTACCCTATTCCCTCACTTGCCTGGTCCGGAGATTGCCAGGGGGTGTTGGGTCGTAGGATTGGGTACATCCGGAGTACCCTTTGGTGTTTGGGATGCCGGCTTATCGTGATCGAGATCGTGGTTCGTGGATCGTGAATGAAGACCAAGTGAAGATTGGAGTACTGGGGTTAAGTGAATGTATCCTTTTTAATATGTGGTTACTTAAGCTTTTGTCATTCTTGAATGGTTTAATTGCTATTATTGTTTAACTATATTACTTGTTGCATTGCACGCCCCGGGAGACTTTATCCCTCACTGGGCAACAGTGGTTGCTCATACCTCGCTAACATGTTTCAGGTGGCGCAGTTGAAGGAGTTGCCTTAGTTGCTGTGTGATTGTTGTCTGAGGTGGATGTGCTTTCTAGTTGCTATGTGAAGAATTTGTTGTTCTATGTTATAATCTGTTTTGGGGCCTTAAGGCTCATATATGTATTTGTGTAATATGTAAGTTGGAAGCCAGATGACTGTATTAGCAGTGGTAATTCTATGGCTTGTAATAACTTATATTTCTATTTCTAGTTGCTTTGCATGCTTGGGTGTGATTGTTTTGATACATGTTGGTTCAACTTCTAAGTATGTTTCAAAGTTATCATAGAATGGCATGATAAGCGGTTTTATGAAGAAGTCAAGTTGGTTGCATGCTTGTGTGAATCTAAACTATTGTATGCCTCAAGGCTCGGATGGCCATGAACCTTTGAACTTTAGTTATAAAAGCTTGCCTTATTGTGTTGTGACTTTCTTGAGTGTTTACAGGTTTTCAGAATGTCCACGGTACAGGGGAGACTCTGTCCGTTTTTCTGTAAAATTTTGAGACCGGGTTGGGATTGGGTTAAAAATAGCTTGGTTATTAGAGCCTCCGGTCTCGTGAGGGATCGGGGCGTTACAGGTGGTATCAGAGCTTAGATGCTCTTAGCCGGGATAGGGTCTTCGGACTGCTGGGTTGTCACCCCCCGACACAACCCCCAAGCTAAAGGTTAAGTCCGGACCCGACACACGGACAGAGTCTCCCCTGTACCGTGGACATTCCAAAAACCTGTAAACACCTAAACAAAGTCCCAACAATACAATACAAGCTTTTCTCAATTAAACAACAAAGCTATAAGGCCATCCGAGCCTTATGGTAGACAATATCTCCAAAACACACAAGCATGCGAGAACTTGTTATCAGCATAGTTTTATAATCATAACATTCTAGGAAATCAATAAAACAACTTAAAGGATAATGCATTCTACATTAACCATCCACTCCCAAGCATGCAAGGAAATAAAGGCAAGAATAAAAGTTATTACAAGACATGGCTTCCAATTCTACACCACAATCTACTATCCTTCAATTTGCACAACAACATATACATAGCCCTTAGGCCACAAAATAGTACGTAAAGTAATCAGATGAATCTTCCACATAGCAGCAAATTCAATAACCACCTCAAGCTATCATGCACAGCAACTAAGGTAAAGGCTCAATCTGAACTTCTTTTTCCTCAACTAAATCAACAAGCTGGGGATCACCCTCAGCGTCTCCTGAAACAGATATCGAGGTATGAGCAACCATTGTTGCCCAGTGAGGGATATAGTCCCGGGGCGTACAATGCAACATATAATACAATTATACAACAATAACACTTAGACAATTAAAGAAACAACGATAACTTAAATAACCACACATTTAAAAGGATACATTTCACTCAATCCCCTATACAACAATCTTCACTGGTCTTCAATCACGATCCACGAACCACGAGCACGATCACGATAAGCCGGCATAACCCCAATCACTCCAGTGGTTGTACTCCGGATGTACCCCGAATCCTACGACCCAACATCCCCTGGCAATCTCCGGACCAGGCGAATGAGGGACTAGGGCACGGAGTTTGAATATCCACCGGCAAGCCCTCTGCCGCCCAGCCGATATTCAACACATCCGCGCCTGACACTATGGTTGTGCAACCACTATGCAATGCACTTAACGATGGCAAGTTAATAGCAATAATATAAGCATTAACACATATGAGGATCAACAAAGTAGGTTGACCTCGATGCAATCAAAATAGAACAATTATATAAGCAAATATGCAGTTTTGCAAAGAGACATTACAAAATAACCATAGGATTATACCAAAAGCTCCAAATCAACTTAATATCACATATAAACACTCGAGAAGTCATGTCGTACGTTTAGAAGTGTGAGACAACCGAAATTACACTTAACCCCTTCATTTTACAAACTATTTCTCTTCCAAACCAAAGTTAATGATTTCATTTTCAAAGGAAACTCTTCCAACCTTCTAACTAACCTTCAAGGTACCCTCTCAACCCTCTAACTCATTCAAATGCCCGCGTTTACCCCGAAAGCCCCAAATTCCCTCTTATGGCTTTAAACTACACATACATTGTCCGGGCTTCAAACAAGGGATATCAAGGCATCTATAGCACCTAGGTAGCCTAAGGATACTAGAATTGAAGCCCGAATCCACCCGGATTCGCATTAACCCCAAAAGCCCCAAGTTAAAGTCGGCTATTTTCCATTTTTAGGCGATTTAAGGGCAATGCAAGTGCACGGGGCTATTAGGTTATCTTCACTAGCACCTAAGGCATCTATTAGAAGCATTAAATCAAGCTAATTCGAGCAATTACACAAAACCCTAGAAAAAATATCACTATTCACCCTAAAAATCAAACTAACGATTCTAACCGTTTAAATTGCGAAACGACGGTTCAAATGTGTTCTCTAGCATTCATATAGATGGTATATTAGCATAGATAACAATTACAATGGCATTTAATCATATTTTCAACAAATCAAGAAATGAGCAACTATTTAAAAATGCAAAAACAAGTCGTGAAATCCCTCACCAATGCGCGTAAGAGCCTCTAGGAAGCTTGCACACACCCTAATCTAGTTTCTCTAGGCTTGGAGTGGCTTGAATCGAAGAGTTGAAGAGCAAAAATGGTTTTTCCTCACTGTTTTCTGCTGTCGGCCAGCTCCTGCTCCAATTTCAGCTTTTATTTTATTTTTTTTCTTTGTTATCTAATGAGCTAAATAAGGTTATTTAATGATTGGCTAAGGTGGGGTCTTGATTGGGTGCTTATGTGGCTTCTAAAATGCGCGTAGTAAGCTTAAAAACGAGCCTAAGGTGAAACATGTGTGCTAGTTAATTAAATCTTTAAGTTAGTTACGTAACACTATTCATTCAACTACAAAAGTCATTTTCTAAACGAGCTCTCCTATCGCCTCTAGCTCAAATGCACATTTTTCTCATTATTTTAATAATTAATATGATTTAATAAAAATGCTAATTAACTAATAGAAGGCAGTTTAAAAATGGAGTGAATAGTAGTCATAAAAGTCAGTTAGTAAGGCACAGAAATAAATGCGCAAACAAGGGATGCAACAGTAATTAAATGCATGGCTAAATCTCGGGCGTCACATCCTCTCCCCCTTAATCTAATTGCGTCCACGCAATTCTTACATGATTCGGCGAATAACTCTGGATACCGTTCCCGCATCTGATCCTCTCTTTCCCACGTCGCATCCTCTACTCCGTGATGATCCCACAGAACTTTAACCATCGGAATGCTTTTAGTCCTCAGCTCCTGAACTTTCTGATCAACAATTCGAAGAGGTTTCTCAGTGTAGGTCAAAGTTTCACTGATCTCTAGCGGTTCCGGCTCAAGTATGTGAGAGGGATCTGGCTGATACTTCCGAAGCATAGAAACATGGAATACATCATGAATTCTACCCAGACTGGGAGGTAAAGCTAGACGGTAAGCTAATTCACCAACAGTTTCTGTTATCTCAAATGGTCCCACATATCGAAGGCTGAGTTTACCTCCTTTACCATGCCGAATCAACCCCTTGCGAGGAGAAATCTTCAGAAATACTCGATCCCCTACAGTAAATTTCAGATCACGACGGCGTCTATCTACATAACTCTTTTGCCGACTCTGAGCTGTAAGCATTCTTTTTCTGATAAGCTGCACATGATCAATCATTTTGTTCATTTCAGGTAAGAGAGTAGGGTCGATAGTCTTCATTTCACCAACATCATCCCAGTAGAGATGAGACCGGCATTTACGCCCATAAAGTGCCTCATAAGGTGCCATACCAATAGTAGCTTGATAACTATTGTTGTAGGCGAACTCTGCTAGTGGCAAATACTTCTTCCAACTCTTACCGAAGTCCAGAATACAAGCCCGTAACATATCCTCGAGGATTAAGATAGTTCTCTCGGATTGACCATCTGTCTGAGGATGATAAGCTGTACTGAAATTCAAATTCGTGCCCAAAGCTTTCTGAATCTTCTGCCAGAACTGAGATGTGAATCTGGGATCTCTATATGACACGATACTCTTTGGATTTCCATGTACCCGGACAACATTCTCAATATACAACTCTACCAGTTTATCAAGAGAATCAGACTTCCTTTTAGCAATAAAATGAGAAGTCTTGGTCAGTCTATCCACAATAACCCAGACTGAGTCATTACCCCTCGAAGACCTCGGTAAATCTGATACGAAATCCATAGTAATATGATCCCATTTCCAAACAGGAATAGCCAAAGGCTGCAACAACCCTGCAGCTCTCTGATGTTCTGCTTTAACTTTATGACAAGTAAGACATCGGGCAACATAGTCAGCAATTTCTCTCTTCATATTATTCCACCAGAAATTCTGCTTTAAATCTTTATACATTTTCATACTGCCTGGATGGATAGTATATCGAGAACTGTGTGCTTCATCAAGAATATCCTTCTTTAGAGTTGGATCATTCGGAATACAGATTCTACCCTTGAATTTAAGAATACCATCGTCGTGCAGTTTGAAATCCGACTCTCCCCCTTTAGAATTCTCTAAGACTTTCAACAATTGAAGATCAGCCTGTTGAGCTTCTCGAATCCTGGATAACAACAGAGATTGAATCTGCAAACTTGCAAATTGAATACCAGAATTTGAAGTACTAGGCTTCCATAAGCACAATTCTTCCATGAATTCCCAATTCTTGATAATCAAGCTAGCAACAGTAGCCTTTCGGCTCAAAGCATCAGCAACAATATTGGCATTACCCGGAAGATAGTTAATGGTGCAGTTATAGTCCTCAAGTAATTCCAACCATCGCCTCTGCCTCATGTTCAACTCTTTCTGTGAAAACAGATATTTCAAGCTCTTATGATCAGTGAAGATTTCAAATTTGTTGCCCCAGAGATAATGACGCCATTTCTTTAATGCAAGGATAATAGCTGCAAGCTCAAGATCATGAGTCAGATAGTTGAGTTCATAAGGCTTCAGTTTCCTGGAAGCATAAGCAATAACCCGGCCATTCTGCATCAATACACAACCCAGACCTTCCTTCGAAGCATCACTATAGATCACCAGATTATCATAACCCTCAGGTAAAGCAAGAATAGGAGCTGTAGTCAATCTCTTCTTCAATTCCTGGAAGCTGGCCTCGCATTTATCATTCCAGTCAAACACTGTTTTCTTCTGAGTAAGCTGAGTTAAAGGCCCTGCAATCTTAGAGAAATCCTTGACAAACCTCCGATAATACCCAGCTAAACCAAGGAAGCTACGAATTTCCGTGACAGTTTCAGGTCGTTTCCAAGATAACACAACTTCAATCTTCGCTGGATCAACAGAAATACCATCCTGCGAGATAATATGGCCAAGAAAAGCAACTTGCTTAAGCCAGAATTCACATTTGCTAAACTTTGCAAATAACTGATGCTCCTGAAGAGTCTGCAACACAATTCTGAGATGTTGTTCATGTTCCGCCTCAGATTTAGAATAGACAAGGATATCATCAATAAATATGACCAAAAATTGGTCTAGATAAGGACGGAATACCCTCTGCATTAAGTCCATGAATGCGGTGGGAGCATTAGTAAGACCAAACGGTAAGACAACAAACTCATAATGGCCATATCGAGTTCTGAAAGCAGTTTTAGGAACATCATCTTTCTTAATCCTCAGCTGATAATAACCCTGCCTCAGATCAAATTTAGAGAATACCCTGGCGCCTTGCAACTGATCAAATAACTCTTCGATTAAAGGCAAAGGATATTTATTTTTGATGGTTATCTGATTAAGACCCCGGTAATCAATGCATAGGCGAAGAGATCCGTCTTTCTTTTTAACGAATAGAACTGGCGCACCCCACGGTGAAGAACTCGGCTGAATGAATCCCTTCTCAAGCAAGCCCTGCAATTGAACTTTCAATTCCTGCAATTCAGGTAGAGCCATTCTGTACGGAGTCCTAGAGATAGGTGAAGTCCCCGGCAATAAATCAATCATGAACTCTATCTCTCTATCAGGCGGTAACCTAGGTAATTCCTCAGGAAAGACCCCCAGAAACTCCCTCACGATAGGTACATCATTCAATTTCAATTGATCCCCAGGTTGATTAATCAAATATGCAAGATAAGCCTCACAACCCTTACTCAATAATTTAGATGCCCTAATAGAAGAAATAATAGGAGTTCCCGTAGATTTTCTACTACCAACTATTTTAAGTACAGGCTGGTCAGGCATTTCTAGATACACAATCTTCTTTCTACAATCAAGCTGGGCATAATATTTACTTAGCCAGTCCATCCCCAATATAATTTCAAAGTCATTGAAGGGTAGGATAATCAAATCAGCAGGAAAAACACGACCCTCAATAAATATACTACATGCTCTGCAAATAGATCTAGTAACAAACTTCGGACCCATAGGAGTATAAACCACAATCTCATGCAACAGTTTATCATGTTTCAATTTAGCATTTTGTGCACAAGTAGGAGTAATAAAAGAATGCGAAGCCCCGGAATCAATTAAAACCTTAACTGACTGATCATTAAGAAGAAAAATACCTTCTACCACAGCAGTAGTGTCCGGAAGCTCCTCAGTATCCAAAGCGAATACACGGGCCTGACCTCGTGGTGGTGGTGCTGCAGCTGGTGCCCTGGTCTGAGAGTTCTGAGCTGATGTCTGACCCCTAGGTTTCTTAAATTTCTGACAGTCTTTAACCCTGTGCTGATCACTGCCGCAACCTGTACACTTGTTATGTTTCTTCCAACAAACATCCTCAGTGTGACCCTGACGCTGACAGAAGCTGCACTGCTGGTGACGTCTTGCAATAGGGCCTCCCGAAGGAGCTCTGTAAGTAGAGGTAGCTGAACTACCCTGCTGCGAACCGGGGACTGCTGGACGGAACTGACTCTGAGTCTGACTCTGGACTGGTCGTGCCTGAGTCTGAGTAGGCCCTGTGTAACTCTGAGTCTGCCTCGGCGGTGAACTCTGCCCAACTGATACAGCCTGCCCCTGGTACCCTTGACTCTGAGACTGAAGCCGTTTACTCGATTGACTGGTCTCGGCTAACACATCGGCCTTCCGTTTCTCATATCTCGAGGCAGCTCGGACTACTGCAGCATAGTTAGGAAAATCATTTGAAGACAAGTTCAGCATAATATCTCTCCTCAAACCCAGGATGAACCTCTGAATCTTCATGTCCTCCGGCTAAATTAAAGCTGGTGCATAACGGGAAAGCCGGGTAAAAGTAGCCTCGTATTGATCTACCGTCATACTTCCCTGCTTCAAGTTTATGAACTCAGTTTGTCGCCTCTCGCGGGCAACTACCGATATATACTTGTCTCGAAATTCTCGGACAAAGTCGGCCCACGTATGATGAACTCCCTCAGCTCCCCATTTCTCACTGATGGTATTCCACCAATCTTCAGCATCACCCTCGAGAAGGAAAGTAGCATAAGTAATCTTCCTGTCATCATGGCACTCCAGTATTGCTGCCACTCTCTCAAACTTCCTTAACCACATCTCAGCTTTCATATCGTCCGGCTCCCCAAAGAAAGTATAGGCCCCATGATGTATAAACTGATCATATAGATTACCTCCGGTAGGGCCACTACCTCCGGCTCTCGCAGTCTGATTACCTCCAACGACCCCTGGCTGACCCTGTTGTGTAACAAACTGGGCGATAGTGTTCATAACAGTGGCCATCGTGGCCAAGATCTGTGCAATGCTCGGTTCTTGAACCTGCGGTGCATTTTCGGCCACCTCAGCTTCTTGCCCATGAACCCCCTCGGGTTCTCCACCAACATTCGGATTATCAGCACGACGGCGAGGCCCCATCTCGAATAGCTAGAATGCAAAGTGTTATGACAGGTATATATGTGTATATATGCAATTTATAAGTAAACACATAAAGAAAGTCCAATTAGATTCACATAAAGTCAAGTACATAGAAGTTCAAATAAATATTCCACATTCTTGAAGTACACATAAATCACTAGATCATACTTGACATTCTAGACTCTTGATATTCCATTTCCATGCTAGCATGTTCATTCCTTATTCAAATTTCACTTAGGTCAATCAAAATCAAGGACTCGTGTATTCACAAAGTCACATAACAAATCTCTACCCACAGGCCGAGAAATTTAACCCGGCTTCATGCAATCTATAGCTCTGATACCACTTAAATGTCACGCCCCGACCCAACCCCCAAGCAAAAGGTTAAGTCCGGACCCGACACACAGACAGAGTCTCCCCTGTACCGTGGACATTCCAAAAACCTGTAAACACCTAAACAAAGTCCCAACAATACAATACAAGCTTTTCTCAATTAAACTACAAAGCTATAAGGCCATCCGAGCCTTATGGTACACAATATCTCCAAAACACACAAGCATGCGAGAACTTGTTATCAGCATAGTTTTATAATCATAACATTCTAGGAAATCAATAAAACAACTTAAAGGATAATGCATTCTACATTAACCATCCACTCCCAAGCATGCAAGGAAATAAAGGCAAGAATAAAAGTTATTACAAGACATGGCTTCCAATTCTACACCACAATCTACTATCCTTCAATTTGCACAACAACATATACATAGCCCTTAGGCCACAAAATAGTACGTAAAGTAATCAGATGAATCTTCCACATAGCAGCAAATTCATTAACCACCTCAAGCTATCAGGCACAGCAACTAAGGTAAAGGCTCAATCTGAACTTCTTCTTCCTCAACTAAATCAACAAGCTGGGGATCACCCTCAGCGTCTCCTAAAACAGATATCGAGGTATGAGCAACCACTGTTGTCCAGTGAGGGATATAGTCCCGGGGCGTGCAATGCAACATATAATACAATTATACAACAATAACACTTAGACAATTAAAGAAACAACGATAACTTAAATAACCACACATTTAAAAGGATACATTTCACTCAATCCCCTATACACCAATCTTCACTGGTCTTCAATCACGATCCACGAACCACGAGCACGATCACGATAAGCCGGCATAACCCCAATCACTCCAGTGGGTGTACTCCGGATGTACCCGAATCCTACGACCCAACATCCCCTGGCAATCTCCGGACCAGGCGAATGAGGGACTAGGGCACGGAGTTTGAATATCCACCGGCAAGCCCTCTGCCGCCCAGCCGATATTCAACACATCCGCCCCTGACACTATGGTTGCGCAACCACTATGCAATGCACTTAACGATGGCAAGTTAATAGCAATAATATAAGCATTAACACATATGAGGATCAACAAAGTAGGTTGACCTCGATGCAATCAGAATAGAACAATTATATAAGCAAATATGCAGTTTTGCAAAGAGACATTACAAAATAACCATAGAATTATACCAAAAGCTCCAAATCAACTTAATATCACATATAAACACTCAATAAGTCATGTCGTGCGTTTAGAAGTGTGAGACAACCGAAATTACACTTAAACCCCTTCATTTTACAAACTATTTCTCTTCCAAACCAAAGTTAATGATTTCATTTTCAAAGGAAACTCTTCCAACCTTCTAACTAACCCTCAAGGTACCCTCTCAACCCTCTAACTCATTCAAATGCCCGCGTTTACCCCGAAAGCCCCAAATTCCCTCTTATGGCTTTAAACTACACATACATTGTCCGGGCTTCAAACAAGGGATATCAAGGCATCTATAGCACCTAGGTAGCCTAAGGATACTAGAATTGAAGCCCGAATCCACCCGGATTCGCATTAACCCCAAAAGCCCCAAGTTAAAGTCGGCTATTTTCCATTTTTAGGCGATTTAAGGGCAATGCAAGTGCACGGGGCTATTAGGTTATCTTCACTAGCACCTAAGGCATCTATAAATCAAGCTAATTCGAGCAATTACACAAAACTCTAGAAAAAACGTCACTATTCACCCTAAAAATCAAACTAACGATTCTAACCGTTTAAATTGCGAAACGACGGCTCAAATGTGTTCTCTAGCATTCATATAGACGGTATATTATCATAGATAACAATTACAATGGCATTTAATCATATTTTCAACAAATCAAGAAATGAGCAACTATTTAAAAATGCAAAAACAAGTCGTGAAATCCCTCACCACGTAGGAGCCTCTAGGAAGCTTGCACACACCCTAATCTAGTTGCTCTAGGCTTGGAGTGGCTTGAATCGAATAGTTGAAGAGCAAAAATGGTTTTTCCTCACTGTTTGCTGCTGTCGGCCAGCTCCTGCTCCAATTTTAGCTTTTATTTTTTTTCTTTGTTATCAAATGAGCTAAATAAGGTTATTTAATGATTGGCTAAGGTGGGGTCTTGATTGGGTGCTTATGTGGCTTCTAAAATGCGCGTAGTAAGCTTAAAAACGAGCCTAAGGTGAAACATGTGTGCTAGTTAATTAAGTCTTTAAGATAGTTACGTAACCCTATTCATTCACCTACAAAAGTCATTTTCTAAACGAGCTCTCCTATCGCCTCTAGCTCAAATGCACATTTTTCTCATTATTTTAATAATTAATATGATTTAATAAAAATGCTAATTAACTAATAGAAGGCAGTTTAAAATGGAGTGAATAGTAGTCATAAAAGTCAGTTAGTAAGGCACAGAAATAAATGCGCAAACAAGGGGTGCAACAGTAATTAAATGCATGGCTAAATCTCGGGCGTCACATGGGTAGTGAACCTCGAGTGCGTGCTTGTGAAATGTATCTTGATTAGGTGTGTGCTTCGTGTGCTTTGAGAATGTGAGTGTCTTTAGTGCAATCTTGTATCCTGAACTTAATATGTGATCTATGTGATAGTGATGTGTACTGTGTGTTAAATACTTGTAAAGTGTAGTGATATATAGCTAATCATGAATCGAATTGATCTCATGAATCGCTACTTGCTCGAAATATTGATTGTAACTTGTATACTTGAGTGTCTTGGCTTAGTTGTGATATGAATTGTATTCATTGCGCGTGACTCGTATTTGAACTATCGTGTTGATTAACTTTGTGTTATAAAACTTTTGGTTATATAATAGCTTGTGTGATATATGTCATAATCTCCTAATATATGAACATTACATCAATTACATTAGGTGATATCTTGGCATTCATGCATTGTCCCCTTAAATCGGTAAGTAAGCATTCTCCCCTGAAAGAGATGGCTATTGATGCTGACTGGTGAGAGAATAATGGTTCAACCGGCTATTGGGATCAGTGAAGGGATTTGATGCCCCGAGGTTAAATTTGGACTCTCTTGGCACTTCTTAAACGGTACTTTTTGACTGGAACTCCTATTTGGGAATCTCGGATAGATCTTCTAGTTGGCGTCATATGTGGAGGTCTTATTTGATACTCTTATTCAAAAGAATTCATCTTTATGAGTATTGGTCAGTATTCTTTGCGCACACTCCCACTTGGATTTCTTGTTCGGGATTTTACCTATGGTACCACCTTGATATTCTTATTGGGTATTTTCTTCAGTATTTTCGTCTGGTATTCTTGCCTAGAGATTATTTGGTATTTCCTTTGAACTACTGGTATAACGAGCATATTAGGGATTCTTATATGGTGATTCATAATTAGAGAGATTCTTGTTCCAACTTCTGGATTCGTATACTTATTCGGAGCCTTTATTTAGCATCCTTAATCAGATTTATTGGTGGTATTTTCTCGGAGTCCCAAGCTGGACATCTAATTAGGCCTTTATTTGGCAATCTTGAGCCTTTATTTGACAGTTAGAGTTGGGATTCATCGGACTTCCTTCTTGGGAATTTCTTGATATTATCCGGGCGTTTTGGATATTAGCTGCGTACTCTTCTTAATGAGATTTCTTTTGGTGCTCTCTCAGCATTTGTGAATGGCCTCCTCGTGTGACATTCTTACCGGACTCCTATTGGGTATTTTCATAGGAGCGTTTATTTAGCTACCCCACTCGGGTTTCCTTCAGTGATGTTCGCTCTTCTTAGTCTCCTTCGGCATTACACTTCTTGACTACAAGTCTGACGGAAACTGTGGTAATTCTATGGCTTGTAATAACTTATATTTCTATTTCTAGTTGCTTTGCATGCTTGGGTGTGATTGTTTTGATACATGTTGGTTCAACTTCTAAGTATGTTTCAAAGTTATCATAGAATGGCATGATAAGTGGTTTTATGAAGAAGTCAAGTTGGTTGCATGCTTGTGTGAATCTAAACTATTGTATGCCTCAAGACTCGGATGACCATGAACCTTTGAACTTTAGTTATAAAAGCTTGCCTTATTGTGTTGTGACTTTCTTGAGTGTTTACAGGTTTTCAGAATGTCTACGGTACAGGGGAGACTCTGTCCGTTTTTTTCCTAAAATTTTGAGACCGGGTTAGGATTGGGTTGAGAATAGCTTGGTTATTAGAGCCTCCGGTTTCGTGAGGGATCGGGGCATTACATTCTACCTATATATAGGCAGGTGTTGTCCAAACACAATATTTAGCCCTTGATATATCCGGCAGCCGTAATTTCTCAAGTCAAATGATTAATTTGCACAATTCGAAACTAAATTATAAACCATTAATCTAAAATCATGTAGTTTATTAGTTATCGTCACATTCAATGACCCGTTCAACTAACGTTCATTCATATGTAAGCTAATCATACTATTCTTGCACAACGCTTGCAATCATTTATCATTAACATCACTATGTTAATCAAATGTAACTACATATGATAGCCCATACTCGATTATTCTAGTCTCGGCCAAATAATTTGGAAGGCTATGAATTTATTTCTAATGCCTGTCATATCGAATAAATATAGCGATATATTCTAAACATCTTTAGAACATATTTCTTCTCTAAATATGTATTAGGGACATAGACATATAATAGAAGCAGAGAATATGACTATCCTTTGGTTGCCATTAATAAAACATACTTTTATCATCAAAATATCCCTAAACATGTCATCTATCTATAGCATTTAGGGCATATTTCCAACACTCTTAACATGTGTGTGTTGTGGATTGACGCCAACACAAAGGTAAAATCATATACAATTGATTTCTAGCACAAGATACAGATTTCGATGTTGTTTTTTTAGCATGATTTCGTGTATTCTTCCGCTTGTGGATTATTGACTGCCATTTATTGTTTATGAACTCAATATAAATTGTAACTAAATGTTTAGTAGCCTTAGGATCCACACTCCTTCAGAAAAATGATAGGAGTATAAGATTGTGCATTGACTATAGGGAACTGAACAAAGTGATAGTGAAGAGTAAGTATCCATTGCCATGCATAGATGATTAATTTGACCAACTTCAAGGAGCTCAAGTTTTCTCAAAGATAGACTTGAGATCAGGTTATCATCAACTAAAGATAAGGGAAAAAAAAGTGCCAAAAATAGCTTTCAGAACTAGGCATGGGGATTATGAATTCATAGTGATGCCCTTTGGGCTGACAAATGCAATAGTCATCTTCATGGATTTAATGAACCGCGTGTTTAAGAAGTATTTAGATCAATTTGTTGTGGTTTTCATTGACGACATACTTGTTTACTCAAAGAGCACTGAAGATCATGAATGACACTTAAGGGTTGTTTTATAAACTTTGGGAGTAAATCAATTGTATGCCAAACTAAAGAAGTATGAGTTTTGGTTGTCTAAGGTTGCATTTTTAGGCCATATAATCTCTGCAGAAGGTGTTTCAGTGGATCCTCAAAAGATAGAGGCAGTGGCAAAACTTGCTGAGACCTACCAACGCAATAGAAATCCGTAACTTTTTAGGATTGGCTGGATACTACAGGAAATTTGTGAAGGGTTTTTCAAGTATTGCAACACCCTTGATGTGACGCCCCAATCCCTCACAGAACCGGAACCTCTATTTATCAAACTAATCTCAACCTATATATCCAAACCCGGGCACAAAATTTAGGAAAAACGGACGGAGTCTCCCCTGTTTATAGGACAATCCAAAAACCTGTATAAGTAATTATAACCCCAAAACCAAGGTCCAATCTCCCCATAACACCCAACTTCCACTAACATCACATGCAACAACTTATCAAGGCCATCCGAGCCTTGAAACCCAACAACATATCACACAAGCATACAAAATTAAATCCATTGAAGTTCTATCTTTTTAATCCACTTATCATACCACTCTACATTATCAATCAAGCTTTCTTATAATTTGTGTCCAACCAACCAACTAGTTTTCATTGTCCACACAAGCATCCACTACTAAGTAATAAAGTAAAACAATAGAAGATATTACAAACCCACTAGTACCTAATCATCAAACAAAACTAAAACTTTAATATTACATTCCTTAATATAACACAAATACATACATGGCCACAAAGTCTCAAATAGAATACAAGCATATCATGATCACATTCTTCCATGTTTTACACACTAATAGAGCAAGCAGGCCATAGAAGAGGCAATCCAATCTTCAGTTTTTCCTGAAATATGTTGAAAAGATGAATGAGTAACCAAAGTTACTCAGTGAGGGAGGAGAATACAGTTAATTGGGGAGTTTTCGCAAAACATTTCGTGCAATGTAACAAAGACAAGAACACAAGTAATACAATATAGCAAATTAACTGATTAAACATTAAACACATTTAAAAGGATACGATTCAGCTTCTTTGTCTTCAATCACGAACCACGAGCCATGATATTCGATAACAAATGCCGGCAAATCCCCTTATTCCTCCAATGGGGTACTCCGGATGTACTCCGATCCTACAACCCATTCTCCCGAGCTAGGTCCGTATGCCCCAACGAGGTGAACCACGCCTCTGGGGTAGGGGAGTATGCCTCAGCGAGATAAGGACTGGGAAACCATGGTAGCCGAGAGAGCACGGCAAGCCCGATGCCGCCCGTGTTACTCGACACTACCATGCCCGAAAAGGTTGTGCAACCACGAATAACGAATCATGAGATAATAATACGAATCAAGATGAGAGGTTAGCAAAGTAGGCTAACCCCGCCTAAATGTAACATAAATAACTCATATAAGCCAAATAACAATCAAATATAATAGTTATAGCAATTTACTAGCAATTCACGTAACAAGTTCAAGTAATTCTCAAGAACTCCAACATATCTCTTTCCAAAAGCTTAGTAATCATGCTATAAACTTCATACAAGCTGAAGAACTCTAAGTCTGACTTTACTAAATGATCAAGAAGTACACGACTTAAGTAATTTTGCTAAATCATGAAATCTTTTAACAAGTAAATAAACTAAATGAAAAAAAGATGAAGTCCCTCACATTGGATTAGGCTAATTATGTAAGAGAATCGCTTAGATTCACTCCAAATCTCATTGAATTTGCTCAAACATGCCAACCCTAGTTTATTCATATAAGTATAACATTTAGCCATAAAAACTAGCATAACACTACGCAAGTAACTCGCGCAACACTTTAACATACATTACTTTAATTTAAAGCTAAGTGACGTGCTTTAAAGCTTTGCTTGATTCCATGAATTGAATTAGCTCTTATTGTGATAACCCGAACCCGGCATAGATTTAATGGCATTTAATTGCATTTAATTAAGTGTCATCTTAAGTGTTAGCATTGAATTTCGTGTTTATTTTTAGTTAAACATTCATTTATAGCATTATTTTCATATTTCCTTTAGAAGTAATTAAATAATACTTGAGTTAATTATTTTAACGGAATATTAACTACTTTTATATTTATGTTAAACAGTTTTAATTTTCTTGTCCCTTAATGCTCAGTTTTCAATAAAATCAAAAGTAGCTCCGAGCTGGAGTAAATTTTGAACTATGTTGCTTTTCAAAAATTATATTTTCTTAAATTCTTTGAGATTTAATTGTTATTCTTTTATTGTCGTAAAGTGCATTGCATATCGAGAGCGATAGTTAGAGAGCGATTTCTAGTCCTCAGCAAATAGTGAAAACTAGTATTTAGTGTTTTAATTTTAGTGTTTTAGTGGTTGTTAGCTAGAATTAAAATTGTGCTAGTTGTTTTAGCTTTAAAATGCATGAAATAAGCCTATTTGACCAATTTTTAAGTAGTTTGACCAAGGCTTTGACTAGTTGACTTAGTTGTCATCTTTTATAAGCTTGTAATAACAAAGAAAAAAATAAAACAAAGCTGAAAAAACAAAGAGAAGGCCGAAACCTTCAAGAGAAGAAGAAAAAAAACATTTCAACATTCAAATCTTCAATTCTTCGCGTGAGCTTGCACGGGGTTGTGTCCGGGGCTTCCAGCGTGGTTTTCCTAGCGTCTAGGAGCGTCTAAGGTGAGGGTTTCATCGTTATTTGCGCATTTGAAATAATTGTGTTTAAACTTTAATTTTTGGGTTTTAGCCATAGATTGTTATTTAATTCGTTTTGATGCTTGAAGAATGTTGCCTAGCAATTGTAGAACATGTATTTATAGCTTTTTAGCTTTTTTTGCGGTTGAATATCGAAATTGATAATTGAATAGTAAATTGTGAATAGTAAACCCCCATTTCTATGAAGTTGCTTCGTTATGCGTTCTGTTGATATGAAAAGATGCTAGAATGCCTAAATGCATGATTTGTTTGGGTTGCATAATGGAAAAACGGAGAAAAATGCCTTGGTACAAGTTGGGGTCGTTTAGGTCGAGATTAGCGTTTCCTCGATTTGCGTGATGGCATTGTCTTGGGAGGCCATGGAAGCACTTTTGGTGTGGTTATGGCGTTGGTTGGGTGTTTGGTTAGGGTAGCGGTAGTTCAAACGAGTAAAGGGAGAAATCGGGGCTTTGCGTGAATTATAGGGTTAAGTAGGGTTTCGGGGTCTTTAGACGTGCTTTATGGTGACCTAGGAAGATTGGTGAAGTCGGTTTCCAAAACTCGTGGCTCGTTTGAAAGTAGTAGCGTTTTGAAAGTTGGGGTCAATTTGTGATTTTGTTTGTTTTTCATAGTGTAATGCCTATAGAATGCTTAATGTTGTTTGTTATGCTTGTTAAAGTTGGTTATGATTGAATTGTATATCAATTGTTGATAATGCTTGTTAGTGTTGTTCTTGTTACTTTATAGATTGTAAATGCTTTTTGTATCGTATGTTGTTACTAACCTGCACTTCAGTGTCTTACTCGATTATCGTTATATATCTCATATTGCATTGCATAAGTGTCAGGCGCGTGAGTGATGGGCCTCTCTGGGTAGCCTTGGGTTGCCACTGTTGGTTGCTCTAGCTTCGTGTCCTATTCCCTTTCTCGCTTGGGTTGCCGCCCAGGGAGTTTTGGGTCGTAGAATTGACAGAGTATGTCCGGAGTGGGTGAGCCGGCGCGTCATCATTAAAGTTATCGAAATCTTGATCGGTACATTGCTCGTTTGAGTGAACCATAGCCTTCAGAGTGTGGTATAGCTTTGAATGGTTGTGTTAATGCTTTTATTAATTGTTTATTGTATTGATTGTCTATATTGAATGCTTACTTGTCAGTTATATTGCTTAACTGCCTTATTTGTTTTGCACGACTTTCTTTCTCTCTACCTCGATATTTGTCTCGCCCTCACTGAGTATACATGTTGAGTATACTCACTCCTCACCACCACATTTCAGGAAATGCCATGTTAGCTGGAAAGTTTGTGATTACATGAAAGTTCATGCTTGAAGAGTTATCTTGCGTGCTATGTGGCTTGAGTTGTCAAGGATGCAAAGATGTATGTTTCATGTGTTGTTTGTATTTAATGTTAAAAAGAAATGTAATATAAGTTTTATTGGGTTATTGAAGTGGTATGATAGGTTAGTTCATGTATTTAGTTAGTATAGCTTAACTTTAATGTAAGTTTGTATTGTTTAAAGAAAGAGTTAGAATAGTCTGGTACTTGGAAATGTATGTATATTCGTTGTGTTTGATTGTTGAGAACCAAGGCTCGGATGGCCTTGAGGAATTTTGAATGATTGTACACAGTGCTGGTCCACTTATATGCAGGTTTTGCTTTTCTGCCTAGAAACAGGGGAGATTCCGTCCGTTTTTCCTAAAATTTTATGCCCGGGTTTGGACTTGGATTGTGATTAGATTGATTGATAGAACTCCCGGTCTCGAGAGGGATCGGGGTGTTACACTTATTAGCTAAGCATTCATTCTTATATAAGTAGCATGCATAGAAGCATTATGTAATTAATAGCACTTGACACTTTTGATTTCAAGCCATATCCTTTATAGCTACATTTAACTATACATATCCAATCAAGTTAGTAACCAAGGTAAACCTTAAAACATAATCACATCCACCTTATAACTAAGTAATCATCCTTATGTAGATATGACATTCTTTAACTATAATCATTTAACCTTATTCAAAAGATTATGCTTTCAAGCTAGTTATTGCGTTTGAACAAGGAACATAAAATATGATATGAATTAGTAGCTACTTCAATAAAGTAACATAACATATTCGAGAATCAAGCAATTACATGTATTCCATAGAATTTTCTTCCACCATGATACAACCAATCAATAAAGCTATTAGTTCATACATTTCCTCCTTACAACTAGCTAATGGCTTGCACAAAGAAGAACTCAATCAACTCAAGAAAAGAATATTCAACTAGTATGCTATAGTTAGGTGCAATTAAGATAAATATAGTTTCACCAAAACTAGCTCAACTACATTTAACATGCTAGCTAGCTTGTTAATTCGCTTGAATTGTCTTGATAACACATAATATAAGCAGATGAAATCAACACGCATTACTTTCACTAACATAAATCACATTATGTATTCTTTAACTCTAAAACTTGCAACTAAACTAGATTCAATACTCATTAAACACCGTAGCTTCAAAAACACCTTTAATTCATAAAACCCTTAACTAAATCAACATTTAACTTGTCCAATTGTTGTATAATGCATACTAAAGATCAAAGACCATTAAAAGACTACTAATTGCTAACTTTTACCCCTATCTAGCCATCAAAACCTCAAAGATCCCCCAAGCAACACAAAGGAGTCAATTTGCCACATGGGATTTTACTTAGATTTCTTAGTTGTTTCTTGGTTCATAAATCAAATGAAGCCTAATTCTACCAATATACACTTCATTCAAGCATTGAACCAAACACTTGATCTTCAATTTCCACCTAACACATCAAACTTTGATCTCTAATGAAAATAATCATATAAGTTTCTACCATTAGCAAAAGAATGTTCTCACACTCATCATATACCAGATAGACATTTATATAAGATCAACTCTATTTAACCACCCAAAGAAGATCAAATACCAATCACGTTTTCAACACATAACATGTAAAATTTCATGGAAGCAAGCTCATTTTCCAACTTTTTAGCAGAAGCTTAACTTTATCCAATCATCTACCTATGCTAATGAGCTCCAAATTCACTGATTTTTATTTATAAATGTAGCGCATCAAGTGTAGTTAATTCTAGGTTCAAATGGTGCTCAATTCCAAGTTAAATTCCAAAAGTTATAACACTTATGGCACAACTATGCATAGCTGGGCAGAACCAGTGATTTTCTCAGACACATTTCGGAAATAACTAAATCAGAGGGTTAAAACGTTAGAATTAGCCTTAGTCCTAGAAATCAGCATTTGCTCTAAACTTCCTGATCTAACTATTGTGTAATTTTTGTTAATTTTTGAAGCTTGTTTACTATGTCAAAAAGACTGAAAAAATAGTGGCAGTGCACTGTTCCGAATTTGCAAATTCTTGCTCTACTTCATCTTCTAACTAATTCCTTACATCAAATTAGTTCAAGGCTTTAGATTAGCATGGAAAACACTTCTATGCTTCGTTTAGAACTTGTATCAAACACATCACATGCATTAACATTCTTCTTTCTTATTTTCAACAACAACAACAACTAAATCAAAGAATCCTCCAAGTAAGCTAACAACAACACTTAACCATCACACAATCATCATAAGAATCAAATTAGCTAGCTAAATTAAAGCATAGATCATTTTATTATAACATTTACATAACTTAACATTCTAAAAAAAAACTCAAGAAATACACCAAAGATGTGACTCCTTACCAAGCACAAGTAGAAATGCAAGCTAGAGGCATTAAGATGAGCTTTTTTTCCTTTTTCCTTCCTTTTTCTCCTTCTTCTTTCCTATTTTCAGCCATGAGTGTATGTGTGTGTGTGTGTGTTTTCATCATGTGTTTGTATGTGTGTGTGTAAAGATCTATTTGTTTGTGTGTGTGGTGTTGTGTTTGTTTTTTTGTGTGTATTTTATATGCTAATATGTGTGTATATGTATGTATATTAGATGACTAAATTGGCTAATAAGTGGTTGGGCTAGAATTAAATGTAATTGGACTTATATAACTTAGTAAAAATTTAGTTAGAAAGCTCAAGGCCCAAAAACAATTAAACTATCACTATTCATTTGGGGACACTAAATACATTTCTTTTTCTCACGCTCGGGACACGCAATGTACATTCTAACAATGAACGAATACATTATATATAAAATATAATAAAGGAAAAATATTAATTTCAGAAAATAAAATAGTTTAAAATTTCACTCCGGGCTCGAAGCTACTTATTCACTAATTGAAATTTATAAAAGGTTAGCAATTAATTGCAGAGATATAATTTTAAATAAATATAATTATAAAATAATTACCTCAAATTAATTAATTAAACACATTTTGCACATTTTCAAAAATAAAAGAAACTATGTAAAGAAATAAGTAATACTAGTTAATTAAAATCACCTAATCATGCACTTTTATTTAAATGAAACACATAGACATATACAATTAAATATTAATCACTACATGAAAGGTTCAGGTTGTTATACTTGACCTGACTCTTGGGAAAAAAATTTAAGTTCGAATGGACCCCTAAATGTGAAAGTAGCTTTCAAGGGTTAAAACAACGACTTGTAACGGCTCCAGTGCTTACGTTACCAGAAGGTACCGAAGGATTCACCATTTATAGTGATGCTTCCAAGGTAGATTTGAGTTGTGTACTTATGCAGCATGACAATTGAAGAGTTACGAATGTAACTACCCTACCCATGATCTAGAATTAGCTGCTGTAGTTTTTGCTCTGAAAATTTGGCGACATTATTTGTATGGAGTTACATATGAAGTATATACAGATCATCAAAGTCTGAAATATTTATTCACCCAAAAGGATCTAAATCTGAGATAGAGACATTGGTTGGAACTCATCAAGGACTATGATATCTCAATACATTATCATCCGGGTAAGGCCAACAAGGTAGTTGATACACTCAGTAGACATCCAGTTATTAGCATGGCAGCAATGATTACTGCACATGATGACTTGATTCGTGAGCTTGAGAACTTACAAATTAAAGTGATAAAGACTTCTAGCACCGGCGTATTGGCGCATATTCTCGTACAATTTACTCTTTTTGAGAGGCTCAAAGTTGCCCAACATAAAGACCCTTATCTTGGAGGAATTCGAGCAGAGATTGAGGATGGGAAGGATTCTTACCTTCGCTTACATGATGATGGAACACTATGTTTTGGTGATAGAATATGCGGTCTGATGACCCAAAGTTAAAAAGGGAAATTTTGGCTGAAGCTCATGGATCTCGTTTCTCTATACACCCTGGACGAACAAAAACGTATCAAGATTTACATGAGAAGTTCTGGTGGAGAAACATGAAGAAAGAAATTGGAGAATTCGTGGCTAAATGTTTGACTTGTCAAAGGATTAAGGCAGAACATCGGAAACCGTCTGGACTCCTTCAACCATTGGATATTCCAAAATGGAAGTGGGACTGCATTTCGATGGACCTTGTTGTGAGCTTTCCAAGGTCATGAGAAAAGAATGATGCTATATGGGTTATTGTGGATCGTTTAACAAAATCAGCTCATTTCTTACCAATTCATGTTGATGCAAAACTAGAAACATTTGCGGATTTCTATCTCAAACACATCGTGGAATTGCACGGTATGCCTAAGGAAATTGTGTCTGATCGTAACCCAAGATTCACTTTGAAATTTTGGAAAAGTCTACAACGTGCTTTGGGGACTAATTTGAGAATAAGCACAACATGTCATCCACAAACCAACGGGCAGACAGAGAGGACTATTCAGACATTAGAAGACATGTTATGAGCCTGTGTATTAGACTTTAGCGATAATTAGAAAAATATATAACTCTTGTAGAGTTTGCATATAGCAACAACTACCATGCCAGTATTCAGATGTCGCCATTTGAGGCCCTTTATGGGAGAAAATGTAGAACACCATTCTATTGGGACTTAGGTGAAAGAAAGATATTAGGCCCACAACTAGTAGAAGAGACCGAAGACAAGATTAAAATTGATTCGCAAGAGATTGAAGGCAACCCAAGATCAATAAAAGTGTTGGGCCGACAAAAGAATGAAAGACTTAAAGTTTCAAGTCGGAGATCACGTCTTCTTAAAAGTGTCAACTATCAAAGGGGTGGTGAGATTTGGAAAGCGAGGAAAGTTAAATGCTCATTTTATCAGGCCATTACAAATTTTGGATAGATTAGGCCCATTGGCTTATAGACTTGCTCTACTGTCACGCCCCAACTCAACCTCTCTTACGATTAGTCAGGACGCAATGGAATTTCGTCAATATAACATCTGTAATATAGACAACAGGACTCTAAACCAGTCCTTTATAACATCACACAACCAACTTCAACAATCATTTCAACAACATACATACATCAAAACCATTCATTATACAACCATACAACATCCCAACCATAAGTCATATGCCTCCGTTTAGACAGCATACCACAAACTATACTATACACATGCATAATAGATATAAAACTAGTCTAGCAACCTATTCATGTTCCAAAAGTAAGATAACTAAACTAGCATTATACTTTTCACTATCTTTATATCATCTTTTACATTACAACCTCCAAAGCTTAAATAGTACAACAAACTACATAGTACAAGCAATATAAAAGCACTCCAGCAAGACATCAATGACAAGATTTTTGCACATTTGACTTGTCCACATAATGCTCGTACTCAGTCTCTTGAGGCACATACCCTAACTCCAGCTCGGTAACACCTGAAAGTCAGCAAAGAGGGTAAGTTTATATATAACAAAGCTCAGTGAGGGTTCGGAATACATTTTGAAAACATTTTCTTTACCACTTGGGAAATCATCCTAGGTACAATAAACACTCAATAATCAACATAAACAATAACAATTAAATTTAAACAACACAAGTAACCATTTAATCAGGATACGATACACTCGTTATATTGAAGTCGTTCTCCCTGTGCACCAATCACGAACCCTACCCATGCACCAAATGCATTCAGGAATACACCAACCTAGACCCACACCCCATGAACATCCTCCGATCATGTAGGATAAGGGATAACATATGATAGTCATGCCGTTTTTAACCCAACAGCTCGATACTGCCCGAGATGTGACACACACTATCATGACTCATAATAATAACATTAAACATTTCATATTCTGATAAGACAACAAAGTAGGTTGTCCTCCAGTACAACAACAATTATCAATCAGTTAACAAAACTTCAATCACAATAACATTAATGAAACAACTAAGACAACCAAGTTAGATGACAAAGTAGGTCATCCAACTTAACACACTTTTCAACATGCTTTCAAACCCGAACCTACTCAACAACAATCCAAGAAACAACTACACAAACACTACCAAACAACTAAAGACAAAATTTTAACATTTCAAAGAAAGACTACACAAACTTTTAAAATTCATAACTTACAATCTACCAATTAAACAACCCTCGAACCTTTTCCTATCACTCAACCACAAGTACAACTACATTAACCCCCTCAGAAACCAACCAAATGCCACCCAAAACAAGCCCAACAAGCTAAAAATAGGAAGGCATTCATGGCTGATTTTTTGGACTTTTTCTATGGCATTCAAATTGAAAATTTGGCATTGCAACATTACTACACAATAATTAACAAACCTATAGAAGCAACTACAACTCAATTCCAACTACTACAACAACAATTATTCAAATATAAGCCAAATAATCAATTTAAATACCCAAAAAATAAAAATACATGCTACTACCGTTTAAAATGGCTATAAATCCACAACGTTAGTTTACAACACCTAACTAGCAATAATCTAAAGATGATTTCACAAAACAACAACTAAATACTCAATATTGAAAATTTGACATACGCTTTAAAATTAAAATCTAATTTTTCCCTCACCTTTGATCCCGAGAAAAGCTAGAAATGTGTACAATAGGTGCCCAACAAGCAATTTCAAGCTTTGAATGAAGTTATTTGGCCTTGAATTGCAAATTCTATGAGAAAATTAAGCTTGAAAATCTAAGAAAATATTTTCCTTCTTTCTCCCAAAACTCACGGCTGCAATGTGTATGAAAATGTGGTGTTTTTCTTTGTTTTAATATGTGTAGTCATCTTATAGGCAAAGTCAAAGCTAACCAACTTGGTCAAAGTTGACAACATTTGATATTTTAGTTATTTTTAGCCAAAAATAGTATTATTTATCTAACTTAAATACTAAATTTAGTAGACTATTATTTAGTTGACAACATTTAATATATACATACATATACATACAACCTAGGTATAAAGCCCAATTTTACAAAAAAAGTTGAAAAAATCCATTTAAATTCCTAATTCGTTTCAGAATCAATTTTTATCAAACACGAGTCTATTAATAACATAGGACTAGGTTTTAAAATGTTTAGAAGACTAGTTTCAAAATTCTAGCGGACGTATCTTAAAATACTATTTATAAAACTCAACGATAAAATTTTCAATGCAGATTTTTATGAAAATTTCATGAATGCTCACATATCATGTAATAGAGGTATTAATCACATAATTAACATATTTTAATTCAAATAACATATAAACAAGTAAAAATACGTAATTGCAAATAGGGCAAATTTGGGGTCCCACATCTACCACCTTCCATGGCCAGCATTCATGATGTATTCCATGTGTCGCAGCTCAAAAAATACATGTACAATCCCAACCACGTGCTTCATCATGAGCAACTTCACATTAATAAAGATCTTACCTTTGAGGATAAACCTATCAGCATAATGGATCGTAAGGATCAAGTGTTGAGGAACCGTACTATTCCTTTTGTAAAGATTCAATGGCAAGGTCAAACACCAAAGGAAGCTACATGGGTACCCGAGCATGAAGCAAAAGCAAAGTATCCCTTCCTCTTCACTGATTAAGGTAAGTTTCGAGGATGAAACTTTTATAAGGGAGGGAAAATGTAATGACCGTGCAAATCAAACAAAAAAAAAACAAAGTGGGGAAACAAAATAGCATGAAATGGGGAAAAAATATAGTAGTGGGGGTAATAATGAAAAGCATGGCAATGATGACTTGGACCACTTTAAAAAAAAAAAAGAGAGAGAAAGAGAAGAATGCGTAAGAGTGATCAGATGCCCCATTTTTGTTTTGCTTCTACCATTTCCTTCATTCTTCACCCAAACAATTGTAGAGACCTTAGGCAGAACCTTCTTCAGGAGTGGTAAGTGATTTAATAAAATTCATAGACTAGACAATTTATCATAGGTTGTGAAACAATTTCTAGAATTAATTGTTGATGACTTATTTCGTAATATAAAGTTTGGTTTATGTATTTAGGAGATTGAAATAGTCACTAAGATTTGCAATATTGTGATTTGAGAATTTTTGTTTTGGGATCAAAGTATAAGTAGAATTCATCTATCATTCCCCAAATTTCCTTTGCTTATCATAATTACAAATTCGAGATTTGTTTTCTCTTGTGCTATATTGTTCAATTATTGTATGTTTAATCCGAAAGTAAATTTGATATCCCATTCCTTAAATTTTTTATTGTTAGTCTTCCCTTCAATGATCATTCATGACTTTGAGTTATTTAGTAATTAAGTTCATATGAAATTGTTAAATAGAATTATTATTGTTTTGGTTTTGTTCTATTAAAATGAACAAATTTAAGATATTGTGTAATTGTTAGATTTTGTACTTTTGGTTGTTCCTTTCATTTTTCTTTATATATCCATAAATGAGTTTGGTCCAAAATAAAGTACTAGACCTTTTATATTTCAATTGCTAAAAGTTCAAATATTGTGTTACTACCTAATTTACAAAAGTAAAATAAGTATTTTGAAAATTTTGAAATTAAAAGATATATTTTATTAAAAAACAAAGAAAATGAAAGTGTGACTTTTTCAAAAGTCACTTAGTGACTAATGTCTCTAATTAGTCGACCAGAGACGTTAATATTTTATTTACGTTGATATTTAATTCTTTTTTTTAAATATTATCATTTTAATATATTTTAGGTATTGTATACCTTATTTATTTTATAAGAAGTTAAATGCAGCACTTAAAGAGTTTATTTTGTTATTTTATAGACTTTAGTCGTGGAATTAAAATCCATTCAGTATGTAAACAAAATCTTCTTTTATTTAGTCATTTTATAATTTTGTCCCCAAGTCTAGAGAAATCCTTAGAAGCTCTATTGTATTATTTGATCATCGTCCAAAAGCTTATCTCTCCTCATTAACTTTGCACGTGTTCTTTTATTTATGATTATCTATGTTATGAAAATTTTCTTTTAGTTGTGTTATTTTAGTAGTACCGATACTGTTGCAGTACTACGATACAGAAACTATAATTGTATTGTTTCAGTGGATACTGATACAGCCACTATATGAGTTGGGCCCAAATTTATTACTGAACCGACACTGCAAGGGTTAAGTGCAGTCACAACTATTTCTATATATTTTGTATATGTGTCGTTTTAGTGGCTATTCCCTTGTGTTCTACTAAATATAATAGCCTATCAATTATTAACCAAATGTTACATGTATAGCATTTGTTGTAAAATTAGTGAATTCTAGTCAAATTTCCTGACTCAATCCTCAAGCTATATTTTTATTGTAGATCGAATTCCTTTACTGACCTTTCGTTCGCTCATCACTTTTGCTTCCACCTGCTTTCTTTGCAGGTAAAACATAATAAGCACTATATCTGTGAGTAAGGTAGAGACACCTGAGCACGACGATTTCGTGGCATGAAATTTATCTTATTGAATGTTATTGAAATTTGGATCAAAACTTTATTTGTGACGTTTGGATTTGATTGTATTAGTTTTGATGATTTGTTCTTTGTGATTATTTGGAGATCTGGCTTGTAATTGAATGCGTATGGTTTGTTTGAAATTATTTAAATATTTGTGGTTTTAGTGGCTCTGATTTGAGTATTTAATGGATGTGCGCCTAACAAGTTTCAGGGATTTTATTCTTTTAGCACGCGTCATGTCACGTGCTGAGACAGTGTATATGTGTGAAATTTCGGGTTATGACAGCCTTGATGACAACATACATGAAGTGCAAAATTAATTGTGAACGTTCAATGACCAAAGCCATGAATCAATTTGTAACCTCCTATATAATGAAATATCAAGTAGATTCATAAAAGAACAAAAAGTATATTAAAGAGTCCATGTATCTAATCTTATCTTGAATCCATGTTCTTCAAATGTTCATGTAACCACCTAAATTATAATCTTACATTATGAAATATCTAGTGGGATTAGTGGTTTATTTTAATCCAACATTATGGAATTGTTAGTGGGGATAGTGGGTTTATGAAACTGTCATCTTTAGTTCAATTTATGATGGATGGAAGTAATTAAAGATTATTATATAAAGGATTCTTGGTCCCAAGGGGTGCGTTTGGATTGAGGAGGGAAAGTCTATAAAGGAGAGGAAAGGAGAAAATCATAAATAAGAGGAGAGAAGATGATTAAATCATGTTTGGATTGGATAATTTAGGGGAATGATAGTATTATAAAAGATTATGAATATCTTTTATTTGAATTAGGCAAAAAGTAAAAGAAATGGATAAATTTTATGTGTGAAATAATTTTTATACCCTTTTTATTTTATATACAACTTTCATGAATATCAATAAGCACATACACATACAACCAATAATTTAATATTTTCTTATGCTATCAAGAATATAAAAACAATATCTCTACGTTTTCATTCCTTCATTCTATGTTTAGGATGACTTTTCCATTTCTTATTCTTCTTCTTAACATTTTCTCATCACATACCAGCTCCTTTTTTTTTTTTGGGGTCGAAAAACACACACTAGCTCCAAAAAGTGATTCTGCACAAACAAATACCCAGCTACACAAAGCGACGAAGGCCTAGCCAATATCATCGACTAAAGGTACAAGATGATTTTGCACACACACACCCAGCTACACGCTTATATATATATCCAAGAATTCATCCATTTATTAACACATTTTCGATTAAATCCTAAGTAAATTGAGTTTATACACTACCACTGATACATATATATACAACTATTACATATATAGACTTGTTACATACTTGTTTTGCTAAGATGATGAAGGAGACTGACGATGAGGGAGATTGATGATGAAGGAGACTGATGAATTTTGAGGGTTTGTAATTAACTTAAAAAGTGAAGGGTAAGATTGTCATTACAGAAACTAAAACTTTTCTCACCCTCTTTTTTACTCCAATTTGGAAGGATGACATTTTAGAATTATGGAGGGAAGGCTTATCCCCTCTCTACCCAACTATTCTTTATCTTCCAAACCAAACAAGGGAAACTCTAAACCCCTCCCCACATTACTGTTCCCTTCCCCCCATTTCCCTCAATCCAAACAGGCTGTTAATGTTTGTTATTCCCATTCATTGACAATAAAGGAAGAGAAAATCAAGGTATTCATAGGATGTATTATTCATCCTATACACAATAAAGAATGTAAATTTAAGTTTATCTACTACCTTGCATTCTTCAAAGTAACTCAAGTCATGTCAAGGTAAATTTTGTATTTTGTCGAGGTCGGATTCTCGTAGTTGAGTTGGTCGGCTACGCTTGCCAAGCTGAACTTTCAGGTTGGCCTCCGAGTTGAACTTTTCAGGTTGGCTACCTGACCTGCACAAGGAAAAGGAAGGAAAAGGCGGGGTGACGACCCGGATTTTTCCCTCAGGCGTGCGAATGATTAGTATGTCCGAGCTGGCAAGGTAGCTGAGAGTATTTAATGACGAGTTACCTCTGAAATGAAGAGGGTGGAGCTCTATTTATACTAAATTCAGGTCTGACAGCATTTAATACGGTGCAGCTTTATGTTCCATCAATGCTTTATGTTCCATCAGAACAGCTGGAACTGAGGTCGGGGTTCCCTGAGATCGGGTCAGCATTCCGGTTGGACATTTAACTGAATGCACTGAGCTCGGCTCTGATTAGCCCGCCTCAGATCGGTGTGAGTAACTCACTCCAACTCGGGGATCCCTCGTCAATCCCTCCCCCCAAGTCGAGATCGAGCGGGTGAGATCTAGAATTGGGTGTTTTTCCTGAGCTGGAGGTGCCCGACCCCGACAGAGTAGGGATGGCCACGTCAGCGGTGTATGCCCTTCAGATGGCTAACACGTCACCTGGCGGTTCTGACAGGACGCGACATTTGGGCTCCCCGAGGCGATTTTCAGAAGCGCCTATAAATAGGGCTTTGACATTCGAGATTCATTTCACACTTCACTTTCAACCCTTAAAAGTTTTAGGTCGGACACCAGAGTGGTCGGACACAGTTAGCTCGGAAAGAATCTTCTCGGGATTTTCAGCTCGGAGCTAGCTAGGTCGGTCGCATTCCGCAGTCAAGAGCAGTAGGTACGTCCTGACTCCCTTTAGTCATTCCTGTACATTTATATTTAGTCTGTAGACAGGATGGGGAGGTCGAAGTCGGAAGATTCCCAAGCGATGGAGGTGAGGTCCTATGGTGGGGATGAGAGTCTGTCAAGCTCGGAATCTACCTTAAATAGAGACCAAGGTGGAGAGAGCACCAGTGCGTCTTTAGGGTTGGCTCGTAAATCTGGGCCCAGGGAGAGCGATGATGATTGCCAAGTTATTGGGGCCAGACTAGCGCAAGAGGAGGCCGAGGCGGATCCTTTGGCCGACTTGGGAGACTTGGAGGATAGGGAGGATAAGGACCCGCTAAATCAACTGGAGGGCGTCGAGATACCTCAAGAGTTCCTAGCTGGGGTTTCTATCACCGAGCCGATCGAAGCGGTCCCAGTTAGTGCTGTTCGACCTCGGAGCTCGGCCACAGCCAGTGCTTCTTCAACTCGGGAGAAAAGGATTAAGCAGCTCTTCGCCTGTTGCAAGCCTGAGTGCCATTCCACAGTGCAAATGGCCAACACCAGGCTGAGGAACTGGTCCGTGGATCGTCATCACAAGCTGAAGGTTCTACGTCGGCAAGAATCGGCTTGTTATCCACCAGCCGATCACTTCACTATATACGATCTTGCATTCGATGTAATCCAGCTCCCTCTCCCCCGTTTTGTTGTTGACATCCTGAACTATTTCGAGCTTAGCCCAGGTCAGATGTCGCCGAATGGTTGGGCCGTGATGGTGGCCTTCTATGTGTTCTGCCTGAAGAAGAAAGTGAAGCCGACCTTGCGCAGGTTCAGGCATTTCTTTGTGTGCAAACCCAACCCGAAGCAGCCAGGATGGTTCCACTTTGCAGCTCGGGTCGGTAACTCCATATTCACCAAGTGGCACTCTTCTAACAAAGGCTGGCATAATGACTATTATTGGGTGCAGCCGGCTGTGAACTCTAGGTGCAGGTTGGATTGGATCCCAAGTTTGAGGAAGACCGTTAATGATGACCCTAAGCTCTCAGAGGAGGAACTTGAGGAAATCACGGTGCTCAGGCCCACGCCCGGGATGCAGATAGATATTGACAGCGTGCTTAAATGGGAGCAGATCTGGGATTCCTAGTTGTTTGGTAGGGAACCCGACCTCTCGAGGGATCATCCCAACCTGCTTCCCGAGCCCGAAGGGGACGCGGGGTCTATCTCAGAAGAGGGTCAGTTTGTAGGATCGGCGCCCGACCTCCCAATTGTCCTGTCTGCTAGTCTTTTTAGGTTGGCCTTCGGCTCTTTTTCACTTCTTTCCTCTACCTTTTGCAGATATGGCGGACATGAGAAAGCTCGCGTATGCCCAGGTGCGAAAGAAGAGCGAGGTCAGGGGCGAGGCTTCGGCTCGGTCCGGCTTGGGAGGTGCTACTCAGAGTCAGAGGCAGCGGCCCAGCGGCCAAGTGCGGGAGGTCGGTTCGGAGGTCTCCTCCAAGGGGGCTTCGGGGTCCCCCATGACCAAGAGATCGAGCTCGGGAGTGGCTATCCCGGAGCGTTCAGCATCCTAACCTGAGAGTAGAAAGCGGTCTCAGGCCGAGTACTCTGGGAAGGGTAAGGCCGCGGAGGTGAGCCCTCCCAGCAAGGACTTCATGGAGGCGTCCAAGGTGGCCCGCGACCCCAAGCTGGCGACGGTCCCGGCAGAGCAGCTCTCGCTCGACCTGAGGACGGCCATAGTTACTGTGAGTCTCATCCAATCTTATGTTAAGGTTGTTTTTTAGCTCGGCTAATCGTTTTGCTTTCTTCTAAACAGGCCGAGTCCCATATCCTTTTGGCTCCCAGCTTTTTTGTTAGGGCCCAGACTTACTACGTTGAGCTCGAGCAGCGATACGTGGATGCCCGGGCCGAGTTTGAGACTGTGAGGGAGGAGGCCGCTCAGAGGCGCAAGGCGGACACGATGGAGATCGACCGCCTAAAGAAGGAGCTTGACCTGGAAAAGTCCCGGCGCGAAGCCACGGCCAAGGACATCGAGCGGTACAAGCTGGAGAAACGTGAGGCCGAGACGAAGCTCCGGGATCTGGTGGACCGGGTCAACATCGAAGGAGAGAAGACAGTAGAAGCCTTCAAGTCCAGTGATGCGGTCGTGGACTAGTTGGCCATGGAAGGCGGGGCCATGGCAAAATACGCCGAGATGGAATTCTACTTCCGTGGTCAAGTCGCAGCTCGGGAGAGAGTGAAGACCTTCGTCCCAGCCACCAAGAACGATTACATCGAGATCTTAGAGGCTCCGCCGCCGAAGTTCTGGAAGATTCCTGAGCTTCCATCCGACCTGACGTCCCAGGCTAAGGAGGTGATTGAGTTTGTCCAGAAGGGTATGGACCAGGTCAGGGATGAAGCCGAAGCCACCACCTCTGCCGCCGCGCCTAAGTAAATTTTGTAAAATTGCCCGAGTCGGGCTTTTGTAATTTCGCTCAGGTTGGGCTCTTTGTAATTGTATTTCGATTTAATGAAATGAATATTTTGCGTTTTACCAGAGTTCGTACTTGTGTACTTTTCTTTTTTCGCAAATTTTTTCTTAAGTAAGCGGGGTCGGACCAATAAGATGGGACTTTCAAACTTAAGTTGAATATAAGGAACCAAGCTGGACGCGATTAATGAATTATCATCCTAATCCGAGTTGGTTAATTGGACAACTGTATAATCATCGCTGACCTAGACTCGTCAGTCCGAATTAAAATTGGTCAAACTAATGTTGACGAGTGTTGAGTTCGAGTTTAGACCCAAACTAATATACCGACTGAAGCCGGATTACACCGAGTTGGACCTTAGTCCGAACTGGCAAAGCTAATCAAATTGTCGTTTGATTATTCCCGAGTTGGAACATAGTCCGAGCTGGTTTACTTGGTTATTAGCTCGTGATTAAGAGTGGCCACCGTGTTAATCTGAGTTGGTAGTAGCTTCATGGCTGAGGCGCTGGGGCCCAGGTCGGGCATTGCACTGATTTACAACATGTATTGTATTGAATGTATACATAAAGTACTTAGGCTCGGGTGCCGATTACAAGTAATGTTTTGGCTTGGGGCCTCAACAAGAGATTTCGGCTCGGGGCCATTACAAAATTTTTCAGCTCGAGGCTATTTAGACAAAATACCGCTTCAGGTGTTCTGAGTGCTATGCATTCTTCAATAGTTTCCCGTTCTTGTCGCAGAGGTAGAAGGTCCCAGGTCGGACTTCTTTCACGACTTCGTATGGTCCTTCCCAGGTTGGAGAGAGCTTGTTACCCGAACGTGGCAAAAAGATGGCCTTTCTGAGCACGAGGTTGCCAACCTTAATAGGTTTGGGCTTGACTTGTTTAGCAAAGGCTCTTTTCATGACAGCTTTGCTGGCCAGCATTCTGATCTGAGCTTTAGCTCGGAGCTCTTCGGCGAGGTTGAGCTCTTTACGGATCCGTGCTCCGTTTATTTCTGGATCATGGTGGAGGGTTCTACTGGTCGAAGACTCGATCTCCACTAGCAGCACCGCTTGAGTACCAAAGGTCAAATCGAAGGACAATTCTCCCGTTACCTAGCTGGTGGTGGTCCGCTGAGCCCACAATACCTCAGGAAGAATCGATGCCCACTAGCCCTCTGCTTCCTCCAGCTTGGTTTTCAGACCCTGCAAAATGATTTGGTTAGTCCTTTCAACTTGGCCATTACTATGAGGGTGAGCAACATATGAGAATCTAAGGTCGATCCCGATTTCAGCACATTTGCCTCGAAAGTATGCATTGTCGAATTACTTGCCGTGGTCAGTAATGACGACCTTTGGCACCCCAAATCGGCAAATGATATTTTTCCATACAAAATCCCAAGCTACCTTTTCTGTTATTCTAGCAACACCTTCAGCCTCAGGCCATTTGGTGAAGTAGTCTACTACTACGAAGGCGTACTTCTTTTGGCCAACACTGGTTGGCAATGGGCCGATGATATCTAGACCCCACTAATAGAATGGCCAAGGGCTTATCATCACCGTGAGATCTACCGTTGGCTTCCTCTGCACATTGGCGAACCTTTGGCAGGTGTCGCACTTTTTTACATACTCTTTGGCATCTTATTCTAAGGTTGGCCAGAAATAGCCTTACCTCAATGCCTTTTGAGCCAGAGCTTTGCCTTCCAAGTGGTTTCCACATACCCCTTCATGGATCTCGCGGAGTACATAGTTTCCCTCCTCAGGTCCAACACATTTCAAGAGAGGCCAAATATAGGCTCTCTTGTAGAGTTGCCCAGCAATTATGATGAACTTTGAGGCCTGTTTCGTGAGTTTTCGGGCAGCTTTTTCATCCTCCGGGGTCATACCCCCCTCCAAGTAGTCCATGATTAGTTTGGTCCAATTTGGGCTTAAATTGAGCTTGGCTACGACTTGCACCCCTAACTGAATGCTCGGTTCGGATACTTCTTCCACATCGACCAGGGCAGGTCGGTTTTCACCCAGGGCCAACCTGGACAGGGCGTCAGCCTTCATATTTTCCTTTCTCGGAATTTGCTGTATCATGAACCTTTTGAGCCCTGAGGTCAAATTCTTGACTCTGTTGAGGTAGGCTAGCATTATACTGTCCTTGGCTTCGAGCTCTCCCGATATCTGACTAGAAACCAATTGAGAGTCGGTGCTCAGGTCGACTGTCTGTGCCCCGAGCTGAGCTGCAATTTTCAGCCCCGCGATCACCGCTTCATACTCCGCCTCATTGTTGGACGCCGGAAAGGTGAACTTGAGGGAGTATTGGTGCTCATGCCGGGTCGGGTCGAGGATGACCACCCCAGCTCCGCTGCCAGACTTCCCCGAAGCCCCATCCACATGGACCTTCCACACGTCCTCCGGGTCATGCTCGGTTCGGCCTGTGCATTCTACCACAAAATCCGCTATGGCTTGGGCTTTGATAGCTGTTCTGGGCTGGTAAGTGATGTCAAATTGACTCAGCTCAACTGCCCATTTCAGCAGCCTGCCCGACGCCTCCAGCTTGTGCATGATGGACTTGAGTGGGGCATCCGTCATGACCTTAATCGAGTGAGCATCAAAGTATGGCTTTAGCTTCCTTGCCGCCGTGATAAGCGCGAGGACGAGTTTTTCCAAGGATGAGTACCTCACCTCGGCCCCTTGCAAGGTTTTACTGATATAATAGACCGGCTTTTGTTTTTTCCCTTCTTCTCGGACTAGTGTCGCTACCACTACTGTCCCCGAGCATGCTAGGTATAGTACCAGTTCCTCCCCCACCTCGGGTCGGGATAGCAGGGGTGGCAAAGCTAGATACATTTTCAGCTCTTAGAAGGCGTTCTGGCATTCCGGAGTCCAATCAAAGATCTTAGGATTCCTCAATATTTTAAACAGGGAGCACACTTGTCAGTCGACCTGGACATGAATCTGCTGAATGCCGCGACCTTGCCTGCCAATACTTGGACGTCTTTCACTCAGGTCGGAGGCTCCAGGTCAAGTATCGCCTGAACCTTCTCCGGGTTGGCTTCTATTCCACGGGCTGTGACCATGAAACCCATAAACTTTCCTGCCTTGACGCCGAATGCATACTTTTTCGGGTTCAGTTTTATCCCAAAGTGCCCCATTACGGCGAAGGCTTCAGCTAGGTCGGCTACATGATCTTCCGCCCTTCTGCTCTTGACCAACATGTCATCTACATAGATCTCCATATTTCGGCCAATCTGATTTTTGAAAACCTTGTTCACCATCCGAGTGTAGGTGGCTCCAGCATTCTTGAGGCCAAAAGGCATGACCTCATAGTAGTAGAGACCTTTATCGGTGGTGAAGGCAGTCTTCTCTTTGTCTCCGGGAGCCATCTTGATTTGGTTATAGCCTTTGAAGGCATCCATGAAGGAGAGTAGCTCGAACTCGGAGGTGGCATCCACCATTTGATCAATCCGAGGTAGGGGAAAGCAGTCCTTAGGGCAGGTTTTATTGAGGTCGGTAAAATCAATGCACAATCTCTACCCTCCTGAGGACTTGGTTACTAGCACCACGTTGGATAACCAGGTTGGGTACTGGATTTCCTTTATGTGGCCGGCGTCTACCAATTTATCTACCTCTTCTGCTATGATTTGTTGCTTATCATAATGGAAGTGCATGCGCTTCTGTTTCACCGGATAGTGATTCAGGTCGGCATTCAGGTGATGCTCAATCACTCCCGGGTCAATACCTATCATGTCAGAGGCAGACCATGCAAATATGTGTTCATTTTTTAGGAGAAATTGGTTTATACCTTTCTTGAGGTCGGCAGAGAGTTCACTTCTGATTTTTGCTCTCTTTGTTTCATCGGAGAGTTCCACCTCCTGAAGGTCTTCAGCCGGGCTGCCTCTCTTAGCATCCCTCTTCTCTTCGGGAAAATTTGGTCCCCAGCCAACCTGATATTTGGGTCGGAGGGAGTTTTCATAACACTGCCAGGCAGAGAGCTGGGCTCCGTGGATGGTAGCCGTACCGGCCGGGGTCTGGAATTTTAAGGCCTGGTGGTAGGTGGAAGGGACGGCCCTGAAATGGTTGAGTGCCACCCGACCTAAAATTCCATTGTAGGTGGAGTTGCAATTCATGACAATGAAGTTGGCTTGCATTGAGACCCGCTTATCTCCGTCTTCCAGCTTTAACGGAAAGTTAATAACTCCTTCAGCTCGGTGTGCTTGCCCGGTAAAACCAGCTAAAGTGCCCCTCAATGGCCTGAGTCGGTTCCTGTCCAACCCCATTTGCTCAAAAGCACTAAGGAATAAGACTTCCGCCGAGCTCCCGGTGTCCACCATCAGCCTCTTCACGGTAAAGTTGGCTATTTCAGTGCTGATCACCAGCGGGTCATCATGGGGCAATATTACCCCCTCCAAGTCTTCTGAGGAAAAAGTGAGCTCCTCTCTCCCCGGAGCCTGACCCCGAACCGGTCCATACTCTCTCCCAGCTTGAACATAACCCATCCTGCCTGCCGAGGTCTTCCCCCCCGAAGCCAGTCGTTCTGCAATGGTTTCAATCATAGCCAAGCGCCTGCCCCCAGCCTGGCGCCTGGGTGGACTCCTCTCTCTATCTCTTTGATCATGATTCTGGGTTGGCTGCGGGTCTACGTACCTTCGGAGGTGACCTCGGACTATCAGTACCTCGATCTCCTGTTTCAAGTCTTTGCATTCTTCGGTGGTATGGCCGTAATCCATATGGTAGCGGCAATACTTGGTTCTATTGCGCTTCTCGGGTCGGCCTTTCATCCTTGGAGCTGGAGGCAGATGGTTCTAGTGCTGGATCTCCATCAGGATCTGCTCCCTTGTGGTGTTAAGTGGAGTGAACATAGTGAACCGGGGGTTCTACTTTGGCTGTTGGGGCTGCTTGCCTCGGTCATTTTGGGCCTTTCCCCAGGTTGGGCTCGGGAGGTCTCTCCCTTCCTGCTAGCTTCATTTTCCTTGTCATCATCCCTCTTTGCCTGATGGATTTCTTCCGAGTGTATGTACCCTTCTGCTCGTACCATCAGCTCGGATACAGTATCCACGGGGTCGATTGCCAATGAGGATGTAAGGGGGCCCGACCTGAGCCCACTCTGGTAAGCCATCAACGCCATGGAGTCCTCCAGGTTAGGGATTCAGAGGAACTCTTCATTGAATCTGGCTGTGTAAGCCCTCAAACTTTCCCCTCTATGTTGCTTCTCCAGCAGCAATGTAGAAGTGTGGCGGGTGGCGCGCCGGCTCCCCACGAAGCGGGAGAGGAAAGCCTCAGCCAACTGATAGAAACTTGCTATTGAACCGGGACAAAATTTCTGGAACCAATCCAAGGCATTGCCAACCAGGGTGGTCGGGAATGTCTTCGTCTTCATGAGGTGGGACATGCCATGTACGGTCATGTGGTGATCGAAGTTGAGTAGGTGGCTGGCTGGGTTTCCATCTCCATTATAGACGGCCAGGTTGGGCATCCGGTTGCCGGTGGGTAGTGGCGTGGCTAGTACCTCGGGTGAGAGTGGGCTTACGCCAAGCTAGTCAATGACCTTGGCTATGGCGGCCGCGGTCTTGGCCTGCTCGGGGTCGGCTTGAGCCGCCCTTTGACCTCTTGCCTCACTGGGTCTCGCTACCAGCTCTAGGAAGCCCTCCTGGTCTTGCGCCCGCTTTGGCCTTGGGTCTGGGATGCGGAACTATGGACGCGAGGGCCGCGACGTAGCTTCTTGCGGAGCCAGGAAGCCCTCAACTAGCCGGGCTACCTGCTCTTTAAGTTCCTCAAACATCCTCAGCATCATCTTTATCTCCAGTAACAGGTTGGAGTTGAGGTCTACATCTACCGCGGGGTTGGTTTGAGTGGCTAAGTGTATACGTTGGCTCGTTCCAATGTCGACTGGAGTTGGGCTTTGGCTAGGCACCTGCGTGGTTTCGAGGTCCCTATTCGGGTTAGGCGAATCCTCTACCGGTGCGTTGTAGCTTCTCGTTTGTACCATAATAGTTTCTCAGTGAGTGGTGAAGGAAAGTGATAGAAAGAACTCTTCCCCACAGATGGCGCCAAACTGTCGAGGTCGGATTCTTGCAGTTGAATTGGTTGGCTACGCTTGCCAAGCTGAACTTTCAGGTTGGCCTCCGAGTTGAACTTTTCAGGTCGGCTACCTGACCTGCACAAGGAAAAGGAAGGAAAAGACGGGGTGACGACCCTAATTTTTCCCTCAGGCGTGCGAATGATTAGTATGTCCGAGCTGGGAAGATAGCTGAGAGCATTTAATGACGAGTTACCTCTGAAATGAAGAGGATGGAGCTCTATTTATACTAAATTCAGGTATGACAGCATTTAATGTGGTGCTGCTTTATGTCCCATCAGTGCTTTATGTCCCATCGGAATAGCTGGCACTGAGGTCGGGGTTCCCCGAGGTCGGGTCAGCATTCCGGTTGGGCATTTAGCTGAATGCGCTGGGCTCGGCTCTAATTAGCCCACCTCAGGTCGGTGTGGATAACTCACTCCAGCTCGAGGACCCCTCGTCATATTTAATGTTTTTTAATGATTTTGTAAGACAAAATGTTGGTGAAATTTTAAAGTACAAACACTTTTGTTGGAGACAACTAGATCGGACTGAGGCGCGGGAATCTCGCTATCTTTAAGGAGATTCAAGCCCCCTGCGGTGGAAAGAACCAATGCAGCAGTCTTGATATGGCTTGTCCCTTCCAGGATACAACAGCCCGACTTGTTGTTGTACTACTCGAATCAACTCTATTGAGCACAAGCTTCTTCTCAAGAACACCTTTCTCTTTTGGCTGAGAATCTCTTTAACTTACTCTCTCAATATGATAGTGAAATATTTTTTTGTTTTGTATGTTTGAAGTAAGAATGATGCCTATTTATAGGCTCTTAAGAAACCACCATAATAAATTACATACAAGTGAAAAGTCATGAATTTAAAACCTTTTTAAATACAAAAAACTCTTTAAGTTCTAAAATTAATATATTCATGAATACAAAATTAATGCATAATTTCTTCATATTCCAAAATTAAAACATACATAAATACTCATAATTCATTGAATATAAAAGATAATTAATTTAATATTAAAATCACAACATTCCCCCACTTATTTTAATATTAAATTAAAGTTATAAGAGAGATATTCCAGCCAAAAGGGATCATTATGCTTAATAAAGGTGTGCTATGCATTGAACCTTTACTTAGCGAAACAATGACCTCTACTCCAGAGTCAGTAGTGGTCTCCGACTTGAACTATGACTGCTTGAGGGAAATAAAGAGTCACTGCTCACACACAATGCTCCAGGTGTAATAAAATGAGCTTAAAGACTTAGCACGTTACGGCCATGTGCTTTCCTGGTTTTCATAAGTGTTTATATGAGAATTAGCCAAAAACGCATATGAAGCGGCCACAACTTCAACACTTATATAGGTGAAATCTATCAAGGGTGCTCCTGTAATACTGACACCCCACTCAAAAAAGCTACAGATTTCATTAAGAGTTTGAACTCAACCTCTAAAACATTACAGGATGAATACACTCACATCATAGGGAGGGATAATATTTAGTGTATTCCTGTCGTCCACCTTGCGATTCGTTTTTCCCTTTGAAACCAATTTTTAGGATCTCTGATCATTAGGTTGGGTATCCTCACATGTGGTTCATGATAAAATTGGCTTCAATCCCATCCCACTCGATGTATTCCAGATCATTTCTCTCGATAAGGCCTTAGTTAGTGGATCTGCAAGATTGTCAGTAGATTTGACATAATCCACATTAATAGATTCATTACTCAAATATGATCTCACAGTACTGTGTTTCTCCTTATGGATCTAGACTTCCCATTATAAAAACGATTTTTAACTCTACCAATCGTAGCGGTGCTATCACAATGTATTAAAACTGGTGGGATTGGTTGTTCCCACAATGGAATCTCATGCAACAAATCTCTTAACCAGTTTGCTTCCTCACTTGCAGAAGCTAAAGCAACAAGCTCTGCCTCCATAGTTGAGTTAGCAATAATCGTTTGCTTCTTAGATTTCCAGCAAACAGCACCACCACCCATCGTAAAAACAAAACCAGTAGTAGAGTAAGAGTCACCTGATAATGTGTTCCAGTCTGCATCACTGAAACCTTCGAGTACAGCAGGATATTTTCTATAAAACAAACCATAGTTTTTTGTTCCAGACAAGTATTTCATGACTCGTTGGATGGCATGCCAATGTTCTTTTCCAGGTTTGCTCGTAAACCTGCTAAGTACTCCTACTGCATAAGCTATATCAGGTCTAGTACAGTCAGTTGCATAACGCAAGCTACCAATTATACTTGCATACTCCTTTTGATTAATTATCTCATTATCATTTTCAACAGGAAAAAGATGCACATTATGATCAAAAGGTGTTGACACATGTTTACATTCAAGAAAATTAAATTTTCTTAAGATTTTCTCAATATAGTGCGACTGATCAAGAAAAATACCATCAAGCGTTTTGGTAATTTTTATCCCCAAAATAAAATTAACCTCACCAAGATCTTTCATATCAAAATGACTACAAAGAATAATCTTAGTTTCATTTATGACATAAATATCTGTGCCAAAAATAAGTAAATCATCCACATAAAGGCTAATAATCACATGTGAATTTTTTCAAGATTTATGATATATGCACTTGTCACTTTCATTAGGTTTAAAACCATTCTCAATCATGCAGGAATCAAACTTCTCATGCCATTGCTTAGGTGCTTGCCTTAAGCCATATAGAGATTTAGTAAGCTTACACACTTTGCTTTCTTGGCCTGGTTCTATGAACCCTTCAGGTTGATCCATATATATTTCCTCATCTAGGTCCCCATTCAAAAAGGTTGTTTTTACATCTATTTGATGAATTTTTAAATTAAAAATAGCTCCAATTGAAATTAGCAATCTAATAGATATAACTCTGGTAACAGGAGAAAAAGTATCAAAAAAGTCAAGATCAGCCTTCTGTTTAAAGCCTTTTGCAACAAGTCTAGCTTTAAACTTATCTACTGATCCATCAGGTTTAAGTTTTTTCCTGAGTACCCACTTGCAGCCTATGGTTTTACAACCTGGTGATAATTCAACTAATTTCCAAGTTTTATTAGAAATTAGTGAATCCATCTCATCATTTATAGCTTCTTTCCAAAAAATGGCGTCAGGAGATGAAAAAGCTTCTTTTAAAGTAAGTGGGCGTTCTTCTGAATTGAAAACATAAAAATCTGGACCAAAATATTTTTCAATACGTGCCATTTTACTCCTTCTTGGTTCAGAAAAAAACATTTTCATTATCTTGAAAAGAAGTAGAATGAGATATAGAAGACATTTTTAGAAATTTCTCTAGCCCCACTATTTTGAAGTTTAAAAGCATACTTTTCTTCATGAAAAATAGCATCACCTGACTCAACAATTGTTTGATTTTCAAGATCAAAAAATCTGTAAGCTGTACTATTCACCGCATAGCCACGAAAAGCACAAGTGATAGCTTTAGCACCTAATTTTGGTCTCTTTGGATTTGTTAGCCTCAGAAAAGCTAAACAACCCCAAACTCTCAAATATCTCAAATTAGGCTTATATCTCTTACACAGTTCAAAAGGTGTAGTTTTTGTCCTTTTATATGGCACCCTATTTAAAACATGGCAAACTGTCAGAGTAGCCTCACCCCAAAGATTTTTGGGAGCACCTAACTCCACAATCATGGCATTCACTAAATTAATAATAGTTCTATTTTTTCTCTCAGCTACACCATTAGACTCAGGTGAGTAAAGTAGTGTAGTTTCATGGGTTATTCCCAAAGACTGAAGAAAAGAACTGAATTTAGAAGAAATATATTCTCGGCCTTGATCACTTCTCAATCTTTTGATTTTTCTACCGAATTGATTTTCAACTTCGTGAAGGAAATTTTTAAATTTTTCAAAAGCATCACTTTTATTTTTCAGAAGATAAACATAAGTGTATTTTGAAAAATCATCAATGAAAGTGATCAAATATCAATTTCCTCCACGAGTTAAAATTCTTTCAAATTCACAAAGATCTAAATGAATTAAATCTAGCAATTCGGTATGTCTAACAACATTTTCATGAGGCTTTCTAGTGATTTTTGTTTTGCTACAAGATTCACATTTTTCAAAGTCTTTATTCAGTCTTGGAATTTATCCTAAACTACTCATGATTCCCACATATCTGCTATTAATGTGACATAAACGTGCATGACAAAAATTCACAGAAGAGAGCATATAAACAGAACAAGATACTTTATTATCATTATCAACATTCAAACGAAACATTCCATCACATGCATATCCTTTGCCCACAAACATACCTTTCTTGGTAATTACATATTGATCAGATTCTATAATTTGCTTGAAGCCTGCCTTGTTGAGCAAGAAACTAGACATAAGATTTTTCCTCATGGAAGGGGTAAAAAGTACATCTTTCAGTGTTAAAACACGTCCAGATGTAAACTTAAGCTCAACATCACCACTCCCTAACACCTTAGTTTTGCTTGAATCACCAAGCATAACCGTTTTTTCTTCTTCAAAAGGAGTGTATTTCTTGAACCAGTTTTTATCATAGCAGACATGCCTATTGGCACCAGAGTCCGCCCACCAACCTTCTACATATTGAACCATGTTTACGTCTGTTATCATAGCCACTAACGGCTCTTCGGTCACATTAGCTTGAGGAATAGCTTCACATTTCCGGTATCTACAATTCTGAGCAATATGTCCAACTTTGCCACAAACAAAGAAGGCAGTACCCTGATTCTTAGAAGATTGTCCATGGTTCATAAATTTCTGGTTCGAATTACCCTTATGTTTATTTTTCATTTGATTCTTATTTGGCTTCAAATGAGCATTCTTAGAATTCTGACCTTTGGGCACACTATTAGAATTTGCAGAAATTAAATTTACCTTTGTGGAATGTTCATTGTTGTCCAAGATCATTGCATCCTGTCCTCTTGCCTCTTCCTCCACACGAATGCGAGTGATCAGAACCTCCAAAGAAGTTTCTTTCTATTTGTGGCGCATAGACTTTTGAAATTCCTTCCAAGTAGGTGGAAGTTTATCAATGATGCCAGCCACAACTAGATTGTCTTCAATCCTGATGCCTTCAGATCTAACATCAGCTACAATCATCTGGAAGTCTTGAGTTTGCTGCACCACAGATTGTCCATCTTTCATTTGAAATCTAAAAAGACGGCTAGCAGTATACTTCTTAGCTCCAACTTCTTCAGTATCATATTTCTTTTGCAAAGCCTCCCAGATGCTCTTTGCAGAGTCATAGTTAGTTTCATAGTAATCATATAAACTGTCAGTAAGACAATTTAAAAGATAGTACCGACAGTTGTACTCATCATTGACATATATATCCACCAAGTCTTGATGTTGTGCAAGTTATTTCTCAGTCATGTTATCGGTGGATACATTTGTTGGGTCATCTTCAGTGAGTACATATCCTACCTTCAAGAGACTTAGGTAGAATGAAACTTTGTCTTTCCACCGTTTAAAATTAGTTCCATCAAAACGGAACGGCTTATTGAGGTCTCCAACGTTAGTTTTTTCTACCATTGGTTCCATTTGAATCTCCTTAAAATTGTTGGTGAAATTGTACAATAATAATTGAAAATGAAACAATAATTAAAGTACAAACACTTTTGTTGGAGACAACTAGATCGGACTAAGGCGCGAGAATCTCACTATCTTTAAGGAGATTCAAGCCCCCTGCAGTGGAAAGAACCGATGCAGCAGTCTTGATATGGCTTGTCCCCTCCAGGATACAACAGCTCGACTTGTTGTCGTACTACTCGAATCAACTCTGCATTAGAAGATTGAGCACAAGCTTCTTCTCAAGAACACCTTTCTCTTTTGACTGAGAATCTCTCTAACTTACTCTCTCAATATAATAGTGAAATATTTTTTTGTTTTGTATGTTTGAAGTAAGAATGATGCCTATTTATAGGCTCTTAAAAAACCACCATAATAAATTGCATACAAGTGAAAAGTCATAAATTAAAAACCTTTTTAAATACAAAAAACTCTTCAAGTTCTAAAATTAATATATTCATGAATACAAAATTAATGCATAATTTCTTCATATTCCAAAATTAAAACATATATAAATACTCATAATTCATTGAATATAAAAGATAATTAATTTAATATTAAAATCACAACACAAAATAAGTTGATGATCTAATTTTCTTCTTACATTTTAGGCTTCTCATTAAGACAGGCTGTCATAATTTGATTGAACGCATCACTAATCGCATTGATTTATGCTGGAAAATGGTTGTCCTATATACACAGATTACAACTTATTAAATCAGATCTGTATAGTGTCCATTTTGTTTTTCTCTGGAGCAACAATCTTATCCTGCTGAAAAATTATGTCTTCCTATCTCTGGAAAGGTAAATCAAATCAAGGAAAAGGTGCTAAAGTTGTCACATCCCGAGTCAGACTAGTATTGTAATCATAAAAAATAATAATTTGAGCTATCTTTTCTTGTACCCACAACACCGTCTCCTTGCTCTGATACTAGTTTGTCATGTTCCGAGCTCAGACCCCCAAGTTCACAGGCGAAATTAGTATTGTAAGCATAAAAGCCATTTGTCATGCTTCGGGCCCAAATCCCCTCTTTTCTTATACTCACAACACCGTCTCCTTTTCTCTAATACTATTTTGTCATGCTCTGAACCCAGACCCCCAAAACTGCAGGCAAAACTAATATTTTAAATATAATAAAATAATTACTTGGATTTCTTTTCTACTGGCTCAAAATAATTAATCCAAGTTATCACTTATATCCACAATACTCAATTATAAACCACACAATCATACTATATTCTATTGATGTGAGATGTTATAAAAATTGCTTGGAAGCAAATATCTACCCGCGGAAGAAGGAGGACTTGGTATCGAAAACATCGAAGAGTCCAACCAAGCAGGTATTCTTAGATATGTTTGGTAATTGCATACCCTCCACGGTAACTTATGGGTTAGGTGCGATAACGAGAATTACCTAAAAGGGAGTTGTATTTGGGAGTATGAGATTCCTAAAGACGCATCTTTGTCATGGCGAAAATTACTAAAGCTTAGACATCTGGAACATTCTTTTAATTTGGTTGGATTTATGGTATCCCCTGCCCATGGGCTACCTTATTTATGTGTTGGGAGCTAATCCATTGGGGAAGGCTTTTGGGTGTGGCCTAACCTTGATCCATCTTCTCTTCCATTGAAAGACAAAGCTATCCGGTTGGCAGACAAGAAAGACATCATCAAACTCTCTTCATTCTGCCTGGGAAACGTAGAGATCGAGAATGCAACCTACTTGTTGGTCTCATGTTATCTGGTTCAAATGCAACATTCGTAAGCATTCCTTTTGCCGTGTTAGAGATAGATTGGGAACTAAACCTCGATCGTTTGTGTGATTGGCACATCCTTACCGATAACCAGTGCATCTTCTGCCACGATGGGTGTTAAACTCGCGACCACTTATTTTTCAAGTGCAGCTTCACACGACGTATCTGGAGAAAGTACCTAAAGTTACTCTATTTGGCATGAACGTAATTATAGGATCCATGTTAGAGGTACTTTTACGGAAGAACAAATTCTCTGGAAGATTAAACAGGATATTAGACGTAAAATTGTATAGTGGAATTAAATTCAAGGATACGCAGCTATCTGTAATGCAGGACAATTAGAGGTTTCCACTGCATGACATGATGACAAATGGTTCACATAGATTTTATTAAAAGCAAAGGATAAAAATTTACAATGGACTAGTTGCTGGATAACTATTTTTAAGCTTATGAATACAATTAATGACTATAGAACAGGAGAAGCAGATTTAGCTAGTAATCGAAAACGGCGATGGACATGGAGGTTTAGGAACTTCAAAAACTCCTTCAAGCATCTGGCTGACTTCCCTCATTGTTGGCCTGCTAGTTGAGTCTTCTTGAATGCACCAGAAACCAACCTTCATAAACCTCTCTAGCTTTATCCTATCATTCAAGCCTTCCATATCATCTCTTCCCAGATCATCTAATCTTCCTTCATGATAACAGTCCCAAGCCCAATCAGTTAGAATAGTTGTCTCTCCACCTTCCATCTCCAGATCTTCCAAGCTTTTCCGGCAAGTTATGATCTCGAGTAGAAGGACACCGAAGCTGTAAACATCAACCTTGGCATTGATTTTAGTGTTCCTAAACCATTCAGGAGCAACATAACCTCTTGTTCCTCTTATACCCGTGTTGGTTCGACTCTGATTAATCTTCAAAAGCTTTGCCAATCCAAAATCAGATATCCGAGCATCGTAATAATTATCAAGAAGGATATTCTGAGGCTTAATATCACAATGGATGATCTGAGTGCTACACTCTTCATGTAAATACGCGAGTCCCCTGGCAATCCCCTGCGCGATTTTGGTCCTCTGGCTCCAGCTGGGTCTCAGATCACCAAAAAGAAAGCTTGCTAGAGTTCCATTACTCATATACTCATAAACCAGTAAACGATTCTGTCCCTCATCACAAAATCCAATCAAGCGTACCAAATTCTTGTGATGAGTCTGGCCTATTACGTTTACTTCAGTTCTGAATTCCTTCTCTGTGTCTTGGGCCACTCTATCCAACTTCTTCACTGCAACGACGCTCGTGGAACCAACAGGTATTACCCCTTTGAAAACGATTCCAAATGCACCTCGTCCTAGCTCTTCCTTGAATCCATTTGTAGCTTCTTCAAGCTCCCTGAAGCTAAAGCAACGCAAATTTATTTCCACAGAGTTGTTTGCTGGTAAATATTTCGTTATCTTTTTCTGGTAGATGAGGAAAAATCCCAGACAACCTGCACCTACGAGTAAGATGTTGATGAAGACAGAGCTACCCAAGAGTACTGATCCCACTAGTATCAGAGTTCCGCGATCATTCTTTGTTTTTGGTCCTTCTGACACTGGATGCTTAGGATCTAGCCGCGGGGCATCACGTTTTTGATACTTGAGAAAAGCCTTAGAATTAAGACTCGTGTCGATTTTCCCATTTGACAATGGCAGCTTCTTCTTCCAGCAGCTATTAGATCTATAGATGGCAACAGCACAGAAACAGTCTTGCAAGCAAGCATTTCTGCATTCTGCTTCAGTGGAAGGGGCCAACTGCTCAAAATCAGAAAATGGCCAATCAGTATCAGTGAGCGTCACAAAATCATAAAGATCTTCTGCAGAACCTCGCAGGGCTCCATCACAGCTTTGAGTGAAATTAGGTATGCAACTTCCATATGTATCGTTTGGATCAAGCAATGTAAACCCTCTTGGGCACTCACAAACTGGTCTTTGGACACTGTTAAGTCTGCAAATGCTATTATACCCGCAAGCACCGCTACCTTTCTGTCCATTAATGTTGATGCATATGTTATCTGGTTGAGACCAAATAGAAGTCCAGTTTGGATTGCCAGAGAATGTCCGAGGATGAGAATACTGAGCGAGAACACCATCAAAATTCAGAGTCACTCTGTGATAATAATCTGACGTTGGAGGAATGGACCGCGAGCTGTAGGCAAGTTCCCTTGTTTCACCGTTCCTTCTCAATATATATGCACGGCCCCTCTCGTCTAAGATTACTTTTGAACCAGAATTTGATGCATCTGTAGCATCAGAAGTGTCACTATTATAGTACTCATCATCAAATTCTGAATTGCTAGGCACACTTTTGGTGTTAAGCACTAGATTCCCGTTGTCGAGCATACGAAGATAAAATCTTCCTTGAGAAAAGTTGGTTTCTGATCGCCGAGAGATGAGCATACCACCAATCTCCAGTTCTTGTGATGGCAACAAAGTATCAGTTGGATTTTTGAAGCTTTCCCATGACCGTGTAGTGTCACTTGCCACAAGCACTAAATTTCCAGTATTATTAAGAACACCATAGGCAATGTCATTGAGAATCCGATCAGTATTCCAAAGTTGTCTGCCGCGAGGATCACGAAGCACAAGGCCAAACTGAGCAGTTAGCTCTACTCTTGATCCCCGTGGCACGGGACTACCAACTTTTGCATACCAGACGACAGTTTTGTCAGGTATTTTGTCATACCAAATGGAAAGCAAGAACTGATCCTCATCCTGGAGTTGCTTAAAACCGAACCCGAATTCACCCGAAGGAGAGAGCCATGGACGATTAGTAACCCCATCTCCTGCCGTGAGAGAGCTGCCAACAGCAATAGTACCGTTGTTTTGAGCCAAAGTACATAATGGTAGGAAAATTATGAAGAGAAAATGAATGAGGGAAAAAGCCATTGTATGAGCAAGCTTGGCTCAAGATATGACATTAAAAATTCTAAGAATATGTGGAGAATGAATGATCCCTCTGCTGTTCCTATGTTCTTAAATCATATGGAAAGACTTCTAAGTCAACTCAGATGATTACTTCAGAATGATACTCTTTGTGTCTTGATACATATTGGAAGACTTTTCGACCATAATTAAAAAAGCTGGGACCATAAGATGAAGACTTTTCAATGCTATACCTTCTTTGAATTTCCTCGACGTAACCAAGCCGGGCCGTCGTCTTCTGTTTATTTCTCTTATTAGAACTAACCATTGAAAAATCGCTATAGTAAAAGGCCTTCTCTGGTTCTAGTCGTTGGATCCAATTTCCAGGTTTCCTTTGTGACCACGTCAAAATCTTCTTACTTACGTATGAGTAAAGCCAGGCCCTTGTGGTTGGTAGTCTTTCACTCTTCAATTCAACTCAAAAACTCTTAAGAAACTTATAATCATATAGTACCTTCGGAGCAAGAATGTAAACAAATGGAGATGATAACTTATGAGTCTAAGGGGCAAGATATTAGCCTTCACACACTTCAATTTTATTTTATTTTATTTTTATATGTATGTATTTTAAAGATATTTTTAAGATAAAAAATCAATTTTGTCTCTATTGAAAAAAAAGTTAATATATGTATTAAATTATATAATTTTAGTAATAAAAATCATCTATCCGTCTTAGATCAACAATTTAATTAACTGGATGATCAACGTTATTGGAGATAAAGAGAGTAAAAATCCAATACACTTAATTAGGCTAGCCTGTACAGCAGGGAAAAAAGCTGGAAATTTTACTCAAATCTTCCTGTCTGCTACACATCCTAGATTTCATATGAGTTTTATTTAAATTGCTGAAGAAAAAGAAAAAAACTAATAATAACTTTATAAAAATCTTTAGTGGCTTTCTTTATAGTTGACTTGGTCAATAGCAGTCACCATCAACCAAAGGAAATATCAATCAACATAAAGATCGCTGGACCAGGCTACCATCCATCAAAGGAAGGAAAATTCATCCATCCATTCATCTTGGGCTATTTTGTTGACCCAAAAAAAAAAAAAAAAATCTTGGGCTATTTTGGCCATTGATGACGTGACAGAAAATGCAAAAGATTTTGACACGTGACAAGTGTGGATAAGATATTAAGCTCTAATACAAATAAAATATTATGTGAAAAGTTCAATATGCTCTAGTAATATCATGAACGAACAAAATATTATGTGAAAGGTTCAATATGTCCTGGCAATGTCATGAAATATTTCCTACATGCCCTTGTATTTTATTCTATTATGTTTATAAAATAATATTGGATAAAAACAAAATAGTGATGAAATGACCAAAAAGTACAAATTATTAAAAAAATGAGAGTTGTACGAAACGACAAAATCAGGCTTATGCATAAGGACAAAAGAAATGCAAATAATGAAAATGGGCTCCCAATAGTTACATATGAAATTTAATATTTTTTGCACTCAACTTTGGAACCTATGAAATTTTTTGTGCACTGAATTTTAGAATGTATTTCATTTAATCTATTTCACATAGAATTAACATAATCCAGTTATAACTCAAGTAAGTTTTGATTATTTTGTTTATCAGTGAAATGGCTTAATATATATAGGATGCTCGGATATGTTCATTATCAATACCATACCTTAACCACTACATACTAAATGATTTTCATCATGAATTAATGATATAAGGTCGTTTAATCTTTAAACTCTATGGTTTGAAGAAAATATATTCAATCACCATTTAGTAGTTTCAAACACCCAAAGTAGCATAATCAAGAACATAATATCATATGAGTCATTTTCATCACACATTTATCACATTTTATCTGGATACTTAGTTGGCATATTAGAATAAGAAACTTTTTATTTCTCTATCTTCTTTTACCATTTCATGTAAGCAATTAGATAGTAGGTAGGTGATAAATCAAAGATAAAAATGGGTGGACATACAACATTTCTCATATCATATTTTGAGAGAAGTAACACAGATAAAGTATTTTAAGAAATTAAATAGATGAACAGTTTGTAAATGAAATAGAATTTCTCATATCATATTTTGATAAAAGTAGAAAGGTTAAAGAATCTTAAGAAATAAAAAAGAACAAACAATTTGTAATTGAAATGGTACTTTGGTAATTCAATCATCATATACTGTAAAGTATGATATGGTTAAAAAATGAACTATATGTAATTGACATGGTAGTTTTGGTAACTTAGTCGTCATATATAGTAAGGTATGATATGGTTAAATGGTCGATGAATATGGGTCGACATATAGCATTTCTCATATAATATTTTGAGAAAAGTAGCACGAATAAAGTATAGCTTCAACTTTGATTTTGTTCTCTTTTGGTCTGTTGCGTATAGCTTATAACCGAGCATGTTGTTTGTGTTTGGGATTTGGGCCTGTTGATGTTCTCTTCTTCTCTAGGGCTAGGCTTTGTGTTACTGGTTTCCCAACTTTGGTATTAGGCCCTTATCTTTTTGTATTAAACTGTTTTTTGCTTGGCTTTGGGTTTTTGATTCCTTTGCTAGGCCAATTTTTGTAGTTGTAGGCTTTTGGGTTGGGTCTTTGTATTTGGTCATGTCCTTATTTCTTGTATTTGTTTTCTTGCTTGTTGACATATAACATTTCTCATGCCATATTTTGATAAAAGTAGCATGGGTAAAGTATCTTAAGAAATCAAAAGAACGAATAATATGTGATTGGAACAGTATTTTCAGTAACTCAGTATTCATATACCATAAATTCTAATATGTTTAAGTGGCCAATGAACATTCATATACGTAAAAGTATGATAAGGTTAAATGGCTGATAAATATGGGTTGATATATGACATTTCTCATATCATATATTGATAAAAGTATCTTAAGAAATGAAAAAAAAAAATTATTTGTAATCGAAATAGTATCTTTAGTAATTGAGTGTTTAGATACCGCAAATTCTGATATGGTTAAGTGGCCAATGAAAATTCATATACCGTAAATTTCGGATATGGTTAAATGGTTGACGAAGGTGGGTTGACCTATAGTATTTCTTATATCATATTTTGACAAAAGTAGCATGGATAAACTATCTCAAGAAATGAAAAAAGAGAACAATTCATAATTGAAATGGTAGTTTTAGTAATCGAGACTTCATTTACCATAAATGTGGGGATATGGTAAAATAGGTGATAAACATGGGTTGACATATAACATTTCTCAAATCGTATGTTAAGAAAACAAATTCAATGTGATATCCGAATTTACATTGTCATATCCAAATCTACGTTGTCAAATTCAAATATACAATGTCAAATCAACTTAAAAACTTGTTAATTATAACAAAAAAAAAAAATCCAATCAATGTCCAATTTCATCATATAATACTCACCAAACACAACCACTGTGATGAATGAAGCGTCATGAATGAATTTACAATAAAGATTAAGCCTATAAGTTGTATAAATTTAATGTGTGTCTAGAAGTAATACATAAGGGACGTGTAAAGAGGAAAAAAAAGGGAAGATCAACATCAGGTTAGTGCATGTGTTGCGTAATTTAGACTTATTCTATTGTAGTACGTGTGCATAATATAGTTGTCACGCCCCAAAAAATATTTAAGATAATCCTGAAGACATGATGACCACAAGCCTAAGAAAGTCACTTCCTAAGCCTGCAAGGCTTATTCCACAAACAATTTAAACCAAACAAATCTAAATAGTTAAGTTATACATCAATAAATAAATAAATAGTGTCGCATTCTTCAAATAATCCCACATGCAACTCTAAATCATAATTCATCAATATTTATTCTGTAAATGCCCAAGAATAATTTAACTGAATAACCTTTATTTGAAATCAATGATCAATCTCGAATGTAGTCGCCTGGTTAGATAAGCTCTTACCCGTCATAAGATCAAGATCTTATTTCCCATACGCAAAAGGAAACACAAAATGGAAGTAAGCAAAAAAGGAACAAGTCAATAAGTAAGAATACCTGTAGAGAAAGGAGTTGAAATCACAATATGGATGGCATACAAATTTTATAAATGATTAAGGGAAGTTATAATATCTTTCAAAGTTCACATTGGAGATATAACACTCCAACTACAAAGGAAGGGAACTGGTAGCTAAAGACTAAATAAATTTATATAAACATGTGAAAGTGATGTTTCCGATGACTATAAATCGAATATAAGTTTATTGGATTGGGCTAAGATCAAAATCTTAAGATGAAAGTCCAATTGCAAGCCATCATACTCATAGTGACATAAATCAAGACTTATGATTGAATATATGACATTAGGAGTTTCGATAGTAAAGTTGGGATTAGTTTACGAAAAGTAGACATCTTGAAGGGATGGTAAGAACCAAGTATTATATCTTATCATATCTTATGAAAAACAAGAATAACACAATTAACAGAAGAGAATAAAATCAACAACAAATTCTTAGTATCGAAATGTCCATAGATGATTGTTAAAACGGATCTTCTATAATATTAGGAACATGTGGACAAAGGCTTAATATTTCGAACCAACAAGCATGAAATACAGTATACCACGCAAAAAAATAGAATGATAAGATTGAAGGCCAAATGGGAAGCATCTATACAAGGATTTCAAAACATATGGTCAAAGATAGAATAAAAGGAAAAGCTGAGACACCAACATATAGTCGATGAAATACAAGGCTAATCCCTTTAAAACACAAGGTACCGTAATCAAAAGGTATGATCATAATTAGCCCGACATAAACACAAGATGACATAGCTAAGGATCAGATGTTAAAACTAACCGCACTAATGCATAAGAAGGTATGATGTTTAAGTTGACACATTAGGTCGATTAAAGAAGTATCCAAAGTATGATTAAAGATGAAACTCAAGACTAATAGTACAAATCACATATGACATAGTCAAGGATACTAAAATGAGAACCCCTACGCCAAACTTAAAAGATATCACTTTAGGAGAAATTGAAGATTAATTCATGAATGAACAAGTATCATGATTGGGATGAAATACAAGTCTAATAATATAAGTCACAATAGCATAGCCATGAACAAATATAAGGCAAACTATACGTGTACAAAATCACATAATCAAAGGCCAAATGTATGAAATAACATTTGAGGATATAAAAAAGGTAGCTGAACCAAAGCGCAAGATAAAACACATAAAGACAGGAGTAGCATAATGATGGACAATATGGCTAGCCAACTATAAGTTGTGGTTGTATTTATCTGTGCAGCACTGATCTAAAAGTGAGTACTAAACCCCTACCAGACACAACACAAGGTGAGTACTAAGCCCCTATCAAGCGATAGGTGCACCCTTTACACATACACACATGTTCACAATCTACCATCATAATCAAAGGATTAATTAAGAACAAGAACGATGGACGTTATTTATTGTATAATCAAATGACATAATTTAATGACATAAGCTACTTTAGCGATAGACTCATAAAGGAACAGGACAAAGGTGGCAATCAATTATAGACTGAATAATCAAAGACTCTTATAAAATCTATCATAATAAAAGAATGTAGTACGATCATTGGATATAAGAGCTTACAAAACACTAATAGGAGATTAATTGACACATCAAGAATACTCATCTAGGAGCAAAAACCTTAGACATTTATAAATTACTATTGATAATGAAGTGAGTAACTTATTCCGAGATTCGCTAAGTAGGAGTGGAAGAAAACATAATTCAATTGATCTTAAGGTGACGTGTACTTTACTAATTTATATCCAAAAGATTATGTTAACACTTCCAACAAATATTTTAGGAATGGAAGGAGCCCATGCAAAGTACATATTAACACTACATACAAAGTTGACCAAAGGATTTGTGGAAACATTTTTAAAACTTTAAAATCTGAAAAGTTGTATCTGAAACAACACCATTTTGAAGATCTTTCAAATCTAAGAGTCAAAACTATTATCAAATACAAGAAAAAACTAGTTTTTCAAATCTTTCCCCATTGTTGGTCATATTTAAAGTAGTTTTTTACTACAAGAAAAAACTAACTTTAACAACAATATCAAATCTGAAAATTTAACACAACAAATTATTCTTAGGCTAGTTTTTGTCAAGTGCAAAGACATAAACTAGGAACTTCATTGTATCCTAACGGCTTTTTGCAGGAAACCTTTTGCACAAATTGGGGGGCAAAATATTCCTTTAGGAAAGTGGCATTTGCTACATGCCTTGAAGCTAGTAAAATATTCCCTAGTTCTAACAATCCAAAAGAATATTTTTGTTTGCGACTATGGCTTCTTACTTGAGGGCTTTGGTTAGTGATTGAATGAAACTAGAAAGGTTTGATGGAGGAAATTTTCTCAGATGGCAAAAAAGGGTTCATTTCCTGTTGTTAACTTTACAAATGGTTTACGTGTTGAACACACCAAGGCCAGAAGAGAGAGAATGAGACTACAAATAAAATGAGAAGAAGGTTAAAATTTGACCATGATGATGAGATATGTCGTGGACATATTCTCAATGCCATGTCAAATTCTTTGTTTGACATCCATCAATAAGTTCCAACAGCAAATGAATTATGGGAGAAACTCGAAATGAAATATATTCAAGAAGTTGCAACAAGTAAGAAGTTTCTTGTTTCTTTCTTTAATTCTTATAAAAGGGATGATAATAGACTTGTCATGGAACAATTGCATGAAATAGATCATTTTAAGATGCATAAAATGAATACGGATAAAACTATAATTGTATCTACTGTGATTGACAAACTACCACCTTCATGGAGAGATTTCAAAAGAAGTCTCAAGCACAAAAGGGATGATATGTCTTTTGATGATTTGGCAAAATATTTACGGGTTGAACAGGAATTTCGTAAGCAAAATGAACCAAAAGAACCAAAAATTCCAGATTCAATGGTGCATATGGTAGAAGAGAAAAACTCTTCTAAGAACAACAACAAAAGGCCAAATCAATTAGGTGGTGAGCAGAAAGGCAAGAAAAAAGCCAAAGTAAATTGTTTTATAGTGGTAAACCAGATCACTTCAAGAAGGACTGTTGTTTCTTCAAAAAGGAAATTCCATTGCTGTAATTTCTGAGATTAACATGTTAGATGATAATTCGACATGGTGGATAGACTCTGGTGCCACAAGACATGTCTACAAGAACAAGGAATTCTTCAAGACTTTAGAGCCTGTGATAGATGGCACAAAGTGTTAGAATTTACAGGATCCAATACCAGAAAATAGAACACCATATTAAATGCATGATAAACATTGAATTGAAACATATCAGAAGTTCATGTCATAGTTCTCTATTTGTTGCAATCAATCTTCAAGAACTTTTGGTAATCCTGCAAGAAAACCTTGAGCGACATGTTATAGTAGGCACGTCTAGACTAGGTGGTCCCTCTCCCTCTCCCTCTCCAACTCCTGTATGGTGGCTCTTAATCGTGCAAGCCGACCATACTAACTTATTTATAGACTATTAGTATTCTGGATTGGAGAGAAGGCCTAGCCTAAAAACTGTATTGGGCCCCCCATCAAATTGTCCTATAATTTAAACAGGCTCTGCACCTTGCATACCACACCACTAAAAATAATATCATTGAGACGAACCTAGGTCCAACTAGAGTGGATCCTAAAAATTATATACTGGGCTTTACCGGTCCCCATTTTTGAAAGAAGAAAATATCCCAATCAATGGTAGCACATAATTTAAATTTTTTTAACAATCTCCCACTTGGGCAACACTGATTGGTTTTATATTTTGAAAATATTTCATTTATAAAAACACTCTCGAGTTGAAAACAACTTTAGTGACCATAAAATAAACATCTCAATCCAGAATCCGATCCAACAAACATAGAATATTAAACTATAACAGTCGTTATACCATCTTTCTGCATAGGACTCCTCTGATCACAAATACTAATGCTCATTGACATGGATTCCATGGTGGGGTAAAGTGTAATGTGGTTTTTGGCACATGTGATCCAACTATAATGATGAGCATGCCAAATCTCAGTTGGCCACTTTATGGTCTTGCAAGACCCTTTATAGGATTAGATTCTCTTTTGCCTCGTAAGAAGCCTTTAAACTTTATTGGGGTATACAACCCCCTTTAATGCTTCTAAACCGAAGCCACTTTAATAATGAAGCCTCTAACAATATATCTTGAGACATGAAGCTTTAAACTTGTATGAGCTCACGGTAACTTTATCTGTGTACACATAAAATAGTGATCACAACTTAAATATGATGGGAACAAAACTTTAATATACTGAAATTACTCAAAATAAACTATACCCTAACACTTTATGCTTTTAACCTGAAGCCATTTCAATTGGAGCATTAACAAACCTTCAAAAGGAGTTCCCATAATGCATGCAAATGCAATATCCAGTACACTTTAATCCGAGTGTATAACCTGTTTACACTTGGAGAAACATACCAAGCACACATCTATACCTTAAACACTTGTTGGCAATAAATTTCCAAAGCTTATACTTTTATAACCCATCAATGAATCCAAGTTGTGTAAATAATTAAGTAGGTAATAATAACATGATTGAATCACAGTCACCACCATTATCTTAGATAAATAATTGTATGGTGATAACTGTAAATATTTTAATGACCGAAAATGTGAGTAATAATCACATATCAACACTAAGGTAAAAGCAAACTATGCTCCCACTAACTTCAAAATCTATTAACATTCACGTTCTTAATGACAACATCCTTGGTTTGTGATATTACAATCCTTTAAAATATAATTTGATTGTAATCTTCAATTTTAAAAGTCTTTAAATTTTAACTCTCATAAAAGAGAAACTCTATAAACTTCATTTCTAAATAAAGAGACATTTTAAGAACATGATCAAGTCAAGGTATAACAAATTACCTCAATCAATTGTCTTTAAAACATATAAGTCACTTCATAAACCTCCAACTTTGACTTTTCTTTTGAATGCAATGCTCTTTATATCACTAGTTTATCTCAAATGTTTAAAGGAGATATATACTTCATGCTTATATTAAAACTGTAATACATGTTGTGAGACCCCGAAATTTTCCTTTATGTGCAATTATGTGTTTTGACTTGTTTATATTCTATTTGAATTAATATATGCGTAATTTATGTGATTACTACTCCTATTACATGATATATGTGTATTCATAAAATTTTCATAAAAATTTTTAGTGAAAATTTCAATGAAAGTGCCTTAAAATAGCATTTGAGGACTCTTCCGCTAAATTTTTAAAACTGGTCTTTTAAACGTTTTAAAAACTAGTCATCCATTATTAATTGACCCGTGATTTAATAAAAATTAATTTTGAAACAAACTAGGAATTTAAAGTAGACTTTTCATGCAAAAAAGTAACATTTTAAAGCCAAATAGTGATTTCTGCCAAAACTGACTCTTACGTTGACTTTTGTTGACCTAATATATATTATAAACTATTTTGTCATCTTAAACTAATCCTAGGATGGTCTGCTTAAATAGAACAAAAACAAAGGTTAACTTAGTCTTTTGTTTTTTAAAAATAGAATTAGACCAACTTTGACCACTTAGTCTTGCTTTGATCTTTCATTTAACAATATATACATACAATACAAAACACAAACACCACAAAAACACACACACAAACCCGTGACCCCTTGGAGAAGAAGAAGAACATTTTTTCTAGGTTTTAAAACCATTTTTTAAGAAAAAGACTTCATTCAAGGCCAAATCCTTCCATTCAAAGCTTTATTTTGCCTATTCTAATTGTGTTCTACCTATTTCTAGCCTTGGTTTGCATCAAAGGTGAGGAAAAAACTAGATCTTAAAATTAAAGTTTATGTCAAAGTTTTGAAATTGCATATATAGTTGTTGTATGGTTATATTAGCTTGTGATTATTGTTAGATAGGTGTTGTAGACTAACATAGTATGATTTTAGCTAATTTAAATAGTAGATTGTTATAGTTTTATTATTTATGTTATTTATTGAGTTTTAGTTAAAGTTTGTGTTTAATTTGTGTTTATTGCTTGTATATGAGTTGTAGATGCTTGAGTGTACTTGTGTAGCATAGATTAGTGAAGTTATAATGCAAAAATGGAGAAAAGTTGAGTGGTTTGTTGGCTGAATTTTTCAGCCGACTTCTATGGTGTTGTTGGGCTTGTTTTGAATGTCTTTTGGGTTGTTCTCGAGGTGGTTCAGGTGATTGCTTAAGTGGTTAAGTGATAGGAGAAGGTTCGGGGGTTATTTGGTTGTTAAATTTTGAGTTATGTTGTTAGAAAGTTGGGGTTATGTTTCTTTGAATTAGTTGAGTGTTGTTTTAAGTCCTTTTGCATTGTTTGGGTGGTTGGAACTTGAGTTGGTGTTAAGTAGACTCGGGGTTAGTTAAATGTTGAAGTATGTGTTGAGTTTGGATGACCTACTTTGTCATCTAACTAAAGTGTCCTAAGTGTATTATAAGTGTTGAGTTTACTAAATGTTAAAGTATTGAATTGTTGGTTGTTAAATGTTGTAGTGCCGAGAGACAACCTACTTTGTTGTTCTCTCAAAATGTTAAGTGTTAAATGTTAAATGTTGTGAGGCATGATAGGGTTGGTCACCCCGAGTAGTATTGAACTTGCCGGGTTTCAATTATATGACTATCATGTTCTATCCCATATCCCACATGATCGGAGGATGTTCATGGGGTGTGGGTCTAGTATTAGTACATCCGGATTGTATTCAATGGGAGTAACAAGGAGAAATGAAAGTGTCCGTGTTTGGTGGTAGAGGAACAATATCAACGAATGAAATGAACGTATTCTTTACTAAGTGTTTTATTGTGTTGATATTAAATGAGTAAATTGTATTAAGTGTTAGGTGTGAGTTACTGTTGTTTATTGTGCCTTCATGGTTTCCAAGTGTATTTTCAAAATTTTCATGAAAATGTTTGTAAATCTCGTATCTAACTTTCACTGAGCTAGATGATGGTTAGCTCACCCCTCTTTTCTACCCTTTCAGGTGAGCCGAATTTAGGGTACGTGGAATATGTGCCGCCAAATAACGTGGGCAAGCCCGAGGCTTAATTTGCTTGCTTAGATGTTCACATGTTGTCTTTAAGTTCATGTTTATGTTGTTTGTATCAAGACTTGGAGTTTATAATGTTTAACATACTTTGAGATAGTGGTTTGTATAATGCTAGCTTTATAGTCTTTCTTTTTGGTTATGTGTATATTAATAGGCTAGCTTGGTATCTATTTTGATTATGTATATTATGGTTTGTCGTAAATGGTTGAGACGGAGGCATTATACTTTGTTTTAAATTTTGGTTGGTTGGAATACGAAATGTTTTGGTTGCCTTGTGGTTTATTGAAGTTGTGGTTGGTTGTGGTTGTTTGAAGTTGAACAGGTTTAGGGTTCTATTATCACTACAAAAAATACTGGATTTTGCGAGAGACGGTTCCCCTCACTGTGCCGTTGCCAATTTGGAATTTGCGATGGCACAGTGATGGAAATTGTCTGTCAGACACGAGGTTGTTGCCAAAATGGTTCCCCTCACCAAACCGTCATTAAATTGGCGACAGCTACCAAACTATCTCCATCCCCTCTCCAAATCCTCTGTCACCAAGCCGTCGCCATTATTTCCCGTCTCCAGGGCGTCACTACAGTTTGCCTTCACCGAGCCCTTATCAACTTGAGCCGTCCTAAAACTGTCACCACATTCCCTATCGCCAAGCGCTTGCCAATCTTTCCCCTCACCCGCCCGTCACCAACAATTGCTGTCACCGAGCACTCGCCAAATCGTTCCCCTCACCAAACTGTCACCAAAATTGTCGTCGCCAAGCCCTCGCCAACCTTTCCCCTCGCCAATCCATCACTAACCCAAACCTTCACCAAGCCCTCACTAAGCCTTCACTAACTTAACCATTCCGTCTAATTTAACGAGTCAAAATTCCTTCAAATTTTTTTGAAGAGAATCCTAAATTGAACCTGTTTGATATGTGAATTTCATTTCATATAATGCCGCAAATCCGATATGCTATATTTAATTAAAATACATACTGTTATTTTACACTGTTACAAAAAGACATGTCCTGTAAATGGTAGTGTTTTAAACATCAAACTACTGGTATAACATTATAACAAATTATTCTCAATTTTCATTACTATGTGAAGATGAAGAATGTTGCTCTTCAGGTTGACCACAGACTTTTGCGTAGAGGACTTCCAACACTTCGTTCTGTTTCTTTGGTTGTTGTTGAAGTTGATTGATTATCTCCCCCTGACTTGCTACTGTTTCGTTCAAAGTTGATGTGGCTCTCATAACGGCGTCAGCCAGTTGTTCCTTGTGATAACACGCCGAGGCTGAGTTGCAGTGTTCGTGACAGATTCAACTGAAACCTGAGAACCTACCCCATATATCCGACCTTTGCGTGGTGGTCCTACAGCCTGTAAAAATACTGCGTTATGATCTATAGGCGTGGGGTTCGAGTCTGATTCCGATGCATTCCTCACCGTTTGGAGCATTTCGTCGTAACAAACCTACAAAAATGGGATTAACATGTTAGTATTACTACCTTTGGTTTGTTGCACAAACATTAATTTCGATGGCTCAACACAAAATTAATATTCAAACACACAATATTAAGGTATTATATCTTGTTAGAATGCATTTACATCTCAATAAAAAAACGGGCAGAGTCTCCTCTGTATTTTGGACTTTTTTCCAAAAACCTGTTATGGAATAAAGCCAACATAATCCACATGGATTAATCAAGTGCTACTACAACCATAAGGAGACATTTTCAAACATTGTACAACACATGTTGGTACAACAAGTAACCATGTTCCATTTGTGAAATGTTTGTTAAAATCATAGTTACATTCGTGCTCGCGCATCACTAAAGTTATGTTTTCCCTTTGAAATATTAGCTTTAACATTTTTAAATACTTCGCAAAATCAACACACCTTTTTTTCGTTAATCATAAATCTCAATTTGTTTTCAACATAAACCCTATGCATTGCTAACTTCACCAGAAATTACATGAATAATACATACCATAGTCTGCTCGGCCCGAGAGTCTGTGTACGGTCCGTTTGCCCCCTTGCGATGAGCCTTCTGGAAAACCTCCGCATAAGTCACTGTCCTCCCTTGTTCTTTTTCCTACAATAACAATTCACCAAATCAACCAACAAACGAATGTATATTTCACATATATTTTTATTCGTTTGCATAACATATAAAATTAACCAAGATTGTATTGCTAAATCAATATCATTCTTCTAGCTACCTCATGGGTTGGGATTGAACCCAGATGGTAAGTAGACGGATTGGCCTTTCGGTTTTTTGAATTTCTCTTCGATATTTCTTGCCACTATGGTCTTTGCCAAAGCTCTAGCATTTGTACCATCCAGCAAGTGGTATGAAATCTGGCTTTTTCGTTCTTGTCCGTCCTTTGTTTGTCAAATCCGAAATTTGATGTCTTGCAGTAGATTCAAACTTGCGCCAAACTGCAGCTTCATCAATTGGAAGCCACTTGTACTCCCTCTGAAAACATTAATATTATGATCCATATAATTCAACATTTATTGGGCTCGTTGTACAATTTATATTGCGTTAACATTTCATACCCTGAAATATTCAAACCATAATCTTCTTGTATCACTTGGGACTTGCCTGTATGTCAACCACGGCTCTACATACCCGGCATATAAAGCTCTTGAAACCCCTTTGACAGCATTATATGGATCCCATCTATACAACATTACATAATAAAAATAGGTTATATCTTGGAAAAAAAAGTATAAGATTTAAACTTCATAATTTGAAGTAATATATACCCGTTTCCTACGACCTTAACACATCGTCGCTTGTCATTTTGCCATACCGTATAATCCGCTAGAGACTGGAATCCATAAAATTGCCAATCTTCGATGCCTGCAGCCCGTCTCTCAGCAGCATGTGAAGACTCAGGCATATTAAAAAATGTTGCACCACCTGGCCTTGAAGCGCTATTCCCATCTACGCATAAGTCATCTAATTCCTCTGGCAATCCAGATGATGAACATGAAAGGACCATTGCAATAGGTGAATCACAACATACATAATGAGCTAGGTGGAAGCAAAACCATGATTTCAAAAAACATTTCAGCATCATAACATTTGTATTCACCATAATAGCTTATGTCTAGTCCATGTAATCAACAAATCTACTACATATATAACTATATATATGAATTGACAAGAGTTATCAAGGTATACCTCTTGAAGATTCAGCCAAGAAGATGAAGAAGCACTACAAGAATGATGACAAGCCTTTCACACCTTGCAAAAGCACTAGTTTGTCCACACAAGCATCCAAGAGCTTCTCCTCCACAAACCAAATGTATGTACTAGCTATTTGGATGGAAATATGAGCTTACACAAGGGTTGAAAGCAAGAGAAAAATCTGCCCAAGCTTTGCAAGCAATGGACGAAAATGGAGAGAAAAAGAGAGAGAGAAAAAATTCAGATTTTTGCTCTTGTGTGTTCACCTCTTAAAATCTGATTTTTCTTGCTCTTTTTGTTGTGTTAAAATTCTGATTTTTCATTCTTGCTTTCTATGCATATATGTTATCTATGCATACTTGTGTCTTGTGCATTTGAAGTCTTCCATGCATTCAAGCTTTCAAGACAACCTTGTGTCATGAAATTGTAGCCTTCTATGCATTTATGTCTCCTATGCAACTTTGTGTCTTGTGTAACTATTAATATATACATTTATTGGGCTGAAAATTATAGTGGAAAAATATGTATTTTTCCACTAACTTGCCAAGTATTAATCCTAGCCATAGATTCTAATCAAGATCAAATCTTGGCCTTTGGATGTCATCATCTTTTGTTAATTATATATATATATATATATATATAAACATATATACATATGATTAAATTAATCCTAATCTATATTAGATTAATTTATTGGAAACTAACTTTCCATATTTATACTTTGGCCCCAATACTTTCAATAATTACATTTTTGGCCCATTACAACTTAATGACCAAATACAACAACGTTAACTCCTTAACGTTTCCAAACCTTTTGTAAGCTCATTATAGAAACTCTATTCATGATACTCGAACGTGTGTGACTCTCTAGATTCACCACCGTATAGCGATGAGGGACCATTAAACCCTTTTAATCTATTCCAAAAAATGTCCCCGTCATTCTCGGAATACCCTCACGTTCTAGAGTGACGTCTAGTAACATATCAAGACAATATATACGGTAATGAAGTCAATCTCTTGTGAATCTATTTACAGTCGCAAATTAACGTGCAGTCCGATCCTTCCGTTAATATGTCCCGATCGAATAAGGACCATGATATGATTAAGTCCATTGGTTCGATTCTACGCTTAGATCTAAACGGTAGAATGAGAGATGACATTCATGGAAATACTCATTTCCATCATCACGCCTTAGCCAAGGACTTCCTCATTCAACTACCAAAATTAGATCGTATAGGACATCGCTTCCTATCGGAAGTTAACAGATCCTGTGTTGACAATTACCTGTCAATCTCTATACCGAAGGAGTAAACTGCAAAAAGGCCGTAACCCATCTTTATAAACAAAGACAAGCATTGTCCTAATGCTAAAATCTAAACCCCGATATATCAGACAACCGTAATTTCTCAAGTCAGAGGATTACTTGCACAATCGCAACGAGTAATAAAACTATTAATCCAAAGTCATGTAGTTTATTACTCATGCCACATTCAATGATCTATTCCACTAATAATCATTCATATGTAAGTTAATCGCATCCCATACTATTATGGCTCGAGGCTCGCCATCCTTTATCATTAATATCATATATTAATCAAAGGTAACTACATATGATAGTCCATAATTGATTATTCTAGTCCTGGTTGAATAATCTAAGGACTATGAATAACTTTTAATGCTAATCATATTAAAGAAATACGCCAAGATATTCTAAACAACTTTTAGAATATATTTCTTCTAAGAAAAAACATAAGGACACATTCATACAATATAAGAAGGAGAATATGAATGTCAACTCAAAATTCCATTAATAAAACATATATTTACATCAAAATGCTCTACATAGGTCATTTAACTATACTGCATTAGGGCATATCTCTAACAATCTCCCACTTGCACTAATGCTACATTACATAGAACTAGCGCATCATACTATGGTATCGCATACCCATCTTCTCAAGATGATAATCCAGCTGTGACTGACTCATAGGCTTCGTAAGTGGGTCGGCTACATTATCCAATGTAAGAGCTTTCTGCAAACTAATATCCTTTCGAGCTACAATCTCTCGAATAATATGAAACCTCCTTTCAATATGTTTGGATTTTTGGTGAGATCTCGGTTCCTTGGCTTGTGTAATAGCCTTATTGTTATCGCAGTACAACGGTATTGGTAACTCAATGGATGGAACCACTTCGAGCTCTATCAAGAACTTCTTTATCCAAACTGCTTCCTTTGCAGCATCACATGCAGCAATGTATTCAGCTTCGGTTGTGGAATCAGCAGTTACCGGCTGTTTTGAACTCTTCCAACAGACTGCCCCTCCATTACATACAAAGACAAACCTAAATGTAGACTTTCTATCATCTTTATCAGATTGAAAATCTGAATCAGTGTATCCGTCCACACAGAGTTCACCGCCTCCATAAATTAAGACAAGATCCTTAGTTCTTCGCAAGTATTTCAGGATATGTTTTACAGCAATCCAGTGTCATTCACCTGGATCGGAGTGATATCTGCTCGAAATGTTTACTGCATAAGCAAGATCAGGCCGTGTACATAGCATAGCATACATGAGACTGCCTATGGCAGAAGCATAAGGCACTTTATCCATGCGTTGCGTGTGACACCCGAGAATTTCACCATAAATTTATTTATAACTGTTGCATACCTATGTGCGCATTTCTACGTGCATCATCTTTCTTGCTTAATTATTTTTATTATGGGTTACTATTCATAATATTTTTGACTGTTTTAAAAGCTTGATTTTAAATTTTTCCTAGGTCATATGACATTTAAAAGGAACCAAGAAATTTTCGTTTTGAACTTTCGAGCTTAGGAGTATGCGTTTGAAAAATATTTTCCGTGAGCTTTGAATAGTGTTACGTAAGAATAGTAACATTTGCAACTAAAAATAATTGAAATTGCATTTTGGCCTAGTTTGACTAAGTTTTTAATGGAATTTGACCCCATTTAATAACACATACACATACATAAAACAACTAACTCATCAATTAAAAGCAACATAACATATTAGCTCTCAAAACAATTGCAAAAATTCCCTCCATGTCCCCCCCATTTGGCCGTCCACTTCAAGAGAGGAAAGGAGAGAATTTTGCTTCAACATCCATGCACTTGAGCTCCTAGATTGATCTTGAGAGGATTTTGGAGCAACTTAGGACCTTCAACAAAGCTTCTACATCTTCAAAATTGTGAGGGAGATGCATTTATTTGTTTTTAAAGTTTATGTGCATATATTGAATTTTATTGATTTGTTGATATTAGCTATAAAGCTTGTTATGAATGCTTTCTATGAGTTATTTGATGCTTATAGAGTTAACTTTTGAGGTTTGATAGCAAAGTTAATGGTTGAAACTTGAAATTGATCAAAGAGGTGATGAATAGTGCAGTGAATAGTAAAATCCGAAAATTTAGGGTTTTTTTTTAATTATATAATTTGTTAATTGGCTTGAATTGATGCCTCATTTAGGTGTTCTAGACCCTAAGGAAGGTAATTGAAAAGCAACGTTAGGTTGAATCACTCGAATTTGACCTTTAGTGCATAAATCGCTTACTTTAAAAAGGGGGTTTTGCACGTTAGGCAATCCGGGCAAATTTGGGCATCGATTTGGGTATCCTTGAGCTAAGGAAGCACCTTTGGTGCTTTCGTTTCGCGAAATTGGGGTTCGGTTAGTATGGCTATAGTTCAAACCCGTTCGGGGCCTTCCCGAACTTTTGCTTCAAAAATGAGTTTTAGTGACTTTAAAGGGTACCTTTAAGCTTAATTAGGAATATAGAAAGACTAGGGTAGGATTGAGAATCTCGAACTATGCTTAGGAGAAAGAAAGCTCGGTTAAAGAAAGGGGAAATGTAGTGTTTAGCCTTTTTAGTTGCATTTGAAACTTGTTGTGTGTTAGTAATGACTTGCATTGAATATTTAGGATGTATTTAAGTTATTTGAGTAGATTATTGGAATTAATTGTGTTGATTGCTACTTTTGGTATCTTAAAGTTAATATCGTGCTTATTTGAACTTTTATCGTGCATATATGTGAGGGCGGCCTACTTTGTCGTCCCTCTTACGTGTTATGTGATATATTGATTGTTTGTGACTTGTATTGGGTTGCGCAACCTAAATCGGACATGGTAGCGTCGAGAAACACGGGCGGCATCGGGCTTGCCGTGCTCCCTCGACTACTATGGTGCCTATTCCCTTCTCGCTGAGGCATACTCCACTACCCCAGAGGCGTGGTTCACCTGCTGGGCATGGACCTACCTCGGGAGAAAGGGTCGTAGGATCGGGATACATCCGGAGTATCCCAATTGTTGGTGTTTGGGGTTTGCCGGCATGTTCGTGATGCTCGTGGTTCGTGGCTCGTGATTGAAGACTCGGAAGTGGAACCGTATCCTTTTTAAAAGTGGTTAATTGCTTGGTTTATTGTCTTGTTGGTTTATGTGGATTATATATGTTTTCTTGTGTTTGCATATCATATTGCACGTTGGCATGCTGCATCACCTCCCTCGCTGGGCAACTTTGTTGCTCATTCCTCATTTAACACGTTTCAGGTGAAGCTGAGGTGAATCCTCAGCTGATAGAAGAAGAGGAAGTTTATGTAGATCAGAATCCGTGACTTTGTGTGCTGAGGTGGATTTTATGTGCTTCTTGCGTGGAGTTCTTGTTAAAAATGTATTTTGAGGCTTTGGAGTCTTGTATATATATGTCTAGTAGATGTGTACTAGGATGTTAAAGAAAGTTGTTGGATTGTAATAATGAATTCTAGACTTTAATTTCCCTTGCATGCTTGGAGTGTTAGTTAATCTTCATATGGAACTTAGAATTTCATTGTATTTAATTACTTATGACTAAAACCAACTTATCTCGCATGCTTGTGTGCTTTAGTAGAATGTTGTTGCTCCAAGGCTCGGATGGCCTTGTGATTGTGTTTTAGCTTTGGAGACATTAGTAGATAAGTTGTTGTTATAGTTCAAAAGTCTTGAGTGGCTATTTGCAGGTAACAGTATTGTCCTATAAACAGGGGAGACTCCGTCCGTTTTCCCCTAAAATTTTGTGCCCGGGGTTTGGAATTGGATTGAGAATAGTTTGAATAATAGAAGACCCGGTTCCGTGAGGGATCGGGGCGTTACAGAAGTGGTATCAGAGCTTAGCTAGTTAGCTAGGCGCAAGCCGGGATAAGGTCTTCGGCTTGTGGGGTAGTGGCCTTAGTGTCAATGTGTTTAGAAAGTGTATGTGCATGTCTTATGTGATAAGAGAGTTAATGTGATTAATGTGCTTATGTGATCAGCATGTTTTATTTGCTGAGTGAACTAGTTGTGGTTTATGTGCTTGTGTGATAAGTGATATGGATGTGGTTAACATGCTTGATGTGTTTACATGTTCAATGTGTTTATGTGATTAATGCGAGCTATGTGATTAACGTGCCTTGTGTGAATTATGTGCTTTGTGTACTTGAGTGCTCGATATGCTTTATATGACTAATGTGAATATGTGATTAACTTGTTTTATGTGAAATTGTTGTTTAAATGACTTAGTAGTTTATGATTTGTGTATGTGAACTTGTTGCTTATATGACTTTACTTGTTATAAATTGCTAACGTGATCAATGTGTTTTATGTGTTAAGCATGCTTACGTGAAACAATGTGTTTTATCTATGAGGGTAACTTGCTTGTATGTGTAAGAATTGCGAGGACGCAATTAGTTTAAGGGGGAGAGGGTGTGACACCCGAGAATTTCACCATAGAATTTATTATAATCGTTGCATACTTATGTGCGCATTTCTACGTGCATCATTTTTCTTGTTTAATTATTTTTGTTGTGGGTTACTATTCATAATATTTTTGACTGTTTCAAAAGCTTGATTTTAAATTTTTCCTAGGTCATATGACATTTAAAAGGAACCAAGAAATTTTCGTTTTGAACTTTCGAGCTTAGGAGTATGCGTTTGAAAAATATTTTCCGTGAGCTTTGAATAGTGTTACGTAAGAATAGTAACATTTGCAACTAAAAATAATTGAAATTGCATTTTGGCCTAGTTTGACTAAGTTTTTAATGGAATTTGACCCCATTTAATAACACATACACATACATAAAACAACTAACTCATCAATTAAAAGCAACATAACATATTAGCTCTCAAAACAATTGCAAAAATTCCCTCCATGTCCCCCCCATTTGGCCGTCCACTTCAAGAGAGGAAAGGAGAGAATTTTGCTTCAACATCCATGCACTTGAGCTCCTAGATTGATCTTGAGAGGATTTTGGAGCAACTTAGGACCTTCAACAAAGCTTCTACATCTTCAAAATTGTGAGGGAGATGCATTTATTTGTTTTTAAAGTTTATGTGCATATATTGAATTTTATTGATTTGTTGATATTAGCTATAAAGCTTGTTATGAATGCTTTCTATGAGTTATTTGATGCTTATAGAGTTAACTTTTGAGGTTTGATAGCAAAGTTAATGGTTGAAACTTGAAATTGATCAAAGAGGTGATGAATAGTGCAGTGAATAGTAAAATCCGAAAATTTAGGGTTTTTTTTTAATTATATAATTTGTTAATTGGCTTGAATTGATGCCTCATTTAGGTGCTCTAGACCCTAAGGAAGGTAATTGAAAAGCCACGTTAGGTTGAATCACTCGAATTTGAACTTTAGTGCATAAATCGCTTACTTTAAAAAGGGGGTTTTGCACGTTAGGCAATCCGGGCAAATTTGGGCATCGATTTGGGTATCCTTGAGCTAAGGAAGCACCTTTGGTGCTTTCGTTTCGCGAAATTGGGGTTCGGTTAGTATGGCTATAGTTCAAACCCGTTCGGGGCCTTCCCGAACTTTTGCTTCAAAAATGAGTTTTAGTGACTTTAAAGGGTACCTTTAAGCTTAATTAGGAATATAGAAAGACTAGGGTAGGATTGAGAATCTCGAACTATGCTTAGGAGAAAGAAAGCTCGGTTAAAGAAAGGGGAAATGTAGTGTTTAGCCTTTTTAGTTGCATTTGAAACTTGTTGTGTGTTAGTAATGACTTGCATTGAATATTTAGGATGTATTTAAGTTATTTGAGTAGATTATTGGAATTAATTGTGTTGATTGCTACTTTTGGTATCTTAAAGTTAATATCGTGCTTATTTGAACTTTTATCGTGCATATATGTGAGGGCGGCCTACTTTGTCGTCCCTCTTACGTGTTATGTGATATATTGATTGTTTGTGACTTGTATTGGGTTGCGCAACCTAAATCGGACATGGTAGCGTCGAGAAACACGGGCGGCATCGGGCTTGCCGTGCTCCCTCGACTACCATGGTGCCTATTCCCTTCTCGCTGAGGCATACTCCACTACCCCAGAGGCGTGGTTCACCTGCTGGGCATGGACCTACCTCGGGAGAAAGGGTCGTAGGATCGGGATACATCCGGAGTATCCCAATTGTTGGTGTTTGGGGTTTGCCGGCATGTTCGTGATGCTCGTGGTTCGTGGCTCGTGATTGAAGACTCGGAAGTGGAACCGTATCCTTTTTAAAAGTGGTTAATTGCTTGCTTTATTGTCTTGTTGGTTTATGTGGATTATATATGTTTTCTTGTGTTTGCATATCATATTGCACGTTGGCATGCTGCATCACCTCCCTCGCTGGGCAACTTTGTTGCTCATTCCTCATTTAACACGTTTCAGGTGAAGCTGAGGTGAATCCTCAGCTGATAGAAGAAGAGGAAGTTTATGTAGATCAGAACTCGTGACTTTGTGTGCTGAGGTGGATTTTATGTGCTTCTTGCGTGGAGTTCTTGTTAAAAATGTATTTTGAGGCTTTGGAGTCTTGTATATATATGTCTAGTAGATGTGTACTAGGATGTTAAAGAAAGTTGTTGGATTGTAATAATGAATTCTAGACTTTAATTTCCCTTGCATGCTTGGAGTGTTAGTTAATCTTCATATGGAACTTAGAATTTCATTGTATTTAATTACTTATGACTAAAACCAACTTATCTCGCATGCTTGTGTGCTTTAGTAGAATGTTGTTGCTCCAAGGCTCGGATGGCCTTGTGATTGTGTTTTAGCTTTGGAGACATTAGTAGATAAGTTGTTGTTATAGTTCAAAAGACTTGAGTGGCTATTTGCAGGTAACAGTATTGTCCTATAAACAGGGGAGACTCCGTGCGTTTTCCCCTAAAATTTTGTGCCCAGGGTTTGGAATTGGTTGAGAATAGCATGGTTAATAGAAGTCCCGGTTCCGTGAGGAATCGGGGCGTTACATTGCCTTTCCTCGTCAGTTTTAGGAGACATTTCCTTAGAAAGGTGCACACCGTGCCTCATAGGCAAGAGACCTTTCTTTGAACTTTCCATCTTGAATTTCTTCAAGATCCGTTCTATGTACATGCTCTGAGATAAGCCAATTAATCTTTTCGTTCTATCTCTATAGACACGAATCCCCAAAATATAAGTGGCTTCTCCCAAATCTTTCATGGAGAATTTATTACTTAACCAAATTTTCGTGGACATCATATGACCCGTGTCATTTCCCATAATGAGAATGTCATCAACATACAAGATCAGAAAAGTGGTCGCACTCCCACTAACCTTCTTGTAAACACATTGTTCATCTTCATTCCTCATGAAACCGAACTCTTTGATCTCATTATTGAATCGGATGTTCCAAGACCGAGAAGCTTGTTTAAGACCATAAATTGATCTTTTAAGCTTACATACTTTATGATCCTTGGATTCAAAACCCAAAGGTTGCTCCATATAGATATCTTCATCTAGATATCCATTCAAGAACGCAGTTTTGACATCCATCTACCAAATATCATAATCATAGTATGCTGCAATAGCAAGCATAATGCGAATGGATTTAAGCATGGCTACAGGTGAAAACGTTTCGTCGTAGTCAACACCTTGTTTCTGACGAAAACCTTTTGCAACTAGCCTTGCTTTAAAAGTCTCAACTTTTCCATCGACTCCAAATTTTCTCTTGAAGACCCATTTGCAACCTATAGGTACAATTCCTTCAGGCGGGTCTACCAAGGTCCAAACATCATTGGAGTACATGGAGTCCATTTCAATTTGCATTGCCTGCTTCCATTTCTAGGAATCGATATCACATATCGCTTCCTCATAAGTAGTTGGATCATCAATATGATCATTATCCCCTACCATAAATAGTTTTTGTGCTTCCTCAAGAAGATACCCATATCGTTCAGGAGAATGGGATATTCTACTAGATCTACGAGGAACCTGTGTGACGACTTGTTCTGGAATCTGCTGAATAGGTTCGGGATCTTGATTCAGGTATGTTTGTGATTGAGAGGACCCTTCCTCTATTTCAATTTTTCTCCCGCTACCACCTTCTTGAACAAACTCTTTTTCAAGAAAGATAGCATCACGACTGATCACAACCCTTTGATCACTAGGAAAGTAGAAATAATATCCTTTAGTTTCCTTAGGATATCCCACAAACCTACCCTTATCAGATCTGGCTTCCAACTTATCCGTCTTAAGTTTCTTAACAAAAGCAGGACAACCCCAAATCTTAATGGGATTAAGAATTGGTTTCCTACCAACCCATATCTCATACGGAATAGTAGGAACAGCTTTAGTGGGAACCCTATTCAACAAGTAGATAGCTGTCAAAAGTGCATGACCCCACAATGAAATGGGAAGATCGGTGTAACTGATCATAGATCGTACCATATCCATTAATGTACAATTCCTACGTTCAGATACCCCATTCAATTGTGGTGTAGCAGGTGGTGTTGTATGTGATGTGATACCAACTTCTTTGAGATAATCAAGAAACTCAGTACTCAAGTATTCACCTCTACGATCAGATCGTAAAGTTTTAATACTTTTTCCTAATTGGTTTTCTACTTCAGCTTTAAACTCTTTGAATTTTTCAAAAGCTTCAGACTTATACTTCATTAAGTATACATAACCATATGGTGAATAATCATCGGTAAAAGTTATGAAGTAGTAATAACCACCTCGAGCCATTTCTCTAAATGGTCCACAAACATCACTATGTATCAATGCTAATAATTCAGTAGCTCTTACACCTTGTCCAATAAAAGGTGACTTAGTCATTTTACCAAGGACACATGATTCATATGTAGGGCTGGGCTCAAATCCCAATGAACCAATAAGTTCATTTTGAGCCATACTTGCAATTCTTTTATCATTGATATGACCAAGTCTTAAGTGCCATAATTGTTTAGGATTGATTTGATTATCTCTAGGTCGTTTTTGTTTTGAAGTGGAAGTGGAAGTAGAATATATATGCATACATTCATTCATGTCAAGATGATAAAGTCCGTTCACCAAAATGGCCTTGCCGATATATTCATTACAATAGAGAATATTACACAAGTCACTAATAAAGAAAAATTCATAACCTTCCTTAGTAAGCCTAGGAATAGACACTATATTCCTAATAGCTTGAGGTACAAACAAAACATCTTTCAAAATCAAGACATGCCTTGTATGCATATCTACATGCACTTCTCCTTTAGCTAAAGCCGCAACACTTGCACCATTGCCAACTTTCAAAACAACCTGCCGTTTCCCAAGCGCACTCGAATCATTTAGAATCTGTTTACAAACACAAATGTGAGATGTAGCACCAGAATCCAAAATCCAAGAAGTATAACGATGACTAATAGAAAAACTAGTCTCAATCACAAAAGCAAAACAATCATTACCTTTCTCAGCAGCTACCTTAGCTCGCTGCTCCTTCAGCTCTTGAAGGTACAAAGGACAGTTCCTTTTCCAGTGACCATCCTTCTTGCAGTGATAACATGTCCCCTTAGGGGTGACAACTTTCCCTTTTGACTTAACCACCCCACCAGAAGTCTTTGGAGTAGAGACTTTCTTTTTGTTCTTCTTCTTCTTCTTGTTTTTCGACTTAGAGCCAGAAGAAGAAGCAACAGCAAGAACGGTCTCCTTTCCTTTACCCTTCATTTGACCTTGTGCAGTGGTCAACATGTTCAACAACTCGGGTAAAGAAGCCTCCAACTTGTTAATTTGAAAATTTATGATGAATTGGCTGAACGACGGTGGCAGAGATTGCAGAATTAGATCAGTCTGGAGCTGATAATCCATTGTGAAATTAAACTCCTCAAGCTGAGTGATCAGATCAATCATCCTGAGGGTATGTTTGCTCACATCGGAACCCTCATCCATCCGAGCCCTGAACAATTCTTTAGATATCTCGTATCTAACAACGCGACTTTGCTCACCATACAATTCTCGCAAATTCCGAATCATGTTAGCGGCATCAGACATATTCTCATGCTGACGCTGCAGATCATTATTCATAGAAGCGAGAATGTAGCTCTTAGCCCTTAAGTCATGTTCAACCCATTCTTCATAAGTTTCACGTTCTGCCTCGGTGGCAGTGGCGGGCAGTGTAGCCGGGGGGGCCTTTTCCAGAACATAATAAATTTTTTCCATTCTTAAAATGATTTGAAGATTGCGAAACCAGTCTTTGAAATTTGGTCCAGTTAACATATTCTTATCAAGAATGCGAGATAACGGGTTTGAAAAAGAAGCCATGATAAACTGCAGGAAATATAATGCAGAAAATAAGATTGCAAGTTAATATAAACATGAAAGACTATTTAATAAGGACTTAAAATTAAATAGTACTCCCACTAATTTTATCGAATCTCACACTCCCTAAGTGAGAATCGTGAATCTAAAAGACTCATTAGTAGGTGACCAATTTCTCTTAACACGGATATCTCTCATCTTTAGTGCATTATTGAAATATGCGTTCAAGAGTTAACAACAATTTGTTATCTATTTCTCTAAATAGGATATGGTCAATTTTAGCCCCTAAATCACTTTAATCTCAGCTTTAGTGCCTTATTGACTAAGTGATTTAGTTAGATCAAATCCGCCATCTAAACGTTATGCGACAATTTGAATCCTATGACCTCAACTTTAGTGTGTTCTTGGCCACATGATATTGGTACACAACTACATCACTATGTATGCTAGAATCTCATTAAAACTTATTGTGAGCTATATCTTTCTACCTTTGGGTTAGACAAGAAATAACCATTTTAAGTTGATAAGTTCTAGGATGGCGGTGGGCTACGATAAACTCTTTTACCGTTTAAATCTAATGTGAGTTTGCACGTAGGGAGGTTTGAAACATCCTAAGATCTCACATATGCACATAAGACTATTAAATAAGCTAACATCACATATAGCAAATAAAATAGCAAATATGCAAAATATATGATGGTGGATCATGGACTTGGACTAAATTAAATCAAGAAAAACCCTAAACCTAGTAAGCACATCAAATGTCTTCCACGGTCTTGACTTCTTGATTTCATCAAAAATCCAATGGCCTCCCAACTCCTTAAACGCCTTGAATGATCTTCTTGCAAACTCCTTGAAGATTTACATACATTATGCCTCACTACAAGGTTCTCTCAAGTGCAAGAAAATAAATTGAGACTTATGTCTCTATTACAACCCAAACGAATGATTAAATTAGTTACAAAGCCATCTAATGAAATTACAACCAATCATTCATCCACTAACCAAGTCCATGATCAAATTCACCATCCATTCATCCACACAAACTTATAAAGCAAAGTAAATGCATCACATACATCATCAACTAAGCAATGTAAGTTAGATAGTAAACAAGCAATGCAACAAGTTTCATATTTTGACCTTTTAACATCTCATGTTAAACAACACATAAAAGAACTCAATAAAACCATTTTAAACACATATTTGTTGAATAAGGCCCAACACAAATCCTTTATCATTCCATGGCCCGATTTGAGTTCTTAGTTTGTCATAGCTTTCAATTTTATGACATATCATAAATCTGCTGCACATGCACCAAATGATTTGACTCATTTAACATATCTACAGTTCTCCAAAAATTCTGAAATTTTACAGGGAGATAGCTCTTCGAGTGTAGATAGTTTTAGAATCAAATGGATCTCAATTCGGAGTTAAACTCACTGAGTTATGCCTCTCGGAGCAGACACTATGCAGTCTGTCCAGAATAGCGCGAGAATCAGTGAGGTTACTGATTTTGCTAAAAATGAAAATCTTAACCACGAAATTAGGAGATGCATATTAGAGGATGAAATATTCTACTATCTCTATAGTATAACATATCCAAAAATCAGCCCCAAACAACAACATTTACTATGTCAAAACAGTAACGCAAAAACAGTGTGCAGAAACATTTTTCAGAAAACTTCTAAGCATCAAATATGCAAGTATTGCGTTCTAGTTCTTTTGTGCTCAAAACTCTTGAAACTTTAAGCATAGATATGTGACTACATGGACTACACAAACAAGGCTCTGATACCACTTGAAAGGACCATTGAAATAGGTGAATCACAACATACATAATGAGCTAGGTGGAAGCAAAACCATGATTTCAAAAAAAAAATTTCAGCATCATAACATTTGTATTCACCATAATAGCTTATGTCTAGTCCATGTAATCAACAAATCTACTACATATATAACTATATATATGAATTGACAAGAGTTATCAAGGTATACCTCTTGAAGATTCAGCCAAGAAGATGAAGAAGCACTACAAGAATGATGACAAGCCTTTCACACCTTGCAAAAGCACTAGTTTGTCCACACAAGCATCCAAGAGCTTCTCCTCCACAAACCAAATGTATGTACTAGCTATTTGGATGGAAATATGAGCTTACACAAGGGTTGAAAGCAAGAGAAAAATCTGCCCAAGCTTTGCAAGCAATGGACGAAAATGGAGAGAAAAAGAGAGAGAGAAAAAAAATTCAGATTTTTGCTCTTGTGTGTTCACCTCTTAAAATCTGATTTTTCTTGCTCTTTTGTTGTGTTAAAATTCTGATTTTTCATTCTTGCTTTCTATGCATATATGTTATCTATGCATACTTGTGTCTTGTGCATTTGAAGTCTTCCATGCATTCAAGCTTTCAAGACAACCTTGTGTCATGAAATTGTAGCCTTCTATGCATTTATGTCTCCTATGCAACTTTGTGTCTTGTGTAACTATTAATATATACATTTATTGGGCTGAAAATTATAGTGGAAAAATATGTATTTTTCCACTAACTTGCCAAGTATTAATCCTAGCCATAGATTCTAATCAAGATCAAATCTTGGCCTTTGGATGTCATCATCTTTTGTTAATTATATATATATATATATATATATATATATATATATATATATATATATATATATATATATAAACATATATACATATGATTAAATTAATCCTAATCTATATTAGATTAATTTATTGGAAACTAACTTTCCATATTTATACTTTGGCCCCAATACTTTCAATAATTACATTTTTGGCCCATTACAACTTAATGACCAAATACAACAACGTTAACTCCTTAACGTTTCCAAACCTTTTGTAAGCTCATTATAGAAACTCTATTCATGATACTCGAACGTGTGTGACTCTCTAGATTCACCACCGTATAGCGATGAGGGACCATTAAACCCTTTTAATCTATTCCAAAAAATGTCCCCGTCATTCTCGGAATACCCTCACGTTCTAGAGTGACGTCTAGTAACATATCAAGACAATATATACGGTAATGAAGTCAATCTCTTGTGAATCTATTTACAGGGGCAAATTAACGTGCAGTCCGATCCTTCCGTTAATATGTCCCGATCGAATAAGGACCATGATATGATTAAGTCCATTGGTTCGATTCTACGCTTAGATCTAAACGGTAGAATGAGAGATGACATTCATGGAAATACTCATTTCCATCATCACGCCTTGGCCAAGGACTTCCTCATTCAACTACCGACATTAGATCGCATAGGACATCGCTTCCTATGGGAAGTTAACAGATCCTGTGTTGACAATTACATGTCAATCTCTATACCGAAGGAGTAAACTGCAAAAAGGCCGTAACCCATCTTTATAAACAAAGACAAGCATTGTCCTAATGCTAAAATCTAAACCCCGATATATCAGACAACCGTAATTTCTCAAGTCAGAGGATTACTTGCACAATCGCAACGAGTAATAAAACTATTAATCCAAAGTCATGTAGTTTATTACTCATGCCACATTCAATGATCTATTCCACTAATAATCATTCATATGTAAGTTAATCGCATCCCATACTATTATGGCTCGAGGCTCGCCATCCTTTATCATTAATATCATATATTAATCAAAGGTAACTACATATGATAGTCCATAATTGATTATTCTAGTCCTGGTTGAATAATCTAAGGACTATGAATAACTTTTAATGCTAATCATATTAAAGAAATACGCCAAGATATTCTAAACAACTTTTAGAATATATTTCTTCTAAGAAAAAACATAAGGACACATTCATACAATATAAGACGGAGAATATGAATGTCAACTCAAAATGCCATTAATAAAACATATATTTACATCAAAATGCCCTACATAGGTCATCTAACTATACTGCATTAGGGCATATCTCTAACAGAACAATGTTGTTCATTATGATTGGTTGATGGGCCTTGTACATATGGCTGCTGTGGTTGGGGATGCGCATCGTCTGAGATCCGATACTGCGTTCCCACTGATAAATTAGACGAACCACGACCAAGGACCAATGGGACATTGTCAGCTCCACAAACAGCAGCTGTATGTGCCGATGTGGATCCACGACCATTAACATGCTGCGTACCTGTTGATCCACGACCACCCAATGTCAGAGTATCATTATAACCAGCTGGAGAGAATTGTTGAGCCTCTGGCACCGTGGCCGGTGTATGAGTAGTGAGCCTCCTTTTCCCAAACAAGTTGTTTTGCTTCAGTTGTTTTTTCCCCCTTCGATTTGGATCATTACTGCCTCCTATTGCCTGTTTCAACACACTACTATTAGAATATATAAATAAACATATATAGATGTAAAAATGTACCTATGCATACTTCTACGAAAACTGTCATAGATAACAAACAATATATGGATTCACTGAACAATAATTTGGAAAAAAATCATGAACATTCTTCGAGACCTAACATATGTTTTTGATTTTAATAATCATTTTCCTCATTTCCACTATCATCATTGTTATCATCATCATCCTCATCATCTTCCTCCTCTTCCTCGTCATCACCATCATCATCATCGTCATCGTTTTCATCATTATCATCATCATCATTATCACCATCATCATCGTCATCATCATCATCATCATCATCATCATCATCATTATGCTCGTCTTCTTCATCATCTACATATGCTTCTACATCTCCATGTTCAACATTAAGGTCTTCTCTTGTTATTTCAGTGTCTACAACTGAATAATTAATATATGAATTAGAATCCAAATCATTCAGTTCCACTATTGGAACATTCATGTGATCCGATTGAAAACTTATATTATCATCCACATTTATTTCTTTTCTGTCCATGTCATAGAAATGTATTGGCTGAATTTTAATGATGGCAACCCAATCAACTCATTCTCTCTTGGCCCCTGTATATACAGAATAGTACACTTGTTGGGATTGACCTGCGAAGACAAACGGTTCATACTTGGGATATCATCTTTTCACGTTCACCTCAACCAAACCGGTCATGTGATTAGACTTCACACCTCTATCATTAGTGGTATCATACCAATCACACTTAAAAAGAACAACTCTTGTATGTTGCATCGTTGGATTAAGATATTCAAGTTCAATAATGTCCTTCAGAACACCATAGTACCCAATTGGCCCAGCTATACCATCATCGGTACCTCTTACGAACACTCCACTATTGTTCGTGGACTTTGAAGACCCATATTCGAGTGTAGAGAACTTGTATCCGTTTACCATATATCTATACCATCTGCGGGCCTTTCTATGTGGTCGTTTGGAGAGATATTTCATATACTCATCTACGTTATACCTATCTCTTAACTGCAATGTTTACAGTTACATTTGGTTAATACTCATATGGCTAGTGCCCTTAATGAATATGCGACAATTGAAAAATGTGTTCTTACCTGGCTATATAACCATCTCATGAAAGATCTGTCAAACAACAACTGTCTATCTCTTTGGTTTATAGGGTCGTTTTGTTGTTCCAAGTATTCCTCAAACAATCTGCACAAATTTTTAAAGCTTCCCATTAAAATTTTGTGTGTGATAATCCCAACGGATGACATTGCATATGCAATCGTTGCAAACATACCTGATATATGGCTGCACCTCTGGGCAATTCATGAGTATATACAAGTGCGCTAACTGGAGATCATTTTCCGGTAGGGAGACCTTTACATCCGTCCCAATTGGACAACCCTGACAAGTAAATATAGATAAGTAACCCTCAGATAGTCTACCTCGTTATATTGGTTGTTTCGACCTAACCTTCTACTTTTAATTGACACGTGTTGTTCAAAATAATATGAACAGAAAGTTGAAGTCTCTAGGACGTGATAAGCTTCACAAATAGATCATTCCACACGTGCTTTATTCTTAACTATCCTCTTTAGACCTTGCAAAACCCTTTCAAAAGGATACATCCACCAATATTAAACAGGTCCACAGCATATCGCTTCATAAACCAAATGGACAGGTAAATGCTGCATTGAGTCAAAAAATACAGGAGACAACATCTTCTCCAATTTGCACAGCGTCATGACTATATTATATTGTATCCTTTTCAATTCGGGTCTTTGCAGAATTGAACAACATAGATTGCTAAAAAATAAGCTTAGCTCAGCAAATGTCTCCGAAGCCAGTTTCGGTATTAGCTCGCGTAATGCAATGGGAAGCAGTCTCTCCATAAAGATATGACAATCGTGGCTCTTCATGCGTGACATTTTCAAATCTTTCATGTCGACACAATTTGATAAATTAGAACCATAACCATCGGGAAATTTTATGCCTACAACCCATTGTAGGAGCATTTTTCTTTTTTCTCTAGAAAGTGTATATACACCGATTTTGTTTGAATTGTCATCGCACAATTATGGACGGTTGTAAAAAGTGGACATGTCTTTCTGAGTTTGATGGTTGTCTTTAGTCTTACCCTTAACAGCCATGATAGTATTGAAAACATTGTCGAAAATATTTTTCACAATATGCATCATGTCTAAGTTGTGACGAACAAGGTGCGTCTTCCAGTATGGCAAATCCCAAAATATACTTCTTTTCGTCCAATTATTCTCTATACCAAATCCATGTAGCTTCTTGCAAGATCTCTATTGGATTGACGAAAAATTTTCACCCGTTCCCAAATTTGTTGCCCAGATAATCGTGGTGGAGGTGTAGATATCTCCTGCCTATCCTTAATAAAAAAAAATTCCTGTCACATCTTAATGAGCTATTATGTGGTAAGAATTGACGATGACAATCAAAGAATGAAGGCTTCTTCCCCGCTGGTAAGCGAAAAACTCTTGTCTTTTCCATGCAAATAGGACACGAAAACCTTCCATGTGTGCTCCAACCCGACAACATACTATAAGCGGGAAGTCATTTATTGTCCACGTCAAGACTGCCCTCAAACAAAAATTAGTCTTCGTTGAAATATCGTAACATAATGTCCCTTTCGACCAAAGAGTTATCAATTCATTGATCAAGGGCGCTAGGTAGACATCTATATTCTTACCGGGATTCTTGGGACCTGGAATGAGTAGTGTCAAAAACATTACGGGTTCCTTCATGCACATCCACGGTGGAAGATTGTATGGGATAATTATCACTGGCCAACAAGAATAAGGTTGCGCATTTGAGCTATATGAGTTAAAACCATCTGAACAAAGGCCTAGCCGAACATTTCTTGCTTCTGTAGCAAAATTTGGATACACGCAGTTGAAATATTTCCAAGCTTCAGCATCTGATGGATGACAAATTTTTCCATCATCGACATTGTGATTTTTGTACCATGTCATGTGTTTTCTTGTAGCATTTGACATGTATAATCTTTTTAACCTTGGTGTCAGAGGGAAATATCCTAACTATTTGTGGAAAATAGGCTTACCTCGTTTTCTACCACCAGATATATCCTTGAACCGTGCGTGGCCACACCGCAGACAGTTTTCCATGAGACTCCGATCCTTGTAAAATAAGGTACATCCATTTACGCAAACATCAATCTTCTGATATCCCAACCCTAATGGTTTCATTAGTTGATTAAATCTATAAAGGTTTTCAGGCAAGTTATGATTCTCGGGCAACACTTCCATTAATTCTGCAATGAACCCATTAAATAAAGAGGTGCTCATATTATGGTTGGACTTCATATTCATGTATCGAGCCACGACTGACAATCGAGTAAGTTTCGCACAACCATCAAACAATGGCCTATCAGAGGCATTCAATAACTCAAAAAATTCATGTGCTTCCATGTTAGGTTCTTCATTAACCTCAACATTGTGTTCGTTGGTGAACTGTGGACTGGCAGCGTCAAAAACCAAAGTTTGGTAATTATTCGTTTTACTCTCATGTTGCTCTTGATTATACACCCAAGTTTGTGCACTTGGAACATAATTGTTAAACACATGTTCGCCTTGTGCAATCCATTGATAGTAAAAAGGCATAAAACCCTTCTGATACAGATGATCTACCACAGTTCCTGTTGTTTGAAATTTTAAGTTCCGGCATCTTACACATGGACATCTTATCTTGTTGTCATCCATATAATAATGTTGGTTACTTGCGAAGAATACAAAATCCGAAACACCTTGGATAAAGGCCTCATTAAGATTACTGTCAATCTATTTTTGATACATCCATTCACGATTTGACTCCATGAAATGATGCACTGAGCAATTTGGTAAATGTTATTGCATAACATAAAATTACGTAATACATTATTAGGTAAAAGAGCTAGATAATTCTATGAGTGAGAATTATCATGCATGAGTTTGACAACATGACAAATATACACAACAAACTAATCCAAAAACATCTTATTCAATGAAGAGAATGATATATGTAAAAAATTGTGCAACTTAAAACATACATGAAATTAAATTTGAATTATATTTGACAAATATTATTCAAATAAATAGACGAACATGAACCTTTAAATCCGGATAGAAGAAGTCCACTTCGAAAATTCTCCAAAATCCTGATAAATTTCCCATATTAACAGACTTTTAAAAAATATATACACAAAAAATATAAGAATAATATATCTTATTGAAAATATTGGATGTCAACCTACGCATAAACCCTAATATAAAGGTAAAGTCAGGACACGACAAACGGACATAGTCTTCTCTGTACCGTGAATAATCCGATATATGAACTTAAAATATTTCCACAATAACAATACATTTTTTAAATTACTCAAAATGTTCGTATACAAAGTATAATGTTCACGGTTACGCAAAATGGCCTAAAGTATAATGGCCAAGGTTGCTCAACATAAATAAGTGACAACTCGACAAATATGAAGTTAGAATCATTCAATAAAACATGTTAATAGGGACTCCAGGCTCGGACGTGACATTAGAATTTTTAATTTTATGGTTGACGATTATCCGAATTTGAAATCATGGACCACAAATTGTTAATATTAAAAAAAAAAAAAACCGTAGTTTAAAAATATATCACCTAAAATAACTAAAGTCCGGACGCGACAAACGGACATAGTGTCATCTATACCGTTAATAATATGATAACCTACACTCAAAAGATTTCTACAACAACAATACATTATAAAAATTAATCAAACACATTCATATAAATCCCCTCAACATATAATGAACTACGCAAAATGACCCAAAGTACAATGTACAAGGTTACGCAACATAAATATGTCACAACTTGACAAATATGAGGTTAGAATAATTAAATAAATTATTTTAATAGTTTATCCTGGCTTGGACGTGACATTATATTTAGAATTATATGATTTACGATTACCCGACTTTGAAAACCAAAAACAAAAAAAAAATCCCAGGAAAAAATAAATAGAAAGAAATTAAAATAAAAATATATCCTAAATATGTAAAAAATAAACACCAATTAAAAAATGAAATAATAATAATAAAAAAGAATAGACAATTAAAAAACGAAAAAAAATATATCCGAAAATTATAACAATAAAAAATCTAAAAATATAAAAAATTAACAAAAAACAAATATGTTAAAAAAACCTACTTCCTTATAAAAATTATAACCAAAAAAAAATTAAAAAAAAACAAAAAAAATCGTAATTATAAAAAAAAAAAAAACATTCAGTAAATACAATAAAAAAATCTGAAAATACCAAAAAAAAAAACAACTAAATTAACATATTTAGGTTAGGTGCATTATTAATTAACATATTCATAACAATAAATAAATGCATAATATATACATTTATGTATATACAAATAACCAAACTATCATAAATTATTTGTGAGTTGGGGGAGAGGGTAACGTGTTGAGAGAGTACATAGCATCATAGTGGGTGGTGGTTATAGCTAGATCTATACATACATAACCATACATTTACATATACATACATAAATACACACACACACACACACACACACACATATATATATATATGTATCACATATATAAATAGCCAAAAATAATAAATTATTACCTCAATAAGATGGTGGTGAGGGGTCTATAGAGAGGTGGGAAGGTGTGGAGGGGGGATGGAAGGGGCGTAAGGGGTGGGGTGGGGGGTGTTGTTTTTTTTTTTTCTTTGCAAAAAAATAGAAAACGTAACAGAGGGCAGAACCATCTGTCCTCTATTACTATATTTCAATTGGGTGACGACCCGTCCCTCTGCCCTCTATTACTATATTTCAATTAGGTGACGGCCCAGGTGGCCCAATTGAAAGAGGCCCATGATGTGGGCCTCTTTTTGGAGATGGGCATCTTCCCGTCTTCAACATGGAGACAGGCTTATGCCCGTCTCTACATCGTAGGCCTCTTTTTAGAGACGGGCATCCAATTTGGAGATAGGCAGATGCCGGTCTCAAATATAAGAGGCCCACACCTTTTTGGAGATGGGAATTAGCCCGTCTCCAACATGGAGACGGGCTGATGCTCGTCTCTATGTAAGGATGCCCACGATGTGGGCCTCTATTTTGATGCCCGTCTCCAAAATGGAGATGGGCATAGTTTCCCGTCTCTAATTTAGAAAATAGTGAATACTCCAATAATTTGATGATTACCTCCTCACCGTGCCCTCACCGTGCCTTCACCGAGCCTTCACCTTGTCGTCGCCAATGTTTGGGTAGACATGTGAACTTAGCACCAATAATTTAGAGAAGACCCCTCACCGCGCTGTCGCCAAATTTTCACAACTTTTAGTTCTATATAAATCATCAACAATCCCACTTGTTGTCTCACATCTTATACATAAGAATAATCTTGGTGAATCAACATCTTATAAACAATGCGTAAGGAAGTTCAAGGTTAGTGGGTTACCGTTAAAAAGGAGGAACATACAAAAAATTGTGATCCATCAAAGGCAAGCAGTAGCAGAGTTGAAGGTCGATTTGATCTAAATGAACCGCCAAAAGAAGATGGTTACATTTTGATGGCTCAACACCATCAAAGGAATGTGGATCAAATGTATCGTATCCTTCTGACGAAGTTGTTCGAATGAAAAATTTATATAAAAAATTAGTAGTTAAGGTCTAAAAATATGTAATATATGATATGGATATGTGTGTGTATCTTGTTATGAACTTTTGTATGGTGATGACTAAAGTTAACCGTCTGTTAATCTAATCCCTAGTTATCGAATGGTATGAAATAAAATCTTGTTGATTGCAAATTATATTATCAAATTTCGCTCATATTGTAGTAAATATCTACACCTACATAGTATTTTATTACTATATCAAATAATGTCAGTACTTGAAGTGAACAATACATTAGTAACTGAAACTGCTTTTGTAAAATTTTAACACATCGTTGTTAATCTGTGTTTGAAAACCTTGTTCGTTAAAAATAATAATAAGAAATTGAACCGGCCTAACTTTATGGCGATGACACGGTGAGGGACTGTAACCATACCGTCGCCAAAAGCCATCACTGTTAGTGAGGGCTTGGTGACGGGTGTTTTTGTCCCTCATTACTCCGTCACAAAATTGGCGTCAACCTTCTCCTTCACTATGCCGTCGCCATATCTGCGACGGTTTGGTGACGGTCCGTTGCAGAATCCAGTTTTTTTTTGTAGTGTATCTATATTACAGATGTTATAATGCCAAATTTTCATCGCGTCCTAACTTGATCATAAGTGGGGTCGTGTTAGGACATGACACATGTAAATCCACATAAACTGTCATTTAGACATGCTACCTTATAGGCTTTCTTAACAATAAATATGCATGTTTACATGTTAAACATGTTAGAGAACATGACCTTATGCATATGTTACTCCCATTGACCTTGGGGTTCACTTGATACTTCAAAAACTTTATGTTCTTTATGTATCGAATCTTGTAAATCACAAGAGAAACTTTTTTATATAATATAACAATAAATATAATTGTGATGAAAACATCAATGAACATTCTCCACATTGCTAGCAACAGTAAAACATGTAGTACTAAAACACTTCTTTAATGGATAATACTTGATCATGGAAAGATGCTAAAATAGTTCTCTATCATTAAAATTTTAATTTTGAGTAAAACCTGAAATAATATAATGTGGATCAATAACACCATTCCAACCATAAATATTAAATCTATTAGCAATTTTACTTTTAAATAGTCAATACAAGGAAAACAGTCTTATATCTTAGTTTCCTTTAATGAATTATAATATATCCACTTAAAGTATACACTCAAGTACTTGGATTTGAAAAACTTTAATAGGCTTGAGCATTAGGATACTTTAACATACAACTTCCAAAATAATATCCAATTATATACCCTTTATATGGAAGCCCTTAATAACAGTTGCACAAATGAGGTACTACACTCGATACTTTAACTCTATATATTATCATTATAAAGAGTATGTAGGCTCATTTTGACACAACCATACATACATGTATGATCAACAAATATACAGTAGGAGGCAATGATGATTATGTCAAACACAACCTTCCATGACCATTTAAAGTGCAAGTAAGATGTGCAATAACAATAACTTTAACTATCACTTGAAATTTATTATTAAGCACAAAATAGTGCAAATAGCACAAACTTGCAACTTAGACATTCTTATTATATCTTTCCCCCTTTAGAGACTCTAACATGTCATATGAACACCTTTAAGCAAAACTACTTTATTTCTTAAAGTCTCTACAAGCAAATAGTCGTAGAACCCTAAAACCTTTGAGCAAAAAATGTTTTCTAAGATAAAATTACTTTAAGATCCTTGCTATTCATTCATAGTCCTCAAAAGTTAATACTCGCAATTACCACCTTCAGGTATGCAATTGTGGACTATAACTCCAAGAAGTATATCATCCCAAATCCTTATTGGATATCTCATAGATTACATTGGATGACCTATTTCAGCTAAATCACCCTACTTAGAGTGTCCAACTAGGACAAACAAGATGTCCTAGAGTCCTTATTGGAAATCTTCTAAACCTTCGTAAATCATCTGATGCAATAAAACCATTCTAAATTTTTATGAAGATACCAACTAGGACAAAAAGATAATCTCTACATTATTGGACAAGTTTCATCACTCATATAAATATTGTTCATGTAGAGCCTCCAACTAACTTGAATAAGATCATGTAATTCACTGACTTCAACTTGTCAAAAGTTCTACTTTAACATGGCAATCTTATAATGTTATCAAATATATTTGATAAACTCATACAAGAGACAAAAAGGGGAAGACAAAATATAATTAGCCAAACACAAACTTTAATATGAGAGAGTATTCATTTAACTTTAAACTTACTTAATCATTGCAAAGTGAAACTTGAGCAACATCTACAAGTAAATAGAGATGTTATGATAACATTGTCGTCCTAATCATGACATAGCATGAACTTCAACAATTCAACTTCAAAAGTTTACGTCTTCTTGATATTTGAATTTCCAATCAACAACCTAAGCACAAACATTAGAACTGCAAAATATAATAATCGTCGAAACAAACTTGTTGCTCTTAATTGTTCTTTATCAAACTTAAAGAGTGATTCTTCACTTCTTGTTAAAGAGTGATTAACACACTTGAAGTGACAAGTATGACTTTAAAGTTCACAATTACAGGTCTTAACTAAATTAACTTAATAAACTTTATATCTACACGAGATAAACACTTTATAGTTCCATAGATAAACTTATATCATACTCTTCATACGTGCTAAGGAGAAGTCAATAATTACTTCCAAATATAATATAAGAACACCTAACCTTAAGTAACTTTATAATCTTGTAAACCTTAATAGTTTAGAAGATCTCAAGTTTGCTTCTATATGAAATTAACTTGATCGAGACCTCCCAATAAAAACAAATTAACAAACATCCATGTGATGCAATTCATAGATAATAAATATTGCCAGGCAAAAATTTGTTAAACCAAATGATCATTCACAAGAATATTGCTAACTTTAATAGAAATATGAAAATATATTAAAAGGGTGATAAACTGCAATAGCAACTTCCTCATTAAAGCTCAAGTGTATCACTGCATATTCTTCTTCAGGCAGAATACACAAGATACAATGTGAACTCCCACTCAAGTGAAACAGTGAGACAACTCTAAAGGAATCTATTCATTTTGGGCAGATAAATCCCTTTAAAGTCAAATAAAATAACCCTCATTGTCACTTCCACTTCCTCTAAATTAATACACAATTACCCCCTTCGGGCAGGCAATTACATGTACTAATCAAGAGAATCAAACATCCCAGGATCGATCAAAAAGTTCTACAAAGAGCTTTATGTAGAACTGCATTCGTTTCTAGCAGGACTACCATAGGAAAGCCAACCCCCCTTCATTTCAGTTTTGAACAGACAGGTAAAAGGTAGCAGAGCAAGCAGATAGTTGGTCCTTCTATCACTAATGATACCAATTACATAACCCCAGGAAGAAAGAACACTCAATAAAGATCTGAAGGTTTAACAAGAGTCCTCCCTTTGATGGCATGAGCTTGGCTTCTTCGGATGCTCAAAGGGAGTGACCCTAGGAAAAGTAACTCAATAGGAATTCTCTCTATCGCCCTAGTTTGGCTTCCTTATCAAATAGTTTGCAGACTAATATAGAGGTTTGTTTTGACGCAACCGTCTACATCAACCACAATATTATTTAACTGGGATAATATCACCTTTATGCAACCAACTATATATAACTTTATATTGGTATTCAGTTAAGTGCTAACCAAAATATATATATATATATATATATATATATATATATATATATATATATATCTACATTTAGCATATATATAACCAAAACACTTGACTGTATACCATGCATACTACGTTTCAAGTAAAATTGATAATTCTACCAGTGCGTAAATAAAAAATCCAATGCATGTCATGCCCTCATGGATAAGCAGTTAAAAGTACAATATACCATCAGGCCACTTGTCATAACATACTCGAACGTTGAATTATGTGAGAACCAAACAACCTTTCTTAAGACAGTGTCGCAAACATCCTCATGGAAAAACCTGTCGTAGCATGGCTGCCCAAAAAATCTAAAATCATTCATTTTCCAGTGCCCAGATTTATGTCCACCATCTTAGTAATAAGATTGGGTAGAAAAAGAATAGGGCTTAGAGTGGTGTTGCAAACTTACCATAAGGAAAATTATAGATTTATTGTAATACGATTCAGAATACTAAGTAGCTCTCATTCAACCTTTTATGTAACAAGCTTCTATATTTCATCCGCTCAATGGGAATTTCGTTTCGACCCATTCTCGTCATCGGTCAACATTACTAGTTGCTGACGGCTGCGGGGCGAACACTTAGTTCAAGTTTTCTACATAGTCCTATACTCTATAATCTTCTCCTTAGATGATTTATCAACTCATAATAATCAAATCTGGGTGTATCCTGAGGGTGTTGCTATATAAGAGAGAAAATATTGATATTACAAACTCCTATTAATGCCATGTCTACGACGACTAAATCATGTATGGAAGCACTAGACCACGTGATTCACTTAGGAATTCAGTCATCGAATAGTTTTGACCAGTTATCCAAAGTAGAAACTATGAGGGCCAAAAATATTATTCTATGTGGGATGATAATAAACACTTCAAAATAATAGAGCATATTTTAACGAGTTTAGCATCTACCATCAGCCTGATGCCTAACTAATCCTCACTTGATACAAGTTATGATACTTATTTATTTTATAATTTTATTTTATTTTGTCAACTAGCCTTTTATCCTATAATAGCCAAAATTACGAACTAAGCAACCCAACCTTTGATTTCAGATCAAGAACAGATTTACATAGTTCAGTTTATCAGGCAACTTTCTTTCCTAATGGGTTAAGTGGAACTTTCAAAAGAAAAGAAAAACAAGCCCCAGGGCCACAAAACTGGTCATTACAAGCTTTTTTTATTTTATTTTTTATTGGACATTGTCTTGATAAGGTAAACCCCTAATTACTTGCTAAGAGCCCACAAGTGCATTATTATTTTGCCCTTCAGTAATTAGAACACTTGTGTTGTAATGATTCCTCGGAATCGGTTCTTGATTGCCGGAGATGTATCAAGGAGTCTCATTAGTTGAATGAAACTAGTGACTAGATTATTTTAGTTCATTTTGGCAATCTTAATTTTATTCCACAGAATGGTCATCATCTTCATGGTTATAGTGACAAAGAGGTTAAGGTATAGTTATTGCCTTCTCATCCCACGCTATTCTCAATACTTAGCAACTTTCTAGGTTTGAATGCCGATGACTCATGTTCGAGATTAACAGAACAATGTCATGCCTCTCTCTTCGATATAAGGTAAGACGGCGACAAAATCATGACGTCGAACCTATAAACTTATTCAATATGAAACAATCAATAAAAGAACATTTTCCTTTAGGGTTCTAATTCTAGTATTATTGGCTCTGATACCACTTGTTAGAATTTACGGGATTTAAACTAAAAATAGAACACCATATTAAATTCATGATAAACATAGAATTGAAACATACTAGAAGTCCATGCCATAGTTCTCTATTTGTTGCAATCAATCTTCAAGAACCTTTGGTAATCCTGCAAGAAAACCTTGCGCTACGTGTTATGGTAGGCACGTGTAGACTAGGTGTTCCTATATGGTGGCTCTCAATGGGGCAAGCCAACCCTAATAGCATATTTATAGACTATTAGTATTTTAGATAGGAGATAGGGTTTAGCCTAAAAACTGTATTGCCTCTATAAAGTTGTCCTATAATTTAAACATACTCTATAGCTTGCATACCACACTACTAAAAATAATATCACTAAGACGGACCTAGGCCCAACTGGAGTGGATCACGAAAATTATATACTGGACTTTATCGGTCAACCTCAACTCGTTTTTGAAATAAGAAAATATCTTAATCAGTGGTAGCCCATAATTTTAAAAAAATCTAACACAAGTTGTTCATGGGAAACTCCTCCACGACTTATGTCATGTGAGTCGAAAATGTGGAGTTGGAGTTCACTTCGGAGAAGAAAATAATACTTACAAATGTATTTTATGTGCTAGAGGTTAGAAAGAACCGTGTATCAGGTAGTTTACTGAATAAGTTTAGGTTTAAACTTGTTTTCGAGGCTAGTAATTTTGTACTATCAAAGGAGGGTATGTTTGTTGGAAATGGATATCTTTGTGAGAGTATGTTAAAACTTACTATATCTCTGGTCACCAATAATAACAATTCTATTTTTGTTTATCAGGTTGAGCCTGAATTTTTATGGCATCAAAGACTTGTACGTGTAAATTTTAGAAGATTGCATGATATGGTTTGGTTAGATTTGTTACGTTACTTTGACAAGAATCATGAAAAATGCAATACTTGTATGCTCACAAAATAACAAGAAATCATTTTCCTAAAATCGAGAGAAAAACAAGCATATTAAAATTAATACATAGCGACGTTTGTGATTCATAGCATTAAAAAGTACTATGTTACTCTCATTGATGATTTCTCGAGATATTTCTATGTATATTTGTTAAATTACGAAGATGAAGTAATGGAGAAATTTTATGTGTACAAAGCCGATGTTGAACTTCATCGTGAAACAATTATAAAATGACTAAGGACAAATAGAAGTAGAGAATACTATGATCAACAATATTTTAAATCTATTGCTATTGTACATAAAAAAAACTATACCATACACACCATAACAAGATAGTGTGGTTTAATGTAAAAATTGGGTACTAGTTGAGATGGTCAATCTTTCCAATTCTGGTTTGAGTAAAGGGTTTTAGGGTGAGGCATTGCTTACCGCATGCAATATACTCAATCGGGTTCCTAACAAAAGGAGCAACAAGACTCCATATGAATTTTGGAATAAAAGGAAACCAAATCTAAGTTATCTTAGAATTTGGAGATGCCGAGCTATAGTGAGAGTTCCTGAACCTAACCATAAAAAGTTAGGTGAAAGAGGACTTGAGTGCATTTTCTTAGGATATGAAAATAGCAAAGAATATAGGTTCATGGTAATTGAACCTAATAGATCAATTGTAGTGAATACTGTGATTGAATCTAGAGGTGCTATCTTTGACGAACATATGTTCAAATCCATTTCAAGGATGAAAGATAATGTTCTAGAAAAAGATGACCAAACAAATAATAATAATGATAAAAGAAAGGTAGTTATGGAAAGTGAATGAGAAAGTGGTCATTGAACTTCGTAGAACCAAAAGACCAAGGAAAACAAAGACTTATAGACTAGACTTTTTTATGTTCTTAGTGGAAGGAGCTAGAGAAGTCATTAGTGGGCAAATTTCTTATTGCTTCAATACTGAAGCGGACCCAAGAACATTTGATGAAACAACGAAGTCTCATGATGCTGCCTTTTGGAATGAAGCAATCAATGATGAAATAGACTCCATCATGGGAAACAAAACTTGGAAATTGGTTGACCTTTTACCTGGTTCCAAGACAATTGGATGTAAGTGGATCTTCAACAAGAAAATAAAGGTGGATGGTACCAAAAAAAATGATAGCAATGGAATGTCAATCCTCGGGCTTTATTTGTCAGTCATCCTAAAATTAGGATTAATTTCTTGTCTCTACTCCAGCATTTAGAATTTGGTTAATCGATTTTGATGGTACCCTAACCCTATGTCAAATCCTAATAGATAAATTCAAGGTAAGATTGGTAACAAAAGGCTTTACACAAAAGCAAGGTATTGATTATTTCAAGATGTATTCTCCAGTTGTGAGAATTGCTACCAATAGAGTGTTGATCTCGTTACCATCTATACACAAGCTGGTAATTCATCAAATGGATGTAAAAAACAACATTCATTCTAGGATTAGTTCTCGTCTTGCTTCTAAGGCAAATAACCAAATTCCTCAACATAAGGTTATGGAAAAATTGATTAATGATACTTCATCATAGCACCTTGAAGCTCCTTACACCATTAACAATAAATCAGAAGTCTCTACTACTCAAGAAGAAGGTTTGACCATGAATGCTCCACCACTACCTGTCACACCTCGGGACCAAGACCCGCGGAGGTTAAGGTCGGAACGCGATGTGTCAATCAGCTAAATACCTGTGAGATCATTAATTAACAACCTAAGCATTCATTAACTTCCACAAGTAACTTCAAAAGAATGCTCATGGCATTTGGCATTAAAGAGGCCACAACAACCTGTTTCATAATTACAAGACCTAGTATCCCTGTTTGTACTTCATACATGGCCAAGCATAGACATCTAGGCCTCAAAAGAATGGTAATCAAACTTAGTATATAGTTAATAGTCCCAAAGAATATTACATAACACAAGGTTGTTCAAAAGTACATCATCAATTTATATTAACAAGCTATGTTTTCTACACAAGCATGGAGATTAACAAAAGCAGAAGTCAGTCTCATCATATAAAGCCTCATCGCCCTCAACCTGTATAGTTGGCTCGGCCTTGGACTCACTTGTAAGTATTAGAAAGAGGGGTGAGCTAGTCCTGTGTATAGCTCAGTGAGGATGAGAAAGGAAAGTTTTCACAAAGGTTTTATCATTTCGAAATCATCTTTATATAACCGTGCTATGCATATAATTCATATAGTCAAAATATCAAGTAGAACAAATATGGGATAGTCAAAATCTTAATCAAGTAACTCTACTCTCCAAGGATCTCGAGGGACCCAACGAGAGTAGGAACCACGTAGTAAAATGATACAATATCACGAACTTTGTTGGAGATGGCCAGTCTCAAGCTTTCTTGTCAAATCATCTTCATCACACCAATTAAGAACGGGCACTCTGAAGGCAACCCAAAACCACGGTAGCCGAGACTTATACCTGACGGCCCGAAGCTGCCCAGGGGAATCGAAACTTCTACCGTGGGGTTCACAAGACTGCTTGAATTATTTAACACTTGAATAATGCGTCCTAACTCTTCGAGGAAAGACTCAAAGCGAGAGTTGGCACAAATCAAGTAAGAACATATTTGGAGGACAACAAAATAGGTTGCCTCTGTCACAACAGTAATATAAAAGATAAGACAAGTAAGTATGTAAACCTCTTGTGGTAATAAATAATTAGTCAATGGCATGTCAAGCAAGCATATAATAATCATACATAGATATAAATTTTAAAGCCTCAATAATTTCCAAGTATCATAAAATAGCGAGAAGATATCATTAGATTATGTAAAACGACAAGAAAACACAAACACAAGAGGAACTATGGAGTCATTTCAATGCTTCTATATTATCCTATCTTAATCAAATAATTTACCTACCCTCCTAAACTCCAATTAATCTGATTTTGGCTTAGAATCGAATCTTATCGAATGTAGATAGTTCTAGAATCAAACAGAACTCAATTTGGAGTTGAATTGACTAAGATATGGCTTTTCAAAAAATGTTGCGTAAAGTTGTCAAACATCCGGGCATTATAGCCTTCATCCGGTCGCCCGGATGAAGTAGGTAATGCCCGGATGGGAGTTTTCTGCTTGGCATTGTGGCTTATATCCGAGCGACCAGATAGGGGCTGTAACGCCCGGATAACTGAACAAGAAAAATACAACTTCTACAATAATCATCCAAACAACATCCCATCTTCCTACCAACAATCAAGCAAGTTCAAGGTGGCTATTAGGCATCATAGAAGAGTTCAAACTCAACCAAAACCACCCTACCTCAACATTCAACAACCACCCAACATAGAATTACAATTCCTAGATCTACAACACATTAATACTCAATCTCCTCATCCAAGCTTAGATATGCAAGATATAGCAATATTAACACCAAATGAGCATTAATAAACTTGAATGAATCCCTTAAAATCATTTATGAAAAATCTCTTACCTATGCAAGAGTTAGAAATGGAAGATAGTTGATTGAAAATGATTGAAGATCTTGAAAATGGTTTGCCTTTACCTTCCTCTTCCTTCCTTTCTTCTTCTTCTTTCTCCCTTTTCCTTGGCAAAATCATGTAGTGTGTGTATGTGTGGCTGATTGTGGGTGTGTGTGTGTGTTGTAGAGATTTTGTGTGTGTAGGTAGTGTAGTGTGTGTTGTTGAGATTTGTTGTGTGTAGGTGGTGTAGTGTGTGTTGTAGAGATAATATCTAAGTTGCCTAATGACGAGAGCGCCCTCCAACTGACTTGTGTATTACTAGTTTGTCATTCTAGTGTTAATTCCAATTGTCTTGGTTCTAATTCAATTATTCTAGTTAGCTATTGAACTTAGTTGGTTCCAATTACTAGCTACACGATATAAATGACTCAAATATACGTTAAACGATGATATGCATATAAATCGAGATAAATGCACATAAATCAATTTCAAAGCACATAAAACAAGGTAAATGCATATAAAATAATTTAATTATATATGATATGATCTATATGCACATGTCGTCTCGGGCTGGGCCTTATACCACCAACTATGGAGAATTTCCCACATCTTTCTCCTTCATCCATGCCATTAAGAAGTCAAAGGAATCCCTCTCTTTTTCATCCTTTGAATGACCATCATCTTCCAACTATAGTTGAGCATTTGGGTAAGAATCTTTCCTCCCTTCCTTCCAAGTCACCCTATTTATCTCCTTCAAATTGTTATGTTATCCACTGCACATAATGATCTTAACACTATCCATTCCATTAATTCTCCAACCAATAAGCCAAACTTCATCCTTTACCCCAATACCCACATTAATGTTGATGTTGAAATTAATTTGGAAGCTCAAAGATCAAACCCATCTTCACCAAGTTTGGTGAATGCTAAGGCACCTACTCTCTCCCCTTTAACCTCAAATCACCAACATCCTAATCCTACTATTTTAGTGCATCAAATTGGCACTAATCCACCCTATTCCATTACTAGCCGCCACTCCAACCCATATATACCCGTCCTTCCTCTCATTTGCTTGAGGATAATTCTACTACTTTAGGTCATAATAAAAAACCAAAGACCCTATATTTTTGGACCTAGACTCAAATTCCCTACCAGAAAACCTTTCGTCCACCATCACCATAATGCTCATACTATTTCTAATTGGAAGAATTTATTTACAAGAAACTTGAATCTGTCATTAAAGTTGGATAAAGCTTGTGTTCCTTTGGAGATTATTGATGGACATATGGTTGTTTCCCTACCCCCTAGCATGTATGAAAAAACTGAAGCTATTTGGAAAACTTTCGTTATTGAGAAATTTGTTGGTAATCCTCCTCTTATATTCTTGATTAGAAAAATCATTGAAGCTCAATGGAAGAAGTTTAGCAATGTGAGCAATAAACCACTTGGATATAGTCTCTTCTTGTTTCAACTTGATTGTGACGAAAAGTGTGATAATGTTTTTGAGAAACTATGGCATGTTAACCACCATGTCTTCCTCATTCGAAAATGGGAACCAAATACTCAATTGGTGAATATTAAATATGATAATGTTCCTATTTGGATGAGACTTTGGAATATGCTTCTTTCCTATTGGTTAAGAGAGGGATTTAACTATATTGGTAGTAATCTTGGCACCCTTTTACAAATGGATTATCTCACAGAATCTAGAGCTTACTTGGCTTGAGCTAGACTTTGTGTTTAGATGAATATTAAGAAGGAACTTCTAAGCTCAATGCATGTGAAACTTTTAAATGGATCCATGGCAGAAGTAAAAATTGAATATCAATGGAAACCTCCCCGATGGTCTCTTTGTAATATTGTTGGCCATATAAATACCAATTTCTCTCTTTTTCCAAATGAGGAAAAAAGCCTCAACCTTATCCAAAAGTTGACTTGAACAAGAATGTTGCAAAGGATAATGATTGGACATACACTACGAAGAAAAGAAGTACTCAAGTTGTTTATGTCTAAACATCAATTTGATGATAAATCAATGATTGTGATAATATTGATATGGATGACTCAAATGTTGAGGAATTAAACTCTTGCCCTATACAAGTTGAGACATAGAGACTCCATGGAGGCCGAAACCTCCCATAGCCCCCAAACATATGATAATGTTACATCATTGTCCATTGATCTACACAAGCACCCTTAACCCATCATATATAATTTGGCCATGGTAGTGGATGATTTGGAGGAAGGACAAATCTTATCCCCAACCCAAGTTACTTTTTCACATGATGTTGAATTATTTTTAAATGGATGCCCCTCATTCTTTTCCCTTCAACCAACCCCATGCATCCAACCATGATTCCCATAAATAAAAAATTGGTTCTCTTGAATTCAAATTGAATTCATCTACATCGAAAAACCCCTCCCCGGATCACCCTTCCAATTTTTATTGTTTATTAGCTCTTAGAACTTAAAAGGTTTAATTAAGTTTTAAAAAAAGAAGTTTTATCTTTTGTTAATAAGAACTCTACAAACATCTTTTTCATTGTTGAAACTAAAGTTAAGGAGCATATGACTAATCTCACAGTTTTTAAACATTTCAAGAAGTTTCATTTTGCTAACAACTATGATGTTTGTGTTGATAGTATATTTGGATTTTTTGGAATTTTGAAAAGTTTTGCATTACCAAAGTTGATTCTATGGATCAAGCTATCATTTGTCATGTACATTGGCTCAACGGTTTTCCTGATTGTCATATTACATTGGCCTATGGTAAGCATACCCCTAGGGATCGCATGAGTTTTTGGTCTTGGAATACAAATTGGAGTTGCTCTCTTGATTCATCCCCTTGTGTGCTATGGATTACTTTAATGAGATTCTTGAAGTTGATGATAAGTCCCCTAATTGCCCCTTCTCTTCTAACCATCATGAATTTAATAAGTGTGTCTTGAATTCGCATCTTTATGAGTACCCGAGCATATGCCCCTTGTTTACTTGGGCTAACAAGAGTGAATCTAACTTTAAAGCTAATAAACTTGATAAGGTCCTTGTTAACCCATTTTGGTTTCTTATTTTCTTTTCCCATTCTTTCTTTATTGATAACCTAGGACCCTCGAACCATGCTTCTCTCATTCTTCCCAGGACCCTCGAACCATGTTCCTTTCATTTTTTCCACCTCTATTCCTATTGCATGTAGACCAAATTTTTTACTGAATGGACTAGTCATGATAGTTTTCTTGACTTGGTTAGGAATAATTGGGACATTTCCATTGGCGACTCTCCTAGGTACTGTCTTAATCAAAAGTAAAAAAGGCTCAAACTTGTGCTAAAAAATTTCAACTCTATGCTCTTTTTTAATATTCCTTGTAAGATTACCTCTCTTCGGGAGAAAATTGCTTTAGTTCAACAAGTTATGCTCTTTGGAATTGCGAGTAGTAATATCATTGCAAAGGAAAATTACTTTTGAATGAATGGGATAATTTAACTGTGGCCCATAAAGCCATCCTTAGACAAAAGTCGCGTATCCAATGGCTCAAGGAGGGAGACGCAAACACTTCATTCTTTCACAAATCTAGCAAAGGATGAAGTGTCAAGAACACCATTACTAGGATCACAGAATCGAATGGCCAGACTCTTATCAATGAAGATGAGATACGTAATGAATTTCTTAGTTTTTTCACTAATCTTCTTGGTTTGAATAATATCCCTAGGGAATCTTTCAGAATTGAGGATATTCAGGCCATTGTTAGAAAGATCATCCCTCATGATCTTACTCAACAACTCTTAATAAATGTCTCTTATGATGAAATCAATGATGTGATGTTTTCTCTCAATGGTAACAAAAGCCCTGGCCTTGATGGTTTCACGTCATACATCTACAAAGTAGCTTGGAGCATTTTTTGGCATGATGTTGTCGCTACTATTCAGTCTTTCTTTTCTTCTTCTTCTTCTTTGCTTCGTGAGACGCCATAGTTCGATAGCTTGAGAAATACCTCTAACATACCACAATCATCTATTGACCATGCAATGACCTTACCAGAATAGGTGGTAATAGAACACAAAAGCAGAATCTGAAAGGGAAACCTATCCAGGGGATATGCAGATAGCCAGGGGTAATCAGATAGAACGCCCAAGACTTGGCAAGAAATGGGACTGTGTGCATTCTACTTCTATTTCTTTAGTTCCTTAAATTTCTAACCCTTGTATGGTTAAAGATTACATGCCCATATCTTGTTGCAATACCATCTATAAGTGCATCAAAAAGATTATTGTCAACTATATCAAGGGAAGCCTTCCTCACATTATCTCCAGTAATCAATCGGGTTTTATGGAGGATAGACTCATTACTGAGAATATTCTTGTTGCACAAGATATTGTTAAAGGTTATCACAGGAACAATTCGACACCGTGTTGCACTCTAAAGTTGATCTCATGAGGCATTTGATACATTGAGATGAGATTTTATTATTACTTTTCTCCATGTTTTTGGTTTTCTTCCAAATCTCATTAACTGGATTATTGCATGCATTACTACCCTGTGTTTTTGTGTTTCCATAAATGGTAGGTTGGAAGGTTACTTTTTTGGTTTCAACGGTATTAGATAGGGTGATCCTCTTTCCCCTTATCTCTTTGTCATTATTGCTATGGAAATTCTTACTTGCCTTTTGAACAAGTTGGGTTCTAGTGGGTCTTTTGCTTTTTGTCCAAAATGTGGCAAGATTAAGCTTAATCATCTTTATTTTGTGGATAATCTCCTGAATTTTTATAAAGCTGATATGAACTCAATTGGCAGAATTGTGCATGTCCTCAATTTTTTCCACAGGCTTTTAGGTTTGAAATACCCTGTTGATAAAAGCAAAGTATTTTTTGGAAGTAGAAACCAAGATCTTAGGAAAAATATTAAGGAGACTATTGGCTTTTGAAAGGGCTCTCTTTTTGTTTGTTTCCTTAGCGTTCCATTGATTTCTAGGAGACTTCGGAAGCATGATTGTCAGAGTCTTATCAGTAACAATTCTAAAAAAATCAGTCATTAGACCAACAATTGGCTCACCTTTGCATGTAGACTTTAGCTTTTGAAATCTGTTTGTAAACCTATTGAGGAAGGAGGTCTGGGAATTAAAAAACTTGTGGATATTAATAAAGTGGCTTTCTTGAAATTGTTCTGGAGACTTTACTTTATGAAGAAGTCTTCTTGGAGTTTATGGATCTGGACTAATTATATCAAGGATAGGTGTATTTGGAACATGAATGTCCCTTGGGATGTTTGTTGGTCTTGAAGGAAAATTCTTAAGCTTAGGATATTGCTCGTGGCTTAATTTCTCAGAACATTGGCAATGGTAGAAATACTTTTTTCTGGCAGGATAACTAATACCCCTTTGGCATCAGTATCTTCTTTTTCAGCAATACATGAGACTTCATTTGAGACATAGGTACTCTTAATAACTGGCATTATTTAGTCTAGTTTTCTCACAATATTAGCAAGCACAGTTTCATCACATGGCTTGCCAGCCATGACCGCTTGACTACGAGATATCATCTTCTCTCTTAGGGTGGTATGGATCATGCAAAGTGCACAATCTGCTACCTTGGCTATGAGACAAGATACCATATTTTCTTCAATTGTAGTTTTATCAAACGTATTTGGAAAGGAAGTATAAGTTTATTATGCATTAAATTGCCCCATTTCTTTTTGGACTCTATTCTTATTTTAACTAATTCACTTGCAAGAAATAGGGACCTCAAAAGCTACATGTTCAAACTCCTATTATGTGTTACTGTCTACTACATCGAGATCGAGAGGAATGGATGTATTTTTCGTGATGCAGTTAGCATTGAGGAGCAGATTGTTGCGCGGATTTGTGAGGATATCTTTGCTAAAGTCCAAGCTAAGAGATATCCATGTAACACAAACATTAATAGATACTTGGCAAATTGAGTTAATTTGGATTTGTCTTGATAGTATTTTCCCATTTTACATTGTTGATTTGCACTCATGAGTTGTTAGTTGAATTGTTGCATTAACTACTCATGTTGTGTTGGTTGATGTTGCTAGCTGTTGGATTGACTTTTTTGGTTGATCATGTTAGGATTAGTATGCCCAAAAGCTTAATAGAACGTGACATTTCAGTGGTATTATATACATATTATGATTGTTAATATTAATGAAAATATCCATTCCTATTTTCTTTATTCTATTTATGTCTATTTACTTATATAGAGGTCCTTGATCCAAGTGAGTAACTTAGATGCACGGTGGCCGAGCATATAAGGTCTAAGTCATAGACACTTATTTTTAGATTATGTTCATAATCGAATAATGGAGTTGGGCACTTCATCAGGTTTAGCTTATAGTGAGAGAGTCTCCTGTGAAAGATGACTTGTCTTGGTCATTGGTAGGTCTCCGAACGTGTTTCACTAATGTGTGTGTCATACATTGAATGGACTACTTAGGTATAATCTCTTAATAGGTACTACCAAAGATACAGATCAAATATATCTTATGCTACTAAGTGGTCGATACTCTCAATCTTGAGCATATGTGGATGAACTGATGAAATCAAATTCATGTACTTTGATACACTATGGGTAAGATCTCAGCTTTGGGTCAATAGCTCTGTGTGTGTGACTAGTTGGAATGTGCGTATGTAATAAAGACTCCACATTATCGAGTAACAGAGTAATCGTTCCCTTGTGATTATCCAGTAGATCATCCAAATCCAAACTTAGTGGTATACCCAAGGGGTGTATTGGATATCTAGCTTGAGAGTTGGTCCCTAGATCAAATGTTTCGTATCCAGAGGATGGCTACTCAAAGGATTTAGATGTCGATGTCTCAAGTAGAAGATACAATCAATGAAGAGATAATACATTAAAGTCTTTTTTAATTGTGAGTATTACATGGAAGCGTATTTGAAAGATTGGTACAGGAATTGTATACGAGTAAACAAATAAACGCAGCAAAAGAAATCATGAAAAATAATTTTTCAAAACACACAAGCATGTAATACAATCCCAAAACTTGATATTGATGCAATATATATAATAATACTTGGCTAAAGCAAGAAGATCTACATACCATTTTGTAGACCTTTGGAGAAGAACACTAGGTTGAGCTTTGGCATGAGATCCCCTTCCACAAGTGTACAAGTCCTAGTTGATCCACCAAGCATGTGATAAAGCTTTTTCTCCCATCTTGGGCTATAGTGCTAGCAAACCACACTATGGAAGAAATTTGGACTTTGTTCTTCTTCTCCTTTGAAAGAGTATTAGAAACTACCCTAGTTTTCTATCTCATCTTTGTAGTATTTTCTTATATGAGAGAACAAGAAAACTACACCTAGTTTTCACCTTATGTATGTGTTGTAGTAAAAGTTGTTCTCTTTTTTGTGTTGCAAGAGTTAATTCTCTACAATGGCTAAGTTGTATATATAATATGCATATCACATATACATACATCTATACATATAGACAACTCTTATCTTATAATGCATAATCAAGTTGCCAAGTTGCATGCAAGCTGTCATCTTTGACTCATTTCAAACACAAGTTGCAAAAGCATGGCTAATATCTAATTCAACTTGCATAATTGTAGAGAATTATTCTTGGTCATGGATGAGCCAAGTTGTTTTGTACAAAAACCAATGTAATAAAAGAGTGTATTGAAGAAGCTTCAATTCTCTACATATTGCTCTTTGACAATGATGCCCTTCATGTTTAGCCAAAATTACACACATGCCCCATTAACTCATAAAGGTGGAAAATACTATTATTATTAACTCTTAATAATTCAAGAGAAGAAGAAACAAGTCTAATTGAACCTAAATCATGTGGTGTGACTCTAGGTTCATCGCCCAATAACAATAAGGAAACATTGAGCACTTTCAATGTTAATCAAACATTTGATTTGTTTCAAGACTGTTTCTATCATTCTTGAAACACCTTTAAAGGTCTTGAGTGACGTCTAGCAACATATCAAAACAATTTATAAGGCAATGAAGTCATTAGTTGAGTGAACCTATTTAGTTGCCGATTACCGTGAAATTCAATCCTTCCATTAATATGTCCCGACCGAGTAAGTGTTGGAAATTGTATGCCCTAAAGACCACTAGCACTAAGACATCTCAGTGAAGGAATATTATAACAATTAACAATTAGTAAATCTTACATGAGTATCTTAATACTCTCGTTATATTCTCTCTATATATATGTATGCTAAGGCTCCCTGAATTGAGTGAATGGCGTAGGTGCGTGGTGATCCGCACGAAAGGTATATGCCATGAGGCTTGAATCTAAACTATAGGTTCATAATCGTAGAGTGAAGTTGGGCACTTCACTATGGAAGGTTATAATGAGAAAGTCTCCTATTTGGTAGGGTGACTTACCTTGGTCATTGGAGGGGCTTTCCAAACTTTTCTCATTAGTGCATGAGAATGCATTGAACTAGACCATGGTAGATGTGATCTCTATAAAAGTACTATTGCTCATATGAGATCAGAAACATCTCAAGCTACGAAGAGACCAATGCTCTAGTTCTTGAGCATATGTAGATGACCAATGAACTCAAGGACATGTGTTTTGATTCACTATGGGTGAGATCTTATATGGGTCAATAGCTCGGTATTTTGAATACTTGGAGTTGACTAGTTGGCAAATGCGTATGTGTCAAGTCGTTCTATGCCATCTTAATTGGTGGGTTATAACCCCTTTGTGACATCCTATTAATCATCTAAACCTAAGTACTGTAATCAGGAAAGATTGAGAGTACAAAGAAAATACCTAGTATTGATTATGGGTTCTACATAAAGGGGCACTTAAGTCATTTTGCTTAGTAGGTCAAAGACAAAGGTCAGACTTGGTTTGACTAATCTTCTAGATATATAGTAATTACTATGGAGTGCAACATCAACTCTTTAGTGGAATGAGTTGAGGTTAAAATGGTAAAATGCAGCTAGTGACTAGCAAGGGCATTTTGGTCATTTTGTATCCAATGCAATTATATCTTTTGGTCCCTCCCCTAGCCATTCAATCCTTGTTAGTGCATCTTTCTTCTTGGATCTTAAAATCTATGGAGATATGATGTGTATTAGTATAGTTTCCTATTTGGGAGTACTTAGCTCAAATTAAAAATCAAGGACATTAGGACATAGGACATTATTTGAGACAAGAATGTATGTCCGAGCAGATAATGTCCTTAGGCGACATGCTTGGGAGAATGTCAAGCTACCTTAGGCGTGTAGTATCTTTAGGATAAGTTAGTAGTTGATTATTATATATCTAAAATGAGATAATGTTGCATTATCTTGGTTTTTAAATTAGAGATAATGATCCTAAGACTCCTAGATTCACCAAGACTCCTAAGTCTTGTGAATAACTTAAGAGATAAATGCCTATATGCTAGACACACACATACACGGCAACATACATGTGAATACACGAAAAACCATCAAGTTTTTCTCTATAGTGCACGGCTAGCGCTAGAGAAAAAGAAAGGAAGAAAATCCCCTACCAATTTTGCACTACAGCACAAGGAGTCGTGGAATAGGAGAGCAGACTAGAGGGTGATCCGCATTTGACTTCTCCAGCCATTCTCCACGTTTTTCCAGCCCCTAAATCTTCAGGTTCCGTTGTGAATTAAGCCAATGAAGAAGGTACAATCTATTACTGATAGATTAGTGTTCTTAGATTCGCACAATATTATGACTATGTTCTTGTTTGGTATGATCTCGAGTTCTATTTGCATTCCGCTGCGCTTTATGATTGATCAATAAAAATTTTGAACCTTAGATTGATCTAGATATTTGTTAGAACTTGGTTCCCATTAGTAAGAACCATGGATGGATTAAGTTCATAAACTTGATTCTATGCGTAGATCAATTTGGTGCAATGAGATATAACACATTGAAAACACATTTTCCATCATTCATACCTTGGCCAAGGATTTCCTTATCGAACATCCAAAATTAAAACACATAGGACATCGCCTCAACTTGGAGGTAATGAATCCTTTCTTGACAACCACTTGCCACTCACTATATTGATCGAATGAAACTACAAGTGAACGTGTCTCGCCCGTAGACGGAACAAGCATTGTCCAATAGCAAGTATCAAACTCCAATATATAGGGCAACCATGATGTCGTAAGTCAAAGGATCATTTACACAATAGCAACGAATAACAAATCATTAATCTCAAGCCATGTGATTTGTTATTCATGTCACGTTCAATGATTATTCAACTAATAATCACTCACATGTTTGCTAGTTGTATCTCATGCTTTTATGGTATGTGACTCACCATCTTTTATCATTAATATCTCATACTAATCAAAGGTAGCAAACCAATGTGATAGTCCGTACTTGATTATTTGAAGTCCCTTTATCCAAATTCTCTTAGGACTATGAACTGTTTAAGAATTCTCGTACTAAAGAAACATGTCAACATATTCTTAACGCTTAAGAATACATTTCTTTAACGAGAAGACTAGGGACTTATTCATATGTCAAATGGAGAATATGAACGATAAGAGAAAGCCATTAAATAAACAAGTATAAATCAAATATGCTAAAAAATGTGTCATCCAACTATAGCATTAGGGCATATCTCTAACAGTATTTTGGTCATTCTACTTAGTAGGTCAAAGACAAAGGCCGTACGTAGTATGACAAGCTTTTGTATACAACAGTATTATCTTGGAGTGCAGTCATGACTTTTTAGTGGAGTACGTAAAGGTTAAAAAACTTAAATGTGTTATAGGGTTAGTAAGGGCATTTTGGTCTTTTCAGTAGCCAAGTTGTTTATGTCTCTTGGTTCCATTTCTAGCCTAGTTCCTTTAATATGTTGTTAAACTTTTCTATCTATTTCTTATGTATCTAAGAGTTGCAAAATTTAGAATCCAAATGCAACTAGGATTCTTATTTAGGAGATGACTTCCTATTTTGATCGTGGAATTTTTTGATTGGAATTGTTGAACTTAATTTGGAATCTAAATATAATTAATTTAGTAATATGATGCAAAACTAAGCAAGAGAAATGTGTGGGCCCTCTTGGACACGTAGGATAGCGTGTGGAGGTGGTGGAGTTGTGTTGGAATGTGTATAGTTGATTTACAATGAACTACTTGGAGTTCAAGGTGCATAAGAGTGTTTCAAGAGTTTCCTACATGGATTATGAAACAACTATTATCTCCTATTTCAACTTTGATTAACTACTCTACTTTTTCCACATCTATATAAAAGGGTCAACTCCACCTATTCCAAAACACACATACTCACACGTGAGAAGCAAGAGACAAATCTCTATCTCCCTTTTTCTCTCACAAGTTGGAAGCTAGAAAGGTAGGAAGAAAAATCCCACAATTCTTCGTATCATCTTTGAGAAATGAGGAATGTCATAGAGGAGAAGATCAAGAGGTGTTCTTCATCACTAGGTGTATAGATCTTCTTAGAGCAAGTTCGAGGTTGAATTTTATGTTTTTCATTAAGTTCATAAGCTAATGAATTCAGGTAACAAATTCTACTACTGGCTAAATTTTAATTTCTACATAATTATATACACATGCTAATTATGTTTATGCAAATGTTCTTATTAGAATTATGTGGTTTGATTCTAAATGAGCATGGTATTATGTTTTTGTTGCATTATAAATATTCAAAACCTAGCTATATCTAGATAGCATATACCTTTAGATCAAAGAGCTTGGTTTTTTTCCTTTTTTGGGTCGTGATTGTTTGGATTCTGGCGTTTTGCCTTCTTCGTTGTTTGCGGTCATATGACCCTTCATTTGTACTCGTTCAGTACTATCAATAAAACTCCTTTCTCTGGCCTAGCCAAAAAAAAAAACCTCAACCCACCCATAAGATTCAATTGGTATTTATAATCCTTATCGCATATGAATGTCCCAACTAATCAAGTTCACCTGGCAATCTAATACGACGTGGCATATAAGCTTTAATTTTATTGCTATAACAGACTCGTTCAACAATTCTCAGCCTCGAATTAAGAGACTTTCTCATTATAACCTTATGATAGTGAGTGTTCAATTTCACTATTTGGTTATGAACTATAGTCTCTAATAGAGGTTGCTACCCAGTTGGATACCTGTGGATGATAGGATGCAACAAATTAAAAGGGAATTCTATTTGGGTTGAATACTTTTTATAGTAGACCTACTTTTTTTTCCTTGTTTCTTCTTAGTAGAGAAATAATGTTAAGATAAAATCTCAAAGATACCTGTCTCCACGCGTTTCAGCATAGATGTTTACTACATACATTTCATATCATGAACAACTAATCAAGAGCAAATGATATGATCGCGTCGTGAATTTGTTTTGTCCCTTTTAAAGTTAACGATGGTTGCTTGAAAATACATGTGATGTTCAACATTGGCGTGAGATATGAAATGAGAGTAATTATAAATGTAATGCCCCGTAACTTTTGGATTTAATTTAATTAAATTATTTTATTCAGGGTAAGGTTTGAAATTAGAATTTACATTGAATTATACCTCTTATTAAGTCAATAAGATGTAACAACTAAATTTTTAGGAAATTAAATCCCATGACATCAGCCCATGCTAGCTAATTAAGTGGGTTAACTTTGGCATCTGAGGAACTTTTCAACTACTTAGTTAGAGTTTAGAGGCTAATTGCTAAAAATAAGGAAACTTATAAGCAATAGTTCCTGTAATACCTAAGACAAAAATGACTCTTTACTATAAAGTCATAAAATACACTTCCTAAAAAATTCTTAGGAGCCCACGTAGCTGAAAATCTCCGCAATGAGAAAAAAAAAAAAAAAAAAGTTAACAGGGGTTGTAGCAATCCTATGGGTGAAGCCCTTGCCATGAGAGGATTTGCCATGAGCGGATCTCTTTTGGCATGCGTAGGATTTTGATGCAATATTTAGAATTTTGATTAACACCAGTTATGAAGATAAGTTAGAATTCTTTCCATATTTGAAATTACACGCACGATTATTTAAATTCTGAAAGTTTTGAATATATGTGTATGTATACAAGTGATGAAACCCTTGAACTTGATTTTGGAATTGTACCCCGTTGTCTATCGTATTTTGAAAGTTGATGACATTGAATTGGAATCATGAATTAAAAGCATTTCTAAAAATACCATCTAGATATATATGAAAGGTATCTTGTTGCATTTTGTTTTTTCATGTTTTGAAGCCAAAAGAAAAAGAAATAATGCAAGCAGCTTTATCCAAGATTAAAGCCACAAGTGTTTTATAAGTGTTTTCATGTGATCATATGAAAGAAATATAAACTTGGGACCAATTTTTTTTTTTCACATTTAGCATGAACCCAATGTCACGACTTATTAAAGAATGCATTACAATATTTATATGTATTCAGAAAAATATAAAGCTTTGGAAGTGAATTGGTTTTCGAAATTGTTTTAGAGAAAGTGAACATAAATTTCAAAAAGTATTTTAGCATAAGTGATTAGAGATAGAATGTGTTAAGTAGCCACAGTCTTTCAAAAATTATTGAATCGATAATAATGGTCGATGAATAACTCCCAATTGGAAGGGTCCACTAGCCGATGTGTAACCCCCAATCGACAAGGTCCACTTATCTCTCAAATCACTTATGCCCAAATACTTTTTGAATTTTATGTTCACTTTTTCTAAAACAATTTTGAAATCCAATTTACTTCCAAAACTTTATGTTTTCTGAATACATATAAATATTGTAACGCATTCTTTAATAAGTTGTGACACTGGGTTCATGCTAAATGTGATAAAAATTGGTCCTAATTTTATATTTCTTTCATATGATCACATGAAAACACTTATGACTTTAATCTTGGATAAAGCTGCTTGCATTATTTTTTTTCTCTATTGGCTTCAAAACATGAAAACACAAAGTGCAACAATATACTTTTCATACATAACTAGATGGTATTTTTAGAAATACTTTTAATTCATGATTTCAATTCAATATCATCAATTTTCAAAATACGATAAACAACGGGGTACAATTCAAAAATCAAGTTCAAGGGTTTCATCACTTGTATACATATAGAATTTAAATAATTGTAACTTCAAAGATGGAAAGAATTCTAACTTACCTTCATACCAATGGTATTAATCAAAATTCTAAATATTGCATCAAAATCCTACGCATGCCAAAAGAGATCCTCTCATGGCAAAGGCTTCACATTGCTACAACTCCTATTAACTATCTTTTTTTTTTTCATTGCGGAGATTTTCACCTATGTGGGCTCCTAAGAATTTTCTAGGAAGTGTATTTTATGACTTTATATTAAAAAGTCTTTTTTGTCTTAGGAATTACAGTAACTATTGCTTATAAGTTTCCTTATTTTTAGCAATTAACCTCTAAACTCTAGCTAAGTAGTTGAAAATTTTCTCAGATTCCAAAGTTGACCCACTTAATTAGCTACCATGGACTGATATCATGGGATTTAATTTCCTGAAAATTTAGTTGTTACATCTTATTGACTTAATAAGAGGTATAATTAAATATATATTCTAATTTCAAACCTTACCCCGAATAAAATAATTTAATTAAGTTAAGTCCAAAAATTACAGGGCATTACATCCTTCCCTCCTTAAAAAAAAAGTTTCGTTCTCGAAACTTACCTTTAGACCTTTAAGGTTGACAACCATCATATGAGAACTTTAAATCTCAAAGATACAACCTCAGTTAGTGTCCATATATGTGTCACATTTTCCATCTCGTCACACAAAAGTTGTCAAGGATCAATAACAAAATTTCTACAAAAAATGTCATCACCAAACGAGTGATTTAGTAGGTTGTATGTCTAAGCTGTCAATAAGATGATACATTGTTACCTTTCCTGAATAATTAATAAATTCATCATATCTAGTTCACTGTTAAAGAAATTTCTAATTAAAGATCATATACAAATATGTGCCCAATATTCTCGGTGTTATGCTTATCATTTTCTTCTCTAGAATTGGTTTCAAGGTTTAAAACAACACTTTTAAGATACCCATCAACAAAACTGTTAGAAAAGGTTCCAAACTTACTCACCCTCAAATATAAGACCTGCACTAGGCCTTATACACTTTAATAAGAATCATTAACAACATCTACTAAGTTCAGCCAAGAACTATACTCACAGAAGTCACATGAGGATCTTGCTTAAATTCATTTAGTCTCATCACTATCTCTCATTGAAATTTCTACCCACAAGGACATCTTATATTCAAATAATTACGAAAAAGAGGAGAGCCTTAAACCAATAGCACAATTCACTAGGACTTAGTCACATTGGAGTTTCGATGGTAAGGTCCTATAATAGCACTTTTAATTTACACAACAAGGAGGATAAAACTCTAACCTTATCTATCTAGGCATCTATAACCACGCGAGAAAGAAAAAAAATCATAATATAAAATGTAACTAAGAAAGCCTCAAACTATCCTCATTTCCTCCAAATACCTCACGACTTATAAAGCAAATGCAACAAAAGTCAAAAAAAAAAAAATCCTTTATATAGCTAGATAGAATTTAACATTTTGAGGCATCTTAATCTAAAGAGTGAAATATAGTTTACCCCCTTATGTTTTATATAAATAGCACCATAGCCCCTATGTTATGAAAAGTAGTATATAACCCCCTGTGTTAATACCAAATGTTGCATACTCGCCCAAAGTTTATTTCCGTCAACTTTGATTAACAGATTTTGTCGAAAGACTATTTTGCCCTTATATAGTTTATAATCCCCTGGGCGAGTATGCAACATTTTGTCATAACACAGGGGGATAGATGCTACTTTTTCATAACAGAGGGTCTATTGTGCACATTTCGCAAAACACAATGGGGTAAACTATATTTCACTCAAGGGTATTTTTGTCCATCAAATTATGATAGACAAGAGCCACACGCGTGTATTACATTTTCGTTAACTATAACGGATTCTTAAACGGCGGGGTGTAATATGCAACATTCTGATAAAACACAGGGGGGTAACTGCTATTTTTTATAACACAGGGTTTTATGCACACTTTCGATCTAACGCAGGGGGCTGTATGCAATTTACCCTAATCTAAATAAGAAAAGATTTATATCGCCATCCAACTAATACTATTTAAGGAAGCTTCAATTTGGTAAAAGAAAGAAATCACCATAATTCATCGATCGTTAATACAATAATCACAACATAGGTCATGCAACTCAAGCACTCAATAACTTGCAATTTCTTACAAGACTATCTTGTATGATAATTTATAACTCTATAGCTAAAATGAAAGATGCACCAAAATTTTCTCAATCTAGTAATCCTACACCCTTTTTTTGTAGATGTCAATTGTAGCCATCAATGGCTCTATGTACATCTTTTCCTTATGCTTACTACAACATGTCATTTTTGAGATACAAGCACTCGTAAAGACCCTTATTTGGCTATTGCATCATTCGACAAATGCCATGATTCTCTTTTTTGCTCATGACACGACCCTATTCCATGATCAATGAAGCTTTACTCTTGTAAATGGGTACTTGTCCTTGCCTATGCTAAATTTTTGTGTTTTGATCTTGTAGATTTATAGTAAGATATGCACACATACCTCTATAATGCGGAAGCAAATAATCGATGATCTTGTTTGTTCCACTATACTTACAAGGAATCAGAGTGTGTAATACTAGATCACACACTTGGTTTTCACAACCTAGATGCCTAGTTCTAGAGAGTGTCTTTTACTGAGCGTTTACTTTTTGTTGGATACCACATACAGAACAACTTTATGTTCTATATTAGTTTTTTTTTTTTGCTTTTATATGGGGTAGTGGGGAGTTACACAACTTCCCACTACTTGGGCCATACGGGTTGGTCCACCCCAACTTGGACGGACCATGACCCAAGTCCAACATCTTTCACTTGCACAAGGTGGGAAGGGAATATATTCCATAGCATCTCTCTGGAAACTAATTCCAAATCACACCCAAGTCACACTGGCAAATAGGTTGTGTGACTCGCGAGCTCGCACAAAGTGAAGGCTCTATAACCATGTACCCGTTAGGGATAACATGGGAGCCACTGCCTGCAAAGAAACATGGAGTCTCGCTGCACCCTAGACCAATTAAGTTCACATCAGTCAAAACATACCCAATCCCTCCTAGGCTATGTTTGACGTTTAAAATCTCAAGATATATTCATAGTTCCATTCAATTACTAAGGTTATTCAATCATAAAGATTGTGTAACTGGTCGACCAATGAACATACGCAGCACTAGATGCAAACAGTTTTCTCTTCATTCAATATCCCTCTAAGTCAAGTCAACTGCTTTCTTGGACATGTTCCATATGATCTAATATATTGTGATCTTTAGGCAACATACCAAAGTAGCTAACATTGAGTTTGAATTATTGGAATACGGATGTAGGTCACTAAGGGCACTCAAGAGAAGCCTTCAAAGCTTCAAGGGCTTACACAGCAATGAAGCAGGAATACATTCATCAACTCCCTTATGTAGTCGCTAAAGCATTCACTGTATGATGAGTGAGCTATGGTGTAACTTCCTTTAGAACAGGGCGTACGTCATAACTTTACTCAAACACCGTACAGATCTTGGTCCGGTTATCACTTAGTAACCAACCTAAATCCTCAAACCTAATACACACAGTAACTGAGGTTTCACATCTGGCTATTGATAGGTTACACATGGATCGTGAGTATTCATACTGACCACACATCAGTCTTAAATTGCAACATACGCAATAAGAGGTCTCATCTTGGTGATTGTCATTAGAACAAATCCTCAACAATATTCAAGGCAACGCTTGAATGAGTATAGTATTATCGACGAATACTAGCCAACTCATTCTGTCTCATCTCTACACGCTCCTACTGCGCTAGCGGCAATTGCTCGTGTGAGAAAGCCAATCTTTTTTACCAGTCGACGTACATTCCGATGCCAATAATATGTGTTATCGTACTCATACACAATCTCATTCACATAGATCACACAGAACTAACACTACTCAAGTGTACGAATATATTTCATTCATTCATAAGGTATTAGAAATATATAAATGTATGAGCACAAAAGGATAATCAGATCTCTTTACATGAAACATATACATCAAGGTCTACGCAAACCTAGAGCTTTTATATGAGACAAATAAATTTCTCTAGGAATGAGCTTGGTGAGAGGGTCGACAACCATCTCATGCGTAGAGATATGTTCTATGATTACTTTCTTTTTCAACACAATATCTCTTACAAAATTATACTTAATGTCTATGTGTTTTATCTTGCCATGATATTTCGAATCTCTGGTGTAGACGATGGCTGCTTGAATATCACAAAAGATTGTTATAGATTTTTCAGCATTCATGACCACTCTCAAATCTAATATAAATCTCTTAAGCCACACAACTTCTTGTACAATCGCTGAGCAAGCCACAAACTCAGCCTCCTTGGTCGACAATGCTATGCATGTTTGCTTCTTGCTACACTATGTAATAGCCCCACTGTTAAGAAAGAAGGCATATCCAGAGGTTGACTTATGTTCATCATGGTCACTACCCCAGTCAACGTTGGTAAATCCCTTCAGATTTAGGTTACCTCCTCGATAGCATAGGCAATAATCCACAGTGTCTTTCAAATATCTCATGATCCTCTTGACTGCATTCCTATGAATTCGTATAGGATTGGATTGGTAATGACTCACTAATCTAACGACAAAACAGATATCCGGCCTTGTACACAATATGGCATACATCAAGCTACCCACAACAGTAGCATAAGAATATTTTTCATCTCATCTATTTCTTTTGGGGTTTTGGGACACATCCCTTGGCTTAGGCTTTCACCTTTGGCTATAAAAGTATCTATGGGTTTGGAGTCTTGCATTCTGAATCGTTCAAGTACTTTCTTGATATATGATTCCTGCGACAAGGCAATAAGCCTTTTGGTATGATCCCTTTGGATCTTGACTCCCAGCACATATGTTGCCTCTCATATATCTTTCATCTCAAAAGATGATGATAACCACTTCTTAATAGTGATTAGATACTCCTTGTTGTTTCCAACCAACAAAATGTCGTCAACATATAAGATAGAATCACATATCTATTTTGAGACATTTTGACATATACACAGTGGTCTTTTTGAAGCATTTCAAAACCATACGAAATGATTTCTCTATGGAACCTTAGATACTACTGTCTGTATGACTGCTTCAACCCGTAGATAGATTGTTGGAGTTTGCACACCTTGCTATCCTGACCTTTTTCTACAAATCCTACTGGTTGTTGCATATAAATCTCTTCATCTAGTTCTCCAAGAAATGTCATTTTTACATCCATCTGATACAATTCAAGATTTAGATGAGCAACAATAGCTAAAATCAACCAGATTGAGGCAAACCTAACTACCGAAGAGAAGGTTTCCTCATAATTTATACCCTCCAACTGGGTATATCCCTTAGCCACAAGATGAGCTTTATATCTCTCAATGGATCCATCAATTTTTTGCTTGATTTTGAGAACCCACTTATTTCCAATAGCTCTCCTATTAGGCGAAAGATCAACCAAAGACCACACTTGGTTTTTCTTCTTGGAATCTATTTCTTCTTCCATCGCTTTAATCCAACTTTCTCGTGCAGAAGATGAGAGTGCTTAAAACATGTTCTTAGGCTCCTCATCATCTTGTACTATAACCATAAGAGATTTTCCTTCAATCTCAAAACTTCGACAAGGAACACTTTTACGCCTGCTTTTCCTTGCAAAGGTCATAGTGAACTTGATCCACCAACCGATTTTGAAACTGATTCAAACTCAAATTGAGTAAATGGTATATTCTTCCACTTGGATCAGGGAACAGAAGCACTACTTCTATTCTACCTGAAGGTGTAGATGTACTAGGAATGTCAAGATTGTTCAACTCAAACAACTACACATCCTGATCAACGTTACCCTTATGTGGGAATTCTATCTCCAAAAATGTTTCGTCTCGTGATTCAATCTCAGATATACTCCCATCTGCTCATTCTTCAATGAAAACATATCCCTTAGAGTGCTCAGAATACCGAATAAAAATACACTTCTTTCCTCTCGGTCCCACTTTGCCATGCATATGTGAACTATCATAAACATAAGTAGCTGCCCCCTAGGGCTGTAAATTACTTAGGTTAGGTCGCCTACCTATCCATAATTCGTAGGGAGTTGAATTTACAAACTTTGTGGGCACACGATTAAGCACATACATGGCTGTAAATAAAGCATCGCCCCAATACGAAATTAGAAGATTAGCTTAAGCCATCATAGACCTAACTATGTCAAGTAAGGTTCTATTCATTCTTTTTGCAATACCATTTTGTTGCGGAGTTCCAGGAATAGTAAGCTGTCGAGCTATACCATTTTTATCACAAATAGTTCTGAACTGATCAGAAATGTATTCCCGACCACGGTCAGTTCGTAGTGATTTCACTTCTGTGTCTAGTTGATTCTCCACCAAAGCCACATACTTTTTAAAACAGTCTAAAGTATCAGACTTGTGGGACGTTAGATAGACATGCCCATATCGTGTAAAATCATCTATAAAAGTGATGAAATAAGAGGCCCCATGCCTCGCCTTAACATTCATTGGACCACAAACATCAGAATGAACTAATTGCAATGGAAATTCAGCTCTTAAGCCTTTGCCAAACGGTTTTCTAGTGGATTTTTTGGTAAGGAAATTTTCACAAACAAGAAAATTGACTTTCGTTAATGGCCCTAAAAGGCCTTTTTCGGCAAGTTTATTCATACGATCTTGGCCAATATGCCCTAATCTAGCGCTAGAAGATGTATGAAATGACAAACATTCATTATTTGAAACATAACTGACATGTTCAACATCCAACACCAAGAATCCATCATAAAGAAAATTGAATCCATAAGAAATAGAATTTAAAAGAAGTTAGACAATAGCACCAGACATGTTAATAGTAAAACCCAAGCGCAATAAAACTAATGCGGAGACCAAATTCCACCTAAAGTCCGGGGCATAAAGGACATCATGGAGTAGAAGGGTTTTGCCGCCACGCAGCTGAAGTTTGCAAGTGCCAATGCCCTTGACTTCTACCCTAGCATTATTGCCAACATATATCCATCGGGACCCAGCCGGGATGTGTCAGTACTCCACATATGCTTATCTGTCTGTAGCTATGTGGACTGTCGCTGCTGAGTCGATAGTCCACAAAGGAAAAGATTCAGTTAGTAGTGCACAACTAGAAACATATGCTTCAGAATAAGATTATGTAAAACACATTACCTGGGCCTTATGCTCTGGGCAATCTCAAGCATAATGACTCTTCTTTTGGCAATTGTAGTACTTAACTTTAGCAATGTTCCTCTTGCCATTGCGCTTGCCCCTCTTCTTCTGTTGCTTGTCCTTTTTCTTTGGCTTATCATCCATATTTCCCTTCTTGCTAGATTGTTTTCCTCTTTTGCGTTTTGAGCCAGATGTTCCATGCTTGCTGGATTCAGCCACATAGGCTTGTCTAGTGGTCTTAATCACCAAGAGGCGCTCTTCTTGAAGCTCTAGATGACGCGTAATGTCCTCGAGTATTTTCACACTCTTATTGTGCATCATATTAACAATCATATGTTCCTAACTGGCTGGAAGGGATCGGATAACATCCTGCACTTGCTGCTTATCCGTGAGTGTACAGCATGTTGCTTTCAGCTCTCTAATCATGTTTGACATCTCCCTAATGTGTTGCCTTATGCTCACATCAGGTTTCTTCTTATAAGTATCAAACTTAATGATAAGTTGACGCAACCTCTAGACAGAAGTCCCACCAAACTTCTCTTTCAAGGCGGCCTACATGCCCGCAACTATCGGGTAAACTTCAAACTCAGTAATCAGGTCATCTTGCATTGTGCTCAGTAACGTAATGCGAGCGATTGAATTTTTCCATTTCCAGACCTAATAAGCTTCAACATCCCTACGGTGTTAAGCTCCATTACCCTCCTCAGGTTCTTCCATTACATGATTAAGTGTTTCATGAACTTCTTGTTACTCAAGGATGTACTGGACTTTACGATGTCACACATCGTAATTGTCTCCGTTAAGCTTGTCACCCTTGTTAAGGTTAACTATTATGGTTTTTGATGTCATTAGGAGACTCTACATAAATATTTGTAAGATACATTTAACACATACTAATACTCGATAATCTTGCTGGATCAAGTGTTAGAATGTAACTCACATATACAATATACAAAATCAGCACATCGTATTACGATTTGTCATCATCTGTAAAACAAGTATCTAAGAGGTACAACTTAACTTATTCGAACAAAATAACAATTGCCAAGATGAATTATTGAAATTCATAACATTAGAGAATAGTTCCACATAATAATCACACAGTTAATCATGGAACTCCCAATAAGATTATGCATTCCATTTATAATTGAAGGAAAAATAAACATATGTTTATTCAATAATATTCCAAGAAAAACATATGAAACGTTCACGAACGAAATGCTAAGCAAGAGTGTTAAAACACATATAAAAAAAGGGTTTCACAGAAAGTATAAACTAATCATGCTTTGTACGCTCTTTTCTTACTATCTCTTGCCACATATGCTCAGAATATAACCAATCATAATTTAAAACATCAGACTCAATTGTTATATGGAAATCCTTAACTTTATCCTTAGCCACTTTATTATAAATAAAGGCATTCTCATGTACACCTCTAACTTTAGTCATGTTATGAGAAAGAGACAAAAGGGTTGAGCGTCTAAACCCTTGAAGCACACATTGCCTCTCAAACAGCTCTACTTCGCACACAGCAAAGTCAAAGTACACATCTTCCGATTGAGTTATTTTGTGTTTTACCAGATCATACGTGCTTGGGAGGAAATTAAGTAACCCCTCAACTTCTTCCTTTGCCCTAGGCGGAAAGAGAGCTAGCTGTTCACGCAAATCTATAATACCATCTAATAGTGTGTTCATGTTATGACGAAAAGATTTATCATCTGATCAACGCAGACTCATATACTTTTCAAGTTGACGCCGTCTATATCTAGTGTCGGGACCATTTTTTATAGCTAGAGCTCTCCTCTCTCTCCTCTTAGTGCGACTCATCCTCACCAGTCGACTACACAAGTTCTGGGATTAAAAGAAAACAAAACTTTTCTAGATTAAATCAAATGGATTGATGCACAAAGCATACCAAAATATTGTACACAACAACAAGTAAAATTACACAAATTTTACATATCCTTGTGCAATTACTAAAATTTCACATCTTTGTGTTGTATAATTAGTTACACAAACTTTCAAGGTTTTGGAAGAAATTCCACTAAATTTCAGTCCTACAATTATAATTTTACAACATAAAATTCACATAGATTAAGGAAAAACTTGGAAAATAACACAATTTCCAAGTCTCAATTTGATTTAATTAAAGTTTTGTAGTCTAATAATAAAAGTGGAGGGCAAAAATAAGCATATCACAAAGATATAGAACTTAAATAAATGACATAGGGAAAAAGCACCAAAAAAAAAAATAAAGTTTTGTGTACATGGGGTCAAATATGAAAATATCACAAAGATATAGGGCATTTTTTTTTTTTGGTCTGGACGGCCGCCGTCGTTCGGTGGCTAGACTGTTGGACGGCTGCTGGCCGCCAGTCGCTACGTGGCACTGGCTGACTGCCCACGTGGCAACGTCGGCCCACGTGGTGGCCACATGGCTGCCCAAGTGGCAAGCCACGTGGTACTCTAGGTGCCACGTGGCGCCGGTGATGGGTAGGAAATAGATATATATATATTTTTTTTGAAATTTGAAATTTGAAAACTTATTTTAAAATTTAAAATTAAAAAAATAAAAATTAGATAATAAACTAATTATTATCTATAATCCTTCCACAGCCACATGTCACCACCATATTCGCCCCATGTCACCCATGTCAACCCAACTTCTGATGCACGTACCATCCCTAGAACACGCACTAATCAACGCATGAAATAGTACGCATCAACAACCTTAGAAAATTCATAATTTATTCATCTGTCAGCCAAAAATTATGAAACTTATATTGTTGGAATCCTTGAAACACGTAGTTTCTCGCAATACCAATATTATGAACAAATCCGATTCTCAACAGCAACGCAATTAAAAGGCCAAAACGTTATTTTGAACTTAAAAAATTCATAACTAATTCAGCACTTAGCAGAAAAATATAAAATTAATTACGTTAGAACCCTTAAAACACAAGATTTCTCGAAGTGTAAAAATCATTCGTATATGAGATACTTCACATAAACGTTATTCCATGACTAATCCGCTAAAAATTAATGAAAAATTGAAAATAAGGGTTTTGATGCATGTAACGAAATATTATACAAAGAACAAACACAATGGCTCTAATATCAATGTAGATTTATAGTAAGATATGCTCACATACCTCTATAATGTAGAAACGAATAATTGATGATCTTGTTTGTTCAACGGTTCTTACAAAGAATCGGATTGTGTAATACTAGATCACACACTTGATTTTCACAACCTAGATGCCTAGTGCTAGAGAGAGCCTTTTACTGAGCGTTTACTTTTTGTTGGATATCACATATAGAACAACGTATATTCTATATTAAATTTTTTTTTTATTTTTATATGGGGTAGTGGAAAGTTACACAACTTTTCACTACTGGAGCCATATGGGTTAGTCCACCCCAACTTGGGCGGACCATGACCCAAGTCCAACAGATCATGACAAAATGATTGCTATATCCAACTTCCAAAGGTGTACATAGGATAGAATTTCGAATACATAAAATTCTCAATTTTCAATAATTGACTTACAAGTTGCATATTTTTTTTTTATCTGTTATTAGATTCACCGATGTTTTCTCATTTCTTTCAATGCATCAAGTATTATCATCAGTCCTTTTACAAGTATTTCATATTGGAGACCCATATTTTCTAACACTTCTTAGGATCATTGGTGAGAAACTCCTATCAGTCAAATAAAAGAAATACTTCTATAAGAGTAAATCATCACGAGAAACAAATAATAATCACCATAGTATTTCTACATCCCTAATAACATGGATAATTGTGATAAACGTATAACTAGAGTCGTTGTAGGTGTCATGGTCCTAAGATGATTAATTAATAACTTCCTCAACCAATAGATGACCATATCATAATATTTTCATTCCGGCGTAACAACGGTCCAAAAGAACTACATATCAACGTATATATTAGAAATGGTACGTACCTTACAACTCAATTTGATACGAGTAATTTTTCAGAATTTGCCTAGGTAAGAACAATGCGAACACCAAATTGAGAATTTAATAACGTATAATTAAATTCTGTTTCACTTTGAACATCAATAATCTACCAATAAACAACTAGTCTAACACTCCACGCCTTTTGAACCAAAAGATCAACTCCAAAATAATAAGATCCATCATTAAAAATATTTGGGTGAATAGTCTCGGACTCCCTTGTGGTCAAGCGAAATTAGCTATATTCTTCCTGTGGTCTAACAAATATAGCCGGACCCCCCTGTGGTCTACCCCTTTCTGTCAAATTTTCCGTTATTTTTGACGGAAAGTGTGACAAACGCGCTTAAAATGCGATTTTTATTAGTTTTTAACGTATTTAATAATAAAATAATATTATTAATTAAAAAAATTTATTTTTTTCTTTTTTCTTTTCATTTTCACCTATTTTTTTATTTATTACTAAATTTAAAAAAATTTAAAAAATCATCTAGTTGAATACGTTAAAAACTAATAAAAATCGCATTTTATTCGCATGTGGTACATATTCCGTTAGTTTTAACATAAAATTTGACGGAGGAGGGCGGTGTGCATCAACGGGTAGACCATAGGAGGGTCCGGCTATATTTATTAGATCATATAGAGGTTATAACTAGTTTCGCTTAACCGCAAAAAGATTCGAAACTATTCACCCAAAATATTTTATGTAGATTAAAAGAGTAGCTGAGAAGATATTACTTAGTTCAAAAGACACAACTAAGTCCTTAAAAGTACTTTTATAATAGGTTATTTCCCGCTAAGCTACTCATCAAATGATATCACATTGAATTCCTAAAAATAATTTAAAACCATACTATGCTCTTAACCATCACATCATGATCATATAACTCTAATACAAAAATGACTAACCCAAAGTAAAAGATGTTGATTCGAAACTTGAAGAAAATGAAAACTGTAAGCGATGGACATGGGTACCATAAGGACTAAATTTGAGTTAATAATCTAAATATTATCACTAAGGATCAAAATTGCATTATATGCATAATTATTCTTATTATTATTTTTTTTTTGTCAAACCACCATGTGCCTTATAATGTTGTATCTTATGTCCCAACAATCCCCTCCACTAATATCACTTGATATTTTAGATGACATGATGACAGTCTCAAAATATACAAGCAAAATTAAGTCCCAAACGTCATCATAATTATTTATACTGCAAATCTTTAATACCCGAATCATCCTGCCACCAAATCTCTAAGTCCCAAATTGAGTATACTGATGTTGGCATCCACAGATTCTTTAGATCACGCGATGGTAGGCTTCGTATGTATCACCATTTCCTTCCACAACTATCAGTTAGACGTTAAGTTTTAATGTCATCATAATCATTTATAAAGTTTATAATATCCAAACTGGAGTTTACCTAAAAGATCATAACCTAACCTCTGATATCATTTTGTTACGCTCCCAAAATCTACCTAGCCAATTTTTAGGGATGCGATTGCCGCGCGCCTAAAAAGATAAATCTTTCTAAGTCTGCAAGGCATTGAACAACAAACAAAATTTTTTTAAAAAAAAAGAAAAAAGAAAGAAACCTCATAAGGATTGCAACACACGGCTCTAAACATTTATACTTGTTGCAAATACACCACGAATAAAAATCGATACTCTAGAGGGATCAAGTTTTCATCTACATAATCCTCAAAATAATGACTATTCAAAAAACTAAAAACTAAAGTCAAGGGCCAATCACCATAATATAACTTCCAAAGATTCGCAATCTTGAAGGTCAACCATGCAATGACACCCGATCTCTACCTTAATTGAATTTATTCACAACCTAGTCCTTGTCATCTCCAAGAGGTCAATTAAAAAGGAAAAATGAGTAAAAACACTCATTAACCAGAATCTTCCCGAAAAATAACAAGGGACCTTATTGTATTTTAAACGAAATAGTTTTGTTAAAAATAAGTACAATGAAATTAACATAGAATTAGATTATAAAAATGAAACATGCTATAGCTTATTTTTTTGAAATGCATCAAACGATATGATTATCACACTTTTAGGATCTAAAAGAAACCACTTTCACAAAACACAATAGATCACTCAATTTTTGAAAGACTGTGTCTACTTATATCTCAGCAGTTCAGTTCGGGCCCACTCAATATGCCCAATCATTACGGGTGATGGGATCCCATATGTAGTACACTACCCCATTTACTGAATCGATAACAATAGTGCATATATAACCCCCAATCGACGAGGTCCACTTAACACAATCACTCTGAAATCACTTATGCCAAAATACTTTTCGAAATTTATGGTTCACTTTCTCTAAAACACTTTCGAAAACCAATCCACTTCCAAAACTTTATATTTTTCTGAATACATATAAATATTGTAATGCATTCTTTAATAAGTCATGACACTGGGTTCATGCTAAATGTGATAAAAATTGGTCCCAAGTTTATATTTCTTTCATATGATCACATGAAAACACTTATAAAACACTTATGGCTTTAATCTTGGATAAAGCTGCTTGCATTATTTTATTTTTTTCTCTTTTGGCTTCAAAACATGAAAACACAAAGTACAACAAGATACTTTTCATACATATCTAGATGGTATTTTTAGAAATGCTTTTAGTTCATGATTTCAATTCAATATCATCAATTTTCAAAATACGATAGACAATGCGTACAATTCCAAAATCGAGTTCAAGGGTTTCATGATCACTTGTATACATACACATATATTCAAAACTTCTAGAATTTAAATAATTGTATGGGTAATTTCAAAGATGGGAAGAATTCCAACTTACCTTCATACCAATGGTGTTAATCAAAATCCTATGCATGCCAAAAGAGATCCTCTCATGGCAAATGCTTCACCCGTAGGATTGCTACTACCCCTGTTAACTATCTTTTTTTTTTTTTTTTTTTTCTCATTACGGAGATTTTCACTTATGTGGGCTCCTAAGAATTTTCGAGAAAGTGTATTTTATGACTTTATATTAAAGAGTCCTTTTTGTCTTAGGAATTACAGTAACTATTGCTTATAAGTTTCCTTATTTTTAGCAATTAACCTCTAAACTCTAGTTAAGTAGTTGAAAATTTCCTCACATTCCAAAGTTGACCCACTTAATTAGCTAGCATGGGCAGATATCATGGGATTTAATTTCCTGAAAATTTAGTTGTTACATCTTATTGACTTAATAAGAGGTATAATTCAATGTAAATTCTAATTTCAAACCTTGCTCTAAATAAAATAGTTTAATTAAGTTAAATCGAAAACTTACGAGGCATTACAATAAACTAGTGTTGTGGGATGTAGGCTCTGTTTGACCTAACTTTTTAACACTCAAAAGTGATTCATGTGAGATTAGTTACTAATATCACTTGTTTGGCCCATTTCTAAAAGTGCTTTTAGGTAAAAACTAAAGATAAAAAAAAGTGAAAAATAAGAAGTTCTAAATTGAAACTTTTCAAAATAGGCTTTTGCGAAACTATTTTTATATAATATTGGAAGTTGTTTTCTTTTTATTTCTCAAATATACCATTTTATATTTTTTAAAGTACATTATTGCCCTCAAATTTTTTAAAACCTCAATATTGTCCAATATATGCCAAACAATAAACGGCTTTTGGTTAGCAACACTTATAACCAAAGTTCTACAATAAAAGCTCTATAATTCAAAAGCTAAAATTTCACAGTTAGGTTTGGGATATACAAATTTGAGGGTAAAAAAAAAATATTCTCAAGTCAAAGACACGGCTATCTTTTGCAAGCGTGGGGCATGGCAAATTTGTATTTGCACCGGTATTGGCCTTGATTGAGTGGGGGCTGCACTCAAATTTATTTTCGTAAATATCTGTATTTTTAATGTATAAAATTTATTTAAATCCTAATTAAAAGAATTTATTTGTATATGTACATCAAACTGTTTGTGTTTTTTTTTTCTTTTTTTAAATTTAATTTAAAAAGGGATCAACAATGGTTTATCACTTACTTCATAGGTAACTCGAACTCAAAATCATTTAGATCTCAAGTGAGGACTGTTCCTTTTAAGCTTGATCCTCTTGTCATCAAACTGTGTGTTTTTTATCTCCACTAAACAACAATTCTAAATCCACTCTTACTCAAATATGACAACATAACCACGATATAGTAGCAGAGCTAAGTTTCAACCTACAAAAGTTGAAGCAATAGAAGGTGTGTATTGACCGAAAACGAATGCAATTTTATTTTAGATTGTGATTCATGAGTGCAGACAATTAAAACAAAGCAAAGAACATCTTAATTGAGTAAAAGCAAAGAACAGAGCTTCACTACAAATACAATTAATGAATAGGTGACTATACTGCGAGCAACAAGAGCATATTTAGCTACCTAGTGGAAAAGTGAAATGGACATGGAGGTTTAGAAACTTCGACAACTCCATCAAGCATCTGGCTTACATTTCTCATTGTTGGCCTTCTAGATGAGTCTTCTTGAATGCACCAAATACCAACCTTCACAAACCTTTCTAGCATCTTCCAATCATTCATGGCTTCCATATCATCTCCTACCAGATCATCTAATCTTCCTTCCTGATAACAGTCCCAAGCCCAATCTGTTAGAATAGCTCTCTCTTCACCTCCATTCTCCAAGTTTTCCAAGCTTTTCCGGCAAGTTATAATCTCGAGTAGAAGGACACCAAAGCTGTAAACATCAACCTTGACGTCGACTGGAGTGTTCCTGAACCATTCAGGAGCAACATAACCTTTTGTTCCTCTTATACCAGTGTTGGTTCGACTTTGATTAATCATCAAAAGCTTTGCCAATCCAAAGTCAGATATCCGAGCATCATAATAATTATCAAGAAGGATATTCTGAGGCTTAATATCACAATGGATGATTTGAGTGCTACACTCTTCATGTAAATACGCGAGTCCCCTGGCAATCCCCTGCGCGATTTTGGTCCTCTGGCTCCAGCTAGGTCTCAGATCACCAAAAAGAAAGCTTGCTAGAGTGCCATTACTCATATACTCATAAACCAATAAACGATTCTCTCCCTCATCACAAAATCCAATCAAGCGTACCAAATTCTTGTGATGAGTCTGGCCTATTACGTTTACTTCAGTTCTGAATTCCTTCTCTGTGTCTTGGGCCACTCTACCCAACTTCTTCACTGCAACAATGCTCGTGGAACCTACAGGTATTACCCCTTTGTAAACGATTCCAAATGCACCTCGTCCTAGCTCTTCCTTGAATCCATTAGTAGCTTCTTCAAGCTCGCTGAAGCTAAAGCAACGCAAATTTATTTCCACAGAGTTGTTTGCTGGTAAATATTTCGTTATCTTTTTCTGGTAGATGAGGAAAAATCCCAGACAACCTGCAGCTACGAGTAAGATGTTGATGAAGACAGAGCTACCCAAGAGTACCGATCCCACTAGTATCAGAGTTCCGCGATCATTCTTTGCTTTTGATCCTTCTGAAACTGGAGGTTTAGGATCTAGCAGCGGGGCTTCACGTTTTTGATACTTGAGAAAAGCCTTAGCATTAAGACTTGTGTCGATTTTCCCATTTGACAATGGCAGCTTCTTCTTCCAGCAGCTATTAGATCTATAAATGGCAACAGCACAGAAACAGTCTTGCAAGCAAGCATTTCTGCATTCTGCTTCAGTGGAAGGGGCCAACTGCTCAAAATCAGAAAATGGCCAATCAGTATCAGTGAGCGTCACAAAATCATAAAGATCTTCTGCAGAACCTCGCAGGGCTCCATCACAGCTTTGAGTGAAATTAGGTATGCAACTTCCATATGTATCGTTTGGATCAAGCAATGTAAACCCTCTTGGGCACTCACAAACTGGTCTTTGGACACTGTTAAGTCTGCAAATGCTATTATACCCGCAAGCACCGCTACCTTTCTGTCCATTAATGTTGATGCATATGTTATCTGGTTGAGACCAAATAGAAGTCCAGTTTGGATTGCCAGAGAATGTCCGAGGATGAGAATACTGAGCGAGAACACCATCAAAATTCAGAGTCACTCTGTGATAATAATCTGACGTTGGAGGAATGGACCGCGAGCTGTAGGCAAGTTCCCTTGTTTCACCGTTCCTTCTCAATATATATGCACGGCCCCTCTCGTCTAAGATTACTTTTGAACCAGAATTTGATGCATCTGTAGCATCAGAAGTGTCACTATTATAGTACTCATCATCAAATTCTGAATTGCTAGGCACACTTTTGGTGTTAAGCACTAGATTCCCGTTGTCCAGCATACGAAGATAAAATCTTCCTTGAGAGAAGTTGGTTTCTGATCGCCGAGAGATAAGCACACCACCAATCTCTAGTTCTTGTGATGGCAACAAAGTATCAGTTGGATTTTTGAAGCTTTCCCATGACCGTGTAGTGTCACTTGCCACAAGCACTAAATTTCCAGTATTATTAAGAACACCATAGGCAACTTCATTAACAATGCCACTTGTTGTATTCCAAAGTGATTGGCCTTCAGGATCACGGAGCACCAGACCAAATTGAGCGGTTAGCTCTACTCTTGATCCTCTTGCCACGGGACTACCACCATTTGCATACCAGACGACAGTTTTGTCAGGTATTTTGTCATACCAAATGGAAAGCAAGAATTGATCTTCAGTCTCAAGTCGCTTGAAACCGAACTGGAAATCACCCGAAGGAGAGAGCCATGGACGATTAGTAACCCCCTCTCCTGCCGTGAGAGAGCTGCCAACAGCTATAGTACCGTTGTTTTGAGCAAAAGTAGAATGGATGAGGAGGAAAAAGAAGAAAATATGGATGAGGGAAGAAGCCATTGTATGAGCCAGCCTGGTCCATGGAGTTTTATTAAGATTATATAGGCAGTGAAATGAATAAGAACTATTCAACTCAAATAACTTCGACGAGGACCTTTCCTTGTCCAATTAATTATATTGACTTTCCATGATTGATTGATTCAACAGGTTACATATTCTTTGTTGAATACAATTGAATTAATGGAAGTTTATATCTAAGCTAGTCTTTATCAGAGTCTCTAAAATAGAGGTTTTTATATTGTATAATTATTACCTAATATAGTTTAATTGGTGAAATAAAAATTCATAAAGTAGAGATTAAAATCACCAAAAATATGCCCGAATCTATTGAATGATCAACTTTGTTGAATAAAGAATGTAAAAAACAGCTACTTCAAAGAAAATTATAAAATTTAAAATTATTCCACCTAATTCTTAAATTAAATAAAAAAAGAAAAAATACCTTTTGGAGCTTTCTTTTTAATTGACTCGATCAATCGCAATTGTGGTCGCCAACTGAACTTACTTTATAATAACTTGATGGTCAACAGTAGTCACCATCAAAGGAAATATCAAACACCGTACAAAGTTCCCAGAAACTGGTCAATTTCTAAGCCTTTTTTATATTTTTTCTTCTTTTATTCTTTAAAATGATTATAGGCTCCACCTCCATTTTCGTTTTAAAGACTTTTGATTGACCAATTCCTCACAAATTTTTTTGTGCCGAGAAAATCTTCAAGGCCAAACTACAACAAAAGTTCAAAACTGGCGATAAGGAGTGTGCAGAAGTTATCCTCCTTGTAGTTGCGTTAATGAAGAAGTACATAAAGTTCCACAGCTGGAACGCGTAGGAATTCAAATTAAACACTGAAATCAGAATACACCTATTTTAGGTTGTGCTCTAACGCTGTTTTACGTTATTGAAATTAAATTCTGAAACCAGGATTGAGATGACTTGAAAGTAATACATTGGTTTTTCTATTTTAAATGGCTTTTTTCTACATTCAACATTTGATTATTATTGGTTGTTGCACCTGAACCTTTGAATATCCTACTTTCAACTAGTGGGGCTAGTGTGTTGGAAAATTTTATAAAATGTGGGCTTACATTAATTAATTATTTTAATTTTTATAAAATGGGTTGATGGATAGTCTTTGAGTGGTAAATCAATATGTGATCATACAGTTATTGGGCTTAACATCTTGGTTAATAAAAATGTAGTTGGACAGTTAAGTGCAGGTTATTTGTTTTATTGAAATTCGTGACGGAAGAGTCCAGTAGAACTCCTATTTGAGTTAGGTCTCTTCTCTAACCTTTGCACTATAAAAGGATCTTACATATATATAGTGTTATCCTAAGGTAGTCTCATTGAAAGTTGACAAAAAACAAGGGTATATAGAGGAAGACCTGGTATGTTGTATTGCACAACAATTCATCAGATTTCATGGCCTAACAAATACGATATTCATCTTTTGGATTTGGTGTTCTAAATTCATATATGAATCATGGAGATTTTATGTAACGTTATGAATTATGATTATGTAATAAATAAATTTAGATCATTACTGTATCATGAATAACTTCAACATGTGGTATCAGAGCCAAATTGTAATATCCTACATCGGTAGAATATAATGTTTGTGAGTGGTTTATAAGTGTGTGTTGTGGGTATAAGGGATAACTTGGTTGAACTATTTTGGGTCTGTAGAAAAGATGGCTCAAGTAGTTATTTTCTTATGCTACAACACTAGTTTAGATTGCGGGTTTAGGGTTCTGTGCTCGGGCGTGACAGAATGATATTTAGAGCAAGTCATTAGTCGGTGCGAGAACTAAGGGGTATGCGAGACAAAGTGCTACACCAAGAAGACGGTGAAAGCCACCTCTTGAACCCATAGGAGCCACCTCTACAATCTTTCACCGCCTAGTTGGTCCTGGGTATATGTGTTCCTGATGAGGACGTTAGGTCCTTAACACGGGGTGTGTGTAATATATCATATCGGTAGAGAATGGTTTATAAGTGGGTGTTGTAGATATAAGAGATAATTTAGGTTAACCATTTTGGGCCTGTAAAAAATAGGGCCCAAATATTTCTTTTTTTATGTCTATAACACCAGTCTCGCCTTGGGTCTGAGTTCTAGTGTTCTGGATTCGGACGTGACACTAATCATATATGATTTAGAATCCAAGTCCCGTTACTCATGAACGTCAAAGACCAACATATTGGGTTTTTTTTATCTTCTAATTACTCCTTTGAACTTACGTTTGTACAAGACCTTGAATGGCATATGTGTTGCAGAGTAGATATTTTTCTTTTATTGCCAATCATATATATAGCTAAAGTCATAATGATTGGAGTTATACATTGCAAGCTTGCAAAAAAGAATAGTTTATCATTATCTAACTTTTGGCTAAATAACAACTCATAAAAGTATTGTAAGTGTTTACCAGCAGTTGCCGTAGGCGGCATTAAACGAGTTCTAAGAACTGTATTTTGACTCTGCTAAGAAAGATGCTCAAGGAATGAGTGAGATATGACAATTAATCAAATTCTATATAATTAAGTACAGATGCAGAGTGATGGTGCTTATTGAATTCTAAGGTCTTGTAATTCTATTTGTAAGTTGTTTTAAGAATTATATTATAAATTTTTCAGTCTGCTATTTTCACAAGTTTCATGCTATGAAAATTTTGAAAGGCAGCATTAAAAGGTTTATTATACCATGTGTGTGAGAATAGCCATCACATTTTAAGTTAAGCAATATGGTGCATATCGGTTAATCATTTTTATTAGTTAGAAGTTTCAATATATTATGGTAAATGAGCTTATGATAAACATTGTGCTTTTTACTACTCTATATTCTCATGAGACCATGGATACGATGAATCGTTTACTTGTACACTGCTTCGATTATCAATTTACTTGAAACATAGTGTGCATTGTATATAAGGTGTTCAATCATGAAGCATAGTATATATTGGAACTTAATTTTTAGCTAGTTGTTATATGCAATAACTTGTGTAAGATGATGTTGTCCCAGTTAAGTAATCTTGTGAGATATATATGGTAACGTCGGAGCGGGCCTTTATGTCAGTATACAAATTATTTGATAAGGATCCTAAGATGTTTGTTTTTCTGAATTAGTATATGCAATTACTTGTCCAAAGGAGTAATTGTGTGTATTAGTTTAGAAGAAGCAATAGTGACAATGATAGTAGGAGTTAGTTTTGTTTGACTCTAAAGAGGCATCTCACTGTTTCACTTGAGTATTAGCTTCATATCGTTAACTGTGTATTTGACAAGAAGGATAATATGCAGTGATATACTTTGAACTCTCATGGGGTTATTGTTTTTTCAGTTTATCACCTTTCTTAAGTATGACATTATCTCAGACGTGTGTTAATTATAGTTAGCAACATTCTCATGAATGATCAATTTGTTTAATTGAGAATTTGATTGATAAATTGGTATCCATTGATTGCATGCCATGAATTTTCTCAATCTTACTTTTACTATAAAGTCTCAATCCCTTAAATTTAATTTTGTGGCCAAGCAAACTTGAGGTCTTTTGCGTATTAAGGTTTCTTAAAGATTATAAAGGTTTTTAAGGTGTTTGAGTGCTTCTTCCTATTAAAATTACTTACTTGGCTACTGTATTTAACCCCTTTCAAAAGTTAGTTTTGGTCATGTTGTTAAGATAATTGAGATTCCATTCTAAAATCAATTGGTGCTAAATAGAGTAGCCTAGGCTCTTATATCGTAGATTTAGAGTTAGTGATTTTTCGATGTGGGAGGAATGTATATTCCAACACACCCCCCTCCCTCCCCACGTGTGACCTAGAGAGAACCCAGAAACGAGAGTTGACATTGAAGAGAAACAAATCAGTGAGAGCGAAATGAAACAAGACAGATGGGTCACAAATAGATGAATACGACTGAACCAATGACCCAACTCTGATACCATGTTAATATAACTGAGGTTCCATTCTAAGACCAATTAGTGCCAAATGACGTAGGCCAAGATCTTATATGGTGGATTTAGAGTTAGTGATTTTACGATGTGGGAGGAATGTATATTCCTACACATGTTATAACAATTTTTTTAAGGCTATGTTAATTCATAAATGCCTTATCTAATTGACTCTTGTATGAGGTTGTTGAATGTATATGAAGATGAATATGATTAGAGTAACCCAAAGCTTGTAACTGTGAGCATTAACTTTTGAGGAGTAAGGAATGAATAGTTAGAGTATTGAAGTAGTTTTATCTTAAGAAATCTTTCTTGCTTGAATGTGTTAGATTTTAAGATATTTGTATTGCTATTCACTTCTAGGAGGCTCTAGTATATTTTATACCTTTTTGGAGGTATTTATGTGATACATATGGGTCTCAGAAAGGGACAAGTTTTAATTAGATTGGTCAAGTAGCAAGTTTTAATTGGATTGGTCAAGTAGCAAGAGTGGTAGTGAAGATGCATACTCAAAGAAATTTATCTGCCCAAAGGAGATTTATTTCTTAGATTGTGCATGCTTTACTATTTTAAGAAAATGCATGACTTAGGGGGGTTTGTCTGCCCAAAGGTGATAAATCTTTTGAACGTCATCTATTTCTCTTGCTCACACCTTCATGATTGGGATACCTATAGTATGTTGTGTCCTCTATCCAAAGGGGAGGTTACAATTTTACACTTGGGTCCCAAGGCCAGCTTAATTTTATTGTGAGCTGTAGTGATTACCCATGTTCTAATCTAGTTGTGTGTGTGTGATTAATGTAATAGTTAGGAACTTAGTCAAAAGGGAGATATTGTTATTAAGGATATGGATAGACTTAGTGATTGCTAATCCTTTAACCAAAGGTTTAAGACCCATAATGTTAAACAACATGTTGAGATATCGGTATTATAAAGTCATTTGATCCCTTGGATTAATGGGAGTCTATTATAATTTAAGATTTGAATAATGACTCTACTTTTGTTATGTTTATTACATTTTATATAAGTTGATTAACAAGTTGTACCATTTTGATATCATCATTGTTACTTGTTATTTTGAAATATCTCCATTGTTATTTATTGTTGAAGATCTCGAGATATTGTGATTGGAGGTATATTGGCTGATTGCAACGAAGGGGATTTCACTTGCTAGTCATAAAGGTTATGTGAAATGGAAAACATGAGCTCGTTAGAGTTATATAATTTCACACGCTAGGCGTAAAGGAAAGTGAAATCAGAATTATAAAAGGCCATACAATTTCACTCCTTATTTATTAAGCATACGGTTGAAGTAAAAATTGGAGGCATGTTGACTCAATGGAGTCGGAAAATTTTGCTTGCTTAGAAAATGAGTTTTAAGCTGGGCGGTTTGAGCGAAATTGTGGAGGACCGATAAGGAAATAGCCTTTGTTTTTTATCACATGGTTGGTTATTCCTTACTATACTACTAGACTATAAACCATGTCAATTTGATTGATAATATTTGTGATTGTGGATAGGTCATGTGTCAATGATAAAGGCATATCGATTGCCATAGTCTGATATTAAAAATCAAATTGGACCGGATTGGTTCAAGATGCTTTTTCAGGACTATTATTTTTAAAATCGTGGCCACGTCAACTACTTTTGTTGTTATCAACCAGAAAGTCATTTTAAAATAAGTAAAATTATTTTATTAAAATTCAATTGATTAATTAATGTAGTCCAAGTGGGAGAATGTTAGAAAATTTTATAAAGTATGGGCTTATATTAATTAATTATTTTGGTTTTCATAAAATAGGTTGATGGATAGTACTTGAGTGGTAAGCCCATATGTGATCATACGGTTATTGAGCTCAGCATCTTGGTTATTAAAAGTGTAGTTGAGCAGTTAAGTGTAGGCTATATGTTTTACTGAAGTCTGTGATGGGAGGGCTAGTAGAACTCCTATTTGAGCTAGGTCCCCTCTCTAACTCTAAGGATCTTACATGAATATAGTGTTATCCTGAGTTAGTCCCATTGAAAGTTGCCATAAAGTAAATGTATTGTTAGAATATAACATTTGTCCCATATTAGAAAATCAGAAAGTCTAAGACTACCTTATAAGATCTTAGGCTACTTTACTTGACACTAATTGGTTTTAAGATGGAAACTCAGTTATCTTAACATGGTATCAGAGCTGGGCCCTTGGTCTAGTCATATTCATTTGCATGCGACCTATCTTAAATCAGGTTCACTTGTCTTCAATCTTTAGCATGTGCATAGTCCACGCACCTTCAATCTTCCACATGTGTTATCTACCACATATGTGTTCAATCTTCCACATGTGTTATCTATCACACATGTGTTCAATCTTCCACATGTGTTATCTACCACATATGTGTTCAATCTTCCATGTGTGACCCATCTAAAACAAAAAAAAATTCGGTTCACATGTGTTCAATCTTCCAATGTGACCATCTCAAAATAAGGTCCACGTATGTTTAATCTTTCACATGTCACCCATCTCAAATTAGGTCACATGTGAGGGAGAGTGTTATAATATAACACTTGTCCCATATCGAAAATCAGAAAGTCTAAGACCACCTTATAAGATCTTAAGTTACTCCACTTGGCACCAATTGATTTTAAGATAGAAACTAATACACCGTATTACAAAACAATTCATCATATTTCATGGTGCTAACAGGTACACTTTTTTTTTAGTTTAGTTTTGCAAGATCAAGTCGCACAACTTGATCAACACAATATCTAGGATTTGGCTTAGAGGGGAAGATCAAAGTCGAGGAGTAAAAGCAAGCTCTAGGGGTATGGAGCATCTTCTTCAAGGTAAAGTTTTTAGATTAAACTATGAACTGTTAGAATGTTCAATTTGCTATTTTATGCTTTATTCATTTTAAAGATCCATGCATAAATGTTTCCGCCTTATTCTTGTCTAAGATAGAATTTGATTCATGTGATATAATATTTTTTCTTCACTAGGATGATCTATACGCCTAGGAGATGAAGAACACCTCTTGATCTTTTCATCTATGACCTTCTTCCTTGCTCAAAGATGCTATGAAGAATTGTGGGATTCTTCTCTCTTTGCCTAGCATCTAGTGTGTGACTCAAGAGAAGGAGAAAGATGATCTCTTCTTGTTTTCTTGCTTCTCACGTGTATGTGTGTGTATAGAATAGGTGGAAGAGTGCCCTTTATATAGATGTAGAAAAGTCAGAGTGATTAATCTAAGTTGAGATAGGAGATACTCGTTTCATATTCCAAGTAGGAAACACTTGAAACACTCCTACACACCATGAACTACAAGTGGTTCAATGGAAATCAACTAAACACACTCCAAAGCAATTCCACCACCTCCATACGCCTATCCATCCATCCCAGAGGGGATCCACATGTCTGACTCTTCTTCTTGAATCAAATTGCTAAATTAGTTATGACTAGATTCCCAAATGTGCTCAACAATCCCAATTAGGAAATTTCATAACCAAAATAGAAAGTCCTTTTCCAAATAGGTATCCTAGTTGCATTTGGGCTCTGTTTGTTTGCCGTAAAATAACTTACTTGTGGAAAATATTTTCAGTGGAAAATGTTTCTTGGAAAATAAAATATTTTCCTTCGTTTGTTTACCGTAAAAAAACTTGCTTGTGGAAAATATTTTCAGTGGAAAATGTTTTCTTGGAAAATGTTTTTAGAGGAAAATATTTTCCTGAGCTCCGTTTATTTGCCGTAAAATAACTTTTTAGAGGAAAATATTTTCCTGAAAAATAGAATACTGGAAAATATTTTATGGTATTTGGATGTACAATAAAAAATATTTTTCGACATGAGATTTATAAAAAGAAAAAAAATATTCACATAAAATAGGGGTGATTAAGTTCCGGAAAATGTTTTCATCTCCCAAAGAAATGAAAATATTTTCCCAAATTTTGAACTAGCCGTCATTTTTTACCGAAAAACATTTTTCAGTTGACCAATTTTCCGGTGTTACCAAACACCGGAAAATCTCCAAAAAGTAGCCTACCATTTTTTACCGGAAAATGTTTTCCGGTTGACCAATTTTCCTGTGTTACCAAACACCGGAAAATCTCCAAAAAGTAGCCCACCATTTTTGACTGGAAAAAGTTTTCCGGTTGACTAATTTTCCGGTGTTACCAAACACTGTAAAAGTATAAAAATATTTTTCGGAAGAATATTTTACGACAAACAAACGGAGCCCTGGATTCTAAATTTAGCAACTCTTAGACACATAAGAAATAGCTAGTAAACCTTAATATCATCTCAAAAGAAGCAGGCTAGAAGAGGGACCAAAAGACATAAATAACTTGGCTACTAAAAATATCAAAATGCCCCTACTGACCCCCATAGCACATTTTTGCCTTTTAAACATTGACTTATTCCACTAAAAAATAAATGGTTGTACTCCGAGATGAATACTATTGTATACAGAACCTTTCCATACTACGTACAATCTTTGTCTTTGACCTACTAAGTAGAATGACCAAAATACTCATCCATGTAACACTCACAATCAAGAATGACCTTGACTGTACTATCTATTCATTGATTGCATCTTCTCCTTAGAAAATCTAAATCCTCTTAGGCTTCGTTTGTTTGCCATAAAATATTTTCCCGAAAAATATTTTTCAAATTTTACGATATTTGGTAACACCGAAAAATTAGTCAACTGTAAAATATTTTGCGGTAAAAAATCAAGGCTGCTTTTACTTAATTTTACGGTGTTTGGTAATATCAAAAAATTGATCAACTGTAAAATATTTTCCGGTCAATAATTGAGGCTAGTACAAAATTCTATAACATGTTTTCATTTTCTTTGGGAGAAGAAAACATTTTGCGGAACTCACAGTATATCCAAACACCAGAAAATATTTTCCATTATTCTATTTTCCAAAAAAATATTTTTCCCCAATAAGTTATTTTACGGCAAACAAACGGAACCTTGTAAAATAGTTTATTTTCCAAGAAAATATTTTTCACAAGCAAGTTATTTTACAGCAAACAAACGGAGCATGAATCTGATTTGAATTCGTCAATTCATCCACAAATGCTCAAGATTAAGAGTATTGACCATTTAGTAGGATAAGGTATATTTGACCTCTATTTTTTATAGTACCTATTGAAAGATCATATCTAAATGGTCAATTTAATGTACACACATTAGTTTCATTTCTTAGGAATTGAAAGCAAAACTATAACTTAACTAATTTTTTTTTTCAATAAATCTTTTCTTTGATAAGTTACTGTTCACCTTGAATAGTATGCAGTGACTATTCACCGTGAACCGTATCATAGTTACTATTCACCGTGAGTAGTTTGAAATATGCTACTTTTGCCAAATCAAGGAATACACAAATCTAAGACTCTGTTAGTTTACCGTAAAATATTTTCTCGAAAAATATTTTCTTAATTTTTCAGTATTTGCTAACATCGAAAAATTAGTCAATTAGAAAATATTTTTCAGTCAACAATTGCGCCTGCTTTTGTTTAATTTTTCAGTGTTACCTTTGGAAGAAGAAAACATTGTAAGGAACTCATTGTAAATCCAAACACCAGAAAATATTTTTTAGTATTTTATTTTTCAGAAAAATATTTTTTCCCAACAAGTTATTTTATGACAAACAAACATAGCCCAAGAAAATATTTTATTTTCTAATAAAATATTTTTTACAAACAAGTTATTTTACAGCAGTCCAAAAGCACCAATTTAGAAATAAATGACACAAGATTAATTTCCTTATTTCTCCCAATACGTTGTCTTCAGGAAACAAAAAGGGGAATTAATTTATTGAATTTCATCATTAGCTCTATTGTAAAATTCAAAAATAGTCATCAACTACTAGTCTATCAACAAATTGAGCCTAATTAACTGATTCAAAATACTTAAACTTATATTGACAAAAGTAGTGAATCAAAGTCATTATAAACTAAATACAAATCTCATACAGGATCAATGTGATACAGGATGTTACAGAATCTTTCTTAGAAAAAGTCTGTCACAGGTTTTAGTAGAGGTGACATTTGGATTGGGCCAACATAAGCCTAACTCAGCCCAGCACCTGAAAACGAGCCAAGCCTAGTTCGGTCGAAAGTGGACTCGACTCAACCCAACTCACCACATAAAGGTGAGTCAAATTAGGTCATATAATTTTTTACTCAATCTATTTAAGTCCAGACCCAGCCCAAATCAACTCAGGCCCACGTTGAGCTCAGATAAGGCCCATCTCAAGCCCAGAACAATTTGAGCTCATTTATTAAAAAAAATTAAAAAATTATGTTTTATACATGTAATATAAGTTATAGTAATTATTTTTTATTAAACAAATTAACAAGTCATAATAACTATTTTTTTTAATAAATTAATAATAACAAATAGTAAATTTATTAATAATGGTTGACAGCAGCCAATATAGTTAACTTATAGTTAACTGCTCAAATATGTTCGAGTAAGACACGTGACCTAATATATTACATCAATCATACACAATTGCTTGTAAGTACATATGATGCCTGCCAATTGGACTAACCGGTAAAATATAGGACAAATCTCGTAAATAGTCTTTATTATTTATAAATTTTTTATAAATAGTCTTTATTATTTTAAAAGGTAAATAATTAATTTTTATTGTTTATAAAAATTTTATTAATAGTCCTCATTATTTTACAAGTTATTTAATTAGTCACTATTATTTGTAAAAATCTCTCTATTAGTCTTCATTATTTGTAAAAATCTCTCCATTAGTCTCTAATATTTACAAATGCATTTGTAAATATTAGAGACTATTAGAGAAATTTTTATAAATAATAGGAACTAACTGAGTGATTTTTAAAACAATGGAAACTATTAGTGAGACTTTTACAAACAATAGAAACTATTGGTGAAATTTTTACAAATAATAAAAACTAACTGCGTAATTTCTAAAACAATAGAAATTATTTATCCAAAACTTATAAACAATAAGAACTATTTATCCAATTTACCCTAAAAAATAATTATGATTTTACACAAGTAGATAACAATCATACTCACCCAGAAAACAGATTTACGTAGCAGTGGAAAAAGGGAATGGACATTGAGGTTTAGCAACTTCAACAACTCCTTCTAGCATCTGACTGACTTTCCTCATTGTTGGCCTGCAAGATGAGTCTTCTTGAATGCACCAAATACCAACCTTCACAAACCTTTCTAGCACCTTCCAATCATTCATGGCTTCCATATCATCTCCTAACAGATCATCTAATCTTCCTTCCTGATAACAGTCCCAAGCCCAATCAGTTAGAATAGCTTTGCCTTCACCTCCATTTTCCAAATTTTCCAAGCTTTTCCGACAAGTTATAATCTCAAGTAAAAGAACACCAAAGCTGTAAACATCAACCTTGGCATTGATTTGAGTGTTCCTAAACCATTCAGGAGCAACATAACCTTTTGTTCCTCTTATACCAGTATCTGTTCGACTTTGATTAATCATCAAAAGCTTTGCCAATCCAAAGTCAGATATTCGAGCATTGTAATAGTCATCAAGAAGGATATTTTGAGGCTTAATATCACAATGGATGATTTGAGTGTTGCACTCTTCATGTAGATACGTGAGTCCTCTTGCAACCCCCAGCGCGAGTTGGGACCTTCGACTCCAACTCGGTTTCAGATCACCAAAAAGAAAGCTTGCTAGAGTGCCATTACTCATATACTCATAAACCAATAAACGATTCTGTCCCTCGTCACAAAATCCAATCAAGCATACCAAATTCTTATGATGAGTCTGGCCTATGACGTTTACTTCAGTTCTGAATTCTTTCTCAGTGTCTTGAGCTACTCTGTCCAGCTTCTTCACTGCAATAATGTTCCTAGAACCCATTGGTGTCACTCCTTTGTAAACGATTCCAAATGCACCTCGTCCTAGCTCTTCCGTGAATCCATTTGTAGCTTCTTCAAGCTCTTTGAAGGTAAAGCAACGCAAGTTTATTTCGATGGAGTTTTTCCCTGGAAAATTTTTCATTACCTTTTTCTTGTATATGAGGAAAAGTCCCAGACAGCCTGCACCAATGATGAACACAGAACTACCCAAGAGTACTGATCCCACAAGTACCAGATTTCCGCCAAGTTTCTCATCTTTTGTTCCTGAAGCAGGAGGCTTAAGATCTGGCAGAGAAGCATCACCTTTCCTATATTTAAGGAAAGTCGTAACATTAATATTGGTGTCAATTCTCCCATTTGACAAAGGCAGCTTCTTCTTCCAGCATCCTTCATCTCTAAACATGACAACAGCACAGAAACAATCATACAGGCAACTGTTTTTGCATTCTGCTTCCGAGGAAGGCTTCAACCCCTCATACTCAGATGTTGGCCAATCAGTTTGACTGAGCGTCACAAAATCATAAAGATCTTTTGGAGAATCTTGCACTGCTCCATCACAGCTTTGAGTGTAATCAGGTTTGCAACTGCCATAGATATCGTTTGGATCAAGCAATGAATACCCTGGTGGGCACTGACAAATTGGTCTCCGAAAAGTACCCAGTCTACAAATGCTATTGTACCCTCAAGCACCGCTACCTCTTGATCCCATAATGTTGATGCATATGTTATCTGGTTGAGACCAAATAGAAGACCAGTTTGGATTGCCAGAGAATGTCCGAGGATGAGAAAATTGAGTCAGAACACCATCAAAATTAAAAGTCACTCTGTGATAATAATCTGACGTTGGAAGAATGGACCGCGAGCCTGAGGCAAGATCCATTTTTTCACCGTTCCGTTTGACGATATACATATAGCCTTCCTCATCTAAGATTGCTTTGGAGCCAGAATTTGACGCATTTGCAGCATCATAAGTGAGACTGCTGTAGTAATTATCATCAAATTCTAAATTTTGAGGTCTGCTTTTGGTGTTGAGCACTAAATTCCCGCTTTGAAGCATTAGGAGGTAAAACCTTCCTTGAGAGAAGTTGGTTTCTGATCGCCGAGAAATAAGCATACCACCAATCTCTAGTATCAGTTGGAAATTTGAAGGTTTCCCATAACAAAGAAGTGTTACCCGCCGCAAGCACAAAATTTCCAGTATCATTAAGAAAACCATAGGCAACTTCATCAACAATGCCACTTGTATTCCAAAGTGGTCGGCCTCCAGGATCACGGAGCACCACACCAAATTGAGCAGTTAGCTCTACTCTTGATCCTCGTGCCACGGGACTACCACCATTTGCATACCAGACTACAGTTTTGTCAGGTATTTTTTCATACCAAATGGAAACCAAGAATTGATCTTGATCAGTCTCAAGTTGCTTAAAACCGAACCCGAAATCACCCGAAGGAGAGAGCCATGGACGATTAGTAACCCCCTCTCCTGCCGTGAGAGAGCTGCCAACAGCTATAGTACCGTTGTTTTGAGCCAAAGTAAATAATGGGAGGAAGATTAAGATGGAAAAATGGATGAGAGTATAAGCCATTGTTTGGGTTCACGAAATACTATTAATAATCTTAAATATATATAAAGAATGAAATGATCCCCTTCTTGTTCCAATTTTCTTGCTTCGTACAAGTCAACTCAAACAACTTCCACCAGGTCTTCCAGTGTCCTATTAACTCTTACCTCTTTGAATGTAGATCACCCGCCTTGACCGTAAACTAGAAAATGACGCTAAAATTGACATTAAACCACCAATTTAGAAATAAATGACACAGGATTAATTTCCTTATTACTCCCAATTGGTCGTCTTCGGGAAACAAAAAGGGAAAACAATTTATTGAATTTCCATCATTTGCTCTATTGTAAAATTCAGAAGTAGCCATCAACTACTAGTCTATCAATAAATTGAGTCTAATCAACTGATTCAAAATACTTAAACTTATATTGATAGAAGTAGTGAAACCAAGTCATTATAAATTGAATACAAATCTCATACAGGATCAATGTGATACATGAAATGTTACAGAATCCTTCTTAGAAAAAAGTCTGTCATACGTTCTAGTAGAGGTGGCATTTGGACTGAGCCGACATAGGCCCAACTCAGCCCAACACAGCACCTAAAAACGGGCCCAGTCCAACTTGGTTGAAAGTGGACTCGACTCAACTCAACCCACCACATATAGGTGGGCCGAAATGGGTCTAGAGCCTTATCCTTGACTGCTTGCTTGGGTGTTTCTTATGATATCTTAGTGTTATGGTTATAATGTATGAAAGACTTAAACTTATGTAATATGTAATATTATAGCTTACTTTAAGTTGGTAGTTTGTAGTCTTTTTGTAACATGTAATATTATAGCTTACTTTGTGTAATATGTAATATTATAGCTTACATAATATTATAATATGTAAGTTGGTATTTTGAGCATATATATATTATGGCTGTGTCTAAGTGGTTGAGACGGACGGTGTTATACTTTGGTTTAATGTTGCATAGTTGAAGTGTGGAATATATTGGTTACTTTGTGGTTGTATAAAGTGTTTGCTTGATTGTGGAATGTATAAAGTATCGAACAGGTTGATGTGTGGTAAGTTTATATTATAGATGTTATAATGTCAAAATTTCGTCGCGTCTTGATTTAATTATAAGTGGAGTTGTGTTGGGACGTGACACGTTATGAAATTAATTGAATGATGAACGTTGTTGAAAATAAAGAATGTAAAGATCCAAGGCATCGCCTATCAAATTTAAGGCTAACACTGTAGCCCCAAAAAAAAAAGAAAGAACCTTGGAAATTTTACCCAACTTCTCTTGACCGCCACACATCGTAAAGACTACGTTTCCTTCTTGAGCTTATGTAAATTGTTGAAGAAACAGTGATAAAGCTTAAGATGCTTTCTTTTTAGTTGACTTGATCGATAGCAGTAACCCTTCATCAGGAAATATGAAACACCATTCAAAGATTTAAAAACTACTGGACTTTACTTTTAAGCCATATTATGTGAGATGGCTTAAAATGCAAAACACCTTATTAGACCTGGCGTTTTTTAAAAGTGGTAGATTATCAGATTGAGCTTTACTGCCATCTAATGGGTTGTTAGACTTAACTGGTTTGAGTTCAGATGTTCCAGTATGGTAGGCTGAATAGATGTATTCTTTCTTGGTTTATTCTTCTGACCAAGTCATACATCAATACTGTTTGTGAGAAATTAATTAAACAAAGAAAATTTTAAAGGCCAAACTACCCAAACAAAGATTCAGACAGACCAAATGATTATAGCAGTGTAGAAGTGATTCTCCTTGTGGTTAGTGAAAAAGGATTTAGTCGTCCAACGTCTAGGAATTGAAATTAAACATTGAAATGAAGATATAACAAAACTAAAAATACAACTATCTTAGAATGACCTGGCTAGAATACCAATTCACAAGATGAGCCTACAAAAGATTCTAAGTTCAGACTATAATGACTGGCATCCTTCTCACGACCTCCACATGATGAGGGTCAAATGGCTAATTTTGGTAGGATGTACCCACTTAATGTAATTGCAAGATTTGTGGGATTAGTGTTTGCAAAGTTTTAATTTGCATGCTTTGAACATCTATAATCGAAATAGAAAAATAAAAAATTAAGGGACTTTTCTTCCCTTCTTAAGCAGATAGTCCTCTTTCTCTTTATCAGGCAGCGGAAAATAAATTGCAGCAATCATTAAATTATCTTTAGAGTAAAAGTATAATTTAGTCCATTATCTTCAATATAATTTTCATTTTCATCCATTATCTTTCAAAATGAACCTTTTAATTCATTATCTTTGGTGTAAATGACACTTTTAACTATTATATTTCAAAATCAGCATTTTAGTCGAATATATATCAAATCAGTGACGCCGTTAGTCTAATATGTTTCCTCCAATATGCTTTGAAGTTGGACTAAGGGCGTCACTTATGTGAAACATATTGGACTAAAAGGTTCATTTCGAAAGATAATAGATAAAAGTGTTATTTACACCAAAGATAATAGATTAAAATGTTCATTTTGAAAGATAATGGATAAAAATAAAAATTACATCAACGATAATGGAATGAATTATACATTTACCCTTATCTTTTTCATATTTGGTCCATCTCCGACGTAAGATGCGAGCATTTTTTTACAGCAACAAGGTCATAGGATCTTGTGAACCTACGTTAAGAAATTTTCTTTCTCAATTAATAGGCTAGTTTTACAACTCGGTAAGTTCTTTTGAGGCTTCTTGAATTTGGGCATTGAGCTAAATGCAATGAGGTATTATTATGTGACTGAACTGTATAGATTGCAAGATTGTTTTATAGGAATAGCGTTTTTACGACCTTTTTAAATTAGGGTCATGATTCTTGTGGAACTCAGTTTGTAAACTAGAGAAATCTTAAGATTTTAGGTCAGCACTTGGGATTGAGTTAAGTAGAATATACAATTTTTTTTTTGCCTACCACCTATCACTTGGGATTGAATACAACCTTCTTTAATTTCTGAATATCGAGCTCCCAGTCTTACTTTCAGCTCCTATTGCTCGCACTCATAGATCTTCACGGCACCTCCTCGACTGTTGTGTAAGTTGGGAGCTAGACCGAAAAGCGAGGCCTACTTAAAAATTCATTTTTAACAAATGTCAATACCATCACGGAAAAAGTAAACTATGGTTACCCAATAATCTGATCATAGGTGAAATTTAGTCCCTTCGTTTTGCACTTTTTTGTACCGTATTTGTTAATCAGCAATTATCATTTGGTTCATTGTTATTTGATATCCTCACTCTCTTACAAATCAAGTACTTGAAAGCATATATTATACGAGGGGCTCGACTTGGAATGTGAAAATTGGGCATCACCCTTCATGGTGTTGGCGAGGGAAAGAATTTTTGCAACGCTTCCTCTCTGCGGCGTTCGGAAAATGGCGACTCAATTAGTATATGGGATGACAAGTGGATGTGTTAGATCTTAACATCCAATCTAGAGGGGTGAATAGATAGAATGGACAAATTAACAAAAAATTAGAATATAATTTGTGCAAATAAAATATCAGAGTAAAGGAGAAGAATAATTTTGACACAGTTCGATATATCGTGGTGCCCAACACCCTTTCCAAGGAATTTATTTGGTTTACAACAACTTTTCACTAATAAACGAACAATGATTACAACAGTGAGAGAGTAGCAGCAAGTTTAAAATAAAAATATTGCAGTTAATTCCTCGTGAGTTAACAATATGTAAGAATTTTGTAAATTTATTTATAAAATCCTAATACTCAACGCCTCTTAATTAAGCAAATATTGCAATTATATTTAAAAAATACAACTCGAAATATTATATAATTACAAAAGAATAATAGCATAAAAATAATCAAATAAACACTTATTGTCTAAGAAAGCTTATGAAATATCGAGCTTGAAACATATCTGAAAATAATAATTGTGAGCTATCTGAATTGTGTGAGAATATTGTTCTTTTCACATTTATTGGTTTTTTTATTTTTATTTTTTGGTGTATTTATAGGCATTGTTTGTGAAAAATAACTGTTGCTACAGTACTCGCACATTAACTCTAGCAAGCTTGTTATAGTAGCCGCATAGTTATTCCAATGTTCAGATTTGTTATAGTGTACATAAAACATGTTAGTGATATGTCCTAATGCTAGAAATTAGATGACTCCCTTTAAAGGTATTTGAGGTAAACTTGTTAATATAATGGCTTTCTTTAATCATTCATATTCTCTATTTTTCATATAAATGAGGCCCTAGTTTATTCATTAAAGAACGTATTCTCAAGTGCCATAATATCTTGATATGTTTCTTTAGTTAGACTAAGTTTTAAATTGTTTGTAGTCCTCAGATTTTTTCAACGAGGCTTCAATTAATCCAGTATAGACTATCACTTTGGTTTGTTACCTTTGACTAGTATAGGATATTAATAATGAAGAGTGGTGAGTTATATACCATAAAAGCATGAGATGCAAATATTAAACATGTGGGTGATTATTAGTTAAATAGTTATTGAACATGACGTGAATAACAAATCACATGACATAGTATTAATAATTTGTTATTCGTTGAGATGGTGCAAGTGATCCTTTGACTTGCAACAACACAATTGTCCTATGTATTGGTGTTTGAGATTTTCTTTTGGATGCAAACCTGTCCTATCCACGGGTGAGACAATCTCACTAGTAATTTCATTTGATCATTATAGTGAGTGACAAGTGCTTGTAAAGATAGGATCTATTACCTCCAGCATGAGTACAATATCCTATGCGATTTAATTGTATTGTTGAATAAGGAAATCTTTGACCAAGGTATGAGTGATGAATAAGATGTTTTTCATGGGTCATCTCTCATTACACCAAATTTTATTTACGTATGGAATCGAGTCAATATACTTAATAGGTCCATGGTTCTCACTCGATCGAGATATCAGAAATAGAAGGATTGAATTGTACGATAATCGTAACTAAATAGGTTTATTCAATTGATGACTCCATTGTCTTATATATTGTTATAATATATTGCTAGATTTCACTCAAGACCCTTAAGGAACGTTTAGTTTACGGAATCTTATAGCTAGGATTAATGGGAAAGTGAAGTAAAAAAGATGAAATTCTCATGTTTGATTTGCAAAATAAAAAAAATGTTCCTAGGTATATCACATCTCTAAGAATACAATATTCTTATAATTTTCTCAATTTTTATTCCGATATAAGGGGGTGAAAATTTTACATTCCCAAGTCATGAGGATTTTTAGAGAAAATAAAAAAACAAATATCCACCATAACTAGAATTATATGAAAAGAATGGCGAGAGGCTCTGCCGACAACAGAAGCAAAGTTCAAATGAAAGTTTGTCTCCAATCCATTATGTACAGACTATTTGGAACAAATGAATTCCATAAAATTTTATGGAATTCATTTGCAAATCCATTTTTTGTTGTTTGGAAACACCCTTTCAAAAAATTAAAATTCCAGAATTTGCAAATCATGAATTTCCTAATGCTTTACTCAAATCCTTACTCAAGAGGTGGAATTTATAAATCTACGTTTTTCAAATATGTTGCTTATCTTTTGAAGACAAAATTGCCCTAAGGTTTAAGAGATAGACTTTGGCTAAAATACAAAGATTTAAAAAAAAATCATTGTCTCTCTCACTGTTTCTCTTTCAGCAAAATAAAAAATCAACATCTATCTCATCCTTTCTCTTAAGATTATTTTTTCATATCGAATGTATGGTTGAATTTAAGGTTATTTTATCACTTGGAATATAAGTTTATTTTGTAATCTTGAACTGATAGTTGAAGATATGCTTATTTTATAATGTTTAACTTTATTGACAAATTTTCCTTCTTGTTTTTTTTTGGAACAATTTTATGATAATAGTAATTATCAATAATGGGATGAGACGATAATCTCTATATGACAAGTCTAATTTCAATACAATAAAAGAAGGGTATTTATGTAAAATATAAATATTAATTCCAATTCCACATGTGTTTCAAACACAATTTGTATTTATAAATAATATAATTGACTTAATACTATTTTATAATTCCAAACAAGTGAATTCATTTGTAAATACAAATCCTTGCAGGATTCATTTATAAATCAAATGAATTCACATCTCAAATGTTTCCAAACAATATGGTAGAGTTTGCAACAAAGAAGTAGAAATGATGGAACACACCTAATTGTTGTGTCCATGGGTTGATCGTAGTCACACACTTTCATACATAGCTTTCAGATGTTCTATAGGCATGCCTTGATAAAGGGTTTGACAAGGGCATAGATAAGGCAACAATCTTCGTTATGCTGGAAAATTTAGAATGGGCGAAAGAACTGTGTTTGAGGATGAATTTGTCAATCCTCGCATCACTATATCCAATGCTAGTAGACTAAAGCAGAATTCCTAGCTACAAATCCAACCTAAATTAAGAGATTAGACTATCTCATCTCCACAATGCCGAGGGACACAACGGAATGACCATTGGATAGTGCCTGCTATTGGATATCCCAAATATAACGCAAACGTTGTTGGGTATGCCTTTAGTAATGTTACTGGACTAGCTACAGCTGTTCGGGATCATTTTGAGTCTATTATATGTTGATTAACACGACATTAAGCTACCTTGGACACCTTCAGGTTAAGATACTTTCTTCGAGGGATGTTTAATCATACATAGGGGCGGAGCCAGAAATTTAATTTTGAGGGGTAAATTTTTTTTTTTTTTTTGTACAATATTTTTTGAATTAGTAGAAAAGAGACTTAATTTTTACAATTTTAGTTTTGTTAAAGAAAATTTGATTATGATTTTATATTACGGTGCTTTTAAAGATTTGGTAAGCAAAGTGATCATTCCGAACATATTTTTTAAATATCAACTGGTTTATATTTGGATGCATCATAAGAAAATATTATAATAATTATAAACTTCATTTTTAACTATTTGTTCTTGTTCACCGTACAAATTAATTATAAGTTTATTTTATACCAAAAAACAAAAACAAAAAAAGAGAGAGAGAAGACCTAAGTAATATAATATATAAGTTGTAAGGAGCTCAAAGTTGAAAGTCAAATATCTATCAAAATCTAATTTAATAGAAAAAAAGGAAAAGAAAAAATCAAAGCAAGCAGTAATACACGTATACCTATTAGCAAATGGTTTTACTAGAAGATTACCTTCAAGTGTCGGCGTAAAAACTCGACACACAACCTGGTAAGGCATTGTATGTTGGCTGGAAAAAAGTCCCAAGGAAAGGAAAGCCCGATTGATGGATTAAACCCTTGAATGCGATTAGTGCTTGAAAATTGTGGAATTTTCGTCTGCCTTTTCCTTCTAGCCCTAGCCGTGTATTCTCATATGTGTAGCCTAGAGTCTCGTGTGGTGTAGTATATTATGCCGCCCATGTGTTTTCTGATTTGCAATAGGAGTGTATAAAGAGATAGCAAGACTCAAGAGTTCAACATGCACTCGAACTCTTGCATAGGATTTATCTCTTGAATTAATTTGAAGATAATTGTCATTATCTTCTAATTATCCAAAACAAATCCTACCTTATCTCTTCAGTCCACACGTCATCCCATGCAATCCACATGTATCCATGTGCCAGGCACACGCTTGGCATACTCCAATTAAGACATCTATGCCAGAACAAACATTCTTGTCCTGAAGAATGTTCTTTGTCCTGTTGTCTTAACTTCTAAACACTACTAGTACTTCCCAATTAGGAAACCACACTAAATAAAACTTCAAATACACGCATCATAGAGCTAAGATAAAGGTGATGCACTAAATAGGAAAGTGGCTAGGAGAAGGACTCAAACACATAATTGTCGTGGCTCTAAAATGTCCAAAATACCCTTGCTAGACACTAGCAGTATTTTATCATTTTAACTTTAGCTCATTCCACTAAAGAGCTTAAGTTGCACTCCATGACAACTAATAGATACCCAAAGGATGTTCTATGTCTTTGCCCTACTAAGTATAAATGATCGAAATGCCTCTCTATGTTTTATCCATAATCAAGAGTAGGTCCTATATTCACACTATCATCCTATCTTGATTACAACTAAACTTTGGACCTTTATCATTCCTATAATCATCACCCAAATACTATTCCCTTGTCTTGGGAGCGACCCACAAGTCTAGTATCCAATATAGCCCAAGCTATATTACTAAGATCTTAGATTTTGATGACTATATAGATAACTCCAAGCGAGTAGCTCTATCACTTAAGATAGCATAGAATCATGACTTATATGCACGCTATTTAATGGATCTAGTCCATGTGCCCAAAACACAGAGTTGTTCACCCTATTATAAGATTTCACCCATAGTGAATCAAAACACATGTTCTAGGATCCATTGATACATCCACATATAATCATGATGCAGAGCATTGGTCACTTAGTAACATAAGATGCTTTTAGTTCTTTGACAATGATAGTAATGTCATTGAGATAGCATCTACCCGAGTCTCGTTCAATGCACCATAATGCACTAATGAGAGAAGTCCGGAAAGCCCCTCCAATAATCAAGGTAAGTCACCCTACCAAATAGGAGACTATCTCATTGTAACCTTACAATAGTGAAGTGCCCAGCCTCACTATTCAATTATGAACTTATAGTTTTGATGCAAGACTTATAGCATAGACCTTCTATATGGATCACCACGTACCTATGCTATTCACTCGTATCAAAGACCTTTTGCATACAATTATATATCAAATAATAGATAGAATATATCATGCTCATAATGAATACACTGATTTATTAACTGACTATTATCCAATATACTGAGATATCTTAGTGTTAGTGGTCTTTAGGGTATCCAATCCCAACATCTATTTGCACCTTGGACCTCGGCATCACCAATGGTGTATATCTCTCGAATCAACCTCTTAGGGCCGAGGTGTTCTGGTCAAGTATAGGTTTGTGGCTTTCTCGGGGCTGCCCTTCGTCTCTTGTTTTTCACTTGGACGAGCTTGACTGAGAGGACTCTCGGATTTTCTCTTTATATTTTTGATCAACCATATCTTAATTTGAACTGTTATATTTTCAGGCCTTTTTCATCAAATTGTCCAGATCTCTAAACTCTTTCCTTACCAATGAGGAACAGAAATGCCTAGACCTGGTGAGGCCTTGCTTGTAGGCTGCTATGGCCACAGTCTCATCGAGACCAGGTATATCCAGCGTTCCCTTCTTGAATCTTTTGGTGTATTCTCAGAGAGTTTTGTCCTTGCCTTGCTCGAGACGAAACAAGGATGTTGTGGGCTTAGGCTCCTTGGTACTGCTTATGAACCTATTCAGAAATATCTCAACCAAGTGTGCATAACTACTAATAGAGTTTTCAGGTAAAGCAGAAAATATTTCCTCGTAGCATCATCTAAAGTGTTGGGGAATGCCCTGCACTTTACAACATCGGGAACGTCTTTAAACAGCATCAAGTGATTAAATCTCTAGATGCAATCCACCGGGTCTCTAGTTCCATTGTATGAAGACAAGTGAGGGAATTTGTACCCAGTAGAGAATACCTCCTACATCTTCTAAATAATCTATTAGGATTATGAATCTTATATGGCTATAATGAAGGTGGAAGCAAACCTTAAATTTTAAAAATTTTAAGCATTATAGCGTCCTTGCATGCAAAACCCTAACCTTGATTTCATATGGTTAACATAATCTATACATATTTAGCTAATATATGTAATAAAGAGGTTGATATAAGTTATACCTCTTGTAGACAACCAAAGGAGATGTAGATTTATCCACTTAAATGTTGACTAGCCCTCCTACAAGTATAAGAGATCTAAGTTGTCCACACAAGCAAGAATAGGCCTCTTTTGATCATCAAGATGTTTCTGCTAGGTTACCTTGATGATGGTTTGAGCTTGAGAGTAAAAGAAGAACAAAAAGATTTTTCTTCTTCCTTTTTGGGTCTTGGCCGAGAGCTCAAGTGAGGAAAAGAGACTTTTTTTTGTTCTATTGTATGTATATATATATACTAACCTTTAGTGGACTTAAATATTTTTTATCTTATGCATATACATATACATTATACTCATATATACTAGCATATACATTATATGCATAATATATGTAGTATATAATTCTATACATGATATATGTATGTATGTATGATATGAAAAAGGTGAAAAAAACCCTTTGAGAGAACCACATTAAGCCACATCACCAATTCTACCAACCAACTTTAAACTTATGGCTAGATATATATATATAATGCATATCTACCAAATATGTAATTTATTAATTAATCCCTATTAGTTTGATTAATTATTGAAACAACCTTTTTATATTTATATATTGGCCTCAACATTTAATGATAATTACACATTGACTCATTAACTTTTAATGACTAATTATATTATTGTTAACACCTTAACAAAATCTCAAGCTCAAAGAAAACCTATTGACAATGTTTTATTGTGTATGACTTTCTAGATTCACTGCCATATAGCAATGAGGGACCATTAAACACTTTTAAATACCCTCAAGTTCTAGGATGACATCTAGCATCGTGCCTAGACAATATATAAGGCAATGAAATCAAATTCATGTGAACCTATTTTTATTATCAAAGTTCTGTGCAATTCAATCTTTTCATTAAATTGTTTTGACCGAGTAAGAAGCATGAAATAATTAAGTTCATAAACTTGATAACGATGCATAGATCTAAATGGTAGAATGAGAGATCACACATGGAAAAACCCCTTTACATCATTCATGCCTTGGCCAAGGACTTCCTCATTCAACTACCAAAGCTAGATCGCATAGGACATTATCTTACGCCAGAGGTTAATAGATTCCATCTTGACAACTACATGTCAATCACTATACTGGACGAACAATACTGCAAGAGTCCATAACCTGTCTCGATTAACGAAGACTAGCATTGTCCAAGTCCAAGCATTAAATCCCGATACATATGACAACCGTAATATCTCAAGTCAAATGATGATAACAAAGTATTAATCCAAAGTCATGTAATTTGTTATTCACGCCACATTCAGTGATCCATTCAACTAATCATCACCTACATGTTTGTTAATCGCATATTATACTGTTATGGCACGTGGCTCGTCATCTTTTATCATTAATATATTATATTAATCAAAGGTAACAATACAGGTGATAGTCCATAATAGATTATTGTAGTCCCAGTCCAATAATCTAAGGACTACAAATGACTTTAAATATTTATCATAATAAAGAAATATGCCAAGATATTTTAAACTCCCTTTAAAATATATTACTTTTTGAAAATATTAGGGGACACATTCATATAGTAAGACGGAGAATATGAATGTCATAAACATGTCATTACAAATTTACCTCAAAATGCCCAAAATAGGTCATCTAACTATATAGCATTAGGGCATATCACTAACAATCTCCCACTTGCACTAATGTTACATTACATAGAACTAGCACATCATACTATGGTATCACATACCCATCTTCTCAAGATGATGATCGAGTTATGAATGATTCATAGCTTTGGTGAGTGGGTAAGCAACATTATCCAACGTAGGAATTTTCTACAAACTTATATCCTTTCGAGCAACAATCTCTCGAATTATATGGAAGCTCCTTTCAATGTGTTTGAATTTTTGGTAAGATCTTGGTTCCTTAGCTTGTGAAATAGCCCCATTATTATCGCAATACAAAGGTATCGGCAATTCAATGGATGAAACCACTTCTAGCTCTTTCAAGAATATGTTTTATTGCTCTCCAGTGACCATCACCTGGATCGGACTGATATCTGCTTGTAACACTTATAGCATAAGCAATGTCAGGTCGTGTACATAGCATGTCATACATTAGACTACCTATAGCTGAAGGATAAGGCACATTGTCCATGTGTTGTCTTTCTTTATCAGTTTTAGGAAACATATCCTTAGAAAGATACACATTATACCTCACAAGCAAAAGACCTTTCTTAGAATTTTCCATATTGAATTTCTTCAATTTCTTTCTATGGACATACTTTGGGATAAGCCAATTAATCTTTTCATTCTATCTCTATAGACACGAACTCCCAAGATATAAGTGGTTTTTCTCAAATCTTTCATGGAGAATTTATTGCTTAACCAAATATTGGCGGACATCATATGACTAGTATCATTACCCATGATTAGGATGTCATCAACGTACAAGATCAGGAAAGTGTCACACTCCTACTAAACTTCTTACAAACACAGGGCTTATCTTCATTCCTTATGAAACCAAACTCTTTGACCTCATTATTAAATCTAATGGTCCATGATCGAGAAGCTTGCTTAAGACCATAAATTAATCTTTTAAGCTTGCATACTTTACGATCTTTAGATTCAAAACCTTTAGGTTGTTCCATATAGATATCTTCATCAAGGTATCCATTGAGGAACACAGTTTTGATATCCATCTGCCAAATATCGTAATTATAGAATGCGGCAATTGCAAACATTATACGAATGGACTTTAGCATAGCAACTGGTGAAAAGGTTTTTTCATAATCAACACCTTATTTCTGACGATAGCCTTTAGCAACTAGTTTAGCTTTAAAAGTTTCAACTTTTTTCATCAGCTCCAAGTTTTCTCTTGAATATCCATTTACATCCTATAGGTACAATACCTTCAGGTGGGTTTACCAAGGTTCAAACATCATTGGAGTACATGAAGTACATTTCTACTTGTATTACTTGTTTTCACTTCTTGGAATCGATATCACGTATTGCCTCCTCATAAGTAGTAGGATCATCCAAATGATCATTACCTTTAACCACAAATAGTTTTTGTGCTTCCTCAAGAAGATACCCATATCGCTCAAGAGGATGAGATACCTAACTAGATCTACGACGAATCTGTGTTATGATATGCTCTGGACTTTGCTGAGCGGGTTCAGAATCTTGATTAAGGTCATTTGTGGTATAGAGGACTCTTCCTCTATTTCTACTTTCCTCCTAATACTACCTTCTTGTATGAACTCCTACTCAAGAAACATAGCATCTCGGCTGTTACTAGGAAAATAAAAATAATATCTTTTAGTTTCCTTAGGATATCCCACAAATCTACCTTTATCAAATCCGGCTTCCAACTTGTCTGACTTAAGTTTCTTAACAAAAGCAGGACAACCCCAAATCTTAATATGTTTAAGACTCGATTTCGTACCAACCTATATCTCATATGGAGTAGTAGGAATAACTTTAGATGGAACTCCATTCAACAAATAAATGGTTGTAAGAAGTGCATATCCCCATAATGAAATGGGAAGATTCGTGTAACTGATTATAGATTGTACCATATCTATTAACGTACGATTCCTACGTTCAGATACCTCATTTAACTGTGGTATAGCAGGCAGTATTGTCTATGATGTTATACCAGCATTCTTGAGATATTCAAGAAATTTGGTGCTCAAGTATTCACCTACACAATCAGATTGTAGAGTTTTAATACTTTTTCCCAATTAGTTTTCTACTTCAGTCTTAAACTCTTTGAACTTTTCAAAAGCTTCAGACTTATACTTCATCAAGTATACATAACCATACCATGAATAATCATCAATGAAAGGTATGAAGTAGTTATAACCACCCCTGGTCATTTCTCTAAAGGGTCCGCATACATCACTATGTATTAATCCTAACAATTCTGTAACCCTTACCCTTTGTCCAACAAAAGGTGATTTGGTCATCTTACCAAGTAAACAAGATTTGCATATAGGTTTGAGTTCAAATCCCAATGAACCGATAAGTTCATTTTGAGCCATCTATGTTAATTATCATTGATATGACCAAGTCTTAAATGCCACAATTGTTTTCGATTAAGTTGATTATCTCTAGAACGCTTTTCTTTTGAAGTAGAAGTAGAAGTGGATACAACATGCATACTTTCACTCATATCAAGATGATAAAGACTGTTTACCAAAATAGCCTTACAGATATATTCATTACCGTAGCGAATATTACAACAATTATTTACAAAGAAAAATTTGTAATTTTCGCTAACAAGCTTAGGAATAGACACTATATTCTTAATAGCATTAGGTACATACAAAATATCATCAAGATGCACGAGACGCCTGGTAGGCATTTGTACATTCACACTTCCCTTAGCCAAGGCAACAACATTTACTATGTTGCCAACCTTCAAAATGATTTCATGCTTCCTAAGTGCAACCCTGTCTTTTAGATTCTATACAGAAACACAAACATGAATTGTAGCACCATAATCCAAAATTCATGAATTATAATTATGATTAACAAAAAGATTAGTCTCAACCACAAATATTAAAGAAATTATATATTTCTTAGCAACTACACTAGCTCGCTACTTCTTCAACTGCTGAAGGCACAAAGGGCAGTTTCTTTTCTAGTGACCATCTTCCTTACAATGGTAACAGGTACCCTTAGGTACAACAACCTTTGTTTTCTTCTTCGAAACTCCTCCAGTTGATTTAGTAATAGAGTTTTTCTTGTTGTTGTTGTTCTTCTTCTTCTTCTTTGGCTTCATGCTAGAAGATGGAGCAATAGCTAAGACAGACTCATTTCCTTTACCTTTCATCTAATACTGAGCAATAGTTAACATGTTTAACAATTTTGTTCATGTGAAAGTTAATGATAAATTATTGAATGATGGTGGCAGGGATTATAGGATCAGATTTGTTTGTAACTGATAATCCACAAAAAAGTCAAACAACTCAAGTTAAGTAATCAAATTAATCATCCCGAGGGTATATTTATTAACATTAGCTCCTTCCTCCATGCGAGTCCTAAACAACTCTTTAGATATCTCGTATATAACTATACGAATTTGTTCACTGTACAAGTCTTGCAAATTTTGAACCATACTTGCAGCATCAGGCATATTCTCATGTTGATGCTGCAACTCATTGTTCATCGAAGCAAGAATGTAACTTTTTGCACACATATCATGTTCAACCCATATCTTATAAGTTTCACGCACTACCTGAGTGGTAGTCTCAGGGAGGGTAGCAAGAGGGGGTTTATCTAGAACATATTCCAATTTTTCCATCATCAAAATGATTTTGATTTTACGGAGTCAATCATTGTAATTAGGTTAGGTTAAGCAATTGTTACCAAGTATGCGAGATAATAGGTTTGATACAGAAGCCATAATACAAATTGCACAAAAATAATTAATGCAGAAAATAAGATTACAAGTATATGTAAATAAGTGAAACTATTTAATCATGGACTTTAATTAAATAGTACCTCCCACTAATTTAATCGAATCCCATACTTCCTAAATGAGAAACGTAAATCTAACATTTAGACTTATTAGTAGGTGATCAAGTTCTCTTTACGTGAATACCCCTCAGCTTTAGTGCATTATTGAAATATTCAAATAAAGAGTTAACAACTATTGTTAGCTATATCTCCATATAGGTTATGATCATTTTTTCCCTAAATCACTAAAACCTCAGCTTTAGTGCATTATTGGCTAAGTGATCTATGTTTTTCCTAGGTGAATATAACACTTATTTTAAAATATGTCTTCCTACTTTTGGGATAGACTAGACATACCAAATTAAGTATACATAAACCTAGGATAGTGGAGGGCAACGACAAATACTTTACCCTTTTTCAATCTAATATTTGCACATAGAAATATTTTTGGTTTAATTAGATCTCATTATGCATACAAATCCATTTAAGAGCTAGCATCATATATAAGCAGATAAATAAACATATATGCATCAAAATTAAACACAGTAGATCATGGACTTAGTGTTGAGAGAATCAAGCTTAATGAACCAACGAACAACCAAAGTAAGCACATCATATGTCTTCCAAGGGCTTGACATCTTGATTTCTTTGATACTCCAAAGGGCCATCAACTCCGTGAAGGATTCCATTTTCTTTTGCAAAGCTTTTTGTAGAAATTACATCAATATGTCTCACTACAAATTTCTCTCATTTGCAAAAATATAAATTTGAGACTTATGTCTCATTTACATACCAATGAATGAATGAATAATTATTACATAGCCATCTAATGAATTACAACCATTCATTAAACTAAGTCCATGATCCAACCAATATTCGCCATTCAACACAAGTTCATAAAGCATGAAATATGCATCTAATACATACAATCAAGAAAGCTAAATGAACTACTAGCACAAACTTATGAAACACACTCACAAAGACAACATATATTCTAGTCTTTAACACTTTAACAACTTTTGTCAACAAACACATAGGATTAAATGACTTTAGAATCATAACCAAAGATAGATTCAACCAAACCCCGTTAGATCAAGTCAACCTTTAGCATAAAACTTCGTGTTTTCAAGTATGTTCTTTTATATAATAATAATATCTAGCATATAAAACTACATAACAACATACTAAACAAGATTTTATCCAAGCTTTACATACATATAAAATCATTTTATACAACTAATATTTCATCTACCATGAAAAACAAAAATTTCAAACATTATATCATACTTTCATCCAAAACCCTAACCTTGATTTCATATGGATAACATAATCTATACATATATATAGCTAATATATGTAATAAAGAGGTTGATATAAGCTATATCTCTTGTAGACAACCAAAGGAGATGTAGATTTATCCACTTGAATGTTGACTAGCCCTCCGACAAGTGTAAGAGATCTAGGTTGTCCACACAATCAAGAATAGACCCCCTTTGATCATCAAGATGTTTGTGCTAGGCTACCTTGATGATGGTTTGAGCTTGAGAGCAAAAGAAGAACAAAAAGATTTTTCTTCTTCCTTTTGGGGTCTTGGTCGAGAGCTCAAGTGAGGAAGAGAGAACTTTTTTTTTTGTTCTATTGTATGTATATGTATATACTAACCTTTAGTAGACTTAGATATTTTTTATCTTATCCATATACATATACATTATACTCATATATACTAGCATATACATTATATGCATAATATATGTAGTATATAATTCTAGCCATAAGTTTAAAGTTGGTTGGTAGAATTGGTGATGTGGCTTAATGTGGTTCTCTCAAAGGGTTTTTTCACCTTTTTCATGTCATACATATATACACACATACGTATATATATATATATATATATACATATATAATTTATTAATTCATCTAATCCCCATTAGTTTAATTAATTATGGAAACAACCTTTCTATATTTAGATATTGACCCCAATATTTATTGATAATTATACATTGGCCCCATTAACTTTTATGGCTAATTGTATTATTGTTAACACCTTAACAAAATCTCAAGCTCAAAGAAAATATATTCAGAATGCTCTATTGTATGTGACTTTTTAGATTTACTGCCATATAGCAATGAGGGACTATTAAACACTTTTAATCTATTTTGAGAATGTCTCCCTCATTCTCAAAATACCCTCAAGTTCTAGGATGACATCTAGCAACGTGCCTAGAGAATATATAAGGCAATGAAGTCCAATTCATGTGAACCTATTTATAGTCATAAATTTCTGTGCAATTCAATCTTTTCATAAAATTGTCCCGACCAAGTAAGAACCATGAAATGACTAAGTTCATAAACTCAATAACGATGCATAGATCTAAATGATAAAATGAGAGATAACACATGAAAAAATCCTTTTCCATTATTCACACCTTGGCCAAGGATTTCCTCATTCAACTACCAAAGCTAGATCACTTAGGACATCACCTCACGCCAGAGATTAATGGATTCTATCTTGACAACTACCTGTCAATCACTATACTGGACGAATAATACTGCAAGAGGCCATAACATGTTTTGATTAACAAAGACTAGCATTGTCCAAGTACAAGCATTAAACTCCGATACATATGACAGCCGTAATATCTCAAGTCAAAGGATTATATGCACAATCACAACGAATAATAAATTATTAATCCAAAGTCATGTAATTTGTTATTCATGTTACATTCAGTGATCCATTCAACTAATGATTACCCACATGTTTGGTAATCACATCTTATATTGTTATGGCACGTGGGTCGTCATCCTTTACCATTAATATCTTATATTAATCAAATGTAACAATACATATGATAGTCCATAATAGATTATTGTAGTCTCGGTCCAATAATCTAAGGACTACGAATGACTTTAAATATTTATCATAATAAAGAAATATGCGAAGATATTTTAAACTCCTTTTAAAATGCATTCCTTTTTGAAAATATTAGGGGACACATTCATATAGTAAAAGATGGAAAATATGAATGTCATAAACATGCCATTACAAATTTACATCAAAATGCCCAAAATAGGTCATCTAACTACATAGCATTAGGGCATATCACTAACATCTTCTTGGTGAATGGGTGAAAATCATGTCCTACTACTGCTCTCCTCAACTCTACGAGTATTCTTGACAGATTTATTTAACTGCCTCTACTCTCCTATTTCTGTGGTTTAGCTCGAACCTCCATGTCAACTAGTCTTGTGGATCATCTATCATCCTCATTTTAAGGTTCTTCCTTTTGGGGATCCTCATACCTTGGTGGGATCGGTTGAACAAGATATGGTTGTCTTGTAGGGTTCAGTTGATTATATATGGGAAAAACCTATGGCTGAGCTTGCGTAAGCAAGGGGTAAGAGTGAGCATGCACGTGGATAAGGGTAGGCTTGCACTTGTACTTGCAGTTGCCTTTGCTCTTGAATGAAAGCATCCATGGTGCTTTTCATTGTAAAAACCATATGGGTTAGTATTTGTATGTCCATTTGTTGAAGTGGTAGGTTGGTAGTGTTCTAGCGGCTAAGTACTAGGAACAACATTTGGAATAGGTAATGTTTGTGGTGGTAATAATATATGGCCTGGTGTTTGGTTAACCGGGATGGTTCTAGGTAGAATGATTGTACCAAGTGGTGGTGGAACAACCCTTACTGGCAGCCAGACGGTTCCAGGCGGTGCTGGTTCATTTTGAATCTGCGGCAATTGAGGTCTGCCGAGTGAACTTGGCTTCGAGTATTGACCATCGTGGTTTTCTTAGAAGGAATTAAGCTTCGATTTCCACAGACAGTGCCAATCTGTTAAGCTATTTTTCTGGTGGAATGAGAAAAGCTTTGAGTGAGCTTTCCTTAAACCTACACACATAAACAACAAACGGCTGAGGTAACCCTCAACATAAGCACTCTAATGCTTAAGTCAGTGAAGGCTCTCTGGAGTAAATGAAGTTAAGTGTATAATTTACTCAATTGGAATTACTTACTTCCTTTGACAGGTATAGGGGTTTATTTATCCCATTTTCTGCTAAAAATATTACATCTCCAGATTTTTCGGGATTTGTGTCAGAATTCTATTATTGGTCTCGGCCTTTGGGATGTCCTCAGGTCGGGCTCTAGGTGGCTGACCTTTTGGGACGTCCTCGGGTCGAGTCTGTATAAGTTGAAACTCATCCGTCATATTGAGCTTTTGGGCTTAGGAGGTTGGTTATCATAGGTATACCAACCCTTTTATCTTAAGCCAAGTTTTTCCTTTATCATTATTCAAAGAAAAATTTCACTTATGTAATACATAAAAGGGAAAATCTTGGTGTAACAAGTCAAATTCATATGTATTTAATTTGTTGACTTCTCCGCTCATTATGGAAATAATATGGAATGCAAGAGTACAGGGGCAGAGCCAGAAATCTAATGTTAGGGGGCTGAAATTTTTTTTTGTATAATATTTTTTGGGTTAATAGAAAAGAGACTCAATTTTTAATGTTTTAGTTTTTTTACAGTTTTATTAATGAAAATTTGGTTATGGCTTCATATTACGTTACTTTTAAAGATTTGGTAAGAAAAATAATCAAAGCTATATATATATCTATCTAATACAAAAAATAAATAAAAGCAGTAGTAAGAAGCTCAACAATTTTTACAGTTTTAGTTTTTTTTTTACAATTTTATTAAAGAAAATTTGGTAATGGTGTCATATTACGTTACTTTTAAAGATTTGGTAAGAAAAACAATTAAAGGTATATATATATATATATATATATATATATATATATATATATATATATATATATATATATATCTAATAGAAATAAATACATAAAACAAGTAGTAAGAAGCTCAAAACTAAAAAGAAATGGCAAAACGTAATATGCAGCTGTAATGACTCGAACCCATACCAACAACATAAATGCATTTATGACTAACCACCAAGCGAACTCCATGTTTTTAAATACTTTTATAAAATTTTCAATTTGTTTTTGGGGGGGCCAAATCTATTTTTTGCCCCCTTCTCCCTCCGCCCCTGATCAGACACTCAAGTTCATGGTCTTTCTCATGTTACTTATAATATTGATTGCAAAGAGCTCTTTAACATAGTGGTTAACCCATCTAGTACAGCAAGATGCTCTTTAACTCCTCCTATTGCCGATACCCGTAGCTTTATAGTAGCTGATAGAGTTATAGGAGTAACAGTATGGATCAGGTCGTAAACAATATGAATAATTCTGACAACTTGAAACAATTTCGTGGTGAAACGCAAATCTGTTATAGGTGAAGTTGCAACATTAACTGAAACACTGGATCAGTCACAGTAATTTAATAACAGGTTTCACTTAATGTTGCAACATAAACAAAGAACATACACAGCAGCGGAATCAATTTAAAGTTGTAAAAATATAAAGAACACCGAGATTTAACATGGTTCAACCGTGCGGTCTACGTCCACAGGACCAACCCCTGGTCCAACAAACCAATTCATTAAGAAATATCAAGTTACAACATCAATGGACTTATACAAGTAAAGACTCCATCTTGACCATTAATGCCTCAGTGAAGAACTCCGTAATGAACTTCGGTTTGGCAAGCTCCCCTCAACTTGCAACGTTCTCTCTCGAGAACTACACCTTCTTCTCCCGAAGAATGAACAAAAGATACAAGAATCTAAACATTCAAAGGCTTAATATAAATACTCAATTGCAGCTGGACATAACTCTCTTATATCTGCTCGTGGCTCTCTGTCTGCTCAGTCTCCTACCATGACCTTATGCTTCATATAAATACTCAATTGCAGCTGGATATCTTGGCTTGGGCTTCAAGAAAGGCCTCTTATCATAAAACCCTAATCTTCCTTTTATTCTTCTTTTCCTTATAAATAGGCAATTAATGCAATTCCTTAATCATCCCAAAACTTTGTCTATTATGGTAAGTTACCATTATATTTTTCCTACACAATTCAAAAGGTAATAAAAAAAAGTATGGTAACAAAAGTTTTGCTAAAACATAGCCAATTAATTCTCAATCAATTTAATTTCCTTAATAGCAATAACAAAAGTTTTGCTAAAACATAGCCAATTAATATTCAATCAATTTAATTGCCTCAACAATCTCCCCCTTTGGCTTTGTTTTGGCAAAACTCTGTTATTGCAATATGGTAACATTATACTGTACAAGTGCTTAAGTCCAAGTCAAAGACCCTGTTACAACAGTCAGTATAATATCACAAAAACACAGATAGGAATGTGTCAGATCAGCAAAGATAATGACCCTGCAAAGAGAATGACCTTGTTGCAACAAACAAGAAAACATCACAGACAGACAAGAAAGTATTATAGCAGCAACAACAGCAAGCAATAAGCAACAACATATTCTCCCCCTTTTTGCCAAACAGAGACAAGGGCGGCAAGGTAACATAATGTAGTGTATCAACATAGCCTCCATATCAAAGAAAGCAGTAAATAGAGTGAAAAAATAGTTCATCAACCCAATGTATCAAGAGGAAAGACATCATGATTTGGAAGACAACTAGCCAGGTCAATCATTAAAATAAGCAATGTAACGCAAAGCTTCAAAACATAAAACATCAAACCATTGTCTTGTGAAAGTCCATCTCCCCCTGTGCCAAAAGAAACCAAAGTAGAAAAGCACTGTACCAGACCAAAGCTCAAAACATAAATCATTAAACAGAAACATAGACCCAAAGCAAAGTAGTAGAATGTAAACATAGTAAAGTATCAGAGCAAAACCAGTTAAGTATCAAAGCGATAATCATCAAGCAAATCAACATTCAAGCAGTGTATTTGGAGACGAAATCAAGTAGAATCTGTTGTCCTTCTATCAACCTCTCAAGGTCAGCCATTATCTTCTGTAACGCCCCAACTCGACCCCTCCTACAATCAGTCAGGACGCAACGGAATTTCGGCAGTATAATGACAGTAATTAGGATACCGAGGCTCTAAACCAACCTCCTTGAAAGTCATACATCCAACTCCACAATAATTCAACATTTTACAACACGACCACAATATACAATAAACATTCTTTACCATTGTATCCATAAGTTATACGCCTCCGTTCCAACATCATACATTTACTATATAACATACAATCCCAAAATAGATTATAACCAATCTAGTAGCCTAATCATATTCCCAAAACAAAACTACTAAGCTAGCAACATTTAATCCAATAACTTTACAACATCTTATAAATCATAAACTTCTAAATAAATACATTCCAACTAGTTTTAATATATAAGATAACTAAAAGTACATCATCAAATATTAAGGACAAGACTCTGGCACGTAGGACTCGTCCACATATGGCACATAATCCTCTTCTGAAGGCACATACCCATAATTTGGATCGGTAACACCTGTATGCATGCAATAATTGAGAGTGAGCTTATATGAAACAAGCCCAGTGAGGATTCGATAGATCTCTAACAGTATTTACGATACTCCTTGAAAATCATCCTTTGAGCAGTAAACACACAACAATCATCAATAACAATATAAGCACATAACTATAATGACCAATCAATAAAGGATACTCTAGTTGGTGTAGCTCCAAACGTCATCACGATCTCAACCGTTCTTCTTGTAACTCCCCATTACTCATGCACCCGAGGTACCTCTCTAACCCCGCCTTCCATGATACCTCTGTCATACGAGATGGGGGTAGTCTATGATAGTCATGCCGATTTCAACCCGATAGCCCAATGCTGCCCGAGATGTGGCACACACATACCAAGACTCAGCAATAATAACAAACATTCAATCACAAGAGGATAACCTTTTCCGTTGACTATCTCCCAGTTCATCAATAATCAATTATCACAGGAGGACAACAAAGTAGGTTGTCTATCTCCCGGTTCAACAATAATCAATCAATAATCATCAATTCAACAACATAGTAACAACTATTCAATTAAACAACAAACAACTAAGTTAGATGACAAAGTAGGTCACCCAACTTAACACGCATTAAACACACAACCAAACCCTAGTCTAACTATCAACAACTCACAATTCAATCACTCAAAAACCACCCGATCATCCAAAGGCATAATTCAATATTTTAAAGAAAGACAACTCAAACTTCTAAAAGTCATAACTTACATTCTACCAATCCAATAACCTCCAAACCAATTTCTATCACTCACTCATTCAATCAACAACATTCGCCCCCTTGGAAACCAATCATAAACCATCCACATCAAGCCCAACAACCCTAAAACCCTAATGCATCAAGGCTGAAATTTCTGGACTTTCACACCGACATCACAATCAAAATTTCGGCATTACAACATTACTACCACGTATTTAACAAACCTTTACAAGCTAACAGCTATCGATTCCAACCACCACAATAACATTTATTCAATAAATAGCCAAATACTCAACTTTTAATACCCGAAAAATAAAATTCATGCTACAACGGTTCAAATTTTATATAAACGCATATAAACGATCCTTAGCAAGCACTGAGCAATAATATAACATTAATTCAACTTTCTAACAGTTCAAAATTCAATTATATGCAAAAACATAATAAAATGACATTTGAGATCTAGAATTTTTCTCTTACCTTTGATGTGTTATGAAGCTAGAAAGATACTCAATGAATGCCCAACAAGTAGAATCAAGCCTTGGATGATGAAGTTTGGCCTTCAAATGCAATTTCTAATGAAAAATCTCTTTGAAAACTTGAAGAAAAATCTTTGTTTTTCTCTCTAATGGCTCTCGGCCATGTGTGTGTAAAATGAGTGTGTTTTGTGCTTTGCTATTGTATGTTGATGATATATTAAGCAAAGGTCAACTAAATTAAAAAAAGTCAAAGGTGGAAACTAGTTTATTTTTAGTATTTTCTTGTCTTTTAATTCTATTTTAGACTATTTCTTGCTCAAACTTTAAATTGACACCTAAATTAATTCTAGACAATATATTTTAGGTGACAAAGAGTTTTACATTTAAACATTTTCACCCGAGTCGGCTTAAAACTCGATTTCTTGCAAAAGAAAGTGTAAAAGCCTTTAAAATTCTAAAACTGATTCCAAATCTGTTTTAATCAAACACGAGTCTATTAATACCCGAGGACTAGGTTTTAAAACGTTTAAAACACCCCTGTAAAATTTTAGCGGACAGGTATTCAAAATACTATTCATTAAAACCAGCGATAAAATTTCTAGTGCCGATTTGATGAAAATTTCATGAATACACACATAGCATGTATTAGGAATATAAATCACATATTTAGCACATTCTAACTCATATAACACATAAACAGGTCAAATCATGCAAATCAAGGCAAAACACACAAATCGAGATAAAGGCAAAATATGGGCTCTCACATCTTCTGCTGACTGGCTTTAACAGTGGCTTGATTGTTGTGTAACTCATGGACTTCATTCTGAAGTTGCTACACCTGTTGCAACAACGCAACAGTAGTTGTTGTAGAGGCTGGTCCAACATTGCCTTCAGCTCGAGTCTCTCCCTGAATATCAACTTCCAGCAAAAACTTGTGAGAAAAATGTAATGGAGGGGACAACTTCACAAGGAGTTCAACCCGATCATGGACAGGCTTTTGAGCAGTTAAAACACCAAAGATGAAAGCTGGATAAGTTTATTGAGCTGGGTTATTTCAGTACATGTTGCAACATAACTTCACCAATCAGTCATTTAAGCACTTATATTTATGAATTATTCCTTAAACATAAAAAAAATGAATGTCACATAAAATCCACATTGATTGTGATTTCATCAACAAGAAATTAGATTTATTCAATACTTAAATCACACAAGAATTTATAACATGAACCATGTGTGTGTATGAAAGCTATATAAAGATCTTTCTTGAAATTCCTCAGAATCAAGATTTGCAAGATTTAGAATTTAAAGCAACATGTTCAAACAACCTGATCGTCTAATCACATTGCAAAAAAAAAAAAATTTGTTTTTTTTTTTTAATTTTCAAAAGAATATTGGACTTGGTAACTTTCACTCTATAACTTTCAATTTGGTCTAGGTAGCTTATTTCAATCTCCACTGACCCTTTTTTTTTTTTTGCTTTTGTTTTTTTCTTTTTTTTTTCTTTTTCATGAGTGAATAGAGTATAGAAATGGATAAAAAGACTTTTCTTTATATCCAAAGTCACTAAGAAGTTCAAATTCCTTCACTTGCAAATCATTAAAATCAGTTTCTCAATTAGATCAAAATATAGTGTGTACAAGAAGTACGGTTCAAATAATAAATCTCAAGTTGATTTAATTATTAGACTTTCACATCTTTTGAGACTTCTCACTCTCATGTTTCAATGCATGTGCCAACATTAATTGGTAAAAATACCAATAGCTTTTCTCAAAACTTCAAATCTCACAGAGTCAAGTGCCTTAGTGAAAATGTCTGCTAGCTGATGTTTTGTTGTAACATATTCTAGAACAACCTTTTTTGTTTCAACAAGTTCACGAATAAAATGATGTCGTATATCAATGTGCTTAGTTCATGAATGTTGCACAGGATTTTTAGAAATGTTTATGGCATGATTCAATTCTTCCTACATGGCATTAAGCCAACATTCATCTTCTAAGGCCTTTTTGACATTTTTTGGTTCAAACTGCGAGGTAAAGCATACATACCTGACCATTTCCCTATAGTTTATCTTAGGCTTACCTCAAGTTTTGACCCCTTCATGAATGGACCCAATAACATCTTCTGCTGAGTGATTTTTGTGAACATGGGCAAGTGGTTCCTGAGCTTTTGACTACAAATTACTGCTTCCAAAAGTTTCAGATTTTTCCAGATTTGTTGCAACTCTTGTTGCACCAGCATCTGAAACATTGTCGCTGGTTGTTTCACCTGTTGTCACGACATCTTCTGCAACAGGATTGGTTTCCATACAGTTAACATCATCTTCTGGATCATCTGCTGCAACCTTTTTCCACCAATACTTTCTGTTTGCATTGGACCCATAAGATCCATATGTAACAGTTCCACTGTCCTTTTGGTTTCGATATGTTGCAACATCTTATGTGTTGCCCTTACCTGCTTGCCGATCTGACATGGTCCGCACACCTTGAATTTTTTACTATTCAACTTTGGAATACCTCGCACTGCTCCTATGACGCCCGAGAACTTTACCGTACATTTATTTACTGTTTTATCTACTATTTGCCCATTTCTTCTGTGCTTTACTTGTTACTTTAAGTGGCTACTATTCATTCCATTTTTTAACTACTTAACTACCTTGAATTAGCAATTTTTTTTAAATCACATTAATTTTTTTAGGAATGAAAAAAATATGCATTTGAGCTAAAAGCGATAGGAGTGCCCGTTTAGAAAATGTTTTACCAATCTAGTGAATAGTGTTACGTAACTAAACTAAGTGTTTTAATTAGTTAACATTGAATTGCACTTTTAGACTCATTTTAAAGCCAACTAGGCTCATTTTAGTAGTCAACTTATGCACCCAACATAACTCCAACCTAATATATACTCAACTTAACAATTTTAGCTCATAAAAACACACACACAAAAAAGATGCAGAAATTACTGTTCAAAATCCGAACTGCACTTAGCAGCCAAGATGGAGATCTTTTGCTCATCAAATCTCCAATCCAAGCCTCTCCAAGCCTAGAGCAAGTAGTTTAGGGTGTGTACAAGCCTTCTAGGTGCTCATACGCGCTTTAGGTGAGGGATTTCATGGCTCTTTTTGCATATTAAAAATGTTACACTTTTCTTGATTTGTTAGAAATGCTATCAAATGCTATTGAAATGCTTATCTATGCTATGGTACGTTGTATATAAGTGCTAGAGAACAAATTGAAGCCATTAGTTCGCATTTTAAACGGTTGGAATCGTTACTTTGATTTTATGAGGTGAATAGTGATGAATTTTTAGGGTTTTGTGTAATTGTGTGTATTGGCTTGATTCATTGCTTCTAATAGATGCCTTATGTGCTAATGAAGGTAGTCCAATAGCCCCGTGCTCTTGAATTGCTTTAAACTTATATAAAACGTGAAATAACTGACTTTTTAAAAGGGGTTTCGGGCTTAATGTTAATCCGGATGGATTTGAGCTTCATATTTGGTATTCTTAGGCTACCTAGGTGCTATAGAAGCCTTGTTAACCCTTGTTTGAAGCACAGTTAAGGTATGTGTAGTTCAAAGCCATAAGAGGGAAATTGGGACTTTTGTGGTAATTGCGAGTATTTGAATGTGTTTGAGGGTTGTAAGGGTGCCTAAGGGATTAACTAGAAGTATGGTATAGGCCGCTTGCTAATCTAAAACCATAACATGAGTTTGGAAGGAAAAAGGGTTGGGTTACAAAGGGGTTCAAGTACAAATTTGATTGTCTCATGGTTCTAAGACCTTGGCATGACTCCTTGTGTGTTTAAATATGGTTTCAAGTTGTTTTGGAGCTTTTGGTATAGTTTAATGTGTTTCTTGAATATGCTCCTTTGTAAATCTCTTAATTGCTTATATGAAATTGCTTCGTTTCTAATTGTTTCGAGGACAACCTACTTTGTTGTTCTTCCCATGTGTTATTGCTTCTATTGTTATTGTTATATTTGTTGTTGTTGTTAATTTGCTATCATTGGACATGTGTAGGCTAGATGTTTGATAAAAATGCTTAATGAAGTGTGCAACAATTATATATGCTTGAATAATGTTTAAAACTAGCTAGGAATGTAAGGGAACCAAGCAAAATTCACACGTGTACATGTGTGTGTGTTCAACCGTGGCTGTCCAGATTTTTCAACAAAACTGAGGCAATTTCAAGCTTAAAACTGTATTAATTGGAGAAGGATTAGGGGTTGAATTATATACTATTAGAAAGCCTTACGAGTCTAGTTTCTAATGCTTTTTACGGTTCATTAATCGGAGTTTTCTAGAATAAGTTATGATCATTTTGGTAAGATGTGTCAGAACTGTCCTATTGCGCTAGAATCTGAATTTCATTGTTATTTTGCTAGAAGTGATGATATATTTCAACACTAATTGGATATATTCGATCAAGACTTTATTGTGTAGTGTTCTTGGATGATTAGTAGCGTAATGGAGCTCTTATAATTATGTAAATTGTGATATAATTGAGATTGAATGAGTAAATAGAAATCATGAGTTAGTATGGAATGCAGCTGCCTTTCCCCTTGCCCTTTTACCCGTCTTGCTAAAATGTGAACTCATTTATTAAGTCATGTAGAGGTTAACTATAGCTTGAATGTCATACTACCTACATGAAAATAATTGTTTAGTTATAAATGAATGTGATTTAGATCTATTGTTTATCTTGAATGCTAATTTGATTGGAAATGAAGACAAGTGTTTTGGTGTAGCATCTATTCTTTAAGCTTATGATTTAATTTTAAATTGAAGAGTTAGTTTAATTGTGTAGGGGTTTAGTTAGAATGTAAGTTAATTGTGAAAGAGTTATTTATTGGCTTGTTAAATGTTATCTTTAACTTGAGTTTGCTATGAAAGTGAGATGAAATTGTTCTTATTTTAAATTGCTGTTAAGTTAATGTTGTAGTTATTGATAGATAGGCTCTCTATCCCGTGTCTTACCTATGAAATAATGAGTTATAAGTTATATTAAAGTTTGTTGAGCTAGCTAATGATATGATTAGGATGGTTTGTTATCAGTTATATATCTTAAGTGAAATACTTATTTCTTCAATAGTTAGCTAACTAAGAGCTGGAATGTTGGTTGAGTTAAATGCTATGCACTAACTAATAATCATTGGAAAGTAAGAGAATGTATGATTTAGAAGTCTTTTAAGAAGTAAATGTTTGGAAGTCGATGTTAATGAATGTATTATTGAACAATTAATGGAACTTGTCTTATTTTAGCTATAAACTCTTAAGAGGATTCCTTAAATTGAGTTAATTGCTAGTCCATTATTAGGTGGAGTTGAACTAGTTTCACATGTAAGTTATTATCTAATCTAGAATGAAGAAAATCATAAACAATGTATGGTATTATGTTAACTTGGGTTAACTATGTTTTAACTTAAATGCACCTAACTTTAATATTCTAGTTGAAACACTCCCTTCTTGAGTTGTTAAGTCATCCTTTACTTTTAACCCTAAGTTTGCAAGTGAGAAGCTTCTAACTTAGATTACTTATTTCAGGATCATGCTATGTAATATTTCCACTTGCTTAACTCATGAAATTAATGGATTGAAATTATGAGTTTAATTGCCTATAAGTAAATTGCTATTTATATGTGAATTATTGGATTATTAATGGTTGTTACAAAAAGGGTATTTGATTGAGCTTGTTATAAAGGTTACTTTGTAAAATATTAATATAGTTAATGCCATCTTGGAGATTATGAAATGTTTTATAGCCACAAGAATGCTTCAGTTGACTATCTAAAATATTTGAGAGTGAATCCAATTCTTGCATCTTTGATCTTGGTAAAGGTGAGGGATTTTCATCATTTTGTGCATTTTGGTTCATTTTCTCTTTAATAAATTGTATGACTTAAGATAATTGCTTGAGTTATATTCTTTTTATATCTTAATTGTTTTCGAGGGCAACTTACTTTGTTGTCCCTCCTATGTGTTATTGCCCTATATTCTTGTTATACTGTCATTGGATTTAAGTGCATTGCATAGTGGTTGCGCAACCATAGTGTTAGGGGCAGATGTGTTGAATATCGGCTGGGCGGTGGTGGGCTTGCCAGTGGATATTCGATCTTCGTGCCCTAGTCCCTCACTCGCCTGGTCTGGAGATTGCCAGGGGGTGTTGGGTTGTAAGATTATCGGGGTACATCCAAAGTACACCACTGGAGTGATTGGGGGTTATACCAGCACATTAATCATGGTTCGTGGTTCGTGGCTCGTGGTTCATGATCAAAGAGAAGAGAATTCTAAAGTGTTGGGGTTAAGTGTATCGTATCCTTTGATATGTGTGGTTATTTACTGTTTCAAATGTACTTTACTTGCCTTCTTGCTTAATTGCTATAATTGTTGCATTGCACGTCCCGAGAAGTCTTTATCCCTCACTGGGCAATTGTGCTTGCTCATACCTCGCTAACATATTTCAGGAGGTGCAATTGGAGAAGGAGTTGCCTTAGTTGTTGTGTGATACTTGCTTGAGGTGGATGTGTTTCCTGTTGGTTATATGAAGAATCTGTTTGTATTACTTACGTCCTATTCCGGAGCCTGTAGGTTCATGTATATATTGTTTAGCTGTAAGTTTGAAGGTAATGTATGATATGTATCTGTGGCATGAAATAACTTATGTTTTTTCTCTTAGCTACTTTGCATGCTTGGGAGTGAATGATCGGTTCTATAGTTGTTTTCAATTCCAAAGAATGTTTAAAGGCTATCATGGAGTGACATGATAAGCGGTTTTGAAAAGAAAATATATTGTGAATGCATGCTTGCATGATTCTCACTGTTTGAATGTTTTAAGGCTCGGATGGCCTTAAAGTTTGAGTCTTTAATTAGAATTGGAGTTCTAGGTTGTTTTGTGGCTTTATTGGTTGCGTACAGGTTTTCAAAATGTCCACGGTACAGGGAAAACTCTGTTCGTTTTTCCTAAAAATCAATGCCCAGGTTTGGGATCGGGTTGAGAATAGCTTGGTTTTTAGAGTTTTCGGTCTTGGGAGGGATCGAGGCGTTACAGCTCCTATGTTCACAATCTTGTTAAGCTTTTTATAGTTTAAATGACCTAACTTTTGGTGCCAAATTTCAACATTATCAAGTGAATTATTTTGACACAACAAAGTTTGTGCTCATGATAAGGTCAACATATAACAATTGTCTGCCAATCTAGTTTTTGCAAGAACACAATTGTTAGATTTATCAAACACTTGACACTCATCCTTGGTGAACTTAACAAATAACTCTTGATCGCACAATTGACTAATGTTTATGAGATTTACTTTCAACCCTTCAACATGAAGAACCTTCTTTAATCTTGGAAAACCTTCAATAACAAGAGTTCTTTTTTTCCAGAATTCGACCTTTCTCACCATCACCAAACGTTACTTGACCTTCTGAGCAACTTTGATAATTTGTCAACATACCACGATCTCCTGTCATATGTCTAGAACAACCACTATCAAAATTTCATGAGTTAATGGTACAAGCTCGTAACAAGGTACAAGCAACTAGACAAGTATGTACAGATTTTCTTACCCAGATTTGTTTTAAATTCTTTTGCGACATATCAACCCTTACTTTTGGTGATTCCTAGGCTTACCATAAAAGACATGATTGACAAACATACCTATTTTCTAATCAATATACCTATAGCATCGTGGTCTGATGTGTTCAGGAACGTCGTAGTAATGATAGATTGGGACAAATCGCTTTTGCTTTCCTTCTGAAACTTTTGCCTTTGTCGCAGGAGATGTTGCAACATGCGGTTCTAGCTTTGGTTTCTCTGTCTCTTTGACAAAGATAGTTTTACCAGTTGAAGTACCTTCTTAGAACCCAATCCAGTATGATCTCCATTTGGCTTTTGAAGTGCCAACATATGATCAAGCTTCAAAGTACTTGAGTTCAACATCTTCACATTCCGCTGAGTCTATTTCAACTCCAGTTGCAACTCTTCAATCTTCAGTTGACTCTCGGCTACTTGGATCTGATGATTCCTCACATATTCTATTAAGTCAACTTTCTGTTCCTCCAATTCATTGATCTTTTCTTCTAGCTCTTGATTCTTCTTGCATACAATCAGCCATTTTTCGTACAACTTCTTGTATGCTTTCATGATTCCCTCTTCATCCAAATCATCATCACTATATGTTTATGAATTTGTGCTGTTGTCGTTTGATAACACATGTTATGTTGTTGCAACAGATAGTGCGACATCTGCTAAACCAGACTTTCTGCCATTCTGTCCTGTTGCAATAGCGAACGCAACATAGTTACTTGTATGTCCCTGGTTACTTTCAGAAGAGTCATCTAAATCTTCATCACTCCAAATGGTATTGATGGCTCTGTTCTTTTTCTTCAAGGTATTTGTACATTTAGCCTGTATATGACCAAATCATTCACACTTCCTGCACTGAATACCTTTATTTCTCTTTTTCTCTTCGAATGTCTTTCCATTTTGCCTTCTGAATATCTTAGGATTTGTTGTAACAGTCTGCTTCCTTTCAAAATTCATTGGTCTTGATCCATTTCTCTGCTTCTTCCATTTTTCCACCACTTTGTTAAAATTCTTTGTGAGCACTGCTAAGGATTCAGTGATCTCTGCATCTTCATCATCGTAAGAGTTTTGATCATCTTACTTTTGGACTTCTGCTTGGAATGCAATGTTGTTCTCTTTTCACTTTTGTTTAAACTTCATCTCGAAGGTTTGAAATGACCCCATCAATTCATCAATCTTGATTTCATCAACATTCTTTGATTCTTCTATGGCATTAACTTTGATTCCAAATCTGTCTGGTAGAGAACGCAAGATTTTTCTTATTAGCTTAGAATCTAAATACTTTTCTTCCAAAGCAAAAGCTTCATTAGCGATGTCACACAGCTTGGCATTAAAATCAACAATAGTTTCATCATCACGCATCCTTAACTCTTCAAATCTAGTGACAAGCATCTGCAATTTGGATCTTCTAACTGCTATTGTACCTTCATATGCTGTTTGCAGTATCTCCCAGACTTCCTTAGTAGATTCACATGTTGAGATTAACTTGAATTGATTTAAATCAACAGCATTGAAGATTGTATTCAGCACCTTGGAGTTTCAGTTTGCCAACTGATCTTCTTCCTTGATCCATTCTGTTTCAAGTTTTGTTGCAACATTGCCCTGAGTATCCGTAGTGGTGGGAATTATCCAACCCATCAAAACCACTCTTCGGGTCTTCTCATCAATTGACTTGATGAATGCCCTCATTCTAGCCTTCCAATACGAATAATTTGCACCATCCAGCAGCGGTGGTTTAGTGATTGAGCCTCTATCATGCAAAGTGTTCATACTTATTTCTACAAAACAACAACTCAAAACTCTCAAGGATCTAACCGAATTAGTTCGTAACCTGTTCTTGATGCCACTTGATAGAGTTATAGCAGTAGCAGTATGGATTAGGTCGTAAACAATATGAATAATTCTGACAACTTGAAACAATTTCGTGGTGAAACGCAAATCCGTTACATGTGATGTTGTAACATTAACTGAAACACTGGATCAGTCACAGTAACTTAATAATAAGTTTCACTTAATGTTGCAACATAAACAAAGAACATACACAGCAACGGAATCAATTTAAAGTTGTAAAAAAATAAAGAACATAGAGATTTAATGTGGTTCAACTATGCGGTCTACGTCAACGGGACCAACCCCTGGTCCAACAAACCAATTCATTAAGAAATATCAAGTTACAACATCAATGGACGTACACAAGTAAAGACTCCCTTATGACTTTTGACGCCTCGATGAAGAACTCCTTAATGAACTTCAGTTTGGCGAGCTCCCTTCAACTTGCAACGTTCTCTCCCAAGAACTACACCTTCTTCTCCCGAAGAATGAACAAAAGATACAAGAATCTAAACATTCAAAGGTTTAAACAAGTTGCTCATGACATAACTAAACAAAACTGCAACACTAATAAATAACAAGAACTTAAACACAGGTCGTGTTGCAACATGCCATGGAACAATGGGCATAACTCTCTTATATCTGCTTGTGGCTCTCTGTCTGCTCAGTCTCCTGCCGTGACCTTATGCTTCATATAAATACTCAATTGCAGCTGGACATCTTGGCTTAGGCTTCAAGAAAGGCCTCTTCTCATAAAACCCTAATCTTCATTTCCTTATGAATAGGCAATTAATGCAATTCCTTAATCATCCCAAAGCTTTGTCTATTATGGTAAGTTACCATAATATTTTTCCTACACAATTCAAAAGGTAATAACAAAAGTATGGTAACAAAAGTTTTGCTAAAACATAGCCAATTAATTCTCAATCAATTTAATTGTCTTAACAGTAATAACAAAAGTTTTGCTAAAATATGGCCAATTAATTCCCAATCAATGTAATTGCCTCAACAGTAGCCAATCCTTTCTTTATTTTCCAACTAATACAACGACAAGCCAACTACATTGTGGACTAGTTGGCTAAGAACGGAAAAAGAGAGGGTGTACACATAAATTGGATGAGGTATCCTCCTCTTAAATTAAATATGTTACTTGTAGTTGGCATTGTACATAGTGGTTTTGACGTTGTAAATAATATACATAATTGTTTTTTACCTACTGGTATTTATTAATTTTGTGGAATAAAAATGAATGCATTTGACAAAGAAAAAAGGACAAAAAAACTATATGCAAAGTTTTCAATGGAGTGTCATATGGTATGGTGTTGATTGTAAGTATAGATCCACATTTTCACTTCTAAGGTGGTATAACTTTCATGATGACTCCATATTAGATCCAATTGTTTCAATATGAAAATTTAAGATTTATGAAGGACAATGACTCCTCATATTCTTCTTCTTTACTGGATTTGCTTTTTCTTTTAGGAAGACATAGGGAGGTTACATAACTATTATTTCAGGGAATAGATCATCTATTTTATTTTTTTTCCAAATGCAACAACAAAGGTAGTTGGAGATATTCCATAGTATGACATCCAATCCATTGATGCAAACCATAATTAACAAGTTAATGTGATAAAATATTGAGGGACCTGATTCAGACAAAATATTGTTATTTAGCTCAAGGAAAAAAGTGGAGTTTCGCGCCCATAATTAGTTTAATCTTGGTGCGATCACTTTGTTTGCACTTTCATATTTTCAACAAGAATATAGTATTTTAGTCCTTGAGGTTTCGGATAATTCTCAAGCGGGAATATGACAATCTTAGTCCCTCCACATAATATCTGTTGTTATCCCTTAATGGTCAAAGTATCGACCGAGCAAAACAACACTAATAGTTGGTGACAGTGAACGATTGGGAAAAATTTACAACATTGCCCTTGCACATATAGTTGTTTGACATCAGACATTTTTTTTAAAAAAAAGAAAAAGTAATTATGTATTTGTCAATGCATGGCCTATTTAATGCTGGGAACAAGCCTTGCATTTTTTCTCTTGTTTCCATTCTTGGTACCAAAATCTACACCAATATTCAACATTATTGCACAAAAATCAACCAAAACTAATCTAAAAATTAGCTTAAAATCCTTCATATAGCAAAAAAATGCCTATAATATCATCATTATCAACTGTTCTAGAAGATACAAATGGAAGTTTGATTAAGTTCAAAAATTAAAAAAAAAATACTACTATGGATACAAAGTAGGCATTTGAATATCAGAATCAACAAACAATCCATTCGAACTATATTTCTTTTGCGTAACATCAAGATGTTTATTTTCCACATTTTGCGTACCCGATGATGAAGAGCTAGCATTTGGACATTTTTCAAGTTTCATATGAGAAGTCCAAGGGAACAACATATCACAGTGGAGCAATAATTTACTAAATCTAAATTACAAATTGCTCAAGTTCAATATTATTCTTTTTGTAATTGCTCTACTATGATGCTAGTTACTTATGCTATGATGTGAATGAACATGAACATGTAATGTAACTTCTGATTGTATTTCATTTCTTAAATAGAATATTGCATTTAAAAAATGTGCATCTACTACAACTTACGAGCCTACAATACTTGGCTATATGCAATAACAAAAAATGAGTTTATCCAAAACTTTGAAAAAATAAACTATCATAAAATTGTATATGTAACATTGTACAAACATAGTGGGTAGTTTACTCTCTCAAAACCAATTTACAAAACCATTACACCCAAATAGCCATTTCTCCCAAAAAAAAATATGGCATAATCCCAACAAGTATCACAATACTATGCGAAATAGATAATGTACTATACTAATTAAGAATAGTCTATTATATCATAGCAAGAAAATAAAGAGACATAATGCCAAACATAGCATGAAAACACCAAGCGCCATCAAGAATGATACAACCAAGCACAAAATAAACCTTATGAGAACCAAGCTAGCAAGCACGATTTCACTAGATTCCATGTAGAGACAAAAGGAATATATATATAAGTTACATAAGAAGCTATTTATAAAATAATAAATGAGGCCTTCAGTAGCTCTTGAAGAAAAAGTTGCATGACGCATGTGATAGACTAGTATAGTATAGATTTCGGTGCCATGTAGACCTGGAGAGAATATTCATCATTGAAGCACACAGTTGCAGTCCCTTGAGATGCAGAAAATAATGGCCTAGCACTTCTTGAGTGTTGCATAGTGTGGACTAAGAATTTTGAACAGTGGAAACATTTCAGGCAACCTAGTTATGCCTATATAACAAAAATTTCATTTCCCCTTAATATAATATGAGTAATTAGATAGAATGCAATAATAAAATATGAAGTCTAAAGTAAGATGATAAAGTCATATTAAAAAAGATGTAATAACCTCTTCTTGTGGTTTGTGGTTGTCGTGGTTTGAGCTCATTCTTTGTGTTGATCTCAATGGCTTGCCTCTTCTAAGCGCACAAGTTGATTTATTGTATCCCAACTATCGACATATAGTACACCTTATATGTACTGACCTTGGCTCCCAAGATAATATAATTTCTCCAACTTCTCTTATCTTTCTATACTTTAGCCTTCCCTTTTTTCTAAGCTTTTTCGGAGGTTGCCATGGAGGAGAATCAACATGTGGTCATATTGACATATCAGGGGTTGGGTGAATCATGCCTTTATATAACTTTTTGTAAGCATTGACAATCAAATATGGATGTACATATCGTTGAGAGCCATATCTCATGCATGTTATGCAAATCATAATATGTTTGCAAGGAATGTCACTCACTTGTCATTCCTTGCATTAACAAGTCTTTATTATCAAGTCAATCACATAAGATCTATCATCAATCACTTGAAACATCATTTCTGATGCTGGCATTAGACACGAATGTCTACCATCTCAGAAGTTGTTATAAATTCTTGCCATTACTCTCGGTGGAAGAGTTGTCTCTCTGCCAAAGCTGTTTGATATCTTGTGTGAAATCTTTTTCATGACTTTGTTCTTCATCTACTCTAACATGATAAGAATAGGCATGGCTCTTAGTGGGCCTATACAACTTCTTTATTGAAACATGGATTCAAAATCGTTGTTATAGATTCATGCGCATCTCATCTACTGATTTGTTGATGTTGGCTTCTGATAGTTTCTGGTTATTATCTTGTTGTAACAGAAGTTAAAACAAAATAAATAAACACATGCAGAAAATAAAGACACCAAGATTTAACGTGGTTCAACCGTGCGGTCTACGTCCACGGGACCTCCCCTGGTTCAACAAACTTGTTCCATTAATAAATCACAAGTTACAATATCAATGGACTTACTCAAGTAAAAACTCCATCTTTAACCTTTGACGCTTTGATGAACTCCTTAATGAACCTAGGTTTGGCGAGCTCCCCTCGACTTGCGACGTTCTCTCCCGAGAACTACACCTTCGTCTCCCGAAGAATGAATAGAACAATAACAAACTAAAAAGTCTTCCTATCAAAGATTAAAACAATAAACATAGCAGAAGCATAAATAAGCAGTCAGTTTTACAATCTGCTGCAGCAATACATGCATTATCAGATTTCCTCTGTTACTGACTTCTGTTGCAGCACATCGTCTATCTGCTACAGCAAAACCTGACAGCTCGAAATTCTCAAATAAATCTTCATTTTCAGCTCTCTTTTTCCTCACCTTTCAGTCGTGTGAGGCTCTATATATATGCTGAATTAGTTGCCTAAATCTCCACAAGGTAATCCGTGCTTGGGCCTTGAGATTTTATGGAATGACTTTGTCTCCAAGCAATTCTTGAATAAGACAACCTTCCTTATTTTAAATAAGGAAACTTCAATCACCTTTAAGTAAATGTCAATTTGTCTTTTCAACTCTCTTATAAATATGGTAAACCTGTCAATCAAAGTTTTCCAAATAAATATGCACATACCATAATTAAATTCAGTCAAAGCATAATTTTGGCAAAACACAAGCCAATTAATTTCACAGCTATTGTTGCAGCAAATGATGCAACAAGGGACGTAACAAGCTTCCCCTTTGGCTTTGTTTTGGCAAAACTGAATATCAGAGTAATAATACATTAGAGATAAAGACAAGGTATCATCAATGTAATTATGTAGCAGACAGAGCCAATGAAAACACAACAAAAAATATATCAGAGTAGAGATTAAAACAACTAAAAGAAACAACATGTATCAGAGCAAGAATAAGAAGTTCAAAATCAGAGTAATCAAACTATAATTAGAGCATATAATCAGAGCATAAGAACATCCCATTGATCTCCCTATTTTTGACAAACAAAGGCAAGGGGTTAGGCATCTGCTGCAGCGCAGCTTGGAACTGTTATAACAATTTTCTCACATCAAGTGTTGTAGCACCATGCTCCCCCTAAGCATCAGCTCATGCTGCAACAGAAACGGGAATTGTAGTTCGCTCCCCCTGAGTACCTGCTTGATACGAAATAAAACTGGTAAGCAAGAATTAAAGGAATTAAACGTGCCACTTTTTCCGCTTAAAATTTCAGTTATGAAACATCAGCATAAAGTGGTAACTTCTTTAACTTCTGCTGCAGCATTGGTTAACAGAGAGAAAAGCTTTGTTGTGACAAAACTGTTAGTTCTTCAACATTGATGCAATAAAAACATGACAGACAGATAGACAAAATTTGTGCTACAACAAATTATGACTAGACTTTAGTTCCAAAAACCTTGGTGTAAGAGATTATGCTGCAACATACGTCAACCAAGCAAATTCCACACTTTGACATTCAACTCTCAAGTTTTTTTTTTGACTTTTTGATAAATTTAGAATTCAAAAACAAATATATGCTCATGAGTACGAACTTTGAGTCACCACTCGATTTTTTACTGATCATATGCATAAATCAAACAAGAATTTCAAGGATGGACCATGTGTCTGTGTGTTTCATGTTCAAGTCAATTTAGACAGCTCTCAACATCCATCACACCAGGTCATATTTGAAGCAATACTTGTTCCAACATACCTGGTCCTCTAATCACCCCTGCAGGATTTTATATATAACCATCTTTCAAACAGGAGTTTCAAGATTCTTTTTTTTCTTTTCTTGTTTTCTTCTTGGTATGGCGGCTTTCACTCTAGAACCATTCTTTGTGGTCTTAGGTAGCCCTTTCCATTCCAACTTTCGCTTCGCTGCAATATCCTACATATGATTTTTTCTTGTGACAAGGTGAATGGAATTCAGGAATGAATCTCAAAGAGACTTTTCTTTGTTAGATCCCCAATCATTAAGTAAGTTCAAAATCTTTTTCTGTTGAGACTTCAATTTAAGCTCTATTAGAATGACAAATACATGATGTGCATTGATAATATGGTTCCACAAATGAAATCACTAGCTAATTTATACATATAATTTTCAATGCTCTAGTGATAAACCAATGCACATACACACAAACCATTTTATCTTATAGAGAATAGATGCCTAAGGCTTTTCTCAAGGCCTCAAACCTTACAGAGTCTGGTGCCTTAGTGAAAATATCTGCTAGTTGATTTTCTGTTGCAACATAGTATGAAACAACCTTTTTATGCTCTACTAGACAAGGTAAAACTAATTTTCTTACCCATATTTGTTTCACTGTTTGTTGCGACAAATTCGCTTTCATTTATGGTGGACTCCTAAAATCATCATGAACAAAGGGTTTAACAAACTTACCACTTTTCAGCATGTCAATGTACCTGTAGCATCGTGATCTGATGTGTCCACGAGTGTGGCAAAAATGACAAACTGGCACAACCTTCTTTTTCTTAAATCTGGAATTTTATTCTCTGTTGCAGCTTTTGTTGCAACATTAGTTGTGACAGCAGTAGTCTTGTCATTCTATTTTGTTGCAACAGATTGTTCCACCTTTGGTTTTTCAACTTCTTTGACAAACACAGTTTGACTTGTTAATGCTCCTCCTTGATATCCCAATCCAGTATGATCCCTGTAAGACTTTTGAATGGATAACATATAATCAAGTTTTTATGTACCTGAGTTCATCATCTTGAAGCCTCTTTGAATCTGTTACAGTTCCTGCTACAGCATGTCGGCTTTCTGCTGCAACTCAGCATTTTCCTTTTCAAGTTTGAAAATCTTGGTTAGTTGATCTTGATTCACCCTACACACGATTAGCCATTTTTGGTACATCATTTTGTAGGTCCTTATAAACTTGTCTTCTTCTTCATCACTGTCCAATTCGGAATCAGTTTCACCATCTATCATAACCAATCTTGTTGCTGATGTTGCTGCAAATTCTACTGCAGCGAGTTCAGTTTCTGTCTCAGCATCTGTCACAGCAACTGTTTCAGTATCTGTCACAATATCTGATTGTGCTACTGCAACACAGAACGCAACATAGTTGTTTATGTGTTCTTCATCACTCCTGTTGCTACTTTCGATTCTACATCACTCCATGAGGCATTCATGGATGTCTTCTTCCTTTTCAACGTATTGGTACACTCAGATTGAATGTGACCAAATCCTTCAGATTCCCGACATTGAATTCTTTTATTCTGTTTCTTTCCATCAGACATTTTTTCATTCTGCTTCTTGGAATTTCCAGTATTTGCTGCAGCATGAGGATTTTTGCCGAAGCTTGTGAATATTGGACCTTTAGTTTGATTCTTCTATTTTTTAAACATCTTTTTGAAATTCTTTGTCAGAAAAGTCAGAGATTCTGTCAAATCATCATCATCAGAAGGATCTTCATCCTTTCGCTTTTGAATTTCTGCTTGTAGTACAATACCCCTTTCTTTTCTTTTCTGCTTGAATTTCATCTCAAATGTTTGTAGAGATCCCATAAGTTCATCAAGCTTCATGGTATCCACATCCTTCGCTTCTTCGATTGCTGCAACCTTAATAGCAAATCTGTCCGGAAATGACCTCAACGTTTTTCTTACCATCTTTGAATCTGAATATTTTTCTCCCAGTGCAAAAGCTTCCTTTGCAATGTCACAAAGCTTAGCATTAAATTCAGCAATGGTCTTATCCTCGTGCATCCGCAATTCTTCAAACCTTGTTGCAAGTATTTGCAATTTCGACACTTTCACAAGAGCAGTACCTTCATATGTCATTTGCAAGATTTCCCAAGCTTCTTTCGCTGTTTCACAAGATGAAATAAGCTTAAATTAATTCAGATCCACGGCATTAAAAATAGAATTCAATGCCTTTGAATTGTTGGTAGCTGCCAAGTCTTCAGCTTTGGTCCATTGTAATTCAGATTTCTTTTCAACAGTGCCTTCAGCAATTGTGGCAGTAGGGTGTTCTCATCCACTTAACACAGCTCTCCAAGTAGCTTCATCAATAGCTTTAATGAAAGCTTTCATCCATGCCTTCCAGTACGAATAGTTTGTGTCATCGAGAAGAGGTGGTTTATTGATTGATCTGCCATCACGCAGAGTGTCCATATCTGCAAAAATAACCAGAAAAACTCTTCCAAAGATCTAACTGAGTCAATTCAGTAACCTGCTCTGATACTACTTGATAGTTTCTGGTTATTATCTTGTTGTAACAGAAATTAAAACAAAATAAATAAACGCATGCAGAAAGTAAAGACACCAAGATTTAACGTAGTTCAACCATGCAGTCTATGTCCACGGGACCTCCCCTGGTCCAACAAACCTGTTCCATTAATAAATCACAAGTTACAATATCAATGGACTTACTCAAGTAAAGACTCCATCTTTGACCTTTGACGCCTTGATGATGAACTCCTTAATGAACCTAAGTTTGGTGAGCTCCCTCGACTTGCAACGTTCTCTCCCGAGAACTGTACCTTCTTCTCCCAGAGAATGAATAGAACAATAACAAACTAAAAACTCTTTGTATCAAATATTAAAACAATAAACATAGCGGAAGCATAAATAAGTTGTTTGTTTCACTGTCTGCTACAGCAATACATGGATTATCAGATTTCCTCTGTTATTGACTTCTGTTGTAGTACATCATCAATTTGCTGCAGCAAAACCTAACAGCTCGAAATTCTCAAATAAATCCTCATTTTAGCTCTCTTTTTCCACTCTTTTCAGTCGTGTGAGGCTCTGTATATATGCTGAATTAGTTGCCTAAATCTCTACAAGGTAATTCGTGCTTGGGCCTTAAGATTTTATAGAATGACTTTGTCTCCAAGCAATTCTTGAATAAGACAACCTTCTTTATTTGAAATAAGAAAACTTCAATCACCTTTAAGTAAATGTCAAGTTGTCTTTTCAACTCTCTTAGAAATATGGTAAACCTGTCAATCAAAGTTTTCCAAACAGATATGCACATACCATAATTAAATTCAGTCAAAGCATAATTTTGGCAAAACACAAGCCAATTAATTTTACAACTCTTGTTGCAGCAAGAGGCGCAACAAGGGGCGTAACACCTTCAAGTAATCGAGAAATTCATTAGCAATCCATTTTGATGATGCCCTAATGCCCTCCAAAGTTTTTAGACATTTTTAAATCTCATTTATCGACTTGATCTTAAAAGTCTTACCATCAACATAAGTGGATGCATACACTCAGCCTTCAATCTTCTTCTATCATTTTTCTTTTTCAACAACTTAAATCCAACTTGCACAAAATAATGTTCTACTATCCTCCTAAAATGATTTATATTATCAAAAAATAGAATTAGATGAAGCTCTATAATCTCCATTCCTTGAGCATCAATATTTTTCTTGAAAATTCCTCTTTTATCTTTTCACTCAAATTGGTCATACACCTTCCCATTGAACGAATGTCATCACTTTAGTCAGAAATAACATTTTGGCAATTTGCCTCATTCTCAGAACCCAAATTAGACAACCCATTTTCACTAACAATTAAATTGAAATAATTATTTTGTTCATTTTCATTTGAAATGCTTCATTATTGTCACTCAACTAAGGACTTCAACACCATCGCTTCTCTCATCAACAAGGATGTCAATTCTATTTGGAACATTTTCAAGTTGAGGTTGAAGTGATACATTGACTTCTTGTTGTTGGTTGAAAACATCAATTATTTCAGACAACTATGAACTGCATGCCTTCATATTAATGTTTACAAGTGTATTTATTTCACCTTCACAAAAGTACCACCCAATAATGTTTACAAATCTTTATTTCTAATTTATTTTCAGTCCTTAGATGTTTACCATCAAAATATATCAATTGTCCCAACCCTCATCCATCTATTGATATGCATAAATCACTTAACATATCAACATAGCAATACTCATCAGACTCCAAGTTCAGAACAAGAGTCGTTTGGCTGAGATAGTGAATGTGGAAATGGAATAACATTTTCGTGAACTACGAAACAATGCATTTCTCAATACAAACATTTATAAAAATTAAAAAAAAAAACTTAAAATAAAGAAACTTTCAGAAAATAATACATCATAATGAATCAAAATAACACAAGATTTAGCATCATATAAGCATACCCTTAAATTATATCCCAAATTAATAATAAAAATAATAAGACCTTCGAAAAATTAAACAATAATAATAATATATGAAAACAACATAACATTTAACAATATATAAACCATAATCTTAGATCATATACTTGTTGGACCAATCCACGTGGGTCGTTGGTGCTTTTGACGAATACATGTAGGGTTGATTTTATTAGTCAAAAGAAAAAAAAAACAAATGTCAAAATAAAAAAAAGGGGGTGGACATATCGGTGATTTGTTTGTGTTTTGGAGGATAATTGAATACAACTTTTGAGGAGTTTTGTACTTATTTGATTCTATTTTTAGTCAATTTTAGTGTTTATTGATAAATTATTTTATTAGTTGTAATGGTAAAATGATAAATTTATGTGAATTTTTATGACGTAAGTGATGTTTGAAGGGGAAAAGATGATGTTTGTGATGAGGACTGAGGTCCGAAGGTCCGAAGGTCCGAAGTGAAGAATAAGAAGAGAATATATAAAAAATAAGTTTAAAAAAAAAAAAAAAGTTTGATGTTGACCCGTTTTTCTATTTTTTTATGAACATGGCCAACCATTGGGCATAATAGTCCAATAATAGGCTATGATTGGTTTTACTTTTTTTATTAAATTTCAAGAAAGGAAAAAAAGACAGCAGCACAACACACAACACATTAAATTAACACCAACATTAACACAATTAACCAATCTTCACCGCCACAACACAAGCATTCACCAACACTTCACTCACCAACTTTAATTCACACCCTACTCACTCAAAACATGACTACGTGACCTCACCAATTGCACATGGACCAAAATTTAACCAACATCTCACATCACCAAATTGGACCATAAAACCTGTGACATCTCACATCGGATATTGATAGTGTTTGTGAATGATTTATAAGTAGGTATTGTGGGTATAAGGAATAACTTGGGTTAGCTATTTTGGATCAGTAGAAAAGAGGCCCAAGTAGTTATTTCTTATGCCTATAATACTAGTCGCGTTTGCGAGTCTGGGGTTCTGGGCTCGGGGCATGGCAGAATGGTATTAGAGCGGGTCACTAGCCCGTGTAGGAGCTAAGTGCTATGCGGAATAAAGTGCTACACCTAGAAGGATGGTGGGAGCCATCTCTTGAACCCGTAGGAGCCACCTCTAGAATCTTTCACTGCTTGGTTGGTCCTGGGTGTGTGTGCTCCTGACGAGGACGTCAGGTTATTAATGGAGGGTGTATGTGACAACCAACATCGGAAATTAATAATGTTTGTAAGTGGTTTATAAGTGGGTGTTGTGGGTATAACGAATAACTTGAGTTAGCCATTTTAGGCCAGTAGAAAAGAGGTCCAAGTAGTTATTTCTCCCTGAACCAAAGATGTGAATTTTGCCTCGTACTGGGCCACTGTAGAAAAGAGGGGCATATCGGGATAGCCTGGTAAAGTTGGCCTCGTATTGGGCCACTGTAGAATCTCCCAGAACCAAAGATGTGAACTCCGCCTCCCTACGTTCACACGCAATCCTGGAAATAAACTTGACCCAAAACGCCCTAAGAAAAGTATCCCAGACATAGGGAGTACCTCGTGCTTCCCAATCAGATCTCACAGTACGCCACCACTCCTCAACCTCGTCATCAAATAGATATACCGCAAAGGTGACCTTCCTCTCATCTTTATAATCTAGGGGATCAAAGATTTTCTCAATTTTCCTGATCCAAGCTTCGGCTTTCTGATCGTCAGGCTCACCCTGAAACCTCGGTGGATAATAACCCAAAAATTCTTTCAATAAACTACGCCCTTGATAACCCCCCGGTACATTCTCCATCTGTACTTGAACTTTATGTGCTTGAGCAGCTTGTCCTGCTAAAATCTATGCCTGACATGCTATGACCTCCGTCATCCGGTCCATAGCTGCTGCAATACGATCGTAACCCTGATCTCGGCCTGGTGCTGCCTGACCCGGTGCCTCATTTTCACCTTGAGGCCTACTCCGTGTTCTTGGTCGCCCAACCATTCTACTAACAAAGAGTTAGCACATGTTATAACACATAGACATGCTATAAACAATTAACAGCACATAGGCAACAAACTCACGTATGTCACTTAAGTATTAGTCACATAAACAAATTGATCACATAATCACATAGTCACTTAATCACATAATCACTTAATCATATTAACTCATATTTCACTTTTCTTTCAATTCATACATAATTTCATGCTAAGACCACTACCCACATTCTAAGAATAACCTGGCTGACAGCTAAATATGGGCTTTGATACCAGTTAAATGTCACGTCCCAACTCGACCGCACCTACAATCAGTCAGGACGCAACGGAATTTCGACAGTATAACGACTGTAACACGTACATCAAGACTGTAAACCAACCCTTTATAACTTTATACAATCAACTCCAAAGACCATCAACAACTCCACAACTATTTCAACAACATACAATACAACCATTTTCATATATTAAACAACCATTCAATAGTTCATTCATAAGTTATACGCCTCTGTTCCAACATCAACCATAGGCCAAACCATACTCCTGCATAATATATTATAATCTAGTTCAGCAACCTATTCCAGTTCCAAAAGTAAGACAACCCAGCCAACATAATACTTTCATTATCCTTAGATCATCTTTTACAATCTAACCTCAAAATAAATACAATCTAACTACCTCATATATAAATAATATAGCAAAAAGAGAACTATAGCTCAGACATCATGGATAAGACTCTGGCACATAAGACTCGTCCACATAAGGCACATTCTTAGCTTCCTGAGGCACGTACCTGAAATCTGGTTCAGTAACACTTGATTGCAGAATATGAATGAGAATGAGTTTATATAAAACAAAGCCCAGTGAGGAATTCGATAGATCTTTAGAAAACACTTACTTTACTCTATGGGAAATCATTCTATGATCAACATTAACAACAACTTCACTAACACCAACATTTCAATTCACCCACATAAATAACCATTCAAATGTGAAAGGATACACTAGTTAGTGTAGCTCCATACGCCATCACAAACTCAACCATCTTTTTATAACTCTCATAATACATAACTGAGGTACCTCATCTAGCCCCTCCCTCCATGGCATCTCCGCCCATGCGAGCTTGGAGTAGTCTATGATAGTCATGTCGTTATCAACCCGACAGCCCAACGCTGCTCGAGATGTGGCACACACTACCAAGACTCATGATAATAATCATAAACATCTCATATTCTGCCAAGACAACAAAGTAGGTTGTCCTCCAGGTCATCATCAATCAACAATTAGTTAATAACATTCCAATCAATATAACATCAATTAAACAACTAAGTTAGATGACAAAGCAGGCCAACCAACTCAACATGAATTTAACATACATTCAAACCCGAATCTAATCAACAACACTCGAAGAATCAACTACCCAAACAACCAAAGGCAACATTTCAACATTTCAAAGAAAGACTACAGAAACTTCTAAAGCTCATAACTTACATTCTACTAATCCAATAACCCCCAAACCACTTTCTATCACTCCACCACACATGCAACAACATTAGCCCCATCGGAAACCAACCAAATGCCACCCAAATCAAGCCCAAAAACCCTAATTTGGCAATGCACCAAGGCTGAATTTTTTGGACATTTGTAACAACATTTCAATCAAAAATTCGACATTACAATATTACTACCCCATAATTAACAAACTTTTAGAAGCAACAATCAATCAATTCCAACTACTACAACAACAATTATTCAACATTGAACCTAAAATCTAATTTTAATACCCGAAAAATAGAAATACATGCTACTACTGTCCAAAACTTATATAAACACAGATAAACGATCATTGGCATCTACTGAGCAATAATCTAACAACAATTTAACATTTCATCAGATAAAAATGCAATTATATGAAATTGACATAAAATAACATTTTGAGATCTAGAATTTTCTCTCACATTTGATGTTATATGATGCTAGAAATGTGTGCAATAGGTGCCCAACAAGTGAAATCAAGCTTTGGATAACAAGATTTGGCCTTGGATTGCAACTTCTAATGAAAAATTACTTTGAAAACCTTGAACTTTTCTCTCTATTTTTCTTCTATGGTTTCTCAGCCATGTGTGTGTTTTTGTGGGTGTTTTTGTGTTGTTTTAATGTGTGCTAATGCATATAAAGCTTGAGTCAACAAAATGCAAAAGGTCAAAGTTGAAACACTTAGTTAGTTTTTAGTATTTTTAGTCTTTTAATTATCTTTTAGACTATTTTTTGCTCACATATATGCATTTAACACTTAGACTATTTTAAGTTAGTATATTTTTAGTTGACTATAATTTTCATATGCATATACTTATACCCGACTCGGTTAAAAACTCGATATTTGCAAAAGAATATGTAAAAACCTTTAAAATTTCTAATTCGATTTAAAATCCATTTTAATCAAACACGGGTCTATTAATATCCGAGTACTAGGTTTTAAGACGTTCAAAACACCCATGTAAAAATTTTAGCGGACGTGCGTTCAAAATACTATTCACAAAAACCGACGATAAAATTTTCAATGCCATTTTTTATGAAAATTTCATGAATACACACATAGCAAGTAATAGGAATATAAATCACATAATTAGTACATTCTAACTCATATAACACATAAACAGGCCAAAATACGTAATTCTATGCAAAGGGTGAAATCTGGGGTTTCATATTCTCCCCCCCTCAAAAAAATTTCATCCCCAAAATTCTTACTTGTTGTACAGAATTGATCTGGATACTACTGCTGAATCTGATCTCTCATCTCCCAAGTAACTTCCTCAATCCCGTTATGCTTCCACAACACCTTGATTATCGGAATCTTCTTCAACCTCAACTCCCGTTCCATCTGATCTAGAATACGAATCGGACACTCATCATAAGTCAGATTCTCACGAAGCTGCAACAGTTCTGGCTCTAGAATATGAGAAGGATCCGGATTATATTTCCACAAATTAGACACATAAAAAACATCATGGACATTAGAGAAGTTCTCCGGTAAAGCCAACCAATACGCTAACTTGCCAACTCTGTCGGTAATCTCAAACAGCCCTGCAAAACTCAAACTCAGCTTACCACTTTTACCATAACGAGCAAACCCCTTTCGGGGAGACAATTTCAAGAAGACTCAATCCCTGACTGCAAACTCCAAATCCTAACGACGCTTATCAACATAACTCTTGTATCTGCTGTGCGCTATCAGCATTCTCTGCCTGATCAATTGAATATTCTCAATCATTTCTAAAAGCTCTGGTATTATAGTCAGATCAATAACCTTCATCTCCCCTACTTCATCCCAATACAAAGGTGATCGGCACTTACGGTCGTAGAGAGCCGCTAAAGATGCCATCCCAATAGTTGCTTGATAACTATTATTATAGGCAAACACGGCAAATGGTAGATGTTTCTCCTAGTTCTTCCAGAAGTCCAGAACACAAGCCCTGAGCATATCCTCCAAAATAAAAATAGTCTTCTCTGTGGATGATACGTTGTACTGAAGCTCAACTGAGTACCCAAAGTCTCCTAAAGTTTCTCCCACAATCGAGAAGTAAACCGAGGATCTCAATCAGAGACAATACTAGATAGAATTCTGTGAAGTTTAACAATTTGATCCATATAATGATCTGTCAACTTTGCAACTTCATCTCCCATCCTCATCAGAATAAAATGACCTATCTTTGTCAAACAGTCTACAATAACCCAAACCGCGTCGTTACCTCTCAGTGTTCTAGGCAAACTAATGGCGAGTCCATCATAATATGTTCCCACTTCCATTCTGGTACTGCCAACGGCTAAAGTAACCCAGCGGGTCGTTGATGTTCTTCTTTCACTCGCTAACAAGTCAAACATCTAGATACAAACTGAGCAACCTCCCTTTTCTTGTTGTTCCACCATTAATGCTGTTTCAAATCCTGATACATCTAGTTTCCACCGGGATGAATGGTGTACTTAGAATTATGAGCCTCCTCTAGAATACCTCTCCTTAAATCCGGTTCATTGGGAACACAAACCCTATTCCAAAATCGAAGAATACCATCCTCATGTAATTTGAAGTCAAACTGATCATCCGTGATCTGATCATTGATCTTCTGAAGTTTCATATCAAGTTGCTGAGCTTCTCTAATTTGAGACAGTAATAAAGGTTGAATACGGATATGTGAACACATCACCCCAACCTGAGTCAATTCCAGTCTCCAATAACTGACTTCCTCAAGAACATCCCACTTTTTAACAGCCAAACAAGCAACACTTGTCTTACGACAAAGAACATCTATTACAACATTTGCATTCCCAAGCAGATAATTAATAGAATAATTATAATCTCTAAGAAGTTTCATCCACCTCCGTTGTCGCATATTCAACTCCTTCTGTGAGAACAAGTACTTCAGACTTTTATGATCAGTGAAAATCTCATACTTACTGCCTCATAGATAATTACGTCACTTTTTCACGCGAAAACAACTGCTGCCAACTCAAGATCATGAGTCGGATAGTTTACCTTATACGGTTTCAACTTTCTAGAAACATAGGCAATAACCCAACCATTTTGCATAAGTATGCAACCCAAGCCCTCCGTGGATGCATCGCTATAAATGACCATATTATTGGTTCTGTCTGGCAACGCAAGTACTGGAGTGGTAGTCAATCTTTTTTTCAGCTCCTAAAACCCATTCTTACATTTCTCATCCCAAGTAAAGCTGGTTCATTTTTTAGTTAACTTAGAAAGTGGCCCTGCGATCTTAGAAAAGTCCTTCATAAACCTGCGGTAATAACCCGCCAAACGAAGGAAATTGCGAACGTCTGAAACATTCTCCGACTATTTCCAAGACATCACCACTTCAATCTTAGTTGGATCTACTGATATACCATTCTGTGTAATCACGTGGCCAAGAAAAGATATTCGTTGTAGCCAGAATTCACATTTACTGAACTTTGCAAACAACTGATGCTCTTGAAGCTTTTGTAGGACAAGTCGTAGATGCTGCTTGTGCTCCAATTCAGTCTTAAAGATTACTACGAACTGGTCCAAGTACGGCTGAAAGACTTGATGCATAAGATCTATGAATGCTGCCGGTGCATTAGTCAGTCCAAAGTGCATAACTACAAATTCATAATGCCCGTACCCAGTCCTGAAAGCAGACTTTGGAACATCCTCCGTACAAATCCGAAGCTGATAATGTCCCTACCTCAAGTCAAACTTAGAGTAGACTCTGGCTCCCTGAAGTTGATCAAACAACTCGTCAATCAGTGGCAAAGAATACTTGTTCTTGATGGTCACCTGATTCCAACCACGATAATCAATACACAATCTCAAGGTACCATCCTTCTTCTTCACAAATAAAACGAGTGCTCCCCACGGATAAATCTCTTTTCTAACAACTCCTGCAACTGAGTTTTCAGCTCTTTAAGCTCAGCTGGTGCCATCCAGTACGCTGATTTAGAAATAGGTTGAGTACCGAGAAGTAGATTGATCACAAACTCAATATCTCTCTCTGGCGGCAATCCTGGCAACTCCTTGGGAAATACATTGGGATATTCCCGAATTATCAGAATTTCCTCCAACTTTTGTTTATCATATGGCTTGTTGATCAAATAAGCTAGATACCCTGAACACCCCTTACTCACCAGCTTAAAAGCTTTAGTTGATGAGATAATGAAACTTGTCTTAGCATCCCGGTTCCCTGCTACCTCAACCACTAATTGTTTTGGTAACCGAAACTGTACTACCTTTGTTTTACAGTTTAACTGGGCATCATACTCAGAAAGTCAGTCTATACCCAATATAACATCATACCCCCGAATAGGAAATAAGATAAGGTCTGAAGGAAAATCCTGACCCTTAACATGTATTTTACAGTCTTTACATACTAAGTCAGTCACATATTTATCAATCAAAGAAGTACTAATCTCAACCACATAAGGCAATCTTTCAGGTTGCATGTTAACACGTTGCACACAAATAAGTGTAATGAAAGAATGCATAGCACCAGAATCAATCAACACTTTAACTAGTTGATCGAGTATAAAGAAGTTACCTTCCACAACTGATGTTGCCTCAGGTACTTCATCCAAGTCCACTGCGTAAGCTCGAGCATGAACCTGCTGCTGCTGAGGTGCACCACTGGTAGGTATTGTAACGCCCCGATCCCTCACGAGACCAGAGGCTCTAAGAACCATGCTATTCTCAACCCGATCTCAAAATTTTAGAGAAAACGAATAGAGTCTCCCGTGTACCATGGACATTCTAGAAACCTGTAAACATTCAATATAGCAACAAAATAACCTAGAACACCAATTCTAATCAAAACCTAGCTTCAAGGCCATTCGAGCCTTAAGCAATACAAACAAACAGTTGATATACATACAAACAAGCATTCACAGCCTAATTCCTTTACAAAACCGCTTATCATGCCATTCCATGATACCATTGAAACATTCCTAGAAATTGAGACCAATCAAACATCAGAACGTTCACTTCCAAGCATGCAAGGTAGTTAAAAATAGAAACATAAGCTATTACATGCCATGGTTCTAAATCTACTACTACAACATCTATCATTCAATTTGCAAACTATATAACATACACATATCACTTAGGCTACAAAATAGAACATAAAGTAAAGCAAACAAGTTCTACTCTCATCAACAACAACCTAGTCTACCTCAGGCAACTAGACACAGCAACTAAGGCAACTCCTCCAACTGCGCCACCTGAAACATGTTAGCGAGGTATGAGCAACCACTGTTGCCCAATGAGGGATAAAGACTACTGGGGACGTGCAATGCAACAATTATAGCAGTTAAGCAAGAAGACAAGTAAAGTACATTTGAAACCGTAAATAACCACACATATCAAAGACTACGATACACTTAGCCCCAACACTCCAAAATTCTTTTATCTTTGATCACGAACCACGATCCATGAACCACGATCAATATGCCGGCAAATCCTCAATCACTTCAGTGGGTGTACTCCGGATGTACCCCGATAATCCTACGACCCAACACCCCCTGGCAATCTCCGGACCAAGCGAGTGAGGGAATAGGGTATGGAAATCGAATATCCACTGGCAAGCCCGCCGCCGCCCAGCCGATATCCAATACAACCGCCCCTAATACTATGGTTGCGCAACCACTACGCAATGCACTTAACAATGGCAAGACAATTTCAACAATATAAGCAGTAATCACGTGGGAGGATCAACAAAGTAGGTTGACCTCGAAACAGATAAAATAGAAGCAGTTTCATATAAGCAATTGAGAAATTTACAAAGGGGCAAATTCAAGATACACATAGAACCCTACCAAAAGCTCCAAAACAACTTGAAACAACATTTAAACACACACGAAGTCATGCCAAGGTCTTAAAAGCGTGAGACAATCGAATTTGCACTTAAACCCCTTTGTTATTTAATCCGTTTTCCTTCCAAACTCAAGTTAATGATCCAAATTCATGGGGAAGTTATACCATACTTCTAATTAACCCTCAAGGCACCCTTATAATCTTCAAACACAGTCAAATGCTCGTAATTACCACAAAAGCCCTAATTTCTCTCTTATGGCTTTTAACTACACATACCTTAATCGGAATGAAAACAAGGGTTAGCAAAGCTTCTATAGAATCTAGGTAGTCTAAGAATATTAAAAGTGAAGCTCGAATTAACCCGGATTAGCATTAACCCCGAAACCCCTTTTTAAAAGTCGGCTATTTCACGTTTTAACCAAGTTTAGAGCAATTCTAGGGCACGGGGCTATTGGACTACCTTCATTACCACCTAAGGCATCTATTATAAGCAATGAATCAAGCCAATACGCACAATTACACAAAACCCTAAAAATCCATTACTATTCACCTCAAAAATCAAAGTAACGATTCCAACCGTTTAAAATGCGAACTAATGGCTTAAATGTGTTCTCTAGCACTGATATACAATGTATAATAACATAGATAAGCTTTGCAATAGCATTTGATAGCATTTCTAACAAATCAAGAAAAATGCAACATATTTAATATGCAAAAATAGTCATGAAATCACTCACCTAAAATGCGTAGGAGCACCTAGAAGGCTTGCACACACCCTAAACTACTTGCTCTAGGCTTGGATTGATGAATTGGTGAGCAAAATCTCTTCCCTTGGCTGCTATAGGGCTATTCGGATTTTGAACAGTAATTCCTGCATCTATTTTTTTGTTTTTGCTAAGTTATGAGCTTATGTGGTGCTTATGAGAATATATATTAAATTGGGTTTAAATTGGGGCATATATGGTCTTCTAAAATGAGTCTAATAAGCTTTAAAATGAATCTAAGGTGCAAAATGGGTGCTAGCTAATTAAAACACTAAGTTAAGTTACGTAACACTATTTATTAGTTTCAACAAATCATTTTCTAAACGAAGGCTCCTAATGCATTTAGCTCAAACGCACATTTTTCTCATTCCTATAACAATTAATATGATTTAAGAAAATTAATATTTCGAAGTAATTAAGTGGTTGAAAAATGCAATGAATAGTAATCACATAAAGCAACAAGTAATGCACAACAAAGATGCGCAAATAATGGATGCAACAGTTAAAATATGTACGGTGAAGATCTCAGGCGTCACAGATATACCCTGATAACCCTGGGTCGCTGGCCGACCCTCAGACCTCTAATATCTAGGGAAATCCCTCGCTCTGTGTTGGTTGCTGCAGCAACCCAAACATGTCCCTGCCTTTGCCCGACAGTCGGCCTCCAAATGGCCTTTACGTTTACAATAAGTACACTGCAGTGACGGAGCACTAACGCTGCCTCCTGAAGAACTGGAAGCAGAATATGCAGCTGTACCAGCCTGCTGCTGATGTCTTGCAACACTAGGCCTAAACTGACCCTGAGACTGAGCCGGCCTATACTATGACTGTGCCTGATAAGATCCCTGCTTAAACTGGGGCCTAAAGAAACCCTGCTACCCTGAGGTCTAAAAGAACTATGCCGATCCGGTGGCCAATAAACACTCTGCTACACCGCAAAGGTGACCTTCATCTCATCCATATAATCTAAGGGATCAAAGATTTTTTCAATTTTCCTGATCCAAGCTTTGGCTTTCTGATCGTCGGGCTCACCTTGAAACCTCGGTGGATAATAACCCAAAAATTCTTTCAATTAACTACTCCCTTGATAACCCCCTGGTGCATTCTGCATCTGTACTTGAACTTTATGTGCTTGAGCAGCTTGTCCTGCTAAAATCTATGCCTGACATGCTATGACCTCCGTCATCCGGTCCATAGCTGCTGCAATACGATCGGAACCCTGATCTCGGCCTGCTGCTGCCTGACCCGGGGCCTTATTATCACCTTGAGGCCTACCCCGTGTTCTCGGTTGCCCAGCCATTCGACTAACAAAGAGTTAGCATAGGTTATAACACATAGACATGCTATAAACAATTAACAGCACATAGGCAACAAACTCACGTATGTCACTTAAGTATTAGTCACATAAACAAATTGATCACATAATCACATAGTCACTTAATCACATAATCACTTAATCATATTAACTCATATTTCACTTTTCTTTCAATTCATACATAATTTCATGCTAAGACCACTACCCACATTCCGAGAATAACTCGGTTGATAGCTAAACATGGGCTTTGATACCACTTAAATGTCACGCCCCAACTCGACCGCACCTACAATCAGTCAGGACGCAACAGAATTTCGGCAGTATAACGACTGTAACACGTACATCAGGGCTTTAAACCAACCCTTTATAACTTTATACAATCAAGTCCAAAGACCATCAACAACTCCATAACTATTTCAACAACATACAACACAACCATTTCCATATATTAAACAACCATTCAATAGTTTATTTATAAGTTATACGCCTCTGTTCCAACAACAACCATAGGCCAAAACATACTCATGCATAATATATTATAAACTAGTTCAGCAACCTATTCCAGTTCCAAAAGTAAGACAACCCAGCCAACATAATACTTTCATTATCCTTAGATCATCTTTTACAATCTAACCTCAAAATAAATACAATCTAACTACCTCATATATAAATAATATAGCAAAAAGAGAACTATAGCTCAGACATCATGGATAAGACTCTGGCACATAAGACTCGTCCACATAAGGCACATTCTTAGCTTCCTGAGGCACGTACCTGAAATCTGGTTCAGTAACACTTGATTGCAGAATATGAATGAGAATGAGTTTATATAAAACAAAGCCCAGTGAGGAATTCGATAGATCTTTAGAAAACACTTACTTTACTCTATGGGAAATCATTCTATGATCAACATTAACAACAACTTCACTAACACCAACATTTCAATTCACCCACATAAATAACCATTCAAATGTGAAAGGATACACTAGTTAGTGTAGCTCCATACGCCATCACGAACTCAACCATCTTCTTATAACTCCCATAATACATAACTGAGGTACCTCATCTAGTCCCTCCCTCCTTGGCATCTCCGCTCATGCAAGCTGGGAGTAGTCTATGATAGTCATCCCGTTATCAACCCGACAGCCCAACGCTGCCCGAGATGTAGCACACACTACCAAGACTCATGACAATAATCATAAACATCTTATATTCTGCAAAGACAACAAAGTAGGTTGTCCTCCAAGTCATCATCAATCAACAATCAGTTAATAACATTCCAGTCAACATAACATCAATTAAACAACTAAGTTAGATGACAAAGCAGGCCAACCAACTCAACATGCATTTAACTGACATTCAAACCCGAACCTAATCAACAACATTCCAAGAATCAACTGCCCAAACACTACCCAAACAACCAAAGGCAACATTTTAACATTTCAAAGAAAGACTACACAAACTTCTAAAGCTCATAACTTACATTCTACTAATCCAATAACCCCCAAACCACTTCATATCACTCCACCACACATGCAACTATATTAGCCCCATCGGAAACCAACCAAATGCCAGCCAAATCAAGCCCAACAACCCTAATTTGGCAATGCACCAAGGCTGAATTTTTTGGACTTTTGCAACATTCCAATCAAAAATTCGGCATTACAACAGTAGTACCCCGCAATTAACAAACTTTTAGAAGCAACAATCAATCAATTCCAACTACTACAACAACAATTATTCAACATTGAACCTAAAATCTAATTTTAATACCCGAAAAATAGAAATACATGCTACTACTGTCCAAAACTTATATAAACACAGATAAACGATCATTGGCAGCTACTGAGCAATAATCTAACAATAATTTAACATTTCATCGGATAAAAATGCAATTATATGAAATTGACATAAAATAACATTTTGAGATCTAGAATTTTTCTCTCACCTTTAATGATATATGATGCTAGAAATGTGTGCAATAGGTGCCCAACAATTGAAATCAAGCTTTGGATGACAAGATTTGGCCTGGGATTGCAACTTCTAATGAAAAACTGCTTTGAAAACCTTGAACTTTTCTCTCTATTTTTCTCCTATGGTCTCTCGGCCATGTGTGTATTTTTGTGGGTGCTTTGTGTTGTTTTAATGTGTGCTAATACATATAAAGCTTGAGTCAACAAAATGCAAAAGGTCAAAGTTGAAACACTTAGTTAGTTTTTAGTATTTTTAGTCTTTTAATTGTCTTTTAGACTATTTTTTGCTCACATATATGCATTTAACATTAGACTATTTTAAATTAGTATATTTTTAGTTGACAATAATTTTCATATGCATATACTTATACCTGACTCGGTTAAAAATTCGATATTTGCAAAAGAATATGTAAAAACCTTTAAAATTCCTATTACGATTTAAAATCCGTTTTAATCAAACACGGGTTTATTAATATCCGAGGACTAGGTTTTAAGACGTTTAAAACACCTGTGTAAAAATTTTAGCAGACGTGCGTTCAAAATACTATTCACAAAAATCGACGATAAAATTTTCAATGCCATTTTTTATGAAAATTTCATGAATGCACACATAGCAAGTAATAGGAATATAAATCACAGAATTAGAACATTCTAACTCATATAACACATAAACATGCCAAAATACGCAATTCGATGCAAAGGGTAAAATCTGGGGTTTCACAAGGATCTTTTGTGTCTTACTTAATGTAATATATGTTAGATGTTACATTTGGATATTTTGGATATGGAATTTCTTATGGGTGTTGTTATCCTTTTAGAATTGGGTTTAATCTTCATATGACTTTCATTATATGCTTCACATATGCTTGTAGCTAGCATGCATTTTTTTGTTTATTATGATATGGTAATTGATTTCAATTGGATATGAGCTTTATACAATTTTATGGTTCATTTTCATTTCTTAAAAATTGTTTGTAGCATTTGATTTCAAAGCATGATAAAATAAATTGTAGATTGTACCATAATTTATCCACATAACCCAATTAATTGAACTTAGAATCGTTTGGACAAGTCTGCACCCAGCTTTGAGAGTGTCTAGAGGACAGAATTGCACCTAAGTTTAAGTAAGATTAATTGGCTAGTGAGGTGACCACATCTTGATAGGATTGTAGACAGGTTAACGCGGGTTGACTTTTCAAATCTAGGACCCATATATATTTTATAAGTTTTACACATATATCTTGGCCTAATCCGACTCTTAACTCATCCAATTCTTGGTTTGATATTTTCATACCTTATTTAAATTAGGTTAATTAGATTTTTAGTTTGTTTAGTTTGATTTAGGTTTAGATTAGAACTTTTTCAATCCAATGATCAAATCATTTTATTTTCTTTCACTTCACGTTTCTAGACTTCTTTTTACACGAACAAACTATAGATTTCGCTTAGGAGCCTCCCTATAAAGATTCGACCCCACACTAAAGCACATACTTCATTACATAGATTTGTGCACTTGTGGATTTAACTTGGTAGTTTTGCACGTTAATTTTTCATACACTAAGGAAATGATCAATCGGCCATGTGACTAATATGTTGAAAAGAGAGAGAGAAACACGAGAGAGAGAAATAGTGAGGAAGATGAGGAAAAGAAAATTTGTGGAGTCTTCATCAAGAACGTGACCGGACGGTGATTTGTTACCCAATCGTGCAAATTTTATGAGTATGTTCATTACTCGTTGGTACTCAATGTGAAAGGTCAAGATCAGATTTGGAGCTCTCTATTGCTCGATCATGCTGTGTGAACAAAAACAAATTTTTCTAGTGATTTCTTTCCATTTTCTTGGTTTAATCTCTCTTGTTGATGCAACATTATAAGAAGATGATATTCTTGGTGGATTTCATTGTATATGTTTCTAGTTATAGCTAGAGAAGACTATATTTTACCTATTATTTGTTGATAATAGATATTTTTGGGTGGACTAAGCTCTTGTGATTTTTACTCTCCACGTTAGGGAGGTTTTTCATATAAAATCTTGGTATTTTTTTCTTGAATTGGATTTGTGCATATTTGTATTTGGATCTATTAGTTGCTTCCTAAAATATTTACACAAGGTGGGAAGGTTGATTTTTCCGTTGTACATTTGTTGTTGCTACTTTGATTTTGTGCTTTCCTCCAACAAAGTAGTCTCAAAGCTTGGTTCTTGAATTGTTGCCTTGTGTAAACAATGGAAGTTAATACAAGTAGAGTGGTATTTTTGAATGGTTAAATTATGCTATTTGAAAAATGAAATAGAAGACTTGTTGTATGTGAAAGATTATTAACTACTTATGTCTGGTACTAAAAAACCCAAAAAATAAACCTGATGAAGAATGAGATTTATTCACAGACAAGTGTGTGTGTGTGTGTGTGTGTGTGTGTGTGTATCAGGTAATAGGTAGATGATAATATCTTGAACCATATTAGTGAGGAAACACATGCACATACATTATGGAACAAATTTGAAGAGTTGCATACACAAAAAAAGTGGGAGGAACAAGAAGTTTTTGATAAAACAATTGATGGGTTTGAGATACCAAGATAAAACCCTATAGCTTATCATATAAATAAATATCTTGGGATCATAAATCAGTTACATGTTACTGAAATCAAATTTGATTATGAAATTAAGGGGTTATGGCTTCTTGGTACTTTATTGGATTCATGGGGGACATTTAGAATGTCATTGTTTAACTCAACCCCAAATGGAATAATCACTTTAAATCCAGCAAAAAATATACTTATAAATGAGAAAGCCAAAATAAGGTCACAAAATTCCTCTTCAGATACAGATGCGTTGGTTACTGAATCTAGGGGAGGAAAAAGCAAAAAGGTCTGCAAATTTTTTTTTTTTTTTTTGCAAAGTAAGCAAAACTGTGTATTCCAGAAATAGAAGAAAATACAACTGTTCATACAATCAATCAAAGAAGAAAAAATCCAAATGAAAAACTAATGAAAGCCAAAGGCGCATCAAAGGCAACCGGCCAAAAGCTACCAAACCAAATGAACCCGAAGGCAAAAGGAAGCCATCGGGCAACAAATCAAAGAGCCAAGCAAACCAAATCAAAAAGCCTAAACCAAACCAAAGGAACCCGATAGAAATAAGTATCATTTGGCCATAGAGAGAAAATTAAGTATCAATTACATTAAGGCTAACTCTATTAGGGAAATGTCCATTGATGTTAGTGCTATTGAATCTCTTTCTACTTGAGCTTTTGAGAAAACTTATGTTCGGATCATCTTCACGATCTGCTCCGCTGTGCGCACTTCATCCTGAAAGATCCTTCCATTTCGTTCGATCCAAATATAATAGACCGCAGCACAAAATATGAGGCGAAACATGTAGCTTTTAAGATCCATGTTGCCTGTAAGTGAATGTACAAAGTAAAGAACAGAATCAAATGAAGAGTAAGCAAAATCAGTCATTAAAGAATTTAAACTTTCCTTCTAGATTCTTCTTGTGAAACTGCAATAAAAAAAGAGATGATCCTTAGATTCACAACCATGGTAGCAAAAGATTCAATATGCTCGATCAATTGATCCCAAGAGAGAAGCTTATATCTCATAGTTAAATGATCCAAGCTAGCAAGTCAAGTGATGAAACCGTGTTTGAGAATATTGTGGGGGAACCAAATTAAACGATGACATTCAAAATGAGGGCCCTGTTCTCTAATATAATCCCAAGTACTATTAAAAGAAAAAATGTCATTGTTGGTGGTGTTCCACCAAAAATGATCATCCCTGTCAACACAAATGGAGATATTAAAATGAATAGGATTCAGTTGGACAAGAGGAAATGGGTAGATAGGCTAAACCCATTGGCCATCATTGACAATGTGGCAGAGCTCCCAAGCCAGTAAACAATTCCCCGACTTTTTGCAAAACTCAGAAAATTGTGAGGGGCAATTGATAAGGGAAAAATACCCGAGTACCCGACGTTCTGGAAAAATACTGACATAATCCCTGACCATTCCATAGAATTTGTAATAACAAGACAGGTCAGGAATGACCGACTTAACAAGATAACATCTGAACACTCAATCTCTTTCAAGACTTGGGATTTATCTTCTCCACATTGCAAATAATAGAATATACTTAACATTTCACAAAACACAGGGGAGAATTATTAAGTATGTACTGCAATTCACAGGAATAGTGTTTGGGAATATTCTTTTAGAGCTAGGGGGATTAGGACCTCGAGGCTAGGTCAGCACCCGATTTTAAAATCCGGAGAATTGTTCCCTAAAATAGTATAAATATATCATTCGTCTACAGTAAAGGTAACTTAGCTCTCCCTTTTCACTCTCAACCTAAATATTTTAACTCAAGTCATTTAGATTACTGACTTGGGTATCGGAGTTGTTTCACAAAGATAACCCGTCGTTTGTTCTTTTTGTGTAAGAAAGCTCAGTCCTTGCCCGAGAAAGATAAAATCAAGTTTTGAACTTAATATTCAGCTATAAAGGTCACATTATCAAAAATAATAATGGAAGCATGATTGGATTATGGAAAAGATAACATGTGCATCACTTTTTCAAACAATTCCTTCTCTGTCATTGTTTAAACTCTTGTGACATCTCATTTCTCATTTATGTATCACTATACACTAATTCTCTCACTGCTTATCTACAGGGAACAATAATACAGAAAAACGAACTGACCTGAGTAAGCCCTTATTAACCTGTTTACTTATAGATACATGAACCAAAAACTTCGTTAAGAAAAATAAAGAAAAAATACATACGCACACACAGAGGCTTCCTACACATTCAAAAAAATAAGTTAAACATTAGCTTACTAGCTTTGTGAAAATATGACTTGAAAAAGTCGCATGAAAATGAATGTACAATCGTCCATCAATCACCAGTCAAAATCCCAAACATTAATTTCTGAAATAACTACATCTGTTCCTATGACTTCTATATATCTGCTTTAGATACACTTCTTTACAGTCTCCTACTAATCTTACAAATTTGTTGATTCTTGCGCAACATACAACACTAATAAAAAAGAAACAAGGACTAAATATATCAAAGTTCCCTCCCTATGTTTTAAAAATATATAGAAATGATATACTACAACAATGTATGTGCTCGATAGAAATACTCAAGATAGATGTAATGATTGACTGATAGGAGAGCTTAATCACTACTAGAAAACAGAAAATTATAGAAGAGATGAACTGATTCTATTGAAAGTTGCAGGAATTCAAATGCAAACTTACAAGTGAGGCCAATTGTCGAGCAATTGGTAAGCTCCTAAGAAGAAAGGAAGAGAAAGATAAGCCTAAGCAATTTGAAAACAATTTTCAGATGCCATCTATCTGTTACAACAATTCTATTTATAATCTTCTTAGTGTCCTTCTTAATGTGTAACTACCTCTACTCATGCTTATTTTGTTGTTATCGAGTCACTGCCACCTGAGAATCTGTCTCAGCATTTTTTTTATCCAGTTTAGCACTTGACTCATCATAGCCTGGTTGAGTCATTACAATGCCACCCTCTTGAATTGGAACCTTGTCCTCAAGGTTCCCGTTGTGGTCCATATCCTCCCACATAGCTTCTTCCCCAGGAAGTCCATCCCACTGTACTAAACCTTGAGATACTAGCTGATTTTGGCGAAGAACTGTTCGTTGAGCAATAACAGCGACAGGCCTCAAAATTGGAGATGAAGTATTGGATAGTGCAAGCAAAGGAACCAGTATAAGGTTACCGTTTCCCTTGAATATTTTACGGAATGACATTTTTATTTCTTGACAAGTACGACATTGTTCAACAAATAATTGGGCATCTCGGTGTATATTAAGCCAATAGAAGCCTGCAGTCCGCCCTTGAAATGTGCACAAGGTCCCATCTCTGAAAGCAAAAATTTGAGGCCGAGGACTACATTGTAGTCTATGATAGAATACCATCTCTGATAACGGTTGATGACCGGTCGTAGCATGATATGAAATCGTCGATACCTTTGAATCTGAAGTAAAAGAAGTATCAATTTGATTGACAGTAGGTGTAAGAAAGTCTGGTTCATCATCATAGTCTATGAGTAACAACTACGGAGTTGTTTCACACCTATGTGATGGAGACCATTTTTCATCATATGAGTAATAGAGACCCTTCTCCCTTTTTGCTTGAATTTTTGCAGATAAAAGTTTCTTGATAGGTAATTTGTGGGTGGTAGTGTTGAGATAATCAACAATTTTGTAAAGATTCTATGCTCATACACTGCTCAATGCAAACACACTACTCAATGCACTTTGACTATTCTATCAGCAGATTTTTAGGGAACTAATTGGGGATTCTAGTCTATATATACATTGTATTTGATCAGTCAAGTTAATTACAACAAATCAGTTTTTATCATTCTTGTTTTCATGGCATCAGAGCCAACTACGGTTCTGTAAACCCAAATTTATCTCATACAAAAAAAAAATTAATCCAGACACCCAAACCAAATACCATCATCTACATCTTCCATTAAAAAAAAGTCCCAAACAAAAAAAAAATTCCCATTTCACAAAAAAAAAAAGGTCACTTACCAAAAGAGGTGATCTTCAGATTAACGTTTATTAGCAAGCTCAATAGAATTCTCGTGAAGAAGAAATGAAGATGTAGAAGCTTAACAAGAGAAAAGTGATGTCTTTGTTTACTGCAAATTTTTTTTCAAAGCAAAGGTATAATAAAAAAATTGGTAGGGCCTATACATTATTATCTTGAATAATTTTTTTTTTGTTTTTTGACCAACTACAACAGTTCTTTGTTTTTGGTTAAGTTTTTCTTTTTTGTCTCATCAATTTTTTGTTTATTTTTATTTTTATTTTTAAAAAAATTATTACTTTTGACCAACTTTCTTAAAAGTTGATTCTTTTTTATACCACACAGACAAAGACCAGGGCCTACTACTATCTTTTTTTTTCTTTAAAAAAAAAAATCAAATGGTCTTTTCTTTAAATAAAAAAAACACAGAACAAAACCACACAATGTTCACGTGAAGTTTAGTATAAAAAAAAAATAGAAAGAAAGTTGTGGTGCACAAGAAGTCTTTTATTTTTTGGAAAAATGGGTTGCTTTGTTTCAAAAAAAACAAAAAACAAAAACAAAAACAAAAAAAATGAGTGACCAAGTTGAATCCTCAGGAACTAAATCTGTTCCAATTATTGTTCAGTCTGAGGGTACCTTTAATGCAGGCATTCTACTTACTGAAACAAATTTTGATGTGTGGTCTCAATTGATGTAGATGCATATTGTTGAACGAGAAAAACTCTCTTACATTATGGGCAAAACCGATCCACATGCTGTGTTGGACAAGGAATATGAAAAATGGTATGTTAAAAATCAGAAGGTGAAACGTTGGCTTCTGATGTCTATGTTTGCTGACATCATGAGGTGCTATCTTCGTATACCCACTGCCCGTGATATCTAGAATTCTCTTTCCAAAGCTTTTTATGATGGTAATGATGAGATTCATGTCTATTCTTTACATTAGAAAGCCGTCTCAGCCAAACAAGGTACTAAATCACTCTCGGTATACTATGGAAAGTTAACAGCAATCTTTTTGGAACTAGATTACCATGATAAAGTGGTCATGAAGAATTCTGAAGATGTTACAGTATACCGGTAGTCCATTGAGCGAACCCGAGTACACATATTCCTTGCTGGATTAGGCAAAATTTTTGATCAACTTCGACGAAAAATTTTACGTCACGAACCACTCATAAATCTGGAAGAGTGTTATTTCTTAGTCCGTCGTGAGGCCATACGATCTACTACTTTGACTAAGGACATTGAGAAACCTGAAGCTTCCGCTATGATTTCCCGCCATCAACCTAGTCATATGTTGCAAGACCGGCCAAAATCCACCAATCCAAAGAATTCTCATAGTTCAGACAAACCTACATACAAATGCACTCACTGCAATCAAACAGGTCATTCAAAAAGTCATTTCTTTGAACTTATTGGATATCCAGATTAGTGAGACCCAACACGGCATCGGAATTTCAAACGGCCATCTACTGCAGCAGTTGCTCAAACAAAGGAAGTCGATGACACTCCTACGTCATCAACATTGGTAACTACCAGAAATACTAGAGGTAAGGCCTTCAACATTTCTACACTTGTTTTGAATAGTGCATGGATAATTGATTTTGGTGCTACTGATCATATGACACTTGTTGTTAGACAAGTATCAAACCTTAACCCATCCTCCCAAAATTGTATCTCCACGGCCAACGGTAATACTACCCCGGTTATTGGGGAAGGGTCATCACCTCTTGCTAATACTTTACATCTTGATTTTGTGTTAGTTGTTCCCCTCTTAAATTATAACCTTTTGTCAATCTCTCAAATCACTACTACCTTATCTTGTGTTGTTATTTTTTGGCCTGATTATAGTGTGTTTAAGGATATTTAGACTCAACAAACGATTGGTTATGGTGTTAAGAGAGGGCAGTTGTATTACTTGGACTTGGAGTCAAAAACTTCTAGCATATTACAACAAGCCTTAACAATAGAGGGCACTGGTTTACCAAAGAAGATAACTAAGATCTAGCTCTGGCATCGACGTTTGGGACATGCCTCATTTGGTTATTTAAAAAAGTTATTTCCTAGTTTATTTACGAATTTGGATATTTCTGTTTTCAAATGTGATGTGTGTGAACTTGCAAAAAGCCATCGTACTTCATTTCCTTCATTGTTAAATAAAAGCCCAATTCCTTTATGGTTATTCACTTTGATGTTTGGGGACCATCCAAACTTCCCACATTGGGGAGGTCACATTGGTTTGTTACCTTTATAGATGATTGTACTCGAATGACTTGGTTGTGTTTGATGCAATCCAAATCAGAGGTTAAATTGCTTTAAGTTCTATAACACTATTTGTACACAATACAAAGCCCAAATACAAGTGTTACTTAGTGATAATGGAGGGGAATACCATAGTTCTAAACTTCAGGAATTTTTTGACTCTTATGGGTCAATTCATCAAAATAGTTGTCCGAATACACCTCAACAGAATGGAATGGCTGAAAGCAAGAATAGACATTTATTGGAGGTTGTTCGTGCTTCTTTGATTGCAGCTCACATGCCCTTATGCTACTGAGGCGAAGCTCTTCTCTCTATCACATATCTCATCAACTGTGTTCCATCTCGTTCTCTCAACTTCAGAACATATTTCCAGACACTTGCAGAAGCTGTTGTTGCTCCCACAGTCCCAAACCTACCCTCTCATGTCTTTGGATGTGTTGCATATGTTCATTTTCATAAACAGCAACACAGTAAGTTAACGCCTCGAACCTTGAAATGTGTCTTTGTTGGATATGTTATTCATCAAAAAGGGTACAGATTCTATCACCCCCTACTAAACTCATGTTTATCACTATGGATGTTGTCTTTCATGAAGATATTATGTATTTCTCGAAGTCTGACTTTTAGGGGGAGTATCTTGAGGAAATTCAAACTCTTGTTTACACACTAGGGGAAGATGTAGTGGAAGTATCTAATCAAAATGTAGGTGATTTGGATCCTAGTGGTCAAAATTTGGATGTGAGTAATGATACCCTAAACAACATAAGCATAGAAGTAGGTGAGTTGGAATCTAGTGGTCAAAACTTGAATCTAAGTGAGAATGAGCATTCAGAAAGTCCGGAAACTTCTGAAACTGAGCTTAAGTCTTTTCCAATTGATATACCAAACCAATCATTGTCTGAGGATATTCCTTATACAGTGCCAGAGTCATCCAGGAGACAATTACCACAATGTTTCACTAGAGGTATTTCAAAACCTACATATGAACCTCAATTGTCTAGTAAAGTAAGATATCCCATGAGCCATTATACGTCTACACATCACTTTTCAAAAATAAATCAGTCATTTGTCAATCAATTATCTATTGTATCTATACCTAACAGTGTGCAGGAAACCTTAGTTGATCCAAGATGGAAAGTTGCGATGAATGAAGAAATGGCCTCTTTACAGAAGAACCAAACTTGGGAGCTCGTCGATCGACCCACAGGAAAAAAACCAGTTGGGTGTCGATGGATCTTTACTGTAAAATACAAAGTTGATGGTACGATCGAACGTTTTAAGACGAGATTGGTGGCAAAAGGATACACCCAAACTTATGGAATTGACTACACTAAAACATTTGCACCTGTAGCCAAAATCAACACAGTTTGGATCTTGTTATCTTTAGCTGTAAATTTTGATTGGCCGATACAACAGTTTGATGTGAAGATCGTATTCTTACATGGCGAACTATCTGAAGAAGTCTACATGGATCTTCTACCAGGGTGCATGGTAATAGAAAGACAAAATCAGAAGGTGTATAGGTTGAAGAAATCACTATATGGATTAAAACAGTCCCCTAGAGCCTAGTTCGGACGATTTACCAAATCCATGACAACCTTTGGTTATAAACAAAATAATTCAGATCATACATTATTTTTAGAACGGTGGCATGGGAACATTAATGCACTCATTATATATGTGGATGACATGATCGTCACAGGTAATGATCCAGAAGAAATGAGAGTGTTGCAGGAGTCCTTGTCCAAGGAATTTGAAATAAAAGACTTAGGCCCTTTAAAATACTTTCTTGGAATTGAAGTATCTCGATCAAATAAAGGAATTTTCCTATCTCAAAGACAGTATACTTTAGACCTACTACATGAAATTGGTATGTCAGCCTGCCAACCAACTAACACTTCAATGGAAGAGGGTCTTAAGTTATGTATTGATACAAGCCAGGTACCGGTGGACAGAGGGAGATACCAGAGACTTGTTGGAAGATTGATGTACTTAGCTCACACAAAACCAGATATAATTTATGCTCTGGGTATCGTTAGTCAGTTCATGCATAATCCCGGTGAGCAACATATGAATGCAATCATGCGCATTTTGATGTATCTAAAGGCTGCTCCAAGAAAGAGAATTCTATTCTCTAAAGACACAAACAAGCAAAATATCAAGGTATATACAGATGCTGATTGGGCTGGAGCAGATGATGATAGGCGGTCAACTTCGGGATACTTTACCTTTGTAGGTGGGAACTTAGTTATATAGAGAAGCAAGAAACAGAATATTGTTGCACGATCTAGTGCAGAAGCTGAGTACAGAGGAATGGCCTTAGGAATTTGTGAAGCACTGTGGATAAAATTTCTCTTACAGGACCTAGGCTATTCCCCAAAACAACCAATTTAGTTATATTGTGACAACAAAGCAGCATGTGATATAGCCCATAATCCAGTTCACCATGACTGCACAAAGCATGTCAAAGTAGATAGGTTCTTCATTAAAGAGAAACTGGATGAAAAGGCTATAGAACTACCAAAGATTCGGTCTGAAGATCAGTTAGCTTATATCCTTACCAAATGAGTATCTAATCGGGTACTCTCAAAGTTCTTTGAGGGGGAGTGTTGAGATAGTCAACAATTTTGTAAAGATTTTATGCTCACACACTGCTCAATGCAAACACACTACTCAATGCAAACACACTGCTCGACGCACTTTTACTAGTGTATCAGCAGATTTCTAGGGAGCTAATTGGGGATTCTAGTCTATATATACATTGTATTTGATCAGTCAAGTTAATTACAACAAATCAGTTTTTATCGTTCTTGTTTTCAGGTAAGAGGAAGTGATAAGGGTGTGTATGGGTTGGTGTGAGTATTTTGGATTTTTGGTAGCTGGGCTGCGAATTGATGGAGCCATTGATACTACTGTAGATGTTTGTGTCAGTTTAGCCAATGATCCATGAGGGTTTTCGAATTCCAACTGCGCAAGCCTGATCTCCAATGCGCACCTGAACTAAGTCCACGAACCAATTTGGTTGTTGTGTAGAAGCCATTGATATCACTGTAGAGCCACGTCGTCCATATGGAATGAGGCAATCATTAACCATTGAGCATCGTCAATTCCATAGTAATCACATAATTGTTCTGCTTTAAACAACCAACCCATTGTATCGCTACCATCGAACCAAGGAAAATCAAGCCGAAAAGGACGAGCCAACAGTGGTGGACCACCAGAATTTGAATCAATGGCCAGAAGAGGGGCTAAGCGAGAAGAAGAGGACTCGCTAGAATGGAAAACTTGAGTAAGCTTACCATCCAAAGCAGTACACGGTAAACCCAACTGCTCCATAGATTTATGCTAAGTTGAAATCGCTGATTGCATCGAATTGCTAGTTCGCATGACTTGATTGAGTTTTCTGTCAATAGTAGTATATTGAAAAGCAAGTTGTTCCAGAGATTTCTGTTGCGTATTGATGGCTGATTCAAGAGATTCAAGTATTTGAGCTTGCTGTTTGAGAGTTTCATCAATAACTTCAAGTCTGGTTTGATCTGCCATGTGTTCGGAAAAATGAAAGCACCTTTGTAATGATTAATTGATAGGAGAGCTTAATCACTACTGGAAAACAAAAAATTATAGAAGAGATGAACTGATTCTATTGAAAATTGCAGGAGTTCAAATGCAAAATTACAAGTGAGGCCAATTTTCAAGCAATTGGTGAGCTCCTAAGAAGAAAGGAAGAGAGAGATAAGCCTAAGCAATTTGAAAACCATTTTCAGATGCCCTCTATTTGTTACAGCAATTCTATTTATAATCTCCTCAGCATCCTTCTTAATGCGCAACTCATGCCTATTTTGTTGTTGTCAAGTCACTGACACCTGTGAATCTGTCTCAGCATTTTTTTTATCCAGTTCAGCACTCGACTCATCATAGCCTGGTTGAGTCATTACAAGAGATCTCCCATGCATTGAACTAATAGAAGAGACAATTCTTAACAGGAACACGTAGTGTTATCAAATCCATATAACCAACCATAAGACAGTTTGGTTTATGCTACAAAAACGTCGAAAGAGAATAGGATATTAATTCTCTTTCTTGTATATGGCTAAGACACGAATCTGAGTTCATTTATTCTGGGTAGGATTTGAAGAACTTGGCGGGCATTTCCTCAGACTGCTTTCCACCACCTCTTTCTCAGGCTTTTTCATGGCTCTACTCAATTTATCTGGATTAATAGAAAGTGAAGTGACAGAAACTAACAGCTTCCTTGACTGAAATCTTTGACTGACAATCTCTCTTTCATAAGAAAGAGGCTCAACAGAACATGTAATTACATATAGAAAGATCATCAGCAAGAGAAGAATAAAGGCTCTTTCACTGTTTCTCATAGTGGTGCCTTAGTTTGAAAGAAATGATGTGAAGATGGGTGAAATAATGAAGCTTGTAATTGCTTATATGATGGTAATGCATGTTTGTCGTTTGCAGCTCTTGGCCTTGTGCTTCAACCTGACAAACCATGTTTTAATATATGAAGAAATTGCAGGGCATTGTGCAGTGTGAGCTTAAGTCAACAGTGTCTATGCATCTTCTATGCCCTTGTTTGAAAAGTTTGTGCAAGCCTAATTTGACTACTACCAATAAGATTTTAGAAGAATATAATTGATACTTTACACAAAAGAATTCTTCCCTTTTGACTCTTTTCTAGTTAATCCTGGGAACACCTCTCACGTTACAGATAGGTAGCTAGGCATGACATCGTTATGGGCCTACAATCATTTTCTTGACTCAATGGACCATCAATTATAGGTTTGTCGAATCTCGGAAGTGCAACAGCACGCCCTAATAAATGTATCAAGTCAATTAAGAGTCTAATCTCATGGGAAAACAAAGAATTTTGAACCCATGCTTTTTTCTTTTTCCCTTTTTTGGCTTTTAATAGGTTGGAACCTGGAAGCAGCTTAACATGTGATGCTGATTTGACTAATATAGTTCTCTCGATTCGATGCAATCTTCGAAGACTAAAGAACATGTCTCATGTGACTTATTACAAGACTTCACATTAGTGATCATCTTCTTTTGTGTCCTTTTTTTCTAATATTATACTAAATTATAGTTTAGAATCTCTAATAAGTGCAACAAACACAGCTCAAGTTAGCTGGATAAGCTGATGTGAAACAGTTGCCTGCAGCTCACATAAACTACCTTCATAGGAATTCAGATGGAGACTGATTTTCACCTTCTCCCGACTCTGGCCTGTGTTGACCAGTACATTTTCCAACATGGTAATTAATGAATAGATCCGGTCGCAATTTTGAATATGGAATCCTGCTGCTATATGTTTGTTTGGTGTTCAATGATCTAATGAACATGGATTGCAATAACTATGTAGCATTTTCGTGGAGCTCTTTAGTTTTGACCCAGCAGCTTTTTGTGTTGTAATGTTAACTATAACACAACGACAATATTATTATTATTATTTCACTAGTAGTAAAAAGTAATAAGTTGGATCGACCATTTATTTATGTTTACTGTTTTGCACAAGTAACGAGAGAAGTATTGTTTAGTATGAAAGCGCGCTCTGTGCACAAAATTTTCATTTTGCACAAAGACCGAGAATGATTGACTCACTTCACACTCTTTCATACCACGTAACCTTTTATTTTGTAAGAAGTTATGTTCACACCTTGAATTTGTGATCTAGGGAGGTCACACAGTGATAATTGTGATAATTTTATATCCAGTGTTAAGTGAACACCTCATCTAAAAATTTAAATTTTTAGAGAGAGATTTATTATATTATTTATTATCTTTAAAGAGTTAGTTTTTTTAGTCTTGCACTTGTACAGTTTTTAATATTTTTCAAATGGACAAGACCTCTTGATGCATAAACTCTGATACCGTATTAAATGATTAGTTCATTTAAAAATTTAAATTTTTAGAAAAAATTTATTATATTATTTATTATCTTTAGAATCTTTGTTTAGTATCACAGATAATATCCTTGGGTATTTCTGCGTTACGAAAAGATTCTTGCGCTTAAGGTGGTCAAAGAGAAGGTGATAAGAGTTGATTAATGAATACTTTTCTTGGCAAAGCTCATAGTTTAGTCAAACTTCAAGCATGGAGATGGAGAGAAGATTCTGTGTCTCCTATCTGCTAAGGCATGGTATGGTTTGCGGCATCTATGATATGAAACCAATTATACTACTTCTAAGGTTCAAGATTAAAGATATGTTTAGCATAACTATGAAATTTTATCAGTTATGGAGCTTTCAACAGTAGTTTTGATAAAGTGTTATTGAACAATATTAAATATAAGAAAAATATAAGTTTTGTGGTAAATTATCTAAAAAAATATGGAAGAATATATTTGAGAAAAAAAAAAAAAGTAGAGTAAAATTATTTTTGTGAAAATCTTTTTCAAAAGACTCCAATTTGAAGCTTCCTATTTTTTAACTGACAAAAACTTAAATGCACTTTTAAAAAATGGATCAAACAGATTACCTTCAATTTCTAAACTCACGGAAAGCTCTTTTAAGTGTTTAAAAGTTAGATCAAAGTCTCAAACAGATTCTAAGATTTTTCAGTTTTGGAGAATAAAAGATAATATAGGCACAAATAATGGCAAGGATGATTGTCAACGGGAGAGGTCATGGATGACCAACTACACTAATCTGAACTCAATCTTCCTTACAAAAGATTCAATTTACAGTATGCATTCAAAAACGTTTCTGTAATGATCCCACATAAGAATCTCACCTTTACAAGGAGTGTTTCTTAAGTGCAAAGGATTCTCCCTCTTAACAGACTAGTTTTTTTGGATTGGGCTCTTCTTTCCTTGGGTTTAAATTGTTACATTCTTGGACAGAAATTGCATATTGTATACACAAATAATGGGATCGTTACATCTTGTTCAGTTTTGCAGGTCATCTCAGGAGATTGATTCATTATCTTTGTAAATAATATTGCTATAACCAAATAATCTAACAAAACATGAAATCAACTGACCATGAATCACTTCATCACGAGGAAGCACCATGTCTGTCTCTCTTCTCAAAGATGTAACTTCTTTGTCTGCAATTCCGCAAGGCACAATATGCTTGAAGTAGCTTAAATCAGGATCAATGTTAAATGCCAAACCGTGCGAGGTAATTCCAGTTGAAATACGAACACCAATAGCACCAATTTTTCTGTCTCCAACCCAAACCCCTGTTTCACTTGTCTTTCCAGGGCAAGCTTTGACACCATATAAAGATGCTAATTCAATCATTGTTAACTCAAGCTTCTCAACATACTTCCGAGCCCCGAGCCCAATATCTCGTAAGGAAAGAATAGGGTATAGAATAGCTTGGTGTGGACCATGAAATGTAATGTCACCCCCTCTTTCTGTATAATGAATCTCTGCCCCAATCGACTTGAGTTCAGCCTCGGGAACCAGCAAATTGTGAACAGTTCGCCTTTTACCCAGGGTATATGTTGGTGGATGTTGTAGGGAAAGCAGGATGTCAGTTATCTTACGAGCATTTTTATCTGACACCAGCTTGTTCTGCAACTTAAGTGCTTCCAAATAACTGACAGTGCCCAGTTTCCACACCTCAAGGACTCGAGGCACTCTCATTTCCTGATGAATTTTGGAAAATTATAATTCATCCTTGGGTGACATAATATAATCCATATCAGAAAGTAAGTAGTACATGCATGAAAGTAAATGTGAATTTCGCACGACACAACAGGAATTTAAATGGTGTAAAATAGAAATCTCGCAGATATGCTTAATAGAGCAGCTGAGTAATAAAAGCAGTAAATCAATCTGGGCATTGTGTAATTAGACTAATATTTCAGTAAATTATGTAAAAGGTAATGCACAACAACCAAAGAGAATTTGATAATGAAATAGTTCAGTTAAGAGATAGTTTACAGTGATTAATTTGCAATAGGGCATTTTTAATCTAGACCCATTCAATATTTAAGAAAGGAGACTTAGACCCCTTGCTTTTTATTAAGTTTGACACAGACCGTGAAGTTTTCTGTTAAAATTATATAAAATTCTATTTATACCCTCCGAATCACACCCAAACACCAACTCACCCACCGAGCACCATTCTTCTTCTTCTCACACACCCACCATCACACACAGAGAACAAATAACATACACAACATATTTAGCAAAAAAAACACATAACACTCTCACAAACACGGCACACATACCACACAAACCCACACCGAAATCACACACACTACACAAATCCACATAAATCACACACCACACAAACCCACTGAAAAAATCACACACACAAATATGTATGTAGGTGTATATATATATACTAGTGAGGCCTGCCCGTGCATATGCACGGGCTGAGCCCAATGGACATTAAAAAATATTATAAATAAAATTAATTACAATAAGTATGAACTTGTATCAATAAGTTGGAATAAATAGTATTAATTATATATAGAAAAGTGATTATATTATATTGATAATTCATTCTTACATAAAAGTAGTGTTAGCAAAAAATTAATACAAAAAAGTGGCCATTTGACATCTTCACAAAGAAATGGCCATTTGCAAAAGTAACCGCCTCGTGTAGGGGATTATGAGTACTTTAAGATTGAAAATGAGGAAAATACCATCCTATAAAATGGTGAATATATCATAGCAAAAAAGAACTCTCACCCTTTTCAAAGATTACAAACTTGAGACTTGGGCTTTATCTTTTGTGCAAGAAGTTTGAGTTGAACTATTTATTCCTGAACATAATTAAAAATTATATCAATAAACTTACTTCGTGATCACTTGATGACGATGAGAGTAAGCAAAACAAAAAAGGATGTAGTACAGTAAGAGAGCTTTACATTCAACATCAAAATTAATACGTCATAGACTTGGCAATCCATAATTTATTAACTAATGGAATTGTAAATTTAAACATGATGAACAAGATATAGCTTTTGCATCAAAATAGTTACCTTGTTTTTCTTGTAATCAGCTGAACACAGTTTAGCTACTTATGCCAAGGGTTCAACTACCTCAGTTGTCAAGGTACTTGGAATATCCTGATGGCATTGCAAATATAAAAGTCAGAAGCATGACAATAATAATCTTGTAACGATATGTTTAAGAAAAGAAAAGAAAAGATAGATGGACAACTCTATTATACCTTGTTAAGACATCTAAAATAAAAATAGATTTTTTAAAAACTGTGAAAGTTGAGTAGGCCGACATCAAATTGTCATAAAGGAATATTGAAGAAGTGAGGAGAAAATGTAACAGTAACTGATAGTCATTTAGATGTTGATGAGTCACCGAATTTATATCAAAATGTCATTTGAACATTCAGTTTGGAATGAATACAAGTTGGCTTACTATCATTTGCTACTTTGCTTTATCTGTCGAAGAAAAGAAAAAGATGAATTCAACATCAAACTTCTCATTCTTCATGATGTAAATGCCTGTCCCCTTCAAATTCTAGTCACATCATTGTTCTTTGTTTTCTCTTGGATAAATCTAAAAAGTTTATGGAGTCCAACAGCAAAGTCCAACAAAGAGGATGAGCATATTTCAGCGAGATGAAATGTTGCTTGCAGCCACATTTTTTTTTTTACCTCTTTTTACTACACAGTTTTTTTTTTTTTTTTCCTTCCTTTTTTGTGAAGGAATTAAGTTTATCAATATGCACCAAGGGGTGTAATCCCAAAAATATTTACATCAGCTACTCAGGCTATCCATCCAATCTTGAGTGATATCTACATCAATTTTACATGAACTTCTAATCCAAAAATAAAAATCATGAATCCAATTACATCTCAAAAAAGAAAGAGATAACTCCTTCTCTTTAAAGCTATCCTTAATGTTGATCGCCTAATCAGATTAAAATGGAACTGGTGAGATTCTAGTACATTTCCTTATAGCATCAAGCAATATCTTTCTTTATGCATTTAAAAGTTGAGAATCATTTATTATAGGATTGAAGTCATAAAAATTTTACCATACGTCTGTTAAAAGGATCAGTATTATCACATAGTCTTTGACTTTCAACTGTTGAAGGACTTAGAAAATTTTCTATTGCCCCCATTTTAAAATAACTTCAACTCTTCCCTAAAACTCTGTACAGACTATGCTTGGAATTTCATTTGGAACTAAAGGACTATGATTTTTGGTATTAAAAAAATTATAAACTTAAGGCTTTTCATTCCTCTGAGGAAGTTTTTATCTTACATATAACTCTAACTCAATAGAGTACTTCTCTTAAACCATTCATTAAACTTTAACTCAATAGAGTCCTTTTCTTAAACCATTCATATGTTTTCACTGATAAAAGTTTTGTATTACATATCCCTGGACCTCATTCCAAAAGCCCAAATGTGTCTAGAATTTTGCTCGAGGAGGGGATATGGTTCACCGAAGATGATGTGAGGATTTAAAGGAAATAACTTGTAAATGGACAACAGTCAGTACACACTGCGATTCAACCTCTAGAGCACATAAATGAAACCACTATATCATTGTTGCTGAATGCAGTCACTTGAGAACTGCCAAAGTCATGGCATATACTATATAGACTACCCCACAAAATACAGTATGGCCGCCAATACATGCAATCACAAGCAATTGCAATTCTTGAATCAGATATCTCAATCAAAAGAAAAACAAGGAACAATGTACCTTTATGCAAAAGGAGAATTGGCTAAAAAACTCAGAATCATCCTGTAAAATATGAATAAAACAACCAATTAGCAAACAAATATGTATGATAGTATCGCTGAAAATGACTTGAGCAGTCCAAGATTTGTTTAAGTAAATAATTGAACCCCACCTAGGTCTTTCCTTGCTTGTTCTGTTTTTCCTTGTTCTTGTAGCCTCATGTACCTCTCACGAGCTTTCTGTTTTTTCTATCTTTTCTCTGCAACCAGAATAATACACAGTTACACCAAATGAAAAGGAAAACACATGATTGCCTTACTTTGACAATGTTACACAGAGTAAGGAAGAATCAACAAGTTTGACCATGAGAGTCCAGCACTGCAACTTGCGACGTTAATCTTATAAGTACTTCTAGAAGCCGCAAAGGCTCCAAAGACATGACTGAAGTTTATATATACACATTTCCAACCTTTCTTAGAAGTTAGAACTCTACATAGGCAATAAGATTTCTCTCCTAGGCACAGTGTACAAGGCACTTCCCAGTTATGGTAATAATAGGACTTATCCAGAAAAACTTCTAAATATACATGAAATATAGATTATGGTATGAAAACAATGAGAAAAAGTCAGCAAATGCTTCAGTGCGACTTGGTCAAAAAAATTAGAGAACTTCAATGAAATTAGAAAGATGCTAAGCAACAATAAAGAAGCGAGATTGCTGATCAAAAAAATTAGAGAACTTCACATATTCACAAGGTTGATGTTTCATTACATTTTCTCTTTCTCTCTTTTGATAGCAAAGGGTGCTGTCTCCCCAATTGTTGCAGCAACAATGAAGGGTAAAATATGTGGAGAAGGCTCACTAAAGGTGCAAAAAGGAGCTGCACTTGGAGGGCAGTTAACCTTAGAAGAGAGGGAGGAAAATGGATAGGGGAAAGAGGCTGGCAATGCATCAGAAACATGAGAATTTGCTGCTGGAAAATCAGTAGAAACAGCAGCAACATTGGCATTTAAATGGGGGAGAATTGGGGGATTAAGTGCATCAATAGTAGGTGGAAGAAGTGGTGAATGAGCTGAAACTCCAGCAACAAAAGAACCATTTTGAACGCTTGAATTTGCTGCTGGAAAGTGGACAGCATTGTCCGCAAAATGTGCAGTAATGTTAGGAGATTGAGCTGAATTTGCAGCTACAATTCAGCAGGAAAAGAATCTGAAATAGGGGAAGAAATAGCAGCTAGAGGTGATGAAATAAGGGGGGACTGAGCAGCAGAAAGAGTTGAAGAAGGAGCCAAAGTATTCATGTGAGCAGAAGATCGAACAGGAAGTGCGCTTGGAAAATTTTGAGCTGCAACTTGCTCATTGTTCAGCTGCTCGACTGAAGCTGAAATAGGGATTGTTATAGTGTGAACATTTGCAGATTCAACCACAGAATTTGAGGGAGAACCAGAGGAATTAAGGGCTCAGGAATCAAAAGCAATTGGAGAAGAAGATGAAACAGGAATTGCAACATTTTCAGCTGGAAAAGCATCAGAAAATCCAGTAGAACAAGGATAGGTACAATTACCAACTTGTGCAAGATCGGAATGAGTTGATGCAATTGAATCTGAGCTAGAAGATGAAGCTGAAACGATGGATACACACACAGAGAGCTCAGCAATTTCTCACCTTGGATGTGAAGATTTAGTTAGTAAAAGTAAAGAATGACTTAAAAATATGAGCTTGTTTACTTAAAGAATCTTAGGCTTTTCTTCCAGCTTTCTTGACTCGTGTTTCTTGCTCAATTCTATAGTTACAACAGTTGCAAAGAAGGAAAGTTTTGTGAAGATTTGTCATACGGGTTATTACTTGATTCATTCAATTTTAGAAGAATACTAGATCTTATATCTTTTAATGAGAAGAAAATAAAAGATTCAAGAGTTCTCAAGACTACTAATTCCCCCTCTTGATTTTCGGAAGAAGTGGTTGGAGGCCCTTTAAGCTTCAAATTGTTTTCATAAATCTTGCTAACATATAAGACTGATTTCTCAAATGCGTCAATCTGACTTTTGTCCATCTTGCCAAGGCAATTTAGGGCACTTTTCATTTGCTCTTGTACCAATTCCGTTCTATTAATAAATCACTTTTGAAATGGTCAGTAACTTACTTTCTCTATCATGACCAAGCAGCCATATCTGACAGCAAATGATACTTCTGCTGCTGTCTCGCTTTAAGCTATAGGATCCAACACAAAATGCACAAACTGCCTCCTCTTCTTAATCAAAGACTGCAGTCAAAACAATGGTGAATATTTCCACTCAGCTGATACAGTATTATAGTAATATCACTTAGAATCAGTACAAAATCAAATGACAACTGGACAAAGCATTTAAAATGATGTGAAGGAGATATATGCATCATTTACAGATTGTTGTGATGTAGAACAGCATACGCAATTTTACCAAAAACCAACAAGTCAATGCTGTTATTATCTGTGTTAAATACCTAAGTATAGACACTTGCACTCCAAAGTTAAGTTTCGACATCCAACCTCTTGAAGTGAAGATGTCACTGACACTAACAAAAAGTGAAGCCTCTCTATTCGATTCCCAAGGGCATAAATAATAACCACTTTTTCTTATTAATGCCTCAAAAGGAGAATCACCTCTCTCTAAAGATTCTCTGAGGAGGCTCAGAGTCATCATTTAAACTAAATTATAGTAACAGAAACACGATTTTCTATTCATTACACATTGCATTTTTGCTTGAAGAACATAACCTTAACACCCATACCCGCACTTGTGGATACTTCATAGCCAGATCCATGTATCTGCAAATCAATGGTGGCAAACCTGACACCTAGACATAAATATGGTGCAAGACCTGTACCCATATCCACCTAACATAGTTTTCCCATGTTGTACATGTTTCATTCTGTTTCATTCTCTCTACTAATACAGCACCCATTCACTTAGTATGGCTAACATTTCATGAAAATATATGAGCAAAATTGGAAGTGCATATAAATGAAATGAGAATTTGATCTCAAGATAGCAAATACAAATGGCGCAGAAACTACTAAAAAGATCACAAGCTTAGATCAAAGCATTCAATTTAGGGAAGAAGTCTCCAAAAGGAAGGAAAGAAAAAAGAGGCTTTCCCAGGTATGACATTACCATTTTATACAGCCATCAAATAGATTAGAATCTTCATCTAGATTTTAGCAAACAGAAACAAAGCCACAATGATTTCACAAGATCTTAACTTTCAAGCGATAGTCTGATCTGTAAGATTTAAAATATCAGCAAGTACTGCAAGTTTGAACTACATATGATATTTAAAAGTCCCTCACATTAGCCAAACAAATATTTTCAGGGTAAAATTATTTATAAATTCATTTGGTCTCATCCTATTTTTATGATTAAACTACAAAGAATAACCCCCATTGAATACATATATTTAGTACATCACAACTCTCTCTCTCCCAAATTACAAGTTCTATTAACATCTTTTCAACAACATCGCAATAATGTTTCTACACTTCCTTCGACTTATGTTATTGAAAAGTTCAAGTTTTTAGCAGTAACAATAGAAGAATCCTTTAAAACTTTGGAAAAGAACCTAAAGAGGTGTAAATACTTTTTTCATTTTGTAGGAATTCACGAAGCATCAAGATCAAACAAGAAAAGGGGAATCCTATCCAAAGGGTCTTTTTTGTTTCTCGTGAATTTGATTACAGCATTTCAACTTCTTTATTATGTTTCTTCAACCTCGCAAATCTTCCCCATAATGGACATCATTGCATTACCAGAAAGCACAAAGTAGTTTCACGCAAATTAAAGCTCAACCATACCTCAATTACACTTGCATAATAGAAAGTTGTGAGATCTAGGGACCCCAAAATCGAGTACAATAGGTTTAATGCATAAGATAAGCTACATATGTATCTGTGCAGACGACTTTATCCCTGCATATTCTTTTATTATATAGTAAAGATATATATATATATATATAAAATATAATAGGTCAAAAATATTGTATGGTGACTGTAGTATGTTCGACCAAAAAAAAAGGTCTGACTGTAGTATGTGTGGTGTTTAGGCCGTTTGTTGTGGTGTCTGTTTTGTTTGCTAAGTATCTTGTGAAAGTTACAGATAAATAAGAGGAACAGAAGAAGAGGAAGAGGAGGAGAGCTTGAAGGTTGTGTGAGATATTTGTGTTAGGGTATAAATAAAATTTCATGTGATTTTAACAGAAAACTTTCCAGACCCCTAACTTAATAAAAAACAAGTGGTATAAGTCTCCTTTGTTAAATATTGAAGGGGTCTAGATCAAAAATACCCATTTTCTTTTTTTCTTTTAATTGGTCAGTTTCCTCAGTCACTCCAAGAACAGCAAGATGAGCGTGATCACAGCAGAAAAGCCAACTAGCCACTTATCCAGAGACATAGGCATATCAAGAAATTTAAGACCAGTAAAGTAAAAGAAAATAGCTACAAGCCTAAATATATTCCGTTGCTCAAGCAATCTGCAAGGACAACACCCGTGTAGCGAATACTTGTAGATCTTGCAGAAGTACTCCATACAAGTTTTTCTAATTTCACCCTATTTTAGAAAAAGAGTAAACAAATGTAGATGTTATTTCTGTGAACAATTAGATTGAAACACACAGAGGCCTTTGATACCTGAAGTCAAAATACAAAGAAAGGCAATAGAATCAATATGCAAAGGTTCCCACAATTCAACTCAGCAAAACATGAGTAAGAATCAATCCCCAAACAAAAGCGAAAAGAAAACAAATCTGTAGATCAAAAAATTGCGGACGAGCACCAAAAAGAAGCCTGATGTTCTGATCAATAAGCATATCAAACACAAATAATCTAATGCAGATTCAACCTTCCAACCCATGTAAATTATAGCTCCTAAAAACCATTGAAATCGATAAAATTTGTCATGACTCTAATAAAAGCTTACCGAAGAAATAATCTCTAGCAGAACCCAAAAATTAAAATATGATAAAATTAAGTAACCTTGTAACAACATTAGCCTGAAATTGTTTAAAAATCATCAATGTACATTGAAAAAAAAAAAAAAAAAAGATTAAAAAAGAAAGATCCTTTCAATCTAAGGGCATTTTAGTTATTGCCATCTAAGCTCACTAATATCATTCCTTTGAAAGTCGGCCATATCTTCAAAAGCCAGCATGGTGCACAAAAATCTTGCTATGCACCGACCCATGAAAAGGTCAGACCTGTTTTTGTGTATATGATACAAAGGCTTAACCTTGCATTTTTGCAAGAGGTCGTACGGTTTATGCACATAATTTACAACTTATGTAGAAGAATAACTAAGCAAAGCCAGAAAGTTATGTTCAATTCTTTTCTTTCTGTTTGTAGCATTACAAAGTCAAAATTACCAAATAATTTACTTACAAAAGAACAAGGGAAACAACAAAAATATCACGTTTCAATTCGGTGTGGGAGCTTAACGCAACAGTAAAGTTATCGCCATTTATGAAAATAAGACTGCATTCAAATAGACTAAATTCTGGGTTCGACCCTATGCAGGATCCCGCGCATAACGAGAGCTCGGGCTTCCGTTTTAACACTTTCCAATCCGACCAAGAAATATTGTATCGGGTAATAATTGCAGACTGGGTGTGCAATTAACTCATAGAGGCATTTCGTCAAGCAACTAAAAAACCAAATCTAGTGAAATTAATACATTCATGTAAGACCAAATGTATATGTTCAATACAATAATAATAAATAATATATATTAAATTTAAAGAGACATATCAGTGATATCTTACCTCCAAAGAATCATGCGACTATGCGAGAGAGGACAGAAGCAAATCACCTTATCACCTTTACAACGTCTTCTTTTCTTCACTATTTTCTTTCTCTTTTTTTTTTCTTTTGGGTTTTTCCTACTTCGGGAAGAGTTAATTACCGTAATACCCCGCTAATTGCATTAACCCTTAATATAGAAACACACAAATCTCAAACTTAATTTGTATTCCATCAATATCACTAATCAATTTTAAAATTTAATTTAATTAATCTGTTTTGATGAATAAATAATTTATGATTTTAGATGCCTAGTTAAGCATGTTAAGACTACCTAAAAATAAGGATGAATGAATAAATAACTTATAATTTAGGCTTCTAATTTGAAGACAAAATAAAAGTTTAGATTAAGAAAAATGAAAAACAAATTTATCGTGAAAAAGCTCACAAGAAAAATAAGAAGAACTAACTACATAGAGAATGAGAGTGAAAGAAAAAGAGCAATAAAAATACTTAATTTAGTCCACTATTTTTAATATTTGTCTCAATTTAATCTATATATTTTAAAATGTACCCTTTTAGTCTACTATCTTTATCATTTGTCTTGATTTAGTCCACTATCTTTAATATTTGTCCTAATTTAGTCCATATCTTTCAAAATATACCATTTTAGTCCACTATCTTTATTATTTGTCCCGATTTAGTCCATATTTTGAATCCACTATCTTTGTTATTGTGATCCACGTTAGTCCTTAACCATTTTTTCATCCAAAAATCTGATAGAATAAGCACGTGAGTCATATTTGTAGGGGCAAAATTGTTCGCACACTAAATTTTTTTTTTTGATTTCATAATAAACCCATCGATCAAATGCTTTCAAAACTTTTACCAAAAAAAATTGCTCTCAAACCAACACAGTGCCACAACTTGAACCAAAATAATCAGTGTCAACAACAAATTTTTCAAAAAATTTACAGTGACACAATGCAATATTCAACAAACTAGACTCTTTCAAACAGAATCACAAAAAATTACAGCTCTCTAGACTAACTGTACGATTGAAGAGATGGAAAATTGGACTCGTTTAGACATAATCACGGATATAATGCTAAAAAAGATTATGCATTGTGTTAGTTTGAGAGCAATTTTTTTTTGGTAAAAGTTTTGAAAGCATTTGATCGATGAGTTTATTATGAAATAAAAAAAAAAATTTAGTGTGCGAACAATTTTGTCCCTACAAATACGACTCATGTGCTTATTCTATTAGATTTTTGGATGAAAAAATGGTGGAGGACTAACATGGATCACAATAACAAAGATAGTGGATTAAAATGATACATTTTGAAAGATATTAACTAAATCGTGACAAATGATAAAGATAATTGACTAAAAGGATACATTTTGAAAGATATAGACTAAATCGGGACAAATAATAAAGATAGTGGACTAAAAAGGTACATTTTAAAAGATATGGATTAAATCATGACAAATAATAAAAATAGTGGACTAAATTGGCTATTTACCCAAAAAGGAAAGAAAAAGTTAGGTACTGATTGGTACACTGTAATGGAGTTGAGAATATAATGACATTTTCAACTTTTTTTATTCTCATGCTTGGTACGAAGGAAGGAACTTGAAAATCTTATTTCCAAGGTAATCCCATTCTCCATACATGTGATTAGCCATTCTAGAGTAAACACATGGGATTAGTTCATTCTCATGTGTTTGGAAGTGAACTTATTTCTAAAATGACTAACATACCCTTATAAAAATATAACTTTTATATATAGTTTCTTTTGTAATAATAATAATAATAAAAATAATAATAATAATAATAATAATAATAAAATTAATAATAACAATAAAAATATTAGTAAAATTAAAATTAAAAGAATAATAATAAAAAAATAAAAATAATAATAATAAAAAAAAAAAGAAAAAAAATAATATTATTATTATTATTATTATTATTATTGTCATTATTATAAAAAAAAAAGTAAAACAAAATCATAAAAATAAAATAAAATAAATAATAATAAAATAATAAAAATTTTAAAAATGAAATAAAATAATAATAATAATAAATTAAAATAATAATAATAATAAAAACAAAAACAAAAATAAAATAACAATAATAATAATATTTATAATAATAATAAATTATAATAATAAAAAAATAAAAACAAAATAATAAATAATAATTATTATTATTATTATTATTATTATTATTGTTTGTTATGTTTATGTTGTTTAAGGTTATGTTAATGTTTATTCTTTATTTTAATACTATAATAATAAAAGGGTAATCTTGTCATATTATACAAATCATTCACATTACTACTATTGTATACTGACTACCAAACATGAGTTTGGGATCAATATATTCATTCATAGAGCATATCAAATATGTCATTCCTATTCTCAAATTCATTCCATTAACAATTCTATTTCATTCCTTAACTCATTCAATTCATATGCAAATTCATTCCACTGTACCAATTGCTACTTTAGATGACAGTTTAGTCTTTAAAAGATAACTAACTAATTTGGTGATTTGGAATTATAAATTGTGCCTCTTAAGAAAGGATTTGGTTAAAGTTTAAGTAAATCCAGAAGTTCTAAATCTTGGATTTCTAATTTTTTTACAGTAAATGATCGAAATGGTCCCTAATCTTTGGATTTTGTGATATTTTCATCTTTTATCTACCAAACGTGACAAATTAGTCATTTATCTTTAAATATGCGACGTCGTTAGTCCTTTTAATAAATTTTATCAATTTTTTAACGTAGATTGCATGCACCTGACATGTGATCAATTAGTCCCTTACCTTTCCAAAATCTTATTTAAATTGGTCATGTACCGAGCACATGCGATCCGCATTTAAAAAATTGACAAAATTTGTTAAAAGGACTAACGACATCGCAGATTTAAAGATAGGAGACTAATTTGTAGGGATAACAATGGTTAAGGTTTAAATCAGAAACTGACAGTTATCCACCCAATAAAAATCTAATAACAAAAAGCGATGGGGTATCTATTAGGATTTGGTTTTTATAAGAAGTAACTGATGAGTAAACCGATAGGTTTTGATTTTAGACGCTTAAAAAAATGAAACTCAAAACCCGATTATTAATTTAATAAAAAAATTAATATATATATATATATATATATATATATATATATATATATATATATGTATACACTTAAAATAATTGAAAACTAACTAAATTGGTAATTAAAATAATAAAAATTTGAACTAAAATCAATTAAAAAAAAGTGGACTAAGCTTAATTAAAAGAGATGGGCTAAGCCCATTAAATCAATACTTATAATCTTAAGGATTGTCAATAAATTTTTTTTTTCTATAACTTCTTGATTTATTTTTTTGCTCATAAAATCATAATCTAATTTATTTCAAATTTTATCATTGGCTTGAATTCTTTTTATTTTTGGTTTCTTTTCATTTAAATTAATTTCTCTTACATTTTTTTAGGTTTTTTATTTAAACTAATTTTTTCTTTTAATCAAATGATTACGGTTATGGTTAACCATAGTTTTTTGAATCCTTAATCGTTCTGGTTATAGTTAGTGGTTTTTAAATCCATTAGGTTTTGGTTTTGATTATGGTTATGGTTATAGGTTTGCTAAATAGTTTCGGTTACGATTTTTTCATTTTTTACGGTTATCTGAACCATTGTCATTCCTACTAATTTGTCATGTTTTGTAGATAAGGGACAAAAATGTTATAGAGCCTAAAGATAGGGGGCCATTTCGGTCATTTATCTAATTTTTTAAAGAGGTGCTTTCAAATCCAAAAAGTTGAATTTACAAATAAATTTCACAAAATTCTGTGAAATTTATTTATTCCAAACAAGACTTAAGAAATTTGAAAATCCCGAAATCCATTTTTCTAAATTCAAACCATAAATTGAAGGATAAATTAGGTGAGATAAGTCATGGTGGAAGGAGTAACGGCTCTTGCTTTTGTTGGTCATTGAAGATTAAGGGAGTTGGATGACCTCCCATACCTATTCACTCCTCATATTAGTTTGGCAAAATTAAATTCATAAATACTAATATTATAAATCATTTGCCCAATTTTATGACTTTTGACGATAATAAGTTCACAATAAAAATAACAAGTTAACTTTGTAAATCTTAATATGTGTTTTATATGCTTAATGAAGTAAAGATTGAACTCCTTAACTCGTGTTTGGTCAATTGTTTCAGTGAAAGGCTCAAGAAAGTGATTAGCCTACCTCTTGGAGCTTACACGATATCTTACTTATTTATACCTAGATTCTATTTCATAGCTCTAAAAGTTTCTTGTTGTGTAATCGAAAAAAGAAAGAAGAGAAAAAAAATAGAGTTTTATGGTGCGTTTTCTTATAAAATAATTTTAAAAACGAGCCTTTTGCTTTGCATACTTCTTAAATTTATGTGTTTTAACTCATTTTGAAAAAGCCTATCATTTGGAAATATGATTAAGCCATTGATTTTGCTTCAAAAGTGTTTTCTGAATATTCAAAAAAGCTTTTATAGTTTTCAAAATGATTTTTAAACAAAATCATATATTGTTTTGTAGAGGAAGTTAGCGGAAGAAGTGCCCCTTAGTCTACTCGATGAATTGTTACAGCCAGTAGGAAACTTGGCCACTTGGAGCAACTACCAACAGGTTGTATACTAGTGGAAGAAGCTGCCAAAACAAGTAACCGATGAGTACAAGTAAATGATTTTTATACGTCCTGTTTAGCAGAAAGACGGATATTCTTTACTCATTATCAGACAATCACTTATTCACAAACTTCGTGTGGGCTAATAGTTTTTATTTCCCATCTCATGGAAAACCCTCCCCCTCTAGGGGTATTTTATAATTGACCTTCTCACTACATTCTTACGGGAGGTACATAAATTAATTAAACAAATGCAAGGTTAAGATTAATGATAAAGATTATAAGGTTAACTCTAACCGTTTTTTTATTTTATTTTTCTATATTTAAGGGATTTGAAACATCTCCCTACATTTAGGAGTCTTTGGTTTCAGTTTCATTTCAATAACTCTCCTATTTTTAGTTAATCCCTTTATTTTAATAAATTCTTTTTTCAGTTTCATTCTAACAAATTCCATATTTTAAGGATTCCTTATTTACATTTTACTTCAATATTTTTTATTATTTTAATTATTTTATTTGTATTTGTTCGTTGTTCTTGATGATATTTTATTTTTAATGACTAATATTATTTTTACTTAATTTTATTTTTTTAATTTAAAACTTTTTTCAATAATTTTATATTTTTTATTTATATTTATTCATTGATGATGTGGCATGGAAAATTGGGATAAAGAAATTGGGTCAAAAATAATAAATATTAGGCTAAAGTAATAGGCCATGCCAGAGGCCCAAGATGCTCGGTCCAATGCGGCCCAAGCCAAGCCAAAAAGGGGCATTGACCCATTCAAACAAGTGTCCACCAACTACCCCAAAGATCATAGGCCACGATTCACTCCACAAAACAGGAATCAATATCCCCACTAATGTGCAATCACATTCCACAAAATTGGAGCTCCCTCTAGTGGGTATAAGCCTCCTCATGCTACTATAAATACACGAGTCCACTAGCTCAAAAGGATAATTGATTTTTGCTCTCTACTTGCTATTTACTAGTTTTATTTATACGAGCACTCTTTGGTCCTCTTACTGACTTAGGCATCGGAAGAGGACTCCAAGCCCAAAACTTGGATCCTTTGTTTTGCAGGTTCGGATATCGAGCTGTGGAATTCATGCCCGATTTGCTATTCAAACCCAGTCAGGTTAACTGTCCTCAACAATTGCTATAATATTATTCTATTTTATGAGTCCATCAATAAATAAACATTAAAAATTAGTATAATAGAATTAACAAATAAATAGTTCAATAATAAACTTTAATTGAAATTATAGCTAAAACATGGGAGATCTAATAGAGGATCAGTTCTCTCAACTTTGGGGGATTTGATTTTCAATTTAAAGATCCCCTAAAACATAGAGGATCTAATAGGGGAGCTGTTAGAGTAATTAAGTACCAGTAACTTCTAAATATAGGGAATTTTGATTATTAGTAGAGCTATTGGAGAGGGTCTAATGATTTAAATATAAAGGAATAAAACACTAGACAAAGTTTGATTAAAAGCTAGAGCCAAAAAGAAAGATGTCCAGCAAGAGCTTTGTAATTGCTCTATTAATCAAGAAACTGCTCGTAAGGAAGTTAACTTGTGCAACATTATACATGAATAGCATTAGTTATCACACTGAATTTAGAATATTTGTCAGTATCCTGCTATTGTTCGTCAAGATAATTTCCAATAAATATAATTGTGTTGAAGAATTATTATAAGAAATAATCAAAGAGCGTATTAACTTTTAGAGAACTTTAACAATAGAGTCCCGGTTACTATTGGCAGGTAAACACCCATAAATATAAAAAGAATTACACATTAATTTTTAATGTATCTAACTATTCCATGATGTTTCCTTTTTTGGTAGGCCAAGTTGGCAGGTCGAGTCTAGACCGGGTCGAATCTATACTTATATCAATTATGATTTTAACTTATACTTCAAATTAATCTCAATTTCCCAAGATCCAAGAACAAAAGAAAACAAATCCCAAGTCTACAAGAGAGTACGAGGCTGAGATGTGTGAAGGGGGATGAAAAAAAAGGAGGCAGAGGACAAAATCGAGACTGATGCAGAAGTAGGAGATTGTTGGGGAAGAGACGGATAGATCGAATTTTACAGTGACACTTTAATGATGGCGAAACAGGGGAATACGAAAAGATCTCCCAAGCCCACTTGCATGGTGACTGTAGATGTAAATTTTAAACTCGCTCCTAACATCGTAACACCAGCCATACTAACTTTGTGTCGACACTAGAGACATCGGTAATCTCAAATCCATTCCTTTCCCCACTATTTATTGGCTCGATTTCGTAGGAAACTCTTCATTTTTTCCTGCTTTTGGTAGTCTAAAATCAAATCCATTTTAGCTAAGAACTTATTCAATATGACCTCTTTAAATTAATAGTGTTAAAACCACTTAAATTCTCTATTAATTTAACGATATATCAATTTATCAATAAAACAATAATTATTAATTTATAAATATAGACACGCCATTAATGAATTGAGGATTGTAATTAATGAGTTGAGAGTATTATCAAAAAATAGATATCCACTACCTATTGAATTTGCTAGGTAAAAATGACATCAATACAAATGTTTTAAGCGCAGATGAGATAATTAATAACATGATAAGACAGTTCTCAAAATGAAACTAAAGTTAAAACTAATGATGATGCACAACCTTTAAAATTGGAGTCACACAAGGAAACACTCTAAAAATATCAATGACGCTCCAAAACTTGTTGTAATATGAGAAAGTAACCACAGGACGTTTAGGCACATTACGGACAATTAAAGAAGAAATTCAACTGGATTTGTAGTTCAACAACACACAAGCTACTGTTAATTCATATTTTGAAAAAACTTTATAGTCAATTTATTATGTAATTTTTAACTACATATTAATTTATAAAATATTTAGGTCTATAATATACCAACAAAAAAAAATTTAAATATATTATCATATAATTTTATCGAAATTATTATATTTTTACACTAATCTCAAGTCTGGATCAAACAATTTTATTATTTAAAAAAGATTATTAATTTAGTGAATATTAATTTAAAGAAGTTTTACTGTACTAACCAAAAAACCATGTACCGCTCAAAAGAATTTATTCCAGTAAAATGAGAACTATCTCTCACACACCCATCATGGGGAAAGAGAAACATCCGAAATCCCACGAAACAAGAAGAATTTGAACAAACTCAATAACACAAGGAAATGAACAACAACAACAAATTGATACTCATGATGAAGGGAAATAGACACCTCAGAATATAAATTCATGCAAATGGATACGGAAATATACACCTCAAATTATAAATTTATGCAAATGGGATATGTAAAAGTAAGGAAACTAAAAGCTATAGCTATTGTACATGCCACATCTTTATCAAAAAGTGCGTGTGCTATTATATACAAGTTAATTCCAGTCTTGCATATAAACGTATTTAGCATCTCAAGAAGAACAAGACAGCATGCACACACCCGGACGATAAGCCCAAGCTGGGGGTAAACGTGCATATTTCTCCATTCCTGGTTGCTCGTCGTATGGACGTTCCATAACCTTCAATAGCCGGCGTACCTCTTCAAAGTCGCCTTGTTCAGCTGCATCTATGGCACTTTGGCACAAATAGTTTCTCAGGATATACTTCGGATTTACAGAATTCATCGAGGCCTTCCTCTGTTCATCAGAAATTCCACTAGCAGAGAGCTGCAGAAAAACACAGGAGAGTAGCCGTAAGCACTACATAGACATTTGGTAGGACACCCTTAAACATAAGTGCAGCAAACTGATGATTAAAGGCAGAATAAAATTTAAACAACTACATTTCTGGCTGTCCATCAAAATGGTAGAGAAAACAGATAGCATGACTTCTTTCATACATAGATCCCACAACTTATAATTGGAATGAACAGAACTAGAAACAATATGAAAGGAAATTACTATTGTTTTCAATCACCCACGCCCAACAATTTCACATTTAGACAACTGATAATTGCTAAGCATACTAAACGCAACATGAAGTTGCATACAATTAGTCACAAAACGATGAGATGATAGTCCCCACATAAGAAAGCTATAACCGGATTTAAGATCAATATAGGCAATCAGAAGTATCCAAATTTAGAACATGATACAGCGCCACATGCATGTCAGATACAAATTTTTTTGTTCATGGGGAGAAAAGAGAGTAATGAAGACCACTTTAAGTCACAAGAAGAAAAGATTTAAGAGTCACACTCAGAACTATTAACTTTTCCAAATGTTTTTCCTTCAGTTATTTTGGTTTATTTTTATATTCATATTTTTTATATTAGTTTTTTTTCTTTCTTCAGTCTAGGTCAACATGTGAGGAAGCCAGCATTTTGCCTTCCCAAGTTAGGATGAGGTTTGAAGGTCTTACTCTAACCCACCATTCATCGTACCCAGAAGGAAAGCTTTGGATACATTTCTTTTCTTTCTTCCAGTTGGAGGCAGTGAACATTTTTTCCCTATGCTTGATTTTTTTCAGGAGTCTCTGTGTGAATTATACAGGTCAACCTTTTTCTCTCTCTTCCTACTCAAGGCAGTAATAAAGCACCTTCAGAGACGTACTCCCGCAAGAGGAAGCTGGTTCTATACGATAAACCCCTGTTGATAGCAGCTGTATGCTAGTAGGCTTCTTCTAGTCTTCATCCAATCTTTCACTGTCACGAACTATGTTTAAAGATATTATGGGAAACAGGGCTCAGTGTGGACGACTAATGGGCCAGTGAACTGGGAGTAGATGAATAGGGGGATACTGAGGTAAATCTAGGGTCTGCATGTAGGAATGAATTGTCTGATGAACTAAGAAGAAAACCAAACCAAACAAAATCAAACCAAGTTTATCCCAGTAGGTGAGATCAACTATATAGTTCTGACAACGCCACTCATTCTTATGAGAGCCTTCGCCTTCATATGGATTTGTAACTAAGAAGAAAAGTAAAAAAAAGAAATGTTCTAGCCCTCACACCGACAAGAAGTAGGATGTATCACAAATTACAGAAAACCTTTTTCATGCATTCTAGTTTGTTAAAATAAGTCGATGCATTATGTTTTATACTAGGAAGGACTTGGAGATTCAGAATGCTCTGATCAACAAGAAAGCATTGGTGCACAATTTTCGATTCATGACAACTACTATGTTTAAACTAAACCCTAAAATCTGGTTCATGATACAATATACAAGGAGAAAATAAGAAGTCCAGCAGACCTCCAATAAAAGTTAAAACATAAAATGGCCAGCTACACCTTAGCCTAACAAGGAAATGACCACACTCCACCCTTAGCCTAACAACGAGAAATAAGGAGAACAAATTCATTACTAGGCTCTGTTTGTTTGCCGTAAAATATTTTCCTAGAAAATGTTTTTCTAATTTTCCGGTATCTGGTAACACCGGTAATTGGTCAACCAGAAAATATTTTCCAGTCAAAGGAAAATATTTTCATATCCTCTCCACTCCACTCCACCCAACCTCACCCCACTCCCCGCCCCCCCATCCCAGTTAGTTTGGGACTTAAAAAGTGACCACGAGTATTTTGGGCAGGTTTAATTAAAAATGGATAGAAGCCAGAGAAAGCTTGACATCAAAGAATGAGGAGAAAACGAGTTTAGACGCCTAATTTCACTGCTATCCGAAGACTAGTTTGCCTCCAACCTTCACTAAACATCAAAAGCTCCCTAGAAAATGTTAAACTTGAATCCTATTATTCAAAGACAAACACTTGAAAAGACTACGTCATTGTTTGCAGGTTGACAAATTAGGATCCTAACCACTCATGACCTAAATCTTTTAAAAACACTGATACAATTTGGAAACCTGACTCTAGACTCTTCTATAACAACTAGGATCTCGACCATAACTTAGACAATTAATTCTTCATTGGGGGCCGGCTCAGATGACTTATACCCTTTTTTTCTTCAAAATCATAATTAAAAGAAATCTTATCCCACTAAGTATGGTCACCTATATGGATATGGGTGATCTCACTCAATCTTATTAAGGGCCATATTTATTAAACGCCATCTCCATTGTTAACTCCAATAAAAATGATGTCATCTGAGAGTCTTTCTCAACTCCTCATAAGTCTCCTTCTACTCTTCATATAGAGTGGCACCTCCAAGCCTTCACAACTTTCCACAAGTTTCCTGCTCAAAATCCACATCATCTCAAGCGTTAGGCTTCATCTTTGCAATATTCTCATCTCAACCACTAAACTGCCTACCTCTAATCCATATAGCAACGTGGGGCTTATGTTAACTTATCACACTTCATTTTTAACTGAAGAGGTATTTTCAAGTTGCACAATACGTGTGATGCCTATCCCGTCATCTTGTTGAACCATCTAACTAATACATTTCTCCACTTCATTTATCCTACCTCCTTTTGATAACTAACAGTAGCAATAAATCCTGTCTTGTTAGACCATGTACGTTAGGTATCAAAGATATTTCTTTAATATTTCTTTTCATATCATTTACTTCTACCACACTTGGTGTCCAACTCTGGATGTATTTCTTTAGACTCATCTACAAATACAATGACAATTGTGAGATTCGCCGCACCTCATCCTCAATGTGTCAAGTAAACTAGTCCATCACTTTTGTGTTTTTGAGAGGGAAGGAGGAGGAGGGGTGGGGGGGTGGGGGGTAGGGGGTGGGGAGAGGTAGACCTATTGTGATAAGAAACATGTTAGTCTCCCATTATTCATCCTTATATTGATCACAACTTTGTCACACGTCTCTTTATCTTCCAATTATATACTATAAGTTTTTATCTAAAAACTCTCCAAGCGACCACCATAGGTATCAGTCCTATGCTTTTCCAAAGTCTATAGGCACCATGTAATCAATCCTCACTATCCTATATAGAAGAATAACTTGAATTTTTTGATCTCCCTAGAATTAGATCAAATTGATTCTCAAAAACATTTGTATTTCTCCTTCACCTCTTTCAATCACCCTTTTCCCATATAAGTTCATAGTATGCTCATCAACTTCATCTGATTGATAAGTATCAAAATACTGTTCCCCCTATTGTTCCACCATGCATCAAACACCTTCTATAAGAACCACATTAAAAGCCTTGTCAGCCAAGTTATGCTCTCCTCACTCTTTAAACCTGTTGGAAAAAATATCTTTCTTGTAATTAGTAGCTTCTATACAAGTTACTTTCCTAATCCAGTGATTCAATTAGGCTATGATTATGAGCTTGATTTATGTAGTTTAGGCAATAATCAAGATTAGGCAACACTCAAGTTAGTTTCCTTATTAGACTAGATTTCAGGTTTCCTTATTGGACTAGATTCCTAATTAGTCTAGTTATGAGGCCTATAAATAGGCACTCTCATATTGTATTTAAAAACACAAACATTTCATCATGTAGTCATTATCTTTGCCCCCGCTTAATGTCTTCAATTTACATATATTTTATCCCCATGCTTTCTCTTTTCTTTTTCTTTCAACATGGAATTAGAGCCTGGTATAAAGACTGGGCATGTCTTGAAGAGGCAGTTGTTTGTTTCCTTTAGAATACTTTAAACTCCCAACTATATCAAAGTTGGTTTTGTTGCGTTGAGTTCAATTTTGAAGGAATTTGACTTGGTTAGAGATTTGTCTTTGTTGTGTAAGGCATCACATTACTATGACCTACAAACCTGTATTAGTAGCATTTTGATCTTTGTTTTGATCTTCAATACGATGGTGTCCGCAATGCTTTTGTTAATCGTATAGTTTCTAATTTGTTGTCAATGTTGGCAATGACTTCAAGACACCTTCGCATTTTCCCTACTTGAGTTTAACGGGGCGAATATCTCCTTTTTTCGTTCTCTTCCAATTAAAGACGGCCTTTAAGATCCATCACCGAACCGCCGATATATTCTTTGTTGTTGGGTTCATGGGCAAGTTTTCTTTGGCTTGCGGATTACCATCTCCAATCATCCTTCACTTATCGAAAGCTTTTCTTCGCTGCATCATTCTTCTTACTAGAAGACGTGATGTTGCTTCCATTCAGTGTTGAATGGTGGTTTTGTTACAATTTGCAATATGTTGTAGTAACTTCGCCGCTGCCGTTGTAAATTTCTTTTTAGCTTTCTCTGTTTCTCTAGTTCTTGGTTTAGACCATTTGCTTTATCTATTGTTTCTGTTTCTTGTTCATCATTTAGCCACCATCGTTTATTTCGATGTTCTTCATGGCTTTCTTTTCACCGGCCTTCATTGTCGACGGCCACCGTTGTTTCTAGTCTACATTACCAAAAAGCTTTCTTCAGTCCTTTATTGGCCCTATTTGCAAGTCCTTTCTCAATTCTTAACTGGCCTTTATTGCCAAGATTTTTGTGTAGGAAGGAGTAGCAAAGTAGCTCTTAAAGCGAAATATATCTTTTTTAAACCCTAGGGTATACAACCACTTATAGAAACTATCACCACTTAAACCACCCAAAAAAAAAATTGCAGAGATATATAGAAACTGCTCTACAACCTCTTGCGCTTGTCTTGCTAGTGCCAGATTTTTTAAAATCAGAGATAATTTGGACTTGACTCTATTCCACACAAATCTCGTCATGTTAAGGGTCCAAGCATTTGGAATTTTACCTTCCAACTAATTATTGGTGCAAAGCAACATGATGCTCAAATCGGTAGAGGAAAATAAAACCAAATCTAAAAAACGAAGATTCAGATCTGTGTGAAGGAGGTGCTGCTATTGTTGTTGTTTGAAGCTTCTTGTTGTTGGGTTAAAGATGATCAAAGTAGAAAACAAAACCATAAAATAAAAAAAAATAAAAAAAAAGCGAAGAAATAAAAGAGCTTTGAATCTTTGCTCGTTGGAGATCACCGGCGCATCAAAAAAAAATTAAATAGAGACACCATCATTTGAACAGCCAACGCAAGGAGAAGACGTTGGTGGCAGCCGTTCAAGCCACCGTTGTCAGAGAACACGAGATGTTGCCAGGTCTGAGTTTTGGGTTGAAGAGAGATTATGTGCTTCACGTTGTATGTTGTGGTGGTAAAGCCTAGCTAATCTAGGTCGTTTTATTTTGAGGAAGATCTGATATGAGGTGGTTCTGATCCAATTTGGCACAGTGCATGGGATTATAGTGCGCCTAATGCTTTGATTGGCCAATAGAAGGGTGCTGGTCTTGTGGTGTGTGTTGCTGGAGGATTTGGTGAGCTCACTTTGACCAGGATATTTGACTGCATTGACCGGACCTTGAATAACCTTTGACTGAGTTGACCAAGGGTGTTCTTAAGGTGCGGGTGTCTTGAATCAGATTTTCCAGTCTGTTTCACTAAATTCCATGCAGATTGTTGAGCTTGGCGAATCACTAACCTACAGGAAGTAACTAAGAGTTGAGGACGCTTACACAACATCAACACATTCAAGTTTCTGACTCCTCCCACGACATTCCTTTGAGGCATTATTGTTGTGGATTTATCACCTTTTTCTTCACCTTCCCTCAACACTTCCTGTGATGCTGATTTCGTGGTGTTGTGGTTGATCATAACTCCATTATTGGCTATCTTATGCTTTTCATGTGATTTCAAAAAAGTCAGAAGCCTAGTGATGCTTCGCATATTCTTGTGGAGTCCGATTATCACGCCTACCACTAATGTCCATGCTTCAACATCTTTTGTTCCAAACTTTAGTTGTTTTCCCTATCAGCACCTTTATTTTTATTTTTTTTGGGGGGTTTGGGTGGGGATGGGGGTGGGGGTAAGGTGGGGGGGAGGGGGGGGGGGGGGGGGGGGGGGGGGACGGTGTTGGGAAAAATATCTTTCTTGTAATTAGTAGCTTCTATATAAGTTATTGTAATTAGTAGAATCTATATAAGTTACTTTCCTAATCTAATGATTCAATTAGGCTATGACTATGAATTTGATTGGTGTAGTTTAAGCAATTGTCTAGATTAGGTAATACTCAAGTTAGTTTCCTTATTAGACTAGATAGATTTCAGGTTTCCTTATTGGACTATGTTCCTAATTAGTCTAGTTATGAGGCCTATAAATAAGCACTCTCGTATTGTATTTAAAAACACTAAAATCTCATCATGTAGTCATTATCTTTCCCTCTCTTCTAAAGCCACTGTTAGTGGGCTCCTAACGTCTTCAATATACATACTTTTTTTCCTATGTTTTCTCTTTTCTTTTTCTTTCAACAAAACCTTTCAACCTCAATAGCAATGCAATCCAATCAGACAACATTCTTCATTCCATTTGACATCTCTTTAACCTCCTTTTTCCAAATTTGCCAATAGAACATACAGCGCAAGTCCTATTCCAAACTAGCTGCGAGCTATGACATGATTGACTTAAGCACCAATTTATGGAAATATATTTCATCCTCTTTGATGGGCACCCTCTCATCGCAATTATTAACTCTTCTTTAAATCAGTCTTTTCCTTCACTTTAGGGCAATGTATAAAAAGGCCTAAGCGCACTGAAGCGCTAAGGGGTCCTAGTGCCTAGGCACAAGGCGTGCGCCTTAACGAAATGAGGTGTATTTCTTATATTATGAAAAATAAGCTATGAGATCAAAGAAGACATATATATACAACAAAAGGCATTACATTATAGATCATCAACATTATCTAAGCATCATGACTAGATGTTTTTGTCTTCTTTTTCTTCTTCTATTGTTTCTTATTCTGTCTTCTTTTTCTATTTTTGGGGTTTGACTTAGAAATATCTAGAAGTCAAGGAATAATCAAGTACTTTGCACACATACTATCAAATAAAAAAGAAAATTTATTGAAAAAATAAATAAATATACAAAGGCGCAGCAAGGCGCGCCTTGCTGAAATCACCTCGCCTTAGCCTGTTAAGGCGCTGAGGGTGCACCTTGCCTCTAAGGCGCGCCTTTTAATACACTGCTTTAGGGAGCTTGAAAACTTACTTTTTGATACCTCTGCGCTGGTTTCTTTGTCCTTTAACCCCCATGCCCCTTCTATAGCCATTTCCTCTACCTCAGTGTAAGTTTTGATATATAGGGCAGAGTGAAGATCTAAGGGTAGTGATTAAGTTTGAGAAGGTGGTCTAAGTCTCTTTTAGTGGAGTACCTCTGAAATAAGAAGGCTACTGAGTTCTTGAATGGAGATAGGGTAGGGTCCAGTTCTGATAGAGGTCCTGAAAGCTTCATATTCATAGGGCAGGCCTCTTAGAGTGTATAGAAGAACTAGGTCTTCATCTAAGATAATTTATGTTGCTGTTGCAAGGCTATTAGAGATCGTCTTCATCCTGTCTAGGTAGGACTACATAGTCTGAGTTCCTTTACTGATGGTTTGAAGTTCTTCCTTGAGTTGATGAATATGACATCTACTCAAGGAACTAAACATAGTGGCTAAGGTGGTCCAAATAGAAGTAGCAATTGGAAGATGTAGCACCTGAGAAAGGACTGAAGGTGTCATGGAAGCAAAAAGACAAGACTTCAGTTGTTGATTCATAAGAGACCATGTAGTTTATGCAGGATTGGCCATTGTTGAGCCTTCTGAGGTGGTGATTTATAGTTCAGGTGATGGAGTATGGCCAGAAACACGATCATACAGTTGATGACCTTGAAGAGCCACCTGAACTTGAACCTTCCACAACACATAGTTTGAGTTGTCTAATTTGATCTGGAGTAGATTATTCAGATTTTGTGTAAGCTGTCTGAGACCTATAGGAAGATCTGAAGAAGATGCAGTAGCCATAGATGAGGAGGATGAGGAATTTGATGAGGTGAAAGCCATAGCTAGGGAAGATGATGTTGAGGCCATGAGCAATCAAACAACAATTAACTAGATGCAGAAAAGGAAGAATAGACTGCTAAGGAGAAGAGTAAAGCAGCTTCTGAGCTGTTTTAGTGGAGGATTAGAGAGATTGCAAACCCTAGGGTTTTGTAGTGTAGAGAAAGGCTAATTTGTGCCTCGCGAAGCTTCAAGGAGCTGCAATAATGGTGTCGCAGCTGAAGATTTGAAGAAAACAGCTTGAGTCAAGCTTTTTTTGAGAAAAATTTGAAGCTTTAATGGCGGCAGGACCTTCTAGCTCTTGATACCATGAAAGAAGAGAGTTGAGAGAAAATTGTGTGATCTTCATTGATTAGCTTGAGTTTACGTGAGTGTATCCTATTTATAGATACAGGGCTATAGTCAGGTAGTTATCTGCCTTGTGCTACAAGATAGTTAGGAGCTCTAACTAACTCTGCCAGTTGTACATAGCTGGCAGAGAATCTACTGCTATTCTTACTACAATAAGCACCTGTGCTCAGCTTTAACTAAGCTATCTTATCACTTTTCTACCAAAAAAAAAAACATAATTTTCAAAAAAGTCATAAGAGATCCTAATAATCAACTCCTGCTTTTTGAAACAAATTCATACATGTCCAAAATAAATTTGAGTAGAAACATGTGCCATATAAAGCCATTATTTTTTGTTCTTTTTGTGCAAGCAAGCATATCGCAACACATTTGATTACATGTTACCGTATAATAACAGTAGCTTTGAATAATTTCCCTTTCACTTACTCTTTGTACCAAGTCTCTCACTACAAGTTGTAACCATCCGTCAATGGTGTCTACTTTCTTTGAAAAGCCTTTCTATGCATAACATTCAAGAACTATGCCACTCCAACCCCTTATAGTATTAACATTTTGTTTCCCGTGTAAGCCTTCTAAAGCAACATTCTTTTTGGATTGGGGAGAATTGGGAAAGGGGAATAATAAAGAAAATGCATAGGAGAGAGATTAGCTTAATCCCTCCTATTGCCCAAATCTCAATCTCCCCAATTTGGAGTCAAAATGGAGGAATAGATACATATTTTTTGTGTTGATTATTATATCCTTCTCTTTTATATTACTTACAAATTTGCATTGACTATTATATCCTTGTCCTTTATATTAGTTAAAACTACGCCAACACTTTAAACCCCAAACCCTTTTTTCGAGAAGTCCCAAACCCTGTTATTGGAAAAGGGTGATTGCGTTAACTTGTATGTAAAATATATCCCTCTATTTCATTTCCTTTCTAATCGCAAAAAAGGAAACTCATAATCTTTCATGATCCTTCCCTTTATAATCTTTTCCAATCCAAATAAGATTTATTCCTTCCCTTTCCTTTCCTTTATACTTTCCCTCCTGAATCCAAACGAGGTGCAAGAGTTAAACCTTTCGACTACTATGCATCACATTCAAATGAGAAGAATTTCTGTCACACCAATCCTTAGGTGGTCACACTGGCATTTTGTCTGCCCCGTACCCTAGTAAGAGTTTTACTGTTATTCTTGCACCAGATTACAGAAAACTCGACATAGACCAATTTTATCTCAAAATCCAAGAACTCAAACACTCCATGCTTTGTCCAATCTCATGTCCAGTAAAGTACAACCCACACAATCCATGTTCCCTTCTCCATATCCCTCTCGCACCAGATTATAGAAGACTCTTGACGCAGATCACTTCATCTCAAAATTCAAGAGATCAACAGTCTAAGCTCTGTCAAAACAGGTTTCCCATAAGGTATAAGCCCATGACAGCACATGCCCCCTTCTTTGACATCATTGTTGTACGGACCTTTATCCCAATTTCAAAGGACCTATTTTGATGTGTATTTGTGATGCAGGATTTCTAGGGTCAGCACTATCTTAGCTCTCTGTCATGAATATGAGAACTAGATTCACCAATATTTGTACAAAGCTGGAGTAACAGGGACTATAAGAAAATACAGGCACTTACCCCAAAACCAGCTACTGCTTGACTGAGCTGATAATTAAGATCAAACATGTATTCAAGAGGAAACATTAGAAAAAAATATGGCGACAGGGAACAGGCGTAGGTGATCACTTCCTGGAATTTAAACATCACACAAAAATGCATCACAAATGACAAATCTAAGTAAAAGCTGGAGGGTGTTTCTCCATGGCCTAATTCCACAAATAGTGCTGGTACATCAGTACTTACGGAGGAGAAAGCTTTGAAGCCCATGAAAGAATAAGCCACCCGCCGCTTACCATTGTTGACCCTCTGACTGACTATATCAGTTTTTTCAATCTCTACACTCCAAACTCTCAGGGTTAATAGTGTAAGAACTCTACCATACATCTAACTAATAGACATCTTTAGCCGTGAGTCCATTATGTTACACTTAGGTCAAACGATATCTGAGAATTTCAAGAAAGTAAAACTCCAGTCCAAATTTCCTAAATTTGATAACCTGAGCTAACACAAAAGCATATTATTAGTTCAGCTAGTAATTCCTAATTCTAGTTTCTAGTTTCTCAGCTATTGTCTGACCAAATAAAGTGCAAAACTTATCAAATAAAACAAAGGAGAAAAACTCTTTAGTCTGAACTGACGAGGGAAGCAGATAGAAGCGGAGGCTGTTAATTTAACAGGTAGTGGTTGCAGTAACTTTTAGTATGTTTACACAAGAAACCCTCCATATTCAATTCAGCAGCTGCAATTCTTTTGCCTAGGAAATACAAATCTCAGGTAGTTCTGCAGAAAATTGCAGCATAATATGGTCATTGAGATTCAAGTATACATTTAGGTTTCCATGTTAAAGGTTGATATACTAGTAGCATAGTCAAAAGTCTGTTTTCAAATTTTTGGTTTACAATTTTACTCAGTCATCACAAAGCTCTTTGCGCATAAATCTTGTTCATGATTTCCAAAGACTGATCAGGTTGGATACATTTGTTTTGTTTAGGACATCATCTCCCGGCTGTATTCATTAGAAGGGTAGTTGTTCATAGTCCAAAGCCTGAAACATTGTCCTTTTATATATGTGTAACTTCTTCTAGCTATAAGGCGGACGAATGAAAAAACTGTTTATATTCAAGAGACATTCATCGTGAGAGAGCCTAATATTTGATGAAATTTCATTATGCAGTTTATTCAAAAGGATTTCTAAGCAAGACTTCTAGACCTTCTCTTTCTCTTCAATGCACAAAATCCATGGTTAGCACAATTGAGAGCCTAATATCCATCCAAGCCGTCCCTCTCATTTTATGGAATATAATAACTGTCCATCTTAACTTCAGCCCAACAGAATACCTAGTGTGTTAATATCAGAATCTTTAATAACCACCAATAAAAATTCTGGCACGTTATGGCTTCCTAAATTACTATTAACTTTTTTCTCAGACAACACATGTTCGAATCATTCTCCACAGACTATCAGACTTCAAAGAAGTCTCTGATATTGAAAGCATAAATTCCAGTTTACCTCCTGTATGTAGGATTGTATCCAGCTGGTCCATGCTTCCTTGCGTTCCTTGCCAATGTCCAACAATACAGCCTTTAGCGGAGTCAATAATTCATCTTCTGGAATGTTAGGATCAGCTTTGATATTTGAAAGCAGTCGAAAAAAATTTGTGTAATCAACTTTATCGACAGCCATATTGTTAAGAAGTTTGCTGATCAACTGTTTAATATACTTTGGCAGACCAAGTTTTCTGGTCATTATGGCCTGATACTCGTCCATAAATTTGGTCCCATATCTACAACAAATAAATGGAACAAAAAAAATTAAAAACGATCCAACAATTAGAGAAGTTAACAAAGTTACGCCAACATACCTTTCCATTGCATAATTTGCCTCCTTCTCATTTATCAACTGAGCAGCAGACAGTGCAGCAGAAAATTGTGCAATATTCCACAAGCCAATATCAGGTTGATTAGCAAAACAGTATCTTCTCCCTGGAAGATCTGTGGTATTTGGTGTAAAACTAGGATCAAAAGCATCGAGAAAACCAAAAGGACCATAATCAATTGTGAGCCCCAACACACTCATGTTATCAGTATTAAGCACTCCATGTGTGAAACCAACACCCTGCCAGCGTGCAATCAAGGAAGCGGTATGCTCAGCAACTTCCACTGCCCAAGCTGATTTATCCAAAATTCAACACCATAAAGAGAAAAATCAATGTGCATGTCAAAAAATGTGAAAAAAATACAATGTTAATGCTTTTCCAAGTCCATCCAATAATATATAAAAAAGAAAGGAATCTCTCCCTAAAGATGGTAGACAAGAGTGGAGTTAGAAATTTTCCTGTTAGGGATAGTTCAAGAGCTAGACAACTCTTCTATATCATAACTTCTAAGACACATATGAATACATACTGGGTTAGGTAGAAGCATATACAAGAGACACAGAGAGAGAGCACATGAGGGGCATAATTTTTTAAATAAATCTAACTTGAGATATACTAAATACATGGGGTTATTCAAATTTAAGTTTCCTGCATCATCAGATCTTGAAAGGGAAGAAAAAGGAAAAGAAAAGATAGGCTATTCTTGGTTCAAAAAGGTGACGAAAAAGGGAGCGGAAAAGGGAGGTACAGCTCATTCCCTTATGTTTATAAGCGCGAACAAAGTAACAGGAAATACTTTCCCATGTTTGGTTGAAGTGGTATGCGAGGAGAGAGAAGTAAATATATACGCGCCAGAGAATACCAGAAATAAAGTGGGAGGACATGTAGTACAAGGATACAACTTGTCTTTGTCACAATACCTCCTCCAACCCCTCGAACATTGGAGTGATTTAAAATTCTGTTCTTGAGGGATTTAGCCTCCACTTTTACTTCCCCTTCCTCAATACATTCTTACCAAATGAGTGAAAGTTGACATATACATCTACTTTTACTTTGCTCCACCTATCCTTTGGCATACACTTCCAAGTTCCAACCAAACAAAGTCTCCTTCATCCTAATAACTATTTAGATGGGCGACAGAGTCGCAATCGGAACAAATTCATATGATATTGGGAGATTCTGAAGGAGCTAATCTCCAGGGAAAGCAGAGTTAATCAGTCGGAGCAACAAGAGAACAATTTATTAACCATAAATCTTTGGAGAGGCCTTTTAACCACTTGGGGTAACTTCAATTTACTTTTTTCTTTTTTCAGCTCTCAACTAAAATATCAAGGGTTGAAGGAGGCCCATGATAAGCCGCCAATCAGCTTTCCCTCCACCTCCAACAGTAGAATTTTGAGTCTAAACAACTACCACCACCAATCACATGCATTTAGAAATTTAATGACACAAAGACATGGTATACCAAAGATTAACATCATACTTGGAATGTTACTATACCATCACTTTGTCACCTATCTCAACTTCCAATCTTAAGGATACCTAGATTAATAAAGTTGGAGCAAGATTTCCTCCAAGACTCTAGCATTTGGCTTCACAGACGAAACATCAAGCAGTCATCTAAACTGAACCTCAAATTTGATGATGTGGAGTATGCTCCATCTTAAACATTTACCAAGGCAAGCTACTAGTGCCGCAGAGAACTACTGACTTTGGTGGATTTATCACTATGGGTAAGTCACCAGCACCATCCATCCTGTAGCTCCTACTAGTCCATCAATCCATGTTCAGACCCCATTTACATATACACATCAGGACAGTAGCAGAGATTGCCCAACAAGAACAATAGCCATGGAATTGATAAATAACCTTTATTAACTATGTAAATAAAAATCAAAAAAGATGATTTGTTGTTCTAGAAGGCCAAAGAAATATGAAAAGAAAAGTGATTCTTAGTAAAGGGTACTGTAGCATACAAAAGACAAACCTAAACCTAATTATACTAACATTAACCTGCATCTTAGTTTCTGTTATCAGAAGAGACTAAACAACTGCAAATAGGTAGAATATATTCTCTTGCTTCAAGATATATACCTGCATATTTGTTTGACGTTAAATCCACAACTGAGTCATCTTCATCGCCTGTGCTAAATGACAGAGTTTCAGACTTACTCATGTTCTCCAAGTGGGGAAAATGATGCTTAATAGTGTAGTCAGCCAATTTACGGACAATTTCAAGATCTGTTTTCCCTCTAGATGCATGTAGTTGGTATGAACCAAAACGCAGAAAGGACTGAGCAACTCGACAGACAATTGCGCCAGGCTCATCCTTTGGGTTGCCGCTGCAAGTTACCAGACCACAAATGAGAAATAGTGGAACTATATTTAATGGAATTAAAGATACAATGCTAACCTCTGATTTACAATAATAACTTTTCAAGTGGGACTTCTATATATAAAATGACAGAGTTTTACTTCCTGAATCATTTTGATCCACAAACCAAAGTACCAAACTGAGAAACAAATCCTCAGTTGTTCTCCCAAATGAATCATGTAGATTTTAATTCCATGCTAGAGAAATAATTTGGTGATACTTTCACATCAAAGATCCAAGCCAATACAGCATGTCAAATTGCTTATAGAGAACAAAATATTCATATTTATACCATAAGAACTTCCAAGTTATGGTAAATGATTATGATAATTAAACATACTCGTAAAACATGTCACGAGTGACATATTTTCCCGTTGTCACTAGGCAAAGAGCCCGTGTCGTCGGGATTCCCAGAAAATGCATTGCTTCACTGCAGAGAAATTCTCGTATACTACTGCGCAAGACTGCAAGGCCATCTGCAAATCTACTGTAAGGGGTCCTTCCACAACCTTTAAGCTGTAGTTCCCATCTTTCAGATTTTGAGTTCAACATTTCTCCCAGAGTTATTGCACGACCATCACCTAGCTGACCAGCCCACATCCCAAACTGATGTCCACCGTAGCACTGAGCATAAGGCAACCTGTAGAAACATCACAAAGATTAATGAAGTTTCGCCAGAAGGGGTTCTAGATAGATACAAAACGAAGTTAAGGCACTTACATTCCCACCAAAAGAGATGCCCCAGAAAATTTAAGCGGGAAATCTGGTCTTTCAAATCTGATACATATGAAAATGAAGAAGACATTTAGACATTACTGCTCAAGACAAGAAGATCTGCAAGCCCATAAAATAAGAACATGTCTTCAAGTATCTTTCAACGTAATCATCAGAGAGTAACCAACCTAAAAGGAAAATAAAACCAAGTACTCACTCTTTAGAATCCAAGTCAAGTAACTCAGCCACTGATTCAGACCACACCACAAGCTGAGGGTTGTCAACCTCAGCAAAAGGTGATACTTTCGTATAGCAAGCATGCAACACCTAAAACATCACAAAATAAATGGCGTTAGCACAACAAACATTGATAATCAACAAATCTGCAGTGATATAGTCACACACTTTGTAGAGAAACACCACTATAAAGCTTGTAAAAAACACAAGAGAAGCAATACTTGATGTTTCAAATGACCAGGCATGCAAAGGCAAAACACCGGTAAGAACTGAATGGTTTAATTGGACTAGAATCAGTACAAGAACCGACAACAAAGCTCTCAGCACCATAACAGTTATCTATTGCAGGATCATCTCGACGCAGAAACCAATTATACCAAATTTTTAGTTGAGACTCAATGGAACAGTTGACAAATCTGTTTTTTCCCACCATCTTTCAGCAATATTAATGCATTATCCCACTTTCATGGGAGACATGATAAGCGAGTGAAAAAATAAGTTAGTGTTGTAGGCTCGCATTGACCATTTTGCACCAATGCATTTGAGGCCAAGGCAGTTATAACTTAAACCTATGACACTAGTCCTGCTTGCGAGCTTAGGGGGTTCTATGGCTTGGGCGTGACAACTGACAACCTTTTCAAATATCTACTAACAGTAAAAACCCATCTATTGTTCCATACCTTTGAAACAACACTGCCATAATAATCATGACAATAATCCAAAATATTTAAAAAGAAAAATTAACACAATGTTTGGATTGGACAAAATGGGTGCAAAGGAACGGTACAAGACGGATAGGAAATACATTCCTCGCTTGGATTGATCTTTTGGAAAGGAGGACAAAAATGGAGGGTCTAAAAAATTCTTTAACAAGGCCATTCTTGTTTCCCCAAATTGGAAGAGAATGGAAGGAAATAAAGTAATAGTTGAAAAGACAAAAATACCCTAATCACAAAAAAATGTAAACCACTCTAGCAAGAGAGTGAAGAACGAATGATCCTCCAAAAAAAAAGAGTGATCGAGTCCGAATCGAACAAGTGAGTGAAAGGAGTGGCAAGAGAGCAAGTTCGACTTGTGAACGATCAGCAAGTGAAGGACTGGTCCTTTTGCGCCAATATTGTTTCGAGACTGGTACTTGGCGGCTCACGAGCAACAGATAGACTAAGGTTTCCCATCACTCCCTCGCTCTTTTTTTAAGGCCCTTTCTATTTTCTAGTATGGTTCCTATATAAGAACACTGAACGCCCAGCTTCGCAAAACAACTCTCTACCCAGCCCACAGCATAGTGTGGAATCTGGATTCTTTCATCGAGCACCATTTCTTTTAGATAGAAAGGTGTTCTAACTCTATTGTATTGGATCAAGTCATAACCTAAGCCAACTACTAGTATACTACTATGGAGAGCTAAGCTCTATTTCAGAGATTGGACTCTCTTACTGTGATTAGTTCCTACAAGTAAAAAGTTGTTCCCAAGCCAGGGAACCTGGATGATCCACGTGTTCCTAGGCGGGCCTAACTAAAGGTCTGGAATAAGTCTTGTATGAGTCCTTTAATCAAGTCCCTCTTATTTAATAGGTGCTTTCCAGTAGCAGGTTTTGATTATCTTTTTACGACTACAAAAAAGTCTCAAATATCTCCACCTCCCTATTTGTTTGTTATTTATAGAAGTTCTTGCCACAAGGAGCTTTGTTTTTAAACAACAAATGGTGAGAGGCAAGCAAAAATTGATTGTATAAAGGCGGGCATTCTATCTCACATATCGCACATCTGTCTGAATGATGAACCGGTGGCATCTGACGACCGACCACATGCAACTCTTGCCTGGGTCCGGGGCTGGATCCTATCTCTCGACGAAATGCTTTAATAAGGAACTGGCTTTCATTTCCTCCTACGCTTCCTTCGACTTTGCCACCTTGATCTAGCCCTCTCGCCTGACTGACACATGGAACTATAAGCTTCAAGTGACACATCCATGTCAATCAAACATCTCTCTGTCAGCTGTCTGTGATACGAGAAAGAAAGCTTCATCGAGTAGTCTGTGTGGAACATTATAGTTGCTCTTTGCATCTAATATCATTTAATCATTTCATTTTCTTCTCCAATTTCAAGCAAAAAAATAATAAAATTCCTTCATTTCTTTTCCTCTCTTTCGCTTTGTGCTATCTAAACGCTCCTTTCCTAACATTTTCAATTATTTCCCCTAACTACCTTTCCTCTCCTTTCCTTTCCTTTCCTTTCCTTTCCTTTCCCTAGCAAATCAAACATTGGTTAACACTTTAACAAAACAGAATTACTAGATGAAAATCACAAAATAATTCAACAAATATCATAAATTGAATTTAAAATTAATAAAATAGTAATAGCTAAACCTAAAAAAATAAAAACAAAAATAAAAACACAAGTAATTAGTCCAAAATAGAAATTAAAAAAAAAAAAAAAAGAAAGAAAGAAAAAAGAACCTCTCGTGGAATATTATCGGGTTTTGGATCACCAGGCAGCTCACGAACAAAAGAATGATCCCAATTCAGCTCTTCAAGCTTTTTCCTGACCTTGTTTTTACTATTATTTTCAATATTACCATCATTATTATTGTTTAAGCTTTGATTTTTCAAATCTTCAGCGACGGAATCGACGGCTGCGGCCGTCGAAGAAGGGGACTCCATCGAGACGCCGCGGCGGAGACTGGAAGAGTGGCGTTTTGGTAATTTGAATAGGTTTGAGGGGTAAAATGGAGATTTGGGTTTGAGAAAAGAGGAGCAGTTGCGGAAGGCGGTGAAAGAAGAAGAGGGGTAAGAGAGTGAGGCTGATATGTGGGAAAGCATTTCTCTTCTTTCCTTTTTTCTTTTTTCTTTTCTTCTTTTTTTCTGTTTTTTGTAATTCTAAGGGCTTTTTACTTTCTCTCTCTATTGTTTATTTTTTAGTTTTTTTATATATCCGTGTCATTGTGGACGTGACACGTGGAAGCTTTACCAGTGTTTTTGACCAAAATCCAAATCTGTATTCACCAAAAAAAAAAAAATCTATATTTAGTCAGTTCAACTTACTTGTGCAATTTGGGTTTAATTTTTTCTTTTTTTGTCGGGATGATATATATTATGGCATAACAAAGTGTTATATCAGTTAATTTCAGTAAATATATTAGCTAGATTAGCCTCTTCTTGTACAATTGTCAAAAATTTCAGGGGCATTAAGTAGTCAATCTAAAAATATAGATCTTATCTTAACTACACAAGTAGTCTAATATGTTACATAGTTGGCCGATCTACTGATCCATCTAAAAGAGTAGCTAGAAACTAATGATAGGTAAAATAGAGAATTGTGAACTATAAAGGAGATCCTTCAGTCACAATTAGAAGAACCCCTAAAAGTTTCAACAGTTGATATCAAGTTTGATTCTATTATAAAGGCACTTGAAGGTCCATGAAGAGAAAGAATGATGTAGGCAGTTTGACATGCAAAAGTCTTTACTTGAAGCATACTTTCATAAAGGATAGAAAAAGCCTGACCATTTATGATATGTCCTTCAGTATCCCGACCTATAACCGCAATACTTGTCAAATGGTCTCGGTCAATAAAGGAAGCATCATAGTTCAATTAAACACAATCCGGAGCTGGAAGGGTCCAGTTTCTATCGCCCCATTGATAGGTGTGGAGCAAAATGTCCTACAAGCCATGGGTTTTAACGTTGGAGTCAAGATCCCGGATGTGCAACCTAATGCCAGCAAAAAGATCATCAATATTTGGTCTTTTTCCATCAAAGATCGCCCGGTTGCGTGCCTTCAAAATCGACTAGCAGATAATAGACAGAAAATTAACCACATATTTTTGTGGGTGACCCATAGTAACACGCGAGTCAAGGAGGTTCAAAAACCACTGCTCAAAAAGACTGATAGAAAAGTCTATATTTTGTAACTAAAGAGGAGAGACAACCCATAAATGCACAGTTCATGGGTAGCTCAACAAGATATCCTCGACTATTTTATGTACTGAGTGACACAGCTTACAAATCGAAGAAGGCGAGTAATGTCGTTTAAACAAATTCTCTTGGGATGCCAAGGCATGACTACAAACCCGCCACATGAAATGTTTGACCCTCGAGGTGACACTCAAGGACCAGATGTCCTGCCATAGTCGGGGCAGGCTTTGGTAGGAGGAAAAATCCAACGAGGTAGGGATCAATATGGGAAAAGGAATCTTAAAGAGCTAGGGTATAGCCAAAGTTTACCTAGTAAGTGTCATCCTTGGTAGAAGGCTAGATTATCTTGTCTGATACTGGGTCCACGAAGGTTGAATACTCAAGACATAAGGAATTATCTAGGGCGGGAAAAGATATGAGACGAGCTCAATATCCCACTGCCCAATGGACGGGTATAACATATCAACTACTTGGGAGATAGTGCATCCTACAACAAAAGGAAGGAAAGGGGTCTCGGGGGAGCCATTTGTCCGACCAAATGTTAATTGATTCCCTAGCGCCTACTTGTCAAAGTCAGTGTTTACGGAGGAAAACCAAACCTTTGAAGAGGCTCTGCCAGCTCCAAGAGGCCCGCGAAGGTTGGGTTGCTTGAGCAAAGTCAAAGTTGACAAAGTAAAGGCTTTGAAGAACCTTATAAGCTAGTCCATCCAAACGATGAAGGTGGCACCAAACCTGACTCGCAACAAGTGCCAAATTCATAGCTAAAAAGTCTAGGATACCTAGCCTACCTGGTCGATTAGAAGTTGCAACTATCGACCATTTGGCCCATGGAATACCAAATCCGGAGTTGGAACCCTACCAGAAATGGGAGACTAATGATGTCAACCTCTTGCAGACACCTTTCGAAAAGCTGAACATGGACATTGTGTACATTGGGATAGCCTGGAGAACTACCTTAATGAGGACCACTTTACTTGCCTTAGAGAGGAGTTTATGGGCCTGTTTGGAATGCATTTTAAAAAGTTTTTTTAGTTTTTTTGTTTTTAAAAACTAAAAAAGTTGTTTGGATGGAAGTGTTTTGAAAAATTGTTTTCAAAAACACTTCTCAATAATCAATTCTTAAAAACTAAAACAACAAAACACTTTTAACATGTTTTTTACTTTTTTGTTCCCAAAACTATCCAAAGCACAAAGAACTATGCTTTTCATTAATGGCACATTATAAATAAGGCCAACTCTAAGTCCAAACTTGTTATGTAACTTTACCAAATATTATTTTTCTTCTTTCTTCATCATATGCGTCTCCTCCATCAGATTTTTGTTTCTCTTTCTTGACCAACATTAGATTTGATATATTAGCATAAAAAATAAAAAAAAATAAAAATTGTAACTGGTCTTATCAGAGTTGCGAACGTAGATCCGCATGAGAAGGTTGGGTTTTCTAACTTCTTTTTGCATTTTTTTCGTGATGTTTGGTTTCAGATAATAGTTGCTGAATGATCTCAAATATCTGAGATTTGAACATGTTTAATATATAAATCTTGTTGAAAGTGTATTATATTTCTTTTATATGCTTTCATTGTACAACATGTGCTTCTATAGTTACAAGTAGTGTCGAGCTAAAGAGATAAGTGTTATGTATACAGAGATAAGGAGTAGAGATGAAGTTGCAACCATAGGAAGAAAAAAAAGAATGAACTTTTAATCGTATATTGGTTGTGATACCATGTAGAAGTAGCCGAAGATGTATTGGCTGTTTTTTATATTATCATGAAACCAACTAGTACATTTATTAGTACATGTATGAGGCTAAAGCTAATCAATTACAAAAGATTACAATAAGTTATGCCTATAAATCTGATAAGATAAAAATTAACAAGATAAATACAAATTTAAATCTAGGATAAACACCCTCTATCATTTTGCAAATCAATTAGATTCTTGTCTCTGCCGTTTAATCTTCAATATCGCATTCTCTTTCAATATATAAATCTAGTGCTTACCAGGCTTAATATGTCATGTTTTTTCTCCTATAACAATTATTTTTTTTCCCTGATTTTTTTCAGCTTACCTTGCTTTTTGTTACTTATATATCATCATTTTAATGAATTTTTATATATTTTTGACGACATATTTTGCTGTGTGAGAGCCCAGCTACTTATTGGTATTTGGACACTGAGATACGTGGATTGTAGTTGGTATATATGTATGTGATAATTGAAGATAAAATATTAGCTTATAAGAGGACTTGAAGAAATTGGCAGAATGGAGTTGAAGGTTTATTAGATGCTTAATTTGTTTTCGTAATGGCTTGAATCAATAGAATAGCAAAGCACATATTTATAGTTGTATAGTGGTGGTGCATTTAAGTTCCATATTTTTCTTTCGAAGTCGATAAGATACTCACATGCTAATTAACTTATTTGATTTTCTATTCTTTAGTCTACAAAATATCCTTAGATATCTTTTGATCACAAATTTTGAAAATTTCAAGAATGAGTAACAATGTTTAACAAAACTGATAATTAAGCATTATTTAGAATTAAGATTGTATTTTCTGTAACTATCTTGACAATCTTTTGTTTTACTATGATTAAGGCAAGTCGAACCTCTGAGAATGATGGTGCTCTATAGGGCCCTTGTGTGGAAAAAAGTTTTATTGCCATTTTAGTTAATGAAGTTAATAAGAAAAATCAACAAAATGGTATATTTCCATCAAGGGTCTGGAAATTAATTCTAAATGAGTTTAATCAAAAAGTTGAGCGAAGTTTCACAATGAAACAAATCAAGCAAAAATTTCACAGGTTATGGACAAAGCACCGTGTGTTCTCGGAACTTCTTAACCAAACTGGCTTTGGATGGGATGCTGAAACCAACACTGTAACTGCTAATGATTATGATTGGGAAACTTATTTAGCGGTAATTCATCTAAGCTCCTATTTTCATTTTCATAAAATAGCTACTATTTTAATTAAACTCCTTTTACCATATGTTAACACATCTTTGTTTTTTTCTTAATGTAGAGACATTCCGAAGCTACACAATTTCGTCGAAAAGGATGTGAAAATTATAAGTTGATGAAAATTATTTTTAATAGAAGCACTGCTACTGGTGTTCTTCACCATGCATCCACAATGGATCCCCCAAATTCAGATGAACAGCAACAACTTGACAATGACTAGATGAATTATGGAGTACATGTAGATTTAGAGCAAAATCGCCAGGAGGAACATGTGGTCACACAAACCATTGAACGTACTACTTGTAGTGGAAAAAGAACCATACAAATAAATGAACACAAGCCAATAAAAGAGTTGAGGTCTGCTCAAATGGGTGATGCCTTACAAGAATGGGTTAAGGCCTCGAAGGCTAAGATGAAAGCACACATGACAAAGGCATAGAGATATAGGGCAAAAGGTGTTGAAATAACTAGTTCAGCAACTTCATTACCTGACACTTCCATTTCTAAATGTGTAAGCATACTAAGTCAAATGGAAGACATTAGGGATGATGTGTATGTTGCAGACCTAAAAAATTGACTAGCCAAGATTGGAGGGAGATGTTTTTATCCATGACTATGGAAAGGAGAAAGGCACGGTTAAACAGGCTTATATGAGGCAACTTTCAGGACAATTAGCTTGTAATAGGAATCCTTTAGCTTGAGACTATGAATGCTTATTGCTTTGTTTTTTGAATGTGTAGTTGGCAGTTAATTTTCATCTTGAACTACTCCTATGTTATTAGTATGATGATTTTCAAATGCTTGTTTTATATTAAAAATGTATTGTCTATTTTATTTGTTTAACATGTTAAATACTTTTTTAATTGAAAAAATGAATATTGTATGATTGTAGGTTTGGATATGGTTGAAAGTTCATCAGATATGGAGACTAATAGCATAGATAATTCTTCTATGGACTCTACAAATGATAAATTGGGTGATTTTTTAATAGCTACATGATGTAGGAGTACGAGAAGTCATTTTTGGTCAAAAATCGAATGATGACTTCTTTATTAACAGGGCGTGAATTTATTAATGAACTACTAAATGGGTCACCTAAAGTTTACTATGAATTGTTTCGTATGGACAAAAGATGTTTTATCAGTTTTTGTGATGATTTAAGAAGACGTAATTATTTGAGTGATTCAAGAGTCCTGCTATTAGAAGAAAATGTTGATATGACTTTGTATATTTTAGGATATAACACTCGATAAAGAGTTGTAGCGTATCGTTTTCAACATTCAACTCAAACAGTCTCTCAACATTGCAAGGAAACCATAAGAGCAATATGTAAGCTTAAGAAGGAGATCATAAGGCAAGAATCGTGTGAGGTACCGGACCATATAAGAAACAATCCTATTTATTATCCATGGTTTAAGGTAATAATTATATTTTGTAATTAATATATTTTATGTGGTTTGCTGTTGTTTTGCCAATTTCTAAAAGAAAAAAATTCATTTTCTATTTTTCACATATTAGAATTGTCTTGGGGCTATTGATGGTACACATATAAGTGCATGGGCTCCAACAGCGAAACAAACAGCTTGTGGATGGATAAAGAGTATTGTGACACAAAATGTTATGTGTGCTTGTGATTTTAATATGATGTTTATTTATATCTGCTCGGATGGGAAAGTAGTGCTAATGATTCAAGAGTTTTTTGGGATAGACTTCTATGGAAAGATGCAAACTTTCTGTGGCCTAGTGAACGTATTAATATTTTCATTCATATTTCATTTGACTTAGTTGTATTTATATGAAAATTAGTTTATTAATTTGATTATCACCTCATTTGTTATAGGTAAATATTATCTTATTGATTCCGGATATCCTTGCACAGGATAATTTTTTCCATCTTTCAGAGGAAAGAGATATCATACTCAAGAATATAATGGTCGTGGTCACCAACCTCATAATGCTAAAGAGTTATTTAACTATGGACATTATTCATTAAGAATGGTGATTGAACATTGTTTTGGAGTGTTGAAGGCACGTTTTTCAATATTAAAATTGATGCCAACTTATAGACCTACTAAATAACGTTTTATAGTCACTGCATGTTGTGTCATTCATAATTATATTTGTAAATAGGGACTACGTGACACATTATTTAGAGAATGGGAGATAATGAGCCCTTTGAATGTAGAGTCTTCAATAAATCAATTTAATGAAGGAACATCAAGCAATAACAATCATGCTGAAGAATTGTCTGACAAAACTGCAGCTGCAATGTCAGCATATCGTGATAATATCGCTAATTGGATGTGGTTAGAGCATGTAGGTGCTTCATAACTAGGATTTGTATAATAACTTTTATATATGTAGAATATTTGATCTATTACAAGGATTTGTATAATATAATTTATTAATTTATTATATATGAGTAATAAATATGTGTTTTCATTCTTGACACTAAAACGGATTTTCTGTTTTTTTGTTTTCAAAACTGTTTTCTAGAGCACTTTTACCAAATGAATTTTCTATTTTTTTATTTTTAAAAATAGTTTTTCAAAACTGTTCTACAAAATCAAAAAAAAAAAAAAAAACTTCCAAACAGGCCCTATATTTCCATCCCCGCACCTTTATGAACTCTGTCAACGATCCAAGAGAGAGACCTGATTTTTGAAGTACCCCAGTATAACGGAATTCCCAAGTAGGAACGTAATGTTGACTGCATTGTGAGGCCCATGATATGACTTAGTTGTTCCTGAACTGCATCCGGTGTGCCCCTACTACATAAAGACTATGGATGACTTCTGAAGGTTGACTTGTTGACCCGATGCAAAACATATAATTTCTTTCAGGGCCATTGCCCTTACGTGTGGTATTTGATGATATTTTCATTGACCATTTCATTTTTGGGGCCTTGTTGGTTGTTCTTTGGGTATTTTGGGCCTTGTTTGTTTTGGTTGGGCCACTGTTTTTTGTTGGGACCATGATACGTCTTGTGCTGTTGTTTGAGCCTGTCTTTGTGTCTTGTTGTTCCATCTGGTCACGTTGGATTGATCTTATATTTGACATTTTATTCAATTAATAAATCTGTTCTTCTTGATAATTAACCCAAATTATTATTAACCACAATTTTTAAAGGCAATAATTCTTATATATCACGATTTTTAGAATTTATTTTATTAAGTCAACAAAGTGTTTCATTAAATTGAAAACAAAGATATACAAAGTTAAGTCAAATAACTTACAATTAACAGCTAGTCTAGACAAGTGTTTTTTCTAAGTGTCAAACTGTACACAAAACTCTATTTATATAGAACTATTAATGAACTTTTCTTACTGTTGTGCATCCTTCCTTTCCTGTCCCTTCTCGTTTGTCATAAACAGAATACCTATGTCTTCCAACTTTCCCGAAGTAATATCCCATATGAACAAAGACAAAAGAAATTAAATATCCCCTAAAATGACCGTCGAATAATACATCACTTAGCTCTCCTTATAATCAAAAGGAAAAAAAGAAAAAAAGAGTACTTGTGTTACTTTCTTCAATATTGTTGACACATGGGGAAAAGGATGGGTCCCAGCTAGAACAATCAATGAATAATGAGCTCCAAGGGAGGGAAAGGCCACATTTAAAGGCAGGAGGCCATGAAATGTCAAGAGTAGACAGTTGAATCACAAGATATACAATCACCACAACGACTACATATCCTTTAGGACTCTAATCAAACAACTTAGGTCCAGATAGTTGGACACAAACGGCTAGTGGACCCACATCAGTGTTATGAGTGTCGTTCAATCCAACCTCAATAGCAACCGGTGCAATGTTATAGCCCTCCTGGCTGTACGATAGGTGGCAATAGGTTTACATACCACCAATTGTATTACAAGGATATCTTGAAAATGTACTTTCGTACAGCATTGATTGTTATACTACATCAATGGCATGGACTCACATTCTTGCAAAATAGGCCATGACTGTAAATACAAGCATCAATGCCTTTGGTCAGCATTCTTTCACTTTTCTTATTCAAGGGCTCAAGATGATTTCTGACATTGGGAAAATTTGTATAGTCACGTAAGTAATAGCTGGTAGTCTACAGTGATTTGATGAATCGTACGATGAGATTTACCATCTCAGTATCATATGCAGGTCCTTCTAGCTCAAAGTGACCTATTCCTTCAATAAGATGAGTCGCTACACGGCCAGCTGCAGAACTGAGCTTGCTCTTTAGCTGCTTAACACTGGTAAACCCATCCCGAGTTCCCATTATAAAGAGTTTTGGCTTCTGAGATCTTAGAATGGCTTTATGATGTCTCCCAAAAAGGATTGAGGCCATCCAACCAAAAGGGTATCCAATGCTCACATATCCAACAATTTGTTCAACTTTATCAACTGCAGAACCTGCTATCGGTGCACCTGTGCCAAAATGTAGCAGAAGGGATGATGAGATCCATATACGATTTCTATTCTATCGCTATAAAATTTACTAACAGTAACTAATGCAAATTACCAAGACAATTCAGTAACAAAGACAATGTCAAACATTTAACATCGTTGTTGTTAGTAGTGACCTTTTGCAACACTTCCCTAGTTATTTACCTTGTACTCACCCGCCCACCCCCATCCCCCCCAAAAAAATAAAAAAATAAAAAAATAAAAAAAAATTAAAAGGAAAAAGAGCGGCCCAGGGAAGTCCAAAATAAAAAATGTGGGGAGTAAGCAAACTAGAAAAGGTAGGACTATAACATTAACAGGACAAGCATAGACTAAGAAGAATAGCATACGTAATTCAGTTCATGCCTATAGAAGAAACAGGAATGCCTCAATAATCTTATGACCGAAAGAGAGAAAGCTAACACAAAGGAAAATGAACTATAACTCCTTATTGGAACTGAGAAAGAAAAGCATTAATCTACGCTACAGCAGTAATTCACAACTGATATGATTTTCTGGCGCTCATGCTTTGTTTTTATGATAGTACTTTAACCTGGACGAGCAACTATTCTGCTCAGCTATAGTGAAAGGTCTTTCACAGAGATTACAGCCCATACTTTCACAACCCACTATCTGATCAGCAGGAGAAGAAGTCATTCAACAAGCATGTGCCAACTCTAAGCTATAAGTACCAACATAGCTTCTTCCAATGCTCAAATAGATTGATTTAACAATTGTTCGGTTGTTCCATCACATGGTATTTTATCTCTAAATCAACCAATGTGAAGTTTTCTTACGCGTAAGGTATTAGCAAAACAAATTTAATTGTAGGCAGCATCATGATTCTTTCCCTGGCCTCAGAAGCATCACAAAGGTAAATGAATTATTGTTATCACGGAATACATACAAGTAGTAAACCACTTGTAGCAGCCAAACATGTCTCATATTTAGATTTGAGCATCAACTAAAGAAAATCCATACAGAAAAGGGCTACTATAGGTTAGTTGTAGACAATAAAAAGATATAAGACAATAGAATGCAAAATAAAGTTGACTTCTTTTTGGTAAGAATCATGGATCTCAATGACACAAAATCATTAGGTAATTGGAAGCTTCAGATGATATAGTGAGAAGATGCTAGTTATAAGTTAACAATATGCCAGATGCATTTAAAACTTCAAAAAAACACTATACTCCTACACGTTCGCCTTAGATTGGAGAAGGCCTTGCTTCTCATTAAATCCATAAATCAATTGCGCCTTTTGGTGTCACGTATTGTACAAAGCTCCAAAGATGTATAAAGCACGTCATCATCAATATGACAGGTCCTTATTTTAACACTTTCAAATAAAGCAATTCTCCACAAAAATTTAAGACTTTAAAACAGAGATGCCAGTCCTCTCAACAGTCTTAACATCCATCCACATACCATCATGAAACAAAGGAAGACCAATATGTATACTCATCCATCAGATGAGAGAATCTAGTCAAAAAAAATCTATTCATACTTGTTATAAAACGTCAATTTCCAAACCACGAATATCATGTTTGAGTGTTTGATAATTTTAGTACCAACAGAGATTATTCAAATCACAGTCAACAGCACTTGAAGTTGGCGGCTAAATGGTCCACAGTTAAGCGTTCTAGTACTTTTGTTTCATACACAGTTTCATTAAACACATCATTCAAATATATGTGAGTTCATACATCACCCACAAAGTTGAAGAGAGGAAAAGCAGGAAGTTTAGATTATATAAATGGGAGCCATAAGCATGTGTCCCTTTGAACCTCAAATTTGGCTTCCTAATAAGGCGAAATTATCCCATAAATATTGGATGAGTTATTGCTTTAGATCCAAAAAGAAAGTTATGGATTTTCACATTAAATGTTCCATGAAGAAGTATGACTAATTATCCATTTCTCCCTCAGTAACCCTCCTTACACCTATAAAATTGCTGCTTATCTTTCCTCTTTCAGTATAAACTTTTGGCTTTCTTGCATGTTGCTTTTGCTATGTTCAAAATCAAATATATGCCTTATTATTGTCTACAAGAAATATAAGATGCAATAGATGCCATATAGCCTACAACTAGAAAGCAAAACAAAAGAATTAGCCGAAATCATCATAATCACAGCTGACACTACCTGATATGCATAAAGAGCATCGATCTCGATAAGCATTTAGACAAGTATCTTCAAACCGCCAACAAGCTCCAAATGAAACGAATGTCATCCTACATCAAGTCTTCCAGGTTGGAGGAGAACTCATTCTTAAGTTTAAATTTCCACCAAATGATCATTTCCATCTCTATACATCCTTCAATGTTGAATCTTACTCTTACTAGCTATAGAACATCAACAAATCATTTGTTATCAATCTAGGGCAAGAAGTAAAAGCTCCAAGAAACTTCTACTTTTCGCAATCACTTAAGCAAGTAACCAAACCAAGTATTTTCCCACTAGGTGGGGTCAGTTATATGGATCTATAAGACACTACTTATTCCTATCGATAGCCGTTTCCTCTGTTAGCTCCATAGAAGCTAGGTCTCGCCTAAGTGTCTCCCTCCAATTCATCTTCGGTATTCCTCTACCCCTTCAATGGGGTATTATCTCCATTCCTTTGCACCATCAACTGGTGCCTCCATGGATCATCTCTTAACAGCAATCACTGAAGCAAGTATTCTACAAATTCAATTACATAACAAAAGCTATTTGGATCAGCATCTTGACCAGGGGCTGATCTAGAATGTTACTTTAATGGCTGCTATAACAGCAATATTTTTCTCAGTGGAGGCTAATTTGATTTTTCATACCAACATACACATATTTTAAAACACTTTAGGGATAAATACATGATTTGCAGATAAATATACACATTTTTACAAAAAACAATGGGCGAATGGGGGCTACACCTTTGATCCTGACTTGATTATGTTGCTAAATAAGTTCACTCTTCATAAAAGCTAGCCAAATATAATTAGATTGTGGTTCTTCATCACTATCAACTCTAAAGGATTCATCTTTCAAGGTTGAAAGAGAGTATTCTTATCTGGCAAAGCTGGAGTGGATCTTATAATTCGAGACCACACAGGGTCAAAAGCTAATGCCTTTGTCCACATGTAAAGAAGTAATAACTATATAGATCAACAGCTTCCCCCTCACAATAGTATTAATATTATTGAAGTTGGTAAAGGTCGCAGAGTAGAGCGCTATGTTTCTCACGGATAACAGCCTACCAAATACAAGAGAGAGACTCCGGCCAATATAAGTGAGAATCAGTTTATTCATTGATGGCAACCAAAATTCACTAAACCAATGGCCCCTAGGAAACTATATTGATAAGAATTAACGAGAGGTAATTCTTTTGGAAGTAGAATCATGAAGTAGCTCTAATCACTAGCAAATGATCAAATATCTCAACTCATAAAAAAGGGCAATCCGCTACATGAATCCGCTACATGAAGCTCCAACTATCCGACGGTCCAAGAAGGTCGGACGCTCAAACGAACAATTAGTTAAGATAGCCTCTTAATTAACATGAAAGAAAAAGAATCAATCACATTAAGTTTCCATACAACCAAACATATGCAAGGATATTTACCACAAATAATTAAATTAAATATAAAGTCTAATCACAATTCATCACGTATTAGTTGTCAACTTACTAAAGGGTTAGCACGGTGAACAAAATTCCCACTATGCATGGTCCAAAGAATAATCGGCAAGAGTCTATTTTCACAACTCGAACACGTTCGGTCACACACAACAAATCTACCATTGGGCTAACCCCTTTCAGTTAGTTAGCTATCGATATACTGTACAAAAAATTTGATATCAACAAATCTAGAAATTGAAACAAAAAAAGGGAGCAAATAAGAAAACAAGTACCTGCAGAAGAGCCCACCAACAAAATTCTCTCAGTTTTGAGATTATGAGAGACCCAAGAACAAACAGAGACCACATCATTAATTTCTTTGAAGCCAGTGAGGGAAGGCTTGCCAGTGGAACTTCCAACACCTCTCATATCAAAAGTCACAGCTTTATACCCATTTCTTGCTAACCAACTTGCAATCCCTCTTAAAAGGCCTTGACAACCACCCATTAGAGAATACGGGTGGACCAAAACCACCACCAAGCTGTCTCTGTTGTTGTTGTTGTTGTTGTTGTTGTTGTTGTCTTCTTCTTCTTCTTCAGATTCTTCTTGTCCTGTGGGTTTGAAGATTCTTGCATGGAGCTTGATTCCATCATTTGTTTCAATGGTGCGGGACTGCACTGTAGAATTTCTAGACATATCGGGTTGTGGAAAAGGACTCCAATTTTTGCTTTGGGGTGTGGTCGACTATGTTCCTTTTTTTTCTATTAGGGGCTCCGTTTGTTTGCTGTCTGTTTGTTTGCCGTAAAATAACTTGTTGGAGTAAAATATTTTACTGGAAAATAAATACTGAAAAATATTTTCTGATATTTGAATGTGCTGTAAGTTTTGTAAAATGTTTTCTTCTCCCAAATGACATGAAAACATTTTACATAATTTTGTACTAGCTGCAATTGTTGATCAGAAAATATTTTAAGGTTGACAAATTTTCCGGTGTTACCAAATACCGTAAAATTAAGAAAAAACAGCCACAATTTTTGACTAAAAAATATTTTACAATTGACCAATTTTCCAATATTACCAAACACTGTAAAATCTGAAAAATATTTTCCGAGAAAATATTTTACGGCAAACAAACGGAGCCTAGAAATTAGTAGAGCCTACTTCTACCATTCCATTTGATAGATCACTCTGGCGCAATTTGTTTCAAGAACAGTTTTGTTCGTGTCCCCGAGAATAAGAGTTAATCAAGTTCAAGCTGGATTTGGATCAAATTATTATCAAGTAAATAATGATACAGTTATAATTAAATAATTTAAACTATTTTGATTACATGATTGGATTACCTTTTCTAACACCATGCTTGGATGTACTTTTGTTAAAGAAAATGAAAGAAACTGGAGGGGTTTTTTAAACTCGTCTTTTATTGGAATTTATTTTTAGATTAAAAAGAAAATAAATGAAGAAAGTGCAAATATGCTAAAATTACCTTGACTATTTAACGTAGAAAGATTACGAAAAGGTTATTCTTTTCGTTTAACATTTGTTACTCCTTTGGGCTATTTTATTACTTGTATCCGTAAATATTTTCATTCAATGAATACACTCTTATTGATTCAACCCAAAAAAAAGTCTATTCCTCTAATGTCCCTTCCTTTCATTTCCCTCAACATGTTAATTAGGCTGGTTTATTGGGCTACAACCCAACCCAATTCGATAATAATTCAATTCAGTCCAGTCCAGTTGTTATAATACTTGGTTGGGTTATAACCCATGTAAGAATGCAAGTTGAGTTTTATTCAAGTTTAAAAACTGTAAACTCAACCCAACTTAATTCGTTAACTCAGCCTATCTCAATTCAGTAAATTAGACCACCTCAATTCAGTAAATCAGCTCAATTCAATTTATCACTTCTTCTATGAAAATTAAAAATTTATTGTTTAGAGATTTACCTTCTAAACATGTTATTGGGGTTGAAACATTAAAAAGAAAAATTAATATGCTATTTGGGGGGAAAAGTAAAGACAAATGGAGGGATTGGGGTCAAAATATAAAGAAAAGACATTTTACTAAAGCAATTGAGGGATAGGGTTCAAATTATTAAAAGGGTAAATATCAAATTTAGTCTATTATCTTTAGTATTTGTCATGATTTAGTCCATATCTTTTAAAATGTACCCTTTTAGTCCATTATTTTTATCACTTGTTCCGATTTAGTCTATATATTTCAAAATGTACTCTTTTAGTCCACTATCTTTATCATTATGGTCTATGTTAGTCCTCCATTATTTTTCTATCCAAAAAAAAAGAGATTAAATCGGGACAAATATTAAAGATATTGGACTAACGTAGACCATAATGATAAATATAGTGGATTAAAAGGGTACATTTTGAAATATATGGACTAAATCGAGACAAATAGTAAAGATAGTGGACTAAAATGGTACATTTTAAAATATATGGACTAAATCGGGACAAACATTAAAGACAGTGGACTAAATTGGGTATTTACCCTTATTAAAAATAAAAAAATAGTTACTAGCTATTTGGGGGGAAAGTAAAAATAAGAAGAGAGACGGGGGGTCTATACGTCATAAATAAAAGTTGACTCCAACAGCTAGTTACTATTTTTGTTATTATGTTTAGACCCCTGCCACTCAATTTTTTTACTTCTCCCTACTAACGGCTAGTAAAAGTTTATTATTTAACGTTTTGACTCCATTCTCCTTTATTTAAATTTCTATCTCACCCTAAACATGATTAGATTGTATTTTTTTAAACTCCAACCATTTTTTTTTAAAACTCCCCCCCCCCCCCCCTCCTACCCCCACCCCCCCTCCCCCACCTCTACCAAACGGTTATAAGGAAATAAAATGACAAAAAATCACTCTTCAATATCTATAAATAGCCCTCAATTTATTTTTAATCTTACCACACAACAACTCTATCATTTCTCTTTCAAATTTCTTTACATTCTCATTATATATACTTATTAGTTATTAATAACAAAAATATTCTTAAAATTTTTTTATTGATGGACATGTCATTGAGGCTCAAATAATCAAATTTGAAGCACACTAATAATATATATTGGTACCATCGTTCTATCTTCTTTAAAAAAAAAAAACATTTGTTGACATTTAATTTAATAAATTCTTGCATCATTTGTGTTATTTGTTTGTTTGTTTGTATTGTTTGCATTATTAATTATTTTCTTTAGGTTTTCATTAATATTAGGATCGTCACATCAATTTTCTCGTGCATCATACCATATGGAATACATGGATACTGAAGATGTGAACAACTTTCATAATTTTATTACTTTAAGTGACTTATTCTTAGATGAAACATAATCACTTGACGACTTTAACAATACCATTCCAATGCCTACACCAACATCTACTAAAATCACTGATACATCTAATAAACGTCGTAAACTTGAATTAACTTTAAAAGTTTGGGAATATTTTGATAAGTTTCCTAATAAGGAGAGGTAATTTGTAAAATTTGTAGCATGAATTATAAGTTTAAGCCTGATAGTAGTACTAGTACATTGATTAGACACATTAGAGATAAACACTAAACACCTGAAAATTCTGAAAAATTAAAACAAACACTTGTTGATCCTACCACTAGGTCACTTTTTTTATATTCATACCATACTACATGACAGGAAATGGCAAATATGGTTAGTAGATTAGGCTTACCTTTTACACATGGTTCAACTGATCATGTAAGATCTTTTTGTCAAAATGCTTTAAATCATACTTTTAAATCTATTCCTACAAGCACACTAATAAAATATATTTTTAATCAACAAAAAAATTATAGAAATATTTTAATTTCCACTCTTCCATCTCTTCCTACTATAGTGGCCCTAACTTCTAATACGTGGACAACAAAAATTGTTCTAAGTATTCTTTGTGTGACATGGCATTGGATAGATATAGATTGGAATATGTAAAAGATAATTCAATTAGAAGAAGATAAACATAGTGTTGAATGTATAACAAGTTGCATCATTCAAATTATACATGAATATCAAACTGATAATAAGATACTTAGCATATCATTTGCCAATGCTAACAACATGTCTGGAACTATTAAGCCATTAATGGCACAATTTCAAGCCATATACAAGGGTAAATTTTTTCATAATAGATGTGCATGCCATGTTTTAAATTTGTGTGTTCAAAGTGGCTTAACCAAAACAAATGGAGCTATTAGCAATATTAGATATGCTATTTATTTTATTAATTCGTCGACTCATATGAAAGTGGAATTTAAAAGTTTAAGCAGAGCTAATAAGAAGAAACCACTAAAATTGTTATTAGATATTTCAAGTAGGTGTAATTATACATATAACATGTTGAAAAGGGCCATTGCATATGAAAATGAAAATATTGATTTAAATAATAAAAATTATCGAAGAAATTGGTTAGTAATTGAGGATTGAGAAATTGCGAAAAAAAAAGGTAGTAAAATTTTTAGGACCATTTTTTGACGCAACTTGTTTGTTTCTTGGTTCTTATTATCCATCTTCTAATATTTGTCTTCCTCAATTGGTTACTATTGTTGAACATATGAACTCATAAGAGAAGATAATCTTCTCACCAACGTTATACCAATCATGGAATAATTTTTAAAAAAAAAATATTATGAAGATTTATCATATTTGTATTGTATTGGTGTAGCTTTAGATTCTCAAGTTAAAATTGGTGAAGTATAAGTTTTTATTAAACTTTTGTTTGAATATAGTAATAGGCGTAAGAATGAGAACGAAATTAAAGAAATTATGGATGAAATTTAAAAAATATAAAATATTTTATATACTCATTATCATGATAAATACCATATTGCTAATGTTAGATCCCGTCCTCCAACTTGTAGTTCCATTACTTCGTCTAGTAGTTTTAAGAAGCTACTAAAAAAATAAAGCTTCTTCAAGTTCAACTTCTTCCGGGCTTAATAAATTATTTTTTTATTTACAAATTAATACTAAGGACGATGAAGAAGGATTTGATGTTTTAAAATGGTGGCGAACACTTGAATGTGAATATCCTATTCTCGCCACCATGACTTGTGATATACTAATGGTTCCTATATCCACAGTTGTTTCTTAAAGTGCTTTTATCGAGGAAAAAAAATAGCTATCAAAACGAAGAAGCAAATTGACAGGTAGGACGTTATAAGTACTTGTGTGCATGAAGAATTGGACTCATGCCGAAAGACATACACATGGATTGCCCACAATGGAAGAGGATTTTGAAGAAGATATGTACTTTGAGAGATCCAACTCACCTAATAAAGATCTCGAAGATAAATTATAGGAAGAACAATATCAGTTGAAGAAAGAAAGAAGTTCAAACATTACTTTGTAATAGTTTTATTGGCTTTACAACTAAAAATAATTAGTTTGAATGTGATTTTTTTTTGTATTATTTCTCATATCTTCAATTTTTGTAAGTTCAAAATTTTAATTTAGTAACATTTTGAGTTATTTTTAAAATTTTGTATTGACTCAGGATTTAACAATTCATTAATATATATAACTTTTTTTTTCTTAAAAAAAAGGGCTGGCCTGAACCTAGCCAATTAACTCATTTAACTCGTGTAAAAATTAATAGGTCAAGTTGAGTTTGTTTTTTTTTTAATCTCAACCCAACCCAGCCTATAAAATAATAGATTGGGCTAACGCAACCCAATTATTGATCGGGCTAAATGAGTTCACAAGTCTATCTAGCCCAACTCGACTCGAATAATATCTTAGTATTTAATAGAATTAAATATTTTAAAAGTGACTAAACTATGGGTCACAGTCATGTAAAAATGATTTGCAAGGTCTTCCTAATAGAGATACCCTCAAAAACACCAATGAAGGTCTTAAAATCAACTTCTTTTTCATTTCATCTAATCTTCTAAGAAAATATTTATTTATTTATTGCATGTCATGAAACTAACTAATAATGCATTAGCATTAAACAAGATGTATCATCAATCTACCCAATAGAATGGATTTCATTATACAAAAGCTATTTAAAGTAGTCGAAATATTAATAGACCAATCAAAAGTAAGGTACCACTAGCCTTACTTTTGACTATCGAGTTGTTATTCTATCCACCCGGGTGGATGGTCAGCCCACTTACATGGAATGAATCCCACGTGTTGTTAGATCCACTTTTATATGAGTTGACTGACCATCTACCTGAGTGGATGAATGAATTTTCATTAACTACTGCAATTATATTAACAATTTTATAAATACACTAAAATCTAATTACAGAAATTTTAGGTACAATCTTCTTAAATCAACATTTTTAATTGTAGGTAGTGCGTCAATAGGTTTTTCTTAAAAAACAAAAGAAATTTAGAGAAAAAGCTGCTATTATTTAGAGAAAAAGCTGCTATTATTTAGAGAAAAATTGCTATTGCAGAAATCCTCTTAAAAATAATTGAGGTTCAATTCAATGTCGTACCATTTACATAATCTCTTTTAATTTTTTTTTAAGGGTTACTGAAATGACATTAATATTTAACTTTTCATTCTTTTTGACTTGACAAGCGATTGTGTCTCTTATGGCTAGAAGAAAACAAGATTCAAAACCTAATTGTTCGCCTTTCCTTTATGAAATGAGGAGGAAGAAGGGATCTGGAGGGGTTGAGGGTGGAGAGGGAGAAGGGGAAAGAAGATGAAGATGAAAATTTAAGAAAAAGAAATAGAAAAAAGGAAATAAAAGGAAAAAGGAAAAAAAATGAAGGGTACAAGATATTCTATGCTATTTTGATGAAAATTAAATAAATTAGTTAGAATAAATTTGAAATGAATAGTTGAGATATGAAAATACTAAATTTCATGGCTCATAATACATCTTATCTAATAGATGAGAGAATAAATAAATGAGAAAATCCAAGTCCTAATTCCAGAGGAGTCTCAGTAACATTTAATTGTAGAGGGCAGCCTTAGGCTCCATTTGTTTGCCATAAAATATTTTCATGAAAAATGTTTTCTTAATTTTTTATTGTTTGGTAACACTGAAAAATTGGTCAATCGATAAAAATGTTTAGTTAAAAAAAAAAAATGTTTTTATGTCATTTGGGAGAAGAAAATATTTTTCACTCACTCTACCCCACCTTCACCCACCCCAACCCCAACCTCAACCCCACCCCTACCCTCCCCTCCCCCCACCCTACTCCCTTCACATTTTTAATTAACTATTATTAAATAAAAATCATTTAATTTAATAATAGTAAATTAATTAATTAAATTAATAGAAAAATTATATTTAATAAATTAACATTAATTAATAATAATTGCCTAAGTATTTCATTAATAATTAATAGTGATTAATTATTAATAATTTTTTAAAAAATAATAAAATAATAATTTATCCAAACAACATAAAATATTTTTTAGTGTAATAACTAAACATAAAAAAATATTATATTTTTCAAAAAAATATTTTTTCCACCAAACTTTTTATACCAATAAATTATTTTACGGCAAACAAATAGAGCTAGTAATATTTACTTTGCAACTAAAGGACGCGGTCCCCACAGCAGACATTAAAACGAAAAACATAAACAAAGCAGTAAAAAAAGAAAATAAAGTTAACATGCGGTAAAAATGTTACATTTAACCGAAAGGGTGGGAAAAGGTAGAGCCAAAAGCGTCTTCCGTAAGTTTTCAAAACAAAGCGCCAAAAACATCCTGATAAATATGTATGTATGTATGTATGTATGTATGTATGTATGTATGTATGTATATACACACACACACAAAAACACAAACACACATAGAAAGTCAATAAAATCAGTGAGTGGAAGAGAAGCATATGGGTGAGTCAGCTGTTGATGAGGCTGTGTCACAGCGCAGGAATGTTCGATCCCATTATGGTGCTCTACAAAACCGTATCACTGGTATCAATCAAACATACATGTTTGTTTACTTACTATTTTTAGTAACGTTTATTAATATGTAATGTGTCTTTTTCTTTCTTAGTATTAATGTTGTTTTTTCGAATGGTGTTAGAGGACAAAGATGAGATAGCATGTGGAGATTCAGCCAAGTTCATGACCTTTTTCACTCAAGTTGAAACCTTGCATCAACATGGTATTTCATTCCCTCTCCACTTTCTTGCCTTTTTTTTTTTCTTTTTTTTCTTCTGGAGAAGTATATTACTTTTGATTCTTTGCGTTGACTTGTAGAAGGATGTTCTATGTTTCTATTTCTTTTTGTATGTGTCTTCTTTTCTACCATTTTTATGGAGTCTGTAAAGATCTTTCTTATCAATATCTCACTTTTAATCGAACTTCAGTGGGCCCCACATCAATGTGATTAATAGACACCCCGTCATTAATGGACTCCTCATGTGTGACCTGGCGAGAATGAGTTGATACGAGGAAAACAAGTCAGCGAAACGAGAGTGAGCTGACACGAGAGAAGCGAGTTAGCGAAAGTGAAACAAAATGTTAAGTATCATAGATTTCTATTTTAAAACCAATTGTATCAAGTAGAGTTGGTCTATGATCTTATTAAGTGTTCTTTTCGATTATGGGGAGCCGATGTTGGGGATGTGGGATTTAACACACAAGATAAGAAGTTGTTATCAAAGGACAATCGGGTGTACAAAATTTTTATTGTGAGTGGGTTTTGGAGAAGGGTTGGACTGAATTTAGAATCTATTTTAATGCAATCTTATATCCACAAGTAGTTCTTGTTGAATTTTGTTTTTTTGTACTATTAGTTTTTTTTTAGCTGAATGAAAGCAATTTATTAATAGGTTTGCTGAAATATGATGGTTTTCAGTTAATAAGCCACGGGAGCAAGTTGCAGATGCAGAAGCGCTCTTGGGGCTCACCGCCAGCTTGGTGGCCTCTGTTAAATCACGTACAATAGGAGGTATTACCCCATCTGAGTTCATTTCATGTTTGCTCAGAGATTTTGAGCAATGGGGAACAAAAACACCGAAATCTGAGAATGCTAAAAGCTCAATTCATTGGAAAGATCTTGGACTTGTTGTTTCACCTATTTTCATGAATGGCAAACCCTGCATGACAATGTGAGTTTTATTGTCCAGAAGCAAGAACTGACATTGTTCTTTCTTGAAGCGTGTTCAACATATTCTTGTGCCTTATATGCATTTATCATTTGTTCTTTGAAGGCTCGGACCAATGTCGAATGAACTTAAGCATCGGAAAGTTGTTGTTCAAAGAAAACGTACAATGCCGATGGCAAGTTCAAGGCCGGAGGAGGTAAAGCTTGTTCTTCGTCAATTTTCTTTCTACCGAGATATTTGTCATCAATAATTATCTTAACTGTTCTAGAGAAAGAAAAGATCAAATGTAGACCACAACCTTCTGCATCTGCAATGTGGTTGTTATATATAAGTGGAAGTATATCAATGCTATGCTGCTTTTGAGGAAGGGGTGGAGAAATAAGGATTATATGATATCTAATCTCCTGAAGCCTGTAAAAGGAGATGGAAACTGTCATCGGATTGGATTATGGTGGTCATCAGTTAAATCGACCACCAATATTTTCAAATTTCATTGTGCTAAAAACTTCTCTGTAATCTCTTATTTCTGGGTAAGCTATTCTTTTTGGCTTTAAGGTGGAAATTAATTCTGTGGTAAACATGTGAAGAGATTAATCATCCTTGTGAGGTCACTTTGATGTTCACTGATTCCGTATGTGTTTATGTTTTTAATGAACTTTTGGACGTCTTTAAACTCTTCAAAAAGAGTTTGGAGTCTGCAACAGTTAAATCTCTAAATAGTTTCAAACTGTTTTTTGTGTCGGTATTCATTTTGTAACATATCCTAGCATCAAGTCCTTGAGTCATGATCGATTATACACATCTTTCTTGTGACACAGCTTGATGATGCAGCAGAAAAGAAAACCGACACGGACAAGAATATTGTTGCCATGTTTGAGATCCTTAAGGAGAAGAAAACTGCTAAGCTTGAGAATCTTATGGTGAATAGAAAATCTTTTGCTCAAACAGTAGAGAATCTATTTGCTCTGTCTTTCTTGGTGAAAGATGGAAGGGTCGAAGTCAATGTGGATGAGAAGGGCTCTCAACTTGTTTGTAAGATAACCTTTCTCATCATTCAATTAAGAAAAGTTTCATCTGATTTTGGGCTTTGTTTTCTTGATCGTACTTTTAATTGTCATGTGTATTTGCCTTCTTTTAGCTCCGAGGAATGCTCCTGCTTCAAATAAGATAGCGTCAGGAGAAGCTAAATACCATCACTTTGCCTTCAGATTTGATTACAATGATTGGAAGGTATGGAAGTATTAAATGTAGATTCAGCTTTGTGTTTGTACATCAATAGTTCTTGTTGGATTATCAGGGGGTGATAGGATGTGTTTAGAACCAAGAGAAAATAGAAATTTGATACACGGATCTTACGCGATTTGACTAAGCCTAAATTCACAGGTAGACAGGAAAAGAAGTCATTACTTTGATAAACAAACGCACAAAATAGAGCTCTTTGCACTACGTCCCTATTCTCTCTTCTCATCTCTTTGTCTCATACAATTTATAAATATAAAGAGATCCTACTTCTACTAGAAATATAATTTCTATATTAGCTAGAACTAGGACAACAGGCCCATTAAGAATTTGTGCACAATCCTAACAGTTCCTTTAGGCAAGTGGTATTTGTGAGCAGTCAATGTAGTTCTCTTAAAGTTTGAATCAAGAGCTCTGTAGTATACATGTAGGTTCAGCCAGTTGCTGGTAAAGAGTATGCTTTGTTTAAATGTTGGGTTTTCATAGTGAGACATATTGGAATAAGTAAGGCCTTGAGCTTCCGTAGAACAGTTTGTGCATACATGTTTAATTGTATCAATAAATGAATCTATAAACCAAATCAAACCAAACCAAGAGTTATTCTAGTAGGTGGGTAAGGTTATAGGATCTGAAAGCGTCATTTGTATAAATAGTTTCCATTAACTAAACTAAACTAAATCAAGTGAGGTCGGTTATATGAATTTATTGACGCTACACATTTTTATTGAAAGTCATCTCTTCTTTTAGTTCTATACATGTAAGGTCTCTTCTAAGTGTTTTTGTCTAATTGATCTTAGGTTTTTTTCTACCTCACATATAGAGTATTATATCGATACTTTCACAGTTTTTAACAGAACATTTTCACTGGTCTTCTTCTAACATGTCTATACCATCTCAAACGATTTTACCTCATTTCATCCTCAATTGGGTCACCCTCTCTTTCATCTTATCACTCATTACTAATCTTGCCTTTTTTAGTTTCGTTCATACATTTCTCTCAACATTCTCATATTCAAACATGAAGCGAAACTTAATCAATGACGATGGAAATTCAATCACTACCCATGAACAAAAACATTATTGTTCAATCTTACGCAATCTACTTTGTCATCTTCTTGATAAATGGTTCCTCTCCCTTGCAGCTGATGATGGATTTGGTGCCAGAGGGTGAAGAGCTGATGCCACACAGGGAGGTCTTGGATAATTCATCTGATTCTCAACCAAAATCAGTTCCAGAGGATGCTCAAGCAGCAGCTGCAGCATTACATACCACACCAGTAAAGATACTGTCCAGGAACCGCAGCTTGCTCTTGCAGGACAAATCAGGTTTTGAGAAAACTGCTGAAAATGGTGAAGAAACTAGTAGTGTCAGTCGCAGGTGCAAAAGGAAGCTGCTATGAAGCTCTCATGGTGTTGTGTGGAATATATATATATATCCCTTTTTGTGCAATAGTTGGTTGTAAAGTCATTTTTGTTTAAAAAAATCTCTTTATGTGTATAGAGCCAAAAATATCTAAGCATTCTCAGACTACTAAGCTGCAGAAGAAAGCTATTTGTAGGTCTTGGTGTTTTGGATTTGGTTTGAAAATGCATGTGTTATATGTTTAAAATCAAATAACTCTTTCAGTTTCAAATACAAAGTGAAAGATCAGCCATCTAATTTGGAAGTGACATGTTTAATTTAATATTTTTTTTAGTTAATTTGTCATCTCATTTACTTTTTAATGAGATATTAACCCGAAACATTTGAATGAAAGAGTTTTAACGTTGTTCACAAGGTGAACAATAGTCTAGATTGACAAGTGAAAGCCTTTGACTACTTGTATGAATAACCTTTCCAGCACTATCCCTACAAATTGCAGTGATGCCCACTTGTTCATTAGTACTGCAGTAAGAAGCATCACAATTTATCTCGAGAGCTTTTTAAGATTGTTTTGTTGGACTTGGTACCATTGCATTTATACTCTCCAAGACTATCTTGCACAGTAAAACCTTTATAAATGAATACTCCCGAAATTAAGAAAAAAATTATTTTCTTAACGGGACTATTTATTTACCGATAAATGAATAATTTTTTTATTAGTTTATTTTTTATTTTTTTAATTTTTCCAAGAAAATACACAACATTAATGTATGTATATGTGTATCTTATGAAAAGCCATATCCTACTGAAAATGATAAGAGTGATAGAATCGCTTACTAATGAAGAGACCATGATGATCCAGATAATAGTTGTGTTCTACAACGGTTTCTCCAAAAGAGGCATTTTAAGTAATGGAAAAATTTTATAACTACTTACTGAAAAATTAAATAGATATATCAAATGTGGTGTCTACGTTACAAAAATCAAGGATGAGGTTCTTTTGGCGGCAAAAAAAAAGAAGAACAAGCTACTTTCAAAGCATTTTGTTGAGAAAAATTGAAGTTGTCAGGTAAAAAGTATATGCATTATGCATTTTTATGTACTGAAAATGATATAGTGATGGAATCGCCTACTAATGAAGAGACTGTAGATACACCAAATGTTTTCATACTACAGTCGAAACTGTTTCATACCATCTCTGGTATAAGATTGAAAGTAAGTACCGAAGGAGACAATCAACAATGTAGGCTGCCATTATCTACCAATAGTTTTCTGTTCGCAGAGAAGTATACTGTCTCTAAAAAGATTGGATAATCTCAGGCGACATGACAAAAAGGGACCGATGGCCTTAGCCAATTTTGGTTATGGCCATGAAAAGTTACAGGGATGCCGGGAGGGGGGAGGAGGAACCAAGTTTCTTCAAGTCTCAACCCCTTTAAATCTGCACTACCATGAAGTCATCTACATTAGTTGCTCTTTGGAATGTCGAGGTCTTTAAATATGGGGCTGTCGACTCCAACACCCATTGCGTTGAGACCATTGTCCACATATATAACACCACCAGTGATAGCAGAAGCTAAAGGTGATGCCAAGAAAGCTGCTGTATTCCCTACCTCGTCTGTTTCATTCAATCCGAGGTTCAGCCATTATAGTCACAAAAAATGGCAGAAGACAACATACAGATATTCATAAAGCTTATAGTTTAGTAGTTCTAGAAAAATTACCAGCAGATAATTCTTTCTGAAGAGGTGCATTGGCCAGGGAATAATCAATCATCATATCGATGAATCCGATTGCCTTTGCTGCACGGCTTCTTAGTGGGCCTGAACAAATACCACTTTTTTTAGTGAACAGCATAATTGAGAGTGAAGAAAAATCATCCGGAGAATTAATACATCAGTACGGTCAGTCACCTACTTTACTCTTTTAGGCATTAATTCATCCAAGTACGATTGCTTAAGAGGGGAGGGCAAAAGTTAAATCAGACAAACTGCTTGTGTGGAATTTTAACATTAAATACAGTGTGATATATGGCTACACGCTACTTGCAACCTATGGCAGATCTCATACAAAAAAAGGGAGGGAGCGGGGGGGGGGGGGGGGGGGGGGGGGGGGGGGGTGGTGTGGGGGGCAATGCAAGTTGACTTATCTAACAGCATTTCAGCTGGATGTAACACAGCAAATATTATTCATATATCCCCTTTTCCCCCAAGTAAGGCACTGTTACAATATGTACGTACAGAATTAGCCACGGGCATGTGTTGGATTCTTGATTTGTGCAGAACACTCGTGAAATAATCAGGAGAGTTAGCAGATAATCAAATCTTTATCATTGTCCTGGTGTCCTATGCTCTGATGTTAATCCTCGGAAAATGAGGAATATATACTAGATAAGTGTACCCTTATTCTGCCCTGCAGTGGAAGTTGGTGCACTGTATTACTCCAATTAATATCTGAAGCCTATCAAATGAAACCAATCCTTAACCCACTAGGTGGGACCGAGTGTAATATCACAAACTTATGGTCTGAAAACATACTCCATAAAATTAATGCTGGATTTTTCATGGTAGCCTACCACCATAAATAGCAAGTGCTATGAAAAATATTTCCATGACTTGTATCCAAAGTCCAAACAAGAAAGGATGAATGTCACATGGAGGACAAAATACCAGCAGATATTGTGTTGACCCTGATTTTGTATTTCCTTCCTGCTTCGAAAGCAAGCACCTGAATTCAATCAATTAACTGCCATCTGAGACTAGGATATGAAGTATGATGGGAATTGAACCACTTCAGTTTGAAAAGCTTACTCTAGTGTCACTTTCTAACGCTGCTTTTGCTGAACTCATGCCACCTCCATATCTGTGCATCACGCACAATCAAGGACTTGTCTCCATGTGAAATCCTAAACTTGAAACAAAAGCATGATAGCCAAAAAACAAAACACACATACCCTGGAATGATCCTTTCAGAAGCAATATATGTGAGAGAAATTGACGAACCACCTGTTATAAGAAAAGCCACCTGATGTAAACCCCATGTAGTCGATGTATTATCAAAGAAAAAAAAAAAAAAGAAAGGAAAGTGCACATAGAATACAGTATTATAATGGAGCATGCCTGGTTTCATGATTGGAAGGAAATGCTTTAGCAAAGAAACATAGGAATAACTTGATGCAGATATTGCTGCAAGATATCCATTCCTAGATGTCTCCAATAGAGGTTTGCTTACCTAATTAAAAGTTGTCCAGTTAGTTCACATCCAAAACCTATATATATATATGTATATATGTGTGTGTGTGGGCACGCGCTATATGTCAAGTAATATCATACCTCTGGCCCATTAGCAAGCGAGTGGACCAGAATGTCAATGCTGCCAAAATCCTGTTTTACAGATTCAGCTACTTCCTGTGGAACATTTCAGGAACAAGAGATTACCATACAGGCATGAGTCATGAACTCTACAATCATATCTTAGTTCATAACTCAATCACATCTGGATGCCCTATGTATACACATATATTTAGGAGGCTTGGTTAAACACCGTAACTTTCTTTAGCCATTGAACAATGTCAAACGAATAGTGTCAAGCATGAAGCAACTAGGGAAAGAAAATGTTAAACAGAGTGCTGTGATCTTCAACATAACATACGTTGAAAAATTTGACTAACAAGGCAGAGAGTACTTCTGGAAAATAAGAAAACGAAAGTAATGCTTGTTGTTTGGAGATTGTGATGCTATTATTCAAGCCAAGCAGTAGCACAACGGCCGGGGAAGAGAAAAGGAAATGATAAGCAAAATGGGTATTCAAGGAGGATTGATTCAACTAGCTTTCGATAGATAAAAATGTTACGGCAGCAGACGAGAATCTCAAATAATTCTCAACCCCCAAACAGGTAGAAAACCTTCTTAAGTGGCAAACCATCTGGAGCTTATGTGTCAGCTGTTATGTTTTAGTTTTGCATCTCTACTGAAATTCAGCCCCTGAAAGTGTTCACCATAGGATCCTATAATTTGAGCATACTGAGACATGCATTGTTGAGTGGAAGATCATTAAGACATACCTTGACAGTCCAATTTTTGGCTCCAGCATAGCGCTTGTTTGCTTTTACCTGCATGAATTCACATCATCACAGACTTAACAAGAGCCCAGAAAACCTTATTTGTAGATTATCATGAAGACCAAATGCTTAGAGATTACATCTTCAGGTACATCCTCTAGGTTGTCGTAAACAGCATCTAGGGGATATACTTTGGTAATCTCCATCAAAGAACCATCTGGCAACCTGCCATCAAATTTGTCAAATACTCAGGCACCATTGAAATTGACAAAGAAAAGAAAACAATAAAAGAGAAATACAAGCTTAAAATCTTACACTCGTGATTCATCAAATTTTCCACGCCGAAGACTAGTTTCAAAAATGTTCAAAGCCTGAAATATATATTCATTTATGATAAAAATACAATCCAGAAATATCCTGAGCGAGAGTAAAGATGTCATCATAGAAATTGGCTATTCTACTTACAGGCACCCACGTCCCCAAGAGAATTTCTGCACCTGCAGCAGCCAGAGATTTTGCAATAGCCCAACCATATCCGTTGTCATCGGCTACACCAGCTATAAACGCCCTTTTACCTATTTATAACATATACAGTTTTTGATAAATGAACTATTTTCATCTCAAGAGTTTTAATATGGAGTTAATTGACAAACTGCTAGAGCTGGAAATACAATGATTGCAGTAATTCAGTGAGAAGTCTTTATTTTTAGCTGAATATTAATTTTAAACTAGCAAAATCTCTTGATGAGCCAAAGGTGACAAGACAAAAGATATGACTCATGGACCAAAACAGATAATAACTAGCAAGTTTACTTTTACCACATCATCCTTGACACCAAAATTTTACAAAAAATTGTAAGGAAACTTCATTAGCACATTATTAAACATAATAGCTCCTTTCCTATCAAGGAAAATTTCCCTCGGATGACAAAGATTTATTTCTTCTGAAATTAATTGCATTCTTTTCCGATAGTTTGTGATATTCTTTACTTTTCTCCGGATGTTAGCATTTTGGTGCCTAAAGTCCTTCCTCTATCCCTCTCCCCTCTCTCTCTCTCTCTCTCTCTGTAACTCTCAAAAAGCAGAACACAATAGAACGTCTGATAGATCTGCTTTCCTTTCAAAGTAGAATCCATTAAAATGTTATTACTTTTCAGAAAACATTATACAGAAACAGAAGACCAAAGAAATCTCACATGCAGAGGAAAAGAACAATGCACAAAACATCGATTGAATATCTCCTAAACTTTGCGCTAACATTAGAATCTAATCGTTAATTTCAACAAAGTTTCTCCTAAAATCTGGGGAACATTCAAATCTAACCTTTCAAATTAATTGGCAGCCCAGATGAAGACTTGTTTACATCAGTTTGAGACATAGCTTTGGTGGCCACTTTCTCAAATTTCACTGGAGTTGACGTGAAGTTGCGCTGGAAATGCTGGGCACACGATATATGGCAAGTACTGGAAAGTTTAGCCCATGATGCCAACGTACAATTACTAGAAAGACTAGCAACACCTGTCTTGAGAATTCTTTGAGTAGAGAAAATGGAGGGCCTAGCTGCAGTAGCTTGCAAGCTGGAAGCTGCAGTTGCTGCCATTTTCACTGAAAGAAATCTTGCAGAACAAAATGCAGACCTGTAAAATATCCATGAATTAGAAGGATATTACAAGAATGTCGACTAAAAGAGTAGAGCACAAAGGGAACCTATTATTGAGCACAATCAATTAATCTGGCTCATCAGTATGTAAAGTTTAAAGTAGATTAGCTAGCTCAGCTTATCTCGGTAATTTTGTTCTGTGCATCTACAGTACCGGGTTTCTTTTTACACTGATCAAAAGACAAGTAAACTCGGAGAAACCAAGCTAAAGAAATGACATGGAAAACTCAAGGGACTAATGATCACTTAGCGGTCATCAAGGTTCTCTATCTGAGCTTCTTTAACCATTCCCCTTCAGTCCCACTGTTTCAACTCAGAACTATTACTATAATCTCCAACAATATAACCCATTGACAAGAAAGTAACAGACTTCCACATGCTTACTTGTATATGTCACAATCTAAGCTCTTTCCTTTCTCACGTTTGCCTCTCCAAATAGTAGATGCCTCAACTTCCCAACTATATGCTTCTTTTGCTAAGACAAACTGCACTCACTGATCTCTCATCATCAAACATTACTCAATGTGTCTGAAAAATTTGCAAGACAATAAAGCAAACATTTTCTTCAAATTCTTTGATCATTACTTAAAGTCAGGTACTAACTTATTAACGCCACACACATACACATGGACATTAAAGCAAGTCATTACCATAATTTTTTTCATTTGAGATACATATCTATATAAACATAAGGCGAATATTCCAGGCCAAAATGATTACACCTTTTCATGGCAACCTCCTTATGGTGATTTTTTATTGTGTATTGGCCAGACATGGTGGAGGGTTTTCTTATAGTGAATTTTATCGCCCAAAAACCAGTAATGACTTCCAAACCTCCGTAATATCTAACAAGTCGAGTCTTATGTCGATAGTAAGACAAGTGGGTTGAAGGGTAGCCTTGGGGCAACGATAGTGTAGTTGCCATGTGAAGTCTCTAACTAGAATGCAAAGTAAAGCTGCGCACAATAAATTCAAAGTGAGTCCGACCCTTCACCGGACCCCAAGCTTTGTGCAACGACTGTCCTTTGTGACAAATGGGGTATGGAGCTCCAATATATCATATTTTTTTCCCATTAAGCATAAATAAATCCACACAATTATAGACACGAAAAGAAATCATACCAACATTTTAATTTTGAACAAATACTAAACTACAACACAGTAAAAAGTTTCCACCAATGCAGAAATAAATAACATTTGACATGAAAAAAACACAACATTACGAGAAAGAAAGCAAGAAAACAAAAAATGTACCTTGGAGCCAATGCTGAGGATGTTGCTGTGACCAAAAAGACTATAAAAAATTGGTGGGTTTCGATGGAATCAAAGCTTACTGTTTTGTTGTCTTCTGATACTGTAAAGAGAAAGAGGGTTTAGTAGTGGTTGGTTAGTAGCAGCTGTTGTTAGTAAAAGAGCTTCTTTTCATTTCAATGAAGGTAAGAAAATGGCCTCTAATGGGTTGTGATATAAATGTGTGTTGGGTTGGTTGGTAATGGCCACTAAACATATCCAGTGGGCTTGCAGAAGTTGTAAATTCATTCATGTGCAACCCATAAGTTGATAGGATCTTTTTTTTCTTTTTTATCGATAAGTTGATAAGTTAGGAATGAAAACGGGTTGGACACCCACTAAAATTTATAAATTCAAATTTAAACTTGTTTAATTTATTATTTTTCAAACTTAGTAGCGGATACTCGACGAGTTTAAATTTTACTTTCCAAATTTGAACCAAATAAATATTTAAAAACCCGCGGGTACTCGACCCTTTCAGTTAATGAATAATTTTTTTTAAAAAAAATATCCTAAAAATGTTTTAAAAAGAAATTAAAATAAATATACATTTAAAGAAAAATAAGATTTAAATGTTAAGTTTACCTAAAAAATAAAATGAAAACAATCTAATAAAAAAAGATGATAAAGTCCAAAATAAACAACACAGTGTGATATTTGTCCATAAATAAATGAACAATCTTAGTAAAATTAAAAATAATAAATTAATTTTTTTTTCCATAAACAAGCTTAAATCAATCTAAATATAATAAAAGCATTCAACAAAATCTTTCTACTGAGAAGCTATCATACTTTTACAAAAAAATATGAGATAACATTATATTATGTGTGTATGTATATAAAAAATAGGGTAAAAAATTCTATAGACCACTAAACTATGCAATGAGTCTTATTTTGACCACTCAACTAATTTTAGTTCTAAAGGGGCCATTAGTTTTATAGTTTAGTTCCAATGTTGCCATTTTGTCTACTTATTGACGACGGAGCACCATCAGTAAGGGCAAAATGGTAAATTGACTATAAAAATGACAAAAAGTTGCTCTTTTTGCACATTTGCCCCTAAGATTTTGAATTTCTTCCAAATTCCCCTTAATTTCTTAAAATAATCAAGTTCTTTTAAAATTGCTTGAATTCCTCCTACTATCTAAAATTTTAATCAAATTGCATAAACATTACTCTAATTTTGTTCAAAATCATTAAAACATTTCTTCAAATTCTTCAAGCGTCCTAATTTTGTTCAAAATTATTAAAATCTTTTTAAAAATTCCTTAATATTGCTCCTAATTTTTTAAAATGTTCAAAAATTCTTTAATATTTTTTTCCCAATTTAGATTTCCTCCTTATTTCAAAAAATAAAAAATAAAACCCCCTCAAAATAGCACCTTCACACACAAAACTGTACCTGTACATTCATTTTAAACACCCATTTGCACCTTCGCACACTAAACTGACATAACTGTACACAAAACAAATATATTTTGCACACAAATACTTGAAAATAACCAAAGAAAATTGTAAATTTACATGTTAAATATCCAAAGAAATCAGTTTGCATCCCAAAAAAAGTCATACTAACTATTAAACAATAGCATTCACAACCCAAAAACCAATTTAATACATCATTTCTAATTAGTGTTTGCATGATAGTTAAAAATCAGTTAAGCTTCCCAGAAAAAAAAAAAGCTTTACACATATTCACTGGGTTGATGGTTCTTCATCCTTTTTCTTTTTCCCCTCTTTCTCTTAGATTATCAGTTGCCTTTGTTCATCGAGGTTTAGGTACTCCAGCTGCTTGGGGTCTTACATTCTGCCTAGAAGAGCCTGCGATAGAGCTATTGCCTTTATCACCACCTGCTTGGCTGCTACTACTTTCACCATGTGTTAACCATCAATTGGCTGAGATGTTGATCTCTGCCTTCCTCTACCCCTTCATGAATCTCTTTCTCTACTTTTTCCTTGGACTTTCCCAACCTATACTTTTTACCTCTGGTTGAGACATGGATATTGGTCTTTCCCTACCTCTTCCCTTGGCCTGTCAAAAGAAAATGAAAGGATTATCAATAAAATATTTTCAGAAATAAAAAAGTTCAAATTGTATACTAATAGAAAGTTCAAAATGGTTTCTAATACTTACTTTGCTTTGTTCTGTTGATGCACTCTCTTTTTTAGTCCTTTGTAGCTGACATGTCCTCACGTTATGAGAGCTAGAACTACAATTAGAACAATTCATCTTAACCTTCTTCTTCTTCAGACTTTGTTTTCCACAATTAGAACAATGCATCTTAACATTGTTCTCAACATGAGCCTTAATCGTGATGCATTAAGGGGAAAACAAACAAAAGTTACCAAGAAAAGCACCACTAGAAGTTCAAATTTTCCTGAAGTGATACATACTGATATTTGTGGACCACTGTATCCTACTTGCATAAGTGATGAAAAGTACTTTATCACTTTTATTGACGATTTCTCCCATTACAGATATGTTTCTCTAATTAAGGATAAATATGATGCCTTAAAAGCTTTTAAATTTTTTAAGGTTGAGGTTGAAAATCAATTAGGCAAACAAATTAAAATGGTGAGATTTGATAGAGGTTGTCAGTTTTATGGAAAGTAAGATGAAACATGTCAAAATTTAAGGCCATTTGTTATATCTTTATGAAAATGGTATTATATCACAATATAGAATGTTTGGTCTGTTAGGAATAATGCCCTAAAAGTTAATAAATTGTAATTTTGAAATTATGGATAATGTATTATTTAATTTATTAAATCATTTAATATGAGCAGTTTATTTATTTATTATAAATATTTTAATTAAATGAATAAAGTCCTTAGAATACTACTTATGGATTCCATCCTTAGGAGTAAGGATATGAGTGACGAAATCTATATTTATAAATATATTCTAAAAGTTATCCCCGATCATACGATAAATTAATTGGGCGTTAATTTATCCGGATAGATCGGATTACAGTCTACTAACCAAATTATATGAGATATTAATTTGGACGATTAGTCTCATGTCGTTATAGTAGCTGTATAAATGCTTGTTACGAACAAGTGATTGGACTTGACCACCAATACAACGAATTATATGGAATGTCAATAATTCATTGTATTATGTAATCATGCGGTTAATCCTTAGACCTAAGACACCACGGTTATCTCATTATTAGGAATATCGTAATTTGCTGGTGTAATTAAGCTAGTCCTAATCACAGATTAGACAATGTATTCAGTGGTTATGATCTATTCCGTATGGAGATATGTGCGTGTAGATATGGAAATTGTTAGTTGAAAATCCTATGCAATCTAATTAATTAAGTAACTAGAAATCCTTGGCCAAGGTGGAATAGTGAAAGTCCTTCCATGGATAATTCATTAGTTACTAATTAAATAGATTTTGGCATATGATCGGGTAATAGAGTTTGATGACCCAATCCATGACTCTGGCTCGATCAGGATAATTAAGACAGTAGGATTTGGTTACATAGAAATTACTAATGGGTTCGCATACTTGCACTTCATCTTTAATTGAGTAGTCGCGATATACTACCAAGTGTCACTCGCGATTTGCGATTTAATTAGAAGGAGTTCTAATTTAATTAATTAGTAGAATTAATTGTTCGCTACTGATTAATGGTGAACCCGAGAGGTCACACACAAATAGAATTTGTAGATTAATTGGATTAGAAAAAAAGATTAAATTAAATTTAGGATCGTCCTAAATATTAATTTAATCGGGCTCGTAGTAACTTGGTGATCTGGTTATTATGAAGTCCAAGACTGGTTAGTTTAAGACCAGTCCACATATGACCCTAGGTCATATGTGTTTCTTATATATTAATTCTGTCAGGAAAAAGCTAGCACAATTTCATAAGACAAAATAGATATAGGATTTCTCTAGAAAACCTAGTGGGGGTGAAATCCAACGGACAAGCGCGGATTCTGTGTGGATCTATCTTGGAGGCTTCACACGTGGGGAGCTCGTCTCAGATTCTACCTCGATCTACCCTTCAAAAGGTAATCCTAAACTTACGTAGATTAAATTTAATTAAATTAAATTTATTATTTGTATTTGAATCTGCGTTAATGATCATGAACAGATACATGTATAATTTTCGTTGCGTAATTAAATTTTAATTATCATGTATATTTCCGAACATGATCCACCTCAACAAAATGGGGGTAACTGAAAGATGTAATCGCACATTACTAGAAATAACACGGTGTATGATTAGTGACTCAACCCTTTCTAAATTTTTGTGGGGTGAAACCATTAAGACAACTATGTCTATGTATATATTAAATCGATTCCTAATAAGATTGTGCCCGTAACTCCTTTTCAATTATGGGTAGGAAGGAAATCGAGTTCAAATCATTTACACATATAGGGTTGTTTGGCTGAAACAAGACATTACAATCCATATAAAAGAAAATTGAATCGAAGAAGTATAAGCTATTATTTTATTGGTTATCTAGAAAGATCCAAAGTGTATAAATTTTATTATCCTAATCATTACACCAGAATAATGGAATCCAATGTAACAAAGGATTAGGGTTCATTTTGTTAGTCCATCACACAAGTTTCCACTCCCAACTCGAATACCTTTTTTCTTTATAACAAGAGTTTTATTTGCAAAAGTAAACATGTAACCGAGTTCATCAAGATGAGACAAAGATAGTAAATTTCTAGAGAAATAAACAACCAAAAAAGTGTTTGGCAAATCTAAAGAAAATCCAGTAACAAGTCAGTAGGTCCCAACAATTTCCACTTCAGATTTTATGTTATTTCCCATGACTATAAACTTTTCTTTGTTATTTGGTTTTCGGGACATAAGAAATCATTTTATTCTCAAACTAAGCCTTATTTTTTAGGGAATCTTTTGTCATGTGTCCCTTCATTTATAGAAGAAACATCTGTCATCCTTTCCATCACTGCCAAATGTATCCTCTTCTTTTCCTTTATTTGATGGCCTTTTCTTATCGTAGTTTTTGCCCTTTCCAGGTCTTGTACTATTATGACCTTGTGATACCATGTGAACTAATTGTAATCCTTCTTTCTTTAATCTTTCTTCCTCTTGAAAACACATAGAGATAAGTTTATTTATAGATTTTTTTTTTGTATGTTATAGTTAATTTGGAATGGTCCAAAATGAGGAGGAAGAGAATTGAGAATAAATTGTACCAAGAATGACTTAGAAACAGTCATATCCATATATTTTAGTTACTCAACCAAATTGCTCATTTCTAAAATGTGCTCTTGCACCCTACTAGTTCCATTATACCTTTTAGTTGTCAAGATTGCCATAAGCATACTTGCTAGGGCTTTATCAAAAGTCTTGAAGTGTTTCTGAATGGATGTTAAGTAGTTGCGTGCATTCTCTGAAGCAAGAATTAATTTGCGGATATTTTTAGCAATCTTGTTTTGACACAAGTCCAACTCGAAACAACCCAAAGGAATAATGAATTGTTCATACTAGTCAAAATAGTTGGAACCATTCAATTCAAGAATGTTAGACATGTAATGCCCCGATCCCTCGCAGAACTAGGACTCATAGTAATAACCCGATCCAAACCCCAAGGCATGAAAAACGAGAGAAAACGAATGGAGTTTTCCCTGTACTTAGGTCAAACCAACACCTGCACAAAAACACAAATGCCAACAACAATTGGACCACAACAAAATCCCAATGTCTAATCCAAGTATAGCATGCTAATAACCACTCTTCAACCTAACTTTAGCAAGATAAGTCTAAGTAAGGAGAAATATACCCAAGAGAATTATTAATCACCAAAATTCTTGCTACTTATAGTTATTACAAGCCATATACAAACTTACAAGGCTCAAAACAGAATAAGATTATATTTCAACATGACATTAAACTTATAGAATTTTCTTGATTACAACAAGACAAAAACTTCGATCTACCACGTGCAAAATAGTGCTTCGCTGCAAGGGAGGCTATACAACATACAAGGCATATAATCCACATCTCGAGATCATAGCAAAACATCATCCACCTTTCATGCAAGTAAGGGAACACTTTAGCTTTATCTCGAGGATCTACCTCAGCCTTTCCTGAAATGGTTAAAAAAATAGGGTGAGTCAACACATGCTCAGTAAGGGGGCATATGATGCTTACGAGGTAGTCGTGTGAAAAGTGTGTAAAATAGACCAAGTTTAAATACCCGCAAGTGCCGGATCTTCGTTGTGTAGTGTGCTTTGAGTGCGAAATCGTACCACATGGAAGTTCGTTAGTTAATCAGTGAAGTAGTGTGTGAAAGTGTTAAAGCGGTAAGTGACAGTTTGAAAGGATGTTTGAAAGTATAAACAAAATTACAACTAAATTAAACTAACTAAGTAAGAGTACGAGGTAAAGGAATCTAGGGGGATAGATATGAAATGAGGCAGTCAATATAGGCACGACATTCAGGATTCTAATTCTATGCAAGGGTTAAACTACAAGCATTAACCTAGTCAAATAACTTAGCATATTAAAATCCGGATTACTTACTGTGATGTAGGTATTGTTCCATCTACGAGTATTGGAGCTATAATATGGAACTGTCCTTGCAACCTGGTGTAAAAGGTCTATTTCAACTAAGTCATTAACTTCTCTTTACTGGTCTAGAACTACGGTATAACCTAAAGTCCATGGAATCTAAGGTTGTCAAGCTATCTGATTCACTATTGAAGTATGGATACATGACACGAAAGTAAAGCAATCATAACGTCTACTGAAAAATATTACGTATGAAAGACAATAAGTAAAACAATCATAACATCTACTGAAAAGCATTATGTATGAAAGATAATACTAAATTAAAGCAAGCCATATATTGCAAATGAATTAAATAAACTGAATTCGATACCATATATTAAAAGACTGTCATTTACAATATCCTCCCCTAGATAATAGCTCTACTCATACATAATAATAAATACAAGTTGCATAAATGAGAGAGTCAAGAAAGGCTCCCCCGATATGATGATTTTGTATGATTCCAGGAATTTGAGTAGAGGTCCGACACAAAATTGCTATTCGGGCGGAGATTTCCCCGAATAAGAGCTACTTGGGAAGAACTTTCCCCGAGTAAGGGCTTATTTAAAAGCTACTTGGGCAGCACTTTCCCCGTAATCTACAATTACCAATTAAACTAAACTAATATTTACACCAAAGCAGAAATTAAAATTAAACTAAAATAAAAAAATAGAACTTAAATTATAAAATTTAACTTTTAATAAATAAAATATAACTATTACAATCGGGGTTTGGGGGGTATTTATAGGGCAGCATTCAGAGGCACCCTCGAGCGCCCTCCCTAGTGCCCTCGAGCGCGCCTCTGCCACCAGCGGGTTGGCCCAATGACGAGCTGCGCTTTGGGCAGTGCCAGTAGTGCACTTGAGCACGCATTTTGGGCGCTCGAGCGCCTATCTATTGGTCCAATCAGTTGTTGCAGCGTGGGCTATTTGGGCGGTGCTGAGAGGGGCGTTCGAGTGCCCTTTGGCTGATTTTCTGGCTCCAAATTTTGACTTTTTGACCGAGCATTGATTGAGGCGTTTTCGGACTTTTTCTAGCATTCCGAGTCTGATTACGCGTTAGTTTCGGCCAAATTCTTTCTCTAGCGGCTTCATTCTTCCACCAGTTCTCGTGTTTCCCCGTTCTTCACTTCTTTGACTTGCAATTTGGATCATTTTGAGTCTGAATTTTCACTTTCCGGTATCATCCTAAATTGCATCGAAAGTATAAAAGTGTTGCATTTATTCCTAAGTTAAGATGCAAATGTGATACAAATTCAAAGGTTTGAGTGCTGAAAATATAGTCACATCAATATCCCCAAACCTAAACCTTGCTTGCCCTCAAGCAAGACTGTCTTAAAAACATATGTGAAAGTCAAAAACATATGAAATAATCTATCCTATCTTTTTGTCAAACATTTTCCAAATATGAAACATGAGAAATGTAATCTACTATCTTAAACCTATTCAACAGTTAATGATAAACATGATAAAAGAACCTTAACATAGTTTTCACAAATAGATACTCTTCTTGAAAATCGACTATTGATTTCTTCCGAGTACATATTTAGAAGTAAACTAAGCAGATTAAGTTCAAACAATTCCCAACTTTCAAGACTTTGCAAATAGATTAGACTTTGATATTATTGCCTTATTTGTAATCAAACTCTTGATCATGCCTTAACTTTTTTTACATTTGGCAGAAATATAAAAGTATAACTTTACAATATCTCTATATAGTGTTCAGTTTCCTTTGTTTTCTGGATATCCCATGTAGCGGCCTTTAAGGCCAATAATCCCTCACCATTATGACTAAGGTTGCCAGGTTTTAAAGGGACCCCTACGTGCCTTAATCACCCGAGATATGTAGCCTCGAAACCTTACACTATACCACATATCCCAAATTACAATGTCTAGGATAGTGGTACTTAGAGATTTACAATATATTTATACCAAAAATTTATTCAACAGTAAAGGTATGTACAATTCTTTTTCTTTTTTCTATTTTTTCATTGTTTTCTTTGTTTTTCTTTTTTTTTTTCTCTTTTTTTTTCAGAGTGTACATATAGACAAATTAATATAACATACTGTACAGACATGGCATAAGAGTTCAGGTTTCAATCACAAGGAGTTCTCATAACAAACGGTAATCCTATCTCAGTCCTTTCATAATCACATAGCTATTAATTGAAGAAAAGAAGAACAATTAGGTTTACTTACGAATACAATACACCAAAATTTTTCTTACAGAGTTTCCTCAGAGTTTTTTCTAATACATAGCTAACAACACGGGTTTTTAAATCATTTAAATCATCTTCTTTTAAACAAGTAAGGTAGCAAACTACTTTTCTCATTAACAAAAATGGTGTATTTCTTGCATATTTTGAAAAATATTTTCATGAAATATGTGCACCCTCACACAGAAACTTTGCTTGTTCTCAAGCAAATAGCAATGTAAGACAGTGAGAGTGTAATATGCAAGAAAGAACATAATGACAAATGCTACATCCCCAAACCTATGGCTTGCTTATGTCACGCCCCAACTCGACCCCACTTACGATCAGTCAGGACGCAATAGAATTTCGGCAGTACAACGACAGTAACACGGACATCAGGGCTCTAAACCAACCCTTTGTAACTCACACAACCAACAAAGACCAACAAAAACTCTTCAACTATTTCAACAACATACAACACAACTAATTCCATATATTAAACAACCATTCAACAGTTCATCCATAAGTTATACGCCTCTGCTCCAACATCAACTATAAGCCAAACCATACACATGCATAATTTATATTAAGCTAGTCTAGCAACCTATTCAAGTTCTAAAAGTAAGACTACCAAGCTGGCAACATTCAAACCACTATCTTTGGATCATTTTATACAATATAACTTCAAAGTAAATGCAATCCAACTAGTTCTAATATACAGTTTAGCAAAAGAGAGCTACAGCTCAGGTATCATGGATAAGACTCTGGCACATAAGACTTGTCCACATAATGCACATTCTCAACTTCTTGAGGCACGTACCCGAAATCTGGTTCAGTAACACCTGATTGCAGAAAATGAATAAGAGTGAGCTTATATATAACAAGCTCAGTGAGGATTCGATAGATCTTTTGAAAACATTTACTTTATCCCATGGAAAATCATCATATGAGCAACAATCATACCATAAACTTTAATAACAATACAAATACAACAACAGTAACCAAACAACAAGGATACGACACACTCGTTGATAAAGCTCCATATGCCGTTTCAATGTTCACCAACTCCTCGAAATCCAATGACACAATCCTGAGGTACCTTATTCTAGACCCATACTCCATGGCATCTCCGCCTATGCGAGATAGGGATTAGCCATGATAACTGCGCCAGCAACCCGGGATGCCTCCCGAAGTGACACAACACTATCATAACTCACAACAACAATGACACTTGACTCTTTACATTCCGAGAGATCAGTAACGAAAGTACTTGATCCTCGGTATTTCAACAATCAACCATCAATTAACCATATTTCAACAATCAATTAAACAACATTAAAACAATCAACAACTACACAATTCTAAAACAATTAGGCTAGATGACAAAGTAGGTCATCCAACTCAACATGCATTTGAGCACACATTCAACCCCGACCTAATCAACAACAACTCAAGAATCAACTACTCAAACACTACCCAAACAACCAAAGACAACATTTCACATATTAAAGAAAGACTACACAAACTTCTAAAAGTCCTACCTTACAATCTAGAAATCCAATAACCTCCAAACCACTTTCTGTCATTCAACCACACATGCAACTACATTAACCACACCAGAAACCAACCAAAAGCCATCCAAAACAAGCCCAACAACCCTAATTTTGGCAATGCCCTTGGCTGAAATTTCTGGACTTTTACTACAACATTCAAATAAAAAATTCGGCATTATAACATTACTACCCCGCAATTAACAAACTTTTAGAAGCAACAACTAATCAATTTCAACCACCACAACAACAATTATTCAACAATGAAGCTATAAACTAGTATATATGCATATATATGTATAACTAACACTTAGACTATTCTAAGTAGGTTATTTTTAGTTGACAAAAATTTTCATATGCATATATTTACACTCGACTCGGGTAAAAACTCAATTTTTGCAAAAGGTATAAAAACTTTTAAAATTCTAAGTCGATTTAAAATCTGTTTTAATCAAATATGGGTCTATTAATATCCGAGGACTAGGTTTTCAAATACTAAAAAAATCAGTTTCAAAATTTTAGCGGACGTGTTTCAAAAATACTATTTACAAAACAAAACAATAAATTTTTTTATGCCGATTTTGATGAAAACTTCATGAATACACACATAGCATGTAATAGGAATATAAATCACAGAATTAGTACATTCTAAATCATATAACACATAAACGGGTTAAACCACGCAATTCCACGCAAAGATGAAATCTGGGGTTTCATAGCTTACACTATAGCACATGTTGATCAGGTATAAAAGGAAATGTAGTAAGGAAAGATATCACTTGATGTGAAGTATTTCTATGTTGATGTCAAAGATTTTCTACTAACTTTTGCCAAAAAAATGTATCATTCTGCAATTAAAGATTAGTAGACAAAACATTTTACAGATTATCATCAACACAACAAAAATAGTTAGCTATACTAAATAAAAATAGGCATAAACAAATATATAGGGGAGAAACCAAAAAGAAATATGGTCACAAAAAATAACTAATAGTTTAAGCAGATAATTTTAACTACCCAGACCATTTATACTATTTTATGAGGTTTAAGAGTTAATTAAACAAACATTAAAGCATTGAAAAGAACACTAAGCAAATCATAAAATCACACAAACAAAAGAAAAAAAAATACACATAAGCATTTAAAAATCTAGGTTGCCTCCTAGTAGCGCTAAGTTTTACGCCCTCAGCCAAGCGCCAATGTTAGAGCAATCTATGTTTAAAGCTCTTTAGCATATATTGCCTGATAATCATTTCAGCACAGATTTTGAATGAAAAAAGATCATGCAATAGATGATGATACATTATTCTTACAGAACATGCCTTTCCCAAGTCACCTTGAAAAGGTGACAATTCCCATCCCAATGTGATGTGTGTGGGAATGTTCATGGTTATATCAATGAGGGAAATTTTGTGTTGTAAAATAGTGTGTCCTAATTGATCAACCCATAAGTTAAAAGATGTATGCAACATATTGTTCATAAATGGGTCAAATCCAAATTATGCCTCATTGGGCAATGTTGTGAGTTACACAACGGAAGAAGGTGCTTCTAATGAAGAACTGAGATGACTTTCAACAGGAGAGAGAATGGGTGTTGAAGCTTCTTTGTTAGAGTTAAAACTAGTTGAAAAGGATATAGAAACATTGGGCTCATTCTCTCGATCAATTAGATACAAAGGTCGGTCAATCTCAATAACCTTTTCTTCAAGTGGCAAGAAGGATGTAGGAATTAAAGTAGACTCAATAGACTCATCCTGCAAGAGTGAAGACTCTAAGGAAGTGTGTACACTCATCTTCCTTGAAGAGGAATCAAAGTCGGGTTGAGTCATGATATCACTAAGGTTTTTCTTTCCTTCTAAGTGAGGCATTTCCTTAAATTCATTTTCCCTAACATATTTCTCCTAAAAAATCTTGCTCATTTCATTAGTCTGTTCACATGTTGTTTCATCAAAGGGGTTCATATCAGACTGAATGTGTTGATCTAAAGAGTGAAGTATGCGAGCATTAGATTCGGCAAGTTGATAAAGTTGGTCATACTTGTCATTGGACATGGATTCGGGAGGAGCAGAGATAACCCAATTATTCTGGTGATCATTTAGTTTGAAAATATTAAGTAAAGGGTCACCATAAGATTTAGATTGAAAAGGTGCAGGGACTTGACTTTTAAAGCTTTGAGAAAAATTTTCTTGATCCCAAGGTGATGACTGGTTTTGCCAACCTGGAGTGTGTGCCTCAAACATGTTATCTACCTCATTCTTAGTGTTACATTCTCTACCCACATTATCTCCACTAAACACTTCTATTTCCTCAACAACCCGATTTTGGATAGGTTCGTAATGAACGAAACTATATTGGTCTGGTAAACTCAGAACGGGTTGAATAGGATGCTCGTCTTCTTCCCACCTATTTGTACTTTTGGCTAGTTGACCGATTTGGTCTTGTAGCCTATCTATGGATTGATGGTTGGATTCGATGAGTTGGACAAGTTGGCCTAACTTGTAGTTGAAGTTTGGTTCAGGTGAAGTAAATTCAACCGAGTTAGGATAACACAAGTTTTGATTGAAAGAATTACTTTGAGAGCTTTCAAAAAACTCGAAAGAATTAGGATTTTGAAATGTGCTATCTTCAAAATTTTGAGGCATAAAAGATGCATCATTTTTATTCCAAAATGAATTTTGATGATTCTGCCACTCCGGGTTATATGCATTTAAATACAAATTTTTGTTTGAAAAATAACCCTAAGTAGTAGAATCATGATTATGTAAAAACTGGGAATTTTGGAGACAATTTACAAAGGTACGCCCAATTTGAAAACAAATTTCACAAGTATTTGGGATAGAGGGTTGAGTTGTTTCATTAAAAGTCCATTGATCGGATGAAATATTAAAATGAGTCATATTTTAATTAATTCATATTTTCCTAACATTTTATTTTTTATTTTTTTAAAGAAAGTAGATAAAATAAACACTTAAACAAATTCACATATACTTTTATCAAAAACTAAACTATATCGTGCTTCCCCGGCAATGGCGCCAAAAACTTGATGCTTACGAGGTGGTCGTGTGAAAAGTGTGTAAAATAGACCAAGTTTAAATACTCGCAAGTGCACGGATCTTCGTAGTGTAGTGTAATTTGAGTGCAGAATCGTACCACAGGGAAGCTCGTTAGTTAGTCAGTGAAGTAGTGTGTGAAAGTGTTAAAGCAATAAGTGACAGTTTGAAAGGGTGTTTGAAAGTATAAACAAAATTACAACTAAATTAAACTAACTAAGTAAGAGTGGAATACGAGGGAAAGGAATCTAGGGGGATGGATATGAAATGAGGCAGTCAATATAGGCTCGGCATCCAAGATTCTAATTCTATGCAAGGGTTAAGTTACAAGCATTAACCTAGTCAATTAACTTAGCCTATTAAAATCCCGATTATTTACTCTGATGTAGGTGTTGTTCCATCTACGAGCATTGAAGTCATAGTATGGAACTATCCTTGCAACCTGGTATAAAAGGTCTGTTTCAACGAAGTCATTAATTTCTCCTTACTGGTCTAGAACTACGGTATAACCTATAGTTCATGAAATCTAAGGTAGTCAAGCTATCTGATTCACTATTGAAGCATGAATACATGGGACGAAAGTAAAACAATCATAATGTCTACTAAAAAACATTACGTATGAAAGACAATAAGTAAAACAATCATAACATCTACTGAAAAACATTATGTATGAAAGACAATACTGAATTAAAGCAAGCCATATATTGCAAGTGAATTAAATAAACTGAATCCAAGACCATATATTAAAAGACCGTCATTTATAATATCCTCTCCTAAATAATAGCTCTACTCATACATAATAATAAATACAAGTTGCATAAATAAGAGAGTGATAAATCCGTATTTTTAGTAACTTTAACCTATTAAATCATGTATATTGCATTGTTATTTCAAGCTTAATTGTATATTTTACACAAATTTAGTGCAATATAGGTTTTAAAGAAGAAAAAGAGCAAAAACGGCTATAAAAACCAATTTTTGAAATGAATATTCGGCGCAACACTGAAGGAAAATGGTAGAAAAACTTCAAAATGAGCAATTCGAGATTGAATTTGGCCAAACCGAGTGCGGCAACGGATTCAGGACGCTGAAAAACGTTGGAATAGGCCCGGTCAACTTTTTGGTCAACGGTCAAAGTCAATGGTCAAAGTCAACCGAGCTGGTCAAAGTCAAAGTTCGGAGTCAAAGTTCACCTACCACAGCTAGAAGGGAGCTCGAGCGCCCCTTTTCCGCGCTCAAGCGCCACTTTTTGAAAAAGACCGACAATTGAGCGGCAGAGTGCAGACCGAAAACGACATAAAAAATAAAAAATTCAAAAGTGTAGAAGGGCGCTCGAGCGCCCCCCTGTATTTTTGCCTATAAATGTCACGATTTTGTAGCAACGTAAGGGCACCAATTTTTCTCATCTTAGCCAAGTTTCTGCCTCTCTAGTGGGCAGAAGCGATTTTTCATCTTTTTCTTTGTATATAATCAGTTTTCTTCATATTTTAGCTTAGGAGTATGTTAGTTGAGTTTAGTTAGGGTCCTAAATTAAGGGTCGAGCTTATGGATTAATGCCATAGCTTCGGAGAAATTGAGCCGGCTAAATCAAGATGTGCTTAAATTCGGTAACTTTTATTCTAGATTTCGATTTTCGTTTTGTAAATCTAATTATGGCACTTTAGACCCTTATTTTTGGAATGATAAATAAGTGAGGATATTTTTGTATATATTTAGATTTAGATTAATTCAAATCTCGTATTCTTTAATTACTTAGTATTATCTATTAATTATACTTATACTTGTAGTTATGTTATGATTAATCGACAATATATATACGCCCAAGTTTTGTAAACTAGTGGCAATACGAGACTACCTCGGACGGAATTAGCTAGGTTGTACCAGTACTTCCGGGGTACGTAAGTAAGAAGATTAATTGAGAGGTTGGATATTATTAGGTTGTACCAACATATTTAGTCTTGTTAATTAATTAGTCTTATTACTTACGTATCTAAGGCTAAGTTCAGAAGTGGGAGCTTGTAGCCCCATTTCTTGAATGATTTATTCTTATAATTTAAATCTATAATATTACACTTAAATACTCTGATCGAATTTATCATTCCAAATTATGGACCCGCTAAATTGAATTAACCACTCCTGGACTAAATTATTTTAGCTTAGTACTGTACCTGTGGATATTTTATGAACATTTTAGACTTTTCTTGGACTTAATTTACTGTACTTTTGGACTTTTGGACTATTGGACTCAATTAAACTTATCAGTGATGGTAGATAGTCAAACAAATTATAAACTAAATTCTTAACTTGAAACCGTTAATCACAATCTCCGTGGATCGACCCTCTATTCGCCATAGCTAGAGGTAATTTAAGGTAAACAATATTTTCAATCATTTAACCTTACTATTTTTGAGCGCAAAATGACGCGATCAAAAATTGGCGCCGTTGCCGGGGATTGGCATTCAATTTTATTTTATTTTTCATGTAAGAGTTGAGTTTATTGTATATATTCCTATTTTGTGATTTTTATTTTTATTTTTAAAAAAAGTCGGGAAAACCACGTTCGAGCGCGCTCAATCCCCCGCTTGAGTGCCGTTAGCCATAGCAGACGGGTTTTAAAACCCTATCTCCCTCATTCTTCTCTTCATTCATTCTCACCGTCTCCTTCTCTAAACTCTCTCTCTGAAAATTTTTCTTTCATTTCTCTATTTTGCTGCATTCAACACAATGATGTTTGGAACTCTGACGCCTGATCAATTTGCCATTGTCATGTACTATTTTGCAAGCATTTTCATCCTTTAGCTATTTTTTATTTATCTTTTTATCAAATGGGATCATAGGTATATTAGAAATGATTGAAGTCAATCATGCATTTTCAAGTTTAAAAGATAGTCTTATGTTGTTGTATTTTTTCATTTCCTCTTATGTAATGTCTTTATGTTTAATAAAATAGTATAGTTTGTTTTTATGATTTATGTATTTATAGTATTTACATTTATATATATATATATAGTAAGATTACAACTTTTATTTTATTTCTATTTTTAACAGTAATGTTATAATATTGTTATAAAAAAAAACAAAAAAAGGAAAACAGGTTTTCAGTAGGGCGCTCGAGCGCTGGACTGCAGTCGCGACTTATAACCTAAGCCCCGACGACAACAGCATAAAAAAAAAAAAATTGGATTTAGTTCTTCTGAATATAAGATCTAGGGGTTGATTGTTGATATGTCTCGAGAATGTCTTTAGTTAATCTTGCCACTAAAGTTTTCTAACGACTTTGGTAATCTGGAGTAATTTCAACACTCACTGCATAATTTTCAGCAATTGTTATGGCTATACATTCATTTGTGTATATATTATGAGTCTCCTCCAATGCATTTGTTAGCAAACCATTAAATGAGATTTATTATGTATATTTTAATTTGGTATGTTAAATTTCTCTCTTTAAAAAAAAAAAAGGTGTTTGTTCTATTTTGTGTGATTTAGATTTAGCCTTTAAAAAAAATTAAGTTTAAAAAAAAAACATAAAAAAGTTTCAAAAAAAAATTAGTCTTTGCGAAACCAAATTGTGTGTATCATTGAGCTTTAAATTTTGTTTTGTATCACTTTTGTTTTTATCCTCATAACTAATGTTAGTGTTTGAAGCTTTTAATGACAAATCTTCTGTCAGAACCATTTGAGGAACAATGCTTGGAATTTTTATCATGTTGTATCTATTTTTTTTTAATTTGCAATGCATTGCATTACTTTTTTACATTGAGGGCAATGTAAGGTTCGAGTTTGAGGAGGTAGGAGAAAATAGTCGATACCACCTATTTAATTTTTTTTCAAATTTCAAAACTTTTATATCACTTATTCATAATAATTAAATTTGAGTTGTTAATTGTTAAAATATGGTTAGATTGTGGTAAAATATTTGATTTAACTTTGAATTTGGAATGGAAAAATGATTAGCCTCTAAGAGTTAAGTTTGTATCTAGATTTTTTTTTAAAAATCTTGTTAACTATTATTACATCCCAACAGCGTTAAATGATTCAATTAGAAGTTTTTGATTAATTATCAAAAAAGGAGTAGATTGAGATGTTTTCAATGTAAAATGTTGTGTTTTATTAAAATTTGACTTATTTTTCTAGATCGGTATACTCCTTTGAAAAAAAAATATTTAGATGACTCACTCAATATCATTTAAATATCAAAAGTGTTGATTCAACAAAAAGCGGTAGAAAAAAAATCCATAACAAATGCTTTCTTCTAACCATTTTTGACCATTTTTGTTATGAAAAAGATATCAATACAAATCTTACCAGACAAGCCTTCTTTCACTAAACACAATTCAACCAAAGAAAGGCAATACTTCAAGAAAGTCTTTGAATCAACTAACATCTACCATTTGAGTCATCTATTCATATAAAAAATATACAAATAAAAATATAAAAAAATATAAAAAATCTAAGGGAGTATTACATGATTTGGAAGGTAGTTGATTTTTAACATTTCATGACTATCCATAGAAAATATTTTTGATTTTACAAATTTTGCGTGATTAATTTTCTTACCTCTTAATTGAGTTACAAGTATTTAAAAAGGCTCAAATAATTTTTTGTAATTAAGTTGGTTTCATTTCTTCTAGATACAAAACGATTTCTTGGGGTGAAATTGTTTAGAAGGCAAACTCATTGTTAATCTTGTATTTTATAAAATATAACTGTATGAATACATTGGCTGCTTAAATTTAATATTTTTGAATCTATGAAATAATTGATGCCTTTACTTGAGGACAAGCAAAAAATGAGTTTGAGGACCATATTTTTAATAACTTTAACACATTAAATCATGTATATTGCATTATTATTTCAAGATTAATTGTATATTTTATACAAATTTAGTGCAACATAGGTTTTAAAGAAGAAAGAGCAAAAACAGCCATAAAAACCAATTTTTGAAGCGAATATTTGGCGCAACATTGAAGGAAAATGGTAGAACAACTTCAAAATGAGCAATTCGATATTGAATTTGGCCAAACCGAGTGCAGAAACGGATTCAGGACGCTGAAAAACCTTGGTATAGACCCGATCAACTTTTTGGTCAACGGTCAATGGTCAAAGTCAACCGAATTGGTCGTTCGGAGTCAAAGTTCATCTACCACAGCCAGAAGGGAACTCGAGCGCCCCTTTTCCTAGCTCGAGCGCCACTTTTTGAAAAAGACTGACAATTGAGCGGCAGAGTGTAGACCAAAAACGATAAAAAAAATAAATAATTCAAAAGTACAGAAGGACGCTCGAGCGCCCCCTTCAGGCGCTCGAGTTCCCCCCTGCATTTTTGCCTATAAATGTCATGATTTTGTAGCAACGTAAGGGCACCAATTTTTCTCATCTTAGCCAAGTTTCTGCCTCTCTAGTGGGCAGAAGCGATTTTTCATCTTTTTCTTTGTATATAATCAGTTTTCTTCATATTTTAGCTTAGGAGTAGGTTAGTTTAGTTTAGTTAGGGTCCTAAATTAAGGGTCGGGCTTATGGATAATGCTATAGCTTCAGAAAAATCGAGCCGGCTAAATCAAGATGTGCTTAAATTCGGTAACTTTTATTCTTGATTTCGATTTCCGTTTTGTAAATCTAATTATGACACTTTAGACCCTTATTTTTGGAATGATAAATAAGTGAGGATATTTTTGTATATATTTAGATTTAGATTAATTCAAGTCTTGTATTCTTTAATTACTTAGTATTATCTATTAATTATACATATACTTGTAGTTATGTTATGATTAATCGAGAATACATATACGCCCAAGTTTTGTAAACTAGTAGCAATACGAGACTACCTCGGACGGAATTAGCTAGGTTGTACCAGCACCTCCAGGGTACGTAAGTAAGAAGATTAATTGAGAGGTTGGATATTGTTAGGTTGTACCAACATATTCAGTCTTTTAATTAATTAGTCTTATTACTTACGTATCTAAGGCTAAGTTCAGAAGTGGGAGCTTGTAACCCCATTTCTTGAATGATTTATTCTTATAATTTAAATCTATAATATTACACTTAAATACTCTGATCGAATTTATTATTCCAAATCATGGACCCGCTAAATTGAATTAACCACTCCTGGACTAAATTATTTTAGCTTAGTACCGTACCTTTGGATCTTTTATGGACATTTTGGACTTTTCTTGGACTTAATTTACCGTACTTTTGGACTTTTGAACTATTGGATTCAATTAAACTTATCCGTGACGGAAGATAGTCAAACAAATTATAAACTAAATTCTTAACTTGAAATTGTTAATCTCAATTTCTGTGGATCGACCATCTACTCGCCACAACTAGAGGTAATTTAAGGTAAACAAAATTTTCAATTATTTAGCCTTACTATTTTTGAGCGCAAAATGATGCGATCAGAGAGTCAAGAAAGGCTCCCCCGATATGATGACTTTGTATTTCTGATTTCAGGAATTTGAGCAGAGGTCCAACACAAAATAGCTATTTGGGCAGAGATTCCCCCGAATAAGAGTTACTTGGGTAGAACTTTCCCTAAGTAAGGGCTTATTTAAAAGCTACTCGGGTAGAACTTTTCCCATATTCTACAATTACCAATTAAACTAAACTAATATTTACACTAAAACATAAATTAAAATTAAACTAAAATAAAAAACAGAAATTAAATTATAAAATTTAACTTTTAATCAATAAATCTAACTATTACAATCGGGGTTTAGGGGGTATTTATAGGGCAGCATTTAGAGGCGCACTTGAGCGCCCTCCCTGAGCGCATCTCTGCCACCAACGGGTTGGCCCAATGACGAGCTGCGGTTTGGGCGGTGTGGGTAGTGCGCTCGAGCGTGCATTTTGGGCTCTCGAGCGCCTATCTGTTGGTCCAAGCAGCTGTTGCGGCATGGGCAGTACTGAGAGGGGCGCTCAAGCGACTATTGGGGAGTGCTCGAGCACCATTTGGCTAATTTCTGGCTTCGAATTTTGACTTTTTGACCAAGGCGTTTCTGGGCTTTTTCCAGCGTTCCGAGTCTGGTTAGACGCTAGTTTCGGCCAAATTCTTTCTCTATCAACTTCATTCTTCCACCAGTTCTCATGTTTCCCCTTTCTTCAATTTTTTGACTTGCAATTTGGATCATTTTGAGTATGAATTTTCACTTTCCAGTATCATCCTACATTTCATCGAAAGTATAAAAGTGTTGCATTTATTCCTAAGTTAAGATGCAAATGTGATACAAATTCAAAGGTTTGAGTGTTGCAAATACAGTCACATCAGCATAAATGCAAGGAGGTTTTGAAATTCATTTCGTGCAATGCATACAAGCAGGCCATATAAAGAACAACAAGAAACCAATAATAAACACGAAAGTATACATTGAAATGAGACAATCATTTAAACTTTATAAACTATATGACATATATAAAAAGGATACGGTCTCGATTATGATCACGAACATGAACCACGAACACTAGCACGAACAAGAACACGAGCACAAACACGATAACGATAATAAAGCCGGCAATCTAAACACCAATGGGGTACTCCGGATGTACCCCAATATCCTACGACCCAATATCCCAAAGCCTTCAATGACCCATGGGTGAGGGAATAGGGTACGAAGGTTAAGCAACTAGCCACTGGCAAGCCCGATGCCGCTCAAGGAGGCCCAACACATCCGCCTAGAATGAGATAGTTACAACCATTTGCACGAGATACGATAGACATGAGATACGAGATAACATTTAATAATCCAAGAATAAGAAAGGGGCAACAAAGTAGGTTGCCCCTCAAACAATTAAGCAAATAAAGTATATCATAACACGTTTATTTCAAGTATCAAGTATCAAACAATTCGATAACATGACCAATTTCAACATATATTAACAATCTATAGCATATCAGTCGGATAAACAAGTAATTGTTCAACATAGAGATCAAGGCCATGGAGCTTGGGCTTGGAGTCCGACCATGGGCTTAAATGTTAGCCAGTATGAACGCAAGGTGTAAAAGGATTTTCTATGTAATTATAAAATTAAAGGATAATTCAAAGTTTTAATCCTTTGCCTTTTAAGATTCTGTTTTTAGACATAATTGCCTCTTGGATTTTCCTATATAAATGCCTCTACCCCAAGCTCTACAATTGTATCATCTCCTTTGAGATTTCTCTTTTTCTCTCTTACGAGTAAGCTTCAACTTTTTGAAAAAACTTGAAATAGTTTTTCTTTTAGTTTAGTTTAGTAAGATCAAGTCCCACAACTTGATCAACACTTAAGTTAGGATTTTGGAATAGAGGGAAAGATCAAAGTTGAAGAGCATAAACATCCAGGCGTGTAGAGCTCTTATTCAGCAAAGGTGGAATTTTTTTCGTTTCGTTTTTCACGATTAAGGTATTTCTGAAAACTTTATTTGTTTTATAATTAAATTGTGAACTATTTAGATGTTCAAGTAGCTATTTTATGTTTTATTCGTTTTAAAGATCTATGCATGAATGTTTCTACCTTATTCTTGTATTTTTTAGAATTTGATTCATACGTTATAATGTTTCCCTTCACTTACGCCATTCACTCGAATCATGGAATCTTTGCATACATATTAAGAATATAAATAGAGTAAATGAGATGTCAATGTAAGATGCACTGAATATTAATTGTTTCAATATCTATCATATTGAGATGTCTTAATACTAGTGGTCTTTAGGGCATACCATTCTCAACAAAAAACTCTACAGTTCAAAAGCTAAAATTTCACAGCTAAGCCAAACAGAGCCTTAATCATGCTTGTAGTGGGCTTAAAAATTGATGCATGCTAAATTATTCATGTGAATTGGGCTTAAATCCAAACAAATCATAGGTTGTACATGATTTACCCACTAGCCTAATCAATTGACCCTAGGATCGTTTGGACAAACTCGCACATTGGCCTTTAAGGTGACTAAATGGACAGAGTTGCACCTAGATCTAAGATTGTTCACTTAGGCTAATTAGGTGAAATCAACAAAACAGGCATGTAGCTTGGTCAACCTAGTTTGACTATCCATATCTAAGGTTCAAACGTGATTCCATAGGTATAACACGAGGATCTTGACCTAACCCATATCCAATCTTGACCAACCTTGGATTTGATATCCACATGCCCATTTAGACTAGATTAATTAGCTTTAGATTTAGTTTTAGTTAATTTGGAGCATATTCTATCCAACAATCATATCATTTTGTTTTCTTCTTTTGTTACGAGTTTAGACCACTTCTCACACGAACACACTTTAGATTTCACTTAGGAGCCCCCCTGTAGAGATTCGACCCCGTACTCAAGCACACACTACACTACATAGATTTGTTCACTTGCTGGTGTAACTTGGTAGTTTTGCACTTTAATGTTCCATACACCAAGGGAACGATCAGTTCTATTTGTAGATGTGAAAAAGTCAGAGTAGTCAATCCAAGTTAAACTAGGAGATAATAGTTTCATATTCAATGTAATTTATCTTGAAATATTCTTATGCATCTTGAACTACTACCACGTGTTCATACGTCCCAATGAGGGACCCAACGCTTCTCCTACTCTATCTTCCATCATATTGCTAAATTAATTATTCTTAGATTCCAAATAGAGCTCAACAATTTCAAATAGAAATTTTAATACAAAATAGAAAGTCCTTTCCTAAATAGGAATCCTAGTTGCATTTGGATTCTAAATTTAACAACTCCTTTTTTTTTGGTCGAAAAAACAATAGATATATTGCAATAATCAAGAGAATTACAATGGTATCACCCTACACCAGTTGGGTGAATGTTTGAGTACAACAAGTTAGAAAGATCGTTTGGGACATTTGCAATCCAATCCAAAGGCAAGCTATCTCGAATGAAATATTTTGCGACCCAATCGGTCACCTTGTTAGCGGATCTCTTAACACATGATAACCTAATGGCTAGGTAATCGGCAACAATCTTTCGGATATCCTCCAAAACTGGTCTTGCCTTCTAAGGAGCAAGTTTTAGAGAATCGATTGTTTTGACAACCGCTTCAGCATCACTTTCAATAGTAACGATAGGAATGGGAGACTGAGAGACGAAGAGACAGGCGTTGCGACATGCAACAACTTCTATTTCGAATGCAAACTCACACCATAGGGAGGTAGCTTGACTGTGGATTAAATTTTCATGCCAGTCCCGACAGGTGAAAGCACAACTTGATTTGTTTGACTTTGGGAGGAATGATGCATCAACATTGATCTTGAAAAAGTTAATGGGGAGTGGAGTCTAGGCAATGGGGGTGACGGTTTCTCTTTGGAACTGGCTGGCACCCAAGCTTCTAGGTTTATCATGAGATCTGTTGGCTTCTATAATGTTGAGCTGTCTTTTGGTGATGGCCCGCTCTAGGTCGATGGGTCTGTTCTCCATGCAAGCTGAGCTTCTTTCTTTCCAGACCTGCCAACAGCAAAATGCAATAAGATCAAAAGCTTCATTCTTACCATAGCCCGCATTCATGTATTGGTCAATCATGGAAAAGAGCTAGTCTCTGAATCTAGTGATAAGGTTTGGATTGATGGCACATTGGAAGATCGAGGCACACCAGAATCTTCCTGTCCATGGGCAGATCAGGATGAGATGTTCAATAGTTTCCACATTTGTGTTGCAAATGGTGTACACTGCAGACTCTTTGCACTTTCTTTTGAAGAGGTTTTCTAAGGTCGGAAGTACATTGTTGCATACTTTCTATAGAAAGATTTTAATCTTGGAGAGGATCTTAGCATTCCAAATGAGTTTCCAGATTGAGGTTGGCAGCGAGTTGGATGAGCTAGTCGTACCGTCCGACAACCTTAGTGAATCGTCTTGAATAGATCGAGCAATGTGATACCCTGTTTGATTGAATAGGATCCATTTTTTGTGAGAGGCCAGGCAAGCTTATCCATGACCTCTGACGTAGGGAAGATAACGGAGTTGATGCTTTTTTCAATCTGCAATGGAAAGATTGAATGGAGCTTGGTGGTGTTCCAAGTTTTCGATTGACAATTCATGAGGTCGTGGACAGTAGTGACTGAATTGGTATGGAAATGAGAGAGGTTAGTGTTGGGAATCCAAGGTTTTCCCAAACTTGCACCCTCCTGCCATTTCCAATTGACCAAATAACCTTTGATTTGATCAAGTCTCTTCCTTTCAAGATACTATTCCATAACCAAGAGGATTGATTTTTCTTCTTGACTTTCCAGAATGGATCCTTGGAATAATAAATATGATGCAGAATGTTGCCAGCAAGGTTGTCTGGTTTGGTAATCATTTTCCATGCTTGTTTAGCAATGAGGGCCTGGTTGAAGTAATAGAGATCCTTGAACCCCATACCTCATTCAGTTTTTGCCTTGGTTAAAATTCTCCAATTGTTCCAATGAATACCCTTTCTTCCACCTCTTTTCCACCAGAAGTCAGCAGCTAATGCTTCAAGCTTTTTGCAGAAGGATTTTTGGAAGAGAATGGAGGACATAACATAGAAGAGAACCGCTTGAAAAACAACTTTAACAAGGACATCTTTCCCTCCTTCTGACAGTAGAAGGTTTTTCCACCCATCCAATTTGTAAACACACTTTTCGTGGATCTATTTCAATGCTGAGGTTTTTGACCTTTCCCATTCTGTTGGTAACCCAAGATAGGTTCCAATCTTGTTTGAGCGTTGAATCCTGAGGAGCTTAGTAATTCATTTTTTCAATCCTTCAGGAGTGTTCTGAATGAAAATGATTGAGGATTTGTTGAGGTTCAGACATTGTCCTGAAACAAAACAATACCTGTGTAGGATCTCTTGAACAATCAATGCTTCCTGGTAATTAGCTTCAAAGAAGAAGATTGAATCATTAGCAAATAGAATATGAGTCAGTGGGGGGCAGTTCCTTGTAATTTTGTATCACTTTAGTAGTCCATTACTAAGGTAACTGTCAAATAAAGAAGAAAGTGTCTGAGTTGTGATAGTGAAAAGGTAGGGAGACAGGGGATCTCCTTGCCTAATGTCTCTTGAAGGGGTGAAAGCCTCAAGTGGCAAGCCATTGACAATAACAGAGAATGAGATTGATGAAACACATTCCATGATCCATCTAATCCACAAGGGGTAAAAACCAAGCTTGGTAAGAATGCCTTCCAAGAAATCCCATTCAATCCTATCATAGGCTTTGCTCATGTCGGCCTTAAGGATGACATGTCCTTTTTTGGATTTCTTCTTTTTATGGAGCCAATAAGATGCATCCTAGGCAATACAATTGTTATCTTGGATCAATCTGCCAGGGAAGAATGCAGATTGTATTGGGGCAACAATTTTGTTCATCAAAGGCTGGAGTCGATTGACCATCACTTTCGCCAGAATTTTGTAAACAAAGTTGCAACAGCTGATAGGGCGAAATTATGACACTTTTTTAGGGTGTTTAACTTTTGGAATCAGGGTGATGGACGTTTGGTTAATGGCTTTGAGATGGGATTCTTCCCTTTGAAAAGGTTGAAATGCTTGGACTATGTCTTCGGTGATAACAGGCCAGAATGAGTGGAACAGATGGACATTGAACCTATCTGGCCCAGGGGCCTTAGTCGCATTCAGATCTTTGGCGGCAGTCTAAATTTCTTCATGAGTGAAAGGTTTCATAAGGAGAGTATTATCCTCTTCCGTGATGACCTGGTTGATGCAGTCTAGAACCAGTTGCAGATTCCTTTGACCAACAGATTTAAAAAGACCTGAGAAGTAGGAGTTGACTGCGCTCTGAATAGTCTTTTGGTTATTAGTCCATGATCCATCGTCTAATTGGAGTCTGAGGATCTTGTTCTGGGTACGTCTCAATCTAGTGGTTGAGTGAAAAAAATTGGTGTTTTTATCACCTGATTTGAGCCATTTAAGGCGTGATCTAGCAGTCCAGTACTGCTCCTTTTGCTGCCAGAGGTCATCAATCTCAAGGGTGATTCTTTTGAATTCTTTGAAGTTGAAATCCGCCATGGGTCCTTTTGTCAAATTTTCCAGCTTTGTTTTGAGTAAAGCAATTTGCTTTTTATTGTTGCCGAATACCCGCTTACTCCATTCTTTGAGTTTATCTTTACAAATCCAAAGCTTTTTACGAATTCTCCTGATTTTTCCACCGCCAATTGGGCGGTTCCAAGAGTTGGTGATAATTTGCTCACAATCTAGGTTGTCGAGCCAATAGGACTCGAAATGAAATCTTTTGGGTCCAAGAGAAGTAAGGATTTGATCAAGTGAGAGAATCAGGGGTGTGTGGTTGAATCCCATAGGGGGAAAGATCGCGACCCATGCTTCTTGGAAGAGCTGCATCAATTGGGTATTTTCAAGAGCTTTGTCGAGGCTTTGAAGAATCAGGCGGTCATCCTCCCTTTTGTTCATCCATGTAAAGGAGCACCTCTTCTCTGGGATTTCCACAAGATTAGCATTGCTAATTTGGCAGTTGAATTTTAAAATATCTCTCATTTGCTTTTGATTACCGCCAAATTTTTCCTCCTGACTTCGAATGCAATTAAAATCACCTATAAAGAGATGAGGGATATCCGAGAATTCCTGTGTTGATGCAATATACCTCCAGAGTATTTACATATCACAAGCGTTAGGAAATGCATAAATAAACGAAAGGTGCCAAAAAATAGAATCATCAAAATCAATCTTAATGCAGGCGTGCTGATAATCAAAACTAATAACTTATGCATTCAAGTTCTTGGAACAAAAGATGGCAAGACCACCGGACAGGCCCGATGGCTCGACGGAAATGACAACATTGAAATTTAAAATCCTAGGTACACGCTGTAATTTATCATCGTGCATTTTTATTTATGACAAACAAATAAAACCAGGTCTTTCGTGGGACACAATATCCCCAAGGCTTCAAATTGTCAAAGGAGAACCCAGCCCCTGGCAATTCCATGCTAAGATCTTCATTGGTCCTCTTGGGGTTCTGAAGGAGGACTGGATAAATAGTTGTTTTTGTTTTCTGCACCCTTGAGACTTTTGTTTTTGGTACCAGTTGGTTCAAGTTTGAAATTTGCATTAAAAGGTTTAATGCTGTGGACAATTGAAATGTCCACAAGTTCTGCATTTCTGATTTCAACAGTGGAATTTTTGGTGGAGCCTTTGGTTACATCGCTAGAGCTGAGTGATGACGCTTTCCGTTTTCCATTTATGGCTTTGCTGAGCAGAGGGTATTCGATTGCAAAGTCATATGGCTGAGATGATTTGTTGCTTTGTTTGCCATCTACTTTTGGGTCAGTAGTGGTATCAGACTTTGTAGAGTGGTTTTGCTGGGCTTTAAACCATGAGGGGTATGGTTTATTAGTGGTTGGACTGATGATAATTGGGCTAGACTCTGATGAGGGTGACTACACATTAGTGGGCCTGCCATTAGGTGAGTTACTGTTTGAATGGGTTTCAGTTTGGCCAGTGATGTTTGGGCTCTTTTTGTCTGTTGCTGATTGACCCATCTGTGGGAGATGGGCCTCACAGTATGTCATATCACTGGCCTCCTTAGGTGGGATAGAGAAGGTTAAGTCGCTGTCATCTGTAATGTTGTCATTATCGTTGACTGCTTTAGCAGATTTTGTGCCAGGTGATTTTGAATTTTTCCTCTCACGTGCTCTGTCAGAATGCATGGACCTATGCTTTCTTGGGTTCACGTGGGATTCACATGACCTGTCATCTCCTTTTTGGTGCTTGGCGTGGTACTCACACACTTTGTCTTTCTCACTTTGGGACTGGTCATCGTTGTTGTCCAGAATGTTTGGTCTTCTTCCTTTCGTTGGTGGGATTTTCATCCAAGGGCCAAATTTTGTGAGATCAACGATGGTAGTCTCCACCACTTCTCCTTGCTTTCTTTCTTTGCAGAATTTTGCTTCATGGCCTAGTTTGCCACATTTGATGCAAAAGTCTCCAAGTTTTTCATACTTGAAGCTTACCCATGCCATCGGAAGATTTTTTCTTGGGAAGGGAAAGCCTGGTAGTAGAAGGTTGTTAAGATTCCACTTTACTTTGAGGCAGAGCTTCCTCTGGAGGGTTCCTTCACCCAAATCTCTACTTTGTCAAGAGGACCTAATCTGCCACTGATACGATTTGCATTATCTTTAATGACATAGTTAGAGGGTAGGCCATGCACTTGAACCCAGAAAACAGAGGACTCAAGGTCGAGTTCATCGATTGTTTGACCTTCTTTCCAAACTTGCAAGAGTATGTGACATCTTTGGACTGCCCAGGGCTTGTAGTTCCAAGCTTTGGCTTTGTCGCCTTCACTATTAAAGGTGATGAGAAATACATTATCTTTGAGGGGCTCAACTTCAACGAGGTCATGGAGGCCCCAGTTGTTGTTGATGACTTTTTTGATATTCTCTGGGTAAATGATTCTTTCTGAGACAACTCTTTCTACCAGGACCGGATCAAAGTTGATTTGAAGGGTGGGGACCTCCTCGGGTTCAAGGAAAAATGGAGCATGTCCTCCAAACTCATCATTAAAGCATGTGTTTCCTTTTGGATTCATTGTTTAGATAAGTGGTGGAGGGAATAAAAGAATGGATGGTTGGTGGAGCTTTAATTCTTTAATGGCAAGAACAAGGATTCTGAGAGAGAAAGGTTTGGGTAAAAGGTAAAAAAATCGAGGTAGTGCAATGTGGTGGAAAAGATGTTGACTAAAGATTTACTGAGGGTATGTGTTGATTTTTGGTTGCTGGGTGGGTCTACTGAGTTGATGATAATGTTGGCTTTAAGTTTTAAGAGAGTAGAGCCAATGGTGATGGTGATGGTGGTGTTTGAAGAGATAGATTTTTTTGATTGGCATTTTTTTTTAACGGATTACAGATTTTGCAGTTCAATGCATTCTATGGTTGGTAATTTAGCAACTCTTAGATACATAAGAAATATCTAGAAAACTTTAACATCTTAAAGGAAGTAGTCTAGAAGAGGGACCAAAAGACATAAATAGCTTGACTACACGCTGAGATTGATAGCTAATCTGAAAGGTAAATCTAATTATACCCCTTTTGAATGCCAGATTCCTACCCCCTCACTGGGATTGAAAATTATAAAAATCATAGAAATATTTTATTATCATGAATGTAATATTCTTAGGAATTTTTTTTTTTAATTTTGCTAACCAAAAATAAAAATATCATTTTCTCGAAAATCTTGTAAGAATCCGCAAACCAAACGCTCCTTATCCCTCATTTCCCTTCCTTTCCACACATTAACACAATCCAAACACAATGATAAAGAGACAGGATGCAAGTGCCAAACGTACTTGGATCCTCTTATATCAAATAATATTATGATAAATTCAATAGTACTGAAATATACTATTATAATAGAATGATTTGAACAATTTATTATCGTTAAATATCTTTTATAATATCATTTAATATAAGATGATCCAAATCAAGTGGCAGACATACAACAAAAAATTCGAGATACAATTACTCTTAACATTGTCGTTTCACCAACTGCAATCCAATCACACTAAAAGTTTTAGATGTAAACATTTAATATGTATTGTCGTTTCACAAACTGCAATCCATTTAATATGGAAATTATTAAGTACGTAAATACTTAAACTACTTGAGACCACTAATATAGTCTAGTCTCTGTAAATACTTAAACTATTTGAGACCACTAATATAGTCTAGTCTGTGTCAATACTTAGGCACTGTTTGGCTTAGTTAGTAGACAGTTAAAAGTATTTTTTGTGAATTTAAAAACTGAATTAACTTGTTTAATCTATTTTTAAAAGTGCTTTTAGATAAAAGTTAAAGTTGAAAAGAGCTAAAAATTGAGAAGCTCCAAATTTGAGCTTTTCAAAAAAGGTTTTTGCGAAACTGTTTTACATAATGCGAGAAACTATTTTTCTTTTCTTTTTTTTCAAATATACCCTTTCATATTTTTAAAGTCCGATATTACCCTCAAAATTTTTAAAAGTTTAACGTTGTATAACACAGGTCAAACAGTCAACAGTTTTTGTTCAATAACACTTTTTACAAAAGATTTACTCTAAAAGTTCTACAATTTAAAAGCTGAAATTTCACAGTCAAACAAAGCATTAAACTACTTGAGACCACTAATATAGTCTAGTCTGTATTTCTCTTCAAATTCATGCATCGTGATACGAATGCATCATAACATTACTAAGGAATGATGTGCCCTTAAAAGTCATCGTCTTAATTGTTCCTTTCTCTTCCAAACATTGAACAAATTATACATGTATTGACCGGACTTCGATGTGAGAAGTGCGAAAGAATCAAAACATGCATGGCAAGACAATACAAATTTCAACAATAACCAAACAATCAGACAAATTACAAGATCTCAATATAACCAATAATAAATTGGACAATAATTTTTATTTTATTTTTTTGAATTTAAAAGGAGGCTTAATCGTGTTCTTTTACAATGATTTGACAGAGGGAACCGGCTCAAGAGGCTAGTCCCTAACTATCCTAAAAGATGTTTCATCTCTCTTTTTTTTTTTTTAATAGGGTAGATAGTGCATGTGGAACATTTATGGACATCGTTTATCCAAGAGGTTGCTCTAGCCCATAATTTATTAATTAATCTATACATTTATTTGTTTCCGATATACATGGTGGACAATAAGCTTTTTAGTTGTGGGATTTAAACTTTTGGTCCTGGAACTTAGGCCGACCATAAATGCAGGAATTTTGGTTCCCAACTGCATATTAGGAGTGACAAGTCACTATAAGTAGGGGCAAATTTACGTTTTGACTTACGCGGGTTATAATTTCAACTGGCCCTAAAATATTTTAAATTTTTTTTAATCAGTATATATATATTTGTTTTTCACAACTTAATCTCCACGTTTTATTTTTTAATATTACTTAAACTCTATTAACAAAATATTTTAGAATGCTCATATTATAAGCATTTAGTGATAGCGACTATCTGGCTAGTGATAATCTATCTAATATCTTGCAACGGCTAAAATATAAAGTGAGACTTCAAGGTAAACAAGTAACAAAAAACTGAAAAGACAAAGCCTAAAATTATTTTAACAAAACTTTTAAATGAAGACTCATGAAGACCATAGATTCCCTTCTCATTTTTTATTTAATTTTAAAAAAGATTTAAATCAATTTTATATTAATTAATTTCAAAATCTCTTTATATTTAAAGTGAGAGACAAAATGACTAAGTTTTTTTTTTTTATGTTAAAGCCCCTTTCATTTTGCAACCTTACGAATCTCAAGTTGCGAATATGCAATCTTTAAACCTTGTGGAGGATTTTACCAAAAAAGAAACCTTGTGGAGGAGACAAAACCTAGAGAAGATACTTTCATTCTAACCATTAAAATACTTTTGACCAAAAAAAAAAACCATTAAAATACTGATTCGAAGAGCTGGCTCACGAAATCCGAGGCACTCAGGTGAGTTTGTCACGTGTGAGGTGTATCTTTGCCACTTGTTATTTTGCCCATGTCAATGTCTCCATTCATTTCCATGCAAACCCATTTTCGTCATTTCAAACACGAATTCACAGAGTTTATATCTCCTATAAATCATCCCCATCTTGCTTACCATGCACCAGCAGCATCTTTGGATCATGAGACAAATATCTACTTAAGACGTGTCATCGACCATTGAGTATGCAACGCGTGTCAAGATATGTAACTAGCGTAACTTAAATTTAAAATTTTTTGTATAATAATGAATAATATTCCATTAAATCAAAATTTTAATCATTAATATTATGATATTATAAATAAATTCTTACCGTAAGAGAGGGACCATAGAGGTCCCCACGTAACCTGCGTAGAGCATTATATTAAGAAGCCCGTTCTTTATTCAAGCGAACACCACAGGTCTCTCCCTGTTTTATTACACACTTCACCACCACACAAAGGGAGAGAAGAAACAAAAAAGAAAGAAAGAAAGAAAGCGCTTCTCAGAGAAGTGCTTTTGGAGGAAGGCTAAAGGTCTCACCTGGCTATTGAGGTACCTGTTTTTATCTCATAGATTCTCATATATCTATCAGCATTATCACTTTTATATGCGTTTGTTTGTGTTGTATCAGTTGCGTTGAATGCATTCTTTCTTCATTTTCTTTATGACGGGACATCTTACGAAGCCCTTTGGTGTAACGTTATATAGGGTCTTAACCCTGGATAGTTCTGCCCGAAGGAAATACGGACATTTTTTTTTAAAAGAGACATGATTCGAATTATTTAGCTATATTCGGAGCAAATTATTTTTCCCCCTATAAGTTGTATTGCCATTTTGATGGGCAGATCTGCATATAGTTTCTTCTCTTCTAAACAAAATTGATCATTTGATTTCAGATTTTTTTTTTTTTTTTTAAATGCATGCATTTAATAACATGCACTCATACATACACATTTCTTATGTGTTGCATTTGTTAATATTTTTATTGCAGATGTGATAGGGACTCCTTGACATATATGTGAAATGTGATTACGCATGCTTTTTTTTCATTTCCTCGTTTCTAACGAAATGAAAAAGAAAAAGCTATTGTGATTGGTTATACACCATTTTTTGGATTTTGATGATTTGTCATTTCTTAACCAAGAAAAGAAAATGATTTGTCCTTTCACTTGTTTAACTTTTGATGTGTTGCATGTGGATCCTATGCTATTTGAATAAATGATTATTACTTCAAAAAAGCTGAAAATAATTGGATTTGAACTGTGTTGACCTTACAAAATCTTTGCATTCCATTTTATGTGGGTTGTTATTTAATCGGTCTATATTAATATTAGTCTTTTTATATAAAAAGGTTTTCACATACATGTGAAATTAATTCTTTTCTCACGAAATAATATTAGTTAAAAATAACTGAAAAATTTTCCCTTCACGTGAAGTATGTACAGTACAATTTCAAAAAACTTTGCATCTTCTCCTATCTCCTATTCAGGGAGCTTTTTGACCAAAAAACAATATGCACGGCCCTCTTGCGGCCATAACTAGGGGACGTGTGGGTCCCATATTCATATAAAGTATAACATTTGTATATGAGTAGTCAGTATGGACACAAATTTTCTCTCTCTTATCCTAGTATATTTTTTCACTTATATCTTTATTACTTTTTTTATTTGGTATTTTTCCCCTAATCTAAAATTCTTTTTGCGCTAACAAGTAACAAATTGCTTGTTAGGGAACAAAATGTGGTAATATATAAGTAAAGCTTATTACGCTTTTTATCATTATTCATTACTATTATGGGAGATACTTCCACGGCTTTTCTTTAATTTGCATGACATGCCCTGTGGTGAGGGGTACAAGTGTGGGGTCATAGAGACTGTAATCTTTTTTTTTTTTGGTCGGAATTATAATGTTGTTAATCTCACAAAATGTTCTAAAATATTTTAAAACATTGAAATACTTTAATATTTTTTTTTTTGAAAAATTACTTAATCCACACAATGCTACTAATTTTTGTCTCAAAAATTAATTTACGTTAAAATATTTTAGATCTACTCTTACCTATAGCTGATATATGGGCCAACTCGTCACAGTCTGGCATGGCCCGGTTGAATCATGAGTTGAAAAAATTGAGTTCAGCTCGGTACAGATGTTTAATAGACTAAGTTGAGCTAGACTGGGCTCATTTCTCAAAATATAGGACATAACTCGGTCCATTTGGATAGTTGGATTAATAATTAAAAAAATATAATTTAAATATAATTTTTTAAAGAAAAGTTAATGTAACTATTAACGATACAGTACACAAGTTAATTAATAACATTAAAAATTAACATAAATGATAAAACACTATATAACAAACTACAAGTTAATGAGACACGAGTACATTAGTGATATAAACATAAAAATAAAACATTACATAAACGCTTGAGGAAACCTAGTACAAAAGTTCTTCATTTTGTTATACTTTTTATATGGGTGTTGGGCCTACTGGTGGCAGTGGTGAACTTGGTGGTGGCAATGGTTGAATAACCACTTCAGAATTAAAATAATTTGTGACATTTGAGTGTTAAGATACAAGGTGTCTTACAAGTATCCCAATTTTATATTTATGTCAAATTATAAATTGACATTAGTAATAGTTACAAATTACATACCCCTGTTTTTCAAAATACATAAAATGATTCTAAACTTCTGACGAATACATTCGTCGAGAAAGATTTTCTTCTTCCATGGGCATAGTTATGTATAATATAGTAGACTTGTAGTAAAATAAAGTTGAATATATTAAGTGACTAAAGCACTATATCACTAAGTATTTGTAGGGAAAATTATATGTACTATTATAAAAATTATAAAAACAATTGTACCTAAAATCTTTAAAACAAATAATATGAATGAAGGTAAAGTTACAAATTGCAAACTTGTAATATGATAAAAACAAATTTGATAACAAGTCATTTAAATATCAATTTAAGAAATAAATTTAATACTTGTTATTATTAGTTTGTTAAAAAAAAATATATAGTTATTACAACTTACTAGTTTGTTTAAAAGAAAAATAGTTTCTTCGAATTACATTACATGTATAAAGCATAATATTTCAATTTCTTTTAATAAGTGAGCTCAAATTGTAGCTAATTTGTGCTAGACTCGAGGTAGGCCTGAGCTAGGGTGGGACCCGAGCTGGGTTGAGTTTCAAGTTGAATTGGACTGGGTTTAGACTCAAATGGGTTGTGTTAAAAATTATATAACTCATCTCAGTCCACCTATATATTATGAATAAGGACTGATCGAGCTCACTTTTAACTGAGCTGAATTGAGTTCAAATTTTTGTATATAAATTAAACTTAATCTGTGTCGATTTAATCCAAATACCACCTCCAGTCCTACCCGTGACCACACATGCAGGGAAGACGGGGCTTAGATTTATTATTATTATTAACCTTACCGAAATCGCCTCTAAAATGCAAATAGAAAGGCTAAAAGGGGCTAATTTAGTTGAGTAAAAAAGGGTAGGTGAGAACCTATTGGCTTTCACATCTTTAGCTGTTGTAAAACATAGTATGTTGCATCAATCAATAGATTCAATAGCAACATCTTTTGATATTATCCACGTTTTTTGAATGGCATAGCTCCACTTATGACTAGGTACGTTGGAGGCTAGACGTTTACCCTCTAACGAATTTTGGTGTCCCAAAAATTTAATGGGAAATACTTCCGAACGGTTGGAATGTGATACATGTTTATTTTGATAGAACTGAGCGTAAAATTCATAGACTTGACCATTCTTTCAAGCTGTTTGTCAAAGTGTCCCAAATATAATAAAGTCGTCAGATGGTCCCTTCCATGTACTTTGTGCTTTTTCAGTATTTGGGCTCATCTCATTGAGGGTGTGTTTGGATTGAGGGAGAGGAAGTTTAATAAAAGAAAGGAAGGAATAGTATTATAAAAAAAATAAGTGGAGAGGGTTAAATCATGTTTGGATTGAAAATTTTTATAAATGAGAGTATCATAAAGAATTATGAGTATTTTTATTTAGATTAGAAATAAAATAGAAGAGAATGATAAATTTTATGTGTATAATGACTCTTATATCCTTTTTTATTTTATATTAAATTGTCATGATTTGATAAGAGAAAAAAAAAAGGGCCAATAATGCCATTATAGTAAATAGTATTTTTCTCTCCCCCCCATTTCCTCTCAAATTGGAAGGACCATATTCTGGGAGTATGGAGGTATGAGTCCCATCCCTTCTATACCCCTTTTTCCCATTTCCTCTCAAACCAAACAGGGTAAGGACTCAACTCCTCTCCTTACTAACCATCCCCTTCCCCCCATTTTCCCCAATCCAAACACACTGTTAGAGTTCATAGAAATTCTAAAGAAAAAATGGTATTTTTGATATGGACCATTTCAATATTTAGAAAACTAGACTTAGATCTCTAGCTTTTTGTCAAATGGGACAAAGACCTCTTCTATCAAGGGTTTGTGAAGTTTTTGGTTAAAATTACCTGAAATTTCATTTATACCCTTACACAAATATCTTACACAACGTTCAAGCTCTCCTCCTCCTCCTCTTCGTCTTCTTCTTCTTCTTCTTCTTCTTATGTTCCTCTTATTATCTCTAGCATACGCACAAGATTCTTAGGCTCCGTTTGTTTGTTGTAAAATATTTTTCCATAAAATATTTTTTAGATTTTACGGTGTTTGATAATACTAGAAAATTGGTCAACTGTAAAATATTTTTCGGTTAACAATTGCAACTTCTTTTGCTTAATTTTACGGTGTTTGGTAATACCAAAAAATTGGTCAACTGTAAAATATTTTCCGGTCAACAATTGCGGCTAGTACAAAATTCTAGAAAATGTTTTTATTTTCTTTGGGAGAAGAAAGTATTTATGGAACTCACAGTACATCTAAACACCATAAAATATTTTCCAGTATTTTTCCAAACAAGTTATTTTACGGCAAACAAACGGAGCCTTGTAAAATATTTTATTTTACAAAAAAATAATTATCACGAAAAATATTTTTTACAAGTAAGTTGTTTTACGGCAAACAAACGGAGCCTTGTAAAATATTTTATTTTTTAAGAAAATATTTTTCACGAAAAATATTTTCTACAAATAAGTTATTTTACGGCAAACAAACGGATCCTTAGCAAACAAAGCAGATCCACTACAACACATGGCCTATACACCACACATACTACAGTCAGACCTTTTTTTTTGTCAAACATACTACAGACCATACAATATTTTTGATCAAGTATATATATATATATGCCCACATATATATAGACACCCATATACGTATTTGTGTGATTTAGAGGGTATAAATGAAATTTTATATAATTTTAACATGAAACAGATGGGTTCTATGTCTCACTTAACAAAAAGTAAGGGGTCTAAGTCTCATTTCCTAAATATTGAAGGGGTCTAGATAAAAAATATCCAAAAAAATATATATATATAGAGTAAATGAAAAGATTTATGTCTGTGTCTCACTTAACAAAAAGCAAGGGGTCTAAGTCTCTTTTCTTAAATATTGAAGGGGTCTAGATAAAAAATATCCAAAGAAAAAATATATAGAGTAAATGAAAAGATTTATTTGCATGCTGGATTTTAGCTAACTTGACGCATTAATAATAATTTTTAGCAGATATATTCTTAGAAGAAACTTACTGATTATTATGGAATATACCTAAACGATGATTGATTGGTTGTCACAAGAGTGACTATTATTACCAATAGCTAAAGTGCATCTCAAACATTATGATAAACCATAGAGGATGTTGTGCACTCTCCGAAAATCACAGAGATTCACCCTTGCATTTATTTTTAGCCAGAATATTATTCAAATATTTCCAATTTCTTCTTCCGGAGATTGTCGATGTGATTTTCTTGTTTTTCTTTCTTCCTCAACTTGTTTGGAGTCCTTTCCAAGTACTCTAAGCGTGTGTTTGGATTGAGGGAGAAGAAGTTTAATAAAGGAAGGGAAGGGAGAGTATCATAAAGAAAATGAGTAGAAGAGATCAAATTATGTTTGGATTACATAATTTTATAAATGAGAGGATCATAAAGAATTATGAGTGTTCTTTGTTTGGATTAGAAAGAAAATGGAAGGGAGATAATTTTTTTGTATAAAATGACTTTTGTACCCTTTTCTTATTTTATATTAAACTTTCATGATTTGATAAGGAAAAAAAGAAAATGGTAACATTATCATTATAGCAAACAGTATTTTCACCTTCCCCATTTTATCCCAAATCGAAGGAACCATATTCTTGGGGTATGGAGGAGTGAGACTCATCCCCTTTATATCCCTGCCCCTTATTTTCTCACAAATTAAATAGGGTAAGGACTCAACCCCTCCACTTACGTCCCCTTCCCCCCATTTCCCCCAATCCAAACACACTGTAAGCGACCGGTGAGCTTTTAAGAAGCTAAGCTATTAAACCTAATGTTTATATACACCACATTAGTACACATATCAACTAGAGCTTACTTAGTCTTGACATTTAATTACTGGTCCCGTCACAAGTTGGGATGTCTGAGCTTTTTGTCTACATACAAAATTCAAACAAAGTACTTTAAAATGAGTGGACACTGTTTGATGTAACACTCTCTGCATATAAAATGCATACAAAGAAGTACTTAAAAATGTATGGTCACTGTTTGATGCAACACATTAAGATCACTATGCCCCATTTGAAACTAGTTTTCTTGCAGTGAAGCATTTAATGATGATCAGTATGTCATGAATTTATTTGGCTATGAATTAATCTCTCAGCATCCTTATGACATTCATAGGTGAAGAAGTAGCTTCATAGGATAAGTTCTGCATCTAAATTTTCTAAATCTGGATTTACTCAAGTGTAGAGACTGTATGATTTCATATTTCATCTCAATCATTGAATACGGATATAAGTTCTACTTCTTTCCAGGTTTTCCCTTGTGTATAAGGGCATTTGAGGAAAATGGGAGCCGGAGGGCGCATGTCGGTTACTACAGACAAATCTGAAGAAAGCAAGAAACCCCTCAAGAGAGTTCCATACTCAAAGCCTCCATTTACGCTGGGTGATATCAAGAAAGCCATTCCTCCCCATTGCTTTCAAAGATCGGTCCTACACTCGTTCTCCTATGTTGTTATTGACCTGATCTTTGTCTTTCTCTTCTACTACGTTGCCACCAATTACTTCCATCTCCTTCCTTCACCTTATCGCTACCTCGCATGGCCTATTTACTGGATTCTTCAAGGCTGCGTGTGCACTGGAGTTTGGGTCATTGCGCATGAATGTGGTCACCATGCATTCAGCGATTACCAATGGCTTGATGACACAGTTGGCCTCATCCTCCACTCTGCTCTTCTAGTCCCCTACTTCTCATGGAAACATAGTCACCGTCGCCACCACTCCAACACAGGCTCCCTTGAGCGCGATGAAGTCTTCGTACCAAAGCCAAAGTCTCAAATTTCATGGTATTCCAAGTACTTGAACAACCCCCCAGGCAGAGTCTTCACGCTCTTCATCACCATTACTCTGGGTTGGCCATTGTATCTAGCCTTTAATGTTTCTGGGAGACCTTACAATCGTTTTGCATGCCACTATGATCCATATGGTCCAATATACAACGACAGAGAGAGACTTCAGATATACATTTCTGATGCTGGTGTTCTAGCGGCAACTTATCTGCTTTACCGCATCGCCATGGCTAAGGGGCTAGTTTGGCTTATATGCATTTATGGAGTACCATTGCTCATTGTGAATGGCTTCCTAGTCTTAATCACATACCTGCAGCACACACATCCTGCGCTACCCCATTACGATTCATCCGAGTGGGACTGGCTGAGGGGAGCTTTGGCTACCGTGGACAGAGATTATGGTGTGCTCAACAAGGTCTTCCACAACATAACCGACACGCACGTCGCTCACCATCTCTTTTCAACTATGCCACACTACCATGCAATGGAGGCAACTAAAGCTATCAAGCCTTTACTGGGAGACTATTATCAATTTGATGGTACCCCATTCTACAAGGCAATGTGGAGGGAAGCAGGAGAGTGCCTCTATGTTGAGCCAGAGGAGAACAAGGGTGTTTTCTGGTACAAGAACAAGTTTTGAGGTCGAGGTAAAAGGTAGCTGGTGATGAATAAGGAGAATAAGTTTGTTTTAGCAAATAATAATAATCTTGTCTTTAACTCTTAAGGTAGTGAATTAAGGAGAATAAGTTTGGTTTAGCATGCATGTTGTAAGAAGAGCCTGGTGCAGAAATGAAGGATGTGTATTTCCTTTTCTTCTGGAAAATGTTATGTAATCTTATATTAACTGTATCTGCATGAGATTTCAATTATAAACTGCAGTAGTTATAGCGCAACCCTTTTCTTAAATTCTACGCATCAACCCTTTTGTTTCCAGACGAAATAGCATGCATGTCCAAAATCCCCGTTATTTGAGAAGCTAACATTTAAAGTTTCTTTATCTTCTTTTACGAACATCCAAAAATATAATTCTAGGAGTTGTCAATTAAAAAAAAAAAAAGAGTTGGCAAAGTTAAAATCTAAGGGAAATTTCCACAAATAGTCCTTATTGTTATTCAATTGTCTTAGTTTAATCCATATTATTTTATTTGTCTCATTTTAGTTCCTATTGTTTGCAAAAAAAATCTCAATTTCATCCCTATTGTTTAAAATTTTTTAATTTCATCCTTATTGTTTCTCAAAAAATTTTAATTTTGTCTCTATTATTTTTAAAAAGTTTCAATTTCATCCCTATTATTTTTTTAAAGTTTCAAATTCGTCCATATTATTCAAAGACTAAATTGTAATTTTTTGAGAAATAATAGGGACGAATTTGAAATTTTTTTAAAATAATAAGGACGAAATTGAAACTCTTTGGCTAACAATAAGGACGAAATTGAAAAATTTTAAACAATAGGGATGAAATTAAAACTTTTGAAAAAATAATAGGGACTAAATTGAGACATTTTAAATAATAAAGACCAAATTAAAATTTTTTACAAACAATAAAGACTAAATGTGAAATTTTCCCTAAAATCAAATTGAAATGAGTTAAATTTCTCATGGCTCAACACAGGGGTGGGGTCACGAATCACGGATAAATGGGTGTACTCATACATGAATAAATAAAACTGTTTGATATGTTAAAATATTTTAAGAATATTTTGTAAAATTCTTAAGAATGTTATATTGTTATATTTGGTTTAGACTCATATATTAGTGGGAATTTTACCTAATTTTCCAACAAAGTCTGTAGCACAAAAATACAAAAATATTACATAAAAAAATATACAAGTCATGATACACTTATATACTTTTGTCAAAAATCGAATAACATATGTTAACACAAGTAACATAAATTTTTTTTTTTAAAATTTGATTAAAATTTAAAATTTTAAAAATAGTTAAATTTAATTTTTTTACAAAAAATTTAATTTAACTATTTTTTAAATTTAATTTACATTTAATCTAAAAATATAAAATAAGAAAATTAATTTAAATTTAAAATAAAAATTAAAAAAAACAATTAAACTCAATTTTCAAAAAATGTGATAACTTTCTTTCTTTTATTTTATTTTTATTTTTCTAATTTAAATTTAACTTAAAATTTAGAATTTAAAAAAAATTATGTTGAATTTAAATTATTTATAATTTATTTAATTTTGAATTTTTACATTTTGTTTTTATTTTTATTTTCTTATTTTGTTATTTTTTTTTAATTTTGAATTTTGAATTTTTTATTTTTATTTTTAATTTTTTAGATTTTTAAGTATTTTAATTTTAAATTTTTTATTATTTTAAACTTTTATTCATTTAAAAATTTTATTTTATTTGATTTCATATATTTTAGGAATAACATGAGTATGAGAGAAAAAAAAAAGCCGAGATAGATAATTTGAAAGGTAATTCTAATTAAGGTGGATATTTTTCTCTTTCTTATTTTCTCTAATCATTTCCACAATTTGGGAATATCAAATTTTTACCCCCTCACATAGGAATAAAAATTGATAAAATCATAATAATATTGTATTTTCAAAAATGTGATATGCTCAAAAATATTTTTTTATTCTGCGAGCCATTTCATCACATTTCTGACTTCACTTTCTTTCAAAAATCCTGTAAGAATTCACGAATCATAGCAAGCGTTTGATACATCAAGATATACATACTTCGTTTCACATATGAAAATATCACAGACCTTTAACGTCAAAGTTGGGGTGGTGGCGTGAGGAAGAGATGGCACCTTACAGATTTTTCATTCATTTATTATTTTCTCATTCATAACGGAATAAATAATTTTTTCATTAATTAATTAACTAAAAAAGTCTCATGACAAGAATGTGACCCTGATACATGATACTCTAGGCAAAGAGACATGTCATGTTTCTCCTAACCAGTTTGGAGCCAACTATATTATTGGTATATTGAATACAAGTAGACAAGAAAATAGCCTTAATGAACATCTTTTCTGATACATACACATAACCGTGAACCTAGGGATCAATCTACGGATAATGTAGCACTTACTGAGGCAGGAAATCATAAAGAAGTTGGACGAACTCAAAAAGAAAGTAACGTCTACTCGTTGAGAGTGTCATAACCCTTTTCCTCTAGAGTACAAAAGACCCATAGGTGTAGACTAAATATAGAACTAACTTAGCAATAATGTTGCTTAAAAGCTAGCGTACTAATGAGTGACAACATTCACAATCTCCTTCAAATGTATGTCATGCAAACAGCCCATGGGAAGAGGGCTAAAATGATCATTCTTATCCTTAAAGCTGTGAATGAGAGGAGAAAAGGTTTTCACATTATCAACATTGAAATATTAAAGGGTAAATCACTGCACAACACACCCTCTATACAAAAGTTCTGGAAGGGATCGGAGCCACTTTGGATTCTATAGTACAATTTTGAAATACTACGGGCCAAATGTAGGATGTCCAATGAACATTACATTTCAGGAAATAGTTACCTTCTAGATATAAGTAAATGGCTGCATATTGTACTATACAAAGCTGCAAGGCTTTTCTCAAAACATTTCTCTAATTTTGATCATCATCTGTAACAATAGCATACAGCTTCTTTGCAGTCCATGTCACTTCCGCAAGGTTTCCCAGGTGATTGGCAATCTCCTTTGCAGTCGCTATTACTGAGGCCCTACATTCTACAACTGATGACAAAAAAAAAAAGAAAGGTGGGGGGGGGGCTGATTTAGATATCAAAATAGTATAATATCCATGCACTGCAACTACATCTGAGAAATATATGTAACTTATAAACCTAAGCTGAACGCTTGGCATTTCAATTGATTTAGTCCAAGAGTGTCAATGATACCGGTGAACCAGTTTCACTTGATCAAAGGAATAAACTTTTGTCTCAGCATTGCAGTGGCGGAGCCAGGTCCTTATGGTCATCGGGGGCACTCATAAACTCAAGGTGGTTCTTTAACTAAAACCTAATATATCCAGTGGTTTTTGTAAGTCAGGGTGTGCTAGGACACAACCTCAACTATACGTGGTTCTGCCACTGCTCAGCAGTCTATGTGTCATTGTATAGCATCAACTGTTATTGTGGAATAACACTAGTGAGAATTAGCAAAACTTCAATTAATATTTGATGAGATAACCAACATGTGCAGATGAAAAACTGTGTCTTGGCAATAGTGACTAGTGAAAATTCTGTATTTTCAATTCTCTAAAGGTTCTGGCAATGTTTCAACTTATCACACTGGTAATGTCATTAGAATTTCAACTCAATTTCAGGTCCCACTTATAAATAGTCAGTGGACCAATGGAGAAAGGTTATCTTGCGACTCCAAGCTCCCGGATTCAAGTCCAGCGGGAGAATTTTGGGTTATTTCAGCAAACATATGTTGATTGTTGATATCCTTCTCATTTAGGGGACAGAGAATGCATCAAAACCTTTTGTATTGATATAGCTCATAAAATTGATGTTCACCCAGAAGACCAAAGGACCATGGGTAGAACATATGCCTGTAAACTAGTTTTAAACAAACTCAAAACATTCTGCTAACAACACTAACAACGATGATGATCGGAGTGATAAAACGAAACTGAAAAGTAAAACTAACCTGGAAAACGGCTGAGATTGAACAACGACATTGAAGCAAGAATCTTGAGCTCAACCAGATGACCTGTTTTCAAGCATTCTTTCAGTGGAATGAGAAGAGCTTTGAAGGCAGATATCTGCAACTTTGTATCAGATAATGAAGCAAGTGCCGAAGTCAACCAAGCGACCGTTGTTAGACAGACCCTCACTAAATCCAAGTTTTCAGAAGCCAAACACTTGGAAATTGCCCTAAAAAATGGTTTCTTTACATCCCCAAGAAGTGAAGCTGACAATTTCTCCAGCCACTTTTCCGTGGCCTCTTCTTCATCACTATCCTCCATCTGATGATCAAATTTCAAAACATATTTTCTTGTTTCAGTATGAACAAGTTAGTAAGTTCTTAAATGCATGCATAAGAAGGATGACCAACAAAATTTTGTTTATTATTCCCATTGCATGAAACCAATGGCAACAAGTATTTAGTATAGAACTTAAAAACATGGGCGGCAACTATTATTAGTTAGAATCTGACTTCTAATCTAGAGGGGAAGGCAGGGAAATCAAAGCAAGTTCTATTAAAAGAATGAAAACATACCATTATAGTGCTTTCATCAAAGATAAGCTTGTCTTCTTCATTGTCAAGAAAATCTGAATCAGGACCATTAAGAAATCCTGCTTGCTTCAGGATCCAATCCTCTGTCATTAACTTTCCACTGGAAGAGAAGCGTGCCCCTAAGATGAGGAGTGCTTTGCAACATCCTTCTCGGACCTTTTCATTTGATAAGCTGCTTTCAAGAGCTGTTGAAATTGTGTCAATGGCCTCCTCGATGTATATGCTGTACTCCTGAGGTTCTACCTTCAAGTTACAAACACAAGGATATTAGCAAATGCATCATTTAAACCAACAGTGCTCTCACTTTATCTTGAATAGAGACTTCAGAAGTGGTTAAGACTTCACAAATGGATATTTTTTATATATATAATATTTGAAGGTTACTTATAGCAAAGAATGGAAGCAAAAGTAACTTGGGTGACCAATTTCAAATCTTGGAAAAATGAAAAACAGACTTCGATGTTTGATCATCGAGGCTGAGGTGAATAACGAAACAGTTAACAGCACAAGAACTTGGAGGAAGGGTCAGGAACAACTTTCCCTTTTGCCATCACAATCTTTCCTGGCTGAGAGTACACATTTTTTAAAATGTTTAGGAAATGCATAACAAGAGGATTAATGTTTATGGGCTCTAATACGCGAAAAAATGTTCATATTTCAGAACATACTGGAATTAAACAAAAAAATGTCAAATTTAAGAACGTACTGGAATTAAACAGACAAAAATAAAGTAATAAAAAGAAATTCTACTGATTGACAGAAAGACTTTAGACTAAATTGTTAATATATAGAGAAAACAAAGAAAAAATTGTTGGACTAAACACTTCATCAACAGGTGCCCCTCAGACTTGTTGAGTTTTTTAAGTGTGTAAAATCATGATGGTAATGATCACAAGGTGAACGGAGACTATATAAGTGATAACTCAAAGCAATTGTGGTAGAGGGCCTACCAGAAGACATAAGTGTAATATCAGAACAGCAACTAAAGGTCTTTGGTTGCTCAGACAACTCTGGAGATATATGAGAAGAACATCCTTTGCTTTTTTGATCTGTTCCTTCTGAAATCCATTGAAGAAATATTTTGCGTCTTTCCTCCTGAAATTTCAAGGACAATAGCACAGAAGTTCAAGATTAGTAACACTAAAAGTAGAAAGTCAATCCACCAGACAAGTTTCATGCAGTTCTACTAAGTCTCAAGAAACCGACTGCTCCATGCAACTTTACACCAGACAGTTTACTTTGATAGGGCTCAACCTTTCTTCACACTGATAGACATGTCAAATTCCAGTGATGCATGGTAGGGTTTATACTTATACACATAAAGAATACAATATAACATGTGTCCACTATCCCCTTTTTTATATTATGGGGAGAAAAGGATACATTGGAAAGGAAACTATAGCAAAACCGCAGTCTCAAAGTTGAAAAGGACAACGAGAGATCAGATTGTCCATCTGTGTATAACAAATTGACTACTTATGCTTTCAGGAACATATATGCACATGGAGGCCCTTATGGATTTAGTGTGAAGGAAGAGAGAGCTTTTGTTACTAGCTGTGGACAGGGACCTCTAAGTCCCAACCATTTTATCTTATCTTGCTCCCTTTTCCCCAAGATAACATGTCTTTTCTGAGTCGTGAAAGTTCATACCTTTGCTCCTGTTTTCCATTAATATTTGATATTATGTTCATACTGTTCCTGTTTTCTTCAAGTCTTTAATTCCCTACAGCAACATTATTTTGGTCATACCTGTGTCGTCAGCTTTTACTTCAAGCTCCCCAAATATAGAGATTGTTGTATGCATTTTAACACCGTGATATTTGATTAATTTTTAGCTTTTAGAGTACTATACTGGAAGATTACTTCATGAATCTACAAAAATCCATACAAATCACTTGGGAGTTAAAAATTTAATGAGGAAACACCAAGCAAGCAAGATCAAGTACCTGTTTTGGCATATCAACTCAGTCAGCAGCATGACTGCTTTCGATCTCGACTTCAACAGGTCACTGTGAAGCAGCTCAAGCAGGCATAATTGGTCAACGCTTGTTGCGACATGGTTTCTGCAACCGGTATCCACTTCAATACAACAGAGCAGTAATGCTGACACACTTGTTCTCTCCTCCAAGTTTTTGGAATGAAATCTTTTGATAAGAAACTGCAAGCCTCCAAGAGATATAAGCTGTTTCACATTGTTTGCTCTTTCTTCTTGACTAGAAGTAACAAAAAGCTGCTCCAACACGAAAACGGCTATTTGATCCTTTGACTTGATGTTTGCCTGTGAACCCCTATCAACTTGAGAGACTAAAGCCAAGAGATGCCTATGATACTCTGACTTCCAATTATCAATTACATGCTTCAAAATAAAGTTGGTAACTGGCACAGCGCGGCGTTCTAATGCTTTTCCTGTTACTGGGCATGTAACATTACCCTTACCCAGCCACCTTACAACTGCTAGCCGTTCAAATGTTTGGCCAGTCTCTAGGGTCACCGGATCTTCAAAAAGAAGTCCAGTTAGAGGGCATATATATTCCTGGGGAATGCTTGGGAAAATAGGTTTACCATTCCAATATTTATAACTTTCCTGCAATTCTGCATGTTGAATAGAATTATTAAGAATTAAGTTTTGAATACAAAGACAGAACCCGCATAAATGTAATCATCACCACTCACCTTCAAAAGGAGAGTCTAAATTGGTTGGCTGCATTTCAAAATTAACAACTGAAATCGTTAGGAAGAAACATTGATGCTTAATTAAGAAAGATTTCCAAGCTTTCAGCACATTACCAAGGATTCAGGATATGGAGCATCTTGATTTTGTGCCAATAGATGAGAAGCATCATCATCAACAGATTTCTCAGTCTGTTGGGATTCGAAAACTGCTTTTGCTAGCGTCTTCAGTATAAGCTCATCAGCATGTGGGACTACATGTGAAAAATGATTGCTGTTTGAATTTGGGTGCCCCTGATGATGATGATTGCCAAACTTTTCACCAAGTTGTTTTTCTTCTGGAGAACTTGCAAACTCAAATCTCTCATCTTCCACATTTCTTATCACATCACTCTACAAATAGAGATCCACGAGAGGGGGATGCACCTCAGGTTTTACAGAATAAAAGAAAATTAAGAACTTAAGACACAGGGCAGAGGATCCAAATAACTCAAGGATTCTTAACCCATTTCACAATGCCCATATTTGGCTAAAAGGTGTGACTAATACATGATCAGTAAAACAAATGGCACATGTTAATCCAATCACGTGCAGTGGGTACAGGGACAAGCACATCGAAGAGGAATTCAACATGCAATCAATAGGGAAATATGAAGCAAAGAATTTGAAGCCATTATCGGTACTAGATAGTTATTCATACATGAGAAGAGTCACACTAGGAAAAATTGTGGGGTACTGATGACCTAATTCGGCAAAGTATTTTACCTAACTGGTAGAGAAAATAGAGAAAGACAACACAATATGAGAAATCTAGCCAAAGGGCAAACAGAAAAGAAGAAGACGGAAGATATATGTGGTTCGGCCAAATCTTAGTCCACAAAGGAAGCATAATGAATTTCAAAAGAACAATGAATTTCACTATAATCAAGAGACTACACGTATTTCTGGAATCTCTCACCCTGAATCCATATTACACCTGATTTTCTCCCACAAAAAATATTCTCTCTTCAAAACCTAACTACACATATATAGGACCTCCAAATGGTTTATGAGAGCCAATTAAGGAGTCAGGTCCATACAGAGCGCTGCCCAGGTACCCCTATAGAGCTTCATTTGCTTGCTCTGGCTTGGGCTGACGCTTTGCAAACTAGTGATCACCAAAAATCTCATTCAAAACTGTGTTAGGTCCAAGAATGGGTCGCTTCATCAACTGACATGAAATACAAGATTCACAACACATTTAGGCAAATTAGAATAATTTCTAAAGCTACAGAGGCTGACTGTTATAACCTGATATAAGACCAAACAGCTAAATAACTACACCACTTGAAATACCAAAGGTAATCAGGACATAGAATAGCATTCAGTTTATTACATGAAACAAACGAAGTGCGCACTGAAAGACGGTTCCAGTAATTAGTCAAGTCAAGTCCCAAAGTCTCATTTGTTTATCGCTGGTTGTCTGGTATACATTTGGTTAAAGATAACAAACTAGAAGAATGGTGTTCAGTGTTCAACTAAGAGAATTGCAGAGATCTACTCAGTGGAGCTCATCATATTGATTATCATACACAAGTCCTTGGTGTACACTGAACTTCTGACTAAGAGAGTTGCAAAGATCTGTTCAGTGGAGCTCATTACAATGATTACCATAAACAACTTTCAAATAGGCTTTCTTTAAGATTCTTAAAAAATTAAAGAAAGGAAAAGAGAAAACTTACTCGCTGAGATTCAGCTTCAGGATCAATTGCTCCTTCCATATGTGAGTTATATGTGAATGATTGTTTTTCTTCAACAATTGAACCATCAGAGCTTCTTGCACCAATTACAAAATTTTCTTCCTCATAATCTTTAACTTCAACCTCTGATTTATATGAATGCACAAACATTGCATCATATAATTTCTTACTGACCATTGGCTGTGGTGGGAACTGGCCAATCGGACTGCTCGACTGGCTGCTTAGACCTGTCCGCTGAGCCAACCACGTAGATTTAGAAGGGATTTGAATAGAAGGAACTGAAGGTGCTTCAACCCCCTCAGTTAGCCAGCTTTTGTAGTAATTTGCAAATTTGTAAGTGCCAGAGTCCAAAATTTCATTATACATTTTCTCAAGAAGTTTAAATTTCCGAGCCTCACTTGGTGAATCTTTTAAAGAATCAGTCTCCTTATTGTACCAGACCTTCAAATGCAAAAAATGGGGAAGAAAGATATGGTCCCATAAATCATTTAACAATGTTGCCCTTGCCTGGAAGGGTGAATCACAAAAAACTTGAAGAAGATGCTTGGCTGCTATCTTGTCCTTCTTCTGCACCTTAAAGATCACACTAAGGTAGAGATGAGCACAAGCAGACAACTTAAAATTGGGGATTCCAGATGTAAATCCGTCTCTTAAATCGTGAAGCCCTGTAATAACACTAAGCTGTAATGAAGCTCTTTTTAACTCTTTTGCACTCACACTCTCCTCAGCAGCTCTTTCAACTGTTTCTATAGCTTGTTCAAGATTCGCTATGATCTTGCTTTCACTGTTAAGGCCTTCCTCCAGTCCAACAAAATTTAAAGAAGCAAAACTATTATGACGAAGAGATGTCCTAAAGTCTTCATCTTTGATAAAACGTTTGGCATATTCACTGAAGATAGAAATTATGGCTTGGACAGCAGCTTCATCAAGTGCTGGAGCAGCAACAGTCTGTTCAATCCATGCTTGCTTATGACTCCGAATTTCATCAAAACTTTCACTGGCTTGTGAAATGTTACTTGATCTGCTATGGGACAGTGCTGGATGTTTCATACTTTTGCGGTAATTATCACTAAAACTCGTACTCCCAGTAAGAGACTTGTTAAAATTGTTCGCAGGTTTCTTGTCTACCCGTATATTGTCCCCTGAGGGCTGTCTGAACTTCCTCATTAACTCATCTTTGCACATATACTTGCCTTCACTTTCCCCATCACTGTAAACTTTATTCAAATATATATCCTTATATCTTCCTCTATTTTGTACTCCAACTTCAATTATCTCATTGTTACATTCAGCTATCTTCCCTGAATTTTCAGAACGCCTTCTTTCACGTTTCTCTACCATGTCCTTATGTGATCCTCTATGGCTTCTAATAAGGTTGTCCATTGGCTTCTTACCCTTATCACTTGCTGGAGATTCTCCTCTCATATTATTCAGAGATACATCAGATTTTCTCCTTCCTGCACTTCTAATACCTAATAGAGGACCAGACATTTCTCTATCCCGAAGTGGATGAAGTGGCATACTTTTCTTGTCAGGTACAAAGAACCCTCTGGGCATTGTCTTTGATCTCCTCCCCCTAAACCCTTCCTTGACCAAAAGTTCCTCCAACGACATAGCCATTTGTAATCAGTCTAGGATATGCTCAGCAAGAAATGCCTACATCCTGAGGCAAAGCAAAGCTCAATATGTTTGTCGACAAATAACAAAAAGTATTTGTTTGCATATACACACAAGCTTGAACAAACCAAAGGAAAAGTTGAAGAATTTATGTTAAGTTTGCTAATGTTTGACTAATAGTTTTACCTAGTTCAAAACCTGAATAATATGATCAAATTGTGGTCCAAAAACACTAGATAATACTAAAATCTAATTGTGAAATCCTACATTTCAAGATTGAATAGAATTTGAAGTTGACTGAAAGATCAGATACAACAATACGGAAAAAATACTCTTTTCTAATCAAAATACTACAATTACAAAAACGATATATGAATCTTTTGTCTTCGAAAAACCAATAAATAATTATATAAAAGGACATAAATATGCACATATTAATTTATTTTGATGAACTCCTTTCAGCCTATAAGCAATTTAGACCAATTAACAGATGCTTACAGAATATTCTCCAAACAAAGCTTGACCCAAACGAGTTTACCCCAACTTGGGTTAATTATAATTTCCTTTTAGTGTCATACAAAATTGCATTAAATTCTTTTCTTTCTTTCTACTAAAACATTATAATTTTGAATATCATGCATCTTTTGGCTCTTCTTTGGCACAAAAGTTGATATATTTCCACCTGTTATGCTCCCAAATGAGCTTGCAAGTGTACAGAGACGAGACCAGTTCAACCACTGATAATTTACTTTAATACACTATGACTGCTTCATACTTCCAAGGTCATAAAGTTTGACACAATGACACATCTTTTTCTTTCTCAAACTTAGCCATTACCTATCTCATATATTAGATAAAGATATTCATTGAGGAATATTAGCATAGCAAAACATTTATTATTCTACTTGCGGATGAACCTTGTTTCTTAACATGACACACTTTCCAAACAATGAAAAGATAGTTGGGAACTAGTGTACTTGTGTTTTTCATTGTAAACACCATTTCCCAAAATTAAAGTTAAAGGATAACTCAGTGCATAAAACTCTCATTATCTGCAAATTCATGGAGGAGGTCGGACCCACTTCTGGTATATTGTATCCAATCTTACTGTTGAAAAAACAATAAATAAATATAACAAATCCCTCACTGTCAGTTTAAACTTTTAAATAAGGTGGTGACTTTAATAATTACCTTATATTTTCGCAAGACATTTCGTTGCATCCTAAAACTAACATATTGAATGAAATTTAATAATCTTTTAGAATAACTAACAATCATCTCTAATTGCATCTAGCATGTCATAATACTCCTAATCTTACAGCTGCATGCATATATGAGTTTGCAATAAAGAACTTCAAAATCTATACAAAAATACATATGCTGAAGCAGCAAAGTAAAAGAGCCATGTACCTCTAACTTGACTGTGTCTACAAAATCTCACGCCAACGAACCAAAATGGCCACTATATTAATAACTGCTGAGTATCACATATGAGCATATCTCACATATAGGATAATGGGAGCAACTTGCATATATAAACTTAATATTTTGGATAATTCTTGGCTTAACATGTAACAAGTCTACACAAAGTTCCAAGAGAAACAACGTAAAGAGAATTGATGAGTTGAGTTTGATATATCTTTGGACAAAAGTACGGAAAGAGAAGTAGAAGCAAAAGGGTGTGGAATCTTTTTTGGAATTAATGTGAAGATGAAGAGAATGAGAATGATTGAGATGCTGATTATACAAAAACCATTGGTTTGGTGAATTAGTCTTGATATTAAGCAACAGAACAAAAGAAGAAACCAAAAATGGAGGAAAAAGTTGAAGAGTATGATGATGATCACAATAGGCAACAAAAGAAGGGAGGGAGTAAGGAAAGACAGAAAGAAGATGACAATTAAAATATTCCATATGTGTGTGTACATATATATATACGCACTTGTTGATTCTTGTACTGTTTTTGGCTTTGGAGCTTAATTTAGATTATGATGTGGTATGTTTATTGATCTGCAGGCCAATGGTTGGACAGCTTCAACTGCCGGCTTCCCTCGTTCCCTCCTTTGGCCACGTATCTCTCTGCTGTGTACATGTCTATTTAAGAATTAAATAATACAGTAAATCAAGGTTTAGTGGTATGTTTTTTAATATTAATATGAGAGATTAGAAAATTAATTTTTGTGGATGATATTTTTAATATGGAATATATATATAAAAAATAATAATATACCTCTAGCTTGACTGTGTCCTTTAATGTGCTTTTTTTTTTTTTTTGTCAAAGTGATCATGTATTATTATTAAATTGTCAACTAACACTGGTTGAGTGAAAAGTGTTTTGTATAAGATCTATATACGAGATTATGCAGGATTATACACGAAAGATCCTTTTTTGGCTCTTTCTTTAGCCCTATGTCTCTTATCCCTAGGAGGAGTAGGCTGAGGTAAGACCTTTCTATATTCAATTTCTCTTATAGACTGAATCCATAGTTGGCTTGGTCATAACTAGTAGTAGCTCCGGTTACTGTTGGAGTCGGTGAAATCATCTCACTGGGACTTACAGACCATCTCCTTTCCGGTCCAAGACTACTCGAGTTATTTCGCTCTAGCTGCATGAATCCTAAGCTTTGGTTCTGAGATTGGGTGGAGGAGCAGACGGGGAGGTGATGGTAGTGAAGACCCCATGTAGGGAGAGCTAGGAAACAGAAAGAGGTAGGAAGTCTGCAATTAGTTTCACTCCTAAATAAGTGGAGGACTAAGAAGAAGGTGATGCTGGAGTTCCAATCTTATTCGAAAATGGAGGATCGGATCATCGAGCAGATCATAGCATCGAGGAAGAAACGATAATAGGCTTACAATAGACCTTAGCGGCCTACCTTGCAACTATAGAAGGTGGTAGCTCCTACCTTCTAGTGGAGAAGGTAAAGGTACCCCAGCCTTAAGGTTGAGGACCTTGTAAAAGATAGCTATGGTGTACCGTACCCGAAGCTAATTGAGATGGTTTTCGGATCAAGGAAATGGAGATAGGCTACACCGTGCTGAATGAAAAAGTTTCCCCCATTCCCATTGAATCTGTAGAAAAAAACCCCTACCTCCTCTCTTCCAACTAGAATTTAGTAGTTCTGGTTTTGCTCCTCGTTCCTGGGCTTGGCTGGTACATCAAGCATATCGGCTATTGCACATGCGTTTTTAGGAGGAAGAGTTATATCTGGCGCATATGAGCTGTTGATGTCGCATATCGGTTGTTTAGAATTGGATATGGTATCTAAGTATATAAAGATGTCTATGTTATCTTTCGCAGATCGGTTTCGGGGTTGTGTCCACCTTGGAAAGTAAGCACTATTTGTTTTCAAATGCGTAGCGCACTCTTCGCTACGAATGTAGAAAAGTATCTTGAAATAGTCGATTTAGTAGCCTGATTTCCTTCTCCGGGTACGAACTCCTCCCTTGAAGAAGGCCCATGTTGTGGCAATTCCACCCAGAGGGTATAGTTACTATAACTAATAAGAAGCATAGTAAAGTCAGTATCTTTTGGGTGGCAAAACAAGCCGAAGGGTCTTTAGATTAAAAAGGCCCAAGGCGCAGGCTACAACTAACCTTTATAGTTAGATCCATTCCTTACTACCGTTCGGGCCTTCCACCAGAAGTCCCTTCACTCCCATTCTGTAACTTAAGGATTCCTTAATGTCACGTCTGTGTAATATCAATATCATATATGACCAGAGACCATTCACGCGAGTAACTGCGAAAAAGGCAGCTACGTTTGAGCGTAGTATGGGAAGACGGCTCTGGTTGCCGCATCTATATCTCAGCTATCATGGGCGCATTGCGGGCCTCGACTGTCGAAAGGTACTGCTCGAGGGGTAGCTGGGAAATGGGATGAGGCGTGCAGCTCCTAGAGCCTCTGCGCTGGGTTACGTCCAGTCGTACGTATCAGAAAGCGGCACGCTACACTCGAAGAACTCGGCTCCATACCCCTAACCTAGTGGTATGGGCTACTTTTAGCAACAAAAACAACAAAGAAATGAGAGAGAGTGCTTTATCATACAATGTTTGCCCGCTCTCAGTCAATCATGGAAGGATCTTTCCCCTCGGGATGTGCCCTATAGGAGCGCAAGCCTTTTTCACCTGTTCGATCAGTTCTACCTCGACTCGAAGCAGACAGTTTAATTGAAGCGCGAACTTAATTCACCAAGAGGGGTTCAAGGGTTCGCCTAAAAAAGGTAGAAAAATTGTACTTCGTTACCTTCAAGGCTGAAGGAGGTGCCTAAGATAGAGCCCAGAGAAAGATTTTTAGGTAATGCAATTGGTGATGAGAGATGGTCCGCTACTTTATATTAGAATATTATATTATATATAAGATGGAATGAAATGCTAGTCCACACCTATCGAATCAGAATTCTACTGTACAAATCCGAATCTAGAATGATTTTCTTCCCTCAGTTGATGGTGATGTTGGTGGTAATATCCCCGGAGAAGGAGGTCTCCATTCCTATCTGTCGGGATATTACCTATGTCGTATTGGGGAAATCCCATTTTCCTTGATAAAGTGAATTTCAATCTTCCATCCTCTGTGGCTACGAGGATTAAAAAGATAAAGAGAGATTTCCTTTGGGAAGGTAGAAAAGAAGAGGGAGGTCTGGGTCTCCGGCTTGTAAAGCTCATGAATCAAGCACTTTTAGGCAAGTGGTTATGGATATTTTGAGAGGAGATGGATAGCTCGAGTCTTCGAATCCATCAGGTAGAAGTTTCGCACCTTTATACTTCTCCGCCCCATCTTACTAATAATAATGAAGGGCTTATCGGTCGACTTAGACTCAAAATATCTTTGATCAAAGGAAGCGAAGAAAGCTACAGGGCGCTCCTGCGTATGCGGAGGACATGTCAACAGCCAGATGCTCGCTAAAAAGATCATTCGAAAAGAATATGACGGATCAGGATTACAATAAATTAGCCTACTGAAAGGAGTGAAGGGACCCTTTGATAAGGGGCCCGAACGTTACTAAAGGGCCATTAAAGGAAGAAAACTATCCTCCCATCGGAGCTTCCAACTCCCAAGGGAGACCCTCCGTAGCTACGAGTATTATCACTTAATTACTTTCTTTCCTCGCCTTCGGCTTAGAAAAGGGGAGACTGACGCCGCATAGGCAGTCATGAGACAAGTATTACACTGCTTAAGATAAAGCGCAAGATGTAAATGTAATAAACTAAGCAAATTAGTAGGACAATAACTGATATCGTCGACAAATAACAAAAATTGTCGAGTCTATTTTGCAACTCAGTTTGTTACCCTATTCATAACACAGGGTATTACAGAGAATAAACATTGCGGGTGTGATCAAATAAAGCTACGAATATCTTCAACAAGACACGAGGGGTTTCATCTAGCATATACCGATAAGGAAGGCAAAATGGTCTGACCAAGCTATTTGCAATCAGTCTCAATTGCAACCTGGAGATAGCCACATGACTGAGTCATCGAGCATGCATCCCACAACACATTGGCCTCCACTTGAAAGACATCAGAGGCAGTACACGGGCAGTTGAAGCCAAAGATAAAGGATCCTTCATGGTTCCGAAACACTGTAACTAAGCCTGTAGGTTCTGAGGTACTAGTCAATATTGCATCGACATTACATTTGATGATTCCAGGTAGAGGTAATGTCCATAAGCTGATGGGTCTATGAACCGTATTGTTGTTGTGGTCAGAATCAGGGCCTGTAGGGGTAGAAGGGATTAGCATCACCATATTCTTTTGCGATATAGCTTGCATTGTCAGTTGTGGCCACGAGATTGACTGGGATGTTTTCAAACACATGTGCATTGCGCCTCTTCCATATTTCCCAGCACAATTAGAAGATAAGTTCTGTAGCTTTCCCCTTTTCATAACCAACCCATTGACAAGTAAATAGCAGATTCCATAACCATGTATCAAATCGTGAGAGGACCAGCGGTTGCACTCTATAGGCTAAAAGAGAGCCAAACCAACATGCATCGCTCCATGGGTAGAGGAGAAGAAGGCATTCCACGATTTCTGGCTCTACTCTAAAAATTTTACATATCGGGCTTGACGCACATTGTCGCCAAAACTTTGTATCCTCCGTCAGCAATGCATTCCGGCAAGCTTTTTAGATGAATGATCTGATTTTAGGATAGATTGAGGCCTACCAGATAGCCTTCCACAGGCCGCAAGGTGTGACATGTGAGGAGGATAGGGTTGGGGTTTGTAATTGAAGGGAATGAGCAACCAACAAATGATGCCTAGACTTTACATAGTAAACCCCCAATTTAGTATGAGGCCAAATCAGTGTATCCTCTTAACTAGAAGGAGAAAGAGGAATGCAAAAGATTTGTTTCTTGACTGCTGCGGGGAAAACATTTTCTAGCAGTGGCGCATTCCAAGTGGTTGTATTTGGGAAAATCAGTTTAGAGACAAACCTGAGAGTACACGTGATTAAGTAGACAAGGTTTTGACACAACGGAATCTAAGGATCTTCCCAAAACGAATAGATTGCCCAGAGTCAGGGTGTTATATGGCCTCTTGCTTTAGAAAATCTCTACCAACCAAAAGACTTGGCCAAACCCATGACAGACGATGACTTACCCCAACAGACCGAAATGGCCCAGATGGATAATAAAGACTTTTTAGTACTCAGATTGTAAGGGAGTGAGGGTGTTGCAATATGCACCATGCTTGTCCCACAAGCATGAAAATATTCATATGTTCAAAGTTCCTGAAACCTAAACTACCATCCGCCTTGGTTTGCGCAAGCTCAAACCATCGAAGCCAATGGGTTCTCGGGTAACCTTGTTCATTCCACCAAAACTTAGCCACAACTGAGCAAAAAGCATCATAAATTGATTTGAGGAAACAAAAAAAGGACATGGCATAGGATGGTATAGAATAAAGGACTACCTTAATTAATGTATTGATCGTAACTTGGTATGCGTATAAAAAGTGTGTAAAATTAACCAATCTTTAATAACCCACAAGTGTACGGATCATGTAGTGTAGTGTGCTCTGAGTGCGGAGTCAAATTCCACAGGGAAGCTCGTGAGTTAGTAAGTGCAGTAGTGTGAGAAAGTGTTTAAGTGAAAAGAGTGACAGTTTTGAAAATAAGTTGAGTATCATGCATGAAATGTAAACTAAACTAAGCTATGGTTTTGTGAAATACGAGGAAAGGTATCTAGGGGTTGGATAAGTGATAAGGCAGTTAATCTAGGCTCGATATCCAGGATTCTCTGATTCAATACATGGGTTTAAGCTACAAGCATTAACTTAGTTAACTTCCTTAGTCTAATTAAAGTCCCGGTTCTACGTCTGTTATAGGTGTCGTTCTATCTACGAGTCCATTATATAGCCGTAGTATAGATTTGTCCTTATAACCTGGTGTAACCAGTCTGTTTCAATTAAGTAAATAACAACTCCTAAATTAAAAACTATGGTACAACCCATAGTCTCATGGAATCTATGGTACAACCTATAGATTCACTATTATAACATGAATATATAGCACGAAAGTAAAGCAATCATAACATTAACTATAAGTATAATGTATGAAAGACAATGCTGAATTAATACAAGCCATATATTGCATTTAAATCAAATTATCCGAATTTGAGACCATAGATTAAAAGACCATCATTTATAATATCCTCCCCTAGATATAAATCTACTCAGACATTATAATTAAATACGAGTTATACAAATAAAAGAGAGTAAAGAAAGGCTCCCTCAGTTTGATGATCACGTATTTCTAATTTCTGGATTTGAGCGGAGGTTCCTCGCAAAAATAGCTATTCGGGCTTAATTTTTCCCGAATAAGAGCTACTTGGGCAGAATTTTCCCCGAATAAGAGCTTTTTAATAAAAGCTATTCGAGCATAACTTCCCGCGTATTCTACAATTACTACTAAAAATAAACTAACTAATTAATTAAACTAATATTTAAAACTAAAATTAATAATTAAAACAATTATTAAATCTAAATTAATTCCTCAATTTGGTCTGGTTTAGGGCCTATTTATAGGCAAAAATATAGGGCGCGCTCGAGCGCCCAGTGAGGCACCCTCTAGCGCGTTTTTGCTCATCCACTGGATTGGCAACACGTGGCATTTTAGAAAGTGGTGGAAGCTATAGGAGGGCGCTCGAGCGCCAAGGAGGGCGTACTCAAGTACCCAGGAGGACGGGAGCGTTGACCGAGGTATTTTAAGGCATTTTTTCACGTTTCGAGTCCGATTTTTCACAGGTTTCAGCCAAAATCCTTCTTTATGGGCTTCATTCCACCGATCTTTGAATCTTTGCTATCGCACAACTTCTTTGACTTGTAACTTGGATCGTTTCGAGTCTGATTTTTCACTTCTCGAGATCATCCTACATCGCATCAAAAGTATATAAGTGTTGCATTTATTCCTTAAGTTATGATGCAAACGTAGTAGAAATACAATGGTTTGAGTGCTGCAATTATGGTCATATCAACATCCCTAAACCTAAACCTTGTTTGTCCTCAAGCAAGACTTGTTTTGAAAACACATTGAAAGTGAAACTTTTAAAAAATTTACAAGTCAAATACCAAAGCAGATGAATGTCATCTATCTCAACCTTTTGTCAAAAAATTTCCAACATGAATCATGAGAATTGCAATCCACTTTTCTTAACCAGTTTATCAGTTAATGACAATAGTAATAAGAGAAACTTTACATAGTTTTCACAAATAGATACTCTTTTGAAAATGAACTATTGATTGCTTCGGAGTATATATTTAGAAGTAAACTAGGCAAATTAAGTTCTAACAAATTTTTAACTTTCAGAACCTGCAAATAGATTAGACTTTGATATTCTTGCCTTATTTGTAATCAAACTCTTGATCATGCCTTAACCTCTCTTGCATTTGCCATAAAAAATGAAAGTACAAATTAAACTATCTCTTTTTAGTGTTCAATTTCTTTTGCTTTCTGAATATCCCATGTAGCAAGTTTTAAGGCCAACAATCCCCAGCCAATTGGCTGAGATTGCCAGATTTTAAAGGGACCCCTACGTGCCTTACCCGAGATATCCAGGCTCGAAACCTATCACTATAGCACATATCCCAAATTACAATGTTTAGGATAGTCGTGATAAAGAAATTTACAACATTTTCATAAGATAATTTTATCAAAAGTAAAGGTATGTACATCATCATATTTTTTTTCATACCATTTACATACAGACATGATAAAATAACATAACAATATGTACGGACATGACATTAGGGTTCAGGTTTTAATCACAAGAAGTTCTCGTAACAAAAGGTAATCCTATCTCAATCCTTTCAAATTCACAAACCCATCAATTGAAGAAAAAAAGAACAACTTAAGTTTACTTATGAATATAATAACCCAAAGTTTCTCTTTTAGACATTCTTCAGAGTTTTTCACAGTACTTAGCTAAAAACACAGGTTCTCAAATCATCTAGATCATCTTCTTCTAAACAAGTAAGGTAGAGAAATACTCTTTCTCATGAATAAAAATGATGTGTTTCTTGCATTTTTTTAAAAAATGTTATCATGAAATATACGCACCTCCACACCCGAAACTTTGCTTGTCCTCAAGCAAATAGCAATATAAAACAATGAGAGTGTAATATGCAAGTAACAACATAATGACAAATGCTACATCCCCAAACCTATGGTTTGTTCACTGTTCAACATATATTGATCAGGTTCAAAGGGAAATGTAGTAAAGAAATAAATCACTTGATATGAAACATTTTTATGTTGATTTATAAGAATGTGTCTATAACCTTTGTCAAAAGATCAATTGTTCTACAACTCATTAAAGATTAGTAGACAAAATTTTGTAGGATTATCGTCAACACAACAAAAATGGTTAACTATACTAAATAAAAATAGACAAAACAAATATATAGGGGAGAAACCGAAAAGAAATATGGTCACGAAAAATAACTAATATATTAAACAATTAATTTAACTACCCAGACCATTTAAACTCTTTTATGGGGTTCTAGAGTTGAATTAAACTACTTTGAGTACTAGCTCTTCCAGAGGTTTCTGTGCTCATGACATCTAGTGCTTTCTTTCGACACACTAAAGACCACAGCCAGTTCCACAGGGTCAAGGATACTACAGTGGGATTTTACGTCACAGACGTTACATCTGGTGTATGCTCACACTCTTAACTACCTTATCAAATAATACCCAACAGACCCAAACTACATTAAGTTGATGGAGTAGCTCATACTATGAGACAGAGTTACACAATTAAGCCAACCGCACACAAAACGTATAGTGATTAATAATAGCATGACAATTGTACCTCTATGAATGTTTCACAGGGTTAAAACCCAAACCACAAAAAACTAGTAAAAGATTCACAAGGTAAATATAAATGACAAAAATTAAACAAACATTAAAACATTCAAAAGTACATTAGGTTGCCTTTAACATCTTCAATCAGACGGTTGTGCTGAGTTTAATGCCATCAGCTTGGCAGAATCCCTTTCTATGGAAGATAGTCAGGGTCCCGAAGTTCAACAGATTCAACTTCATGAGGGACCGCTTTCGGATTGAATGCATGCTTCTGACTATTGACCGTGATGATACGCCCATCTATGGGGTACTTAATCTTGATAGCTCTAGAAGGATATGCTTCAAGCACCTCATAGGGTCCATCCCATCTTGTTCTTAATTTGCCCGAGAAGAACTTCAGTTTGGAGTTAAATAACCAAACTCTATCAGAATGAGAGAAAGTTTTTCTCATAATGGATTTATCATGTAATTTCTTCATTCTCTTTTTGTATAGTTTGGCATTCCCATAAGTTTCGAAACAAAGCTCTTCCAATTCACTCAATGCCAATCTCCTACCTTCTTCTGCTTGTTGCATATCAAAGTTCAAGGCTTTAATAGTCTAATAAGCTTTATGCTCAAGTTCAACAGGAAGGTGGTAAGTCTTTCTGTATACTAATCTATACGGGGACATTCCAATAGGAGTTTTAAAAGTAGTACGGTAGGCCCACAATGCGTCATGTAGACGACTTGAACAATCTTTATGATCAGGCCTAACCGTTTTCTGTAAAATTGATTTGATCTCCTTATTTGACACTTTCACTTGACCACTTGATTGTGGGTGGTAAGGAGTTGCTATCTTGTGGCGGACTGAATATTTTTTCAATAAAGCTTAGAGTGTCCTATGACGGAAATGTTGTCCACCGTCACTCAAAAGTACACGTGGTACCCCTAAACAAGAAAAGATGTTCTCTTTAATGAACTTGACCACAACTTTATAGTCATTGGTTCAGGTTGCCACTGCCTCTACCCATTTGGACACATAGTCCACACCTACAAGAATATAGGTATACCCAAAAGAAGGAGGAAAAGGACCCATAAAATCAATGCCCCATGTATCGAATATTTCACAATCGAGAATGGGTGACAGGGACATCATGTCCTTTCTTGAGATAGACCCAGCTTGTTGACATTGAGGGCAATTCCTACAGATGTGCTGGGCATCTCAGAAAAGAGTTGGCCAAAAGAACCCACACTGAAAGACTTTGGCAGCCATCATTTTACCTTCAAAATGGCCACTACAAGCTTCAAAGTAAAAAAATTGAAGTATGCTGTCAAACTCGTCCTCAGGTATACATCTTCTAATGACTTGATCGACATGGATCTTAAAAAGATAGGGGTCTTCCCAGATGAAATACTTCACCTGTGCCATAAAAATGTTCTTTCTCTCTCTTATCCCAGTGAGTTAGAAACTCTTAGGCAGCCAAATAATTGACAAAATGTACCAAGGGGTCTGATGTGAGATAGCAAAAAATTGCTCATCAGGAAACGTATCTTTGAAAAGCAGATAGTCAATAGGAGAATCACGTACGAGACGTGATAAGTGATCAGCGACAGAATTTTCACTTCTATTTTTATCTTTGATCACAAGATCAAACTTTTGAAGTAGTAACAACCAACGGATCAAACGGGGCTTAGTATCCCGTTTTGTGAGTAGGTAGTGTAAAGAAGCATGATTCGTGTAAACTTTTACTTTTGATCCAAGGATATAGGATCTGAACTTGTCCAGGGATAGGACTACAACCAACAATTCCTTCTCAATGGTTGAATAATTATTTTGAGCATCATCCAAGGTTTTGCTGGCATAATAAATCATACTTGGCAACCTATCCCTACTTTGTCCTAAAACAGCTCCCACTGCATAGTCAGTGCATCACACATTATTTCAAATGGAAGGTTGTAATCAAGAGGTTGGATGATAGGGGCAAAAGATAACAAGGATTTTAGCTTCTCAAAAGCTTCAACAAATTTGTCATCAAAATGGAATACTGTATCATGTGCTACAAGACTTGAGAGAGGTCGAGTTATATCACTGAAGTCCTTGATGAAACGCCGATAGAGACCGGCATGACCAAGGAATGATTGGATATCATGCATCGTTTTGGGTGCATGTAGCTTTTCTATTAACTCGACCTTAGCTGGGTTCACATAGATACCTAGATTCCATCCTCTGAGACCACATGACCAAGTACTTGTTAGAAATATGCCATAATGCTACATATTTGGATGACATATATTGGGGCATTTTGACATTTACTTATGGCACTAGTCTTTATATGTTCGTTTACATATTGACATAATTAGGACATTCATATTCTCCTTCTTTACATGTATGAATGAGTCCTTAGTATTTTCATTAGAGGAATGTATTCTATAAGCGTTTAGAATATGTTGGCGTATTTACTTAATATGATAAATACTTAAAGTGTTTATAGTCCTTAGATTATTTGATCGGGACTTCAATAATCTATTACGGACTATCACATGTGTTGTTACCTTTGATCAACATAAGGATGTTGATGATAAATGATGGTGAGCCACGTGTTATAATAGCATAGTGATGCGACTAACAAACATGTAGGTGACTATTAGTTGAATAGTTCTCTGAATGTGACGTGAATAACAAATTACATGACTTTGGATTAATAATTTGTTATCTGTTACGATTGTGCATGTAATCCTTAGACTTGAGACATTACGACTGTCATATGTATTGAGGTTTGATTCAAGCGGTTGGATAATGTCTGTCTCCACAAATGAGATGACATACGACAGCTCGCAGTTTTATTCGTCTAGTATAGTGATTGACATGTAGTGGTCAAGATAGGATCCATTAACCTCCGTCGTGAGGCGATGTCTTATGTGATCTAAGCTTGGTTGCTTAATGAGGAAATCCTTGGCCAAGGTATGAACGATGGAGAAAGGGTTTTCCATGTGTCATCTCTCATTACACCAATTAGATCTATGCATAGTATCGAGTTTATGAACTTAATCGAATCATGGTTCTTGCTCAACGGGACAATTAATGGAAGGATTGGATTGCACGGTAATCGGTGACTATAAATAGGTTCATTACGTGATTACTTCATTGTCTTATAAATTGTCTTGATATGTTCCTAGACATCACTCAAGACCTTAAGGGTGTTTCAAGAATTGAAGGATAAATTCTTGAAACAAATCAAGAACCTGATTGACATTAAAGGTGTTTAATGTTTCCTTAGTGCTATTTGGCAATGAACCTAGAAAGTCATACCATATTAGCAAGGAGATTAAGTCTTGCTTAGACTCGAATCATCTTCTCTAAGAAATTATTAAGAGTTAATAATTATAGTCTCAACCATTAAAAGTTAATGGGACAAATTTGTAAGCTTGGGAAAGTTTTGGGTGCTTAATGCAAATGGGTAAAATATGATTTATTCCTATTGGTTGCCAACATGTTGATATGGCAAAGTATTAGCCAATAAACACAAAGCACCAAGATCAAAATCCTAGCCATCCATCTATTAATCCAAGGGTTGAAATTGGTCAACAATTGTAGGCATTATTTAAGTGTTAAATAATGTCAACTTGTCTTGTGAAGACAACTTGCAAGACATTTGTATGTATGTGTTATGTCCTTTCATGGGAAAACCAAAACAAAAGAAGACAAAGTTACTAATATATTATGTTTTGTGTTTTGCATGAATCAAGGAAAAGAAAACATAACAAGAAAAAACATGGACCTCGTGTCTTGTGCTATTCTTGGTCAAAGCAAAAACAAGAGAAAGAAGACAAAGACTTCTTCAATCCTTGAAGATATACACGACCAAAAGAGTGAAAAAATTCTGCGCATTTTCTCATGCTCATACACGGCTAAGTGAGTGAAATGTAGAAAGCTTTTGAAGTCTTCTTCATTCTGAAAATTCAGCAACACATATATACACCATAGATGGTTATATGAACACAAGTGTTTGTTCTTCATTTTGCTTTGTCATGTTGGATTAAATTGAGACAAAGAAATATATCTAAACTAAGTGTAGTTTTAGGTAATCTTTCAAGATAAGAGAAGTATTCTATTCATGAATCTTCTAAGGAGTTTGCTAGCACTACAACTCAAGGAGGAGGAAAGGCTTCTTCAAATTGCTAGGTGGACAATGTAGGACTTCTACACTTGTGGAAGGTTCAAAAAGTTCTCAAAGCTTCACCAAATAATTTCAACCTTTGGTCTTCAAGAGGTATTCTTCTCATCTTGGATTACCATTGGTTTGAGATGTATATTGCATAAATATCAAGTATTGGGATTGACTACACATAAGAATGTCATATATGCTATGAAAAATTGTATTTCATGCTATCTTTCATTGCAAAATTTTTATTCTATATGTGCAATCTCTGATATCGTTCCTTCAGTACTATTCCTTGCCTAACCATGAAGTGGCTATTTTCCCAACTTAGAACCAAATTCATTTTAACACATCGGTTTAATACTTGGGAGAGATGTGTAAGGCATTCATCGAAGGTAGCTCCAAACACTGAGAAGTCATCCATGAAGACTTCTAGGAACTTTTCTATCATATCCGAGAAAATGGTCATCACACATCTTTGAAACGTTGCAGGTGCGTTGTAAAAAACAAAGAGAATACGCCAAAATGCAAAGGTCCCATAGGGATAAGTGAATGTAGTCTTTTCCTGATCTTTAGGAAAGATTGGGATTTGATTGTATCCCGAATACCAATCCAAAAAATAGTAGTAGCTTTGTCCGACTACTCTATCTAAGACTTGGTTAAGGAAAGGTAAGGTGAAGTGGTCTTTCCTAGTTTTGGAGTTGAGTTTTCTGTAATCAATGCATATACACTACCCAGTGATGGTGCGTGTAGAAATTAGCTCACCTTTGTCATTTGCGACCACTGTTATCCCAGATTTCTTCGGTACCACCTGTACTGAACTTACCCATAGACTATTAAAGATCGAGTATATAATACTCGCATCAAGTAACTTGATGATTTCTTTGTGGACGACATCACCAATTTTTGGGTTTAGTCTTCTTTAAAATTCTCAAGAAGGAGTAACTCATTCTTCGAGGTGAATTTTGTGCATACACACAAAAGGATCAATTCCCATCAAGTCAGAAATTGTCCAACCAATTGCCTTTTTATGAGTACTTAGGATTTCTTAGAGTTTGCCTTCATGCTCGGTGGTCAAATCCGAAGCAATGATAACCGGAAGGGTCTCATCAGGACCCAAGTAGGTATACTTTAAGTGTTCAAGCAATGTTTTGAGTTTTAAAGCTGGTGGAGACTCAATGATGGGACTATTTGAAGCTTTAATGAAATGAGTTGTTACTTGATCGATCTTATCTGGATCAGTAACAATAGAAGTGAAGGCAACCATTTCTGGTGAAATGTCGCAGTCATACAAGAGTCGTTCAAGCTTTGCTATTTCTTCGTCAGGGGTCAAGAGTGAGTGGGCAAATTCATTTATGCATGAATCAATTGCATCTAAGTGAAAGCATTCTTCTTCCTCATCCTTGTTCAACTTATTGGCTGCATTTGCAACCCTCAATTTTGTTCTCATGTTCCCAAAGGTCAATTCTATCATACCCGTCCTACAATAAATTACAGAAATCGCTGTTGCTAGGAATAGTTTGCCTAGTAAGACGGCAGTGATATTTTTGTTATTAGGGCCTAAGTCCATGTCTAACACAATAAAATCCACAGGGAACAGGAATTCTCCAACTCTAACAAGAACATCCTCTGCAATCCCTCGAGGTCTTCTCTCAGATCTATCTGTCAATTGGAGGGTCACATTGGTCGGTGTTAATACCCCAAGATCTAACCTTTGATAAACTGTGTGAGGGATAAGGTTAAAACTTGATCCTAAGTCAAGGAAGCTGCTTTCTATACATTGATCTTGTATGAAACATGGTATGGTGAAAGCTCCTGGGTCACTGCACTTTTGAGGCAGTCCTCGAGTGCAAATGTTGTTAATCTTCTTAGTGAGTCAGACCTTCTTTGGTATGGATGTGGTCCGCCTCTTCTTGACACACAGATCCTTCAAGAATTTTGCATAGGCTGGGATCTGTTCAATTACCTCAACTAAAGGCAGATTGATCTTTATATCCTTTAAATGTTCTAAGACCTTAAGTTGTTTTGGATCCTCAATTGGCTTAGGTCGGGACAAAGTTGCTGGGAAAAGTGATTGAGATGAGGGTTCAACTATTGACTCGACCATTGGGTTCTCCATCCTATAGGAGTCATCAACATCATTACTTAAATCCTCAATCTCAGGTTTCTCTACTTCCACAGGAATATTCCTACTTTTCTTTCTAACCTGGTTGTTTATTCTTTTCCCACTCCTAAGGACTGTAACAACCTTAGCATGTTCCTAGGTGCTCTCAATTTGAACATTACTACACTGACTTCATGGATTTTTCAAGGTTTGAGATGGGAGCTTACCCTCGTTTCTCCTACTAAGAGTTTGGGCCAACTACTCGATTTGGCCTTCAAGTTTAACAATATATTGTTGCTGTACTTGGACCACTTGCAAAAGTTTATCAAACTTGTCATTAGATGATGATTGTGCAGGAGGAAAAGCAGAAAAAATGTTTTGTTGCATTCTGAACGGATTATCCTTTTGAACTTGGTAGAAGCCAGAAGGATTGGTATTTTGTGGCTTTTGATATTGCTATTGAGGGAACCGAGGCTCAAAGTTTGCTTGTTGTTTTTGATATTGTTGTTGGAGAAACTGAGGCTCTTGATTTCCTTGTCGCCAAGAGAAAGTGGGATTGTCTCACCATCCAGGATTATAAGTATTAGAGTAAGGACTATAATTCCTTGTAAATCCTTGAGTGGCATAGACTTGTTCTTGCATATACTCGAGGAATTGAGAACCAATTGGGCAATTCAGAGTAGAGTGATCTACTGCCAAGTATATTGCGTACACCTCCGAGTTCTGAGGAGCTTGAGAAGAAGGAGACCCTAGAGAAATGAATTTTTCTACTTGCTGGGCTAGGGCATCTACTTTGTCCGTTAAATCGAGTTGGAGTTAACTTCGAACAATGTCCTCATTTGGGGATTCTTGGTGCTCTTACTCTTTTTATCAATAGTTGTGTTCTGGAGAGAGTCTTCAGCTATGTTCTCTATCCTACTCCAAGCACCATTCGCCGTGAGATTATAAAAACCTCTATTACTCATTGCATTCACTATCATTTTCTACTGAGGTGTAAGACCTTTGAAAAAATAATACAAGAGTTTAGGACATTCAAATCCATGGTGTGGACACTGAATCCGAAAGTCATTAAATTTCTCCCATGATTCGTGAAAGGGCTCTAAGTCCGACTGAGCGAAAGTCATAATATCCGTTCGCAAAGTGGTAGTCTTAGCCATAGGAAATAATCTATGTAAGAATTTCCGAATGAGTTCTTCTCAAGTTATGATGGCTCCTGCATCGAGATGATTAAGCCACTGTTTGGCTTTATCTTTCGATGAAAATGGGAAGAGACGCAACTGAATATTTTCACGAGTTACATTAGGAATGTAAAACGTACGCTTCCAAGAATGCTAGGATGTGAGCGTGAAGGTTTTCGTCGCTTCTTCCATAGAAAGAAGGAAGCATCGAAATGGTTCCCGTTTTAAGCTCGAAGTTAACATTACCAAGAGCCGGTGGGGCTATGACAAACTCAGGATTATAATCGCCCAGAGAAAAATGTTGACGAAGAGTCATTGGTGGTTCACGGGATGATTAACAGGTTGACCTACCGGAAGAGGTGGAAGGTTTTGAACATTACCTTCTTGATCTGCCATTGGGATTTGGATTTTCCTACGAGGAGTTTTTTAGGGTTCAGGATCAAATTGTGCGAGTTTTGGATTCAATAAATGACACCCATGCATATAAAATTGACTTAAATGAAAATGCAGAAATAAACTACAAGAAAATGTGCTCTAATTATATTTACAAGTATTTTATCAAAGCACAATTTAAAATAGTGATGAAGCGTGCATGACCCTGAGCTATCTTTAAAAATCGTAAAACTAGCAAAGTTTTTATCAGAAAAAGAAAAACTACTATTTTGACCCTCAAAACAATAGAATTTAGTTAAAATCACGGTGCGCGTAAGACAAATCCTGCGTTTTGCTCAGAAAGCCGTTTTCACCCAAAAAAGTGATATAATTTGTCAAAAACAGACACGGTTGACTTTTCTGGTCAAACGTGGCGACGATTGCATCAAATATTTTATAAACTAGTATATTACAGATAGTAAATAAAACACTAAAACACGTTCAAGATCACTTAATCAAAAACTAAACTACACCGCGCTTCCCCGGCAACAGCGCCAACAACTTGAGTATAACTTGGTGTGCGTATAAAAAGTGTATAAAATTAACCAAGCTTTAATAACTCGCAAGTACATGGATCACGTAGTGTAATGTGCTCTGAGTGAGGAGACGAATTCCTCAGGGAAGCTCGTGAGTTAGTAAGTGCAGTAGTATGAAAAAGTATTTAAGTAAAAAGAATGACAGTTTTGAAAATGAATTGAGTATCGTGCAGGAAATGTAAACTAAACTAAGCTATGGTTCTGTGAAATACGAAGAAAGGGATCTAGGGGTCGGACAAATGATGAGGCAGTTAATCTAGGCTCGGTATCCAGAATTCTCTGATTCAATGCATGGGTTTAAGCTACAATCATTAACCTAGTTAACTTCCTTAGTCTAATTAAAGTCTCAATTCTACATCTGTTATAGGTGTCGTTCTATCTACGAGTCCTTTATATAGTCGTAGTATTGATCTATCCTTGTAACCTGGTGTAACTGGTCTGTTTTAACTAAGTAATTAACAACTCCTAAAGTAGAAACTATAGTACAACCTATAGTCTCATAGAATCTACGATACAACCTATACATTCACTATTATAACATGAATATATAGCATGAAAGTAAAGCAATCATAACATTAACTATAAGTATAATGTATGAAAGACAATGCCGAATTAATATAAGCCATATATTGCATTTAAATCAAATTATCCAAATCCGAGACCATATATTAAAAGACCGTCATTTACAATATCCTCCCTAGATATAAATCTACTCAGACATTATAAGTAAATACGAGTTATACAAATAAAAGAGAGTCAAGAAAGGTACCCCCAGTTTGACGAATGCGTATTTCTGATTTTCGGATTTGAGTAGAGGTTCCTAATAAAAATAGCTTATTCGGGCAGAATTTCTCCCGAATAAGAGCTTTTTAATAAAAGCTATTTGGTCAAAACTTTCCCCGTATTCTACAATTACTACTAAAAATAAACTAATATTTAAAACTAAAATTAATAATTAAAACAATTATTAAATCTAAATTAATTCCTCAATTTGGTCTAGTTGAGGGCCTATTTATAGGCAAAAATATGGGATGCACTCGAGCGCCCAGTAAGGCGCGCTCGAGCGCGCTTCTGCTCATTCGCTGGATTGGCGACACGTGGCGTTTTAGAAGGTCGTGGAAACTGGTGGGATTTTCCATGAAGGGCGCTCGAGCTCCCTTTTGCTGATTTTGTTGACTCCGATTTTGACTTTTGACCGAAGCATTGACTGAGGTATTTAAAGGCATTTTTGAATGTTTCGAGTCTGATTTTTCGTAGGTTTCGGCCAAAATCCTTCTTTACGGGCTTCATTCCACCGATCCTTGAATCTTTGCTATCACACAACTTCTTTGACTTGTAATTTTGATCGTTTCGGGTCTAATTTTTTACTTCTCGAGATTATCCTACATCGCATCAAAAGTATATAAGTGTTGCGTTTGTTCCTTAAGTTATGATGCAAATGTATGTTTTCCCCCTTCAGATAAGAGGTAATGTTTTCAACCCTAGATTTTGGAAAGCATGCAATCGATGATCCATTGAAGAGCCCATTATTTTGACCTCCCCCAGACTGTAGGTAGCCCTAAGTAATTGCCAAGATATGTCAGTTTGTTAACATGCATGATAGATTCGATGCCTTGTTGTACTACTAATGGTGTGTAGGCATTGAAGGCAATGCCCAACTTATCATAATTTATTGTTTGTCCAGATAGAAAACAGTAGTGATACAAGATTCCTGAAGGCACATAGTGTCCTATTCAGTCACCCGTATAAAGAATTGAAGGTGCATGCTACCTAGATATACTATGGTATTTAAAAAAAAATTAAACGTAGCGAAAACGCGAAAACATGATAACATGCTAATCTAGAATCAAACCACATAATCTTAAGAGGAGTTTTCCATAAACTAAACTAGCATGTGAATTCTAATTGTGTAAAGATCAAAATTCAGCAACTAGAAAAATTTGTTACTTGGATTTGTTAATCATTAGTTTAAGAACTTAACGAAAAATACCAAATTCTACCTTGATCTTGATGGAGGAAGATCTACAAGCTTTGGAGACGAAGAACGCCTCTTGATCTTCTCCTATATGACCTTTTTCCTTCTTGAAGATGATGAAGACTTGTGAGAATCTTCTTCTTGTTTTTCCTTGTTTCTCACGTGTAAAGAGAGGAAGAAAGATTTATTTATTTTCTTCTCGTGTCATATAAGTGTGTCTGGGAGAGAAAGAGAATAGCTTCTTTTTATAGATAAGAAAAAGGCTAGGTATGTAAAACCCAGTTGGATTAGTAAAAGTGCCACAAACCTATAAGGAATGTATCTGGACACTTTTATAAATCTTAGATTGCAAGTAATCCATCATAATCCAACTACTACACTTCTTCACTTCTCTACAACTCACCCACACGCTTCTCTCTATGCTCCACATACCTATTTCTTCTTTTCTTGTATTATTTTGCTAAATTAATTATTCTTATATTTCAATTTGAGCTACAACAATCAAAATAGGAAATTCTCTTAAATAGGAAACTTAATTGCAATTGGATTCTAAATTTAGTAACATCTGAATACACAAGCAATAGCTAGGAAACTTTAACAAACATGTTCACGGAAGTAGGCTAGAAAAAGGACCAAAAGACAAACAACTTGGTTACCGAAAATACCAAAATACCCCCTGCTAACCTCATAACACATTTAGGTTTTTCAACCTTGACTTATTCCACTAAAAGTCATGTCTCATCTCCAAGATATTTATTGTTGTTCATAGAAGCTCGTTGTACTATGTACAACCTTTGTTTTCGACCTACTAAGTAGAATGATCAAAATACCCCTCCACGTAACACTCATAATAAAAAAAGACCAAAATTGTACTATCTCTTCCATGATTGCATCTTCTCCTTGAGACATTTAATCATTTAAATAACTATCCTATGGATATAGAATACTTGATCTAGGGAGCGACCCTCAAGTCAAATATCCGACATACTCATAAAGTACATCACTGAGCTAAAATTAGGATGATTTACAAAATAATCATAAGGGAGCGATCAACCCACTCACGATGGCATGGATTTTATGTTGCATACGTACATCCCAACTAGTCACACCCATATGCCAAATACACGGAGTTGTTGACCTACAACTAAGGTGTCACCCATAGTACATCAAAGCACATGGATATGATTTCGTCAGTTCATCTACATATGTTCAAGATTAAGAGTACTGATTACTTAGTAGCATGAGATATATTTTGATCTCTATCTTTGATAGTACCTATTAAGAGATACCTCTTGGGTCTGTTCAATGTGTGACACACACTAATGAGGCTTAGTCCGGAAACCTACTAATGACCAAGGCAGGTCACATTTCACAGGAGACTAACTCACTATAACTTAGACATTGATGAAGTATCTAACTCCACCAACCTATTATGAACTGAATCTTGAACCAAGTGTCTACGATTTAGACATTCTGTGCTCGAAAACGGTGCACCTAAGCCATACATTTGTGGTTGAAGGACCTCTATACGAGCAATTATACATAAATATGACAAAGAAAATATAAATGAATGGTTAAAAGACCTCTATACGAGAAATTATACATAAATATGACAAAGATAATATAAATGAATACTTTCATTAATACTAACAATCTCAAACATATATCTAATGTAACTGAAATGTCATGTGTCAGTAGGCTTTTGGGCATATTAATCCCAACAGACTCCCATTTGCACTAACAGTCACTGCTACCTATCCTAAGACCCATAGATTCTACATGAGCTAAGAAAACGTTCTCTGTAAAAGTCTTGCTAAATGGATCTGCTAGGTTTCTAGTTGAGGCAATTTGTTCTACCATTATATCTCATCGGTGGATAAACTCCAAGATTAAATGGTATTTTTTCTTTTTGTGATTGCCTTTTCCTAGGCTCCATAAATTATGCTACAGTCCCCACATATTATTTCGTCTGACTGAGTATAGACCTATCCAGAAGTGAACTTTCTAGAATCTATATTAGTCTGAAAATCTAAGTATGTATAAGATTGACAATGTCAAATCGTCTACACGTGATTCTAACACATATTTCTTCATTCTCCATAGATACTTGAATATGTGTTTAACCGTGACCCAATGAGCTAATCCAGTGTTTAACTTATATCTACTAACCATGCTTACAACAAAACAGATGTCTGGTCTTGTACATAGCATTGCTGAAGATGCATTCTACCTAGATATACTATGGTATTTGAAAACTTTAAAGCATATAAACGCAACAGAAACTTGATAGAATGTTAATATAGGATCAAACCACAAGTTCTAAGATGAATTATTGCAAAAACTCTAATAACACATGTATAAACAATTCATAAAGAATAAAATCTAGCAAGAGATAGTTTTGTCACCTTGACTCGTTAGCGTAAGAAACTTAACGAAAAATACAAAACTTGAACTTCTACTTACTCCTTGAAGATCCACATGCCTAGGAGCCTTGAAGAGCTTTTGATCTTCTCATCTATGACCTTCTTCCTTCTTGTAGATGATGAAGAATTGTTGGATTCTTCCTCGTGTAAATTTCTAGCCTAAATCATGTAATCTACTAGAAAGAAAGAGAGTTTTTCTTTATTTTTTTTTCTCATGTGAAAAGTGCGAATTATGAAGGTGGAAGATGAGCTTTATTTATAGATATGCAATAGCCTTAGTAGTTAATCCTAGATGAAATAGGATTTGGATTCCAAGCCTATAAGCTAATCATATGCACCTTTGGACTTAGCTAGTCCAATAACATATCAAATTAAACTATTAACTCTCCCTTTCTCTCTTGGATCACACATGGACCATGGCCTAGGTGGACTAGGTGCCAACTTGGCCCAAGTAGCTTAGTCCATGTACTATTTTGCTAAATTAATTAATTGTTAATTTCCAAATTGTGCTCAACTTATCCAAATAGGAAATTCTCCTAGATTGAATACTTAGTTGCAATTGGATATTTAATTTAGCACCTCTAAATATACAATAAGCAACTGGAAAAGTTTAATAGATATCTAAAAGGAAATAAGCTAGAAGAGGGACCAAAATATATAAACAACTTGACGATTGAAAAGACCAAAATGCCCCTGCTAACGCCATAACATATTTAGGCTTTTCAACCTGACTTATTCTATTAAAAAGTCATGGATGTACTCCAAGATGTTTACTGCTATATGCAGAAGCTTGTCACACTAAGTATGACCTTTGCCTACTAATCAGAATGACCAAAATGTCCCTCTATGTAACACTCACAAACAGGAAAGACTTTCACTGTACTATATCTTCCTTGATTGCATCTTGTCCTTGAGTTGATCCTAGGTTCGACTAATATCTGTTGACCATGCCTACAGCAAAGCAAATGTCTAGTCTTGTGCATAGCATCGCATACATGAGACTACCAACATCCAAAGCATATGGAACCTTCTTCATGCTTTCTATCTCTTCAGGTGTCTTTGGACACTGATCATTAGATAGAGGAACTTCATGTCTAGAAGGTAACAAACCCTTCTTGGAATCTTGTATTCTAAACTTGATAATAATCTTCTCAATGTATGAAGACTGGGATAATGTTAGCGTCTTATTTCTATGATCACATAGAAGGTTGATCCCAAGAATATAACTAGTTTCTCTTAAGTCCTTCATTTGAAATTTACGACTTTGGAAATTCTAGTCGTTCAACTTGTCATTGCAACATTTTTCTGTAAAAGCCAGACCATTGTTTGAACATAATAACTTTGAGAATTAGAAGAAAATTCTTGAGAGCATTCTAAAGCTGAGCTAACATTTTCATATCATTTAAGAAATCATTTGTGCTTTCACTTTCAAATCCTTGAACTACAATTGTGCTTTATTTGTATTTATTCATCTCAAGAGAAGATAATCTTTGTATCCATTTTATTATCATTCTCATTGCTTGTTATAACTCTCTAGAGCTAAACCTTGAGAGAATCATAGTTTAGAAATAGAGAGGTTGAGACTTTCTTTGTGAACTCAAAGAAGGAAAAGTCTTGTTTTGCTCTTGTGGATTCAAGAGTAGTTGTATGTTGGTTTGTGTTATACCAACTTGAGAAGGAGCACAATAGTGGAGTTTATTGAAATCATAAGGGAATAAAAACCTTAAGTGGTGGACTAGACTTTCGAGGATTTGAACCACTTGAAAATCTTTATGTTTCATCTTTCTTATTATACTCTCTTTATTTTCAAGTATTTAACATTCATATAGCTTTATCTATATTTATTCCACAAAGTTCATAACTCCTTGTATACTAGGTGTTTGTTAAAAGTTCTTAAAAGAAATTTGTTGAAGCTTATGTTGCACTAGGTTTATTATTTCTAGTATTGCATGTAAAGGGTTGTAGAATTGTCTAAGAGAATATTCAACTGTCATTAATCTCATTCTTTGTGTACTTTTCATTGCCATCAATTTTTAAAGTAGTATATTTACTAAACAAGCCTAATTCACTACATCCCTCTTAGGTTGTTTTGGACCTACATATGAAGAGACATGAGATAAATATGCCTCTATTTGGTTATGTTTTTTCAAAAATAGTTTATTTATACTTCACTGGTATTTGATACCCTTTTCATGATAAGGAAATCAAGGTACAACAAAATACCTTGATTGATCATCCATATTCTTGTAATTGTAACTTTATCGTTCAAATAATTATATCATTCATCCATTAAGGCTCTATTTGGCCGACTTATGAAATTTTAGCTTTTGAGCTGTAGAGCTTTGATTAGAAGTATTGTTGAACAAAAACCGTTCACTGTTTAGCTTATATTGGGCAATATTGAGTTTTAAAAAAAATTGTGGGCAATATTGTATTTTAAAAAATATGAAAGGGCATATTTGAGAATGAAAAAGAAAACAGCTTCCCGCATTATATAAAAACAGTTTCGCAAAAGTTTATTTTGAAAAGTTCTAATTTGGAGTTTCTTGTTTTTTACCTTTTTTCAGCTTCAACTTTTACCGAAAATTACTTTTAGAAATGGACCAAACAGGTGAGATCAACTTCTAAACTTATAAGAAGTACTTTTGAGTGTCAAAAAGTTAGGCCAAATAGAACCTAAATCTAATCGATTCTTGAACTTTGAGTTTAGACTAATTTAGTGCTTAATTAACAATTGATTTTTAATTGAAATAGCTAATCTATTAATAAGTTATACCTTTTGGATCCATAAGATCCAATTAAGTTAATATTAGGATTGGTGAAAGACAACTTATATACCTTAGTGATAGCTTATACTTCAATAAGCCCTCGTTAACTAATTCCATAAAACTAGAGCTTGTAACCTAATCAAGTCGAGCATATTGAGTTACAACATAATCCATGAGCATAATGTGGAGTAACTCAAGCTGTCTATCATCCAAAATTACTTTTTTTTCCATAAGAAACTCCAAATTTACATTTTGGCCAGTTTTCTTTTTCAAGCCATAAGTCAATTTTATTTTGTTAGTTAAGTCATTAATTCAATCCCTAGAATTCATTTGCATATAATAATCCTGATTTGTTGAGAATGAATATGGAATAGTCGCTGGGGTAGTCAATGAGAAATTCATAATTATTTTTAATTGCACATATTTATTTCTTATCATTCGTCTGAAAATAATGTGATCAGGCGGTTAGAGCCCATATGTCATGTAGCACAAACATTGCCAATAAAGCTAACAATGCAAGGTATGAATTTTATGGCTTGAGCATGGAGAATATAGATCATATCTGTTAACATTGTTGTACAGTTGTACTATTCGATTGTACTACTATTGTACTACTACTTACCGTATATAGGTGTCTTGGGCACCAAGTAGTCTTAAGCCTATATATAGGCATGCTGTATACCTTTGTAATACACATTTCTGATAAATCATATACAAGTTTCGTGCTCTCTTATGTCTTGTTTCTATTTCGACATGGTATCAGAGCTACCATCCTGGTAGCCTGTGCCACTGTCCTCATCGTTTCAAAACCATCACAAAACCATTAAACTCCTTAGCCAATCGGATATGTTCAGGTACGTTTTGACCTCGGTTTTTGCACCCTCTTGCCACATGCACTATACCATCAGAAAGGCCTCGTCACAAGCTTTCCAATGCCACTGAAATTGCTGCCATCCGGCCCCGCACGTGCACCCACGCGCCGGTTGAAGTTCCGCCGCTGTTCTTTAAAAAAAAAAAAAACCAGACCCTTCCTAGGGTTTCTCAGCGCTCTGAATTCATTTTTGCAGTCTGTTTTCTGAGATTCTCACTCTAAAATTCAGTTTTGGCCATATAATGGAACGTGGAAATGTTTCACAACCAATCTCTTTTCTGTTAGAGGGATCCAACTACGTACCTTGGGCTCAATCAATGACTAGTTTCCTCAAAAGTCGAAAATTCTGGAGAATTGTCACTGGTGATCTTAAGGAACCAACACAAAAAATAGGGGAGTCTAAAGATAAGTTTGCTGAGCGGCTTGAAGAATGGGATAGCAAAAATCATCAAATTATTACTTGGTTTCGTAATACCTTGGTTACTTCCTTCAGTCTTCAGTTTGGACGCTTCAACATAGCAAAGGAAGTCTGGGACTTTCTTTCAAAAAGATATTCTGCTGCAGATGGGGCCCATCAATACCAGTTAGCCACTGCTCTTCACTGCATGCGGCAAGAAACCGGGCAATCTATTAATAACTTTATGTCACAGATGCATGCTATTTGGGATCAACTTACCGCCTCGGAGCCAAGTTGGGATTATAACGAATATGCTATTAAATTTGAAACTTGGAGAGATCGTAGCCGTCTTGTGCAGTTTCTCATGGCCCTTCATGATGATTTTGAACCTGTTCGTGCATCCTTGCTTCATCGCAGCCCATTTCCTACACTTGACCAAGTTGTTCAAGAGCTTATCTCAGAAGAAACTCGGCTTCACTCTCGTAAATCTCGGTCTTCTGATATTGTACTTGCTACCCCTAATCATGCTCCGAAAAAGAATCAAGCCTCTCAAGAATGCAAATATTGTCATCGTCTTGGTCATGTGGTTCTGAACTGCCCAAATCGGACTTGTCCCTTTTGTAAGAAAACCGGTCCTGGTCATTATCAGAGTGACTGCTTTCACAATCCTAACAGAAATTCCCAAGGAAATCGACCATAAGGTGGTCCTTTCAAAGCACCAAGTACTTCAGCCACTTCTGCTGCCACCACTACTGCAGAGGATTCTCCCACTCCTCACCACGACCCATCTTCTTCATCCATCTCAGTTGCTGACCTTCAGGATATCCTTAAACAGGTTTTAACTAGTCATACTCCTTCCACTGCACTCTCAGCTGCATCTGGAAAGTCCTCATGGTATTTCGATTCTGCCTGTTCTAACCATATGACATTTGATGCCCATAGTCTTTCCAATAAACTCATTAACTCCTATGTCCTTTCCATCTGTCTCTACGTCTTATGCTTCCTTTCCAGATACTTACCTTGTCCCTAACCTTACCCTTAGCCTTATTTCTGTCGGTCAATTATGTGAGCTTGGTCTAATTGTCACCTTTTCTATGTCTGGTTGTCGTGTGCAGGATCCTCAGACGGGACAGGTTCTTGGGATAGGCCGTAAAGTTGGGAGACTGTTTGAGCTTGTTCATCTCTGTCTTCCGCCTCATCTTTGCAATGCTACATCAGTCACCACCTCCCTAGCCTCTTCTTCTCTCCATTTATGGCATTCTAGATTAGGTCATGCCTCTATCGGCAAAGTTAAACATTTGGCCTCTAGAGGCTCCTTAGGACAAGTTTCTCTGGATACTTTTGATTGCTTATCTTGTCAACTTGGCAAACAATCTGCTTTACCATTTAATAATAGTGACTCTTTATCTTCAGCCTGTTTTGATTTAATCCACTCTGACATTTGGGGACCCTCTCCTACACCCACCATGGGGGGATCTCGGTACTTTGTGATCTTTGTTGATGACTATTCTCGCTTTACATGGCTATATCTCATGCATCATAAATCTGAGTTGCCTCGTATTTATTCTGAATTTACTGCTATGGTTTACACTCAATTCTCATAACGTATTAAGATCCTCCGTGCAGATAATGCAATTAAATATAAAGAGTCCTCTATTCTAGCTTTCTTCGTCAACATGGCACTATTTCACATCGATCTTGTCCCTACACCTCTCAACAAAATGGGCGGGCTGAACGTAAACACAGACATATCCTTGATATCACTCGCACATTTATCATCTCTGCTTCTTGTCCTGAGCGCTTCTGGGGGGAAGCTGCTCTTACTGCTGTCAACACCATCAACCGCCCCCCATCTTCTATAATCCATAATCTTACCCCGTATGAACGTCTATATGGTCATCCACCTATTTATGATCATCTTCGTGTCTTTGGATGTTCATGTTTTGTCTTGCTTCCCCCACATGAGCGTACTAAACTTGAGCCTCGATCCCGCCTCTGTTGTTTCTTGGGTTATGGTATTGAACATAAGGGTTATCGGTGTTAGGATCCAATCTCAAAACGCCTTCGTATCTCTTGTCATGTAATATTTTGAGAAAATAAGATGTTTGCCTCAATATTCTCATTTTCTCTCCCGCATGCTCCTTCTACCCCATATTTCACTGATTCTTCTCTCTCTTTATTTCCTTATGATGACAGTGACACAGGTCCAGACACAAGTACAAATGCAAGCACTCAGTCCGTACCCGATACGGCTCTTCCTGAAGAGACTATCCCCTCTGATGAGTCCTTGCCCGATGACGAGTCTTGTCCTGAGTCTTCTCAACGTCGCTCTACCAGGGTAAGATCTATTCTTCCCCGTCTTCTTGATTATCATTGTTTCGCCTCTATTCTTTCACTTCATGAGCCTCAAACCTATCGTGAGGCGAGTTCTGACCCTTTATGGCAGCAAGCTATGGTTGATGAATTGCAGGCCTTGGAAGATAAACATACCTGGGATTTGGTCGATCTACCTTCTGGGAAAAATGCTATGGGTTGCAAATGGGTGTACAAAATTAAGACTCAGTCTTATGGTTCTGTTGAAAGGTATAAGGCTCGTTTAGTAGCCAAGGGTTTTACTCAAGAGTATGGTATTGATTATGAGGAAACATTTGCCCCTGTTGCTCGTCTCACTTCTGTTCGGACACTCATTGCTGTTGCGGCTGTTAGACAGTGGAAGTTATTTCAGATGGATGTTAAAAATACATTTCTTAATGGGGATCTTACAGAGGAAGTTTTCATGAAACCTCCTCCAGGGTATCATCATCCGCCTCATAAGGTGTGCCAGCTCCGTCGTGCTCTCTATGGTCTCAAACAAGCTCCGCGTGCCTGGTTCTCAAAGTTTAGCTCAGTTATCACAGATTTTGGTTTCATCTCTAGTAACCATGATTCTGCACTTTTCATTTGTCATTCTAGTTCTGGTATGATTTTGTTGCTCATGTATGTCGATGATATGATTATTACTGGCGATGACTTGACTGGTATTTCAGATCTCAAGCAGTTTCTGAGTCAACATTTTGAGATGAAAGATCTTGGCATTCTTAGTTATTTCTTGGGCATTGAAATCTCCTCCGATTCGAGTGGATATTATCTTTCTCAGGCCAAGTATGCCACTGATCTTCTTGCTCATGCAGGTCTCACAGATAGTAAGACTGCTTCTACTCCTCTGGATCCTAATATTCGCCTCACTCCTATGGATGGGACACCTCTTCCAGATGCATCTCTATACCGTCAGTTGGTTGGCAGTCTTATTTATCTCACAGTTACTCGACCTGATATTGCATATGTCGTTCATTTGGTCAGTGTTTTTATGTCTGCTCCTCGTACTTCTCATTATGCTGCAGTCATTCGTATACTTCGTTACTTGAAAGGCACCTTATTCCATGGTCTCTTCTTCTCTGTCAACTCCTCCTTAGTTCTCCATGGATATTTTGATACCGATTGGGCTGGTGATCCTACCGATCGTCGCTCTGTGACAGGGTACTGCTTCCTTCTTGGTAACTCTCTCATTTCCTGGCACAGTAAAAAGCAAACTGTTGTTGCTCGTTCCAGTACTGAAGCTGAATATTGTGCTCTTGCGGATGTTACTCAAGAGGTTATTTGGCTTCGGTGGCTTCTTGCTGATATAGGTGTTTCTCAACCTCAGGGTACGGTACTTCATTGTGATAATCATAGTGCCATCCAAATTGCTCACAATGATGTTTTTCACGAGCACACTCGCCACATCAAGTGTGATTGCCATTTCATTCGTCAACATGTCGTTCAGGGCACTACGAAACTCCACTACACGCCTTCTGCTGCCCAGCTTGCAAATCTCTTTACTAAAGCTCATCCCTCGGGCCGTCTTCAGGATTTGATCTCCAACCTCAAGCTCGTGTCATTCACACCACCTTGAGTTTGAGGGGGGGTGTTAACATTGTTGTACAGTTGTACTATTCGATTGTACTACTATTGTACTACTACTTACCATATATAGGTGTCTTGGGTACCAAGTAGTCTTAAGCCTATATATAGGCATGTTGTATACCTTTGTAATACACCTTTCTGATAAATCATATACAAGCTTCGTGCTATCTTATGTCTTGTTTCTATTTCGACAATATCTTTTTCAATTGTCTTTTAGGAAGCAGAATTTGGAAGCAATGCACTTCTTGGCTCAAAGTGATTAGGCTTAATATTGATTGGAACGAAATTAATGTAAAAGGATGTCGCCTTACTTTTAGTAGCAGGAAAAGTCTCCGTGCGGATTTGGTTATAATTACTTTTTGTGCTTGTATTTATCATATTTGGCGCGGGAAGAACAATAGAGTACATGAAAATGGCACTATAAAAACACATGTTCTTCACAATATTTTTACAGATGTAATTGGTAGGATTAGTACTCTAAAGAAATACGTAGATAATCTAGAGAATAGACTTTTTAGTGATTATTGGCAAATCAGCTACATGCTTAATTAATTTGTACTGCCATTATTTTATTTCTTCAGGTGAAATGAAATAATTTACTTATTTAGCCAAAAAAAAAAACTAACAGTGCAAGATTTAATAAATAAAACATCAACAAAAAATTAAAGAATATGAAGTAATGGTATCAAGCTGGGGAATCAAGAGTGCTAAGAATTGAGAGAATTTACAGTGAGTGAAAATAAATATATGAAAATTTAAGGATATTTATAGGTGTTTATTATTTTTATATCCCCAAAATCCCTCACAAACTAGTTGTTAAAAGAATATTTGGTGATTTTCATGATCTATGATCGTATGGAGGAGAATGATGTGTTTGTATTTTCATGATAAGTTAAACGCATCTTTAGGTGTATTTTGAGTGTGTGTATTGCATTGGTTAGCTATTTATTGCATATGTTGGTAAATTGTATGACGTTTTTAATGCTTAAATTGTTGATCAATGTGATTTTATTGTGATGAGTGTTCGTGGTGGTGGAAAGCAAGCCAAAGAAAAGAAAAATTTGCTAGAATGAGAAATGCAAAAGATGGTGCAAAAAGGGCCTAGAAAATAGATTAAGTCGAGCAAAAGAACAATCAAGTTTTTGGCACTGTCGTTAGAGATTGGACCCAGGTTGCCTGCATGACAAACGAGATTGCAGCTTAGATCTTATATCTAGGCTCGTTTATTAGCTAATTAGGTGATAAAAGTCAATCGCAATTGTAACTGAATTTCTTGTTTAACTACACAATTCTAAATTAGGGCCTAAATAATGAGCTTCACTACAAATCCAATCCTAGACCATTCCTATCGGTATTAATTACTTTACTTTAGTGCTTCCATTTAGTTTAATTGATTAATTTTGGTTTTTAAAACTTTAGAATTCAACTCCGGTCAATAAAATTCTTACCTTAAGGCATCCTCAATGAAGTCTCTAAAGAGTCTCTAAACAGTAATAATTACTGTTTTAGAGACTCAATTGATCAAAATTCATCACCAATGGGGGTCTCTAAAATACTATTTGATAGTTTTTGGCAAAATTATGACATCACTCAAGCTTTAAGTCTCTAAAATAGCACCTAGTCTCCATTTTCTTCAACAAATTTGTTGAAGAAAATAGAGACTATACAAGAAGACAAAAACGAGTCTCCAAAAAAAACAATATCAGATTTGACGATGTCAGATATTTTATTTTTTTTAAAGTACAAAAAAATATTTTGAACAGCAACAAAACAAATAGCACAAACAGTAAAAGAGCACAGCGGGGAAGGGAAAGGGACAGGGGAAGGGAGGGTGGGTGGGTACGGGGGGGATGCAGCGAAGAGAAAGGGAAAGGGAAAGAGGGGAGGGGGGTGGGTGCGTGGGGGGAGGGGTGGTAGTACAGCGAAGAGAAAGGGAAAAGGAAAGAGGGGAGGGGGGGTGGGTGCGTGAGGGAGGGTGGTGCAGCGAAGAGAAAGGGAAAAATAGGGGAGGGGGGTGAGTGCGTGGAGGGGGGGTGTGTAGCGAGCTTTGCTGCTTTGCTAATTTTTTTTTTTACTCTCATTGTCTATTTGTTAAATTTGAATGAAAACTCACCACAACTACGTTTACACGCGTGAAATCACCTTTCAAAATTTCAACTTGACTTATCTAATATTTATTATGTTTGAAAGTTAACAATAGTATTATGTTGAACACTTGGAACTTATAATACGAGTTTTGAATTAATTAGAACTAATTAAAAAATTAGAATAAATAATTAGATTTTTTAATTAAGGTAGTGTATTTAGGATTTTTTTAATTAGACTTTTTCTTAAATTATGGTTTTGTATTTTATTTTTTTAATTTAGTTGTTTTGCTTTGGTAAACTTTTTTAGTTTTTATAGTTTTTTTATTTTAATTTTTCAATTCGCGTTAAAAAAGTTAAAATAATCTAAATAAAAATTAATTAAAAAAAAAACACACGAGAAAAAATTACACATAATCAAATTATTATATAAAATTAAAATTAACACAATATAGATGCTCAATTTTATGGAGACCGTCACCGGGGATTTTTTTTTTATCTTGGTCTCTAAATGGGTCTTTAAAACAGTTTTTTTGCCTTGGTCTCTAAGTGGGTCTCTAAAATACTATTTAGTCTCTATATGAGTCTCTAAAATGATGAATAGAGACCCATTATAGAGACTCCATTGAGGATAGCCTTACACATGCATGAAGTAGTTGGTTAACACAAGAGCACATCAAACTAACTTATGAGCCTCCCTGTGTAATTTCACACCGCACTCATATGCACACTATATTACATTGATTAGTACACTTACTAGTTAAACTTGGTAGAATTTTGCACTTCAATTTAAAACACCAACCAAGTAAAGATCAAATAACTTAAGAAACTAAAACATAAAAAAAAGAAGAAAAAGGAACTAGTTGTTAGACCAACTTTAACAGTTTCTTTATTTTTTTTCCTACATATAGAGATTTTTACCCATTTATTTATATTTAGGGATTTCCTATTTCAGTTTCACTCTAACTGCTTCCATACATTTAATCAATCTCTTATTTCAGGGAATCTCTATTTTAGTTTCACTCCATCAATTTCTCTACATTTAATCAATCTTTTTTTCTGTGTCAGATGAATTTAGGGAATGTGTGGGGTATGGGTTACATGTGGAAATGCTGAATATTAGTTGTAGGGATTCCCTACAAGGTAAAAAATTCTTAGGGAAGCTGTTGGAGACAAAAATCTCTAACATCTTTTCGACATGTAGAGATTTTAAGTTTTTAAATAACTTGTTGCAGAAGGCCTTATGAGCTGATCTAAATTGGTCCCCTTTGATTCAGCCCACAACGTCTATAAACGAGCCAGTTGGGTCAAGTCCAGCATGAACCGACACCTCCCATAGGCATGGGCCTATCTTATAACCGGACAGTACTATAGGTATTTTGGTTTCTTTTCTTTGGGTCAAAAAGAAAAGGGTAGCAAACTTATCTTATAGTCTTCAAACAAGAAAACTATCTAATCCTCAAACAAAAAAAACAAAAACAAGATCTAGGCTCCATTTGTTTATGTCCTAAAAAAAAATTTGGAAAAGTTTTTCCCAAATTTTTGGTATGTAGTAATACCGTAAAATAAATAAAAAAATTATTAGTCAAATAAGATGAAAATATTTTTCACTCACACTCCACTCCCCTCCCAACCCCTTCCCTAGTCAACATCCCCCACCTCCCCGGGTCTACCCCACCATTCTCATCACCCATCACCAATCATCACACCCATAAATACATGTGTTTGTAGTATATATAATATATGTGCATGTGTGTGTTTCGCTGTAATAGTCAAATATTAGAAAATATTTTTAATACGACGCTCAAACATCAAAAAAATATCTTATTTTTCAGACAAATATTCTCTCCTATAAATAATTTTTACTAATAAATTATTTTACAACAAATAAACGGAGTGCTAATCTATTGAATTTTGCAGGTGACTAGAGTCGATCTTTTATGGACGCGTTACAACAGAGAGGTCATTCCCCCACTCATTTATTGTGCGTACGGTGGGGGACTAGAGTCAACTTAGATCCCACTGGCCAAGGTTTTTAAAAAAAAACATTTAAAAGTTGGGTTTTGAACAATACAAACCGACCTTGAAAAAAAGAAAAAAAAAAAAACTATACAAACTTTTCAATTGTGCGATTAAACTCTCTATCCGAGGACATGATGCATTCCTAAAGTAGTAATTAACCCTCTTTATCGGAAAAAAAAAAAAAAAAAAAACCATCTTTAAAGTATTTATTTTTATTAAATGGGATCCTTGGCCATTTATTAGAATTATAGGTTGCTACTATTATAGTACAATTTTTTTAAATTAATACTCGATACATTAATAATTTTTTTTTAAATAATAAAAATATTTTGTCCCGACTTGGGATTGGTGTAAAAATTTAAAAATTTTGATAAAATTATAAGATAATACATTTAAAATATTTTTTTGTATTTTATTGACTCAAATATTTCATAAATTAATAATTAATTAAAAATTACATAATAAATTGACTATGAGATTAGAGAAACTTGTTTTAATACTAATCCTTATGCGAGATTAGAGAAACTTATTATAATCCTACTAAATTAAATTTTTATCTTCTATTCTCACTAGATTTTTCTACTTGTCTTTTTAAATTAACCTGAAAAAATATGAGTCACTTTTCAAAAAAAATACCATAAATATAATATGTTTACTATTAAGCCAAAAAAATTAAAAATATCTCTATAAGTTAATAATTATTAATATTTTACTAAATTAATAAAATTTAGTGATTTCAATACTATTAATTTAAAGATGTTATATTTTAACAACCTATCAAATCAGGAATATTGGGACCACTTCACAAAACGGGCATAATTTAACAAGGGGAGAATTATGCACACGATCTCCATTGTTTCCAATGTCTCAACCGGTTCAAATTAATTATTTATAAAAAGTGATCAATTTGGTGCGTTGAAAATAATGTTAAATTTAATGAAACTCAACAGTAATATAGGGATAAATTGGGAAAAGTTATATAATATTTTCATAAAAATTTAATTTAATTCTTAAAGTTTATAAATAAATTCGATTTAGTCATTAAATTTATAAAAAAAATCCAACTTAATTCTCAAACTTACAAAACTTTTCAATTTCGTCCCTAGTTTATTTTCATCTTCTTCCTCTTTCTTCACCTCCATCAACATACACCTACCACCCTGACCCTTCACATTCCCTACACACATATACATATATATACAATACACTACACACACATATATACACAACACCTTAACTAAAAAGATACGTGTGTAACTGAATGAAACTAATGAATGATGTACATGATCTGTAGAGCATCTTGATTATAATATAAAATTAGAATATTCTAACAATAATGAAATAGACGTGATTAGAATGCTTTTTTTCTTTTTCTTTTTCTTTTTTTCCTTTTTTGGGTCAAGGATAAAATGCTAAAAGGTGGTAGCAACAATAGTCGCCTTGCTTCCTTTTTCTTGTTGCTGAAGAAGATTAAAAAATAGTCTAATAGTAAGTTACTATATTTGACAATTAGAAAACTAAAATTTGAATCTCATGCACGGGTAGGGGTGGGAAAAAAAAGAATAAAATGCTCAAAGAACAACGAGTTCCATAATTCACAAGGGGTATTTGGTATAGCCTCTTAAAACGGCTTATAAGTTTTAACAGTTTAAACGAGTTTTCTTGATCAAAACTAATTTCTTTATAAAACTTTACAACTTTTCCTTTTTCGAAAAAGGAAAAGAAGTAGTAGGATTTCATAGCCTCCCTGTTTTTGGGGAGCTTGAAATTAGCTTTTTATTTTCAAGTACCCTTGTTCAGTTTCAATCTAACAAGCTTTCTACTTTAAATCAATTATATAATGAATTAATCTCTTATTTTAGAGACTTTCTATTTTAATTTGACTCTAATAATTTCTCTATTTTATAAATTCTTTTTTTTTTCACTCCAATATATCTCTCTATTTTGATTAAACACGCTATTTTGATATTTTGTATTCACATTTTTCATTGTTTACAACAATATTCAATTTTAGTTATTAATATTATTTTTCATTTAATGTTATATTCTACTTTATTTTATTTTTATTTAAAACTTTTTAATAGTTTCATACTCTATCAATCTTTCTTTTGTGTCTTGTATTTCTGATGGGTCATGTAGAAAGAATAGAATAGGGACTCTCAATTTTAGAATGGTAGAGAGATTTTTCAAATATGATGTGTCTTGTAGAAAGAATAAAGGCTCTTAAATTTAAGGAGTCCCTAATAAAAAGGTTGATGAAGTATATTCTAGGTTCCGTTTGTTTGCCATAAAATAATTTATTTGTGTAAAATGTTTTCCGTATAAAATATTTTTATGGAAAATAAAATATTTTACAGGGTTCCGTTTGTTTATCGTAAAATAACTTGTTGGGGGAAAATATTTTTCTGAAAAATAAATTACTGGAAAATATTTTATGGTGTTTGGATGTATTGTGAGTTTCGTAAAATGTTTTATTCTCCCAAAGTCCTGTAAAATATTTTATAAAATTTTGTACTAGCCGCAATTATTGACCGGAAAATATTTTACGATTGACTAATTTTACCATGTTACCAAACACCGTAAAATTAAGAAAAATCAGCCATAATTTTTGACCGAAAAATATTTTACGATTAACTACTTTTTCAGTGTTAACAAATACCGTAAAATCCAAAAAATATTTTATGAAAAAATATTTTACGACAAATAAACGGAGCCCTAGAGAATTAGCTGGAACCATCTTAGAAAGGTTGTTGGAGAGGGATTGAGTATCCCAAAGAGATGCTCAGAACTTAGAAAGAAGCTTAATTAAAGGATTTTTAGGCTTAGTTGTTTCCAAATAAGAGCTTGTAAACAAAATCAATGGGAATTATTATAGTTTTTTTTTTTTTTTTTTTGGTCATAGGGAGTTATTATAGTCAAATTAGCGGTGTTTCTCAAAGTTGATGAATTTTTTTCTTTTCTTAAAAAGAGTGAATACTCCAAAGGAAAGTGATGGTCATATTCTACATGATTGAACGTAATTTGTAACTTTCCCAAACAAAAGGAGGGAAAAAGAAACAAAGCATACGATGTATAATGTGCTAATGGGAGTGAAAAATGTTACAGTTTTCTTTAATTGTGTGTTGTCATTGATCGAGATATTTTGTTACTTCAAAAAATATATTAAAATTACAAATAAAGTTTGATTCATAATTTATGGTGATTTAGTTTGGCCTAAGTTCATTTCATATTAATGCTTTTTTTTGGGATTTCATATTAATGTTATTGTTTTTGTGGTGTGCAAAGTGTATGGCCAGTTTTAAGGTTAGAGAATTTTTTTTTTTTATGATGTCATTTACTACAAAGATGCGTACCTATCTCTCATCTACAATTAGTAGCTTATATATACTACTATTGAGATTGACTTGCTCATTCAAAGTTATAATAGAGGACTTGGAAAAGGAGAGAAAATTACTTAATTTACATATGTTAATAGTAGGATACCGCTAAAGTTTCTTCTACAATATAATTACAACAAGTAAAGAAATATCCATGATCCAACTATTTGAGTTTAACACACTATGAGAATGAAGCAGAAAAAAGTTAATTGGCGTAGATTTATATGGTTTAATGGGAATATCTACAAACATTCATTTTGTACATGGCTTGCCATGTTGGATAGACCGAACACAAAGCATAGACTAAAATCCATGGGGGATTGTTAAACTCTAATTCATGCATTTCTTTTTCCGACAAAAAATAAAAATATAAAAAAAATCATGCGTTTTTTGTCATCTCCAATCAGAGACGAGAGATCATTTGTGGTTCTAGAGTGGTTTCACCAAAAGAATTTGGACGAAGGGCCTTGGCTGCACGAAAATTGCTTCTCAACTCTCAAACTGTTCGACAAAAAAAAAAAAAAACTCTCAAACTGGAACCTCGATTTGGCTCTGCCACTTATAGGATTTTTTTTTTTTGAAAAGATAGTTGTATTAACACAACAACAAAAGATACAACAAAATGATCAAAACACTACAATCTACAGAGAAAAAAACAAATATAGACACAGGCTTACGTCGAAGTCCAACCTTAACAAACTAAAACAAAAGACAAGGGGCTAGGCCTATGACCCGAAGCCCAATGACACAAATCCTAATTCTAGCAATGCTGACACAAACAATATCATCTTTGGTGATATAATCAATGGCCAACAAAGACAAGCAGAGCCCCAAAAACGTTGCAATCCAAACCAATCCAATCACCAGAAGCACCAAAACAAACTCGCCACTAATAGGATTTGACAAGAGAGGAATAATAGAATATTTAACATCGATGCACTCTCACAAGATTAAATTTTTTAGAAGATTTAGGAAACTGTTAGATTTAAAATTTGTAGCAGTAGAAAAATTTTGTGTTAACATATTAAATAAAGAAGTATGTTGATGTAAGGGTATATTCCACAAATAGACCCCATTGTTTATACTTTTTTTTTTTCAATTTATTCATCATTATTTCAAAAGTGACATGTTTAGTTTACAAAAATTACAAACAATTTTAATCTAGTATCCAATGTCTACACTTTTTTCAAGTTTATTTCCATTATTTCAAAAGTAACACACTTAATTCTAAAGTTTACAAAAAAAATCAATTTAGTCCCTGCAATTGTAATGCACATGAAACTTTGGGGACTAAAGTAAAACTATTAAGAACTAAATTGAAATTTTTGTAAATTTTAGGGACCAAACGTTTTTTTTAACAATAAGGATTATATTGTAAAAAAATATAAGTATTGGAACCAAGCGCAACACTTTTTAGATAATAAGGATGAAAATAAAATAAAAAGGGTGCCAATATTATAGACAATTTGTAAAAAAAATTCCTCTAATGAAAGGTGGCTTTGAGCCAGAGGGAAACTCTTTTGTAGTTTGTACACTTGTTTTTCTTTTATGAAATGAATTACTTGTTTAAAGAACAAAACAAAAAAAAAAGGATTTAATACACTAGATATGAATAGTTTTGATGTTTTATTTCCTGGTATTAAAATGCAAAAGAAAAAAATCGGAATCTGTAATGTGATGGGGGGTTAAAATATAACGATTTGAAAGAGGAGCATGGGGTTTCGCGCTCTATGAAATAGTCTGTGATGCTGACAGGTGTTTCATTGTAGAGGGTTAATGGTCGTTTAGGTATTTTTAATGGGATATATTATTTACAAAAATTTATTATTTTTGATAATTTTTAAATATTTGGTATTTAAATTTAGAGTCAAAATATATAAAACTCATACAAGTTTAAAAATTTGAAATAAAATAGAGACTCAATTTACTTTTTTACTTCTAAATTTAGAAAGATAAAAAGTGAATGAGTCTTTATTTCAACCAAAAAATTAATAAAAATGGTAAATTTTATTTATTTTGACTCTAAATTTAAAGATACAAATTTTTAAAATAACAAAAATAATAAATTTTTATGAATAATTTCCACCATTTAAAATACAGTATTTTTTATTTCTTCGTGTCCTGGATTTTCACGAATCTGCTTTTACGAAATCCAAAGAAACCCACCACAATTGCCCATTTTCTTGTCTATAATTACATGAATAGACTCCTGTGGACCTCAATTCTTCCGACATAATTATCCTCCTTATCTTTGTCAACCATATTATCCTACGATTTGGATCTCTATGGCCCATCTGCAGCTACTTTTTAATCTTTTCTTAATGAAAAATAGTTAAATAAATGACTTTTTATTTTTATCGACCCTTATTTTAATTTTATTCTATGACATTATTTATTTTTTACTCTTTATTTTTTTCAAGTTAATATTCTACTCAAAATAATTTGACCACAATATACCGTTAAGAAGAGTTTTAAATCTAGTTCAAAATGAACTTTCATTTTCCCTTACTAGTAAAAGGGTTACTAGTTATAGAGCACAGTGTACCAGAAATTGGATAGAGGGGCAAGTTTGATTTAACAACTCCTACCAATTTGAGGTAGGGATCCCTCTAGAGAGTTTTATAATTTAATTCCTTCACTCTAAATTTGGGTAATATGGACATTTAATGAAGTTGTTAGAGATAACATAATTGTAATGAACAATTTACATCGTTTCAACATAGTTGCATTATTAGTTTACCGCTATTAGATTTTTCAGTAACGTTATAAAAGAATTTAAATTCATTATCTCTCATTTAATCATACGATAAAAGTAGTGAAAAAAGAAAAAAGAAGAGGAAAAAGCAAGGAGAACCCAAGATGGACTGGACAAATATGCAAGGTATTTGTCATACAAGTAGTTAGAATGTACCTATTCATGTTGTACCATAACTTTAACTCACTTTGTAATTGGTAGTTGTTTCTTTGGATCATTTACATGCTATAAATGGAAGAGTTTACTTTTGTTAGCAAATCTCTCTATTGCGGATTCTTGATGCAGTGTCAGGAAAAAAAAAAAAAAAAAAAAATCTTGATGTAGTGGAGTCTTTGATAGCCATTCAATATCTGGTAGATCAAGATTCACAGTCGAGGCGAATTTGACAAGCCTTTATATTCTTTTGCTTTGGTGATGACTTTTAATTTGTAATATAGATCATGCCCAACCAGCACTGCTGAAAATTTGCCTCGTCACCTATAGAAAAAGGAGTATCTTTTCAGAAAGAATGTTAGGTTTAATATTTTGAACCTTTCAAATTTGCATAAAAATATTAATAGAATGATTGAAAAACGACTTATTATAATCAAAAGTCTTAAATTTAAGTCGCAAAAATTGTTGGGCTCTTTTTTTTTATAAAAAGAAAAAAAAAAACTGATCATTTCATTAAGATGAAAGTCAAAGATTGTACAAAAAGTTCATCTAACCCCGTAGGAGTAATGTCATTTACAAACATATCCCACAAATGACTATCTTTGAATAAGATGTTTAGCCACCCAATAAGCAGCTTTGTTAGTTGTTCTTCTTGTGTACTGAAATCTGATTTGATTGATCTCAACTGCTATCAATTTGATATCGTCTATGATTGGTTGAATGGGCCAGGGAGGGCAAGAGCTTGACGAATTGATGGCATTTAGAACAACAAGTGCATCACTCTCGATGATGTAGGAGTTGAAACCAAGCCTTCGAGCAAAGGAGCATGCAAGCTTGATTGCAATGGCTTCGGCCTCCAAAGCTAAGTTTGCATCAGACCTGAGAAGCAGCACCATTAACGATCTTCCCTGAATGATCCCGACACACCACCGCGACGACTACTTTAGAAGGCGAAACAAAGGCTGCATCGGTGTTTATTTTAATCCAGTTGTAGGGTGGCAAAACCCAAGATCTTGATCAAGATGAAAGTTAGATGTTGACTGACTTTGAAACATTTGTAGATTAGCTTTACAGTATTCATTTAGTTTCTATAAGCATTCGTAATTGCCAGGGAAATGTTGATTTTTGTACCTTCAAAGATAAAGGTGCACCTTGCTTTCCAGATATTCCAAGCAATAAAACCAATTTGAACTTTACCTTCTCTTGACTTAAGTCCCGCATTCTTGAACTGCGACAACATATGAGAGAGCCACAGCTCAAATCTCGAGATTGAAATCTTGTCAACACAGATCTGGAGAGGGCTTCCCCACCACACAAATTGAGCCCACTTGCAGCAAATGAGAGTATATTCCACCGTTTCCGCCTCTTCTTGACAAATTAGGCAGAGAGGGGAAGGAGAACACTTGCGCTTGAAAATATTTTCCTTAGTGGGGATAGCATTTGAGTAGGGATGGCAACGAATATCCGTTTTATCAAAAACCGACGGGTATCTGCCTGATAAAAATCCGATAACAAAAACCGATGGGGAATCTATTAGGTTTTGAATTTTATAAGTGATAATCGACGGATAAACCGATAGGTTTTTGTTTTTAACTTTAAAAAAAAAATTTGAAACCCGAAATTCGATTATTAATTTGCTATATAATATATATATATATTTAAACATGCATATATATATAGATATATACGTATTAAATAATGTAAAATTTGCTTTTACTATATTATTTATTTTTTCTCTCTACTCAAGTTTCTCTCACTAAAAAAACAACACTAAAAGACAACACATCATAATTCCAACTTCACCTTTTCTACTCCACTTTTTCTTACACGATTTTTCCCTCTCTCACACTCCAACTTTACCTTTCTCTCACTAACTTTTCTCTCTCTACTTTACTTTCTCAATCTTTCCAACTTCTTTCTCATTTACACATACAAGTGATGTGTAGAGAGCAAAACTTTGCCAGCAACGCCAACAATTGCCAGACGCAACTCCCACGTATAAGAACAAGAACAAAATTAGGTTTCAATTAGCTTTCTACTCCACTTTTTCTATACAAATTGAAATGGTGTAGATTAGATACTTTGATGTGTGTGTATGTGTATATATATATATATATATATATATATATATATATATATATATATGTATATGTATATTGTATGGTTTGAATGATACATCTATCTGTGTTTAATATTGATTGGTTTATGGTTGGAATGTGTATTTATTTAAAGTTGAATTTTTGTTGGATATATAATTTTTTTAGCTATTTACACAAAAAATTTCAGATCATCGATTTTTTTTTTCGGATTTTTATTGTTTGTGGTCAGATTTTTTTGTATTAATATATTACAATTTTTTGTATTAATTTTTTTTGCTACTTTTGGATTTATTTTTTATTTAAATTTATTTCTTTTAAAGCTAGCAGTTTCGGTTTCAGTTATCAGTGATTTTTTCATTAATTGTATGTTTCGGTTTTGGATAATGATTTTCAAAACTGACAGTTTTCGGTTTCGGTTTCGGGTTTAGGTTATGTTAATCGATTTCGGTTTCGATTTTTTTAAAAATCACGGTTAACCAACCCTCTGCCATTCCTACATTTGAGCAAGCCTTGTAGACAAAAAGTAAGACTTTTGGGGGAGCTTTAAGAGACCAAATGATTTTCCAAAGTATATGGACATTTGCATGAGAAGAGATTGTTGTTGTTGATCTGGAGGAATTTTTGGACTTAGCCACATGATAGCCTGTTTTGACATCATAGTTGCCATCTTTAGAAAATGGCCAAACAAAGGTTGCTAGCTTGAGGGTCTTAATATTAGATTTTGATGATAACTAAATCTTAAATAAACAATAATCTATTGACTAATAATGCTTGTATAAGGTTTATATGTTGAAAGATTAGTCATAGATCGGGATACTCATGAAGAACTTGCTAGCACATGCTTAAATACAAATCAAGTTTGAAGTGTTATAATGGTGATGATTGTTTGAAGCCTTGAAGAAACCTTGAAGAACAAATGCTCCAAGAGTTGATGAAGCTTGTGGATTCAAGTTCGACCAAGCTCAAAGCTGAATAGTGCATATGATCAACATCGTCTAATCAAGCTCAAGTACTTCGAGGATCAAGATCTATGAAGATTCAAGATGTGAACATCCCAGCTAAGATCTTGATCTTGAAGAATGAAACGTGAAGTACGAAGATTGAAAGAGGGAGTTATAAGAGGAGATATGGCGACATAAGGGGTACCGGTGTTTAACTTGTCATTTACTGAAGCGTTTCTTGTGTTAGCTCTTGAAGTCTTTAAAATGTTTTTCAAAGAAATGATTTACAAAATATCTTATCGTATTTGAAAACATTTGTAATGGGTCAAAAAGTGTCTTTGAAACAAAAGGTTTTTGAAAACATTTGTAATGAGTTACTCGACTGGATAAGCTTGTCCGGATCCTGCCCAGTTGATATCTAGAAGACCAAGTCCGGATGGAAGCTGCAGATCTGGTCGACCGAATTTTTGAAAAACTAGCCATTAAAATATCCGTTGGGTGGTTTCTTTAAAGCCATTTCATCACCGACTTCTAAAAACAATTCTTCCAACTTCAAGTATTGAATACTAAGCTATCAAAAAACTTTATCACTCAGTTATTGCAAAAAATTTTGAGCTTGCACTTGTAAATCTTTGAGCATTCAAGAGCATTAAATTGTATCTATTCACTATTTGGGAGAGCTATTGTACTCATCATTTATTAATTCTTGTTGTGAGATAAACACTACTATAGCTTTGAAAGAATCATTGTATAGGGAATGTTTGAAATCTTCTTTGAGGATTCAAAGAAGTGAAGAGGCTTGTACAAACTCTTGTAGAGTCAAGAGGTCTTGTAGTGTTGGTTTGTACTTTACCAACTTGTGAAGAAGCATTACTAGTGGAGCTAGTGGAAAGCCTAAGGGCAGGAAGACCTTAGGTGGTAGAGTAGATTAGCGAATCACTTAAAAATCGACGCGTCATTTCTTCTTTTTTTCTCTTCTTAACTCTTTATTTTTGTGCATGCATTGTGTTTGATAAATTGCTTCATTGAATTTACTAATTTTATTCATATCCGAAAAAGTAGTATACTTGTCTCCCTATTGTGGTAACCCCATCCCACATCGGAAGGTTACGAGTCTGGGTTATTGAATATATAGAGATGTCTCGCATATTCGTGCACGCGTGTCTTCCTGGCAGTGGCTGGGAAATGACAAAATCGTGATGAGTATGGGCTCCAAAGCGGACAATTCGTTCATAGTGCGTTTCTGGGCCCGCTCGCCATGGACTCGGTGCTCGCTTGGACCGTTAAGGCCTGGGAGTATCTTGTAGGCGTGGGAGTTAGGTTCAGGGCGTTACAAAGTGGTATCAGAGCGAGCCTTCCTTTGTGTCAGTGGCCCGCGAGGGTGCTGGGCCTCCTTAAGGAGGGGCGGATGTGGTAATCCCATCCTACATCGGAAGGTTACGAGTCTGGGCTATTGAATATATAGAGATGTCTTGTATATTCGTGCACGCGCGTTTTCCTGGCAGTGGCTGGGAGACGACAAAACCGTGAGGATTATGGGCTTCAAAGCGGACAATTCGTGCATAGTGCGTTTCTAGGCCCGCTCGCCATGGCCTCGGTACTCGCTTGGACCATTAAGGCCAAGGAGTATCCTGTAGGCGTGGGAGTTGGGTTCGGGGCATTATACCTATCCTAATTCAGCCTCTATTAGGATATCTTTGGCTAACAAAGGTGTCGACTGAATCACACATCGGAATATAAACTGAGAAGATATCTTCGGCAATGTTCATGGGGAAAAACTGGACAATCACATCATGCTTCCATGCTGCTTTCTCATGATCGATCAGTTCACAAACTCTTTTGAAAGGAACATTTGCTAGTTTTGCAATAGAAGAGTAGTTAGCCAACCAATGGTTATGTCAAATGTTGATTCTTTGCCCATTTCCAACTCTCCATTTTCCTTCAAGAATTCCTTTCCTGCAAAAACACTTTGCCAACTCCAAGAAGAGTGGCACCCTTTAGTTGCATCTAAGAAAGGAACTGAATTGAAGTAAATACCTTTAAGGATTTTTGACACCAACAAATTTGGACAATTGAGGATCCGACATGCTTGTTTTGCAATTAAGGCTAGACTGAAGAATTGAATATCTCTAAAACCTAAGCCTCCTTTTTTTGACATGGTGATCGATGCATAATTTTTCCAATGAATGCTCTTTTCTTTGCTTTTACTCCACCAGAATTTTGCGATAAGTGCATTGATTTTCCAATGAATGCTTTTTACTAATTTGGAGTATGTATTAATACATGCCGTTGCAATATAAGATTTATAATAATCCAATGTAGTGCTATATAAAGTGATTTCCTCGTCATAGAAAAAAAAAGTTTATATTCATGGTTCGGCATCACTCATCTCAATCGTCTCATTACGTCTAAAGCACCTTTTTTTTTTTTGCTCGATCAACAAGATTCAATTTCATTCCACTTCTCAAAAAATTATATGGTTACGCCATTTACATGTGTGTCAACGTTTTACATGTACCATCTTGAAACTAATAACATTCAAGTTTCATTCATTACAAAAGGTTCTATTGTTCCTATTATCTCTGAATTTCTTTCCCAATATCATTTTATGTCTCACGTCTTCAATCATCCTTCTAGTCAATTGTTCTTTGCTGGCTGCATTTCTGTATAAAATTTATATCATTTCTCTCCCGTCAGATATGATACAGACAGGCATAAAAAAACAATTTCATAAATTTTTTTTAACCGACGCAAACTATTATTTTTGGTCAATACCCGACCCAAACTATGATGATCTATTATCTGGTCAAGATTTGTCAATATGGTACGTACACATATAATTTTTTATTTGAATCTAATAACTTTAAGTACATCAAGATTAGATGAGCAATCACAAAGAATGATAAGTGTAATATTTTCTCATAATTTGAAGTAAATATAACCATTTTCTAATTGCAATTGATTGTGTTGCCTTGATTTTTTCTTGACATATATTGTTTATCCTTTAATTCTGTTCACCCACTATTTCTTACTCTATGAAAGATGAGCATTTTCTTATCCAAAATTTATATGCCTCATAAGTATCCATTCAATTCAATAAACCAATTCTAGTACCGCCAATTATAAGAAATGAACGTATTTTGTGTCGAAGTTCTCATGGTTCAAGTCGATTTGGTGAACATAAACTTTGCTCAAGCTGTTTCTAAGGGACAACCCAGCGGTAAATGGTGTGTTTCGAATGTGGTATGCTTCTGGGTTTGATTCATGCAACTTACTCTGAGTAACCTAGACTGAAGCAGTGTATGTATTGGGACATACCGTTGTACCTGAAAGTTTACTAGGGGGTGGTTGGGTTTCGCCGGTTTCCGGTGATCGGGTTTCGCCAACTGAGTTTCCATATCATTAAAAAAAAAAAAAAACTTTGCTCAAGCTGAAGGGTGAATTTAGGATTCTAACGTCGGGGTGTGCACTCATACATTCATATAGTGGAAGGAGTCACGTTTGTAAAGATCTTATCTGTAATATTTCAAATAGTTGTAATCCACACTTCTTAACTGACTTTTGCTTAGATAGATAACGCATGTATATCTATTAGGAAGCATACTCTTTGTAGAACTCTTATCATAGTGCATCAGTGTATCTTTAAATACTAATGAAAACAATGCACATTCTGTGGAGCAAAACTATTTATTTCATGGTATAAGAGCTTAGGTTTTTTTTCCAGCATACAGACGCATCTCCCACACCTCTCCCTTTCTACCTATGGCAACCTTTTCCTCTCAAACAAGTGACCTTCCTCGTGGTACAATGTCCTCGTCTCCTGAGGATTCATGATCAGCACCACCCACCACGAGCGTGGCGTCTCTGCCCGTTGTCACAACTATTACGCAAGAAATTTCCCTCAAACTTGGCTGTGATAATTTCCTTCTCTGGAAGACGCAGATTTATCCTGTCTTGCGTTCCCACGGCCTTCTTGGTCTTCTTGATGGTTCCATGTCGAAGCCTTCTGCTTCAGACACTGCCATAGCGCAGTGGATTCGGTTGGACCAAATGGTTCTTGGCTGGTTGCTCATCTCGTTATCTGATTCAGTCCTTTTGCAAGTCGTTGATGCAACTACTGCTAGAGCTGCTTGGACGACATTGGAAGTATTGTATGGCATACAATCTCGTACTCGAATTCAGCAAGTGAAAACCGAATTGCAGTCTATTACCAAAGGGTCTCGTTCTGTCCATGCCTACGTTCAACATGCCAAGTCACTGTCGCTAGTTCTTGCTAATGCTGGACGACCAGTTGATAATGAAGATCTTGTTCTCTGGACTTTGCGAGGGTTGGGGTCTAAATTTGATCCAATCGTTGCGGCAATCAACTCACGATCTGATTGTCCACCATATCCTGAAGTTTGTGGTCTTCTACTTGATTTTGAACTGCGACTCCAATCCTCCGCTACTCTCTCTGAGAAACCAATTGCTCTTACAACTACATCATTCAATTCTACTACTTCAACTACACAGTTTATGCCCAATCGTGCCTCTAACAATGGTCGTCGTGGTGGTCGAGGTGGCCGCGGTAAAGGCCGAGGTCGGGGCCGTCAATCGGGTCTATCACAAGCTAATTCTGGCAATTCACATGTTGTTTGTTACAGGTGTGGTCACCCATATCACAAGACCAATAATTGTTGGGCTCCAGATGATGCAGTTAATGCTGTCGCTAAAGCTTTTACAGCCGTACAGGTTCAAGATCCTCAAGACCCGAATTGGTATCTTGATACGGGTGCTACTCATCATCTCACTCCCGATGAAAATCAGATAACTGGTAAGACTCCTTATATAGGCAATGATAATATACAAGTTGGCAATGGTGAAGGGTTAACAATTACTTATACAGGTCGAGCCTCTATCTCTTTATCAAAGGGCAATTCTTTAACTTCAAATGTGCTGCTTGTTCCTTCTATAACTAAACGACTTTTATCGATTGCGCAATTTTCTAAAGATCATAATTGTTATTTCGTATTCACTCCCTCTAGTTATTTTATAAAGGATCTGAAGACAGGCAACCTTCTTCACCAAGGCCAGCTCAAGGGTGGTCTCTATGCTCTTCATCAGCCTAGCCGATTTGCGTTTGCAACTAATAAAGTGTCTTCTGATATTTGGCATGCACACCTTGGACACCCTTCTGCTCGTGTTCTTCATCAACTTCATTAGTCTATTCCAATAATAACTGCTCCTCCATTGTCTTCGCTATGTGGCAGCTGTCAATTGGGCAAAAGTCGCCGCTTACCATTTGATAGTTCTGTGGTTAGGACTTCTAATGTACTACATATAATTCACTGTGATGTATGGGGTCCTGCCCCCACGAATTCTATGGATGGATTTCGCTTTTATCTCATTTTGATTGATGATTTTACTCGATATACCTGGTATTATCCTTTTTATCGCAAGGCTGATGTGGCTAATATATTTTCCAATTTTATTGCTATGGCTCAGAATATCTATAATGATAAAATCAAATTTGTGCAAAGTGATGCTGGTGGTGAATTTATGGCCAATTGTCTTTAACATCTATTTAAAATGCATGGCATTATTCACAGATTATCGTGCCCAGGAACCCTAGGACAAAACGGTGTTGCCGAAATGAAACATCGACATATTGTTGAAACCGGCCTTACATTGTTAGCTCATAGCCGTCTTCCACCGGAATTTTGGCACCATGCCTTTTCAACTGCAGTATTCCTAATTAATCGCATGCCTACTCCGTTGTTGCAGAATCAATCACCATATGAATTGTTATATGGCTCCATGCCTAACTATTATGTTTTACGGGTTTTTGGATCCCTATGCTATCCTTGCTTAAGCACCTTTGGCCGATTGAAGTTGGATTTTAAAAGCTTTCGCTGTATAGTTCTCGGTTACAGCCCATCTCATAAGGGGTATCTCTGTTATAATCCCCTCAGCAAGAAGGTGTTAGTTTCCCGCCATGTGGTTTTTGATGAAGCTGTGTTTCCATCGATTTCGCCAATATCAACTTAATCTCAGTCAGCTTCTAAGCACTTCACATTCAGGGCATTTCCTAATCGTTGCTCCGTTGATGCTTTCTCACATGATTTGGCTTCTCCTACTGCTCCAATAGTACCTGCTGCTTTGCTACAACAAATGTCGCCAAACTCTTCCAATGTTGACTCTATTGTGGTGCCACCTACTACGCCCCAAGATGCTATTCCTAACGAGTCACATTCTTCCATTCCAATTGAAGGGATTCATTCTGCCATGTTATCTCCTTCAGAGCAATTACCCGTGCTTGATTCACATACTACTTCACCAACACAACTCGCAATTGAGCCTTCTAGAACGCATTCTATGACTACACGATCCATGGACGGCACTCGTCGTCCCAAGGTGTTAATTTCTACAAAATATCCGCTAACTCAGTGTTTGCTTTCTATCTCTCACGATCTGCCGCAAGAACCAATAAGCTATATACAAGCTAGCAAATGTCCTCATTGGCGTGCAGCCATGGTGGACGAATTTAATTCATTAATCAAGAATCAAACTTGGACCTTGGTTCCTCCAGCACCGGATATGAACATCATTGGTTATAAATGGGTATACCATATCAAACAACGTGCAGATGGCTCTCTTGAAAGGTACAAAGCACGCCTCGTCGCCAAGGGATATACCCAACAACCGGGATGTGACTATGGTGATACATTCAGTCCTGTCGTTCACCCTGGAACAATTCGTCTAATTATCACTTTGGCATTAGCTAACAATTGGCCTCTTAAGCAATTGGATGTTAAAAATGCATTCTTGCATGGTGATCTCTCATAAACAGTTTATATGCACCAACCACAAGGGTTCAGCGATTCTGAGCATCCTAACTTTGTTTGCAAGCTGAGGAAGTCGCTTTATGGTCTTAAGTAGGCCCCAAGGGCGTGGTATCAAAAATTTAGCCACTATTTGCTATCGTGTGGTTTCACTCATTCTTCGCATGATGCCTCGCTATTTCTCTAACGTTCGTCTCACTTTGTTATTATTTTACTCATATATGTTGATGACATAATTGTAACTGGCAGCTCTTCTGTGCATATAAGCTCATTTATTCAGTCCTTGTCTACCCAATTTGATATGAAAGACCTGGGTCCTTTGCATTTTTTTTTGGGCATGGAGGTCCTTAAACATGATGGTGGAATTCTCTTAAATCAGACCAAATATGCAGTTCAGCTCTTGCAACAGTTTGGGTTAGATGGCGCTAAGCTTGTTTCAACTCCTATGGCTACCACTCCTCTTAATTCGACAGATGGAAATTTACTTGCAGACCCAACGACATTTCGCCAACTCGTAGGTGCCCTCCAGTACTTAACCATGACACGACCCGATATTTCTTATGCGGTTAATTCTATATGTCAGTTTATGCATGCTCCGCGTGATACTCATATGGTAGCTGCTAAAAGAATTTTGCGGTATGTTAAACACACGGTCAGCCATGGCTTATGGTTAAGTCCTTGTTCCAATTTTATGCTGAAATGATATAGTGATGCGGATTGGGCTGGGTGCATAGAAACTCGTCGGTCGACGTTTGGGTATGCAATTTATCTAGGGTCTAACTTGGTGGCTTGGGCATCGAAGAAGCAATCCACTGTTTCTCGCTCAAGTTCGGAGGCCGAATACAGGTCCTTGGCACAACTTGGTTCAGAATTGCTATGGTTTATTCACATTCTGAAGTTTTTGCACATAACACCTAGCTCACCTACTACAATATTTTGTGATAATGTAAATGCCATCTATATGGCGTCGAACCCAGTTGTCCATCAACGCAGTAAGCACATTGAAATTGATGTACATTTCATTCGCGACAAGGTTATGGATGGCACTTTCAAACTTCAGTATATTCCGACAACCGTTCAACTGGCTGATCTCTTTATGAAGGCACTTTATCGGCCACGATTTGAAATGCTTCGAGACAAGCTCCCTGTGGTTTCTCCCCCATGTGCTTGAGGGAGGGTGTAAAGATCTTATCTGTAATATTTCAAATAGTTGTAATCCACACTTCTTAATTGACTTTCGCTTAGATAGATAACGCATGTATATCTATTAGGAAGCATACTCTTTGTAGAACTCTTATCATAGTGCATCAGTGTATCTTTAAATACTAATGAAAACAATGCACATTCTGTGGAGCAAAATTATTTCTTTCAACGTTATGTACTTATATAATGAGAGAGTTAAGTATTATGATTTTATTTTGAGCTTTTTTTTTTTTTTGTTCAGGCACACGCTTATTGATATGTGATTTCACTACTGCTCAAACTCTTCTTGTTTTTCTGCTACTTATATTCAAGTTTAGTGTAGTTTAGTTTGACTTTAAACTTACATATTTTTGTCATTTAAATCCTTAAAATGTGGAAATTAATTTTTAACTTTTAACTTCATGAACGTTAAAACCAAAGAGTCAATTTTAATCAATCAATGGGCAGTTTCACAAACGACCACTACGATAAAATAATAGTGAATTATTGTTCTCATGTTGATCTTTATAATACATGATGAACTAATAAGTAATGATATTAACTAATATAGTTTGTTTTCTTGCACATTTACCTATCATTTTTCAAATCTTACCTTTCACATGAAAAAGAGACAAATAAAAGCAGTAGATCGTACAAAACATACATGACATGTCAGAGTTCATGAACTTGTAGCTGAGCGTGAGTTAATTCAAGTTGGACCTTTGCTGTTTCAGCAAATGCATTTTTTTTTTTTGGTCATTCTTTCAGCAAATGCTGATCTAACACCCCTTTACACGATGTTTGGATTGGCAAGGAAAATGAAAGGAAAGTAAGGTTAAAGAAAAAAATAATAAAAAAGGAAGGAGTGGACTTTTCTCGTTTGGATTGCAAAATAATATGATAATGGAAAGAAAAAAAAAAGACTTTATAATTCTTTATTTGAATTGAAGAATGCATAGAGGAAAGAATAATTTCAAATTGAAGTTAATTAAATACACTTTTCATATTCATTATTATGTTAATGATATATTTGGAGTAATGTCAATTAAAACATATTTCAAATCAAATTTTTTCTTTTTCTTCAACAATCTCAAATTGAGAGGATTACAAAATTCTCTCCCTAAACAATTCTTGAAACCCTTCTTTAATTTTTCCTCTCATCCAAAATTAAATCCAAACAAAGGAAAGGATTTATTAATCCCTCTCTTCATTTTCTTTCTCGTGAAGAAGTGAATTAACATAATGATTAACTCCAACAGGCTATCTAAAATGGCTGAGAGAGCCAAATGCTCAAAATAAATTTCAATAGACTTTTCATAGGTGTGGCCCTCAAAAGATATGGCTTCCTATTTTTTTTTTTTATTATAAATATTAACCCCCTGTTTGGATTGTACATGGGAAAGGAAAGGAAAGTAAAGTAGAGGAAGAAAAATAAAGGAAAGGAAATGAAAAAAAAATCTTTTGTTTGGATTGCAAAAAAATAATAAAGAAAAGAAAATGAAAGAAATTTACAATTCGTTATTTGGATTGGAGAAGTAAAGGAAAGGAAATGATAATTTTAGATGAAAATTTGCTTTATTATTCTTTTTATAAGATAATCATAAAAAGAATTAAGAATAAATTAGTCTTTTTATACATTTTCTTTTCATTTTCCTCCATATTACCCTAAATTGGAAGGATTGTAAAATCTTTTTCATTAAAAAAAACGAAAAAATTTTAAAATCCCTCCAAATCCTTTATTAAATCTCAAAATGCAATCCAAATAGGGGAGTGATTCCTTAATTCCTCCCATTCCTTTACTTTCCTTTAAAAAATGCAATCCAGATAAGCTGTAAGTGTTTTTAGAAAAAATTGAGATAAAAATTCTCTATAATATATATATATATATATATATATATATATATATTTATAAAGTCTCTAAAATATAAAGTGTTGTTAAAATAAAACTAAAATAAAAAAATAAGTAATTCTTCCTCAGTAATAAGTAATAACCATCAAACTTCGCCAAAAAAAAAAAAAAAAAAAACCATCAAGCCTTTAAAAGGGCATTTTCTTGGTTAAAAGGGCATTTTCGCACTTTAAACTACTCTTTTCTAACCTAGTGGCACTCTTGTAATTAGTTTAAAAAACCAAGCCCATTTGTACATCTAGGCCTGGAGCCCACAGTCCTACCCCAGCCCCACTCAGCACAGTCTTGGGTAAACTCCAAATTTTGATTTACTTTTCCGTTGGCTCCATTTTCCCAATATTCCCTCTCTCTCTTCACATTTGCTTTTCATGCTTAAGTAGCTTAACAAAGCAGCACCCCCACAAAAAACACACACACACACACTCTCTCTCTCTCACTTGGGGTTTTGTACTCACTAATGCTCTGCAACTAGGTAGATATACTCACATTTTCCTCTTTCTCTTTTTTTTTTTTTTAAAGTTTATATTCAAGCTTTATTCGATTAATCTCACGGGAGTAATTTAACGGCCAGTTAAACCTCTTGAGTCGAGTGGCGTCACATTCTAGTGTGAGAGTGTACAATCATCTGCATTGCTGATCCTGATCTGTTCTTCTCTTCAAAGTCATTTACATCTTCATTCTAATCTCTCACTCTTTCTGGTACTTGCATTTGAACACACTTATACATCTACTCACTTATGCACACACATACACACACGTGTGTGTGTCTGTGTGATGGTAAACCGTTTCTTTTTTTGTTTGTTTCTGTTTATGATGCTGATTTACTTGTGAAAAAAATGTGATTTTTCTAGGATTCTTTTAGCTTGTAAGAAAAGTGATTTCAAGTAAAAAAAAGAAAAAAAGAAAGTGTGTATCTTTTGCAGATATATGAAGTTTCTTTCTTTTTTTTTATTTTTTATTTCTCTCCTTTTCATTTTGTGAAAAGGAGAATTTTTTTGTAGGCTTTTGAGCTTTTAGAAATTTGAAGCTCTAAAGTTACAAGTGTTTTTTTTTTAATTTTTTATTTTTATTTGAAGTTTGGTTTATTAGTTTTGAAAAAGAAAAACAAAAAATTGATATTTCAAGATGCATGTAATTTGAATCCCCTTTTAATAGTTTCTTGTATTTTCCCCTTCTTTTTTACTGTTAATGTACCGGAAAAAATGTGATTTTTGTGGACCTTTTCTCAGAGGGTAGCTTCGTGCACGAAACTGTGGCGTGTACGGGTATATTGTAGGCAGCCTTAGCTTGCAACTTTACAATTTAAATTATATTAGCGTGCTTGTCTTTGTATCTTACATGCAAGAATGCAGCTGTTTAATCCTGTTATGGATGCTACTGAAGAAGTAAAACTGTGATTTTTCCTTCTTTTGCAGGGTTTCTATTTATTTATTGGGAAGAATCAAGAAGGCCTTTGCTACTGGAAATAAGTAAAAATAGAAAATGTCGTCTCGAGGGGGGTCAGACCACCCCCAGCCGCAGAGGCGGATTACTCGGACACAGACGATGGGGAATTTGGGAGAGTCTATAATTGACAGTGAGGTCGTGCCATCATCGCTGGTGGAAATTGCTCCCATTCTCCGTGTTGCCAATGAAGTCGAACCCAGCAACCCCAGGGTTGCTTATCTCTGTAAGTCTTGATAGTTGGTACTCAAGCATAATGCGTTGCAGTCGTGAACTTTTGGAATCATGCTGCTAATTCTGTGCTATTGTGTCGTTGAATGTTTTGTTTTTCTTGTTCAAGTGAAAAAGTTAGTCGCTTAAATAACTAGCAATGCACTAACAGAAAGTGTGAATTTAAGCTAACGAGTATTTCAGATTGAGTGGAATGCTAAATTGTGCAAGTGTTATCAAGAAGTACCAGATTATTATCCGGAAAGTTTTTGTTTTGCGTCAATTATGTTATTCCATTTGGATAGTGTTTGAAGTAGTTAAGTTATCACCTTATCTAAAAGCTTAGAGAGAAGTTATTATATTATTTATTATTTATTATCTTCAACACGTCCCGTAAGTGCAGATGGAGTTAGCTTTTCAGTCTTGCACTTGGATAGTTTTAATGTTTTTAAATGGGTGACGATGAGTTTTGAATTCAGGACATTTTTGGTGCCTTGGCTCTGATGTTATGTTAAATGACCACCTTGTCTAAAATCTTAAGCTTTTAGAGAGGGGTTTATTATATTATTTATTATCTTCAACGGAAGTATCTCATATTTCAATTTCTTTGATCTAAAGTCCATCTGTTTCAGTATCCTCCATTTTGCAACAAAATGTTACATGCAAAAGATATGAAATTTGTGATTTGTGGAGGAAAGCTGAAACAAAGCAGTCTTGCAATCCGTTCATATGTTAAGGAGCGGATTTAGAATTTATTGATCTCTCAAAGTTAATGTTGCTTCATTTTTGATTTCATATTTTTATATCCCTTGTTTAACATGAACAAACAGTAATATAATAGCCGAGCATGTTTTAGCTGTTAATCTCTTGGTGTTGGCATTTCAAGTGGACCTAGTATGTGCTATAGATATTGCCATCATTCACTGTAAAAGATGGATTGTAAAGTGATCATGAAGAAAGTAGCTTTTCAACGACTCGAAAAGTGACTAATAGAACTTTTGGGATATTACAGGATATGGAAGAATGCTAAATAAATAGCGATTTTAAACTATAAGCTGCAGCTTAGAGAGGGTGATGCAAATCTATGTCTCATGCAGAATGGCATTTTAAATGGTCAAAAAACCAAGAATTTTACAGACGAGAAATTCTCATTTGGTCAATGGAAGTTGGTTATTGAATCACCTAAGAACTTGTTTACATTGAGAGTTATGAAACGTTTGTGAAATGTAGGATTTTTTGTAAAGGTGGTGAGAGATAGCAAATGTCGTATCATAACTTTGAATCTTTGAAAGTGTTCTAAAGAATTGTTTATCATGTGCAAGCTTTTTTATGCTTTTAAGTTGTCCAATAATAAATATGATGTTTTTATGTAGGTCGATTTTATGCTTTTGAGAAGGCTCACAGGTTGGATCCTACTTCGAGTGGACGTGGTGTTCGTCAATTTAAAACTGCACTACTACAACGGCTTGAAAGGGTAACTACCTCGACTTTTCCTTCATCTTCCCTCTGCATAACCAGCCAACTGCTGGAATCAATATATTGTATATTTAATCTCGATTACTTGCTATTGTTTAATTATACAAAATCTTGTAAGAGCTTGCTGGCTTGATTTCGGGCACATATATGTAAATGATATCTTGTCAGTACCTTTAGGTGACTCATGACAAAATTTATTAATGCCATGTGTTCTATGTATGTATATGTGGTAATTTCTGCCTTCTTTGGTCAATAAAATAGAATTGGGATAGAAATGTTACAAATTTATCGATGTACCACTTACTCGTTTAGTGGTTACTTATGTTTGTGGGAGATGGCAATAAATATAATTTTTCCAGCCTTTTCTTTAACCTCGAGTTATCAAGGAGAAGGCACGAGTCAATATCAATCTTCAGTTTCTTGAGCTGCAACTAGTCTTGTTCAGGGCTATATTTGATTTGACACGAGAAGGAAAAAGGAATAGAAATAAAAGAGTACTGATTAAACGCTCAATTCTTACTTGTCTCTCTATTTCTTCTTTAACTCATGGGTTTGTATTAAGTTACCATCTTATCTAAAAGCTTAAGCTGTTAGAGAGGAGTTTTTGTTCTAAACTAACTCTGCCAGTGGTGGTTTAATCCATTAACTTAGGACTGATGCAATTAAGTATCATTTCTAAATGTTATCTAGTATAAAGTGGTTATTGTAGAATGTTTATTTTCCTCTTATTTTGAAAAAAAGGGACTAGATAAATCAATTATAGAAATTCTTCCAGATTTTTTATTTCATTCTCCACTTCTTCCAAATATTCTAATATAGTGGAAACTGATTTGTTATTCTACTGGCTTGTGGTGTTGTGACTTAGTTTTTTTCTTAGTAGATCTGTTGCTTTATGTAGTTCAAGGACTGGTAACAAATCTAAAAAAGCTTTTAATTGTTATAGCCAAGAATCAGATCTTGTCACATTTGTCTGGTACTATCTTGAGTACTTTATGGTTGTTATTGATTCAGTGGCTTCCATGGCTTGTTGCTTGTCTGTTTATACTAACCTTTAATGTTTGACCATTCATTTGATCAGGAGAATGATCCAACCTTGATTGGAAGAGTAAAAAAAAGTGATGCACGTGAAATGCAGAGCTTTTATCAGCATTATTACAAAAAGTATATTCAAGCATTACAAAACGCTGCTGATAAAGCTGACCGGTATCTTTTTCCCCTTTCTTTCTTCCAACATGGAAGCACCTTCTGAGGTTGGCTTGTGTTTGTGTATTGCAATCAGTATCATATTGACTTCTTCAATTTTCAGTGCACAGCTGACTAAAGCATACCAGACGGCCAACGTTCTCTTTGAGGTTTTGAAAGCAGTTAATCAGACACAATCTGTGGAAGTGGATCGCGAGGTGAATCCAAATTATAATTTTGCATCCAAAAAAATACTCTCATTCTCCAAAGGATGTTAACATATCCTTTTGTCATATCTCAAAATAATGTACTCTTTTCTGAAACGGAAACTCTTACCACATTTGGAATTAATATCTGCATATTATTTCTAAAAAATTATCTGTCTGGGCCTATTTATCTACCTTTGATTGCTTAAAATAGACAAAGTAGCTTGTGGTCTATTTTAGACTCCATTTTGCTTAAGTTTCAGTTTGTTTTAAACTCTCACCTAATCATCATGCTGAGTCAAAAGTAGACATTCAATTTGAGGTGGTGGGATTACGTTTTTTATAATGGTACATTTTTTTAAGGATGTTTCTGGTTCACCTCATGAGTGATTTAGTTTATAAAAATTTACATTTTTGATACTTATTATCCTTGATCAACCGCTCATATTGATTGTCTATTGCCTAGATATTGGAAACCCATGATAAAGTTGCAGAGAAGACACAAATCTATGTTCCTTACAATATTCTTCCTCTTGATCCTGATAGTGCCAATCAGGCGATTATGAAATACCCAGAGGTTTTTCTCAAACTATCTCTTCTCGATCTACCTTCACTTTCTGCCTTTCTGCTTATTTTTGTCAACTTTGATAATTTTGATTTGTAGATTCAAGCTGCTGTCTACGCCCTTAGAAATACCAGGGGTCTCCCATGGCCAAAAGACTACAACAAGAAGAAAGATGAAGATATTCTTGACTGGCTACAAGCTATGTTTGGTTTTCAGGTTAATTTGTTCTTTTTTATTCTTTGTGTGGTCCCATGTTAGTATGTTTTCTCCCAAGCATGCATGGAGAAGGCCATACAAGTTTGCCAAAATCTAGACTCGAATTGCTTTTTGGGCTTAACATATGCTGCTCATTGATTAACTTTCAGAAAGATAATGTTGCAAATCAAAGGGAGCATCTGATTCTACTACTTGCAAACGTGCATATTCGACAGTTTCCGAAGCCTGATCAACAACCTAAGGTTTGTCTTCTGCTGTTTTTCCCATCCATTTACGCAGTTGCACAAGTTTTTCCTTTTGGTGAGCTATAAACCAAGTGGAAGAGTAGATAGTCACATTATATATTAATTTTTCATTTACAAGTCTGAAAGCTAAGTTGATTTGCTGTATATTAGTGTTTCTAATTGTTTTGTTAAACACACTTGAGAGTATATCTGAAATACTGCTATCATAGTATTTCCAGCATTCTTCATTCTACGAATCTGACTTTTGTTCCAGCATAGCAACTTTGCATCATTGATCTCTGTATTGACCAGTGTCTCAACAATATTTATTGCCACTTCTATATTTTTTCTTTGCACACTTATCAGTTCTTAACTTTTATTTAGGGAGTTAATATAATTCTTTTAATTATACGCTAGTTTAAACTTAATGTAGGGCATTACTATAGACTAGTTTCCTAATCCTAGTAAGTGGTTTCCTTGTTATTATATTGGACTAGTTTCATTTTCTTGGTTGTCAAGTTTTGAGGCCTATTTTGTACTTCTCTACCCTGACTTTGATAATGTATGGATTCTCTCTTCTTCTCTTCTAGAGCCATCATTGGTGGTGGATCCAAATGACTTTAATATATAGAGATTCTTTCTATTTCCTCATTTCATGTTCAGTTAACATAGTACTGGAGCCACTATTCGTGGTGGTTCCTAATTATCATACTATACTACTGAAGATTTTGTTTGATCCTCACAATATGCTGCTGTCGCTTTTCGTCCCTTTGCCACAGACCCTTGCTTCTCGGCCACTCACTGCTCGCCTCTCTGCCACTGAGTCCTTTTCCCTCGGCCACTCGGCACTCGTGACTTGGTGTCACCCGTTTATGTTGCTCTTCTCCTATTGATGCTATTCTAGCTACTCTCAATAATGCCCCCAAGACGCCTCTGCAATTTGCTTACCAAACTCAAGTTGGACCCTATTCATGCAACTTGAGTTTGAAGGTGGCCGATAACTTGTATTTAGGGAGTCAATTTAATTTCTTCAGTTATAGCACTAGTTTGAGCTTGGTTTAGGGAGTCACTATAGACTAGTTTCTACTCTTGTTACTAGACTAATTTCTTAGTCCTGGTATCAGATTAGTTTGCTCCTAATGACTTCATTTTAGGGAGATATTTCTCTCTTTTCTCTTTAAGCTGTTCATGTTCTTCTGACATTGGCCAACATCTAGAAGGAAAGTATTTCTTTTCCTTGTTCTGGTTTTGTTTAGCAACAAATATAAGTAACATTTATACGGTCCAAATCTAGACATTGAAAAGCAAAATTTGTTTTTTACGGTTCATACTACTTTCTTGTGGATTTCTTCCATTGAAATGTCAGCTTGTCAGTTCTGTCTTGCGACAAGTGACCCATTTCTACACGTTTTACTTAGTTGGATGATCTTGCTCTGGACGAAGTGATGAAGAAACTCTTCAAGAACTATAAGAAATGGTGCAAGTATCTGGATCGGAAAAGCAGTCTTTGGTAAGGCCTCTTTTGCATAGAATCTTGGCTTCAGTTACAAAGACTCTTGAAAATAAGCCATATTCTCTTTTGATTTAGGCCTCTTTTGCATAGAATCTTGGCTTCAGTTCCAAAGACTCTTGAAAATAAGCAATATTCTCTTTTGATTTATTAATTTGCATTAATTATCCACTTACTGCTTGATGTAGGTTGCCAACTATACAACAGGAAGTTCAACAGCGAAAACTATTGTACATGGGACTCTATCTTCTTATATGGGGGGAAGCAGCAAATTTGAGATTCATGCCAGAATGCCTTTGCTATATATATCATCATGTATGCTTTCTTATTCTTATTTCTTATAACTGAAAGTATCTGACTTTGGTATTGCAGCTTCAAGTTATATATGAAATGTTGGAGGAAAAGGAAATGTTGATTCATTTATTTGGGCTTGCGTTATTTCTGTCAACAGAAATCATTTCTATCATGATATGCCAATTTCTTCATTTAAGGAATGAGTTTATGGGTAAAATAATTGTTATCCTATAAGCATGCGCATCGGTACTGGATGCACCTCCTTGATGCAAAGCAAATGAAACTTTTTCCCTTATTAGCAGTGAGAGAAGCATGATCTGCAATTATCCCTAACCATATCCGATATTTGCATGCTGATTTTTCGATATCTTGTAGAATTAAGTGTTAATATTTGGTGTATATCTTTATTTTTTCTGAAACAAAATGCTTATCTTTCTACAAATGAGCCCAATGCAAGTTAGGTCTTTAACGCCTGTGTATGCTACATTTATTTCTAAGGTAGGATTCGAAATTGAAAGTTCAAATTATGGGTACCCAAAAGATATAAGTTCCTGAAGGTATGCTACTGCCAAATTTAAAAATCATGCTGCTGTATTGAACATCATACTGGTTGAACTTTCTTTGCCCTTAGATTACTTTGCTTGTAACTGAAAATGCGGGTTAACTTTATATAAGTAGCAACTATTGGGATTGCATTTTTGTTATTTTGAGAATATATGATCAACCTGTCCGTGTTATTTTTATCCTTTTTGTGTTGATAAGAATGATTAGATAGTGATTGACTATGTATGTAGGGAACTTCTTGGTGCGACACTTCTGTTACTTTTAGAAGATATCGTAAACCCGTGCTATGTTCTATTTTTGGGTTTTGATAAGAATAGATGCACATCAACTTTGTCAAAGTAGGAAGTATCACCTACTCAGTGGAATCGTCCTAAGGTAATGCTAAAAAGAGTTGGATGTTTGTTGTCCTGTCTAGATGTGCTATTAGTTGACAATATATATTTTCAAAAGGAGTGGAAATAATGCATAAAATGACTGTAGAGAATAAAAAGCAAAAATAGGAGATAATGGCTTGGTATTCTTGAGCACTGTACCCTTTTTATTAGTTTTAATGAGAAACATAATTACTCCAGTAACCTCACTAATACACCATTTACTAGCAACACTTTCCTTGTGAACATGTGCCAAGTTTGTTACAAATATAATCAATCCAAGGACCCCTCAATGATTTGGTGAACAAATCAATTGGCCGCTGGCACTGAGATAAGTTGTGACAATCTCTTTTGTCAACACCTTCAAAGTGACTGTCAACCTCAATGTGCTTGGTTCGCTCGTGTAACACTGAACTTGACATAATATGGATTACTGCCAGATTATCACAAATTAGCTTCATTAGGATAAGCGTATAAATGATCTGCAGCTGAATTGCACCAAATTGCACTGATACAATCCTGTGTTTGATTTGGTACCATTCAGTACTATGCTGCATCTAGATCTGATCACTTTTGCTTCTCTTCTTTTTTCTTTTAAAAGATTGTTTAAGCTATAATAAAGACCAGCCTACTTTAATAAGAAATATCAACCATGCAACACCTACCTTGCTGAATCAAAAGGGAGATTGGCAGAATTGTACCAATGCCAACACCTGCTCTTGCACTACCTGCCAGATTCCTTGGTAAAGATGAAGGTGATAATGAGGAGCAGTTATTGTTGTTGAGGGTTTTCTTCTTGGCGATGATGCTGTTGTTGATAGCATTTTTGGTCTACTTTTAAAATATATGCAATAAAACAATTCTAAATCTATTCTCAAAATGTGACTGAATCGGTTCGCTTTATGAATCGGAAAAAATGATATATCATTTCACAACACTTCACGATTTGACAACTAAACAATACCACGATATTTTGATTCAGCACTGGATTGAACTACCACATACTGTTTCTTGCTTTTCCATGAGGTTAGTTCCTCCAACAAAGAAACAATATCTAGAATTGGAGCACCTATTAGATGGGCAATCTGCCCAATTTGCATCTAGATAACCAATGATGTCAGTATGTCCTGGATCTTCATACACTAACCCGTTTCCAGGAGCTTTCACTCTTAATATAAAAAAGGATATGAACAACTGCTTCGCAATGACTTTCGCTTGGACAATTTGCTTGCGCCCTTTATGATTTATTTTATGGATTTTTTCCCCTCATTCTATCCATTCTTTTTTTTTTCCTTTGTCAGTTAAAAGTTTTAGACTCTTCTTGTTTATATATATTATGTACATATGACTTGGTCAATCCTTTTAACCTGTATTGAATGCTGATACTATTTTCGGATGTCAAATGTTATCTTTGCTAGATGGCCTTTGAGCTCTATGGTATGCTAGCTGGCAATGTCAGTCCCATGACAGGTGAAAATGTTAAGCCAGCCTATGGAGGTGAAGAAGAGGCTTTCTTGAGGAAAGTGGTAACTCCTATTTATGAAGTAATAGCACGGGTAATTCGCGGATGCTTGCTATATATTTCTTTTGTTGTAAATAATTTTAATTCAAGATTTACAATTGCTTTGAACTGAGGCAACTCACCCATGTTCTTCAGGAAGCTGCAAGGAGCAGAAAAGGAAAAGCAACTCATTCACAGTGGAGGAATTATGATGATTTGAATGAGTACTTCTGGTATGATGAAATCTTGTGCTTCAGTTAGTGTCATTAATGTGTCTATATTTCACTAATTAGCTTTCTCTTTAAAATTGTAGGTCAGTGGATTGTTTCCGCTTGGGTTGGCCGATGCGTGCTGATGCTGATTTCTTTTGTCTACCTCTAGAACAACTTCAATTTGAGAAAAATGGGGTAGGCTGCAGTGAGCGATTTTCTTGATCGTATGATTGTCTCGAATTCTTCTCATCTAGATGATTTGTTTTGGCATGTTTAATAATGACAATTTAGGGTTAATAAAAAAAGAAGAAGGCAAACATGACAAATTGAAATTCCCATCACTTATTTGCTATTATCAAAATGTGAACAAAATTTTTTTTATGTTCTTGCATTATCTATTTGTGCAAGATCTATTGTCTTCTCTGTTGCCCATTGTCATGAAGAAATGATAAATCTCCTTAACTCTTATAGGAAATGGTACAGAGGGTGGAGCTGTACCTCTGATGTTAACATATCAAGTAGCAAATTTATGTATGAATTTTTTTAATTTTAATTTTTAATTTTTCTATTTTCTGATATCATGTGATGTTGTGAATTGCGTGATCATATGCTTGGAAGAGGCCTGGTGCAAATACAAATATCTGAAGAAATTTTCGTGTAATGATTGTTTCATTAGACTTTTCTTTCTCTCTGAATTTTCATATTCACTCGTCATTTTAAAATTTTAGCTAAAGGGGAAGGGGCAGTAAGCAGGAACCTTTTCCAGGTACTTTTAACCTATCAAACCACAGTGGTGGTTGCCTCTTGATTGGACTTCAAATATTCCAATGCAATTGGGTTGCGAAATGTAAACTTAGGGACAACTTGCCTCTTGATTGGACTTCAAATATTCCAATGCAATTGTATCCCCTGTTGTGTCTGATTTCCTTCCCACTGGAGTGGGATGATGTACTTTCCTTCTTTGGTAATATATAATATTGTGTTTTGACCAAGAAAAAAGAACCACAGTGGTGGTGTGTGCATGTAATTTCCTAGATTAGGAAGAGTGCGTCCAAGTTTTTCTTTTTCCAGAGATGACATGATCATATGTAGTGTTGGGTGATCACAGTTCACTGTTATTGAAATGCCCTTGTGCGTCAAGATGGCATCTTAATACTTGTCTTAAGAATTTCGTGAAGGCCTCAATGGGATTTTATTTCTTGGTGGGCAAACTCTTGCTTCAGCAGTTTGACAGAGGCACATTTAGTTGTGAATTCCAAAATTCCATTTCCTCGACCCATGTACGACTTCTGCATTATCTTTATTTAAGCAGGTTCACAAGCCAATTCATATTGGTATCTATGTTCTATTTGCTGTCTTTCTAGTTTATAGTTTGCATATCTTAATTTGAGTGTTGGTTCTTGATTCGTCTTATTTCTCTGCCTTATTTCACATATAGAGTTGGTTTAGAGTGTGTCCATATATCTCGCGTGATAATGCTCATCATGTGTATCGGTGCTAGCATTACCTTGAGCATTTTTATCTTCACCATAATTATCTTTGAAGATTCAACATAATGCAACATGCAGGATAACAAGCCTAATAGAGATCGATGGATGGGGAAGGTCAATTTTGTTGAGATTCGATCTTATTGGCACATATTTAGAAGCTTCGACAGAATGTGGAGCTTTTTCATATTATGCTTACAGGTGAATTCTTATTTCTAACCTGTTGTCTTTTTGTGGTCTTAACTTTTATATATGGTTTGCTCTTTAATGTTGCCTACTGAAATCATGGCCTACCACTATCAAGGCTATGATAATTGTCGCTTGGAACGGTTCAGGGCAACCAAGCTCAATCTTTGATGGTGAAGTTTTCAAGAGAGTACTGAGTGTTTTTATTACAGCTGCAGTTTTGAAGCTTGGGCAAGGTATATTGAACTGATTTCTTTCTTTTCTGTCTCACATTAACATGTATGCTTGTCCTGATTGCATTAAGAATTTGTTTACCAGTTTTTCTCCTGCTCCATTCTTTAATATTCTGCATATTTGATGCAGATGCTATGGTGTTCATATTTTAATTATTGAGAAAGATTCAGGCCCTCTATTTCTAGAATCTTTCAACTAAAAGATGTTTAACTGATTATAAAATAGCTCTTCATGTGTATGAGGTGTCTCTCTCAATTTCAAGCTATTATATTGGTTGGTGTAAATCTCTTTGAGCTTTTCCAAATGATAATCCATTCGTACAGGGTAATACAATAAAATGCAGTGTGGTAGCTGAGTTGACAAATATTTTTACATCTTATTCGTATTGCATCTATGCTTAAATTGGTGATGAATGCTTCTAACGAATGAGCCTCTATCCAACCATCACGCGAAAAACATTGTTGGTTATTATGTTTAGAATGATTTTCTGCCTTTTGATGATTTGCTTAGTTCGCTCGAGAACAACTTTGAAACTCTGCAATGTTCTCTCTGTAGGCTCTTTTCCCAGTGCTAGTTGTCATCTTATTCTGAAATTTCCTACTTATTTTCCTGTTTGAATTCTTTCTTGATCTCCAATACATCTTAGTTTGCCCCATATCACAGATGAAACAAAAGCTGTGTTCTCATGACTACTTTTCGCCTAATTTGTTTTTTTGTGTGACTACTACGTACTCTGAGAACTATACATTTGAACTTGCAGCTGTCCTTGATGTGATCCTCAGCTGGAAAGCAAGGCAAAGTATGTCGTTCCATGTTAAGTTACGGTACATTCTAAAGGTTGTGTCTGCTGCTGCGTGGGTGATAATTTTGCCGGTTACTTATGCCTACACATGGAGGAATCCTCCTGGATTTCTTCAAACCATTAAAAGTTGGTTTGGCAATAGTTCAAGTACTCCTTCGTTGTTTATCTTGGCTGTCGTCCTCTACTTGTCACCAAATATGCTTGCGGCTGTGTTGTTTTTATTTCCTTTCATCCGTCGATTCCTTGAAAGGTCCAATAACAAGATTGTGATGCTTATGATGTGGTGGTCACAGGTATGCGTGATGCATTTATTCTCTCTCTCTTTGTGTGTGTGTGTACGTATGTATATATGTATGTATATATGTATGTACGTATGTATATATGTATGTATGTATATGTATCTAGACACATATATTACTTGTGTGTGCGATATCACAGTATGTGTTAGATACTGTGATATTTTTGTCACCTGATCAGTACATATAGATGAGCTACTTTACAAATTTGAGTATTTAACACATTGCAGCCTCGGCTTTATGTTGGAAGGGGAATGCATGAGAGTACATTTTCTCTATTTAAGTAAGAATTTGAATGCCCTTTGGAGTTCTAGAGATGATTCTTTTTTGTCTTTTGTTATATCTCTTGACTTGGAACTTTCAGGTATACACTGTTCTGGGTTCTTCTAATTGTGACTAAGCTGGCATGTAGCTACTACTTAGAGGTGCCTCTCTTACTGTTCGCAGACTGATTTTTTTTTTCTTTGTAATGCATCAAATATATATATATATATATATATATTCACGTACTCTGCTTCATGGTTTTAGTTTGCAGTAGTTAATATAAGACAGTGATGCAATTCCCAGGACTTTGGCACTCCATGTACTGTTATTACACGTGGAGTCCAACAAATTATGTAGGCATAAATGCATGTCAATTTGGTATAGCAATGTCATGCTTGGTGTATACAAAATTATGTGCTCTAACTTCTGTGAGAAGAAAGGGAAAATATCGTGGAGTCACTCAAAAGCTTTAGCCACTTTCGTTCCCTGACGAGCAAGATACTTAAAAAGCTAAATTAAGAAAGCATAATTTCCCATGCAAAGAGAATTGCTGATACCTTGGTGTATATAAAATTATGTGCTCTAACTTCTGTGAGAAGAAAGGGAAAATATCGTGGAGTCACTCAAAAGCTTTAGCCACTTTTGTTCCCTGACAAGAACAAGATACTTAAAAAGCTAAATTAAGAAAGCATAATTTCCCATGCAAAGAGAATTGCTGATACCTTTGTCAGTTAGGAATATCTCAGTGTGTGAGAATGATAATGGCTAAGTTTCGTGTTATTTAGTTATTTGGTAGACAGATCTATCTCTATAAAATATTTTGTGTTGTTTAGTAGCTAATAAATGTACTGCTCAGATTTGCTTCTCCAGCTTTCTGGTTATAAAAATTTTTAGAAAGAAGTTTCCAAATTATAAAATTCTACATTTTCAACATTCTCTCTCAGGCCCAACCCATACCAAATGACTTATTCAAATTTTCTTATTCTTCATAACTTAACCATTTTGAAATAAAGTTCTATCTGATACATTCTTAAAGTTGCATTATAGGTGCACACGAAACTTTGTCACGATTTCTGGTATACAAAATATGAGGAAACTTTTAAGATAAAGCTTAGGAGAATGGATGTGTCCAAGTCTTGTAACTTGTTGGTTAAGTTCAAGAAGCTTAGCAGAGCGGTTGAAGTTTAACGTGTAAAAACATATTCCAATGTTGGTGATTAAGATGCCTGCACTTGAAGTGGACTATCAAGCTTCTAATTGCATTTCGTAAGGAAGAGTACTGACTACTGAGTTTGTCTACTGCCAAGTGGATGCCAATAAGTTGTGTTTTGTGTGATTCTTCATTTTCTACTTGGATTTTTTGGGATATTATTTTGTCCTAGAGGAAAATGTCTAAGGATTTAATGCCATTATAAAGTTATTTCTACTTAATCTTTTTCTAACTGCCACACACTTGCCCATGCAGATAAAGCCTCTAGTGGGTCCAACAAAGGCAGTTATGAGCATCCACATAATGACTTACAAATGGCATGAATTTTTTCCCCAAGGTAGTAAATGTGTCTTCATAATTGGAATATATTGCTTTGTATTTTCAGCCCATTTACATAATTATTTAATTTGCAGCAAGGAACAACATTGGTGTCGTCATTGCTATATGGGCCCCAGTCATTCTTGTATGGTCTTTTCTTCTTCAAATTATTCTCTAAATCTTTCCCTTTTAATTCCACCTGGTTGGAGTCATGCATAGGATGCATTTCTAGCCAGATTTTCCATAAGACATTGAAGTTTTTCATCTTTACCTTTCACTATTCTTTTTGAAGGTCTATTTCATGGATACCCAAATCTGGTATGCCATATTCTCAACAATATTTGGAGGTATCTATGGTGCATTTCGTCGCCTTGGAGAGGTCAGTGTGACTTCCTTCTGTCTTTGTATTTGTTCTATATAAACTTGCATGTCTATTGTGTCATAGTTAGGGAATTTGTGTATGTGTTCAAACAATACACGCGTTGCCCCTCCAGAAATGGTTGATAAGTTTTTACTCGCACTAGAAAAGAAGTGAGGATTTTCATTTGTACATCAATTCAAATAATTGTGTTCGGTAGTAGATACTAAGTGAGCTCTACTATGTAGCTACAAGAGATGCTCTTCTCACTTCTTCTGTTACAATCTAGCAAAGTCTCTTACATGTGTTAAGAGTTTGTGCAAATAAGGCAACCTTTCATTTTTTTGCCATGTGGTGCTATTTTAAGCTCGGTTTGTTTCACTTTGTGTTATTGAGTAAAAAGCTATTTTCTTGAGCAGAATTGCTTGGTAACAACAGACATGACACTCTCAAGTGTTAATGACGCGTTGGTAATCATTGCTTGAGATATAGAAACATCTGCACCTCCCCAATCATTGATTGAGTTGGCTGCATGTTATTTTTGAGCTTTACTTGTTATTTGGAAAGGGAATCATGTTCTACAGAGATTTGAGAAAAAGGGAAGTAAAAGAGGTTTTATAATATTCTCTATGGGGCTAATGGAAGTTATACTTGGAATATTCCTTCTTGGCTTAAATTCTAACTATTTTCAGTCAAATATAACATAATCATCAGTAGTCTAGATGAATGTTAATGATCATGGTGCAATCCTTTGTAAATCTATTCTTTTATTTCATGTTTGTACTAAAAAGGTATTAGATTTTCCCTTTGTCATCTGAATCTAAAGGTCTTGATGTACTTGAAGCTTTCATTGTGGTCTTGAAAAAGCTTAATGCCAATGAGGATCACTCTAGAAAAGATTTGTTAGGATTTATTGTGCTTCTTACAAATTCATGAGAGTTGTAGAATAGGTTCTTTGAAACTGTGTTTTTTGCAAAGCAGATCCATTTTGCTGTCTTGGAGGAAATTTGATTGATGCAACTTTATCATAAGTCCATCTCATGAATGACGTCGTAAGCATTGGCTTCTCTATAATACCAGATTTTTGATGAAGATGTGGCTTGTAAGTGTTGAAGATAATAAATAATATAATGAACTCCTCTCTAACAGCTTAAGCTTTTAGATGAGGTGGTCATTTAATATGGTATCAAAGCTTAGGTACCAAAGAGATCCTAGGTTCAAAATTCACCGCCACCCATTTAGAGCATTAAAACTGTCCAAGTGCAACATTAAAACTGTTTAAGTGAAAGACTCAAAAACTAACTCCGCCTACACTTGCGGGGGTGTGTTGAAGATAATAAATAATATAATAAACATTTTTTCAACAGTTTAAACTTTTAGATGAGGTGGTCACTTAACAGTAAGCACACCAAGTAATATGAACTCTTGGTCAAAACATGGTTTAAAGGAATGTGCTGATAGTAAGGGCCTAAATCATAAGCTAGGATGGAAGTGCAAGTAAGATTTGCTTATTAGGATACAAATCATATGAAATTTGGGAACTGACAACAATGTATCACTCTCATGACTTTTTGGAAAGTCCCTTCGAGGAGTCAAGTTAGCGTTCTAAAAAATGAGTTTGAGAAGTTTTGCTTCCATTAGAAGCCCATTTCAAGAGCTACCCACGACTCTCTTTAGTCCTTAATAGAAAATTTTGTTTAGGTGTAGTTATTAGCTATGACTTTGTGTATTTGGACACTGAAAAAGCTAGATTTCTACAACATGTTTGATGTTGGCATTAGTGTGTGTTTAACTGACACAAGTAACAATTTATCTTTCGTGACTTTTTGGAAAGTCCCTTCGAGGAGTCAAGTTAGCGTTCTAAAAAATGAGTTTGAGAAGTTTTGCTTCCATTAGAAGCCCGTTTCAAGAGCTACCCACGACTCTCTTTAGTCCTTAATAGAAAATTTTGTTTAGGTGTAGTTATTAGCTATAACTTTGTGTATTTGGACACTGAAAAAGCTAGATTTCTACAACATGTTTGATGTCGGCATTAGTGTGTGTTTAATTGTTTGCATACGTGATGAATTGGAAAGCATCCATGTTTTTTTACACAACAATTATGGCTGGCATTTATAGAAGGAGCCCCTCTGATTTTAGGTTTATGCATATGGGATAAGGAGTGGCATTGGCTTAGTGTAGAATATATAAAGAGAAGGAAATTTGAAGACAATGACTTGGTACTTTTAGTGAGCATTATGTTCTATTCCAAGTTGTGTGAATAAATGTTTATTGCTTCATATACACCTCTTTCTGATCACTATTGAGAAATGTATTCTTAATATGAAACTAATGGAAAGGCTATGGAGACATAGCAACGACAAATGTGAGAAAGATACAAACAAAAGACATCTTAGAAAGATGGAAAATGTGTCACCATAACCAATCATAAACTTGTGTATATTACTTGGCCACTAGTTGTGCCTTTAGTCAACCCATCATACATTCTAGAAAGAATTTGTATACCTGATGACGTCCAACAATATACCTGCCCGATGGATGAATTAACTAAGTCCCAAGTACTATTGGAGAGTGTAAAGCAAACATTTCCTCTAATAAAGTTTCATGCCAATCGGGATATGTAAGGACCTCCAAAACAACCTTAGGTAAATAAACAAGAAGAGAATGAAGGGTGACAATGATTTGTAAGGAATGGAACAAAATTTGTTATAAGATGCTTAGTAGTAAAACTAGGAATACCTTTCCTTAGTGCAAATAAGATGTCACGAGAGTGAGAGTTGAAATCGGAATACACGAGTAGGTTGGTATAGGATGTGTGTCTAATTGTTGATGGTTAGAAAGGTGCGTATAGACTTGAAGATGTGATTTATTCAATTGAGAAGGATCATGTCGACATAGCAAGCCAAAATTGGAATAGGTAAGTCGGGCGACGTAGTATGTGCGTCTAACTGTGACGGTGAGGACACTAGGTATACACACTTGAAGATTTGGTTGGTTCAATTGAGAACAGTCATGATCCACAAAATGGGATGGCAAAAATGGTGTGGGAACCAATAAAGGTAAAACTTCCCTTATTGTGTCGATGGAGAGGAGGAAGTAGAGGTAAAGTAAGCAAGCATGAATTCAAATACACATCTTATGACTACAAAGACTAACTTATGAACAACATAATCAAGGAAAATACATTTCGCAAATTGTGCACCCAACTAATCAAGCCCCTGAGAAACGAGAGAGATTATGGACGAAACATGCACGACCGAAGACTTCAAAAAGGAAATGTGATCATGAAGGGTAGGACAAAAGATGGCATGTGTTAATGAGATAGCAAACAGTAAGTACAACATCATCCCAAAATATCAAGGAAACATGCATATGAAGTAGTAGCTACGAGCTATCTTATTCCAACAACTCCAGGAGAAAAAGAGACATTTACCTATTACAGAGATGGTGCGATTTGATTCCTTTTTTTTTTTTGTTTAATTCATTTCATATTTATTCGTTTCTCTCAATCTTACGAGTTTCTCTCTTCATCTTTGGATTCCTATCTAATAATTGAGGGTGTAATTCTAGACGCGAAGAATAAAATAAAAAGAGTTTTCGGTCAATTAGCAATAATTTTTCTGTGGACTTCCAGAAATCTGTTTCATGTAGCTTGGCAAGGAAAGTTTGAATCATGGGGGAAAGACCCTTGACATCATGCAATTCCATTTTGCTGTGGAGTATTAATGACACTTTTTCCTGGAGCGTAAGGGCAAGAGAATTAATAAAATAAAGGAACTTGGTTAATCTTTAATGTTATCACCATAGTACTGATTTCAATAGATTGATAAGAAGATGGAAAATGACTCTGGGTGATCTTTACTAAAACTAACTGTGCCATTAGAGATTAGTCGTCAATAGATGTAACAAAGTACTAAATACCAAAACTAGTCTTGGAAAACTTACACGTAAATCCCCAGACAACAGTAACTAACACGAAGGAGGCACTAGCCCGTTTGTTGATTCGATCGACAAAAGGACTACAATTATGTTTTTCTAGCTGGCATTACTTACATAAGAGTTGATTGACACTACTATCTTCTTGAGGTTTGAGAGGGATGGATACTAAGACGATGATGGACCTACTCTGGTGTAAGGGCAACCATGCCAGCTGTGAAGTGACCAACTTTAAGGCAGTAAAGGCATTGTGACTCACCCTCCAAAGTATTATTATGGCCTTATCGATCTCAGATCCTAGAGAACCATGGAATCGATCTCAGATCCTAGAGAACCATGGAATTAGGAGTAAAGAAAGAATAATCAAAGAGTTGAGTTAACTTGTACTAATAGATGACAAAGTGAAGGAAACTTGGGAAGATACAAAACACATTACAAGGAAATTGTGGGGGTAGAACGACCCGACAAAACCACGTATAATGGTAGAAAAATTGACATTGGGAAGAGAACCAAGCTATGGAGGTCTGAGAGCAAGGTGGCATTAAAACTCTAATGATCTATGGCATCGGAATTGGTAGCCCAAGGTTCAAGTGGCAATGTCTGAGAAAAGCATGGTGTGAAGGACTAGCTTCCACAAGAGAAATTGCGAGGGGACAATTGGTTGAGATGCCTATTAACACACTTAGTACTGAAGAATTCTTTTTTATTCTTCCCCACGACTGGAGATAGTGGAGACCGTAGACTGAGGAACAATCTGTTTTGGTGATACCACAATTTGTGAGGTCTTTGTCCAATCAATATCAGTTGTGTCGGCAGGACGAGGTGGTAGGCATTAGGCAATGCAGTGTCCACCAAGTATCTAGATATGCTCCCTCCTTGTGAGCATTCTGGTGCCTTTAGCACCGATCTGACACCTAGGTGGTGCAAATCTATGATGAACAATGGCTCCTTTTTTTCTTTTATGCCGAAGCGGTGGCCATGATGGCTTGGATTTAGTCTCTTTCCCCTAGCTCTCATACCATCTGGGTATAATCTATGAGGGAGGAGGGACCTTCATATTGTCGATCTAACACCTAGTGGTGCAAATCTATGATGAACAATAGTGCCTTTTTTCCTCTTCTGCTGAAGTGTTGGCAATAATACAAATTCTCTCTAGGAAAATGTGGTGATTGATAATGAGATTGCTATGGCCGTTTCTTTAATGTGTTAAATATTTTCCAAAAGTATATTTTGCTGTGCATGTAGTATTAGTTTTCTTGGGTGAAGATCACATACTCTTGGTATTTTGCTATTTTAGAATATATTATAGTGGGCCTTGGCTCTAATTCTCATCTTACATTAGATTCTTATTTATGTCCTTAATTTTGTATTGCTTTCAGATTCGAACTTTAGGAATGCTTAGATCACGGTTTGATTCCTTGCCTGGTGCATTCAATGCCTGCTTAATACCAGAGGAGAAGAATGAGCTGCCAAAAAAGAAAGGACTCAAGGCCACATTGTCCCGCAACTTTAAGCGGGTTGAATTACATTTAGTGTCTTTGGATTATGTATCTGTACCCAATTTTGAGAACTTCAGCTGATTTAATCGTTGATAACAGTTGTAAATGTCATTCTTGTAGATTCCATCCAGTAAAGATAAAGAAGCCGCAAGATTTGCTCAGTTGTGGAACAAAATAATCACAAGTTTCAGAGAGGAGGATCTTATCAGCGATAGGTAAATCTGAAAATATTGTAGATAAGAATATATTCTATTGAATCACTGCCATGTTTTCAACTCAAGGAGTATAAGTCCCTCTCTCTCTCTCACACACGCACACATTTACATGCACACATGCCGGTGTGCAGGCATCTAATCTTGTGGTGCCCCCAACTGAAATGAGAAGTCCATTCTGCGGTAGTGTATTAGTTGGTCTTCTTGCTCTAATTTTCAGGGAAATGCACCTGTTGCTTGTTCCGTATTGGGCTGATCGTGATTTGGAGAACCTCATACAGTGGCCTCCTTTTTTGCTGGCCAGCAAGGTTTTTCACTTGTTTTATCCTTTGCCCTTCAACATTTCTTCATGCAATTAGTGTAAGTTGTTACTCTCAGGTAGCCATGGGATAGGAAACACAAGGTAAAATTACACCAACATATACATATATGTGTAATCAACTATTGAATATTGTACTTGCGCATGAACAAAAAGCAGAACAAAGTTGGAGATGTTATTCTTTAACTGTAGAGGGAAGCAATGTAGATACATTAAAGAAGAGAACCTCAGTGACTTATGCTAATATGATTGAAAGTAGGATGGTTCTTTAGCTAGTTTTGGAATGATAAGATGCAGAAATTTAACATCCTATACAAAAACAAAATCTTCGTGGTGGAAGAAGAATAAATGGAATAAGAAAATTTTCTCCAAGGCCCGATTAGGTTGCTTTCCTGAAGAAGATACCTGTCTCCACCAGTAATATGGTATGTACCATGTTCTTGGCAAAATTTTCAAGATACAATGAAATCCGGAATATATATATATATATATATATATATATATATATATATATATATATTCATTCCAATTGCTCAAAGGTATTTGATGTTATCAATTTACAAGGCCTGGTTTTCTATCTTTGTCGTAAATGTTAATGACAGTTGACCATGACTTGTCCTTAGCATATTCAATTATGTCGAAATGAAGAAATTTGAGTTGCCTTACGACGGTGGTGAATCCATTAAACAGATCCCCATCGCGGTGGATATGGCAAAGGACAGCAACGGCAAGGATCGCGAGCTGAAAAAAAGAATTGATTCAGATCCTTATATGTCTTCTGCTGTTCGTGAGGGCTATGCTTCATTCCGGAATATTATCAAGTTTTTGGTTCAAGGAAATCGTGAAAAGGAGTAAGTTTGGAAAAACATTCATTAGTTTCACGGTGCTACCCTGTTGGTGATAGTGAATTATCCTTTTCTGTTCAATCTATCCTTTCAGGGTCATTGACTATATTTTCTCAGAAGTCGACAAGCACATAGAAGATGGTGACATAATAACTGAATACAAAATGAGTGCTCTTCCAAGTCTTTATGACCTGTTCGATAAACTTATCAAATTTCTGGTAGGCATTTCGTAGTGCACTCTGTCATCCTGTGGCTTCTTTCTGAGGAGGCAGGAAAGGTTAAAGTTGATTAATATTCATTTTTGCAGCTAGGTAACAAGCAGGAGGACAGGGATCAAGTTGTGATTCTTTTCCAGGACATGCTAGAAGTTGTAACACGAGATATAATGGAGGATCAAATTTCCAGGTAAGAATTTTTCACATGGTTATCTTGTTAGATCAGCATCAAATGTTAAACCACCTTTATTTGAACAGCTTGGTAGATTCAATCCATGGGGGTTCAGGTCATGAAGGAATGATTCCTCTTGATCAACAATATCAATTATTTGCATCTGCTGGAGCCATTCAATTCCCAACTCCTGAATCAGAAGCTTGGAAAGAGAAGGTGGACTATATTGGTGCATATAAATTTACTAGCACAATGAGCTTGTTCTCATTTTGTTTCCCATTTGCATTTTGACAGATAAAAAGATTGTATCTATTGCTTACGGTGAAGGAGTCAGCTATGGATGTCCCATCCAATTTAGAAGCTAGGAGGCGTATCTCTTTCTTCTCCAATTCATTGTTTATGGACATGCCACCGGCTCCAAAAGTTCGCAATATGCTTTCTTTCTCGTAAGTTCTCCATTAGCTTAGCTTGTCAGTTTCCCAAAACGGGTCAAACTATTGTGGCTTACAAATAATGAAAAAATTTCCACATACTTGAGTCTTTAAGGGAGGCAGTGGTAATGTTAAGGTTGGACGTAAATTAGGCCAAACGTGTAAACGACACAAGAATAGGGTTTGGGCAACATAAATTGTGAAAGAACAAATTTTTTTGTCCATTCTGCAGTTGTCAAAGCAAGGAATGTTAAATATCCAAGGCTGAAGAACAATTTCTATTTAACTCCTAAAATTCCACAAGTTTCAAGTGGCTGCCTTATATAGATTGAATCATTCCAAACTTGGCCTCTTAATTTATTTCAGTTTTTCTTGGCATCTGACGAGTTTAGTGAGATAGTTGTGTTTTCTTTCTTACCCGACCCACATAGTGGGAAAAGGCTTGGATTGGTTTGGTCTTGGGTTTAGTTGTGTTTTGTTTCTTAGTTGGATGCTGAGGATGTTGCATATGAACGGGCATCTTATCTTATCCAGATATAAGTTCCCTTTAAGAGCTACATCAAATGCATTCTTCATGTTGCCAGCAGGTCTTTCTTTTAGAGATGAGTTAAATTCCCTCGTCATACTTCCTTAATTCAAATCTCTCGCTATTGTCAAATGCCTTCACATTCATAGTTTTTCACTTCAGTTCTTGATCTTTTACTTGGGGTTTACCATAATGAGAGAGTATCTGAAAATAACAGGGCATATTATTTGAAAGTAATGGTTGTTTTCCTTTTTAGCATTTTAGGATATGTCTAAAGTTGGTTAGCAGAAAATCTTGTCAATTGCATTGCTTACAGGCGTGGCTTGATATAATTTATCATTGCAGTGTTTTGACTCCATACTACACTGAGGAGGTGCTTTTCTCATTGCATGAACTGGAAGTGCCAAACGAAGATGGAGTTTCTATCCTTTTTTACTTGCAGAAAATTTTTCCAGGTTTGGTTTTTTTTTTTTTTTTGTTAGTTACTGGGTCATAATCATTCTCGTCAATTACACTGACCTGCTAAATCATAAAAATGCAGATGAATGGAATAATTTTCTTGAGCGAATGAACTGCAGTAGTGAAGAAGAACTTAAAGGATCAGATGAAACGGAGGAACAACTGCGCCTATGGGCATCATATAGGGGGCAGACTTTGACCAAAACTGGTATGCGATGATCATTTATTTGTCCTTTTTCTTATTTATGTTAACTTCTTTTATCTCTCTCTTTCTTTTTCTTAGGCTGGGATATGTGTTGTCTCAATGCAAGACTAAAGTGCTATCTTTAGTTATTTCTGCTTAATGTTCTGATTTTTAGTATACTGCCATGTCTTAAATTCGCAGTGAGGGGCATGATGTATTACCGAAAAGCTCTGGAACTTCAAGCCTTTCTTGACATGGCCAAGGATGAAGGTACTAAATCTTCTGCTCAGGAACCCTTGAATGGTGGATGTGAAGCCGAATTTTCCATAATTCTGGCATAAGTTACATCTTGAAGACTACTAGATATTTTTGTTATTTGTAAACTAATTTTTTATTCCTTTGCAGATTTGATGGAAGGCTATAAGGCTATTGAGTTAAATGAGGATCAGATGAAGGGAGAGAGGTCTCTATGGGCCCATTGTCAGGCAGTGGCTGATATGAAGTTTACATATGTTGTATCATGCCAGCAATATGGAATACACAAGCGATCTGGTGATATCCGTGCACAGGATATATTGAGACTTATGACGACGTAAGTATGAGAGAGTATTGTATGCTTTTGTTTCTATTTTGACTTCCAACCTGTGTACTTGTTTATTTTTGACAGATACCCATCTCTCCGAGTGGCTTATATAGATGAAGTGGAAGAACCAAGTAAAGACAGGTCAAAGAAAGTAAATCAGAAGGTTTATTATTCTGCTCTCGTAAAGGCTGCCATGCCAAAGTCATCTTCAGAGCCAGGGCAAAATCTGGACCAGGTAAAGACTAACGAATATCACCACTTGTTTAAGCTGAAAAAATGGGTATGTTCAGTAAAGTTATTGATAAGCAGTTTATGCTGAAAATTTGAACAATAAGTTTTTCTTCATTAGTAATCATGTAGGAATTGCTGCTAGAGGTTGTCATGTCAGAGCAGAAAGAATACTGTAGAGAGGATGGTTTTTACCCAACAGAGATAAATGCATTAGTACTCTATGTTTTATCCTACTTGGTGACCTCTTTCATGCAGCAGCTTTGGACCATAGCCAACAGGATATTGCATAGAGGTCTCTTGACATGTCGGGTTAAAATGTTGTGATATTAACAAGCAGTGAGGTTCTGTAACCAGTGTGGTGAACTATATTCAAATAATGATATTAATCTGCTCTTGCAGGTTATTTATCGTATAAAACTTCCAGGACCTGCTATTCTTGGAGAGGGAAAACCTGAAAATCAAAATCATGCTATTATTTTCACGCGTGGAGAAGGCTTGCAGACAATAGATATGAATCAGGTATACGTGTTGTACCAAAACAGTAAAATTGAACCAGAGAGAGAAGGAATCAGGTGTAAGTTGTGTAAAACATGCTAGACTGAACTACCTGACATGGACTGTCTGGTGCAGGATAACTATATGGAAGAAGCCTTGAAAATGAGAAACTTGCTTCAAGAATTTCTTCAGAAACATGATGGCGTGAGACAACCGACCATCCTCGGACTGAGAGAGCATATATTTACGGGAAGGTAAGTACTTGGATGTTCTGATTGAGCCAAAATTATATAGCAGCTATGTTTCTTTCTCTGCGTGGGCGCACTGTTAGTCATCTGTTGTTATCTTCTGCAGTGTATCTTCCCTTGCATGGTTTATGTCAAATCAAGAGACAAGTTTTGTAACTATCGGTCAAAGATTATTGGCCAATCCTCTGAAGTAAGATTTCCCCTATACCATCCACTTTCCTGTTACTCTCCGAAAGCATTTGCTCTTGTTGGTGTGCGTGCATGTTATGAATCTTGTCATTAATTCCTGTATTTCTATAACCTGCAATATTGGCTAAGATCTACAATATACAAAATGAAGTGTTTTCCCTAACACAGAGTCAAAAGTTTGCATGATCCATTTACAATGTGATTTAAGCTATGATTATTGTGTCTACTAAAGGCATTAGAAGGATGGTTATTGCAGCTTTTTGAAAATGTTTTGTCATTGGCCAACTTTATCATCTCCCCTCTGAGATGGGATAGTTGGTTGTTTGTTGCAATTTGTAAGGCTTACAGTGGATAATTGGTTGTTTGTCACAACTTTATCATCTCCCCTATTCGATTCTGTTCCTTCTATAAAGTCCAAATGATGGAAAGAGGGACCGTGCGAATAACTTTTTCTTGTGTTCAGATGACTTCACACCGCTCCATGTTTCTATCTTGTCACAAAAGGTCTTTGAAGCAACGCATTTAACACCCGTTATGTTAAAGGTCATATACCAAAGACATCTAGCCCTAGCGCATCTAAGTAGTGATGTTTTACCATTTCCATATCATTCTTGCATGATACGCATCTATTGACAGCACTTTGTCGTCCTTTTTGGATACTGTCCAATGTAGAAATCTCCCCGATGCCACCTTCCTGAGCACATGACTTCTAAATATCCTTGCGGAAGCAACAAGCATGATAGGCTCAGCTTTACCCACAAGAGCTCTATAGAAAGATTTCACAATGAATATACATTTTTAATCGAATTCCATCTTATTTTGTCTTCCTTCACCTCAATGAGAGCAGAGTTATTTAGGCATCCAAAGAAATTAATAAACTCCTCCAACTCCCAATCATTAGCCTTCCTTGTAAAAGTTGCATCTTACCCGAAATTACCATCCACCCATTGCACGCGTGAGCTAATTGTAGCGTGTTTTTCTCTATCTTCTAGCCAAGCAAAAGAGAGTAGAGAATTGATCCTTTAAAGATGAATTCGGAGAAACACCAGTTTTTTTGAGAAATGAGAAGAACATCATTTATAAGCAAAAGAAGACCTTCCCCCAGTTTTGCCCACATTAAAGGTAATGTGCTTCATAAATGAGTTCCAACCTTTGATTATATTCTTCCAAAGGCCAACTCCATGCGTTGTTCTCCTTTCCGCTAGCAATCAACCATTATATGTTTCCTCAAACTTCACTACAATCACCTTCCTCCAAAGACCTTTCCTCTCGGCCGTAACTCTCCACAACCATTTACCAAGAAAGGCTTCAAAAAATAAGAAGCTAATTGATACCAAACTCACCCTTGTCAATTGGTTGTTTGACCAAAGAGAATATATTTTTATGTCTTTATTTATTTTGATAAATAATATGTAATTGAACAAAATGGAAGAGCGGTGATTCCTCAAATGTAAAATTTGTACAAGCTCCTCAACTGAATTTACGAAGTCACTAGATCAGAAAACTCAATCCAGCTGTCTAACTGAGAGCATAAGGAACTAAAACTCCAAAAAGTTAGAAGAGACAGAAAAGAGTTTCTAACATCAATCTAGCTACCCCTTTTTTTCCATTAGAAGCGCTCGTTTTCCCTTTTTCCATGCTCACCATATCAAAAGTAAACGGTCTAGTCTCCAGGATTGCATTTTGCTGAAGAGAGTGCATGAATCGGAGCCAAGATTTTAAAATGGGGGGCCAAGATTCAAATAAGAACATTCATGACAAAGGAAAAAAAAAATAGGGGGACCCGTTAACTTATTTTTAACGATATTACATAGATTTTTTTAACGACAATAACTTTTTTTTAACAATATTACATAGACTTTTTTGGAAAAAAAAAAATATTGGAGGGGCCGGGGCCGGCAGGTCTGCCCCTGTGCATATTCTAACACTAAACCAAACCAAACTAAACTAAGTCTTGCCGTACTAGGTGTGGTCGATTATATGATTTGACAACACCACTCATTCTTGGTGAGAGTCGTCCCTTTTATAAGCTATATGGCCTCGAGATCTGATCTAATTGTCTCCATCCAACTTATTTTATATCTTTCTCTATCCCTGTTATGGTGTACTATCTCTATATCTTTGCACTTTAAAATATTACCTCTATTGATTGCCTCTAACATGTACAAACTACATACTATCTTAGACGATTCTTTCTTTATCTTATCCTCAATTTGGGCAAACCCCATTTCTTCTTATGTCACCTCGTTCTAATCTTGTGCTTCATATTATTGTCACGCATCCGTCAAAGCATTCTTATCTCTATCACTGACATCTTGCTAGTATGGTAAATTCACCATCCAACACTCGAACTATACATCGAAGCTGGTTTTATGGCAATCTTTTATTACTTCCCTACTTCACATAACTTCTTTTGGCTTTCCTTTATTGTGCGAAATTTTTGTATTTTGCTTCTTTTTCTTGGTATTTGCTTGGTGAACTGGTTTTGGTTGTACTCTTTTGTACTTTGATTTTCCTTTAATAACACTCAACTAATTTACCCAAAAAAAAGAATAAGTAGGACTCCTAACCCACTTCTCTACTTCATCTATCCTGTTGATTCTAGACCAACATTAGCATTCATCTCTTCATGTTGAACCATAGAACCCAAATATCTAAACTAACTTCTTGATACTCTTACTGAACTCTCTATCTTTGGTCTACTCAGCTTAAAGCCCTTTGCTTGTAAAGTCTCCCTCTACAATTCTAACTTGCATTCACACGACACTAGACTAATCCACCAAACAATATGATCTATGAATGCACCACAGCACTTCATTTGGGATATATAGCTAGTGAGGTCATCCATTGTTTGCACCAAACTATATGGGATCAAGGTTGATCCTTAGAGTAGACCTATTATGAGCTGAAAAACAGTAGTCTCTCCATTCATCCTTACATAGTTTATCCCTCTATCATACATATCACTTATCACTTCAATGTATGCCGCGCGTACAACTTTTTTCTCAATGTATGCCACGCGTACAACTTTTTTCTCAAACACTCTCCATAATAACCCCTAGGAACTTGATCATATGCCTTTCTAAGTCATTAAATACCATATGTAAGCCTTTTTGGGTCTCTTGATATTGCTACATTAGACTTGTTAGTAAAAATATAGCCTCCATTGTTAATCTTCCTAGCATGAAATGAAACTGATTCTCTGACTCCATGTATTCCTTCTTAATCTTCTCCCAGTTACCATGTCCCATGATTTCATAGTATGACTCATGTTCTAATACTATATTGGGGGGAAAGGCAACAGTCAATCTGGAAATTCAAGTTTTAACACTATATGAGGGAAAAAAAAGGAACAGTCAATCTGGAAATTGAAGCATACAAGATTCAGGGATCTTCAACAACCTGCTAAAATCCTTCTTGATGTTAAAGTTAGAGTTCAAATTTGTTTTAACCGTCCATTGTTGTGTGCTTGATTTCGGTCCCATTTTTTATGTATCTTCTTTTTGAAAAGCTGCACTTGCATAAGTGATCAATCAGACTTAATAGAATGTGGCTTCTAAATTTCCTCATGACCAAGGGAAATGGTTTCTCCTAAATCAATACCTATCTGTACATCCAATAATTAGGATTAATATAAGCAGTGAAAAATAGAATCAAAGAAAAGCAAGCTAGTTACCTCAATTTTCCACTTTTAACATGCTATAATTGTTTAGGGAATATTGTACCAGAATTATGTTTTGGCAAATGACCTCCATCCATATGTTGAATTTTTGTATCAAGGCCTAAAGTTTGGCGAAGATGAAAAGTTTATCTTCCATCCTTTTGCACAATATTACGTTATCAGAATAAAAAAAATCCAAGATGATGTGTTAGCATACCCATCGTGCCACCCTTGCTTTACATTTAAAGTGAAATTTTCTTAGATATTTATCCTGAAGCTCCAATGACAATTAGGGAGGGATATTCTGATGGTAGTCTTTTACTGACATTCATTTGTAATTTGAAGTACCTTTCAGTATCCCCAAATACAAGGCAAAATCCTACCCCTTCTGCACTGCAGTTTAGATCACCTCCGTCCATATGTTGAAGTTTTTGTATCAAGACCCTGCAGGTTGGCGAAGAGGAACAATTATCTTCTATACGTTCGGACAACAATACATTATAAGAATACAAATATTCAAGATGATGTGTTAGCATCCATTCCTCCACCCAAATTTTCTTAGATATATATCCCAAGGCACCAATCACTATATGAAAAATGATTCTCGATGTCTGATTAATCTTTTTCAATCAAGATTATTCCAACGTCGGCGCACCACGAATCTTTAGGACAATTTTTTAATGTTAAAGATGATGATCTCATGATTGTTGTGCTGCTATGAAGCTTTCTGATAAGAGTTATATGAATAGAAATGTCTTTGTAGTAAGTAACCAAATCCCCAGGCAGTATTAATTTTCTGTGAGACATGGACAGTTGTTATAGAGCAAAATCAGGTGTCAACTGCAATGTTATGTTAGAATATACATTTGTTTTACATCGGAAAATAAAAAACTTCAAGACCATTTTATAAGATTTTGGGCTACTCCACTTAATAGCAATTGGTTTTAGGATAGAACCTCAGTTTTTTTAAATTATGTCACATGTGTGTTCAATCTTATTCCGCATGTGTTATCTTCCTCGGGGTTTCATGTGTGACTCATCTCAAAAATTAGGTCACACTTGTATTCAATCTTCCACGTGTGTCCCACGTGCGTTCAACCTTTCATGTGTGTTTATCCACCACATTTGTTCAATCTTTCACGTGTGACCTTATTTGTGTGACCCCTCTCAATAAGATCACATGTGAGGGGGATTGTGAGAATATACACTTATCCCACATCAGAAAATCAGAAACTTCAAGACCATCTTATAAGAACCTGGACTACTCCGCTGAACATCAATTGGTTTTAGGATGGAATCTCAGTTTTCTTAACAGTTAACACTGTTGGTTGTGCAATCATGATATGCACCACATTGAAAGTGATCAGGGATTTAGTAAATTGTTTGAGCCTTACGGACATCTTATGAATGTTTTCATCAAAATTCTCCTTTCTCTGTTTCCGTATTGTTGTGGACTATTACTTTGTTAAACTTTCTTCTACTTTTGGATTTACCACCTTTTTCATTTATGTTCATGAAATCATTGTGGCGCTCAATGTATTAACTTCATTCGTGTTTGCCTTTTCATTGATCACTCAGGGTCCGATTTCACTATGGTCATCCAGATGTGTTTGACCGATTATTTCACCTTACAAGAGGTGGGGTCAGCAAGGCCTCCAAGATCATCAATTTGAGTGAAGACATATTTGCTGGTATGTATGCTGCTTTATGGAGTTTCATGTCCTATCAGTTTATCCGATTTGCATGGTTTTGATCACTACACTATCTTTAATGTTTTGTTAAGTGCAGGCTTCAATTCTACACTTCGTGAAGGCAATGTAACTCACCATGAATATATACAAGTTGGTAAAGGGAGGGATGTTGGCCTTAATCAAATTTCTCTCTTTGAGGCAAAAATAGCTAATGGCAATGGAGAGCAGACTTTGAGTCGTGACTTGTATAGGCTTGGACACCGTTTTGATTTTTTCAGGATGTTATCATGTTACTTCACCACGATTGGTTTCTACTTGAGTTCCTTGGTATGTTGGCAATAAACACACTCCTGTATGACTATGAATGTACCTTGTCTATTATGAGCTTGTTGGCAATAAACACACTTCTGTATGACTTTGAATGTACCTTTTCTATTCTGAGCTTTTTCATTTTCCTGGCAGATTACTGTGCTTACGGTGTATGTATTCCTTTATGGACGCCTTTATCTTGTTCTTAGTGGTCTTGAAGAAGGACTAAGTACACAAGCTGTACTTCGAGATAATAAGGCTATTCAAGTGGCTCTTGCTTCTCAGTCTTTTGTCCAAATTGGGTTTTTGATGGCCCTTCCTATGATGATGGAAATTGGCCTAGAAAGGGGTTTCCGTACTGCATTGAGTGACTTCATACTGATGCAATTACAATTAGCACCAGTATTCTTCACATTTTCTCTTGGAACAAAGACCCATTACTATGGAAGGACGTTACTTCATGGAGGTGCAAAATATAGGCCCACTGGTCGTGGATTTGTCGTGTTTCATGCCAAGTTTGCCGATAACTATCGTCTTTACTCTCGTAGCCACTTTGTGAAGGGACTTGAGTTAATGATACTACTACTTGTGTATCAAATTTTTGGTCAGTCTTACAGAGGAGCTGTTGCATATATCTTAATCACAGTGTCCATATGGTTTATGGTGGGTACTTGGCTTTATGCTCCCTTCCTCTTCAATCCTTCTGGTTTTGAGTGGCAAAAGATAGTTGATGATTGGACCGATTGGAACAAGTGGATAAGCAACAGAGGAGGTATTGGTGTCCCTTCTGAAAAAAGTTGGGAATCTTGGTGGGAGGAGGAGCAAGAGCATCTTCGTCATACAGGGAAGCGTGGTATCGTTGCTGAAATTATATTAGCTTTACGATTCTTCATCTATCAATATGGGCTGGTGTATCACTTAACAATGACAAAGACGAACCAAAGTTTTCTGGTATGTTGTAACTTCATGATTTTTAGTTGTTACTGTCATTTTCATCGTTTAACATGAATTCCATTTGATAAATGCTTTGAATTGATGACAGGTATATGGCCTATCATGGTTGGTGATCTTATTGATACTGTTTGTGATGAAGGTGAGAGGATTATTCTTATTCTTCCCATTTTGCAAGAGAATAATTTCAGTGGTGCATTTACAATCACATATTGTAATCAATATGCAACTGTATTTCATTTCGCTCCCAAAATTATACAAAGAGCATCGCATAATTTGATTGGCATATGCACGTCTTGCCTTTCGATTTCCATATATTTGAACGATATTTGGGGATTGGGTTCTTGGAATCAATAGAATTGGTCAAGCATGTTTTGCCTATTGATCTAGCACTTTTTGATGCTTTTTTGACTAGGATATGGTATGCTTGATGCGCTTGTCATAAGCATAGTCTTACAGCTGTTCTGACAACGTGTTCTTTTGGATATTTCTATATTATTGTTTTGCCTTGTTACTGCTTCAGTTGGATGTGGCATCATTCTATGGGTATGGTCTATAAATTCATAATCTGAATCCACAATATCAGTCCAACATAGTAAAACTGAACTTATTCTGAAATTCATATAGCTGAGATCGTACTAGTTTGAGATTCATTAGTGTTTTTTTGTATTTCCATCCTTTTCTTCTTATAACTTTCCCTTTTTCTATTCCAGACAATTTCTGTTGGACGGAGGAAGTTCAGTGCAAATTTTCAACTCATGTTCCGGCTTCTCAAGGGATTGATCTTCCTTACATTTGTTTCCATTCTGGTGACTCTAATGGCACTGCGTATGACCCCAAAAGACATTGTCGTCTGTGTTCTTGCTTTCATGCCTACTGGGTGGGGTTTGCTTCTGGTGAGTGACACATCCAACTCTGCGTTCCAACTTATCTTTAGTTTACAGTTTCTGACAGCAGCATCTTGAATCCAATGCATTTCTAAAGGGATTTCTATAAATTTTTTATGCCTCAATCTGCCTCAGAAAACAAGGTTTAACTTTTTACCTTAAAGTGATGCCTTTGTCTGCATCACTATACGCATATAGTGACTAACCATTATAAATCAGAAGTGTTGACGGAGGACAGCATTTCCTTCCCTAAAGCTTCTTCACTGTTTGATGTTGTAAAACTTTTCTGATAAGAGATTTCTCCCAAAGTTGCTTCACTGTAATTTGTGCTCAAAATTTCTACTTTCATCTTCCCTTTACAGATTGCACAAGCCTGCAAACCACTTGTTGTCAAACTTGGTATATGGGGATCAGTTCGAACACTTGCCCGTGGCTATGAACTTTTGATGGGTTTACTTCTGTTCACTCCAGTTGCTTTTCTAGCATGGTTTCCCTTTGTATCTGAATTCCAGACTCGAATGTTGTTCAACCAAGCATTCAGCAGAGGTCTTCAGATTTCTCGTATTCTTGGTGGACACAGGAAAGATCGCACCTCTCGTAACAAGGAGTAATTCTGGTAAATCATATCACATCGTCATTGTGCATTTCTTAGGATTACCTGATCATGGAGATTTCTATCGTACACATTGAGCTACCTCTCTGATTATTTCACAAGCATCAATTTTTGAGGTGCTAATGTAATCTGTAAATTTATAATGATACAACGGTGAAAGTCTCTTGCAATTGATATGAATTGCCATTTTTAACTTCGAAGACAGACTTAATCCGAGCAAGGTTGCTTCCATTTATCTGATCTTCTAACTGATTAAATCCGTACTGAATTTAGATCCTTTAATAATAACGTAATAATTTTATTAGGGAGATCAATAGTGGTAAATGATAGTAAAGTGATGATATAGTTATAACGAAATAATTTGAATTATTGAGTGTCAAAATCATTTTAAACATTATTATATTATTAGGGATTTAAGTCATACTAACATACTTGTTTTCTACCATCTGTCTAAACTTATAATCAGTTTTTACTTAACCTTGTCTGTCATATAGACGTAGGTCACCTACCTAATATGTGTTAGTCTATGAATTTGGATCCTCTTTTGACTACAGATTACTTTTATAGGAATACATTATATATACAAATATTGTAACTTTCCCCTTTTAATAGTAACAAGGTAAGCTTCCAAAGCTCCTTTCTTCAGTAGATTCTCCACCGGTTCTTCTTTGGATTCGGATTTAGATGTGTTAAGGGTATGCCGTGCTATTTGCCTTGGACTGGAAATACTACTACATCAGGTTGGAAAGGCCTAGGCTAGTCCTTTCTTTCATAGGAAAAAGAAACCCGTGGTTACTTTGCTCAATGTGCCTTCGCGTTATTCATCTTCAAAGGTTTCATGTCAATTGACTTGTGCATTTTCTCTCCTATATTTTGCTAGTTGCTACATTTTATATCAAGTGGATGGTAGACTTGTTATCATGTATTTCTAGTCTTTGCGTATAAACTAGTGGATGGTAGACTTTCGCATAGCTCGTTGTTTTCTTGCGTACAAACAACCACCTCTCAATTTTTTCTTCCTTATAGAATTAGACAGATAGGATTATTATAACTCGTCATAGACTGATCTCACAACTTCAGGAGCTCTTGTAAGAATTCAATGTTCATATTTGCAAAAACAAAGTATGACCAATCTAGGATCTCTCCCTGTTAATTGGTTTAGTAACCTTCTCTTGGAACTTCGATCACTGATACTTTAGGATAATGTACTCTACGACATTAATCATGCTAACCCTGCAGGGATTGATTGATCATGTACATTTTAGTGTGCTATAAAATACCTTAATTACAAAAAAAAAGTAGTATGACCAGTCTGACAATAAAAAGAGGTTGGTTGACTAGAGCTCAAAATGGAAAAAACATGGTGCCACCAATCCACAAAGGAAAGGCGTTGACAAATATAGCTCAGGTTGGCCAAAGACGAGCCAAGGTTAACAGATAAAGGAAAGAGGTCACCTAACTTATTATACACTTCATCATATCTCAGAGTGTTTGGTTTCTTCTCTCAACTATACCATTTTAAGGGGGAGTTCTAGGTGCAATTGATTGAGAGACTATTTTGTGCTATGTGAAGTACTCCTTGAATTTACCCAGGAAGTAGTTGCTACCTCAATTAGACCAATGGGATTTATTACGTTTCCCTATTACCGCTCCGCATTTGCCTCGAACTCTTTGAATCTACCAAAGGATTCAGACTTGCGCTGCATTAGGTATACATACCCATACCTAGCGTAGTTATCATTGAAAATGATGAAGTACTCATAGCCTCCTCATGCCGATACGCTCATAGGACCACATATATCAGTGTGAACCAATTCTAATACTTCATTTGCCCACTGCCCCTTAGACGAAAATGGACTTTTGGTCATTTTCCGTTTGAGATCTAATGAGGTTAAGGCCCATCATTGACCAACCTTTCAATCCTATTTAGGTTGATATGGCCTAAACGCAAGTGCCACAAGTAAGTATCATTAGTTGAAAGAACCTTTCTCTTTTTGGAAAACGAGTTTTTGTGCTCTATGTTAGCAATGAAGATGTTTCAAGATATATATAAAATAGGTTATTATGTAATCTACCAAAACACACTATTACTATCATTTCTACTGATATCAATACTAGAATGGAAAGGAAAAGTATAACCATTATTTACAATTTGAGAAACAGAAATTAAATTCTTATTCAAATTTAGAACATAAAAAACATTATTTTATAAGAATATTCTAATCAGAAAAATGTAAACAAACATATTCTACTACAGTAGCGTAGACTTTTGCTCCGCTACCAACTCTCAGAGCGAACTCTCCCTTGCTAAGTATCCACATTTGCTGAAATGCTTACAAAGAATTGCAAATATGCCTAATGGCTCTAGAATCTACAATCTAGTAATCCGTAGAGTTAACCACTAAACATATTTCAGTGAAAAAGGCTTAAAGAGGAACATGTCTAGCTCACAGCAAGATACTTGGGACAGTTCTTCTTCCAATGCCCTTTCTGCGCACATTAAGCACTTCCCTTTGAGCTTTTCACATATTATCTTCTTCTTTTTAGTAACTTTGCCACTTTGTTGCCCTTTGCCATGTGATTGCTTCCCATTCTTCTTATGCTTCTTCCTTTTTGGGTTATAGCCAAAAATGGAAGCATTGGAGACAAGTGTATGGCCCTTGGGCTTCACAAAACCTCTGTCGCCTGAGTTTATTCATAAGCTTAACGAGAGTCATGTTCAACTTACTCATGTTGAGCTTGAACTGACAAAAGGACCCCGACATAGTATATAGGATCATATCTATCTAGCTAACGAGATCAATCTAGCCCTTAGGATCTCGGAAACACTAAAATGAACTGTTATCCTGAGAACATGCTCTCTGGCGGATGCACCTTATGCTATCCTACCGGTCATGATCTCCTTCATAGCAGCTGACCTAGCTGGTGTACTTTTTTTAGCAAACATCTTGATCAATGAGAAGATGATTTGGGCAGCAATAACCATGCCCTCGTGTTGAGTTTGTAGGATGTTGGACATGGAAGCCAACATATAACATTTAGCCATGTTTTTGGCTTTCCTCTAATGCTATTCAATCTCGCGCTAGGCATTAGTTGCATTAGCTCGTAGTTGAGGACATATGTGTACTCTTCAACCTCGATTACTATGTCTAGATTCCTCATCCAGTCTAATTTGGGTTGTTAACGCATTCTCCTTGAGAATTAAGGCGTGAGGACTAAGGACACTCTTGAAATTTCTAGATACATGTATAGTAACAATTAGTAATGAGCATTTATGTTTGATATAGGTATATCATGTATGATGTAAATAGAAAAAACATATATTCTAAATTTTTGGCTTTGTAGTTAACCCTTCAATGGCTTTAGTGTACCGGTGTCTTAACCTCCTTACAGTCCCTCCATCGATGGCATGGCTGAGTGATGAGTCCTTGATTATTCCTATAAAATCCTCTTTTTATATGCATTTGTACTTAAAATTGTAGGATTCGATCGTTTGAAATATTTTTGTGCAATGTAAGTTTGAAGCAATGGAGAAATAATTCGAATACAAAAAGGGTGAAAACAAGTAAAATTGGGTAAGCCAAGAACAATAGGTGATGCAAAGTTGGTATCCAAAGGTGCATGTATACTCAATTAATGAAAAGATGGTTTATCATGATATTCTTCTCTTTGAGGATTCTAACACCATTGACCGTGCAAAAAATTGAGTTCAAACGCTCCTGATATGGCCTTCAGAAGTTTGTTGTGCTGAAAAGTAACTTAATCCGCTCGAGCAGGTTACTCGAGCAGTTGAAATCTAGAGCGTGAAGATAAACATTTCGTTTGAGCAGCCTTAGGAAGCCGCTCAAGTAGCCCCAGATTCTACTCGAGGAGGTTAAGTAATTTAAGAAGTTTCTAAGTGAGTTGCATACATGGGACTTTATACTTGTTCAAATATTGCTTTTAACGAGAGAAGGGAAACACAAGAGGAGACAACATCTTTTTTTAGAAGACAAAAACGAGGGTTCAAACAAGATCAAACTAGAAGAGGATTTCAAGGAACAAGAAAAATTGATTGCGTCATTGTATGATCAATAATAAAGTGTAAAAATATAGCAATGATTACTCTTTGGCCACGCGAATGGATACTTGAGGGTCAACATCAGGGTAGCAATAATATTTGGACTGGGCCGACGCAGGCCCAACACAGCCTAGCGTACCAAACTAGGACCTAGCCCAGCTTGGTTGAAATCAAGCTCGACTCAACCTAACCCACCACATACAAGTAAGTCGAGTTGGGTCATGAAAATTATGACCTAGCCTATTTAAGCCAGGACACGTTTTGACACAAGACCAGCCCCAGTCCAGCCCAGCTAGTGAGCCTAGCCCAGCCTAACTCAGGCACAACTCGAGCTTAACTTATGAAGGGAAACGCTATATCGAATGAATCAAATTCTGTCTTAGACAAGAATAAGGCGAAAACATTCATGCATGGATCTTTAAAACGAACAAACCATGAAATAGCAAATTTGAATATCTAAACAGTTCATAGTTTAAACTCAAAAACAAAGAAAGTTTTTTGGAATACCTTTTAATCGCGAAACAAAACTTCTTCACTTTGAAGAAGATGTTCTACATGCCTAGAGCTTGCTTTCACTGATCGACTTTGATATTCTCCTCTAAGCCAAATCCTAGCTAAAGTGTTGATCAAATTGTGGGATTTGATCTTGCAAAACTAAACTAAAGGAAGAGTGTTTCGTGTTTCCTCTTAAAGAGGCTTACACGTGAGAGAGAGAGAGATTTCAAAGGAGATGGTGCAATTGTAGAGCTTGGGGTAGAGGCCTTTATATAAGTAAAAACCATGCTAGGTAGTTCTGTCTTAATCAGAAACCAATATAGAAAAGGATTAGGACTTTGAATTATCCTTTAATTCCATAATTATAATGGAAAATCCTCTTCTTAGCAAAACACATATTTCCACACGCCTAAGACTTGTATGGGACGCCTGGCCCATGCGTCCTAGGCCTTGATCTACATGATTAATGCTCTAGTTAGCCCACAAGCTTTATCCAATTAAATGATTAATTCTAGTCCAAATCTAGTCCACTTTTAATAATAGAAGTTCCTTCCAAGAATGAAAAGTCTACCTTAAATTCTTATTAGCTTTTAGACTTCAATTATCTCCCACATTTAACAACAGTCAAGTTTAGTAATGACACTTATAAGGTAAATGGTTAGAAGGGAGACCAAATATATAATTATTTTTCCACTGAAAATGACCAAAATACCCTTGCTAATTTCCTAGCAATATTTTGTCACTTTAACCTCAGTCTATTCTACTAAAAGACTATGACTGCATTACAAGATAATTGTTGTATGAACAGGAGTTAGTCACACAAATTATGACGCTCAGTCTTTAGACCAACTAAGTGAAAGTGGCCATATTGCCCCTCTATACTCACTCATAGCCAAGACAGGTACACCATCTGTACTATCACATCTTTGCCTATATTTTTTCCTTAGAACTTTTAACCCATAATCCAATCATCCTCCAGAAGTTATCCACTTATACATGGGAGCTACCTATAAGTATAACAACCAATACAAACTGTATTACTATGCATAGATTCAGGATGATCAACCTGGATCATTTTAAGGGAGTGATTATTGTATAAATTCCTTATTGCATATGCATGTCCCTTCTAACCAAGTCCAGACACCCAAATCACAAAGGTATTGACCCATTCAAGATCTCACCATGTAACTCAAAGTGCAAGAATTTGACTTCGTCAGTTCATCCATATATGCTAAAAATTGAGAGCATTGGCTCACTTAGAAGCTAGTAGGTATAGGTGAACTCTTTTTTTGATAGTACTTATTTAGAGTCCACGTTTATGGTGGCCCGTCCAATGTATATATATCTATAAGTGAAGTGAGTCTGGAACCCCATCCATGATCAAGGCAAATCACCCTACTCTAAGAGAACTTATTCACAATAACTTCTACCATAGTAGAGTGTCTAGCTCTACTACTTAGTTACGGACTAAACAATTCTGTTTGTCAAGTAACCATGACTTGGACCTTCTGTACGTAACCACCATATACCTAAGTCATCACTTGAAACAAGGACCTTACATACATATATATAAGTCAACCACATAAGAGAGAAACATGCTCATAAAAGTAATATGACATTAATTATTCATTGCAAATATTCATATATAATGATGACAAAGTGGTAGTGGTCTTTTGGGCATATACTATTTCCAACAGACTCCCACTTGCACGAAAGAGCACTAGGTTATGCTATCTAACAACTTAACCCCCATTGACTTAACATCTACATAAAAGACCTTCTCCATAAGAGTCTTAGTAAAAAGATCTGCTAAGTTATTTACAGAGTCAATTTTATCTACCACTATGTTTCCTCTTTGGATGAATTCCCAGATTAAGTGATTATTATTTTTTTTCAAAAATGGTTTACCTTTTTTAATGATTCCTTGGTTATTCACTTAGCACTACTTGTTATGCTATATACTCAGCCCGGTAGACTAACATATAATCCTTCATTCTCTGAAGATACTTGAGTATATGTTTGACCACTACCCAGTGAGCTTGTCTTGAGTTTGACTGATATCGGCTAACTATGCCAGCAGCAAAACAGATATCTGGTCTAGTTCACAGCATATCACACATGAGATTGCCAACTGCTGACGCACATGGAATCCATCTCGTGCTCTCTTCCTCATCAGGAGTTTAGGGACACTAATCTCGAGAAAGTAGAACTCCATGTCTTAAGAGCAGCAAGCCCTTGTTGGAGTCTTGTATGTTAAACTTGATCAGTAATTTATCAACATATGTAGCTTGGGATATTGCTAGTATCTTGTTCTAGCTAGTTTATCCTCCATTTGAAAATGAGAAAACAACCAAATCTTTATGGATATCAATACCCATACAATGTCCCTAATCCATTGGATGTCGTCCACATAAAGGACAAGGAATGCAAGAACATGACTATCCCTCTTCTTGTATACACATGGTTCATCAGCGTTTTGCTCAAACCAAAGGCTTTGATTGCTTCGTTGAATCAAATATTCCAAGCGCTAGATGCTTGCTTAAGTCCATAGATGGACCTCTTAAGCTTACAGACCATATTCTCTTGGCCATTGACAACGAACCCATCTGGTTACATCATATAGATGTTCTCATCAAGATTCTCGTTAAAGAATGCATTCTTGACGTCCATATGTCATATCTCATTGTCATAATGACAAGCGATGGCCAAAAGAATCCTTATGAACTTTAGGATGGCTACTGGTGAGAAAGTCTTCTCATAGTCGATTCCCTCTTTTGAGTATATCCCTTTGCCACCAGCCTAGCTTTGAAGTTTTCCACCTTTCCGTCCTTATCTCTTTCTCTTATAGACCTATTTGCACCCTATGGGTTTTACTCCTTTAGGTGCAACTACAAGATCCTAGACTTTGTTGGAATACATGGACTCCAACTCAGATTCCATTGCCTTGCGCCCATGGTCAACATCTACGTCTGTTACTGTTTTATCATAGCTAGTGGGATAGTCAACCTGATCAGAGACCACCTCAAAAGACTCTTCATAGTATCGATCTGGTTGTCTCGATGTTCTCCCACTACAACGAGGCTCCGAGGTACTTAGGGAATTTGCTGTTCATTTGCTGCTTCGGTTATAGGCACAAGTGTAGTAGAAGTTTCAGTAGAAACTTCTTCTAGCGTAGTTTTTGAATTTAACTCTTGATGAATTACATTATCATCCTCCAAGTATCTACCATGCGTACTTATTGGTACCTTCTGCTCTTTGGAATGGTAGAATATTCCACCTCTTGTTCCCTTAGGATATCCTATGAAATGACACATCTTAGACCTTGGCTCTAACTTAGAAGCAGAGTTGTTCAGTACATAAGCTGGGCACCCCAAATGTGGATGTGCCTTAAACTGGGCTTATGGCCCGTCCATAACTTATAGGGTGTCTTAGGTACCCATTTTGAAGGCATTAGGTTCAAGACATATGATGTCGTCTTTAAGGCATACCCCCAAAATGATATAGGTAAAGTCACGTGACTCATCATAGATCTTACCATATCTAGTAGTGTCCAATTTCGTCTCTCAGATACACCATTCTACTGAGGAGTGCCAGGTGTAGTCAACTGAGACACAATACCTTGTTGTGTGAGAAAGTCTTTGAACTCACCCAAGAGGTATTCGCCATCTTGATCAAACCGAAGTGCTTTTATGGGTTTTCTTAATTGCCGCTCCGCTTCCGCCTTGAACTCTTTGAACTTGCCAAAGGATTTAGACTTGTGTCGCATTAGGAAAACATATCCATACCTAGAGTAATCATCGGTGAAGGTGATGAAATACTCAAAATGTCACGCTACAGCACGACCCCACTTATGATCAAGTCAAGACGTGGCGAAATTTCGATACGGACAACATAACCCTAAACCGGTTCAACGTCAAACAATCTACAACCAACAACAACTTCACAAAGCCATAAGAATAATGCCTCTGTCTCAACCATTCAATACAAAGTATAATGTCTCTGTCTCAACCATTCAATACAAAGAATAATATACATAATCAAAATAGATACCAAGCTAGCCTATCAATATATATATATATATATATATATATATATATATATATATATATATATATGTATATATGTATATATATATATGTATATATATATATATATATATATATATATATATATATATATATATATATAACCTAAAGAAAGACTATATAAGCTTAGCATTATACAAAACACCAATTTAAAGTACGTTAAACATTTCAAACTTCAAGTCTCCATACATTACAACATAAGCATAAACATAAAGACAACATATGAGCTTCCCCAAACAAACACTCAAGGGTGGGGCTCTAGCACATAAGACTCGTCCACATAGGGTTCAACCTCAACTTCCTGAGGTACAAACACTGGGTCCTGCTCAGGCTCACCTGAAAGGTTAGCAAAGAGGGTGAGTTTCCACCAACTCAGTGAGGGTTCAATAGGAGGTTTTGAAAACATTTTCATGAAAACCATTTTGAAAACACCCTGAGAAACAATGAATGCACAACGAACATCAACAACTCAAATATAACAATATAAGTAACCAATCAATAAGGATACGTTAACACTTGTTGATGTAGCTTTTTATACCGCCACCATGAACTCAGCCGACTTCTTATCTCTTCCATTGATACTATCCGGATGCACCCAAACTAGACCCATACCCCATGAACATTCTCCGATCATGCGGGATAGGGGATAGAACATGATAGTCGTGCCAATGCAACCCGACAAGCCCAATACCGCCCGAGGTAACACAACCCTATCATGCCTCACAACATTTAACACTTAACACTTAATATTCTGAGAGAACAACAAAGTAGGTTGTCTCCCGACACTTCAACATTTAACAACCAACTAAACAACACTTCAACAATTAGTAACCTCAACACTTATAAAACACTTAAGACACTTTAGTTAGATGACAAAGTAGGCCATCCAAACTCAACACACACTCCAACATTTAACCAACCTCGAGCCTACTTAACACTAACTTAAGTTCCAACCACACAAATAATGCAAAACAACTTAAAACAACACTCAACTAATTCAAAGTAACATAAACCCAACTTTCTAACAACATAACTCAAAATTTAACAACCAAACTGAAGGGTACTAGCCAACCTAAGATATCATGTCAAGACATAATCACAAGTTGGTTTCAAGATCGAAAAAGTTGTGCATGGATACCTAGGTATAGCCGAAACTAGATAGGCCATCAACAAAAATTTCACAAGTTTTGTCACAAAGGATCAACATGCTAACTTTCTATTATATCCATTGTTCATCAACACTTGCTATATATATCAACAATACATATAGAAAAAGGGAGGTCATAGGTATACCTCACTAGTAGATCACTTTGGAGATGATAAGGTTGGATGACAAGCTTTTGAATCCTTCTAACTTGAAGGCCCTAGTTAGTCCACCAAACATCCAAAGCTCAACCACCGCTAGAAGATTTAGTGTGCTAGTAGTATCTTTATGCTTTGAAACTATGTATGAGTGTTAAAAAACAAAACATAAAACTTCTCTTTTTTCTTTTTCTATGGCCGAAACTTGCAAGGAAAAGATGAAGTTATTTTTGCTCTTGATTTTGTAAGTGTGTCGTGTGAATGAGAGGCCTTGTATTTGAGAGAAAAATGCTACCATCTTTATTATAATAATCCATTATAATAGGTAACCAATCATATTATCACCTTTTAATCAAAAGCCATGCAAGCCTTTTGATCCTAATGATTAGCATTAGATGGCAAGATGACAAGTTTCTCTCTCCTCCCAACCTTGGCCGAAATTGCAAGTGGATGGAGAGAGAATGCTTGTCATCTTTTATTAAATATATATTATATACTCATATAAACATATATATAATATTACTTTAATAGGTGGCCAATCAAAATTGTTTCCTTCTAAAGTAAAAGCCATGCAAATCCTAGGATTGTAATCATTTCAATCCAAAGGTAACTTTATTCTCTCTTTTGACACTTGTCAAAAAGGCTTTATCACAAAAACAATGGTCAAGATTCTTTTGTCTTTATTCAAAAATGAATCATATCCATTCATTTCAAATTCAAATGACTAGGATTGATGACATGGACAATCCTAGTCATCAATCTCTACATGCACATGCCATATATAATTATCTAGTCATTAATTTGCAATTTACCTTTTGATAACTAAGACGATGACATGACATTTCTTAAATTACATCATCATTACATATATATATATATATATATATATATATATATATATTATCTGTTGCCCATTTTAATCTTTATTAGAATAAATATATTGAAACAACTTTTCAATAATTACAGTTTAGCCTCAAAAGTTTTGGTAATTACAATTTGACCCCAAAACTTTTTGAAATTACACTTTTGGCCTAAATACCAATATTGATGACTCTTAACACCTTAAAGCCACCAACCACATAATACAAGCTTCCGGTAAACTTATTCATGATACTTATTAGTGTGTGACCTTCTAGATTTATAATCGCGTACTGATGAAGGATCGATAAACCTCTTTTATCTATTTCGGAAATGTCTTCGTCATTTACCGAAATACCCTCATGCTCATAAGTGACGTACTAGCAACGAACGTACCATGAGAATGTATACGATAATGAAGACGACGTCTTTTATGAATCCATTTAACTGTCGAGAATTAGCTTGCAGTCCGATCATTCTGTTACAAGTGCCCCGATCGGGAAATGACCATGAAATGGTTAAGCCCATATCCGATATTATGTATAAATCTGAATCGGTGAAACGAGAGATGACTACCATGGAAAAACTCATTTCCATCACTTCATACTCGCCTTGGCCAAGGACTTTCTCGTTTACCAACCGATCTCAGATATTATAGGACATCGCCTCACGCCGGAGGTTAACAAATCCTATCTTGACAATTACCTGTCGGTTCATACCACAAGACTAAAACGCGAAAGGCCGTAACCCACCTTATGGAAGACGGGTATTGTCCAGATGCAGTATTTAGCCCTGACATAACCGACAGCCGCAATTTCTCAAGTCTGAGGATTAATTTGCACAATTCTCAACTAAATAGTAAACTATTACCCTAAAATCATGTATTTCACTATTTATTGTCACATTCAATGATCCGTAAACATACGATCACTCATATGTTTATTAGTCCACATCATCATGTTGTTCTGGCACTTCGCACGCCATCATTTATCATTAACATCACCATGTTAATCAAGGGTAATAACATATGATAACTCATACTCGATTATTCTAGTCCCGGTTGAATAATCTGAAGGGCTATGAATCGATTCTCAATGCTTATCATATAGAAGAGAAAGTGCAAAATATCCTAAACCCTTTTAGAATATTTCTTTTCTCGGATAAGTATTAGAGACATATTCATATCGAAGCGGAGAATATGAACTTCCTACAAATATCATCGTGTATAAAACACGTAAACATATTCTTATTAAACCCTAATAAGGTCATCTCAAACTTTAGCATTAGGGCATATCCCCAACACAAACAACCCCCAAACCTTCTCCTATCACTTAACCATTAAAGCAAATACCTAAACCACCTCGAGAGTAACCCAAAAGCCATCCAAAACAAGCCCGACTACCCAATGCATAGGCGGCTGGAAAATTCAGCAATTAAACCATCCAACATTTCATCATTTTTGCATTATAACATTGCTACTCTATGCTATACAAGTACATTCAACCATCTACAACTCATATACAAGCAATGGAACACAAATCAAACTCAAACTTTAACTAAAAACTCAATAAACAACATATATAATAAAACTATAACAATCCACCGATTAAAATAGCTAAAATCACACTATGTTAGTCTACAACACCTATCTAACAATAATCATAAGCTATTATAACAATACAACAACTATATATGCAATTTCAAAACTTTGACATAAACTTTAGTTTTAAGATCTAGTTTTTCCCTCACCTTTGATGCAAAGAAAGGCTAGAAATAGGTAGAACACAAGTTGGATAGGCAAAATAAAGCTTTGAATGGAAGGATTTGGCTTTGAATCGAGTATTTTCTTCAAAATTTGTTTGAAAACCTAGAAAAAACTATTTTTTCTTCTCCTTGGGAGCTCACGGCAATGTGTGTGTGTATTTTAGGTGTTTTGTGCTTTGTATTGTATGTATATAAGCTTATATTGCAAAGTCAAAGGAAGACAACAAGTCAAAGTTAGCTAATTTTTATTTTTAAAAGACAAATGACTAAGTTAACCTTTATTCTTTGATTATAACTTCAAATTTGCCATTGTAGGATTAATTTAGATGACAAAACATATATTTAATCATATTATTTCATATAATTAAAATATAATGCGTAGTTTTGTCAAAGAAGATGAAAAGTCATGAAAAATACTAATCAAATGACTTTAAAATGCACATTTAACTTAATATCATTTAGTAAATCTCATATATGTATATATATTAATTCACATAATATATAAACAAGTGAAAACACATAATTGCACATAAAGGCAAATTCGGGATCTCACATCCTCCCCTCCTTAAAGAAATTTTTTCCTCGAAATTCTTACTTGCTACTCGGAACAAATTTGGGTACTGCTGCTCAATCTAATCTCTTCTTTCCCAAGTAGCTTCTTCTATGCCATGATGATTCTACAACACTTTCACCATAGGAATTCTCTTTGATCTTAACTCTTGATCCATTTGATCTAAGATACGGATTGGTCATTCGTTATAAGACAGATTCTCACCAATCTGCAACGGCTCTGGTTTTAATATATGTAGATATGCGGAAGACATCATGAATATTGGAGAGATTCTACGGTAAAGCCAACTGATATGCCAATTTGCCCACTCTGCCAACAATCTCAAACGGCCGAGCAAATCTCGGACTCAATTTTTCACATTTACCATGACTAACAAAGCCCTTACAAGGAGATACTTTCAAGAAGACTCGATCCCCAACTACGAACTCCAAATCCTGATAGCGTTTATTAGCATAACTCTTATATCTGCTCTGAGTTGTCAGCATTATCTGCTTGATTAAATTAAACATTCTCAATCTTCTCTACAATTTATGGCATCAAAGTCGGATCAACAACCTTCATCTCCCCTACTTCATCCCAATACAAAGGTAATTGGCATTTACGCCCGTACAGAGCTATATAAGGTACCATCCCAATAGTCGTTTGATAACTATTGTTATAAGCAAACTCGGTTAGTGGCAAATATTTCTTCTAGCTCTTCCCAAAGTCTAAAACACAAGCCCTCAGCATATCTTCCAGAATCTGAATAGTTCTCTCCGATTGACCATTGGTCTGAGGATGATATGCTGTGCTGAAATTTAACTTGGTATACAATGTTTCCTGAATATGCTGCCAAAATCGAGAAGTAAACTGAGGGTCTCCATAAGATACAATATTTGTAGGAATCCCATGAAGTTTAACAATGTTAGCCACATAGAGATCTATCAACTTCTCTAGATTATCTTGCTTACTTGTTGGAATAAAGTGAGTTGTCTTAGTCAAACAGTCCACGACAACCCAAACCGTATCACTCCCTCTCGGTGATCTGGGTAAATTAGTGACAAAGTCCATCGTAACATGCTCCTATTTTTATTCTGATATTGCCAACGGCTAAAGTAACCATGCGGGTCATTGGTGCTCTACTTTCTCCCGTTGACAAGTCAAACATCTGGATACAAACTGGGCAACATACCTTTTCATGTTATTCCACCAATAGTGTTGTTTCAAATCCTAGTACATCTTGTTTCCACTGGGATGAATGGTGTATTTTGAATTGTGAGCTTCCTTAAGAATTCCTCTCCTCAGATTTGGTTCATCGAGAACACACACCCTGTTTCGAAATCGTAGGACACCATCCTTATGTAGTTTGAAGTCGAATTTATCATCCTTGATCTGATCCTTGATATTCTGAAGTTTCTCATCAAGTTGTTGAGCTTCTCTAATCTGAGACAACAATAAAGGTCGAATCTGCAAGTGTACACGCACCACTCCAACTTGAGTCAACTCTGGTTTCCAATAACTAGTTTTCTCAAGCATCTCCCACTCTTTGATTGCCAAACTTGCAATGCTCACCTTCTGGCTAAGAGCATCCGCCACAACATTAGCCTTCATAGGTAGATAATTGATAGAACAATTATAATAATCCAGAAGCTCCATTCATCTTATCTACCTCCTATTCAACTCGTTTTGAGAGAACAAGTACTTCAGACTTCTATGATCAGTGAAGATTTCAAACTTACTGCCCCACAGATAGTGACGCCACTTTTTCAAAGCAAACACGATAGTTACCAACTCCAGATCATGAGTCGAATAGTTCAACTCATACGGTTTTAGCTTCCGAGAAGCATAGGCGATTACCCGACCATTTTGCATAAGTACACAACCCAAGCCCTCATTGGATGCATCACTAAAGATGACAAGATTATCTGTTCCCTCTGGCAACACAAGTATTGGAGCGGAAGTCAACCTTTTTTTCAACTCCTGAAAACCATTTTCACACTTCTCATCCCACACAAAGCTTGTTCTTTTCTAAGTTAATTTAGAAAGTGGCCCTGCGATCTTAGAGAAGTCCTTCACAAACCTACGGTAGTAACCCGCTAAACCAAGGAAGCTACGAACCTCTGTCACGTTCTCCGACCTTTTCCAAGACATCACAACATCAATCTTAGCAGGATCCACTTAAATACCCCGCTGTGTAATCACATGTCCCAGAAAAGATATATGCTGCAGCAAGAATTCACACTTCCTGAACTTTGCAAACAACTAATGTTCCTGAAGTTTTTGTAGGACAAGTCGTAGATGTTGTTCATCCTCCGATTCAATCTTAGAATAAACTAAGATATCATCAATAAAGATTACTACGAACTGATCCAAGTATGGCTAGAAAACTCGGTGCATAAGATCCATGAATGCAGCAGGTGCATTAGTTAGTCCAAAGGGCATAACTACAAATTCGTAATTCCCGTACTGAGTTCTGAAAGCAGACTTTGGAATATCCTCCTTACGAATCCGAAGCTGATAATACCCTTGCCTCAAGTCAAATTTAGAAAAAATTTTAGCTCCCTGCAGTTGATCAAACAATTCATCAATCAGTGGCAAAGGATATTTGTTCTTGATGGTCACCTGGTTCAAACCCTGATAATCAATGCATAATCTCAAGGTGCCATCCTTCTTTTTCACAAAAAAAAATGGTGCTCCCCACGGTGAAGAACTCTGTTGGATAAAACCTTTCTCTAATAACTATTGCAATTGGGTTTTCAGCTCTTTAAGCTCTGCTAGTGCCATACGGTATGTTGATTTAGAAATTGCTTAAGTACCGGGAAGTACATCGATCACAAACTCAATATCTCTCTCTGGCGGAAGTTCCAGAAACTCATCGGGAAATACATTTGGATATTCCCAAACTATTGGAACTTCCTCCAACTTTAGCTTATCAGATGACTTGTCAATCAGATAAGCTAGATAACCTGAACACCCTTTTTTCACCAGCTTAATAACTTTGGCTGATAAGATGATGAAACTCTTCATCGCATCTCGGTTTCCCGCTATCTCAACCACTGGCTGACTAGCTACCGAAACTTTACCACATTTGTTCTACAGTTTAACTGAGCATCATACTTGGCAAGCCAATCTATCCCCAAGATAACATCATACTCTTGGATAGGAAATAAGATAAGATCAGTAGGAAAATCTTGGCCCTTAACATGAATCTTACAATCCTTACACGCCAAGCCCGTTATAAATTTATTTCCCATAGGTATACTAATCTCAACCACATAAGGTAACTTCTTAGGTTGCACATTTACAAGTTGCACACAAGTAGGTATAATAAAAGAATACATGCCACCAGAATCAATCAATACTTTAACTAATTGATTGAGAATAAGAAAGTTACCTTCCACAACTGCCGCTGCCTCTGGCAACTCCTCCATATCCACTACATGAACCCGAACCTAAACTCACTGCTGCTGAGGTGCATTGCCCGAAGGTCTACCATGAGTACCCTTGGTCGCTGGCTAGCCCTGAATCTTCTGCTATTTGGGGCAGTCTTTCACCCTATGTTGATCGCTACCGCAACCTAAACACTTCCCAGCTTTCATCCAACAAACGGCCTCCAAATGCCCCTTACGTTTACAGTAGGTATAGTGTGGAGCTGCAATAGTAACACTACTACCTGAAGAAGCTGGAACTAATGAAACAACTGTACCAGTCTACTGAGGCCTCACAACATACTGCCTGTACTAACCCTAGGACTGAGCTGGCCTCTGCTATGCCTGAGGCTGATAAGGTCGTTGCTAAGTTTGAGGCCGATTTGAACTCTGCTGCCCCTTAGGCTGAAATGAACTTTTGTTCGGTTGACTGGACTCGGTCCAATCTATCTTCCACTTCTCAATCTTACCAGCTGCGTTCAAAGCTTGACTGTATGTATCAAACTCTAATGGAGCCATGAAGTCATGGATCTCTGATCTTAATCCCCGAATGAACTTCCGGGTCCTTATCTCTTGATCCTACACAAACATCGGAGCATAACGGGACAACTTGTTAAAGGTGGCCTCATATTGAGCTATAGTAGTATTACCTTGCTGGAGTAACATGAACTCCTCCTCTCTACGCTCCCAAGAAATCTTCGGGACATAGTTGGCTCTGAACTCCCGAATAAAGTTGTCCCACAGGTAAGAAGTTTCTTGTGTCTCCCACCTTAATTTAACTGTACCCTACCATTGCTCCGCATCGTTATCAAGAAGAAAGACAGCAAACGACACACTCTAATCATCTATGTAGTCGAGGGCATTATATATATTTTTAATTCTGCTCAACCAAGACTCAGCTTTCTCGTCGTCAGGCTCTCCGAAGAACCTCGATGGACAGTAACTCAAGAACTCCAGCAACAAGCTACCCCAAGTATAGCCATCACCTGCATTCTGACACCCGACACCTAATGCATGCATATTTCATCTGTTTGTATATAATTATGTGTTTATTTAAGTATTGATGTGTGACAATTTGATTACTTAATAGTTTGCATTTATTTGTTAGACTACTTTTGCATATTTTTGAAAAATAAATAAACTAAGTTTAATTAACTTATATATATATATATATATATATATATATATATATATATAAACCTATTATTTTGTCATATGAATTATGTGGAAATGTTTCTTACAACTTATAGACTTATTTTCATCATTTTAAAATGAGCCATGAGCCCGGAGTTAAATTTATATAATTCTATTCCCGTGATTTTACATTTTTCTTACATTCTTTAACTTGTATTTAGTAATCATTCATTGTTAAATTGTGCATTCCATATCAGAAGAGCGCATTTGGAAAATGTGTTTGGATCGAGTGAATAGTGAAAACAATGCAATTAATGGGCTAACAAGTTTTAATTGGACTTTTGGGCCTGGAAATTAACTTGTCTTGCATTAAACAAATCTCAAATGCATAATATACTTCTTATATAACTTATATATCATACACATACATACCTTAGCACACAAACAATTGAAAAAATTCCACCCAAGTCCCCCCCTTGGCCAACGACAAAAATAAAGAAAAAAAAGGATTTTCATCTTCAACTTCCATTTTTATGCTCATTCAAGATAGTTCCAAGTGGATTCAAGACTTCCTAGGTCTATATCTAGCATCTACAAGGATTTTTGGTGAGGAATTTTGCATTTAATTGCATATTCAATATTACGTAAAGTTTTGCAAATTCTTAGATTTGTTGTTAATTACTTAAATGGTGCTTGAATTTAGTATTATATGATGTCTACAAACTATGGAGACTTATTTTATGTAGTTTATTAGTTTAGTTATTGAATTCTTGCAATGGTTCAATTCTTGAAGACAATGAATATTAGTTTCTAGGGTTTTTGTGCAAAGTTGATTTTATACTTGATTTTATGCCACTATAGGTGCTATAGGTGCTAATGAACATCGATTAATGATTGTATGAGATTGGTTTGATCGGAACTTGAACAAATATGCATAATTGTCTTGAAATCAAAAGGGGCTTTGCGTAAAAGTGTGGTCCGTGTGTAATTGAACATTATAGTTGGTGTTTATTGAGTATGGAAGTGCTTAAAATGCTTTTATAGTACCAAATTGAGGATTGGTTTGGATACTTGTAGTTCAAACGGACCTCGGGGTCTTCGGGGCTTTTGTGATAGGTGTAACTAAAAGTGTAATTTCATAGCTCTAAGTGGTGCCATTAAGTGCCCTTAGAAGTGTAGGATAGTTGGCTTGTGGATTATGTGATTTGTGTTTTGTATGAGAATTGAATTGAACCAATAAACCAAGGGGTCATATTAACGAAGTATTGATTAAGCGTGTCTAAGTGTGTTGGTTAGTCTTAGATAGGCTAATTAGTGATTATGTTGCGTTTATGGCGTTGATTTGGTGATCGAGTTTGGTAGTTGTAATGCAAATAGACAAAGGGTCGTTTTGGGGTTTAATAGTAATCATGGTTAAAAGTGGGTTTTCTTGGCTCACAAAGGGTTCATAAAATGTCATTAGAAAGGTAGAGTGGTTGAATTGTGGTTTGCTTTAGTTTCGTTTGATTGAGCTTGAGTTGGGACTAAGGGGATTAGTTTATAGAAAGTTGAAAAAGATGTTAGTAATTGACTTATGGCTGAATAGTTAAGTGCTTAATGCATTTGTACGGCTTGTGTAATCTATTAGTGAAGTTCATGAGTTGAGCTACGTGTTTGCCTTGTTGGGGATTGGGTGAATATGGTTATGATGTTAATGATATTCTAGTCGGATTACTAACTTTTGGTGTTGGTTAGACGATTTGGTTCGAATTCGTGAAAGTTAGTGATAAAAGGGCCTTTGTTGTTAAGTGTAGTCGTATTAATATATAGATATTTGAAGAGATTCTGGAAATTAGCAGCTGTCTAGTTTTGATTTGTTAATGTATGGCTGCGTAGATTGTATATGCTTATTTCTTTGTTTTTATTGCTAGTGTTGTGTGATGGAAGAAGATTGATAGAGTTCATGGTTTCATGAGGTAAGGGATTCATCTTACCTGACATCTTAATTGATTTATTGTTTTATATTATGATAGTTAATGTGTGGATAATAAGTGTTTGAGCTATTTTAATGGGTTAGAACATGTTTCGAGTTATATTGATTATAACTGCTTATGTGCGAGGACAACTTCCTTTGTTGCCCTCAATGTGTGCTTATCGGTTTATGTACTTATCGAATTGTGTTTAAAATTATTATTGAAATATTATTATATCGTATCAATCATATCATGGTTGCGCAACTATTTGGGCATGGTAGTGTCGGGAAAGCCGGGTGACATCGGGCTTGCCGGTATACTCGGCTCCCTAATCCCACTCTTGCCTGGTCTGGAGATCGCCAGGGGGTGTTGGGTCGTAGGATTTTGGGTTACATCCGGAGTACACCTATTGGAGTGTTTTGGGTTATGCCGACACATTGATAGAGTTCGTGTATCGAGTTTCTTGATCAAGATCAAGACTTTGGAGTGTTTGGCGTTATTGAGATTGTATCATTTTATTATGTAACTCTCGTTTGGGCATTAAGTGCTTGGAGAGTTACCTTTGGTTATATTCCTTATTTTGTGTTAACTAGTTCATATTCTTGAATAGTACATTGAATTGATATTGTATTCTCAGGGATAATTTCGTACTTGTTATATCGTGTTGTTTACCTTCTTTATTGAATATTGATAGTTGCTTATTATAAGTAATCTAGTGGTGTTAATTTATTTCATTGTGGTTGTTGCATTGCACGAAGTAGTTTTCCAAACTCCTCGGTTATCTGTTTCCCTCCCTCACTGGGCAATAATAGTTGTTCATTCCTATTTTTGTAACCCTTTCAGGTTCAGTGCTTTCAGAGATTGATAAGGAAAAGCATCGAGAATCTCTGTGATTAGATGTTTTAGCTTTTACTGATTGATATATGTGGATTTATGTAAAGTATTTGAATAACTTAGCTTGTAATACTTTGTGATCATAGAGGCTTTGTATGTAAATGTATTTGATTCGAAGGGTTGTATTAAAGTCTTGTAAGATTTAGTAATTAATAGCTGGCCTATAAAAACTTTAGTGTTTTTCTTTAGTTGCTTAGATGGCTCGCATGCTTGTGTGGGATGATTGACTTAAAATATAAGAATGTTAAGTAGATAAGATTAGAGTGGTAAGATAAGCGGAGTTATGACATAGAATTTTAACAGTTAATGAAGTGCATGCTTGTATGTTATATTAAGCTATAATAGTAAGGCTCAAATGGCCTTATGGTCTTGAGAAGTTATAGAATGAAAGCTGGTATATTGTTTTGTGGTTATTTCTTCTCTGTGCAGGTAGGTGATTAGCCTAGAAACAGGGAAACTCTGTTCGTTTTACCTTGTTTTTCATGACCTTAAGATTTGGATCGGGGCTTCAGTCACGTGAAGGACCGGGGTATTACATTCATCATGACCACGGTTGTTGTTACCCTAAATATGCTGCCGATGAGCAGCCTGCCCTGCCAAAACATGCGTAATACGATCCACGACAACTGCCAACTGGTTTACGACAAGATCTTGGCCCGATACCTGTTCCCTTGTTCCTCATCCTCCCTACGGGGTCTACCACGGGTGTTTGGATAACCGGCCATCTTATAACCAAAAAGTTAGACACAGTAATTAACACAAACAGAGTATAAGTAGTCAATAGCATATAGGAAAAAAAATTCACGCAAGGCACATAGATCACGAAAGAAAGTTAGTCACATAAAAAAGTTAATCACATAAACATATTAACAAGTTGTAATTTACTTTACACTTACTACATGTATTCATGTTAAGACCTCTACCCACAATCCGACGATACCCTGGCTTACAAGCTAATCATGCTCTGATACCACCAAATGTCATGCCCTAACACGACCCCACTTATGATCAAGTCAGGACACGGCGGAATTTCGACATCATAACATCTGTAATACGGACAACAGAACCCTAAACTGGTCAACTTCAAACAATCCACAACCAACAACAACTTCACAAAGCCACAAGATAACCAACAATACTTCATATTCCAACTAACCAACATTAAAACAAAGTATAATGCCTCCGTCTCAACCATTCAATACAAAGCATAATATACATAATCAAAATAGATACCAAGCTAGCCTATCAATATATACATAACCAAAAGATTGACTATATAAGCTTAGCATTATACAAAACACCAATTTAAAGTAAGTTAAAAATTTCAAACTTCAAGTCTTCATACATTACAACATAAGCATAGACATAAAGACAACATATGAGCTTCCCCAAACAAGCACTCAAGGGTAGGGCTCTGACACAAAAGACTTATCCACTAAAGGCTCAACCTCAACTTCCTGAGGCACAAACACTGGATCTTGCTCAGGCTCACCTGAAAGGTTAGCAAAGAGAGTGAGTTTCCACTAACCCAGTGAGGGTTCAATAGGAGGTTTTGAATACTTTTTCATGAAAACCCATTCGAAAACACCCTTAGAAACAATGAATCAAGAGCTTAAATATAGCAATATAAGTAACCAATCAATAAGGATACAATAACACTTGTTGATGTAGCTCCTTATACCGCCACGACGAACTCAACCGACTTCTTATCTCTCCCACTGATACTATCCGGATGTACCCAAACTAGACCCATACCCCATGAACATTCTTCGATCATGTGGGATAAGAGATAGACATGATAATCATGCCAATGGAACCCGGCAAGCCCTATACCGCCCGAGGTGACACAACCCTATCATGCCTCATAACATTTAACACTTAACACTTAATATTCCAAGAGAACAACAAAGTTTGTTGTCTCCCGACACTTCAACATTTAACAACAAACTAAACAACACATCAACAATTAGTAACCTCAACACTTATAAAACACTTAAGACACTTTAGTTAGATGACAAAATAGGTCATCAAAACTCAAAACACACTCCAACATTTAATCAACCCCGAGCCTACTTAACACCAACCCAAGTTCCAACCACACAAACAATGCAAAATAACTTAAAACGACACTCAACTAATTCAAAGTAACATAAACCCAACTTTCTAACAACATAACTCAAAATTTAACAACCAAACAACCCCCGAACATTCTCCTATCACTTAACCACTAAACCAAGCACCTAAACCACCTTGAGAGCAACCCAAAAGCCATCCAAAACAAGCCCAACAAGCCCGACAACCCAATGCATAGGCGGCTGGAAAATTCAGCAATTAAACCATCCAACATTTCATCATTTTTGCATTATAACATTGCTACTCTATGCTCTACAAGTACATTCAACCATCTACAACTCATATACAAGCAATGGAACACAAATCAAACTCAAACTTTAACTAAAAACTCAATAAACAAAATATAGAATAAAACTATAACAATCCACCAATTAAAATAGCTAAAATTACACTATGTTAGTCTACAACACCTATCTAACAATAATCACAAGCTATTATAACTATACAACAAATATATATGCAATTTCAACACTTTGACATAAACTTTATTTTAAGATCTAGTTTCTCCCTCACCTTGGATGCAAAGAAAGGATAGAAATAGGAAGAACACAAGTTGAATAGGCAAAATCAAGCTTTGAATGGAAGGATTTGGCTTTGAATCAAGTATTTTCTTCAAAATAGCTAAAATCACACTATGTTAGTCTACAACACCGAAACTTCACCACCTTTGTTCTACAGTTCAACTGAGCATCATACTTGGTAAGCCAATCCATCCCCAAGATAACATCATACACTCGGATAGGAAGTAAGATAAGATCAGTAGGAAAATCTTGGCCCTTAACATGAATCTTACAATCCTTACATGCCAAGCCCGTTACAAATTTATTGCACATAGGTATACTAATCTCTACCACATAAGGTAACTTCTCAAGTTGCACATTTTCACGTTATACACAAGTAGGTGTAATAAAAGAATGCGTGCCACCAGAATCAATCAATACTTTAAACAATTGATTGAGAGTAAGAAAATTACCTTCCACAACTGCCGCTGCCTTCGGCAATTGCTCCATATCCACTGCATAAGCCCGAACCTAAACTCGCTGCTGCTGAGGTGCATTGCTCGAAGGTCTACCCTGAGTGCTCTTGGCCACTGGATAGCCTTGAAACTTTTGCTATTTGGGGCAATTTTTTACCCTATGTTGATCGCTGCCACAACCTAAACACTTCCCAGCTTTAATCTAACAGACGGCCTCCAGATGCCCCTTACGTTTACAGTGCGTACATTGTAGAGCTACTGTAGTAACACTACTACCCGAAAAAGTTAGAACTAATGAAACAACTCTACCAGTCTGCTCTTGCCTCAAAATATACGGCCTGTGCTGACCCTGGGACTAAGTTGGCCTCTGTTGTGCTTGAGGCTAATAAGGTATTTGCTTAGTTTGAGGCCGATATGAACTCTACTACCCTTGAGGCTGAAACGACCTATTGTTCAGTTAACTGGACTCGACCCAATTTATCTTCTTCTTTTCAATCTTACCAGTTGCGTTCAAAGCTTGACTGTATGTATCAAACTCTAACGGAGCCATAAAGTCTTGGATCTCTGATCTTAATCCCCGAATGAACCTTCGGGTCCTCATCTCTTGATCTTACACAAATATCAGAGCATAACAGGACAACCTATTAATGTTGGCCTCGTATTGAGCTACAGTAGTGTTACCTTGCTGGAGTCACATGAACTCCTCTTCTCTGCGCTCCTGAGAAATCTTCGGGACATGGTTGGCTATGAACTCCCGAATAAAGTTGTCCTACAGGTAAGAAGTTTCTTGTGCCTCCCACCTTAATTTAACTGTACCCCACCATTGCTCTGCATCGTTATCAAGAAGAAAGACAACATACGACACCTTCCTCTCATTTGTGCAGTCAAGGGCATCATATATCTTTTCATTTCTGGTCAACCAATACTCAGTTTTCTTGTTGTCAGACTCTCCCAAGAACCTCGGTGGACTGTAACTCAAGAACTCCTATAACAAGCTACCCCTAGTATAGTCACCGCCTGCATTGTGACAACCGAGACCTAGTGCATGCATATTTCGTCTGGTTGCATATAATTATATGTTTTTTTAAGTATTGATGTGTGACTATTTGATTACTTAATAGTTTGCATTTATTTGTTAGACTACTTTTGCATAGTTTTGAAAAATAAGAAAACTAAGTTTAATTAACTTATATGTATAAAAATAAACCTATTATTTTGTCATATAAAGTATGTGCAAATGTTTCTTACAACTTATAGAATTATTTTCATCATTTTAAAATGAGCCCTGAGCCCGGGGTTAAATTTTTATCATTCTATGCTCGTGATTTTACATTTTTCTTATGTTCCTTAACTTGGGTTTAGTAATCGTTCATTGTTAAATTATGCATTGCATGTCGGGAAAACGCGTTTGAAAAATATTTTTAGACCGGGTAAATAGTGAAAACAATGCATTAGTGGGCTAACTAGTTTTAATTGAACTTTTGGGCCTAGAAATTAACTTGTCTTGCATGAATAAAATCCCAAATCCATAATATACTTATTATATAACTTATATATCATACACATACATACATTAGTACACAAACAGTTAAAAAAAATCCACCCAAGTCCTCCCATTTGGCCGATGACAAAAACAAAGAAAAAAAAGGATTTTCATCTTTAACTTCCGTTTTTAAGCTCATTCAAGCTAGTTCAAAGTGGATTCAAGAGTTCCTAGGCCTATATCTAGCATCTACAAGGGTTTTTGGCAAGGAATTTTGCATTTAGTTGCATATTCAATATTATGTCACTTTTTGCAAATTCATAGATTTGTTGTTAATTGCTTAAATGATGCTTGAATATAGTATTATATGATGCCTACAAGCTATGAAGACTTATTTTATGTAGTTTATTGGTTTAGTTATTGAATTCTTGCAATGGTTCAATTTTTTAAGACAATGAATAGTAATTTATAGGGTTTTTGTGCAAGGTTGATTCTATGCTTGATTCTATGCTATCTATAGGTGTTGTAGGTGCTAATGAACATAGATTAATGATTGTATGAGATTGTTTTGATTGGAACTTGAACAAATATGCATAATTGTCTTGAAATCAGAGGGGGCTTTGCGTAATAGCGTGATCCGTGTGTAATTGAACATTATAGTTGGTGTTTATTGAGTATAGAAGTGCTTAAAATGCTTTTATGGTACCAAATTGAGGATTGGTTTAGGTACTTGTAGTTCAAACGGACCTCGGGGTCTTCGGGGCTTTTGTGATAGGTGTAGTTAAAAGTGTGCTTTTATAGCTCTAAGTGGTGCCATAAAGTGCCCTTAGAAGTTTAGGATAGTTGGCTTCTAGATTATGTGATTCGTGTTTTGTATGGTCATTGAATTGAACCAATAAACCAAGGGGTCATATGAACGAACTATTGATTAAGCAAGTCTAAGTGTGTTGGTTAGTCTTAGATAGGCTAATTAGTGATTATGTTGCATTTATGGCATTGATTTGGTGATCGGGTTTGGTAGTTGTAGTTCAAATGGACAAAGGGTCATTTTGGGGTTTAATAGTAATCATGGTTAAAAGTGGGTTTTCTTGGCTCAAAAGGGGTTCATAAAATGTCATTAGAAAGGTAGAGTGGTTGAATTGTGGTTTGCTTTAGTTTCGTTTGATCGAGCTTGAGTTAGGACTAAGGGGATGTTAGTAATTGACTTATGGCTGAATAGTTAAGTGCTTAAACACATTAGTATGGCTTGTGTAATCTATTAGTGAAGTTCGTGATTTAAGCTATAAGTTTGCCTTGTTGGGGATTGAGTGAATATGCTTATGATGTTAATGATATTCTAGTCGGATTACTAACTTTTGATGTTGGTTAGGCGATTTGGTTGGAATTTGTGAGAGTTAGTGATAAAGGGGCCTTTGTTTTTAAGTGTAGTTGTATTAATATATAGATGTTTGAAGATGTTCTGGAAATTAGCAGCTATTTAGTTTTGATTTGTAAATTTATGGTTGCGTAAATTGTATATGCTTATTTCTTTGGTTATATTGCTAGTGTTGTGCGAGGGGAGAAGATTGATAGAGTTCATGGCTTCATAAGGTAAGGGATTCATATTACTTGACATCTTAATTGATTTATTGCTTTGTATTATGATAGTTAATGTGTGGATAATAAGTGTTTGAGCAATTTTAGCGGGTTAGAACATGTTATGAGTTATATTGATTATAACTGCTTATGTGCGAGGACAACCTCTTTTGTTGTCCTCATTGTGTGCTTATTATCGAATTGTGTGTTTAAAATTGTTATTGAAATATTATATTATCGTATCGAATCGTATCATGGTTGCGCAACCATTTGGGTATAGTAGCAAGGAAGCCTGCCGGCATCGTGCTTGCCGGTATACCTTGGCTACCATGGTCCTTAATCCCACTCTCGCCTGGTCCGGAGATCGCCAAGGGGTGTTGAGTCGTAGGATTTTAGGGTACATCCGGAGTACACCTATTGGAGTATTTTGGATTATGCCGACACATTGAATGAGTTTGTGGATCGTGGTTAGTGGATCGAGGTTCGTGATCCAGACCAAGACTTTGGAGTGTTTGGGGTTATTGAGATTGTATTCTTTTATTTTGTAACTCTTGCTTGGGCCCTAAGTCCTTGGAGAGGTACCTTTGGTTATATTCCTTATTTTGTGTTAACTAGTTCGTATTCTTCAATAGTACATTGAATTGATATTATATTCCCAGGGTTAATTTCGAACTTGTTATATCATGTTGTTTACCTTCTTTTATGAATATTGATAGTTGCTTATTATAAATAGTCTAGTTGTGACGTCCGAGATTTAGCCATGCATTCAATTACTGTTGCATCCTTTATTTGCGCACCTCTTTCTATGCCTTATTAATTGTCTTCTTAAATTACTATTCACTCCGTTTTTAAACTGCATTCTATTAGTTAATTAGTATTTTTATTAAATCATATTAATTGTTAAAGTAGTGGGAAAAATGTGCAATTGAGCTAGAGGCGATAGGAGAGCTCGTTTAGAAAATAATTTTTGTAGTTGAATGAATAGTGTTACGTAACATAACTTAGGGAATGAATTAGCTAGCATTCATTTTACTATCTAGGCTCGTTTTAAGCTAACTAAGCGCATTTAGTGAACCATTTAAGCAAGCAACTTAGCCCCATTTAATATATAACTCACACAACACACACATTAGCTCATAACTTAGCAAAAAAAAAAAGAGCATGCTGAAAACACTGTAGCAAATTCGAGAATTGCATTGGAGAAGAAATAGAGTTTTTTTGCTCAACAAATCCTCATTCCAAGCCAAGCCAAGCTAGGTGCAAGTGGTTTAGGGTGTCTACTAGCCTCCTAGGAGCTCCTACGCGCATTGGTGAGGGATTTCACGGCTTATTTTCGCATTTTAAAATAGTTGCTATTTTCTTGATTTGTTGAAAATGTGTTCAAATGCTATTGTATTGATTATCTATGCTATTATACCTTGTATATGAGTGCTAGAGAACATATTTGAGCCATCGTTTCGCAATTTAAACGGTTAGAATCGTTAGTTTGATTTTTAGGGTGAATAGTGACGTTTTTCTAGGGTTTTGCGTAATTGCTCGAATTAGCTTGATTAAAGGCTTCTAATAGATGCCTTAGGTGCTAGTGAAGGTAATCTAATAGCCCCGTGCACTTGCATTGTCCTTAAATCGCTAAAAATGTAAAATAGTCGACTTTAATTTGGGGCTTTCGGGGTTAATGCGAATCCGGGTGAATTCGGGCTTCAATTCTAGTATCCTTAGGCTACCTAGGTGCTATAGAAGCCTTGATATCCTTTGTTTGAAGCCCGGACATTGTATGTGTAGTTTAAAGCCATAAGAGGGAATTTGGGGCTTTCGGGGTAATCGCAGCCATTTGAATGAGTTAGAGGGTTGAGAGGGTACCTTGAGGGTTAGTTAGAAGGTTGGGAGAGTTTCCTTTGAAAATGGAATCATTAACCTTGGTTTGGAAGAGAAATAGTTTGAAAAACAAAGGGGTTTAGGTGCAATTTCGGTTGACTCACACTTCTAAACCCATGGCATGACTCCTTAAGTGTTTATATGTGGTTTCAAGTCGATTTGGAGCTTTTGGTATGATTCTATGCTTATTTTGTATATGTTCCTTTGTAAACTGCTTATTAGCTTCTATAATTGCTTCTATGCTAATTGCCTCGAGGTCAACCTACTTTGTTGATCCTCATATGTGTTAATGCTTATATTATTGCTATTAACTTGCCATCGTTAAGTGCATTGCATCGTGGTTGCACAACCATAGTGTCAGGGGCGGATGTGTTGAATATCGGCTGGGCGGCAGAGGGCTTGCCGGTGGATATTCAAACTCCGTACCCTAGTCCCTCATTCGCCTGGTCCGGATATTGCCAGGGGATGTTGGGTCGTAGGATTATCGGGGTACATCCGGAGTACACCCACTGGAGTGTTTGGGGTTATGCCGGCTTATCGTGATCGTGCTCGTGGTTCGTGGATCGTGAATGAAGACCAGTGAAGATTGGTGTATAGGGGATTGTGTGAAATGTATCCTTTTAAATGTGTGGTTACTTATGTTATCATTGCTTCTTAAATTGTCTAAGTGATATTGTTGTATAATTGTATTATCTGTTGCATTGCACGCCCCGGGACTATATCCCTCACTGGGCAACAGTGGTTGCTCATACCTCGCTAACATGTTTCAGGTGGCACAGTTGGTGGAGTTGCCTTAGCTGCTGTGTGATATTTGTCTGAGGTGGATGTGCTTTCTGGTTGCTATGTGAAGAATTTGTTGTGCTATGTATAATCTATTTTGGGGGCTTAAAGCTCATGTATGTATTTGAGTAATATGTAAGCTGGAAGTCTGATAATGTAGTAGCAGTGGTAATTCTATGGCTTATAATAACTTATATTTCTATTTCTAGTTGCTTTGCATGCTTGGGAGTGAATGGCTTAGTGTAGAATGTTTTATCTCTAAGTATGTTTTAATATTATCCTAGAATGGCATGGTTATTAGACTATATTATAAACAAGTTACTTGCATGCTTGTGTGGTTTTGGAACTGTTGTTTGCTTCAAGGCTCGGATGGCCGTGAATCTTTAAATATTTAGCCATGAAAAGTTTGTTTACCTTGTAGTTACCTTATTTGAGAATTTACAGGTTTTCAGAATGTCCATAGTACAGGGGAAACTCTGTCCGTTTTTCCCCTAAAATTTTGTGACCGGGTTTGGTATTGGGTTGAGAATAGCATGGTTATTAGAGCCTCCGGTCTCGTGAGGGATCGGGGCGTTATACTAGTGGTGCTAATTTATTTCATTGTGGTTGTTGCATTGGATGAAGTAGTTTTCCAAACTCACTGGTTATCTGTTTCCCTCCCTCACTGGGCAATAATAGTTGCTCATTCCTCTTTTTCTAACCCTTTCAGGTTTAGTGCTTTCAGAGATTGATAAGGAGAAGGCTCGAGAATCTCCATGACTGGATGTTTTAGCTTTTACTGATTGATATATATGGATTTATGTAAAGTATTTGAATAGCTTAGCTTGTAATACTTTGTGATCATAGAGGCTTTATATGTAAATGTATTAGATTTGGAGGCTTGTATTAAAATCTTGTAAGAATTTGATACGAACCACGCCAACATGCGACGTGACCCAACACCAAATATGGCAAACGACCCCAAAACCTTTCAGGAATGGATAGAACCGCGACCCTACGCTTAGCAAAGCTAGAACCTTGGTATAGTTGAGGACGCCACAAACGAGGATGGAAAACCTGTTTGATAAGTCAAGGTTGAACGCCACAAGAATTATCTTGATAAGTTCGAGAGTTTTTGAAGAACTCAAAGGAGAATAATCTCACAAAGTTTATGAATCAAAATTGTCTTCTTTTATTTCATACAAATCAGCCTTATATAGGCAAAGACAAATAAGTTTCCTATTTGAAAAAGAACTCCTAAACCCTAGCTCAAATAGGAAAACGTGAATAGTAACTAGGTCAAAAGAAAACAAACTTGTAGCCCAAGAAAAACTCATTCTTAGTGTGATCACCTAATCTTACAGCCCAAGAAGGTCTTTTTCCTAGTGTGAACACCTAAATTCGTCCATAGAGAATTAAACTAAAATCTTCTTGAAGTTCTTGAATCTTGAAAATAGAATCCTGACTTGAATCTTTGCTGAAAAATTCGCCCAAATAAATGGTTCAATGAACATGGACGGTTGGTTCGCATCATTCCCTCCCTCTTGAGAAGTATTTGTCCTCAAATCCACCGGGTTCAAAGACCAGCCTAAGTGGTAGACTATATGTTATGTCTGCGGGAAACACTTTCTTAAAATCCTGCAAGAGAGAAACAACAACACCAGGCATTGCAGAGTCAAATTGGTTAATGTTTAAAAGATTTCTCTCTCTTTTTATTTCCTCTCGAGATTCAGCCTTACTCTTTTTCCCACTCTCATTCTTTTGTTCACTCAAATTCTTTTGATCACTCAATTTTTGTAACCTCACTTGATCCTCATAAACTTCTTTTGGTGTCATTGGAACTAGAGTAATTATCTACTGATTGAACATGAATGAGTACTTGTTAGTGAAGCCATCATACTGCACACGTCGATCAAATTGCCATGGTTTTCCCAAGAGAAGATGTCCAGCATGCATAGGTACCACATCATACAATACTTCATCCTCATATTTTCCAATATGAAACGGCACCACAACCTGTTTTGTAACCCTTACCTCACCACAATCATTCAACCATTGCAGCTTGTATGGACGTGGATGCTTAATTGTTATGAGCCCTAGCTTTTCAATCATAGAAGCACTAGCAACGTTAGTACAACTACCACCATCGATAATAACACTACATACCTTGTCTTTCACATGACAACGAGTGTGAAAGATATTCTCACGTTGTGCTACCTCTTCCTCTTCTTTAGCTTGCAAGCTCAAGGCTCGTCGTGCCACTAGTCCAACCATCTCCCCATGATCTGCCCCAAATTCATCTTCTCCCTCTGTGATGTCCTCTAGTATCGGCATGTTATCAAAATGCATTTCGTCTTCGGACTCAATCTTACCACTCTCCAAGACTACCAATGCTTGCTTGTTTGGGCATTTGTTTGCTATGTGTCCCCATCTCTGACATTTAAAACATCTAATCTCACTAGATCGAGTTGTAGTAGAAGCTGATTTACCTTGGGAGGTCGTGGCATTGGTGGATTGTTTGGACTCGGGCTTGACCTTATATATTTGTTCAAGCCTCTCATGTATTTGTTCAAATTCAGCTCTCATCATCTGTCTCATCTCTCCTATCAAAGCTTGCATCTGTAAATTTGGAACAACAGCTTGTTGACCTCCTTCATTGGTGTTGTCCGCTTAGTTTTGAGACATGATTAAATTTCACTCCCTCACGTGTTTCACTCAACTCAATTTGGCTTTTACCCTCTATTAATCTCACGTACTCTGCCTTTTTCCTCTCGTATTCTCCCTTTAGTTCGTTTGAAACTAACCAACACTATCAAGAAGAACCAAGCAGCGAAAACAATTCTGTCACGGAATCTGAGTTTTTTTTTTTTTTTGACAGACCTCTAAGACTCTGGAAACAAGGTTAGACAAAGAAAATTGAACAAAACCCGAAGAAAGAAACCTAGAGAAATAGGAAAAGTTGAAAAAAATCTACTAGAAAACACAAAAACACCAAAAAAACCCAAGTAAACGACATAATTTGGCCCTAAGAGGGTGGTGCCCACAACATAGATGTGGGTTATGCTCAGAACGTCGTTTCCCTTCAGAAAAGTTTGGCCTCAATGGCAAATTCACTAAAAAAAGTTTAATGTTCACTAGTTTTCAATTTTTCAGCTCCGAACTGTTTTTTTTTTCTTTCTCTTTTCTTTCTTTTCTTGACTTTTCAGAAACGAAAACAATGAGTAAGTCACAAAAATTCAAATTTAGAAGCACAGAAACCCTAATTCAAGATTCTAGGGTTTGGCCAATTGAAAGCAAGACAAGAAAACAGAATTGAAGCAAGAAACGAATTTGATAAGAAAACAAGAAATGGAATTGAAAAGAAAACAAGACGCGGAATTTAGACACAACTAGAAACGAGGAATTCAAGAAAAAAGAATTGAAAGCAAAACTAAATCAAGAACCAAGAAAGAAAATTGAAACCTAACCTAGACACACGAAATTGACCAAGAAAACAAGAAAAAGGATAGGCAAACCTGATAAACCTAAGCTCTGATTACCAATTGATACAAACCATGCTAACATGCGACGCGACCCAACACTAAATATGGCAAACGACCCAAGACCTTTCAGGAATGGATGGAACCGCGACCCTATGCTTAGCAAAGCTAGAACCTTGGTATAGTTGAAGACGTCACAAACGAGGATGGAAAACCCGTTTGATAAGTCAAGGTTGAATGCCACAAGAATTATCTTGATAAGTTCGAGAGTTTCTTGAAGAACTCAAATGAGACTAATCTCACAAATTTTATGAATCAAAATTGTCTTCCTTTATTTCATGCAAATCAGCCTTATATAAGCAAAGACAAATAAGTTTTCTATTTGAAAAAGAACTCCTAAACCCTAGCTCAAATAGGAAAATGTGAATAGTAACTAGGTCAAAAGGAAACAAACTTGCAGCCCAAGAGAGTCTTTTTCCTAGTGGGAACACCTAAATTCGTCCATAGGGAATTAAACTAAAACTAGGATAGAGTTACAAAGAAATTAAATCTTGACTAAATCTTTGAATCTTCTTGAAACTTCTTGAAGAATCTTGAAGTCCTTGAATCTTGAAAATAGAATCCTGACTTGAATCTTTGTTGGAAAATTCGCCCAAATAAATGGTTCAATGAACATGGACAGCTGGTTCGCATCAGATTTAGTAGTTAATAGCTGGCCTATAATAACTTTAGTGTTTTTCTTTAGTTGTTTAGATGGCTTGCATGCTTGTGTGGGATGATTGACTTAAAATATAAGAATGTTAAGTAGATAAGATTAAAGTGGTAAGATAAGCAGAGTTATGACATAGAATTTTAACAGTTAATGAAATGCATGCTTGTATGTCATATTAAGCTATAATATTAAGGCTCAGATGGCCTTATGGTCTTGAGAAGTTATGGAATGGACGTTGGTCTATTGTTTTGTGGTTATTTCTTATGTGTGCAAGTATATGGTTAGTCTTAGAAACAGGGGAATTCTGTTCGTTTTCCCTCGTTTTTTGTAACCTTGAGATTTGGATCGGGGCTCCGGTCTCATGAGGGATCGGAGTTTTACATGCATTATGACCAGGGTTGTTGTTACCCTAAATATGCTGCCCTTAAGCAGCCTTTCCTACCAAAACCTGCGTAATACGATCCCCGACCACTGCCAACTGGTTTACAACAAGATCTCGGCCCGGTACCTGATTCCCTTGTTTTTCATCCTCTTTACGGGGTCTACCACAGGTGTTTGGATAACCAGCCATCTTATAATTAAAAACTTAGACACTGGTTATAACACATAAACAGAGTATAAGCAGTTAATAGCATATAGGAAATAGGATTCACATAAGGCACATAGATCATGTAAGAAAGTTAGTCACATAAAAAAGTTAATCACATAAACTTGTATTTAGTAATTGTTCATTGTTAAATTGTGCATTGCATGTCGGGAGAGCGCGTTTGGAGAATATTTTTGGACCAAGTAAATAGTGAAAACAATGCAATTAGTGGGCTAACTAGTTTTAATTAGACTTTTGGGCCTAGAAATTAACTTGTCTTGCATTAATAAAATCCCTAATGCATAATATACTTATTATATAACTTATATATCATACACATACATACATTAGCACACAAACAATTGAAAAAATTCCACCCAAGTCCCCCCCTTTGGCCGACGGCAAAAACAAAGAAAAAAAAAGGATTTTCATCTTCAACTTCCATTTTTAAGCTCATTCAAGCTAGTTCCAAGTGGATAAATAGTTCTTAGGCCTATATCTAGCATCTACAAGGGTTTTTGGTGAAGAATTTTGCATTTAATTGCATATTCAATATTATGTCAAGTTTTGCAAATTCTTAGATTTGTTGTTAATTGTTTAAATGATGCTAGAATATAGTATTATATGATGTCTACAAGCTATGAAGACTTCTTTTATGTAGTTTATTGGTTTAGTTATTGAATTCTTGCAATGGTTCAATTCTTGAAGATAATGAATAGTAATTTCTAGGGTCTTTGTGTAAAGTTGATTCTATGCTTTATTTTATTCTATCTATAGGTGCTATAGGTGCTAATGAACATATATTAATGATTGTATGTGATTGGTTTGATCGGAACTTGAACAAATATGCATAATTGTCTTGAAATCAAAAAGGGCTTTGCGTAGAAGTGTGGTCTGTGTGTAATTTAACATTATAGTTGGTGTTTATTGAGTATGGAAGTGCTTAAGATGCTTTTATGGCACCAAATTGAGGATTGGTTTGGATACTTGTAGATCAAACGGACCTCGGGGTCTTCGGGGCTTTTATGATAGGTGTAATTAAAAGTGTGGTTTCATAGCTCTAAGTGGTGCCATTAGAAGTGTAAGATAGTTGGCTTGTGGATTATGTGATTCGTGTTTTGTATGGGCATTGAATTGAACCAATGAACCAAGGGGTCATATGAACGAAGTATTGATTAAGCATGTCTAAGTATGTTGGTTAGTCTTAGATAGGCTAATTAGTGATTATGTTACATTTATGGCGTTGATTTGGTGATCGGGTTTTGTAGTTGTAGTTCAAATGGACAAAGGGTCGTTTTGGGGTTTAATAGTAATCATGGTTAAAATTGGGTTTTCTTGGTTCAAAAGGGGTTCATAAAATGTCATTAGAAAGGTAGAGTGGTTGAATTGTGGTTTGCTTTAGTTTCGTTTGATCGAGCTTGAGTTTGGCCTAAGGGGATTAGTTTATAGAAAGTTGAAAAAGATGTTAGTAATTGACTTATGGCTGAATAGTTAAGTGCTTAAACGTATTTGTATGGCTTGTGTAATCTATTAGTGAAGTTCGTGAGTTGAGCTACGTGTTTGGCTTATTGGGGATTAAATGAATATGCTTATGATGTTAATGATATTCTAGTCGGATTTTTAACTTTTGGTGTTAGTTAGGCGATTTGGTTGGAATTCGTGAGAGTTAGTGATAAAGGGGTCTTTGTTGTTAAGTGTAGTCGTATTAATATATAGATGTTTGAAGAGATTTTCGAAATTAACAACTATCTAGTTTTGATTTGTAAATATATGGTTGACTAGATTGTATATGCTTATTTCTTTGTTTATATTGCTAGTGTTGTGCGAGAGGAGAAGATTGATAGAGTTCGTGACTTCATGAGGTGAGGCATTCATTTTACTTGACATCTTAATTGATTTATTGCTTTGTATTATGATAGTTAATGTGTGGATAATAAGTGTTTGAGCTATTTTAGTGGGTTAGAACATGTTTCGAGTTATATTGATCATAACTGCTTATATGCGAGGATAACCTCTTTTGTTGTTCTCATTATATGCTTTTCGGTTTATGTACTTATCGAATTGTGTATTTAAAATTGTTATTGAAATATTATATTATCGTATCGAATCTTATCATGGTTGCGCAACCATTTGGGCATGGTAGTGTAGGGGAAGCCGGGCAGCATCGGGCTTGCCGGTATACCTCGGCTACCATGGTCCATAATCCCACTCTCGCCTGGTCTTGAGATCGCCAGGGAGTGTTGAGTTGTAGGATTTCGGGGTACATCCGTATTACACCTACTAGAGTGTTTTGGGTTATGGCGACACATTGATCGAGTTCGTGGATCGTGGATCGTGGATCGAGGTTCGTGATCTAGATCAAGACTTTGGAGTGTTTGGGGTTATTGAATTGTATCTTTTTATTATGTAACTCTCGCTTGGGCCCTAAGTCCTTGGAGAGTTACCTTTGGTTATATTCCTTATTTTGTGTTAACTAGTTCATATTCTTCAGGAGTACACTGAATTGATATTGTATTCCCAGGGTTAATTTCGTACTTGTTATATTGTGTTGTTTGCCTTCTTTATTGAATATTGATAGTTGCTTATTGTAAGTAGTCTAGTGGTGTTAATTTATTTTATTGTGGTTGTTGTATTGCACGAAATAGTTTTCCAAACTTCCCGGTTTTTTGTTTCCCTCCCTCATTAGGCAATAATAGTTGTTCATTCCTCTTTTTCTAACCTTTTCAGGTTCAGTGCTTTCAGAGATTGATAAGGAGAAGGATCGAGAATCTCCGTGATTGGATGTTTTAGCTTTTACTGATTGATATATGTGGATTTATGTAAAGTATTTGAATAACTTAGCTTGTAATACTTTATGATCATAAAGGCTTTGTATGTAAATGTATTTGATTCGGATGGTTGTATTAATGCCTTGTAAGATTTAGTAGTTAATAGCTGGCCTGTAATAACTTTAGTGTTTTTCTTTAGTTGCTTACATGGCTCGCATGCTTGTGTGGGATGATTGACTTAAAATATAAGAATGTTAAGTAGATAAGATTAGAGTGGTAAGATAAGCGTAGTTATGACATAGAATTTTAACAGTTAATGAAATGCATGCTTGTATGTTATATTAAGCTATAATAGTAAGGCTCGGATGGCCTTATGGTCTTGAGAAGTTATGGAATAGATGCTGGTATATTGTTTTGTGGTTATTTCTTTTGTGTGCAAGTATGTGGTTAGTCCTAGAAACAAGGGACCTCTGTCCGTTTTTTCTCATTTTTCGTCACCTTGAGATTTGGATCGGGGCTCCGGTCTCGTTAGAGATCTGGGTGTTACATGCATTAAGACCACAGTTGTTGTTACCCTAAATATGCTGCCCATGAGCAGCCTGCCTTCCCAAAACCTGCGTAATACGATCCACGACCACATCCAACTGGTTTACGACAAGATCTTGGCTCGGTACCTGATTTCCCTGTTCCTCATCCTCCCTACGGGGTCTACCACGAGTGTTCGGATAACCAGCCATCTTATAATTAAAAAGTTAGACACAGGTTATAATACATAAATAGAGTATATGCAGTTAATAGCATATAGGAAATATGATTCACGTAAGGCACATAGATCACGTAAGATAGTTAGTCACACAAAAAAGTTAATCACATAAACATATTAACAACTTGTAATTCACTTTACACTAAATACATGCAATTATGTTAAGACCTCTACCCACATTCCGACGATACCCCGGCTTACAAGCTAATCATGCTCTGATACCACTAAATGTCACGCCCAACACGACTCCACTTATGATCAAGTCAGGACGCGGCCGAATATAGGCATTATAACATTTGTTATACGAACTACATAACCCTAAACTGGTCAACTTCAAACAATCCACAACCAACAACAACTTCACAAAGCCACAAGATAACCAACAACAACTTCACAGAGCCACAAGATAACCAATAACACTTCATATTCCAACCATCCAACATTAAAACAAAGTATAATGCCTCCGTCTCAACCATTCAATACAAAGTAAAATATACATAATCAAAATAGATACCAAGCTAGACTATCAATATATACATAACCAAAAGAAAGACAATATAAGCTTAGCATTATACAAAACACCAATTTAAAGTAAGTTAAACATTTCAAACTTCAAGTCTTCATATATTACAACATAAGCATAAACATAAAGACAACATATGAGCTTCCCCAAACAAGCACTCAAGGGTGGGCTCTGGTACATAAGACTCGTCCACATAAGACTCAACCTCAACTTCCTGAGGCACAAACACTAGGTCGTGCTCAGGCTCACCTGAAAGGTTAGCAAAGAGGGTGAGTTTCTACCAACTCAGTAAGGGTTGAATAGGAGGTTTTGAAAACATTTTCATGAGTTCGAAAACACCCTTGGAAACAATGAATGCACAACAAACATCAACAACTCAAATATAACAATATAAGTAACCAACCAATAAGGATATATTAACACTTGTTGATCTAGCTCCTTATACCGCTACCACGAACTCAACCGACTTCTTATCTCTCCCACTGATACTATCCGAATGTACCCAAACTAGACCCATACCCAATTAATATTCTCTTACCATGCGGGATAGGGGATAGAACATGATAGTCGTGCCAATGCAACCCGGCAAGCCCAATACCGCCCGAGGTGACACAACCCTATCATCCCTCACAACATTTAACACGTAACACTTAATATTCAGAAAGAACAACAAAGTAGGTTGTCTCACGACACTTCAACATTTAACAACCAACTAAATAACACTTCAACAATTAGTAACCTCAACACTTATAAAACATTTAAGACACTTTAGTTAGATGACAAAGTAGGCTATCCAAAATCAACACACACTCCAACATTTAACCAACCCTGAGCCTACTTAACACCAACCCAAGTTCCAACCAAACAAACAACGCAAAACAACTTAAAACAACACTCAACTAATTCGAAGTAACATAAACCCAACTTTCTAACAATATAACTCAAAATTTAACAACCAAACTACCCCTGAACCTTCTTCTATCACTTAACCACTAAACCAAGCACCTAAACCACCTTGAGAGCAACCCAAAAGCCATCCAAAACAAGCCCAACAAGCCCGACAACCCAATGCATAGGCAGCTGGAAAATTCAGCAATTAAACCATCCAACATTTCATCATTTTTGCATTATAACATTGCTACTCTATGCTCTACAAGTACATTCAACCATCTACAACTCATATACAAGCAATGGAACACAAATCAAACTCAAACTTTAACTAAAAACTCAATAAACAACATATATAATAAAACTATAACAATCCACCGATTAAAATAGCTAAAATCACACTATGTTAGTCTACAACACCTATCTAACAATAATTACAAGCTATTATAAATATACAACAATTATATATGCAATTTCAAAACTTTGACACAAACTTTAGTTTTAAGATCTAGTTTTTCCCTCACCTTTGATACAAAGAAATGCTAGAAATAGGTAGAACACAAGTTGAATAGGCAAAATCAAGCTTTGAATCAATTATTTTCTTCAAAATAGCTAAAATCACACTATGTTAATCTACAACACCAAAACTTCACCACCTTTGTTCTACAGTTCAACTGAGCATCATACTTGGCAAGCCAATCTATCCCCAAGATAACATCATACTCTCGGATAGGAAGTAAGATAAGATCAGTAGGAAAATCTTGGCCCTTAACATGAATCTTACAGTCCTTACATGCCAAGCCTGTTACAAATTTATTGCCCATAGGTATACTAATCTCAACCACATAAAGTAACTTCTTAGGTTGCATATTTACACGTTGCACACAAGTAGGTGTAATAAAAGAATGCATGCCACCGAATCAATCAATACTTTAACTAATTGATTGAGAATAAGAAAGTTACCTTCCACAACTGTCGCTGCCTCCAGAAACTCCACCATATCTACTACATAAGCCCAAACCTAAACTCACTCCTATTGAGGTGCACTGCCCGAAGGTCTACCTTGAGTACCTTTGGCCGCTAGCTAGCCCTGAAACTTCTGCTATTTTGGGCAGTTTTTCACCCTATGTTGATCGCTGCCACAACCCAAACACTTCCCAGCTTTCATCCAACAGACGGCCTTCAAATGCCCTTACGTTTATAGTACGAACAGTGCGGAGTTAGGGTAGTAACATTACTACTCGAAGAAGCTGGAACTAATGAAGCAACTGTACTAGTCTACTAAGGCCTCACAACATACGGCCTGTACTGACCCTTGGACTAAGCTAGCATCTGTTGTGCCTGAGGCTGATAAGGTCTTTGCTGAGTCTGAGGCCGATATGAACTTTGCTACCCCTAAGGTTGAAACGACCTCTTATTCGGTTGATTAAACTCGACCCAATGTATCTTTCTCTTTTCAATCCCACCAATTGCGTTTAGAGCTTGACTTATGTATCTAACTTAACGGAGCCATGAAGTCCTGGATCTTTGATCTTAATCCCAGAATGAACCTCCAGGTCCTTATCTCTTGATCCTACACAAACATCAGAGCATAACGGGACAACTTGTTAAAGTTGGCATCGTACTGAGCTACAGTAGTGTTACCTTGCTGGAGTGACATAAACTTTTCCTCTCTACGCTCCTGAGCAATCTTCGGGACATAGTTGGCTCTGAACTCCCGAATAAAGTTATCCCACAGGTAAGGAGTTTCTTGTGCCTCCCATCTCAATTTAACTGTACCCCACCATTGTTCTGCATCGTTATCAAGAAGAAAGACAGCAAACGACACCTTCCTCTCATCTGCGTAGTCGAGGGCATCATATATTTTTTTAATTCTGCTCCACCAAGACTCAACTTTCTCATCATCAAGTTCTCCCAAGAACCTCGGTGGACTGCAACTCAAGAACTCCCGTAACAAGCTACCCCTAATATAGCCACCTTCTGCATTGTCACACCCGAGACCTAGTGGATGCATATTTCATCTGTTTGCATATAATTATGTGTTTATTTAAGTATTCATGTGTGACTATTTGATTACTTAATAGTTTACATTTATTTGTTAGACTACTTTTGCATAGTTTTGAAAAATAAGTAAACTAAGTTTAATTAACTTATATATATAAATAATCCTATTATTTTGTCATATGAATTATATGGAAATGTTTCTTACAACTTATAGACTTATTTTTATCATTTTAAAATGAGCCCTGAGCTCGGGGTTAAATTTCTATCATTCTATTCTCGTGATTTTACTTTTTTCTTACGTTCCTTAACTTATATTTAGTAACCGTTCATTGTTAAATTGTACAATGCATGTCAGGTGAGCGCGTTTAGAAAGTGTTTTTAGACCGAGTGAATATTGAAAACAATGCAATTTGTGTGCTAACTAGTTTTAATTGGACTTTGGGGCCTAGAAATTAACTTGTCTTGCATTAATAAAATCCCTAATGCATAATATACTTATTATATAACGTATATATCATACACATACATACATTAGCACACAAACAATTGAAAAAATTCCACCCAAGTCTTCCCTTTGGCCGATGGCAAAAACAAAGAAAAAAAGAATGATTTTCACCATCAACTTCCATTTTTAAGCTCATTCAAGCTAGTTCCAAGTGGATTCAAGAGTTCCTAGGCCTATATTTAGCATCTACAAAGGTTTTTGGTGAGGAATTTTGCATTTAATTGCATATTCAATATTATTTCAAGTTTTGCAAATTCTTGGATTTGTTGTTAATTGCTTAAATGATGCTAGAATATAGTATTATATGATGTCTACAAGCTATAAAGACTTATCTTATGTAGTTTATTGGTTTTGTTATTGAATTCTTGCAATGGTTCAATTCTTGAAGACAATGAATAGTAATTTCTAGGGTTTTTGTGCAAAATTGATTCTATGCTATCTATAGGTGCTAAGGGTGAGTTTCCACCAACTCAGTGAGGGTTCAATAGGAGGTTTTGAAAACATTTTCATGAAAACTCTTTCGAAAACACCCTTGGAAACAATGAATGCACAATAAACATCAACAACTCAAATATAACAATATAAGTAGCCAATCATTAAAGATACGTTAACATTTGTTGATGTAGCTTCTTATATCGCCACCACAAACTCAACTGACTTCTTATCTCTCCTAGTGATACTATCTGGATGTACCCAAACTAGACCCATACCCCATGAACATTCTCTGATCATGCGGGATAGGGGATAGAACATGATAGTCGTGCCAATGCAACTCGGCAAGCCCAATACCGCCCGAGGTGACACAACCTTATCATGTCTCCCGGCACTTCAACACTTAACAACCAACTAAACAACACTTCAACAATTAGTAACCTTAACACGTATAAAACACTTAAGACACTTTAGTTAGATGACAAAGTAGGTCATCCAAAATCAACATGCACTCCAACATTTAACCAACCCCGAGCCTACTTAACACCAACCCAAGTTCCAACCACACAAACAACGCAAAATAACTTAAAACAACACTCAACTAATTCAAAGTAACATAAACCCAACTTTCTAAAAACATAACTCAAAATTTAACAACCAAACAACCCCCGAACCTTCTCCTATCACTTAACCACTACAACAAGCACCTAAACCACCTCGAGAGCAACCCAAAAGCCATCTGCAACAAGCCCTACAACCCAATGCATAGGCGGCTGGAAAATTCAGCAATTAAATCATCCAACATTTCATCATTTTTGCAATATAACGTTGTTACTCTATGCTATACAAGTACATTCAAGCATCTACAACTCATATACAAGCAAGGGAACACAAATCAAACTCAAACTTTAACAAAAAACTTAATAAAAAACATATATAATAAAACTGTAACAATCCACCGATTAAAATAGACATTATGTTAGTCTACAACACCTGTAACGCCCTGATCCCTCACGAAACCAGAGGCTCTACTAACCAAGCTATTCTCAACCCAAATCCAATCCAGTCTCAAGGTTTTAGGGAAAACAGACAGAGTCTTCCCTGTACTGTGGACATTCTGAAAACCTGAAAGCATTCAATAAAGCTACAACATAACAAGACATGCCTTTATAACTAAAGTTCAAAGCTTCAAGGCCATCCGAGCCTTGAGACATACAATAGTTCATAATCATACAAGCATGCATCCAACTTAACTTCTTTACAAAAACCGCTTATCATGCCACTCCATGATAGCATTGAAACATTCTTGGAAGTTGAAAAACAAACATACATCAGAAGATTCACTCCCAAGCATGCAAAGTAGCTAGAAGTAGAAACATAAGTTATTACATGCCATGGTTCCAAATCTACTACTACAACATCTATCATTCAATTTGCAAACTACATAACATACATATAGCACTTAGGCTACAAAATAGAACATAAAGTAAAGCAAACAAGTTCTACTCTCATCAACAAGAACATAGTCCACCTCAGGCAACTAAACACAACAACTAAGGCAATTCCTCTAACTACGCCACCTGAAATATGTTTAGCGAAGTACGAGCAATCACAATTGCTCAGTGAGGGATAAGGTCTACCAAGGACGTGCAATGCAGCAGATAACTCAATAGGAATTTAAAACAACTAAGGAACAATCAAAATAACAAGTTACCACACATTAAAAAGGATACGATTCACTTTTTCTTCAATCACGAACCACGAGCCACGAACGAAAATCCCAATGTAATAATGACACTGTCATCGATAAACCGGCATCCCCTTATAACTCCAAAATGGGTGTACTCTGGATGTACCCCGAAATCCTACCCAACTCTCCCTGGGCGGCATCCCAAGCGAGAGGGGGACTGGGAAACCATGGTAGTCGAGGTAGACCAGCAAGCCCAATGCCGCCCAGTTTTCACGACACTACCATGCCCAAATGGTTGCGCAACCACGATGCAATGCACTCAAAATGATAACAATAGAATACATCAATAAACACATGATTGAGGGACAACAAAGTAGGTTGCCCTCACATACAATATATAGACAATAAGTGCACATAATCTACGTACAAGTAAATAAACTATTATGTACATAAGGATGAAGTCTCCCTCACCTCTACCGAGCTCCAAGATGTAAGTTTGAATCACATCCCTTCCAGTCACCTTGAACCTATGTGCAAACATTACTTCAATTACTTTTTAACTACAACATTCATTAATTATTAAGCTAGGTTAGCTAACTTATAACTTCACTTATTTGGCATACAATATCCATTAGAATTCTATCTTTAGCAACAACCACCTTTATATACTCTGGCTAAACATACCATCCAAGCAATCATTCTAGCAGCCCAGTTACAAGTCTTAAGTATATCTTCACCCATACAACACAATATACAAGTAATGTAAACATTATACAAGATATAAGCATATTTACTCAATTCTTAACAAGTAATATATAAACAATATAGGCAATATATATGCATATCACGAAGTTAACCAAATGAACACAAAGGGTAAATTATATATTTTCCACAAAACATTACTAAAAGCTCACAATTAACTTAAAAGTGCATTTAAACACCTAAGAAACATTTACAAGGTCATAGAAGTGCAAAACAACCGATTTCCTACTTTTTTTCCTTTGTAACGTAAGCCATCTTTCTTCCAAACACAAGTTAATGTTCTAGTTAAGCGATCGGGCTATTTTATACTTCTAATTAACCCATAAGGCACCCTTAGGACCCTCGAAGTTACCCAAATACCTACGTTTAACACAAAAGCCTCAATTTTACTCTTTTGACTTTGTACTACACGTACCTCATTCAGGACTCAAATGGAGGCTAGCAAAGCTTAATTAGGTCCTAAATAGCCTAGGATTACTAAATGTGGAGGCCAATTCAACCCGGATTCGCGATAATCCCGAAATCCCTTTCTAAAAGTCGGCTATTTCATTCTTTCACTAGGTTACGGGCAATTAAACCCTACAAGGCCTTTACACTACTTTCATTAACATCTAAAGCACCTATTAGAACCATTAATTCAAGCTACAAGGTCTGATTTTACAAATCCCTAATTTTCCTGTCACTATTCATGCCCTACGATCAACAAGTGATTTTCACCGTTTAAACTATGAAACAATAGCATAAATTAGGTATTTACTACTTATACACAACATACATAAGCGTATTTAAGCATTGCATGATCATAATATAGCAAATCAAGAAATTTAAGAAAGTTGACATATATTTCAAAAGCAAAAATAGCATGCAAATCCCTCACCTAAAGCGCGTAGGAGCTCGGCAAAGGCTAGTAGACACCTTAAACTACTTGAACCAAGCTTGGCTTGGCTTGGAATGGAGATTTGATGAGCTAAAACTCTCCTCCTTGGCTGCACAAAGTTTTCGGATTCGCTACAGTAATTTCTGCATCTTTTTTTTTTTTTTTGCTAAGTTATGACTTGTGTTGTGGTTGGTTGAATATATATTAAGTTGGGTTTAAGTTGGGGCATATATGGTCTTCTAAAATGAGTCTAATAAGCTTTAAAACGAGTCTAAGGTGCAAAATGAGTGTTAGCTAATTAAAACACTAAGTTAAGTTACGTAACACTATTCATTAGTTCACTAAACCATTTTCTAAACGAACGCTCCTATCGCTCTTAGCTCAATCGCACATTTTTCTCACTCTTAAAACATTTAATATGATTTAATAAAAATGCTAATTCATTAATATTATGCAGTTGAAAAATGAAAAGAATAGTAACTAAGGAATATAGTAAATAAAGCACAGAAGAAATGCGCAATTAGAGGAAGCAACAGTAATCTAGAAATACGGACAAATCTCAGGCGTCACAACACCTATCTAACAATAATCACAAGCTATTATAACTATACAACAACTATATATGAAATTTCAAAACTTTGACATAAACTTTAGTTTTAAGATCTAGTTTTTCCCTCACCTTTGATGCAAAGAAAGGCTAGAAATAGGTAGAACACAAGTTGAATAGGAAAAATCAAGCTTTGAATGGAAGGATTTGGCTTTGAATCAAGTATTTTCTTCAAAATTTTGCTTGAAAACCTAGAAAAAATATTCTTTCTTCTCCTTGGGAGCTCACGGCAATGTGTGTGTGTATGTGTGTTTTAGGTGTTTTGTACTTTGTATTATATGTATATAAGCTTATATTGCTAAGTCAAAGGAAGACAACAAGTAAAAGTTGGCTAATTTTAATTTTTAAAAGACAAATGACTAAGTTAACCTTTATTCTTTGATTCTAACTTCTATTTTGCCATTGTAGGATTAATTTAGATGACAAAACATATATTAATCGTATTATTTCATATAATTAAAGTATAATGCATAGTTACGTCAAAGAAGATAAAAGTCATAAAAAATGCTAATCAAATGACTTTAAAATGCACATTTAACTTAACATCATTTAGTAAATCACATATATGCATATATATTAATTAAAATAACATATAAACAAATGAAAACACAAAATTGCACATAAAGGGCAATTCGGGGTCTCATATAAAACCTCATCGAGCTGTTGTGCTCATGGGTCCACACACATCAGTGTGCACCAATTCTAACACTTCACTTGCCCTATGCCCTTTAGAAGAAAATGGCATTTTGGTCATCTTCCCATTTAGACAAGATTCACACTGAGTCCATGGTTCAAGATCTAATGAGCCCAAGGGCCCATCCTTGACTAATCTCTGAATCCTGTTCAAGTTTACATGACCCAGACGTAGGTGCCACAAGTAAATGTCACTGGTGGATGGAATATTTCTTTTAAAGGAATTAGAGCATTCAGTTTTTACATCATGAGCGTTGAAAATGGTTGGATAGAGATATAATAAATTATCATGTATTCTACCAGAACATATAAAGTTTCCATTTCTACTGATAGTAAAGTCATAATGGAAAGTAATAGAAAAACCTCTATTAACTAATTGCGAAACCGAAATAAGATTCTTTCGTATGCCATGAACATAATAAACATTATCTAATTCTAAAGCTCTATCAATAAAATGTAAAACTACTCTTCCAACTGCAGCAGCCCAGACTTTCGCTCAATTGCCAACCTTTAGATTGAACTCTTATTTACTCAACTTATTCGTTTGCTGAAACCCCTACATTGAATTGTAGATGTAATTAGTGGCTCCATAATCTACTATCCAGGAATTTGTAGAATCAACCACCAAACAAGTTTCAACGAGAAAAGTAAATCACGTACCTATCTTTCCTTTGGCAAGGTACTTGGGACAATCGTCCTTCCAATGACCTGTTTGGTCACAGATGAAGCATCTCCCACCGGACCTTTTACCTGCACTTTTCATAACCGTCACCTTTGATTGTCATCTTTGACCTTTAATTTTCTTGCCACTCCTTGTTGTCTCCAATTCATTAATCAACCGCTCAGTCATTTAGTTTCTCTCATTTGATTGGGACTATTGTCTGAACTGATTAAATGATTTGGGCAAGGTCTTAAGAACCAAATCTGTTTGATCCATGAGACTAATCCTAGAACCTAGGGATCTGGATAAGGTGATGTTATCCATCATTTTTAATACGTGTTTCGATAGAATCACATTCCTTCATCCTAGTAGTCTTGAGCTTACTTAGTGTGGCCAAATATGCTATCATGTCAGACGAAGTCTCTATGTCCATATGTTAAGTCAGCAAAGTATCAAATATAGAGGCAAGAATGATAATGTCGGCTTGCCTGCCGGTTTGCCTTTATCGTCTCTTGTCTCTCTTCTATAATGGTCAAAAGTGGCCTCAACTTTAGGACATGGTTGGGTAAGGGCATATGCATACCCTCTATTTTCAAGTATTATGTCCAAATTATTTTTCCAGTCTCTATAGTTATATCCAGCCAATTTTTCTACTGAATCAAATATAGACATAGAAATAGAATACTTGTATACAATCTTACTCTGAATATTCATACAACATAACTAAATATGAGCAAATTATGTAAGATATAAGTATGGCATTCACGCAATAATATAATCAATGAATTCATGAATGCAAGCGCACAACATAGATAACCCTTTAAACTATAATGAGTGTCGTAGTGATGACCCTATTACTTATACATTTGGTTTCCCAAGATCCGATAGCATTGACTTCGTAGGGAGGTTACTACTTTTCTTGAGTCGAGTATGAACAATATTCTTTATGGGATTTCCTAGATTATTCCGACTTGAGCCTCCGACAAGGAGGTTATTCTTATCAATATCTATAAGGTGATCTATAGGCTAGAACTCCACCGATGGGGTGGTCACTCTACTAACATCTTTTATAAGAATTTTCAATTTTAGATCATTTCGCTAAGTCTAAGCATGATGTCACCCTCCGAATGGAGCATACCGCATGGTAAGGCAAGGTGACATCACCTTTTAACATGATCCGGACATGAAAAGTCATGGGATTTCCTAGTTCCCTCTCCCACTCGATTATTTGGACTAAAGGTTTCTACTTATATGGTTTTCTTTAATACTTAATTCTGATTTTTCCAAAAAACTTGATTAAAGCCTACAATCATTTTGTCTAAAACCTTTAAGTATAATCATTAAATCACATAAACCTAATCCGGGTTATTTTTCTAACCCTCGGTAAGGCTTACTTTAAGTCTCTCCTCAAGTCTCAGTTTCTAAGATAAAATAGTTATCTTAATATTTTCCTTAACCAATTTTAATCTCTTAATTAAATTAATCTTTAGACTTTAATTGTACTAGTCATCTCTCGGTTCACCGACTCAGATTCATTCATAGAATCAGAGGTGGACTTAACCATTTCATGGTCCTTTCCCGATCGGGGCATTTTTAATAGAAGGATCGGACTGCACACTAATTCTCAACGGTTAAATGGATTCATAAAAGATGTCTTCTTCATTATCGTATACATTCTCATGACATGTTCATTGCTAGTGCGTCACTAATGACCATGAGGGTATTTCGGTAAATGGCGGAGACATTTTCGGAATAGGTAAGGAGGTTTATTGGTCTTTCATCAGTACGCGATTGTGAATCTAGAAGGTCACACATTAATAAGTATCATGAATAAGTTCACCAGAAGCTTGTATAGTGTGGTTGATGGCTTTAAGGTGTTAAGAGTCATCTATGTTGGTATTTGGGCCAAAAGTGTAATTTTAGAAAGTTTTGAGGTCAATTTGTAATTACCAAAACTTTTAGGGCCAAACTGCAAATATTGAAAAGTTGTTTCAATATATTTATTCTAATAGAGATTAGAAAGGGCAAAAATAATATATATATATATATATATATATATAAAGGTGTTTATATATATGTATATGTATAATGATAATATAATTTGTGAAATGCCACGTCATCATCCTTGTCGTCAAAAGTAAATGGCAAATTAGTGATTAGATATGTACATGTGGCGTATGCATGTAGAGATTGATGACTAGGATTGTCCATGTCATCAATCCTAGTCATTTGAATTTGAATTGAATGGCTAGGATTAAGTCTTGAATAAAGACAAATTAATCCTAGCTTTTACTTTTGAAGATAAGTACTTTTTGTCAAATGTCAAGAGAAAGAATAAAGTTAACTTTTGGATTGCAATGATTACAATCCGAGGATTTGCATGGCTTTAACTTTAGAAGAAAACAATTATGATTAGCTATCTAATAAAGTAAGATTATATATATATATATATATATATATGAGTTTATTATATATATATATATATATATATATATATATATGAGTTTATTATATATATATATATATATAATAATAATAGATGACAACATTCTCTCTCATTCCACTCACATTTTCGGCCGGCCAACCTAAGGAGGAGAGAGAAGATTGAAATCTTGCCATCTAATGCTAATGATTGTGATCCTAAGGCTTGCATGGCTTGTCAAGAAAAGGTGTCAATTGTGATTGGTCACTTATTATGTTAATAGCTTATATTAATATAATATGATAACACACTCTCTCTACCCCAATTGCCTCTCACACTCACGGCATACACACTAGCAAAATAACAAGAAAAAGTTCATTCATTTCCTTGAGAGTTTCGGCTATAGCACAAAGGAGAAGAAAGGGTTTTTGTTTTGCTTTTGTGACATACATACATGGTTTCAAACCTTGAGGGTATACTAGCACATTTTATCTTCAAGTGGTGGTAGAGCTTTGGATGTTTGGTGGACTAACTAGGCCCTTCAAGTAAGAAGGATTCAGAAGCATCAAAGGTCATCAAAGCTTCATCAATCAAGTGTCTACAAGAGGTATACTAATGAACCTTGCTATTTCATTATATATAGTTGATGTATAATGCATGTATTGATAATTGATGGATATACTAGAAAGAATGCATGTTGATTCTTGCTAGAAAATTGAAGAAATTTTTGAAATTTGCCTATGCTTGGTTCGGCCCTAGCTTGATGTCCATGCTAAACTTTCACGATCTTGGATCTAACATTTGATATGTACTAGACATGATCTTATATGAGTTAGCCTTCACGTGTGCGAGTGTCTTCACGCGCACGCGTAATTTTTTCTTTTTTTTTTGTTATGTTGTTTTCAATCCTTGGCTAACATGGATTAACTATTCTAATTATCTAATCCAATTCAATAACCAAATTTCGCATGAATATGAAGTTTAATTAAACGCATGAATTTTTATCGCGAACATTAACAGGAAAAATTAATTTCCATTAATTCCTACATTATTTCAAGGGAGTTTAATGTGGTTTCAAATTCTATTAGTTGTAACATTTTAAACTACTATTAACCAAGTGATTTAATCAAAGTTTAATTCTTATTTAAAACTACAAATGAATTAGTTTAATATTCATAGTAACAACCTAGAATACATAATTTCATGCAATAATTAGCACATTAATAAATCTGAATTTTTAGTGTTCTAAAATTATTTCTTAGTTTCTATGGAATTTAATTAAACTAGTTTAACTATTTCATGATTTAATTTGCAGTGTCTCTGATACCACTAAAGGGAAACACTATATCGCATTAATCAAATTTTGTCTCAAACAAGAATAAGGCAGAAACATCATGCATGAATATTTAAAATGAATAAAGCATGAAATAGCAAATTTGAACATCTAAACAGTTCATAGTTTAAACTCAAAAACAAAGAAAGTTTTTCGTAATACCTTTTAATCACGAAAGGGAAAACTTCACCTTGAAGAAGATGTTCCACACGCCTAGAGCTTGCTTCCACTCCTCAACTTTGATATTCCTCTCTAAGTCAAATCCTAGCTAAAGTGTTGATCAAATTGTGGGATTTAATCTTGCAAAATTAAACTAAAAGAAGAGTGTTTTGTGTTTCCTCTTAGAAAGGCTTACACGTGAGAGAGAGAGAGATCTCAAAAGAGATGGTGCAATTGTAGAACTTGGGGTAGAGACCTTTATATAAGTATGAAAGCCATGCTTGGTAGTTCTGTCTTAATCAGAAACCAAGATAGAAAAGGATTACTACTTTGAATTATCTTTTAATTCCATAATTATAATGGAAAATCTCTTCCTAGCAAAACACATATTTTCACACGCCTAAGGATTGTATAGGAAGTCTAGCCCATGTGTCCTAGGTCTTGATCTGCGTGATTAATGCTCTAGTTAGCCCACAAGCTTTATCCAATTAAATAATTAATTCTAGTCCAAATCTTGTCCACTTTTAAGAATAGAAGCTCATTCAAAAAATGTAAAGTCTACCTTAAATTCTTAGTAGCTTTTAGGCTTCAAGTCTCTCTCACATTTAACAACACTTAAGTTTAGCAATGACACTTATAAGGTAAATCACTAGAAAGGGGGACCAAAGACATAATTATCCTTCCATTAAAAATGATCAAAATACCCTTGCTAATTTTCTAGCTATATTTTGTCACTTTAACCTCAGTCTATTCCACCAAAAGACTATGGATGCATTACAAGATAATTATTGTATGAACGGGAGTTACTCATATAAAGTATGATGCTCAGTCTTTAGATCAACTAAGTTATAATGACCATATTGCCCCTCTATACTCACTCATAGCCAAGACAGGTACACCACTTGTACTATCACCTCTTTGACTACGTATTTCTCCTAAGAACCTCTAACCCATAATCCAACCATCTTCCGGAAGTTATCCACTTATACATAAAAGCTACCCATAAGTGTAACAACCAATACAAGCTGTATTACTATGTATAGATTCAGGATGATCAACCTGGATCATTCTAAGGGAGTGATTATTGTATAGATTCCTTATTGCATATGCATGTCCCTTCTAACCAAATCCAGATACCCAAATCACAGAGGTATTGACCCATACAAGATCTCACCCATAGTGATTCAAAGTGCAAGAACTTGACTTCGTCAGTTCGTCCACATATACTCAAGATTGAGAGCACTGGCCCACTTAGAAGCTAGTAGGTATAGGTGAACTCTTTCTTTGATAGTACTTATTTAGAGTCCACACCTACGGTGGCCCGTACAATGCATACACATGCATAAGTGAAGTAAGTCTAGAACCCCATCCATGATCAAGACAAATCACCTTACTGTAAGGGAACTTATTCACAATAACTTCCATCATAGTAGAGTGTCTAACTCTACTACTTAGTTACGGACTAAACAATTCTGCTTGTCAAGTAACCATGACTTGGACCTTATGTACGTAACTGCCATGTACCTAAGTCAACACTTGAAGTAATGACCTTACATACATATATATAAGTCAACCACATAAGAGAGAAACATGCTCATAAAAGTAAGATGACATTAATTATTCATTGCAAATATTCAGATACAATGATGACAAAGTGCTAGTGGTCTTTTGGGCATATCCTATTTCCAACAACTTAGGCCCAACTCAAGCCCAACACAATCGAGCACAACTCAAGCCTACTTATGAATGTAAAAATATGAATTGTATGCAACATTGCAAGTTTGCAACAGGCTACAACTAACAGCTACTTCAAAAAAAATTGCAAATCAACTTTTAAATAAATTTCATATAGTAGTCGTTGCATTGCAACAACCACTTTTAAAAGAAAATAATAACAATTACAAGTTGCAAGTTGTAGTTACTATCTTTTTTTCAAAAAAATGATAATAACAAGTAGCACCAAAAAAAAACTTTCTTTGCCTAGTATTCCCGACACTAATTTTAAAGAAGGTAAAGGTACAAGTTCATATGTTTGAAAATTTTGCACCTAGTAGAAGGAAAAACAAATTATTACTTGTAATTTTTGCAAAAAAATATTTTATTTCAAAAAAAAATTTAGAACGCAAGCTTTAAAAAGGTATTTGGAGTATATCTACCCAAATATATTTAATGATGGAATTCAAACTCAATTAGATATTTTTTCATCCGGTGATATCACCAATGGTTATTATTTATGATAGAGCAAATATACTTAAGAGGAGGGTGAATTAAGTTTTTTGTCAATTATAACCAATTAAAATTGAACTAGATACAATCAATGATCTAATAAAACTCATTTTAGCAATTTGTCAAGTGTGCAACAACTATAATAGAGTGAGCTTTGTAATAAATCAAGGTCGGACAAAGCACAATAAATGAAAGTAAAGAGAAAAAGAGTAAAAGAGAACGAATAAGATGATTCTTAGGTGATTCGCTAATCTACATCTACTACCTAAGGTTTTCTCCCCTTAGGAGTTCTACTATCTCTACTACGGTTGCTTCTTCAAAAGTTGGTGAAGCACAAACCAACCTTACAATCACTTTTGAGTCCACAAGAGTAGTACAATCCTCGTCCCTTCTTTGAGTCCACAAAGAAGATTACACAACACTATTTATACTATGAATCTCTCAAAGATAGCTCTAGAGTGTTTAGAATACAACAATGATTGAGCTAGAATTCGATACAATGAATATCTCCTCTTGAATCAATTTCACAAAATACTAGAAATCCTGGATCCAAATAATATTAGAATACTAGATAATGCCTAAAAATAAAAATACCAGAATATGTGAAACTCGAAGTAAGATCAAGGCCTGAATTTGATTTAGTTTCCATAAGACTTTTATCACCTCACTGTGGTACTTACGGTCATTGGTGATACAATGATTTTTGTATTGCAATAGCAACACTTCTAATCACACGATCTGGAGAATCAAATAAAGTAGAACTCTCTCTATAGGATTATGTAGACTTAATATACATTTAATGCTTTAAACTACTCTTTTTTTTTCAAAACCCAAACCAAGGATCCTGGTATTTATAAAAGAACATGTAGGGGTATATCTAACCATTCTTAATTACCATTAGAAAATATCGATTAATTCTACAAAATTAATACTGCATAAAAAATTTATGTAATATCCCACCCATTAATGTAAGGTAAAAATGTTGCGCAATAATTTCTCATTCATTACCTAATAGTTTTAATTAAGTGAAAATGCTACATTCATCTTCTCTAAAAGATGAACACATATGTACACAATATTTCATATAATCGTGTAGGACCCGTCTAATACGTTTTATGAAAGAAAATGTTATATTGCATGAATCAAATTCTATAATTACAAGAATAAGGCGAAAATATTCATGCATGGATCTTTAAAACGAATAAAGCATGAAATAACTACTTGAACATCTAAACAATTCATAGTTTAAATATAAAAGCAAATAAAGTTTTCAGGAATACCTTATCGCGAAGAACGAAACAAGAAAACTCCACCTTTGTTGAATGAGAAGTTTCACACGCCTGGCACAATTTCTGCTCCTCAACTTTGATCTTCCTATCCATTCTAAATTCCTAGCTAAAGTGTTGATCTAGTTGTGGAACTAAATCTTGTAAAACTAAACTAAAGAAAACTGATATGAGTTTCTTCAAAAGATGAAGCTTACTCGTGAGAAAAAGAAAGAGAGATCTCAAAAGATATAGTGCAATTGTAGAGCTTGGGTAGAAGCCTTTATATAGGGGAGAATATGCAAGGCAATTCTGTCAGAATTCCAATGTGGGAAAGGATTAGGACTTTGAATTATCCTTTAATTCCATAATAAAATAGAAATCATTTTACTCCTTGGGTTCACACTGGCCTAGCATAATAAGCTAAACCACGCGCCTAAGCTAAGTGGGATGCTTAGCCTTTTGCGTCCAGGGCCAATGGTCGCCGCTAGCCCACCTAGTTTAGTCCATGAGCTCTATCCAATTAAATTTATTAATTCCAAATCTAGTCTACTATTTAAGAATAGAGCCTTCCTCCAATTATGGAAAAAATATCTTAAATATTTGATAGCTTTTAGACTTTAATTAATTAATTATTTATTTGTTTATTTAATAATCATTTAATCCAAAATTCAGCCAATAATCAAATTAGAAAATATCTTCCACAAATAGGAATTTATATTCATGATCTTTAATTGTCAAAGGATTAAATCCTCTCTTCAATTTAGTAATTCTTCATTTAGTAAATACACTCATAATGTAAATCGCTAGAAGGGGGACCAAAGACATAATTATCCTTCCACTAAAAATGACCAAAATATTCTCGTTAGTCTCCTAGCAATATTTTGTCATTTAACCTTAGTCTATTCCACTAAAAGACTATGGCTACACTCCAAGATAATTACTATATGAATAGGAGTTAGTCAATAATATATGACACTCAGTCTTTAGATCAACTAAGTGACAATGACCACGCTGCCTCTCTATATTCATTTATAGCCAAGACAGGTTCACCGATTGTACTATCACTTTTTTGACTACATCTTTCTCCTTTGAACCTCTAACCCATAATCTAACCATCTTCCGAAAGTAATCCACTTGACCACATGAGCGACCCATAAGTGTAACAACCAATACATCATGTATTACTGTGCACACAAATTCAGGATGATCAACCTGGATCATTCTAAAGAAGTGATTATTATATAGATTCCTTATTGCATATGCATGTCTCTTCTAACCAAGTCTAGACACCCAAACCACAGAGCTGTTGACCCATATATATAAGATCTCACCATAGTGATTCAAAGTATAAGAACTAGACTTCGTCAGTTTACCCACATATGCTCAAGATTAAGAGCACTGGCCCACTTTGAAGCGTGTAGGTATAACTAACCTCTTTCTTTGATAGTACGTATTTAGAGTATCACATCTACGGTGGCCTGTCCAATATATATACATGTATAAGTAAAGTTAGTCTGGAAGCCTATCCATGATCAAGGCAGATCACCCTACTGTAAAGGCAACTTATTCACAATAACTTCTACCATAGTAGACTGTCCAACTCTACTACTTAGTTATGGACTAAATAGTTCTGCTTAACAAGTAACTATGACTTAGACCTTCTGTATGTAACCATTACGTACTAAGTCAACACTTGAAGCAAGGACCTTACATTCACACACACACGCACACACACACACACACACACACATATATATATATAATAGTCAACCACATAAGATATAAACATGTTCATGAAAGTAAGATGACAATAATTATTTCATTGCAAACATACAGATATATCAATGACAATGTGCTAGTAGTCTTTTGGGTATACTATTCCCAACATATTATTCATATTGGTTTAACACTAATTAGCTGGTCAGAATGCAAAAACGTGCAAACACATGAGAGAGTTTGATTAGAAAGATACTACTTCGAGATAGGTAGCTTTTAGCCTTGAACCTTCCCTAGTTAGAACTATCGGATTTACTTGTTAATCAGTGAACGTGATGTCTCGGATTGTTCAGCTTTTCTTTAAACAAGACAATAGAGCTCACACAGTATCCTTTTAGACCTTATTTAGGTTCTCACAATTGGGTTTATTTTGGCCCTGAACAACTCCCAGTTTCATGAGTACCCAGAGAATTTAGCTTTTAAAATTCTCATAGGAGTAACCTACTCTCTACTCACATAGTTGATTTCTTATTAAGAGTATTCTCCAATACCCCACTTTAGATTTTCCAAGATATAAGAATCATTAAAAACATAACTTAACATAGACTCTTACAAGCAGCATTGTCTGCTCGTCATGGGGTAGGTAGAAGGATTACCCACACAATGCTTTAATTGAGTAGCAAATAATTTAGTCTTCCCTTTGAACTTAGATCTTGGGATCTCCAGTTAGCTAGGTATGGTTTCCATCATGGCAACTTTTTACATAAGTTGGTTCTTCTTTATTTGGGGTTTTTTGCCCTTGCCCTTACACTTGCCATTTCCCTTGGGCCTAGAAGTTCCACCCACTAGCATGACCAAAGCTTTGTCCTTCTTTTGACCTTCAAAGGTCCTCAACATATTGAGTATTTCTGATAGCTCAACATCCAACTTGTTCATGTGGAAGTTCATAACAAACGAACTGAAGAATTCTAAAAGTGACTACAAGATAAGGTCCAAGTATACCTCGTTGTCCATGATAAGCCCTAAGGTCACAAGCTCATTGATATGACCCATCATTGTTTACCATATGATCATCAACCGATGTACCTTCAGTCATTCTTGACTAGAATAGGGCTTTGGATATCTTAAATAGCCTTGCCCTCAAGTTGGTGCTAAACATGTCTTTCAACTGAGCATCCATCTCTTGAGGTATGAGATTCTCATATTGCCTCTAAAACTCTGCACTCATCACTACAAGCATAAGACACTTGACCTGAGTCATTATTTTGATATTTCTCATACAAGGCCCTATCTTCTGTAGATGTTTCGTCAGTGGAGGTGGGAGGTGTAACCCATGCATTGTTAAATATGTATGCCAACTTCTCTGTTCATATTACCAACATGAGTTTACAGCCTCAATCTCCATAGTTGGCTCTAGTTGTCAACTTATTAATATCCAAGATACTACGCAGTGACAAAGCGTTTGTCATTTGATTTATCATTTGAAATGCACAAGATAGATATAGAAAAATTAATGTGTTGTTAGTTTTAATCTCCAAAAGGTCTTGACTTTGACCTAATGGTCTCCCATTACTTTTTGACACTCACACTACCCTCATAGTGTATCCGTGAGCCTCGACTAGGTCTCAAGGTGGAATTAGAAACCATTCTAGCTTACACACTTCCCCTAGAAAGTAGGGACCCAATATAGCTCCTCAACTAGCATAGACCCTTAGGGAGTAGGGACCATCTATCAATTCAGTGTAAGTCAACCACCAACAGTGATATGATTGGCAAGCATATGCCATTTGGGCCCCCTAACATAAAAGGTCTAAAGACATATATCTACATCCACTCCACGTACCATTTTAAGTAAGAGTCATCATATAACTACTTGAGATCCCCTAGGTAGTAAAGACTAGTCTTTCACCCTTATAGTTAAATGATCACCTACCTACTATGATGGAAGGGATACAATTAGACACCTAGAGTCATTAATCTCTTATTCACTTAATATTGCTCGGAAGGAATTTATATTATTTAGTTTGATCTAATCAAATTTTAATATGCTTGCATCATACATGAGAAGTGCATATGCCATATGGATAGGTTAATATACATCTAATGCAATAGTATATCTTTTATATATATATATATATATTAGTCTATATTATACTATCGAATTGGTTATTGAACATTTATCTTTCATAAATTTTCCCAAGCTACTAGTGAAACCCAGAGAAAAACCCTATAGTGAATGCAAATGATAATAATTGGAAACTACACTGCTTTCTAAAATTAGAAGTTGCTACCATTCCAAATATGGAAATTACTGCTCTTCAAGGTTGGCTCGCTATCTTTATTCTTCTTCTTGATCTCCAACTTATCAATACTCTTATTTTAATAATTTCACACTGCATTACAATGCTTCCCAAAAATAGAAACCCCTAATTAGGGAGGAGGTACATAAGAGGGAGAGAAAAGGTACAACCAAGAAAAAAAGAGAAGGCGAGACACGAAGGCCTCATTTTTAAAAACTACAACCATTCATTTATTTACTAGAAAGAAATAAACCATACACACATGCATATATTATTAAATTCACACTTGTGACTCTTGTGGATAAGTTATATATATTTGTTTGAGTCAAATATTGATCGGTGGTATAACTTGCATGGAAAAGTTAATGATATTGATCTACTGAAGAATACAAGTATGATCAATTAGATTTATCAAGTGTGTGAAATCAAATATGTATATTCTTAATACACACTTGTTGGTTTTTGTGCATTAAATAAGTATATCACTATGAGCCAATTTGTACTCGAAAGTTTTTGGCTTGTGTAGATAATTTTGTACTAATGTTATTGTCTGCTAAAATATCTTTTGAGTGCTTGGTGTTAAAAAGGGGGAAGAGAGTCTTGCATGAAAGGTGAAGATGTGATTGATCAAAAGAAGTTACGAGATCAAGAAGATGCAAACTTATGTATGCCTTTGAGAAAAATTTAATGATCAAGCTCACCATAAACACATGAAGTCTTGAAGAGTTGAAGATGTGAGAATATTGAAGATTAAGACTTGAAGAGATGAAGATGATGTGCTGACATAAAGCGGAGAAGAGGCCATATAAAAGGTAGCGACATGAATATTGTCGTTTGTCTTAGACTTGCATTTGTGTGGCAAAAGCACTTGGTAATCTTTCTAAATTGTTTTCAATCTTTTTCCAAAATCTTTTTAAGGTCAATTGGATTAAAATATCTTTTGAAGAATTATTCTTAAAAAGTCCAAATGTTTTTATCTTCGAAAGATTGAATTTCAAAAAAAAATTGGTTTTAAATTCTTAGATTGCAAAAATCGATTTTAATCTTTCCTCAAGAGTTTAAAAAATATTTTGAGATGTTTAAAAGGCTAGAAAATATTTTTAAGAAGTGATCTTGAGGTATCTAAATGTATAATCTTTAAAAAATTGGATTTTGCGCGAAATTATAAAAAATAGGCGAAATCTAGAAATGTAGGTCGACCTACTCGCCCAGGCCTTGTCAACCGACATAGTCTATAAAGTAGGTCGAGTAAGTCGAACAACTTAGCTCCCCAGCTTTGTCCAAAAATTGAAAAACTAGTCGTTTTTATCTGTTGAAACATTACCTATTTATACCAAATCTCACCCATTTCATCCTAGACCTTTTCCACACAATATCTATTGATTCTAAGCATATATTGTTAATCCAAAACATCAAATTACACCAAGCTTGAGCTTACATTGCAAATCTGTTGAGCATTCAAGTGCTTTGAATTGTGTTATCTAATCACATAGGAGTTTGAGTTGTTCTTCATTATATTATCTTTCAAACACCCAATATTTGTATTGTATACACTCCTAGGGCTCTATATTAGGATTGAGAGAATCCTTGTGAAAAGAAGAGTGTGGAACAATCCTTTGTGGACTCAAATGATAGAGGTTGTAGTAGGTTTGAGCTTCACCTATATTTGAAGGAGCGTACATCTCTTGTGGACTCAAGAGAGGGTTATAAAGTTGGTTGGTGTTTTACCAACATTTGAAGAAGCATAGTAGTAGAGTTTGTAGAAATCTTAAAGGGATAAAACCTTAGGTAGTAGATGTAGATTAACAAACCACCTAAAAATCATTGCATTTGATTTTTCTATCTCTACTCTCTTTACTTTCAAGTTTATTGCATATCTTGCATTAAAAATAATTGATAAACTCATAAGTATTACATGTAGTGCATATAAGGTGTTTGATAAATTGTCATTGAGAAAATATATAAAGCATCTATTGTCTAAAGTTACATCATAATGTGTCTTGTATATTAGATATTTGATAAATTGTGTAAGTGAATATTGTAGTTGAACTACGTAATTTTTAAAGTAGCGATTTACTTCTATAAGCCTAATTCACCTCTGTAACACCCCGATCCCTCTCGAGACCGGGAATTCTATCAATCGATCTAATCACAACCCAAACCAAACCCGGGCATAATTTTCAGGGAAAACGAATGGAGTCTTCCCTATTTCTAGGCGAAATGTAAAACCTGTGATAACATATAAGTGGACCAATACCATGTCCAAACATTCAAAACCACCTCAAGGCCATCCGAGCCTCGGTTCTCAGCAATTTAAACTCAGCAAGTATACATACACTTCCAATTTAAAAGCTAACCTATCTCTTTTCATTTTTGACAAGTACATTCGAACTAGACAATTAAGCCACACTAGGCTACCGCATATAATAAACTATCATGCCATTCTAACTCTTTTCCTTTGGACATTACAAACATGCATTGAAGATAAACTATGCTAACTAAATACATAAGCTAGCTTTTCAAATTACTTCAATAACCTAATAAAACTTAAATTACATTCTTTTAATATTAAATACATACAATACATGAAAGCATACATCTTTGCCACTTCGACAACTCAAGCCACATAGGCACGCAAAACAACTCTTCAGGCACGAACTGTCACATAATCACGAACTTCTAGCTAACATGACATTTCCTGAAATGTGGTGGTGAGGAGTGAGTATACACAACACGTATACTCAATGAGGGCGAGACATATATCGAATTGGAGAGAAAGAAAGTCGTGCAATGCAAATAAGACAGTTAAGCAATATAACTGATAAATAAGAAATCAAGACAAACAATCAATACAATAAGCAATTACTGAAAGCATTAACACAACCATTCAAAGCTATACCACACTCTGAAGGCTATGGTTCACTCATACGAGCAATGTACCATTTCACGAGCGATACATCAATCTCGAGCTTGATGTTGACAACGATGACAATAAGCGCGCAACCACCTTATAACACTAGTTTGGAATACCCCGGAAGTATCCATCAATCTACGACCCAAATCTCCCTATGAGGCAACCCAAGCGAGAAGAGGGAATAGCTACGGAGCTAGAGCAACCAACACTGGCAACCCGAGGCTACCCAGAGAGACCTATCACTCACGCGCTGATACTATGCAATGCAAGACTCGATACAAGGCGATAAACGAGCGATAGCACAACAATACAGAATAGAGGAGATAAACGAGATATCAAGCATTATCAACAATTGTTAAACATTTCAATCAATAATCAACTCTAACAAGCGTAATAAGCATTAACAAGCATTTACAATCAAACAAGTAACAAGAACAACACCAACTAACATTATCAAGCAATAACAAGTATTCTATAGGCAACATAAGCATTCTATAAGCAATATAAGCATTCTATAAGCAATATTCTATGAAAGAACACAAAATCATGAAAATGACCCCAACTTACCAAACTCTACTACTTTCAAACGAGCCACGAGTTTTGGAAACCGACTTCACCAATCCTCCTAGATCACTATAAGGCACGTCTAAAGACCCCGAAACCCTACTTAACCCTGAACTTCACGCAAAGTCCCGATTTTCCCTTTTGCTCGTTTGAACTACAACTATACTAACGAAACACCCAACCAACGCCATAATCACACCAAAAGTGCTTCCATGGCCTACCGAGACAATGCCATCATGCAAAACGAGAAAATGCTAAACTCGACCTAAACGACCCCGACTTTCACCAATGTATTTTTTCTCGTTTTTTCCATTACGCAACCTAAACAAATCATGCATTTAGACATTCTAGCATACCTAGCACCTTTTCACATCAATAGATAGCATAACAGCGCAACTTTATCGTTTCAAGGGTTTACTATTCACAAAATACTATTCAACTAACAATTTATATTTCAATTTCAATATTCAACCGCAGAAAATGTTAAAAAGCTATAAATACATGTTCTACGATTGCTAGGGAACATTCTTTAAGCCTCAAAACGATTAAAACAACAAACTACAGATAAAATCTAAAAATTAAAGTTACTATATAAAACTTTCAAATGCGCAAATAAACATGAAACCCTCACCTTAGACGCTCCTAGACGCTAGGAAAACCTCGTAGGATGCCTCGGAAACCACCCCGTGCAAGCTCACGCGAAGATTTGTTGATTTGTTTTTAAATTTTTTTCTTTCTTTTTCTCTTTCTTTTCCTCATGGTTTCAAGCCTTTTTTCTCTATTTTTTTCGTTTGCATTCTGCTTATTTAGAAAAAAAATGACAAGAAGTCAAAGGTCAAAGATTCGGTCAACCCGCTAAACCAAAACAGCTATGCACGACCTTACGAAAACGGCCATAACTTCTTCTAGAAAACTCCAATTCACGAACGGTTTGAAGCCTCAGAAACTAGACTCATAGAGCTTTCCAACCATATATAATTTGCTACCTAACTCTTCCCCAATTGGTTCAGATTTAATTCCAAAGTTGACCCAAAATTTGACTAACTTAACATTGCATTTTTTTATTTCTAATCCCAAGTTTGCCCTTTATTAAACATTTCAAAAATTCCCACCTTGTCCTAGTTGGTCAATGTAGATGAAAAGTCAACTAGTTTGGTCAAAGAAGGTGAAAGGTCAATAAAATGCAATTTCAATGAACTTTAAATGCTATTGAATACATGCCAGGTTCGGGGTATCACAACCTCCCCCTCCCTCTGAGGCTTATTTGGACTAACACACGTACTTGCTCATTATATACCCTCTCATAGAGATTTAAGGAATTAAGTAGACCCAACTAACATCCCCTGGATGACTAATTGGACAAGGCCCAATACTATCCTCTAATCTTGGCTTAATTAATTCGTGGTCCATTTTGGGCTCTTGGGCATGGTCAATTTTTCTCCAAGCAAAATCCATCTAATCCAATCAGACTCAAGCCCATGGATTTTTAGGCTCAATTGGACTTTACCAAAATCCAACTAAATTAGACATGTCAATTTGATTTATGACCTCGCTATCAAAATTAACTTGAATTCCAAATCCAACTAATTTTGACTAAGTCAACAAATTTAATTACAAAGTCAAACGTGGTCAACCTTTTAGTAAACTCACATAAAATGTGATTTAATGACTTATCCAATTAATTTATTTTGGTTAGAAATTGAATTTTTTAGAATTTGAAGTACAATGTCAAAATTTGACCTTGACTTTCCAATTTTGTATCCAATTCAATTTCACTACCATATTTAAAAACTAGGACTATGGTTTGACGAAAGAATTGGGTTTGACTCTTGATGAACCATTCCAGCCATCTAGGAAGTTGGACCACCATCTTGGGGTGGTGGAACAACCACAAAATAGGCCAAAATTCGTTAATCACATATCTGTCCAAAACAGGCACGCTATACATGACCTAAATTTATCTATTTTGTTTGCATAGCTACAGATATCCAAAAATTATGAAATTTCATTATGACAAATACGTTTAAGTGTTGATAATAATTAAATTAAACAGAGCTAAAAAGGTTTAATTTTCACTGAGTTATGCCCTTTGAAACAGACACTGTGCAGTCTATCTAGATTGCTGTCAAATCAGAAAATGAAATGTAATCGCATTAAATGCATATATTACCCATAATATCACGAAGTGGGTATAAGCCTAAATTATTCTACAATTTCAATAGAACAACATACAAAAATCTAGCAAGAAATTACGAGTATAAACATGACAAATAAGTAAATCCAACACAACATACATTTAGTCGAAATCGTGTTTTCATGCATTGATTGGGTGGCTTTGATACCAATTGAAAGTTTTCATGCACGCATATGAGCAAAACGCAACAGAAATATAAATTGAAAGCATGAGAATATCCAATAAATTGACCAATAAATGCAAGAAACCGACAATACGATAGCAAAAACAATCGAGTAAGGGAAAAGAATTACCTAAAAAGGATTCATGTTCGTGATTACTTCATTACGATCACAACGGAGGAACCCTCTACGTTCATATACATACACCACGCTTGGGCTAGAATTCGTTGAGCAAAAGTTTACATGCATTCCTAGGCAATGCACGAATCCCAAGACAAGAGGAAATGGACGTAACTGTCTTTGGGATGCTTTGTGTAAAACTTCTGAAACCCTCCAAGACCCATGGCTGATTACAGGGGATTTTAACCAACTTAGAGATCTGGGTGATAAAGTTGGATGGATCACAAGGATATCTAAGAAGATGCTACAATTTGAAAAATGGAGAAATAATTGTAAACTTTTGGACCTTAGATTTGTAGGCTTTCGGTACACGTGCTCGGATTCCTAGGAGACTAGACAACAGATTATAGAGCGTCTTGATTGGGCCTATGCTAGCACATAATGGAGTTTTTTTGTTTCCTAATACTTGTCTTCATTACCTTCCTTGTATTTTGTTTGATCACTTTCCTATTTTGGTTGATCTTAATAGACTGGACCAAGCTAGGGGTACTTTTTACCCTTTTCATTTTGAATTAGCTTGGTGCACTCATGAATCTTTTGCTGATTTTGTAGGAGAAAATTGGAAGACTGACATCAGGTCTGTTAAGGAGGTTATTGATGATATCACACCTAAACTCCAAGCCTGGAGCAAACTATCCTTTGAAAATATTCATGCCAACAAGAGAATAGTGTTAGCTAGACTGAAAGGGATTTAAAGAGCTCTTCAAACCAGTTATAATTCCTCTTTGCAGCACTTGGAAAACAAATTACGAGCTGAATTCAAAAATATCTTGGCACAAGAAAAGCTGTTGTGGTTTCAAAAGTCACAGAGGGAATGTATTTTTCTGGCGACAGGAACACTAAGTTCTACCATCTTTCAAATATTATTAGATGAAGGAAGAATAAAATACATGGCCTTAAAGATGAAGAGGGTAATGGGATATATGATTCGGGAAATCTGCAAAATATGGCTTTTAATTACTTTAAGAAGCTTTACACTAGTATTGAAGGGACTCCTACTACTTTCTCGAAAGTTGAGTTTCTGCAGATACATCACTTAGATCAAGCGGCTTTAAGACAACCAATTGAAGATGATAAAATTAAAAGGGCCCTTTTTCAAATCAATGCCTTGAAGGTACAAGGGCCGGATGGTTTTTCAATAGGATTCTTTCAGAAGTGTTGGACCATTACGCATGGCGTTGTTTCTAAAATGGTGAGATCAACTTTTCAATCTGTATCTATGCCTCAAGAAATAAACCAAACTATGATCCACCTCCTAAGACTAAGAATTCGGAGTCCATCAAACAATTCCGGAATATTAGTCTTATTAATGGGGTGGTGAAGATTATGGTGAACAAAATCCGACCATTGCTCCTGGATTTGATTTCCACATATCAAAGTAGTTTCATCCTGGGACGCTCAACATGTGATAATATCATTTTAGCTCAAGAATTTGTCCACACTATGAAGAAAAAGCAAGGCAATAAGGGGTTTATGGCAATTAAAATTGATCTTGAGAAAATGTATGACAAACTAAGTTGGCCCTTTTATCGAGAATACTCTCCAATAACTTCAGCTACTTACGAATTGGGTAAATTTGATTATGTTATCTATGTAGACTGCCTCGGTGAGAGTTTTGTAGAATGGTTCCTCAACTCCCCTATTCACTCATTCTCAAGGGATCCGCCAAGGAGATCCTTTATCTTCGTATATCTTTATTCTTTGTCTTGAGTAACTCTCCAAAGCAATCGTTAGAGAGGTGTATGACAAAAGTGGAAGCCTATTCGCATTTGCCATTCAGGCTCCTTTATCTCCCACATGTTTTTTGCGGACGATTTGCTCCTTTTTGGAGAAACTTTTGAACAACAACTGGAAACAATGATGACCATTGTGAATAATTTATGCAGTGAATTGGACCAGTCTATCAATGTTAGTAAGTCATCTATCTTGTTCTCTAAAAATACTGACCCGTACTTTGCTAACATTCTTTGCAGGTCTTCTGGCTTTCAACATTCGGATGAGTTAGGTATATATCTTGGCACACCCATTTTGCAAAAAAAAGTTTGTCAAGGCACTTACAAACATATATTAGAAGAAATGCAAGGCAAACTCGCAGGGTGGAAACAAAAGGTGCTTTTATTTGCTAGTAGAGTTACACTTTCAAAAGCCGTCCTTGCTGCCCTTCTAACTTATTCTATGCAAACGACTAATCTTCCTAGACAGACTTGTAAAGAAATTGATAAGATCTAGCGTAATTTTATTTGGAGTTCTAGTGAGGAGAAATGCAAAATTCACTGGCTTGCTTGGGATTCTATTTGTCAACCAAAATCAGTTGGGGGTCTTGGGTTGCGTGCGACTGGTTCTATTAATGAGGCAATATTGGCCAAATTGGGATGGAAAATTTTAAATGAGCCTCATTTGTTTTGGGTGAAGGTGCTTAAAGAGAAATACTTTGCTAATAATCTTCTTCAATATGAACCAAAATCGACTGATTCGAGAGTCTGCAAAGCTATCATTAAAGGGAGATCAATTTTGCAACATGGCCTTAAATGGATTCTAGGAAATGGGCATATTGTTAAATTTTGGCTTGATACATGGGTGGGGGATGACTGCTTGGTTAATTTCGCGATCCAAGATATACCAGAGTCTATGTTGATACTTACAGTTAACCACTTTGTCAAAGAAAATGGCAGAAGGGATTAACACTTGTTCTGTCACCTCATCCCACACTCTATTATTCTTTAGATTGTAAATTTGAAATGTTTTCCTTCAAAGGCTTGTGAAAACTTTATTAGTTGGAATAATGATTCTAAAGGAGAATTTGCTGTGGGAGCTGTTATCTTGTTGCAACAAAGAGCCATCAATTCTTCTACCATTAATTGAGAAGTAGTCTAGAAATTGTGCCCAATGAGTCAGAACTTTTGTTTGGCAAATTGTGCATCAAATAATCTCATCAAAATATGATCTTAACAATAGGGGTATGCTTATGGATACGAGTTGTATTTGATGTGGGGCTGCTAAAGAGGACACCATTCATATCATTCGGGATCGTCCTATTGTGCGCAAGATTTGGGTATGCCTGCTTCTAAGGGTGTTCCTTAACTGGTTCTTTAGTTTTGAGTGGCATAATTGGATTAATAAGAATATTGGAAATAACACTCTCTGCTATGGTGTGCGATGGGATGTGATTTTTGCTGCTGTTGTTGTCTGGACATTATGGAGACTAAGAAATGAAAGGGTATTCTGAAATATGCTTGATAGACCTGTGGAACTTATTGTAGATCAAATTGTGAAACTCGTGAAAGAATATGAGGAGGCTTGGAAGATTCATGGTAAAGGAAACATTTAAACCAGAAGAGAGGTTTATGTTAGTTGGGCAAAACTGAGGGTGGGTCTCAAGTTAAAATATTGATGACTTCTTAAAAGGGAACCCTGGAATGGTGGGGGCCGGTGGTCTATTTTGAAGTACGAATGGAAGTTGGTTTGTGGGTTTCGACATTAATTTGGATATTGTTTCTAATAATAGAGCCAAATTGCTGGTTAGATGAAGGTTTGAATCATGCTGAAACTCTTAGGATTAATCAACTTGTTGTTGAAACTGATTCGCAGTTTATATGCAATTTGCTCAAGAAAGGGTCATCGCATAACAGTTCTTTCAAGACAATCGTTGCTAAATGCCTGAGGGTGCTGAACAAAAATGATGCTTACTGTGTTAATCATGTCTACCGTGAAGCTAATAGATGCGCATATTGGATTGCTAATGTTAGCTTGCATCAACCTCTTGGGCCGTTCAACTTGGTTAATCCCTCGGATGCGCTTGGATTACTAATTGAGCAAGATCGAAGGGGGCAACATCCCCCAGGATGATTCAGTTGTAATTGGCTTTGCCTCCCATGCATAAAAAAAAATCATAATACCTAATTTGGGTATATTGAAACCCTTAGGTAAGACCAATTTAGGTTAATTGTTAAGAATTAGGTCTTTAAGGTTAAAATCTATCCCTAGCCTTTTTAAATATAATTAATCCTTTGATTTGAAATTAATCTAAGATCTAATTAATTAATTCTTAACTACTCATAACATAAGTGAATTAGATTTCATAATTTTTAAATCCTATGGTGGAGATGTTTCTATGTGGTATGTACTTATCATACATTTAATACAAAATTAAATAAATGTAAAGCATCCACAAGTAAACATTAAGATTAAAATATGCCCCTTCCTTCGATGGCCACTAGTAGATTTATCAAAATTTTAATTTGATCCAAATTTTCACAGGCTTGTAAATCACACTACCAAGTCCTCTCCAATGGTTTGACCATCTTTGACTAGCTTTGATCGCACCTTGACCAGCCTCAAGACACCTTGGAAAACATTCAATTGGAGTCCACCAAGCGCTCCAATGGCCGAACCACCAGGAGTGGTGATTTTACAATTTTTCTTAATATACAATTTCTTACAATCTAGGAAAACATGTAAATTAAGCCAAAAATAATTACATCCATTTTCCTGTGCTTCCCAAGGAAGCTACATCTTTCAATCTATAATTGATATTATTACAAGATGCCTATGATTGCATAAACCAACAATCTTACATTAAAAATTTCAACTAGATTGAAAACTATATACATCATATGCATGTGAACCATCCAAAGAGGCTTATACTTGCTACAAGAACATTAGTTATGCCAATAACATGATCATACACACATTATAACATATTAAACACTAAAATCCAGCAAGCACTCGTGCCCTAAAACTCACTACCATTGAGTTTTTTCTATGCAATTTTCATATACATGTATTGCAAATAACGTGTATTAATATGGCGTGACTCTGATACCACAGAATGTGCATGCTACCTAGATAATACCAAGTTGAAAAACTTAATTATTTGCATCATAAACATATAACATGCATAATAAGGATCAAACCACATGAAATGTATGTCAGAATTGCAATATCAAAGCATGTATTGCATTATAATCGCATCTAGAAAATATTTATGATATTAGTGGATTTTACCTTGCTTCGTTGGCTTAAATACACAACACCCAAATGTGGAACACACTTGTAGATGACTCCCACTCAACGTTTGGATGTGCAGAAGAGGATTCCCTTATGGTCTTCTCTTCTATAACCTTTTTCTTGGTGCTGTAGTGCTTGATTGAATGGTGGGATTCAATCTTTCAGTTGCTAAAGGTATATTTCGTGAGAGAGAGAGAGAGAAAGACGAAGGAGAGGTATTTTTTTGGCTGTGTATGTTTGTTAGGTGTGTAAAAAATCTAATACAAAAATAATTATATTGCAATAGTTGAAACTATGTAGGATAAGTCATAGTGTTCTATTCATGACATGAATGTATCTAAACACTTCTGTGTATCCTGGACTCAGTAGTCCATCTTATCCCAACTACATAATCTCCCATATGCCTACACTTTCTTCCACACGCCTCAGTTGCTAAATGAACGAACTAGCTTCTATAATGAGCTCAAGTCTCACTACAAAAATTGGAAACTCTATCCTAACTAAAACTTCTAGTTGCATTAGGACTCTATATTTTAGCAACTCCATACTTTATTTAGAAACACCAAAATATAACAACTGAACTACATAGGAAAATGGCTAGAAGAGGGAACAAAAGACATAATCACCCTAGCTCCCGAAATGACCAAAATGCCCTTATTAATCCTTAGTTGCATTTTGACGTTTCTAACCTTAACTCATTCCACTAAAGAGTTATGGTTGCACTCCAAGACGATTACTAAGAAACTTGTCATATTAATGTATGATCTTTATCTTTGACCTACTAAGTAAAATGACTATAATGCCCTTCCATGTAGCACTCACAATTAAGATAAGTCTTTTATCCTATACTATCACTTATTTGATTGCATATTTTCCTTCAGACATCTAATCCATAAAATAACCATTCTCTGGATATAGAGCATTTGATCTAAAGAACGACCCACAAGTCTAATATCCAATATACCCCTGAATGGAATATATCATTAAACTTAGATTTAGATGATCTTTTGAATTATCACATTGATTACTATAATTTTTTTTAGTGCACATTTTTTCTTCACCATTTTAATAGTATTTGTCTAACATAATTTTTGTATACTTTAATATTTATAACCTTACAATTTTAGGACATATATAAGAAGTAGATTATAAATTAACTTTATAGGTATGCCTATATACAAGACGGAAAATATATAACTCTGTGCCCCTCCTCGCTCTTATACTACTTGTCTTATTTTCTATTCCTCACCCTAATAGCTTCCTTATTTTGGCAGAGGTGGTGACATGGCGGAATACTCACAAAATCCACCCCGTCGCTATCAGTGCATATAAAGATTGCTTCCAACTTAAGAAAAGAAATTTCAAAAGATGAAAAATGGCAACGGGGATTCCTTCTCCGCGTCATACAAATCAAAAATCAATATTCAAAATAAAGTCTCCGGGCTGGACCATGGGCTCAAAATCTAGTGTAAATCCGACTGCTATAAACACGCATAAATAGTTGTACTCTCAATACAATATTGCTCCTTTTCTCCAGTCAACAAATTCTTCAACATCAAAGTACAACCGGTTGCATGAAGCGCATAAATTTTCTGCAGCACATTATTTCACCTCCACTCCGCCATTTCAAACCCACTCCCCACCACCTTTTATTAACAGCAGACACGATCCAACCTTTTTCTTTCAAATTCATTTTCTAGGGTTTATCTCTCTCTCACACACACATACACACACAACATATTTATATATACATATATTTGTATCTATATATATATAAAGGCATCTCCGACGACATTCCGGTGAGACCTCCGATCCAGGTGAGCTATGCATTTCCACTGCCCATCTGTTTTAGAAAATTTTCACGTATTTGTAAACATATATGAGATTTCACAGCGCAGGAACATTTTAAACGATATTATAAACATTTTTGTTAACATTTTAAACGAAATTATGCACATTTTTGTTTCAACTAATGTACGTAATTAATCGTCCTAGATGTAAATTTCATGAATTTTACATGAAATTAGTCATCATAGACGCAAATGAAGTTGTTCGCGTTTTCAATTTTTTTTAATTTTTTTTTTAGTTAGAGAAATGTGAGAAATTAAACACTTTATAGACCTATTTTTCTTTATCTCTATTTCTTTTTAATCATCTTTTTTTTTTTTTTTGAAACTAGTTGAGCTTAATCTTAGATGAAGAATCTGTTGACTTAGTTGACCTAATTTTTTTATCAAATTTTTTTAAGAAAGTATTCTATTGACTTCTCCTTATAAAAGTTTCAGTGTGCAATTCTTTATTTTATGTGTGTTATTGTTTAACAACTTAAAGTCCACTTGCTTCTTTTTTTACTTTTTCAATTCTATACTAATTCCTTTCCAAATTCTAATTATATTTTTAAATCTAAACTGCTTTTGAAGTTTATTGAAATGCTGAGATACTACTCTGGTTTGTGAAAATAGGAGATGTCTCGAGTAGAGGACTCTTGGGAGCGATTGGTGCGTGCAGCACTAAGGAGTTTGAGGACTGGCACAGATGCATACGGGAGGCCGGTTGGTGGTATTGCTGCCAATGTGCCAACGTCCCTTGCAAACAACAGGGACATTGATGACATTCTTAGAGCTGCGGACGAGATTCAAGATGAAGATCCGAATGTTGCTAGAATCTGTATGCATTCTCTCCTTTTCTGCTTTGTCTATTTTCGATTATTATTCATTTAGGGGTCTGGAAAAGGGTACGAGTTGTTGCGGTTATTATTTAATTGCAAATTGAGTAAATGAAGACATGTACTAGTAAAAAAAGAGAGTTGAGGATTCTTCCAATCCAGAGGGGGGAAAAAAAGATATCGGAGAAGGATAAACAAGGAAACGAATAATTTTGACCACCTAGAGCTCCATCTACATATATGTTAACCATGGGATATTCATCTTTCTTAGTTCAAGTTTTATTATAATTTTTATCACTGTGTATGTTTAGAATTTAGGCTTTTATGTCTACATCTAATTTAGGATGTTAAGCTAATTTTTCTGGAATATATGTCCCAATAGGTAGATGCAGCTATTGCTACATATATTAGGACAATTTTGAGATTCTAATTCCTCTCTCTTTTTTTATTTTTTATAAATCAAATTAGAACTGCTATTATTAGTATTGTCCAAGTGTCTTGGAAATAATATCCCAAAAACATTATCAATTAAACTAAGATTTGAGTTTCTTTGTATTTTGAGTTTGAAGACATAGGTCATTTGTGCTTCTTACTTCTGCTTGTAAGGAAAAACCTAGTTCCTAGTCAGAGAATTGAATCCTAGTTTATCATAATGGAAAAACAAAAATGGCAATTCAGAATTGACAGAACAAGGTGGAGAATAATATATAAGCTTCTTCCTTGTTCTTTATAGTTGAAGACAGGTTGTATGTTCCCATCTTTTCAAGGTTTCCAAATTGTCCTTCTAAGGAATTGTGTCTCAATATTCCAAGAAAGTATCCCCCAAATATCTTCCCTTCTCATATAGTCCTTATAAGGATTGTAATATTTCTCTTCAGTCGCCAACTATGGACCCAAAATCTAACCACTTCGTACTTGCCTCTTTTTTCGCTTCTCTTTTCTGAGCAAGTGGGCATGAATTTCTGACAATTTGGAAAAAGGAATGGAGCACATTATTTGGGACAAGTGGGGTGGTACGCTATGACTACACATGTTTGAGATGGTTGTATTTTTTCTGCTCACCATCAAAGTGACTTGCCTGACTTTCATTTTGACCTCCTCAAAATAGAAACAGAAAGCTTCCCTCTTGCCCCCCATCCCTGTATTTTTTGTCTTTAGTTCCCTTCATATATTTTGTGCCACATAACAGTTGTGCTCTGCCAGTATTTGGTAATTACCTTTTTTGGTCTTTCGTCTAGCGTACTAAAGAGGATGCTCTCCTTTGTACTCCATAGAAAAGGAAAAGGTAATATAGTTTCTTCAGTATTGGATTTTCTGTCAGTCGGATTACTGATGATTGTGATTAGCTTCGGAGAAGTATGCTATGAAAAGTTTTGGGAAGTCTAACTGAAGATTGGTGTTTTATACGGGCTAGATTTCCTCTTTGTTGTGTCATAGCATAAATGTCGCATGGATATTTACTTAGTCTCAATGTTCATCTGAGACCTTGGACTCTTTCTTGATGTACTGCAGTATGTGAACATGCCTATTCGTTGGCCCAAAATCTTGATCCCAACAGCGAGGGTAGAGGTGTACTACAGTTCAAGACTGGCTTAATGTCTGTAATTAAGGTAGGTTGTACATGACGTTGTTAAGTTCTTTACTTGCTTCCTTGAGGATTTTAAGAAAATGCTGCACATAATAACAAATGTGGCAACTGTGCTTGTGTGTGCTTGCACTATCTTGTTTGTTATAACATGCATCGACAGTTTTGAAGAATTAAAATCTGCATCTATGAGATTCTGCTCTTCTATTGTCCAGAGCTTCAATTAGCCAAAAGTCTGTTTTGGACATTCCTCTTTTTTTGAGAAATAAAATTATTGGATTCCATTCTAAAATTAATTGGTATTTTGGACATTCCTCTTAATAGAGACATGTTCACATTCACTCGGTTGAATTTCTCGCAAAGCAGATCCCTGAACTTTATTGCCAGTATTTGCCATATTTGATGTTTAAGTTTCAGTATCGACCTGTTTACAGCTTCTGATCACTCATTGGACTTTTGAATGGTGGATTCACGTGTAATTAGATGCCTATTTAAGCTCAATGTTGTTTATTTGTTCCCTTCACCGAAATTGCAGCAAAAATTGGCAAAGAGAGAGGGTGAAATGATTGATAGAAGCCTGGATATTGCTCGCTTACAGGAGTTCTATAGACAATATAGACAGATGAATGATGTTGACAAGCTGCGGGAAGAAGAATTGAAGTTGAGGGAGTCTGGCGTTTTCAGTGGTAACCTTGGAGAGTATGTACTTACTGCCCTTTTCTGATTGTCATTCAACTATCCCTTGTCATCTGCCCTTTTTTTTGACTATACAGTACAGCTTTTGGTGGTTTTGGCATGTTATAACTCTCTTTCCCTTGTCTGTTCCACACCCAAATTGTTTTCTTTACTCTCGTTTCTTTGCTTTAGGCAGGGTTGCCTGCCTAATGTGGTCTTTAGTATAAAAATTGACTGTCTGACTCTTCACGAGCATAGCTGTTTCTTATAATTTTGATGCGTAGGTGGCATAGTGCCTGTTCAGCCCTCACATTTAGTGATATTTCTTGCCTTGCTCGAGTGTTGTGGTTGAAAATATCTTGTGGGGTATAGAAACTTTCTGCCAGCGTCATTAAGTGATTATTTCTATCACTTCAATTATAAAATTTCTGTGCAGAAGTGATTATGTAGCTGGTTCACTTGATCGAAAGGAATGCTTGAATTTTCTAGAAATTTCCTGGTTGTTTATGGGCTAGGGATTTAGTGTTTGCTAGTCATGATTTAAGGGTCAATTGACATAGAGGAATGACTCTCTTTGAATTGGCTTGTGGTTGGAGGGGATAGCATGAGCACTACTTTGGATCTGATCAAGGCCGTATCAGTGTACCCTATAGCACCTATAACACCTATAACACCCATATGAGTTCTGTAAATTCTCTTCAAGTTTCCATTGATATATTTGCCCCTATTTGATGCTTTTGATAAATTGTTCATAAAATGGCAAGGAAAAAGTATTGGTTAAAAAGCTTAAATACTATGAAGGCCTTGAGTGAGTGCTCTCTATGTACTTATCCCATTTTTAGGTAATCCATTATAGTGAAAATGGACTTCATGCATTTTCTTGGGAGAGCTCAAATGGGATATGCATGCAACATGGGAGCACAAAAAGAATGTGGGTTTCAACATATATTACCTACAAAACTTTGACAGAGTTTAGATTAGATTAGAACATGCAGTGAATTCTTGGAATCATTGCCCGTCCAAGCGTTATCTGTAATGGACATAGCCAACTGGAAATCCTTTTAAGATTTTTAGGGATTTTTCCTATTGTTTAGAGGAATACCGTGAAATATCCATTTGTTTTGGCTATTAATTTCTATCCTTTGCTATCTTCTTCCCTTTATCACATAAAGCATGATGTTTCTTTCAAACAGAATGAAAGGAAATTAAAATTTTGTGAAGGTTGTGAGACGATCAATTTATCACTCACAATTTATAATCATGCCTATGGCTTCATATTTTTGCTCTCCATCCCCTCGTACTTGCATATTGGATGATCCCTATAGTTTGGAAGGTTTAGGGACTCTATTGAGACTTCTTTTCCAAACCTCTGATGGTATTGAGAAAGTAAATCATGAATTATTTTCTGGATTAGCCGTAGCAAAACCAAGTCTTCATAGGGCAATTATCACTGCTTGTGGACCCAAGCATGGCTTTTTTTTTTGGAAGGGGGGGGGTGGTGGGGGGTGGTGGGGGTTGTTACTTATTTGATAAGTAAATTATCTACTCCATCCCTTTTGAGGTAATAGTTCTTCATCCTTGCGTTCTTGTGAACTTTGACATCTTAAAGATCGTAATTCTTGAGTTATTGGATAGAGACTTTTCTCTCTGTGGTGCTTGATAATTCTTTAATGTCTTATTCTTGTCAAATGTTATTTTTCTTTTTGTCATGTTATTCCTGAATAATTATTTAATGGATGTACTGGTTCATGCATGGCAGTTCCTATAAATGCTTTGTGGTTGTTAAAATGTATGAACATGATATGGGAATACCGAAAGTTGTGTATTTAGAATCCCTAATCTCTTGATTGTGTTGTTTCATTTTGCTTACTTAATTCTTTTCTTGGTGTCCTATCTTCCCCCTCAATTCCATCTAGGTTGGAGCGCAAAAGTGTGAAGAGGAAAAAGGTTTTGGCCACGCTCAAAGTTTTGGGGAATGTCCTAGAACAGCTAACAAAGGAGGTTTCTCCTGAAGAAGCTGAGAGATTAATTCCTGAAGAGGTAAGATGTCTTGTTCTAATTCCCTATGTGTGCACACCTTGAGCATCTTTCAGTTATAGAAATTGCCCCTTTCTTTTGAACTTATCAAAATAACTTTTGGTTAAAATGGAAAATGTTGCACTTTGTGGGTCTTTTCTGAATATTAAGAGTTCATCTTGGTTATTTTAAAAAAAACAGTGTGTTTGATTTTGAAATTTGACATGAGCCTTTGTTGTAAATCTTTAGCTGTTAGCTTATTTTGATTTGCAAGATCTTTTCATGTGAAATAACAAGATTAAAATGGGAAATCTTAAGTGCCATTTGATATAGTTGAAAAATTGAACACTTTGAGTGCTGAATTTTACATACTGCTGAGAATAAATTTGCTTGTTAATCCTCAAAACATTTAACTACTAGATTGAATCATTTCATTTGATGTTTGGTGGAGATAAAATCTGAACTGCAACTCTTTTCAATTTTTCCATTTTACTATTGAAATTAGTTTTTTTGTAATTGTTGAGGTTTTAATTTGAAATGTTTCATCTTGTTTGGTTTATTGTTTATTTAATTTTTTTAGTTGTCTTTGCTTGGAGTATTCTTATTTCTTAATTACCCTTTTCTATTATATTATCTTTTCTATCTTTTTGGTACCATGGGCAATGAATGCCAATAAGAGGATGCAACAAGAAGCTAATTTAGTTGGAAGGAGGCAAACTACTGGGTTAGATGCTAGAGCTAAAGCAGATGCATTATCACACACTAGATTAGGCCCTGAAAACTGAATGTGCAGATCTTGAAGAAGATAAGTAAGCCATTTGACTTCAGCTGCCGTAGTAGCCATAGACCTATATTCTGCCTCTGTTGATGACCTTGCAACAGTGGGCTGCTTCTTGGAGCACCATGAAATGAGGTTAGGACCAAGAAATATGCAGAACCCTGTGGTGCTTTTTCTGTCTAGAGGATCACTGGCCCAATCACTATCAGAGTAGGCTTGTAGATGAAAGTTTCCTGACTGAAATAAAAGGCCATGATTTATTGTTCCCTTTATATACCTAAGAGTTCTCTTGAGAGCATTAAAGTCCCTGTGGCTAGGAGAGTGCATATGTTGGCAGATACTATTCACAGCAAACTGAATGTCAGGCCTAGTGATTGTTAGGTATTGAAGGGCACCAGCCAAACTCCTGAACTGAGTAGGATTTTCATAGGAAAGAGAATCAGTTTGATTAATGACTGAAGATGTAGAGGCAGTAGGAGTGGAGGCAGATTTGCAGTCAGATAAGCCTGCTCGGTGAAGTAGACCTTTGGCATATTAGGCATGATGCAGAAGGAGACTATTCTGAGTTCTAGTGGTTTCAATGCCTAGGAAATAAGATAAGGAACCTAGATCTTTCATGGCAAATGTAGAGCTCATAGTGGCAATGAGAGTGCTAATAGAAGTGGAAGAACTACCTGTGATGATAATATCATCAACATAAACTAGAATGAGAGTAGTGTGAGTAGGAGTTTGTTGAATAAAAAGAGATGTGTCTGCAAAACTGCATTTGAAACCTTGGCTGAGTAAAAAATTGGATAGCATAGAGTACCAGGCTCTTGGGGCCTGTTTGAGGCCATACAAGGATTTGTGAAGTTTACAGACATGAGTAGAATGAGTAGAATTAATAAAGCCTTGTGGCTGAACCATATAGACATCTTCTTGGAGATATCCATGAAGAAAAGCATTTGAGACATCTAGTTGCTTTAGGGTCCATTGAAAATGCATAGCCAATGCTAAAACAACTCTAATTGTTTGCGGTTTGACTACGGGGCTGAAAGTCTCTGTGTAGTCTATACCATGTTCTTGATGAAAGCCTTTGGCAACTAACCTCGCCTTGTACCTAGCAACACTACCATCTGCATTCCTTTTAATCCTATAGACCCACTTGCATCCTATAGGCTGCCTGTTTGAAGGAAGAGGTACAAGAGTCCATGTTTTCTGTTTTTGCAAGGCATTGAACTCCTCTTGCATGGCATCTAGCCAGCATTGTGAGAGGGATGCTTGTTTGTAAGTTGAAGGTTCTGTGAGTGTAGTGTGGACTGTATGATACAGATTATATAGGGGTGGTGGAAGTGATCCAGTTTTGGATCTAGTTTGCATAGGATGTGTGGAAAGTGGTACTGTAACTGTTTGAGAAGTGGAGGACTGTGAATCCGAATGAGACTGAGAGGGAGGAGTGGCTGAAATAGGTGAATTAGTTGATGCTTCAGTCTGAGAAACAGAAGAAGTTGAGGTAGTGTTAGGAGAACTAGTATCATGTTGTGTTGGTAATATAGTGTTGGTATTTTGCACAGAACTGAAATCAGTCTGGGATGGGTGAAGAACTGCTTCAGGTTGAAGTGAAGAAGTGTCTGCAGCTTGGGGGGGAGAATTAGGTGGACTGAGGACATTATCAAGTAAATTAGAAGTAGAAATGGGCTGTATAGCAGTCTGTGTAGAAGATGCAATGTTAGGAAGAGAAGATGGTTGAGTCTGTGGCTCAGGAGTGGTAGAGTGAAATAAGGGTGGGAAGTGGGAGAGTTCTAGATTAGAAGGGGTGGGTGATGGATAAGGAAAAACATGTTCAAAAAATTTGACATGCCTAGAAATATAAACCCTGTTTGTGAGAGGGTCAAGGCACTTGTAACCCTTGGTATAGGGATAGTACCCCAAGAAGGCACAGGGTTTTGACTTGTTTTGGAGCTTGTATTGTGTGAAAGGTTTTAACCATGGGAAGCAGAGACAACCAAAGACCTTTAGATTGTGATATTGTGGAATTTCTGAGAAAAGACATTGGTGTGGGGACTGGTTGTCAAGGGTGGGGATTGGAAGCCTGTTAATAAGATGATTTGTAGCAGCTGATGCTTCTAACCAGAATTTAGCAAGTAAGTGACTGTGATTAAGTAAGGCAAGTGTTGTTTCTATAAGATATAGATGTTTTCTCTCTACTTTATCATTCTGCTCTGGGGTATGGGGGCAGGTAGTTTGGTGTATTGTGCCTAAATCTTGGAGGAAATGACTGAACTGGTGGCTCATATACTCCCCCCCATTATCTGTTCTAAACTTTTGAATAGATGCATGAAATTGTGTTTTAACCATTTGATAGAAACTTTTGAATGCAGAAAATGCCTCTGACTTGCACTTTAATGGGTAAAGCCAACAGTATTTTGTAAAGTCATCTAGAAACAAAATGTAGTATTTATAATTGGAACAAGAAGCAATAGGGGCAGGGCCCCATACAACAAAATGAATAAGCTGGAAAAGAGCACTAGTAATAGTCCTAGAAGGGGAAAAGGGAAATTTGTGGGACTTAGCTATTGAACAATTAAGGCACTCTTTTGTAGAGTGCTTTATTTGTACATTCAGTAAAGAAGAAATAGTTGTAGAAGCAGCTGCAGAGGGGTGGCCCAATCTGAGGTGCCACAGTCTATCAGAGGATGATGGTGACTTGCTGCAGGGACAGTAGAAAGCCTGGCTTGAATTTGAAGGATTAGGAAGGGAAGGAAGTGGGTAGAGTCCCCTGCTACATAGGCCCTTGAACCTGATCAAATGGGTATTGTTGTCCCGTATTGCCACTTCCTTGGAATTAAAAACAACAGTGCAATTGTTGTCTTTAGTAAGTTGATAAACAGAAAATAAGTTTGAAGTTATAGAGGGAGCATAGAGAACATTAGAAATATGAAAAGAGGAAGTAGGAGTAAAGATAGTGCCAGAACCAATACCTCTCACAGGCAGATTTTGGCCATTACCTACTGCAATAGTATCTGTGCCATTGTATGCCTGTGGAGTGTGCAGATTAGTCATATCATGAGTGACACGGCTGTTAGCTCCTGTATCAAGAAACCAGTAGGGGCCAGAAGGGAAGGAAGGACTAGCTTGAGCAGCGAAAGCTTGTTTCTCTGGTTTTGGAGGGCAGTAATTGAAGAAGTCAAATCTGTGCCAACACTCTAGGGCTGAGTGATTGGGTTTGCCACAGATTTGACATTGCATAGAGGTGTCCTGAGTAGATTGAGGCCTAGAATTGTTGTTGCCTCCTCTTGAGTAACCTCTCTGTCCCCTTCCACCTCTGTTAATGTTTCTACCTCTGCCCTTAGTGTTTGATGAAGGCTTATAGGAGGTAGTGGAGCTGTATAAAGCAGTATGTGTATCAGTGGAGGAATAGTCAGAGAGAGTAACTTTCTTTTTAGATTGAAGTGCAGTTCTTCAGAGAGAAGAAGACTGCTGATGTCTGCAAGAGTTAAAAGGCTCAGTTTTGGTTCTCATTGCAGCCTTGAAAGATTCAAACTCATCCGGAAGGCCCTTAAGAACATAGAGCACTAGATCCTCTTCTTTGATAGTTTCAGAAGCATTAGCTAAGCTATCAGTGAGGTATTTGACTTCATCTAAGTAGGCCTGCATGGTTTGGGAGGTCTTACTGATGTTAAAGAGCCTCATTTTCAATTGGTGGATATGTGATCTACTAAGAGAGTTGAATCTTTTCTCCAGTGCCTACCAGATGGAGGCTGTGGTGGAGAGATGAAGTACTTGAGGCAATACAGAGTGAGATATTGAAGCAAAGATACAAGTTCTGAGATGCTGATCAACTATTGTCCATGAGGTATACTCAGGATTTGGAACTGCTTTGCCATCTGTATCAGTGATCTCCTTAGGAGGACAAGGAGATGTGCCATTAACATGATCTAGAAGTTGACATGCTTGAAGTACAGCTTGTAGCTGTGCTTTCCAGACCAGATAGTTAGAGTTGTCTAGTGGAACTTTCACCATCAAGTTGATATTCTGAAGGAGAAGCTTCAAGCCAAAAGGAATTGCTTCATCTGATGGAAAAGCCATAACTGTTGTTGATAGAAGCTTGAAGAAAATTGAGATATAGTGAGCAAAATAGCAATTGCAGAGATTGCTCAGCTATGAAGTCCACTTCTGAGAGAAGAATTGCAGCGGAGAAGAGAGTGTTGAAGATGCAGAAGCCTTAGCTATGGAGAAGAGTTATCGCAGAAACCCTAGCTTGATCTGCGAAGGAGAAGACCTTAATTTAAGGTCGCGAAGCTTCAGAGTGCAGCTTTAATAGAGTCGCAAGCTTTGAAAGTGAAGAAAATAACTTTATGAAGCTTAGTTTCCGAAAAAAAAAAATGGCAGAAAGTGAGGTTTAGGTGGGCTTTAATGGCGGAAGGATCATTTCTGCTCTGGATACCATGATAGAAAAGGAGAAAATGAAGATATTTTCTGAAAATGATTATTTCATTAATGATTTTTGAAACTGTTACAATAGTGTAGTATTTATAGACAAATTGTCAACTAGTAATCTATAAGTAAAGTACAGCTCATTTACAGCTCATGTACAGCTGGAATCACTAGCTAACTTAACTATTCTAAAGTACAGCTGTATAACTGATTCATTGATACAGTTACACAGCTGAGCTAGTTACATATTTTAGAGCTGCTATTGCTTATCCTTAACACACATACCTGAACACACATGCATGCACACATGTACACATAAAAATCCACATACAGATGTGTAGACTTAAACAGGAGCATGAATGATGGGGATTTTGTGTGAAATTATAGGTGGTCATTGATTGCAAGAATAGTGCGGCAGAAATCTGATGTGAAATCCATCCAATCCTTCTGCATGACAAGGATACTACGTATAATTTGTGTGCCCTCAACCGTATATTTGTAGATCTATTGTCTACTTTCAGTTTGTATTGCTCCTTTCATCATTTTAACATTGACATGAAAAGGAATATAGAAGATTAGAGATATATATATGTGGTCAATCCTTATCCTCCTTTGGTCTCCACTAATTTTTGGTAGTATCTTTGGAATAACAGTGGAGACAGTACACATGATCTCTCTCCCCTGGGCACCCCATCCTCTGCAGGGTTCTTCCAAATTCTTCCTTTGTACTTGCTTTAAATGTGGTTGCTCTTTTTTTTTTTTTTTTTCCAGCTGAAACGTGTGATAGAGTCGGATGCAGCTATGATGGATGATCTTGGTGCATATAATATTATTCCTCTGGATGCTCCTACCACGACAAATGCTATCGCATCTTTCTTTGAGGTAATCTACTTTGGTATCTGGCATTAAACTCATGTTTTACTAGCTACTGGTGAACTTGACTAATTCAGTAGACTACAGGTTCGTGCTGCAGTTTCAGCTTTGAAGTACTTCAGGGGACTACCAAAATTACCTGGAGATTTTTCTATACCATCTAGCAGGAGTCCGGACATGTTTGATTTTCTGCATTATACTTTTGGATTTCAGGTTGGTTGTTGAAGATGTGGATTTTCTTGCCTATTTGTAATTTTCTTGTGCATTGAATCATAATGCTTTTGCTTGTTTTGAAAATCTTTGGAAGAAAATTTCCTTATCAGGATTCAATTGGGAGGTCCAAATAATCAAGTCCGTTGTTAGAGTCAATAGGTCTTCAAATTGATCATATGAAAAGAGAGAAGCCCTTTACTTGGGGAATGTCAAAATCCTTAGTTAGTGGAGGAACAATGTCAATCATTTTCTGTAGAATATGAAAACAAAGTGGATAGTTGACTTATACCCAACTGCTCATGCGTTGATGTCTTCTGAGTTGAAAGCACAGATATCAGTGCTTAAATATGCAATTGAGTGACTGACAACTCTGCCAAGGTTCTTTTACTTGATAATAAGATGTTTTGTTATGTTGCTTTGGAGTTGGATTTCTTGTTTTTAGTTGAACTTCAGAAAGTTGAGATTTCAGAGGACATAGCCAGAATCCTTGTATTATGTATTCTCTCGGTTGGTTTTTGGAATGATTTTCTCAATATCAAACGTGATCCGTTATTATTTTGTGTTTCCCAACGTGAGAATATTGAGCAGCAAGGAAGTAGCAAAGCATGAGACTAAGGTGTTGTGCTATGTATTTGAAGTTGTAGTCTGACTATCTCTCCTAGCAGTAGCAAGCACCAAGTAGGTTAGGCCTAAATCATATGGTTTCCATGTCTTGCAAGATAGTGGCCCTTGGAGAGTTGGCAGACATTGGGATATTTTCTTTATTTTGCTGTTAGGATGAATTGTAGATCTTTCCCCTCCTCATTTAAGGGAGGTGGATTGGACCTAAGAATTGTCTTTATTGTTAACACAATCGGTTTCGTTATAGATCAGCTTCGATTCTGTTAGTGCACATATTACCTGAATCCATAAACTTGGGGAAGGCTTCATTTGAGAAGTAAATTTGAGGGAAGTTTTATGGATTATTTGCACTTGATTTTCATTTTTGGGAACTTTTTTGTCATGATTCATGAAATCTTTATTGTTAGAGCAGATTTTTCAGGCATATTGTGTGTCTTGTTATCGCTTTTCAGTTTCAGCATCTTGTAACTTGTCAATATGGTGCTTAATCAAGTTTTGCTTGAATTCCAACGTCATCTTGATATTTTATTTTCTCTGTGTCAAACTAGTTTTTCTGGTATCTTGGCAATTGTGACATCTTTCTTGGCCTTACAACAGTTTTTGTAGTATTTAGCCTTTTGAGTAACCTCTGCGACCTCATGAAAATCTTTTCTGTTGGCAGATAGAATACCAATAAACACACATCTGCAAAAATGTGGTTGCTTCTTGTGTATTATCCTCCTCTTTTTGACACTATATCTTTTTGCCTTTAGATTAACCTCTGCAACCATATGGAAATCTTTTCTGTTAGCAATAGAATACCAACAAACACACATGTGCAAAAAGATGGTTGCGTCTTGAAACTACGTCTTTTTCCTGGTGATGGGGCAGAGATATCGCAGTTATGTGGCTTGAATTATAGTAATTAGCTTAAATGAAAATTTCCTGTCTGCCGCAGAAAATTATATGCAAAAGTTGGTTAGTGGTTGTAACCTAAGTCACAAATCGCTGAGTTGGAGAGGGAGTGAGTGTGCATGAGCATTCAACTATGAGATTTGCGATATCCAGAGCGTCATTAGAGTGCCTATGAAATATTACACTTTTCTGATGAGGCAAAGAAATAAAAACGTTTTTGAATAAGAAATAAATAAAAAGGCATAAGCATGCAGTCCACCCCAGTGGAAGTTGTGCTGTTAGGCCAATATAAGGCATGACTTTTTTGTCATGTTGTTTCCTCTAGAGTGCTTGGTTGTCTCTTGTGCAGGCTACACTTTTCTCGAAATTATTAGGTAATTATATACACTTCTCATATATGGGTTGATAACTCTGCAACTACTAGTTGAAGTTGATAGACTTAGAAGAAGAAAAAAGATCAGGTGAAGTTGTGGAAGTTAGAATTGCTGTTGCTTTTGGAATAGTCGTTGATGTACTAGTCCATAATATTGTCAAATCCCTTGTTTTTTTTTTATGGTGGATTGTCTTTGATTTCAGGATGATTTTTTCAGCAGTTGGGTCCTTTGAGTACTAGTTAATTTTGGGATATCTAGGAGGGCTGTACCTTCTCTCCTTTTCTTATATTAATTGCTCCTCTCAGTGGATTCTTTTTTTACTGTTACTGACTAAACATATTGCTAACTCATGATATATTTGTCTCATGCTTGTGCTATCCGATTCTTTGCTTCTTACTGGTTGTTAGTTTTCTTTTTCTCTTTAAACTTCAAAGGGAAACTTATTCATTGCATCCTAGATTGATACAACAATTTGATTCTCATTCTGAATCTTGTGACTGTTGACAGAAAGATAATGTTTCCAATCAGCGTGAGCATATTGTTCACCTCCTTGCGAACGAGCAGACTCGGCTACGAGTTCCTGAAGAACCTGAGCCGGTATGTCTCATGTAATGTAGTAATTATACTCAAATGCAAGCAACTTTTTGATGATTGTATATACCTGTTGGCTTAAAAAAATGTACTCATGCTTCTTCCTCTATGTTGCTAAGAAAATTATATATGTAAATTCTACGTGCAACTTATACTTAAATGGCCTGACTTTGTTTTACTTGAAGAATTCTTTATGAAATTTCGGGAAATCAGATTTATATGTCCCCAAATCTTTTGCTATCTAGTTTTGTATTCTTTTCCTCAGTTAAGTTGACCCTATTATCCTTCTACTACCTTTATTCCGTAATATGTTTACCACGCATTGAAGAATTAATATCACTTCCAAATGCTGCCTTGATGACAACTTTTTAATGGCTTTTTTTTTTTTATAAAAAAATAATTCGATTTTCTCAGAAATCCCAAAGAAACATAATGTATCTAAAATCCTTTTGAAATGTGAATATTTTATAGCTTCAGTTAATGATGATAAATAGCTTTGCTTTAAGCTTGCTCTTCCAAATTGCCACAAGAAAGTCGACTCATCATATAACTGAAAGCTACTTTGTTTGTGGCAATGTAGTACCTCGGTACTTCTGATATTATGCTGTTCTTTTCAGTTGAAGGTCATCTTGTATTTTCTGTTTTTTTCTTTTTCTTTATTTTGGTTCACCTAACTCACCCTTTATCCTTCTTTTGGGAGCTTGGGGGTGTCTGGCACCGTGAATTTGTCTTTGCAATATTTTGGCATACTGTCATAGAAAGAGAATGTTAGTTTTATGATCCAAGGCAACATAACATGGAGATAACATACACATTTGTTTAGTTTTCTTACTTGTCCTCCCTTCTCATTATTAGGCCTTCTGATGTTATCCTGTTTCCTAATGTGTTTTTCTCTTTGTGGGTGTGAAAGACCCTCATTCGTTACTGACTTCTCTTGGAAAATCATGGGAAATAGCTACCTTTGCAGTTATATTGTGATCATATCAATATGGTCATTGAATAGGATTCTGAAAATAGCTACCTTTTGTGGCTATAGCATGAGTTCTGTTCAAGCTACTACTCCTAGAACCTGGGTTTATAGTTTATCTATTTTGTTTTCTTTTAATGGTGATTCAATCTCACGGTATCATTATTGAGATTTTCCATGTTGAAAAGAGTATTTTTAATATGCTTTTCCTCTAAATGTTTTTTCAAAGTTTGTGACTGTTAATGTAGTAGGCTTTGTGGTTGTTTGAGAACACACTCCAATCTCTTATGGGGTGGTTTGTAAAGAAACTGCTTATTTTTGTGGTCTTATCCTCAAATTTGTCTCTGGGTTTTTTTTGTGATTTTGCTTCCAGATATTGGATGAGGCTGCCGTCCAGAAGGTTTTTCTAAAGGCTCTTGACAACTATATAAAGTGGTGTTCTTATTTGGGGATCCTACCAGTTTGGAGCAAGTATGTTGATTTCTAAGCTGCATAGCTATTTGTGAATTTCTACATTCTGACAATAGCTAAATTCTGACTTGTCAAATATTTTCTGTGTTTTGCAGTTTGGAGGCTGTTAGCAAAGAGAAAAAGTTGCTATTTATTTCATTATACTTTCTGATATGGGGTGAAGCCGCCAATGTTCGATTTATTCCCGAGTGCTTGTGCTACATTTTTCATCATGTAAGTCATATGAGGTCTATATGTCGTCTTTTTTTCCTTAATTATGCTACATCGTGCTTTCCTTGTTATTTTTGTTTTTGGCGCTTAGCATGTGATCACGAGTCATTACTTATTTTATATGTCTGTTGCCAGTCATGGTTTTCTTGTCGATGAAGATTATAGGGAGCAAATATTTCAAAATTTATTGTCACCTTTCTTGTAAATGTCTAATATGTCTGTTTCCTGCCACAAGTCATGACTAATATGTCTTTTTCATGTCATGGTTTTCTTGTCTAAGAATATTATGGGGAGCAAAGATCTCAAAATTTGTTATCGCCTTTCCCCATTTTTCTTCCTGTTGGTCATTTAATTCCAAAGAAGACAATGCACTTTACTTGAGTTTCTCTTAATGAATGCGACATCTTCTTTTGCATTTTATATCAACTATTTGGTTTTTGACGACAATATTTTTGTACACGGTTAAACATTTGCTAAACTTGTGGTAGGTGAACTGCACATTTTGTCTATGTTTATTTTAAAGAGCTTTACTTAGTCCAAAGCCATTTAAGACATAAGTTATAGTAACGAGTTCTTCCCCAGTTCTTCTCTTCCCCCTCTTTTGCCATATGAAAGGTTTTTAGCCACTCTGGCTACTCTTGATATGATTATTATTCTCATGTGAAATTGATTTGCATAGTTTTGTTATGTTGAAGTCCTCGTGCATTTTCGTTAGAGAAATATATAATTTGCAGATGGGAAAAGTATGCAGAGAAATGTTAGGCAGTTAATAACTTTCTTGTTTGTGAATTGACCACTAAAAGTTAGTGTGCCTCTTCAAATTTTTATGTCTTGTTTGAACATTGAATTTGGTGCACAGATGGGAAGGGAATTGGAAGAAATATTACGACAACCGGTTGCCCAGCCAGCAAAAAGTTGTGTTTCTGAAAGTGGTGTTTCGTTTCTTGATCAAGTAATACGTCCTCTTTATGACGTCATTGCTGCGGTATGTCTGACTGTTATTATCTCTCATCTTTTACTTTTTTGTGGACTTCCATTACTTGTAGAAAGCATAACTTCTGTCAAACTGAGCAGCTTTAGTTGGCTGTGAGACATGTGAGTTTGCATCATGCTGCTTTTGCTCTTGTGGCCACTAATGTGAGTTTGCATCATGCTGCTTTTGCTCTTGTGGCCACCCTTTATATAAATATATGTCTAAGTCGTACCTAGTAATAGCCAGTGCCAGTGAATGCATTATCGATCCAGCAATGGTTAGCGGATGAAGTTCTGCTGTTACTATGATTACTGTATACTGTTCTTGCTAGTTATATAAAGTCTTAAGGTTTAGACCTATGATCACTGTATACAGTTATTTCTTGTTAAAGTTTTAAACCTAAAACTTATTCTGAGTTTTTGGTTGCCATTTGATATCCTTATCCTGTGTGGATAAGGGTGTGTAAATTTGTATATGTATAGAGAGAGAGAGAACAAGAGGGGACCGGATGAAGGCAAAGTGAGAGATTTATAAGTAATGCATGCCATTGCCACCTACCTGAGAATGTGAGATGGGTTGGGAAAAACGGAAAAAAAAAAATGAAGGTTATATGGGATCCGTTTCACCAACATTTAATGGAGCAACACCAATTGCATAAGAGGATTAATTCCTGCATGATAAATGGAACCTTACTACTTTTGAATGTTTAAATGGAACCTTATTACTTTGTAGATGACTAACATTCTCTAGAGTCCTTTTTTTCTCACTGTCTTAATTCTCTATACCGATGAAGCACTCCCTCATTTTTCTGTATTCCTTTGCTAATTCCGGAAGTATTACCGTTGCATAAATCAATAGTTATGTGAAAATGATTTTCACATCATATGAAAGAAAGAGAAGATATTTCACATTAAAGCGTGACCTTTTGTAAAGGATGAGTATTTGTTCTATCCTAAGGCATTAAAATTGTAGGAGACCATGCGTTCCATCTCATTTTGTCTGCTAACATTATCTTTGAGCATTCTATGGCTCATGCCAAATGCAAATCAAGTACAAGTTATTACCCAAAAGTGGTTCCTTCCCCTGCTTATGTCATTGCCTTGTTCGTTCATCACTTGAGTTCTGAAAATATCGTCTCTCTAGATTTTTTATCATGGTATCAAGAGCAGGTTCGAATCCTCTCTGGATAGCCATTTTTTTTTTTTCCGAAAACAAGCCTCAACGAAGGCTGTTTTCACTATTTTGCAAGCATCGGCCTCATTAAAGCTGCGGTTTCGGAGCTCTGCATCACCTCCAGACCTTCATTGCAGCTCCTTGCTTGATTGCATGAGTGAATTCTCTCCAGTCTTCTCTCGAACATAGTTCTCAGCACAATCAAGCTTCTGCAGCTACTCTTTCATCATTTCTGTTCTCTCCTCAAGCTTTCTTCTCAACTATCCATGGCTTTTCAGATTTGGCTTGAAGCTTCTTATTCAAAACCTAAGCTCTCTTGTTCAACTAAAACTTGACAACTCGAACTATATAGTATGGAGAGCTCAGTTACAGGCCATACTTCAAGCTCATCAGCTCTTAGATCATGTTACTGGAGTTGAACCATGTCTTCCTAAGCAATTGACCTTTGCTGATGGCTCTACAACTCCTAATCCAGCCTACTCTTCATGGATCACCCTTGATCAACTTCTAAAGAACTGTTTATTTGCTTCCATCATACCTGCTGTGCTTCCTCACGTTCTTAACCTTTCCACTGCATCTGTTATCTGGCATGCTTTGGAGAAAAGGTTCAATTCACTTAGTTGATCTCACATCCATCAACTGAAAATGAGACTCTGCACCATCACAAAGGGTACTCAATCCATGTAGAGTTACTTGGATGAAGTCAAAGGGATCAGTTCTGGCTTAGCCACTGCACCTGAGCTTATCAAAGAGGAAGACCTGGTTCTCTATATCCTCAAGGGTTTATCAGCTGCGTTTGACTCCTTCAAAGCCTCAATTAGAGACAAATCTGATCCTATTTCTGTGGCAGAACTAAGTAGTTTACTCCTCTCAAAAGAGCTGCACCTGAGTTTAGCCAAGTCCCTATCTTTGATCTACCCTTCTCTGAACTTCATACTGCATTATATAGTTCCAACCTATCCTATGAGCAATCATCTTCCAGGGCCAGAGGTAGAAATAATGGCAGGGTGGCCGAGGACAAAAAGGCAATTCAAGAGATGGATATACTCCAAAATCACACTCAATCACAATCATCCTCTTAGTGAACCAACCCTTTCTTCACTCCCAGTCCCCTCTATTGCCAGATCTGTGCCAAGCCAAACCACTCTGCCCTAGAGTGTTGGCATAGACTGGATACAACTAACTACTTCAACACCAAACCTGATAAACAGGCGCTCACAGCCCAAGCTGGTCACTCCTGATTTCATTTGGTACCTTGACTTTGGAGCTACCAGTCATGTTACTCATGAATTGTCCCAACTGCACTCTCATGAGGCCTACAATAGCCATGATGCCATTGCGGTAGGCAGTGGTCAAGCCTTACCTGTAACAGGTATTGGTTCAAGTACTCTACGTACTCCTAGTTCCTCTTTTACGATTTCTAATGTTCTTTATGTTCCCTCTGTAAAGAATCTTGAGGTTCCATCTTAAAACCAATTGGTGCCAAGTGGAGTAGCCTAGGATCTTATAAGGTGGCCTTAGAGTTTCTGATTTTTCGATATGGCACAAGTGCTATATTTTCAACACCCTCTGATTTCCACTAACTGAATTTCAGTCTGTCAATTAATTAAAGAAAGTAATTGTACTATTATCTTCAATTCTAAGTGAGTGGTAATTTGGGGCAACAGTACTCATATGATCAAGTTCCAGGGTCCTTGTGATAAGGGACTCTATCCCATTCCGTCTGCCATACAATTGCAAAACTAGCACCAAATAAAGCTCTCACCTGTTTGTGCAAGAGTTCCTCTCAGTCTCCTGAAAGAATATGGCATCTCAAATTGGGCCATTCATCCAAGCGTGCCTCTACAACTGTTTCCTCTCTTTTAAATGTAAAAATAGGTCATACTAGTCTAGATTGTGTGGACAATGGCAAAGTCGGACAAACTTTCCTTTCCTAGCTCTAACATTGCTACTACTTTGCCTTTCCAACTAATACACTCTGATGTATGGGGCCCTGCTCCTATTCCATCTTGCTCCAACTATAGGTACTATATCATATTTCTTGATGATTTTACTAAATTTTCCTAGATTTATCCTTTGAAATCTAAATCTGATGCATTTTCAGCTTATCAGTCTTTTCATGCTATGGTCTGTAATCAATTTAACATTGCAATAAAACTATTCTGAACTAATAATGGGGGAGAATACATCAGCAATCAGTTCATTCTATTTCTTCGGAATTTGGGCACAATTCATCAAACTATATGCCCACACACCCAGAACAAAATGGCAAAGTAGAAAGAAAACACCTTAGCTCTCCTAAATCATAGCCATTTACCTTCCAAATTCTGGTTAGAGGCTCTAGCTATAGTAAATTACATAATCAATAGGCTTCCTACACCTCCCTTGGACAAGAAGTCCCTTTTGAATGCCTCTACTCTACTCTTCCTAACTACCATTCTCTTAAAAGCTTTGGCTGTCTTTGCTTTCCCTAGTTGAGGCCTTATACCAAGCACAAATTCGAAAATAGATCCAAGTCTTGTATATTCCTTGGTTATTGTCCTACTACTATGGGTTATAAATGCCTTGGCTTTCACACTAACAATGTGTTTCTCTCAAAGCATGTCAAATTCATAGAGTATATCTTTCCTTATCCACTTGACTCCACCTCACACTCTCCTTTTCTCTCCCAATTTCTTCCTCTATTTCATACTTTCAACCTTGCTACTAGCAATCAGCCTCCAACACTACCTACTTGCCCGCTTTCCCTTCAACCTTCACCTATTTCGCATTCAGTCCCCACTCCAGCCACAACATGTAATCCTTTACTGAATTTGCTCATTCTCTCTCTCAACACTCTACTCAACAAATGGGACCTGGACACTCCTCTAACAGATTCAACTTGCAACCCCCTCTGAACAACAGCCTCAACCTTAGCATTCACTTGTTCTACAGTCTGCCTCGAGTTCCTTTACCCAACCATCTTCTTCCTCTCAGGTTCTGGCTAATGTCCATCCTATGCTGACTAGATTCAAAACTAGATGTCTGCCTCCTCCACTTTATAACCTCAATTACTCCTCCGTCACTTCTCCTAACACAGGCCCATCCAGTTTCAAACAAGCCTCTACGACATCTTGTTGGCCCTAAGCCATGCAAGAAGAGTACGATGCACTCCTAAAACAAAATACCTGGAGCATGGTTCCTCTACCATATGACGGAAAATCAATTCGCTGTTAGTGGGTGTATAGAATTAAAAGGAATGCTGATGGTAGTATAGTTAGGTTTAAAGCCAGACTTGTAGCCTAAGGTTTCCACCAAGCGCATGGGCTTCACTACACAATGACATTCAGTCCTGTGGTAACAAGTCAAAACTATCAAAGTGGTTTTAACCTTGGCCCTTTATCATTAGTGGCCTCTAAAGCAACTTGATGTCTCAAATGCCTCCCTTCATGATGCCTTCCTTCATGGCCACGTCAATGAGGATGTCTACAAGGTTCAGCCACAGGGGCTTATTGACTCCACCAATCCTTCCTATGTTTGTAATCTTCACAAATCTTTATATGGACTGAAACAAGCCCCAAGGTCATGGTATCAAATGCTTTCTACATTCCTCATTAGTCATGGATTCAAATGCACTTAAGTTGATATTTCCTTATGTGTTCTGTACACAACCATTTAATTCATAATCCTATTGGAATATTGTAGATGATATCATCCTTACTGGCGACTCTACATAAGCAATTGGCTCTCTTGTTCCACTGTGAGCACCACCTTTGCTATGAAAGACTTAGGGCCCTCTCATATTTTCAAGGCATTGAGGTTTCTACTTCCCATCAGTATCTCTTCTGCAACACCAATCTTAGTATGCTCAAGATCTTCTGAAAAGGGCAGGCCTCTTAGAATGCAAACGTTGTTCAACACCTACAGTCTGCAAGTATACTACTGCAGCCCAGACTGATTCATTGCCCTATTCCAATCCTACACACTTTAAAAGCTTGGTAGGAGCTCTGCAGTATTTAACAATCACTAGGCCAGACTTGCAGTAGGCAGTTAATTACATATGTCAACATATGCATAGCCCAACAAACAGAGACTATGCAGCCTTCAAAAGGGCCCTGAGATATGTTAAAGGCACTATCCACCTTGGTAATCTTTTCACCTCTGGTCCATTCCACCTACAAGCATACTCTGATAGTGATTGGGCAAATGATCCTATGGATTGGAAGTCCACTACTGGCTATGGTGTCTATTTGGGTTACATTCTTATTTATTGGTGTTCCAAGAAGCAACCCACAGTGGCTAGGTCTTCTACTGAAGCAAAGTATACGACAATGGCCCAAACTGCAACAGAACTCAAGTGGATAACCTTCCTTTTGCATGATCTCCATATTCCCTACTCAGGTCCTACATTGCATTGTGACAATGTCTCTGTGTCTGTTATGGAAGAACAAAGCACATTGAAATTGATTACCACTTTATTAAGGGAACAGGTTTTGCTAAAAGGTTGAACATCTCTCACATCTTTTCTACTGAGCAAGTGGCAGACCTACTTACCAAAGCTCTGTTCCAGTCCAAGTTCACGTATCTAAGAAGCAAGCTGCCCCTAGCTCTTTGCAAGGCCAGACTCTAGCTAGTTAGTTAGTTACAATAGCTAGTCAGTTAAAATTTCAGCACATGTGATTATTCAGCACGTGATTAGTTAGCATAATTCCCGTTCATGTAAAGCTTTCATGCACGTAGCATAACAGCTCAGAAATCTATAAGTATATGATTCATGTAATCAATCATTTAGATTAATCAATGAAATGATTCATGTAATCAATCATTTAAATCAATCAATGAAATGAATCTATCACTATTAACATTCTCTTTTTGCTTCTTAATAGAAAGGATTATATTTCTTTATTTACTCATTTGAATTTTCTTTTTCTTGATCAGAAGAGATCTTAATTAGAACTTTAGGGGAATACCCTAAGGTAACTTTTCGGTGCTGAAGATTTACACACAGCCTATGAAAAAACTTCATCCACTTATATACGGTAGGAATGGAGTGACAACTGTACAAAGTAATAAGAGAGAGAAAGAACTCTGAATCTGTTCCATTCGTGCTTGACGCCTGCTGTTGATATTTTGATAAAGATTATTATGTGCCTATGGTTGTCACAAATTTGTGTTGTACCTCCTAGCTTGGCGTCTTTTTGGAGAATAGAATGCCAACATTCTTCACTGGATAATAAATCATGCATCAACTAATGAATACAATTAGTAAAAGTTGATAATTGTGTATAGTACAAAGTTTAGTTGTTGATCTCCTCGTGTACAGGAAGCTGCAAACAATGACAATGGGAAAGCACCTCATTCTGCTTGGAGAAATTATGATGACTTTAATGAATACTTTTGGTATGGTTATTTGCATTTTCTTGTTGCAGCTTTACTGGTTCTGTTTGAATTACTTCTTCATTGTAGCTTACTCTTATCTCTTCTTCAGGTCGCTCCATTGCTTTGAACTCAGTTGGCCATGGCGCACGAGTTCAGCATTTTTTCTGAAGCCAACAAGGAAGTCAAAGGTCATCAGTTCCTTCTTTTATGGATTTTGATGCAGGATCTTTTTGATTCACCACTCTTTGATTTAGATGTTCAGAAATCGGACGTTTAGGTTCAGTAGCTGTTGCATAAAGTATGATAAAAGTTATGTAGACAGGGGTTCAAATAAAGATATAAGAGCTTTAGAAACTGTTGCTTAATTTGCTAAAAAGAAACAAATCAGACCAGTACTTAGAGAAAAATAATGAGAAAAGGGAAGGAGGCCCTGGCGATCACACTCATTATCTTTGTTTTTCTTGAGAAGAACAATCACACTCATGATCTTAGGCATAACATTCAAGAAATGGATGTAGGACATGTATAGACAAAAGTAAAACTGTTCTCTATCATTGCATCGATGAAATGAGGATGTTGCAACCCTATATGTATTAGAGAAGGAACTTAGCCTTGAAGTTTTGGTAACTCTTAAATAAGTTTGGGCGCAAAGCTACCTTTTGACTCTCTTTACTAGCTACTTGAAACCTAATCCGAAGTTATATTTCTCATTAAAACTGACTTAACAACAATCAATTTATAGACAAATACATTGCTCTGCAAATCCAGAATTACCAAGATACTTTTACATCCCAAATTACCAAATTATGCATGTAAACCAAGGGAAATGGCATATCAATCATTGGGACTATGTAATTAGAGCTAAAAAGCTTCCAAACATGGTTCCATGTCATCTTGAAAATGTCGTATGATAATTTGGGCCTTGGAATGGAGACCTTTCATACTTCATTTGCTAGGTTCTAAAAGGTTCTGGGTTCAAAACTCACCGCCACCTATTTAAAGCATTAAAATTGTCCAAGTGCAAGACTCAAAAACAAACTCTGCTTGCACTTGATGGGGCGTGTTGAAGATTATAATATAATATAATAAACGCCTCTTTAACAGTGTTAGAAATGAGTGAATATCTCTGGAAATTTCGTTGATTCATTTTTCTCAACTGATTACAATGAATGTGCTTTCATATTTATAGAGTTTTATCACTAGGCTATTCAGCACATGGCTGCACATGGGCCATGTGCTTAATTGTTACTGAATTGACAGCTACAAGTAGATACACTAACAAACAGCTTAAGCTTTTAAATGAGGTGGTCACTTAACATGGTATTAAAGTCTAGGTGCTAAAAGGTCCTGGATTCAAAACTCATCACCACCCATTTAAAACATTAAAATTGTCCAAGCGCAAGGCTTAAAAACAAACTCTGCTTGCACTTACGGGAGCCTATTGAAGATAATAATATGATATAATAATCCCCTCTTTAACAATTAATCTTTTACATTAGATGGTCACTTAACATGATATCAAAGCCTATGTACCAAAGGGTTCTGGGTGCAAAACTCACCGTCACTCATTTAAAAAAAATTAACTCCGCTTGTACGTGCGTGGGCGTGTTGAAGATAAATAATATAACAAACCCTTTCTAATAGCTTAAGCTTTTAAATGAGGTGGTCACTTAATAATTTGTAACAAAATCCATTTCACCTTTTCTTGTTCATGCTTCATCAATCTCTTTGAAACACTTGTAATTAATCTACATAGAGATTTTATCATTCACAAAATAACAAATAACAAATATAGCTATTGAGATGCATTTAGAAGCTTCTTGTAAAAGAACGACGCTTGTCTTGTAAAGCTGATGTTCAATTTAAACAACAATCTTTTGTCCTTGGAGCATGATTATCCATAGTTTGGTCATATGGGAATTTGCATTGACACATTTTTATTTATTTTTATTTTTTTCATGTTAATCTAATAAATTTTAGCGTTAGTAATATGTCGATGGTTTTGGAAAGAATCAAAGTAACTCTAGAGGATGGAGAATAGTCTATTCTTCAAATTGTAGAAACGTGCCTTAGAATGTTCAATTTCATTTATTTCCCAATAGAAGAATGACATTCCACTGAAAATAGTTAGTTAGAGTGTGGCACCACCAGTTATACTTGAAATTTAGTAGTTATTTATAATAAGGACACTATGGGACTTGAAAATGATGATGGATGCTTTTTCCTTGGAAATTAATAAATTGGATTAAAAAAAAGGTGAGTATTGGGATCTCACCTAAGGAAAGGGAAAAGAGGATACTTTGCAAAAAGGAGTTCTCTAAGCTTGTTGAGATGGAGGACATCACTTGGTGGCAAAAGTCTAGAACAATTTAGCTTAAGGAGCGAGATAATACAATCTTATTTCACAAAATTGCAAATGCTCATAGAAGAATAAACTTTTGGGAAGAGGGCTTAAAATGTATGTTCTATCGGCAAATAGGAGTAAGAACTCGGAGTAAAACGATGTGCTTGATGCACGACAGAAGAGTCCCTTAACACTCATTTACAAAGACATAGGAGACATCTGGAATTATACTAATTACTCTAGATTTAATTAATGACTCACAATACAAAATTACAACTAAAGGGTGGTTGAGAAAAGATTAAGTTGGAATACACGTCAGAGAACTAGTTTGGGTTCATGCAAGAAAGTTGAACAATGAAAATTATCATTCTAGGGTGATTAATGGAGCAATATTGAGAAAACTAGAAAGATTTGCGCATGGTGTTTAGTGATTTGGAAAGGCATATGACCGAGTTCTAATAAGATGCTATGGAAAGTGTTGGAAAAGAAAAGTGTAGGTTTGACATATATTGAAGTGGTAAGAGATATGTATTTTAGAGCTATGACCTGTGTAAAGACGAATAAGGAAGAGACTATTGTTTTTCTGATCATAGTTGATCTACACCAATGATCTACCTTGACCCTATATCTTTTGCGCTAGTTATGGATGAGCCCACTAGCCAAACATAGGATGATGTGCCGTGGTCATGCTATTTAAGGACAATATTGTTTTGGTGGATTAGTCTAGAGAAGGTGGAAATGCTGTGCTAGAATTATGAATGGAGACTTTGGAAGTAAAGGGCTTCAAGTCGAGTAGTTCTAAGATGTGTATGGAATGCAAGTTTAACACGAACTAGTTAAAGGAGTGAAGTAGAAGTAAGATTGGAAGAATGATTTTTGATACCTTGTATCTACAGTCTAACTGGATAGAGAGCTTAATGTAAACATCGATCAACAAATCAAGGAACGGTCGACAATAGGGAGAAGCATATCAAGAGTCTTCTATGACTAGAAAACATCCCTTAAGATAGAAGAGAAGTATTGTGTGATAGTCATAAGATCATATTTGATGTATGGTTCAGAGTTTTGGGTAGTAAAGTACTAAATGTTTGGAAGATGTCAGTCGTCAAGATGAGAATATTGTGATGGATGTGTAGTAATATTAGGGAGGATGGGACTAGTGTTTACATGTTTTGTGGAAATGTAGGGGTTACCCAATTGATGACTAGATGAGAGAGAACCACTTCAAATTATTTGGACACTAATATCTGAATTAAATATCACCCTCCGTAGGGAGCATACCGCATGGTGAAACGAAGTGATATTAATTAGTTAGTACAAACTGGAACTAGAAAGCCTTGGGGTTTCCATTCCTCTTTCCCACTCGATTATTTATCTAATAATGGGTTTTCATATATATTTTTTCTTAATACTTTTTGTTTTGCCAAGTAAGCAAAATTGTGTATTTCAGAAATGGAAGAAAATATAAAGGTTCACACAATCAAACAGAGAAGAAGCCAAATGAAAACCAAAGAAAGCAAACTGAAAGCGATCAAATCAAGGGAACCCTACGACAAAGGGAAGCCTTCGGGCACAATGCCTTGAGCTTAACCAAGACAAATGCATAGACCAATGCAAAGAGCCAATCCTACGGCAACAATGAGAACTAAGTATCAATTACATTAAGATATTAACTCTATCGGCAAAATGTCTATTGATGCTAGTGCTTTTGAATTTCATTTCTGCTTGAGCTTTTGAGAAAACATCTGCCGGATCATCTCCACAATCTGCTCCTCTGTGTGCGTTTCATCTCCGAAAATCTGTCCATTCCTTTGGATCCAAATGCGATAGACCGCAACACAAAACATGAGGCCGAACATGTAGCTTTTAAGATCCTTGTTGCCTACAAAGTTTAGAATAGAATCAAAGGAAGCGCAAGCAGGATCGATCATTAAGGAATTTAAACTTTCCTTCTAGATTCTTTTAGTAAAGCTGCAAATGATCCCTAGACTCACAACCAACGTAGCACAAAATGCAATATGCTCGATCAATTGAACCCCGAGAGAGAAGCCTGTATCTCGTTTTTAAACGGTCCAAGCTAACAAGCCAAGTGATAAAAATGTGTTTGAGAATATTATGGGAATACCAAATTAAATGATGGCATGCAAAATGGGGCCCCGATCTCTTATATAATCCAAAGTACTACGAAAAGAAAAACTGCCATTATTGGTGATGTTCCATCTAAAATGATCATCCCAGTCAACACAAATCAGGATACCAAAATGAATAGGATTCAGTTGGACAAGAGGAGAAGTTTATATAGGCCAAACCGATTGGCCTTCATTGACAATATCCGAGACTCTAGTATCCAAATAGGGGTAAAGTACTCTACTGTTGTGCAAAGGAAACATGATGGTGGAAGGGTTCCAATTGTCATACCAGAAGAAAGTATACTTGTTATTACTAATAATATGAGTGCTAAGGTCACGAGCTATAGGTCTAAGTTTAAGAATCTTTCTCGAAGACCAACTGGCATCCTAGGAGTATTCATGTTCCGAATGCATGTATCCTTAATATAATTGGTCCAAACCCAAATACACCAAGTTGTGTTTCTCATAGAGTACAATCTCCAAAACAACTTCAAGAAAGTGACTTTGTTGATATCGATGAGCTTTCTAAGTCCTAAACCGTCATGGTTTTGCGTGAGAGAGTTTAAAAGGTTTGAATAGTCCAATAGTCTATTTTTTATTTTTTATTTTTTATCTTTTTCCTACCACAAATAGAGAGTGGTAACTATCATGTTTATGTATCCTTGGTAAAGGAAGGAAAAAAGAGAGCCTTGGTTTGGATGCTTCCTATAAGATATGAGTTATCTTTTCAAGACTGCATAGGAAATTAATACGAGATGAGGCCCCAACTTGACTTGAGACTAAGACTCCTTACAACTCGCACCAATAATGGCACTGAGCTGCTGGAGATTGATTGAAAAAGCAGCCCAGCCACCCTTCTCTCCCCCTAGTCGCCTACCTACTCGCTCCCTCCATTCTGCCTGAAAGTCGTCCCCAAAATTGATCTAATTGCACTTCACGCTCTGCGTGCTTTACGTGTTTTGGTCCGCCACCAGAACTTGGCTGATCCATCAAGATAGACGGCAGGCGTATTCACTGACGCCTCCAAGGCTTACAAATATTCTCCCAAGCAACTTTAGGTCCAGTGTGAGGCCAAGGAAAAGCAAGGAATTTTCTTTCAATAGTATTCAAAACACCTTTAGGGATAAACAAAGAGGTAGACCAAAAGAGATGAAAATGATTAAGCACAACTTTCAAGAGTTGAAGCCTACCCGCAAAAGTGAGCCAGTTCAAGGTCCATTGACTAATCCTTTTAGTGATTTTATCAATTAGACTTTAGCAATCAACTTTCCTAAGTCTCCTGGTGATCAAAGGAACTTCAAGGTAATGGACAGGGAGGGAACCTTTTTTAAACCCTAGAGTGTGCCTAATACAATCTCTTAAGTTTCGGTTACCACCACCAAAAAACACCTCACTTTTGTCAACATTATATTTCAAACCAGAAAGCCTATGGAAGAGCTTAAGAACATCAACAATGCTATTAATGGAAATCAGATCAGCTTTGCAAAGAATAAGGTCATCAGCAAAACAAAGACAATTGAGCTTAAGTTTGTCACATCTTGGGTGAAAAGCAAAGTTGTCCTATTTTTTGTAAAATTCTCCAGTTTCCATCTAAAGTTTGTGTTTCAGTTTGCCAATTTTAAAAATTATGTCTCAATTTGACCCCTTTGTTTGTCGTCTTCTGGAACTGGACCAAATTGCTAACAAGAAGCCTATCATATGCCTATTAGATGACCTTATTTGGGATATCTAAGCAATGCTCACCTAAAATCGCTCTTAGTATTGTCTCAGATGTCTTCACGTTTTATTATTCGGTTCAATTTTAGATAGAGTAAGACATATGGTAATTCCAAACAATTTTCTCAGATTGGATGACCAAGTGAATCAATGGGAAATTAATATGGAAGGGTATAAGGTCTTAATATTCTACATGGTCAAGAGTACCCATAATATTCATTTTTCATAGTAATGTTGCAAGGTTTTGGTGATTCTTCGTCATTATGAGACAGCTGTTGAGAAACTGAGGTTGAGGATGAACATTCAACAGAATTTGGTGACTGAGTAGTCATTTTGGTTTTTGTAACCCAGACCGAAGTGGTGATCTTGATCTGTTGACAAAATGTTTTCATTAATTTGCTCTTTCAGTTATTGCAGATGATTCGCATATTCGATCTTTATTATGATATTTGACCCGTTCAAACTGTCTTTTTTTTTTATTTATTGTTCCAGGCTGTTCTTAAATCTGGTGGAAGTAAACGCCAAGGGAAAACTTCTTTTGTTGAGCACCGGACATTTCTTCATCTTTATCATAGTTTTCACCGGCTCTGGATATTTCTTTTCATGATGTTTCAGGTTTGCATGCTTTTATAGATTGACATGCCTTTCTCACCTTGTTATCTTTTGACCTGTATCGTATTTGCTTTGCGGTGGATTGATGACTTTCTACCTTTTTCCTTTTTCAAACTTGTTCTTGATTTAATCTCTATTTTCTTTCAGGGTTTAACCATCATTGCTTTCAATAATGGACAATTGAACCAGGCGACAGTACGTGCGCTTCTTAGTCTTGGACCGACATACGTTGTGATGAAGTTTGTTCAAAGTATGTTTGTTTGGTTGTGAAAACTTGGTTTGAGCCTCTTGAGAGCAATTAAATGCATTATGCTCTTGGCCGTGGAGTATTTTAGGGTAGCTAATTTATTATGTTTTCTGCATTTGCTGGGATGCTGAAGCTCTTTTTGCCTGCTTCAGGTGTCTTGGACATTGTCATGATGTCGGGTGCATATTCTGCATCCAGAGGCTTAGCTGTCACCCGAATTTTTCTCCGTTTTCTTTGGTTTAGCTTGGCTTCTATTTGTATATGTTTCCTCTACGTGTACGTCTTCTCTTAGTTGCTTCCTGCATTCAATATTATAGTGCACGTCCTTTTCTCATATTGTTGTTATACTTATTAGCTGATAAAGTGCGCTCATTTTATAATATTGTTGTGTTCTAATTGCAGGAGGGTTCTCCAAGACAACAATTCCAAATCATTTGTTTTCAAACTTTATGTTATGATTTTAGCCATCTATGCTGGTTGCCAGTTCTTTGTGAGTATCCTAATGCGAATACCAGCCTGTCGTCTTTTGACCAATAGTTGTGATAGCTGGCGTTTAATGCGCTTCCTCAAGTGGATGCACCAGGTTAACAATTTTATGTTATCTCACTTTGTGTTCTTAATTCTTCTGATTTCATTGTTTTCAGTTTGGTTTATTGTTTGATAATATTAATCATATATTTTAGGAACATTACTATGTTGGCCGGGGTATGTACGAGAGGACTTCTGATTTCATCAAGTAATCACCAGATCCCTTATTGCATTATGGAATATTTTCTTTCTACATTTAGATGTTATTTCTTATTTCTGGTATCCGTTGTATGTGGAGTTAAAATTTCTATAGAAATTCTTTTATTCCACTACATTTAGATGTTATTTCCTATTTCTAGTATTCGTTATATATGGAGTTAAATTTCTATATAATGCTTTATATTGATCGAGAAAACAAAAATAGGTCCTATGATTTTACTGAGCAACATTGTCATTGTGATGTAGAAAATTTATTTGTTTAGTAAATATTGCTTTAAAATATAAGGATAATGTGGGACTCATCCTCGGACCTTTTTGTGTTAGGGGGTCTGTACTAATTAGTAGGTAGCATTTTGTACTGTTCAGTTTCCCTCTGAATGGATTGCACCTTTATTTAGTCACACTTGATGTGCATAAAGCAAATTAAACCAAACCAAACGGAGCCTCATCTCACTAGGTGGGATCCACACTTTTTTTGGGTTTTGGCTGAGTAAGCCAAGAGATGTATTGATAGACTGTTAATTACAAATACAAAGTACAAGGTAAGAACAAGAGGAGCAAAACGTGTACATGAAAGCTAGAAGAACTTACAAAAGAATGCTCTCATCTATGTTCCACCTTGGGCAAATTCCCCTATTCAATGTAGATATCCTATATTTCCTTCCATACTTCAGTTTCAAGGAGACTGCGTCTCTATTCTTAGTATGGCCTGATCTTCACTAGAGGCTGACAGGTTGTGAACTCTTTTATTTCTGTCAATCCATATAAAATAGATTGAGGCACAAAAGAAAAGCTTGATATAGCTGCTTGTAGACTCTCCGTCTTGTTGTAGGTGGGGTTCACTCTTGGTGTGCATATCAAGATAAATATTCTTTGTTTAGTCAAGCAATTCATCCCTTGTATTCAAAACTAGCAAGCATTATTAGATTTTCTTGCTTATGAAAGCACTAGCTACAATTATCTATTTTGTTAAATTTCTTATCAATTTTGCATGTATGTGTTGATGGTGTGATGGCAATTTCAAATGAAATACATGGCTTATTGGTGTGTTTTAGATGTGGAACGTGTTTATTTAATTCAATTCGAAGATTCGGTTTTATTTAAAATCGAGGTTAGGGTAGAACTGGTCATTTGCGAGAATTTCTTGCATTAGTATTGTAGGAAGTTTGAACAAGAAGAAATCCAAGGAAAAGAAACAACTGAGGAGTCTTACCTAATACTCCTTAGGTGTGACACTCTAGGGTAATGTTGCATGATACATCAGGCAGTGACTCGTATACAAGGCAAGAGAACAACTTAAAGACGTCTTTGTTCGTTCTGTAGTGTTGTAACGATATTCTGATTTCTCATGTAAAACGGCAAGGTGTTCAAGAATTAGACATGAAGAAATAGATAATCTTGGAGTGTAGCTAAACTTGCCTAGAGGTTTGATGGCATATTCCTAAACTACTTGATCGATTGAAGATTAATGGCTTCATATGTGAGCCAATTGTAATTCCTGTTCATTCCATACATTTCTTTATTTATGCCAAACTAGAACTTATCGAAATACGATTAACTCTTCTTTTCTTGAATTCTATTATATTGTGGAAGATTGTCTTTTAGTTTATCTATTTATATGGAGCTTATATTCCACCTATACTTTGTCGATCATTGGGTTGACTACTATGATAATCCAGTCAAAAAGCCATTTTTATCTGTATACAACTTTGTGTGAATTCATCCTTCATTGGTTGATTGGAATTTGTACTCCTTCGATCCCAGCTTGAGATGTCTTAATTTGACTCGAGAAAGTGATTGCATCTACTCTCTCTGAGTACAATCCAGGCCTTCCAACTTTCAGTTTACTTGTGGGATTCGGGCGGTTTGGGGGGGACCATCACGGCTCAAAGAAATAGTTGAAAGTAGAATGTACTCTGAGGTGAGTAGGGTATAACATGGGCCAAAGCATAGTCTTGTTTCGATCATTTAAAGGTTAGTATGTGGGTGACAGTTGGCCCAAGGAAGTATGTTAATCTATCTTATTGTGTAAAGAATATATAGAAGTTTCAATAATGGAAAGCGGTGAATATTTTGGATTAACCTGAAGCGGAATGACTTTCGGAATGGAGGAAGTGAAGAAAAATCATTTTTAATGTACTACCGTTTTATAAGTACCGATAGAGGATGACAAAGCATGAATGGAACTCCTGAGCTTCTAAGGCTCCTGTAGTTCAGCATTCACAATTTCAACTTCTTTCTCATCCTTCCTTCAAGGTGTTTATAAAAGTGCTCTTGCTCTCTACAAATATCTTATGACCCGCCGCTAGTGATATTTTGTTCTTTTCTGAGAGAAGAACAGGGTGTTACTAACTATGATTCTTACTTCCAACTTTTTTTGCAAGTCTTTAGATGTTGGGAAGTTTTAAGCGACATTAGAACTCATACATTATAAGGTAAAATGCTTTGAAGTTGAATAACCATTTGTCTTTCATGTAGGACTAGACAAAGATCCATCATTATGTTGTAGAAATGGAATTCGTGCATTTTTACATTGCAATTGGTCTCTTGGACATCGTATTGAATTTATCTTAATCTTCTTTATGTATTCTTATACTTTCAACTTGATTATCTGTCACCCACTTCATTTTGCTTTTGGGTTTGATATGGCTCATTACATGTTATATGAAGATATGAATGGTTTCTACCAATTTATTGTTATGCATTTTACATTTCTTCTTTTGCAATTGTTGCAGATAATAAATTATATAATAAACCCCTCTCTAACAGTTTAAGCATTTTGATAAGGTGGTAACTTAACATGGTATCAGAGTCTAGGTACCAAAAGGTCCTGGGTTCAAAACTCATCGCCACCCATTTAAGAACATTAAAATTGTCCAAGTCCAAGGCTAAAAAGCTAACTTCGCCTGCTCTTGCGGGCATGTTGAATGTAATAAATAATATAATAAACATCTCTCTAATAACTTAAGTTTTTAGATGAGGTGGTAAGTTAACACTAATGACACTGTTATTTCAACATATGAATGGCTTTTTGGGACAAGTAATATATATAATTCTGTTGCTCATCCAAATAAAAAATGTTATATGGTAAGTCAGAAATCACATTGAGTTAAAAAACTTAACAAAAAAATCTCTATCTTTCTAAGACTTAACTTCCTCCATTAAGTGAATGTCTTACTTTATCTTTAGAGCTTGTGAAAATGTTTCTAAGAACAGATTCATATAATTATTATTTACATTTTGTTATTCTAACATGTATACGCCTTGATAGATTTGTGACCATTAATTTTGGCATCCATTAACTAATACTTTACATTCCAGGTATATGGTTTTCTGGCTTGTCGTTCTTGGATGCAAATATGCTTTTGCCTACTTTATGCTGGTAAGTGTTGATTGTTGGAAGCTTTTATTGATAAGTTTTTCTAGAACTCTTATATTAATTCTGATTGTTAACACTTCATTTTGCAGATTCAACCCTTGGCGGGTCCAACAAAGGACATTGTAAGCATGTCTATTAGGGAATACTCTTGGCATGATATTGTCTCTCAAAGTAGGTTACTAACTTTTTTTGATGATATATTTCTTAAATTATATGTTGGCATTAATGAACTTGATTATTGTTGAATAAGAGAGAGAGGAGAAAACATAATACGTGTATATTAGAATGGCTTACTACATTGCATAGAGTTAGCCCTTATTTATAGGGCTAAGTACAAATATCAATTGTTCCTCTCTTTTGATGTGGGAGAGAGGACAAACAATAACAACAAATACTCATCATACTCAACACTCCCCTCAAGTTGGAGCATATATATCATATGTGCCTAGCTTTGTTACAAATATATTCAACTCGAGGTCCTCTCAAAGACTTAGTAAAAAGATCGGCTAATTGATTGTTTGAGCTAACATGTACTTCTAACAAAATGGCAATCAATTTCAATATGTTTGGTGCGCTCATGAACCACTGGATTCGATGCAATGTGCATTGCTGCCTGATTATCACAGACTAATGTCATAGGTTGAGAGCGATCTAACCCGATGTCTTTAACCAAGTGTTTGACCCATATCAGCTCACATGTGGCTAGTCTCATGGCTCAGTATTTGAATTCTGCACTGGAATGGGCGACAACATTTTGCTTCTTACTTTTCCATGATATAAGGTTTCCACCGATGAAAACACAATACCCACAGGTTAACCGTCTATCAATTAGACAACCTGCCCAATATGCATCAGAGTAGCCAACAATATATGTGTCCTTTGTTTTTGTACAATATCCCTTTTCCTGGAGCACTCTTGATGTATCGAAGTATACGAATAACGTCATTCCAATGACTTTCCCGTGGTGAGTTTAAAAACTGACAACGAAGGAAATATCTGGGCGAGTCTCTGTGAGATAATTGAGTTTGCCTACTAATCTTCTATATCTTGTTGGGTCTGATAATAGCTCCCCTCATTAGGTACAACTTTCACATTTGGGTCCATTGGTGAATCACATGGTTTTGACCCAAGCATTCCTGCCTCTTCTAGCATATCAATTGCATACTTGCGTTGAGAGATGAAGATTCCTTGATTGGATCGTGCAACCTCAGTGCCAAGAAAATAATGTAGCTCTCCTAAATCCTTATTCTGAAATTGTTTGTGCAAAAAGATATTTAGCTTTGTATACCTATTGTATTGTCCCCGATTATGATAATGGCATCAACATAGACAATCAACAACAACCGTTTCCTAGAAGATGAGCATCGACAAAACACCGAATGGTCAACTCCACATCTTGTCAATCCAAATTCAATCAAAGCCTCACTAAAACGACCAAACCATGCCCGAGGTGACTGTTTTAAACCATGCAATGATTTCTTCAAACGACATACCTTCTGTGACTCCCCCTGAGCAACAAACCCTTGTGGTTGTTCCATATACGCTTCTTCTTGAGATCACCATTCAAAAAGGCATTTTTAATATCAAGTTGTTGAAGGGACCAATTAAAGATAGCTAGAAGAGCAATAAAAATGCGAACATAGGACATCTTTGCAACAAGAGAGAATGTATCATCATAATCTATGCCATAAATTTGTGTGCATCCTTTGGCAACCAAATGAGCCTTCAATCGATCTACCTTACCATCTGGAGAACATTTCACAGTATACACCTAGCGATACCCTACAACAGATTAACCTACAGGTAGGTCAACCAACTTCCAAGTACCATTGGATCGTAGAGTAGACATTTCCTCGATCATGGCGGCATGCCAACCAGGATGCGTAAGGGCCTCAGTAACATTGTTAGGGACGTAGACAGATGAATGGGAAGCAACGAAGGACATATAAGAAGGGGATAAAGCATGATACAAAACAAAATTAGAAATTGGATGTTTGGTAGTACATGTGCGAGTACCTTTGCGAAGAGCAATAGCAACATACAAATCAGATGAGGGGAAATTGTCAAACAGAAATGGAGAGAGAAGATATTTTTTGAAACGATCTTTTCATTGCTCAAATGATTTCAATACAGGGACATGATATTTATAGTTGGAAGTCAACTTGTTCTCCAAGTTTCTTCTGTTTGTATAGTTGTCATCTTTTCTAACCAACTTGATAACTAACTAACTCATTATATAATGGAGTTGTACATAACTGAATGCAATCATAAGCCTATCTATTACATAGAGCTAAGCTATAGTTGACTGACTGTTTCTGTCTGGAGAGAGCAAACCGGGCGACACAAGACCTTTGTCAGACAATGGTTGGCGATGGTGTCGCTGGTATGTCTGCAAATCTGGGCAATCCAACCGAGATAAGTCATGAGAAAGAGGTGGAGGGTCATTAGGAGGTTGTGGGATAAGTGAAGATTAGGGATCAGAAGTTGGATTGAAGTATAGAGCTGGAAGAGGTAAATCCTCGACTACCGTTTTAGAAGAATGAGGAGGAGCAAAATAGGGTCTTGATTCAAAAAATGTCACGTTAGCGCATAAAAGGAATTTGTTTAACTCTGGAGAGTAGCAACAGTAACCCTTTTGATTGCGGGCATACCCCAGAAAGATGCACTTAATAGCTCGAGGGCTTAATTTATCGGTACTAAGAGAAAGAATATGGACAAAACAGACGCAGCCAAAAACTTTTAATGGTAGGAGATAACTAGATTGACAAGTAAAAAGAACAGAGAAATGGGTTTTATCATGAAGAATGGATGATGGCATGCGATTCATTAAATAGCATGCAGTAAGAACAACATCATCCTAAAATAGAATTGGAATGTTCATATGAAGAAGAAGTGTCCTCACAGTCTCAATGGGATGACGATTCTTTTGTTCAACCACTCCATTTTGAGTGTATGCACTAGAGGATTGATGAATAATTCCCTTGGAAGACAGAAAAGAGGAAAAGGAGGATGAAAAATATTCTTTTGCATTGTCAATTCAAAAAATATGAATGCTGGTCCGAAATTAATTTTGAACTTCAATATAAAATGTTTGAAACATGGAAAGGACCTCAGAGCGATCCTTCATAAAAAATAACCAAGTGACACGAGAAAAGTTATCGATGAAGGTAACAAAATATCGATAGCCAAATTTGGAGACATGGCGACTAGGACCCCAGATATGAGAGTGAAATAACTCAAACAGATTGTTGGCTCGATTATCAGGACGATTAGGAAAGGAGGTACGAAAATGTTTGCTCAATTGACATGTTTCACACAAAATATCACGAACATTACTTAAAGCAGGAATCATCTTTTTGAGATTGGATAGAGATGGGTTACCAAGTCTGTTGTGGATGAGTTCTGGAGTGGAAATTGCTACACGTAAAAGAGAGTTTGTCATCCAGATGGTAAGGTCCATTGGACTCGTGCCCTCTGCCAATTTGTGTGCTCGTCTTGAGATCCTGAACAACAACGGAATTAGAGGTAAAAGTGACAAAGCAGTTGAACAATTTAGTCAACTTGTTGATCGATAATATAATGCAAGGGAATGTAGAAAGATACAAGACAGAAGAAAGCTTTAGAGATGATGTGGGGTGCGCGGTGCCAATACCGGAGACAAAAGTAGAAGATCTATTAGCAAGAGAGACAGAGTGACGCAAAGTAGAAGGTTGAACATCAGAGTAAGGAAAGATTACCGCTCATGTGATCAGAGGCACCAGAATCGAGAATCCATTTGCTAGTGTAAAGTGATTGCTGGGATAAAAGAGAAGTAGAAGTGGTGGCATGTGCAAATGTAGCTGTAGGAGATAGGATAACTTGTTGAGAGGCTCGTAGTTGAAGATACTGCCTATATTCGTCTTCAGAGAAGGTGAATGTTCGAGGAGTGCCAATGGTAGACACACGATTAAGACTAGATTCAGTCATTGCAGAAGTACGTAGTGGCAGTGAGGTAAAAAATGTTGACTGCTTCAATAAACAAGCACGATGGATGCAAGAGAACTCAAACAATCTCAATAAAAGGATATATTGTATTGAGTTTGTCAGCTATTGTTTGCATTTCATCTTTCTTCTTTTTCTTTGATAAAAAAACACTGAAAAGTTCGCTGATCTCAAAAAACAGAACGTGAAGATAGTAGAATCGGAACATGGCACCTGGCTAGCTAGAAAGAGGAGTGAGAACAAGCTTGCTTGTGGCTGTAGGTAATCACGTTTTGCAAGTGAACAGTGGCTGTTGACGACAGCGAAGAGTGGTTCTGGCTCGAATTCTGATTGTGAGTACATTAATGTGTTCAGATCTTTAATCCGACACCTGCAAGTGGGTGAAAAGAATAATGGAAGCTAGAATTGAAAACTTTAAAAAAAAAAAACTTCAAAGCATCAAATCTGAGAAATTCAAAATAGGCATGTAAAGGGAGGGATTTGAAGCAGAAACATCACAGAAATGGAAAGAAGGATACAAGACGAGCATGGTGGTGGTGGAGGATGATTCTTGTTGCTGGTGGCGGCGCGTAAGATGTACGCATTGACGAAAGTGACGCGTGGGGTAGATAGAGGGGGTTGCCGGTGACGAGGAAGATTGCTCCTTGGAAGGAAAAGTGATCCGAGTACAATGGTGGTGATAGATTTTCGATTTAAGAGCTACTTTTGCGTGAATCGAGGATATAGTTTGAGGGTTGGTGTGATGGCACTGTTTTGGCGACGGGAGGTGATGATGTCGGTATGATGATGGTCGTGGAGATTTGGTGAAGCTAATGGTATCGTTTGGTAGTTCCGATGGTGGTGAGAAGATGTGGAACAATGAAGGTGAGTATTTAAAGGAAGTTGTGGTTGGTGGGTTTAATGTGTTTAAGGTGTTAGAGTTTGGGTAGCTTGATAGTGAAGATGTAAAAGATAGTATGAAATCTGAGCTCGAGTTGGCTGTGGAAAGGCAGAAGAAAAAGGTGAGGAGTAGGGAGATGAGGAAGACAATGAACAGTAGAAGACGATGAACAGTAGCGCCTTTTTTTTGGATGGCAGAGAGAAACGAGAAGGTTTAGGGTGGTAGATTAAGTTTCCTAATTGTGGCTCTAGATACCATGTTGAATAAGAGAGAGAGAGGCTAATATAATATGTGTATATTAGAAAGGCTTAGTACATTGCATAGAGTTAGCCCTTATTTATAGGGCTAAGTACAAATATCAATTGTTCCTCTCTTTTGATGTGGGGGGAGAAGACAAACAATAACAACAAATGCTCATCATTCTCAACAATTATATATGTATGGATGTGGGATATCTGTATGCACCTGCCACCATTTTAGTTACTAGCAATTTCACTTACTTTTTGTCCCTAGTTTCTCTAATATTCTACAAAATCCACCATTCTGGTAATATGTTACTGGAATGACAAATTTAGTGAAAATGCTATTGGAATGGCAAAGTTTGTGAAAATCACGAGAATCAAGTGCAGATTTGCCTATTCTGTTTTGTTATTGTGGAAATTGTATGATTCTCCTATAGTCCGATTTAGACATGTGGGCTAACGACGACTATAGGGTAGCATGGGCTTCAGATTTTATACCTATATTTTCGGTTGAATAGTTTTGAGTGGAACATACTGGAAATCATTTATAGTGCCACTAGATTAAGTTCCTTTTCTTTTCTTTTCCTCTTCATTTTAATTATTCTAGTCACTATATATTTGAGTAATTCTGCCTCAGACCTCTACCACTTGTAGTAATGAGCTTAGACCCCACTTTTTTGAAATATGAAAGACCCAATTTGTTAATTGTTCTGTAAAAAAAATTAAGGTAGAGTGGTTTAATACAAATTAATAATAGACAAAAAAGCGAAAAAAAGATATTACCATTGGGTAAAATTTTCTAGGCATTAAGGGAAAAAAAGTGAATTGCCAATATTATGAATCTGTCTCTTGTAGTCAAGAATTGATCAACTAAAGCGTATTGATCCCTATAAATACAACACAATTGTACTCGTATTAGATATCAAGTAATACAATTCCATGTTCGAAATCTTTCTGTTTCTCTCAATATCTATAATGCTATCAAGAGCAAGTTCAAGTTGACGGAAGATCCTCTCTTTTTTTCCCGAAGCAGATCTTTGTAAGAGACTAAGGCTTTGTTTGCCCTAGCTGTGAATTTTAGTTTGTGAGCTGTAGAGCTTTGGGTACATGTGTTGTTGTACAAAAGCTCTTGATTGTTTGGCGTAGGTTGAGTAATGTTGGGCTTTTAAAAATTTTGAGGGTAATGTTGGGTTTTTAAAAAATATAGAGGGTTATATTGAGAAAGAAAAAGAAAAAAAACTTTTCATTTTATGTAAAACGGCTTCGCAAAAGCTTTTTTTGAAAAGTTTTAATTTGGAGCTTCTTATTTTCTAGCTTTAACTTTTACCCAAAAGATGTTTAAAACATGGGCCAAACAGGTTAGCTCAACTTCTAAACTCATAGGAAACACTTTTAAGTGTCTAAAAGCTTAGCAAAATAGACCTGAACTTCCTTTTCTTTCTGCGGAAGTTGAAGATCTTTAACTTAAGATCTTTTCTCTTTTCTCTTCTGCAAAAGTCCGTCCAATCTGCCATAACTAGTCACCAAGTCTCTTTTCTACCTCGTGGTTTTGTGGATCCTTCTTATCCAACCCATGTTTGCACACTCAACAAGTCACTTTTGGTCTGAAACGCATCCTTGTGGCTTTGCATCAAATGCTCACTCTTTTTGTTAGCCAAGGGTTTAGGTGCAGTTGAGCTGACACCTTTCATCATTCTTCCACCGCAATGCTCATTGTTCTAGTCTAACTAGATGATATAATAGCAAATGGGTGCTCTAATCAGGCTATATCTCACCTCATTTCTATAATGAGTGACCAATTTGCCATGAAGGATTTAGGTCATCTCTCCCTAATGGCTTACTAATTTATTTGTCTCAAAGGCGTAGGGTTGGCTAAGTGTAAGCCATGTAATACACCCTTATCCAAGGATGCCCTTCTCCCTTTTTCTAATCTCACCTATTTTAGGATTATTGTGGGGGCTTTGCAGTACCTAACTGTAATGACACTTGATTTTTAGTTTGCAGTCAACACTATTTGTCGACATATGCATTTTCCTACACAGGAACATTATGTGTCAACACTATTTGTCGACATATGCATTTTCCTACACAGGAACATTATGCTGCTTTAGCAAAGGTTCTCAAATATGTGACGAAGGTTCTCAAATATTTGAAGGGAACTCTCACTCAAGGACTAATCTTCCAACCTAGTTCTTTACATATCCAGGCCTTCTCTTACTTAGATCGGGCCAGTTACACTACTGATAGTGGCAAGGTTTTCTATGGAGATAAAAACTAGAGTAATGGCTCAAAATGTGGCTTTCCAAGTTGGTGCAAGATGTTTTTCTACCTCTAGTGATCCTTACTGTGTGGCTCAGCCATGGCTTTAGTTGGTAATCTTGTCTTTCATTGAGGGTAAAACATATTGAAGCAATGTATTAAAAGGTGCGTTGCGCACCCTCAGCGCCTAGAAAGGCTAAGGCAAGACGATTTGCCTTTGGCGCACCAAGGCACACGCGCACGAGGAGCGCCTTGCTGCGCCTTTGTGTATTAATTTTATTTTGTCAATAATTTTTTTTTATTTGTTACTATGTGTGCAAAGTACTAGATTACCCTTGACTTCTAGATATTTTTAAGTCAAACCCTAAAAAAATAAAAGAAGAAATAGAAGATAAAGAAGACAAAAGAAGAAAGATGATGGAGTTGCCTCCTCCTTCCATGAGGAAGATGATGATTATGTTTGAAATAGTATCCTTTGTGTTTTAGTACTTAGTATTACATATTATGTTAAAGTATGTAATGGAATCTTTTTGATGAATATATATATCTTTTAGATGATGCTGATGATATATAATGGAATGCTTTTTGATGAATATATATATCTTTTAGATGTTTTTTGGTTAAAGTATTATCTAATTAAAGCTTCTATCTTAGTATCTTATATAATTCTTTGATTTAATAGCTTATTTGTCATAGTATAAGAAATGCGCCTCAGTTCGCTAAGGCGCGTGCCTTGGCCTTGCACCAAGGCGCAAGGCACTAGGACCCCTTAGCGGCTCAGTGCGCCTTATGCCTTTTTATACACTGTTACTGATTAACTGACACTTGTTAGGAAGTGTTCTACCATGGTACAGTTGATCGCTATAAATACAAAACAATTGTATACAATTCCAATTTAGAAATCTTTCTTCTCTCAGAGTCTATCACCTTGCTGGTACACTTTTTGGCTTTTGATCTTCATTATAAGAAACGGAAAAGCTAAATAATTCTTTCTTTGAACCTATTATCACAACTATTGCCATTAAATATTTGACTACGCAAGGTACGCTAAATGATGCAACAAGGAAAGCCCCAAGTAATTCTTTGACAAAAAAGATTTACTTTGGGATTTGTCTTTTATATGCAAAAACCAAAATACCTCTTTAACTCCTTTTTGGTCCAACAATTACTTAGAGATTTTCTTTTTTGTATCATTTCATGTATTTTGTGTTGTCAATTGTTTAAGGCGGATGCCGGGTATAATCAGCTATAGCTAATTCAGGAATATTTGACTGAACATTTTAAAAAATTCCGATTTTGTTTACAATGATAATGATAATCCAATAAATGTACAAGAAACACTTATGGTGAGAGAAGTAAGAGTAGGCAAAAAAAGAGTAAGTGTATATATATATATATATATATACGCACAAATAGATAGATAGACAGATACATATTATATAAGGTGGATGGGTTTGCAGATAGGTTTGAGTCACCTATTCCATTAAAACTGACAATTCACGATTTTGCCTTTATTTCTGACAAAAAAAGGACAACCTATAACAAAAGAATTTGTTTCTCACATTCCATAATGTCTGGGTTTATATCACTTTTTAGTAAAAGTTCAATCAGCAATGGATCTGAGTCAAAATTTATATGGTATCTTTTTATTTTTATTTTTATTTTACTTGTTATCATTTTGTAATTGTCCATTATACCCTTATTTTGCACAGAAAAGTTAACAGGTGGCCCAACTCTCAATGTTTAGAAAGTGTGGGCTTTTAAGTTTCATTTATCAGGATTTTCTTTGTTCTTCATTCTTCATTCTTTAACGATATAGGGTGTGTTTGGTTCAGATTCGAAGAGGAGATTTCTGCTCTTAGAATAGCCAAAACTAACAAGAAAACTGGGAGTTGTATTTCCAATAATTGGGTTATATAGAGCTTCAGGAATTACCAGATTCTGGGTGTTGTCTGTTGTTGTAAACATGATTTGGTTAACATTTTCTTAAAAGTGTATCTAGAGAGACCTATATCGGTTTCGTGTAATATTTTCGTGTCATGTCTTACGTTCTGTGGAAATATTGTGCTGTCTGTATCATCCGGTAATTGAATTATCTTTGTTTGATGTCTCTTTATATAATCTGCTGTTGGTAAAAGTTGCTGTTTTTGCTTGCAGATAATCATAATTTTCTGACGGTTGCAAGCTTATGGGCACCAGTTTTTACAGTAAGTATGCGTTATTCTGGCTGTTGTGTCATTTTGCTTTATCTTTATTATTGCTTCAAATCTTTCACAAGTGTGGTAGTTATTTTAATCTGTTATTATTCAGGTAAGTATGAAAACTCATCATAGATATCTATTTTTGCAATAAATTGTAGGTAGTGATTCGTGTCCCACTTTACCTTTTTCATTGGTAATAGTTTTGCACTTGAGAAATCATATTTATTGCAAAACTATCGTCTATATTGCTCTTCTTTTGTTTCATTAAAGGAAGTTCTTTATGCACTTTTGTCATATGTTAATTGGGGCGGCTGGTATGGCTATTTTGTAAGGTCAGCTATATATGTATGAACATTAATATGTAATATTGCTGGTCTCTATTCCACTTGTACAACCGACTCTTTTATTCTTGATGGCCAGTTAATAAATGATGTGGGAATAGTCGAGCTAGTATTCTCATTGCCAATGACATTAAGGAAGATAAAATGAAAACTGGTTTATGAGGAAGACATGGCCTGAAATTCTAGTTCAGCCAATGAACATTGTTAAGATAACTGAGGTTTCATCTTAAAACTAATTGGTGTTATAGTGGAGTAGTCCAAAATCTTATAAAGTAGTTTTACAATTTATGATTTTTCGATGCGGGACAAGTTTATATTCTAACACTCCTCATCACGTGTGACCTAATTTGAGAGGGGTTAGACGTGGAAGATTGGACACACGTGGACTTGATATAAGATGGGTAGCACATGATTGAACATACGTGGAAAGGGCCGCACATGGAAGATTGGACACACGTGGAAAGGCAGCACGTGGAAGATTGAACACGCGTGGGACACACGCGAAAGACAAACAAGATTGGATCAAGGGCCGAGCTCTGATACCATGTTAAGATAACTGAGGTTCCATGGAGTAGCCCAGAATCTTATAAAGTGGTCTTACAATTTATGATTTTCTGATGTGGGACAAGTGTATATTCTGACAAACAAATTCATAACTCTTGTTATGTGGAGGTAGTAAGGCGGAAAGTTTTGCCTAGTCTTGAGAAAAAGAATCGATCTCCCAGCTTTTTTGGAATGGCATTTTAAAATATTGAAGTTCCATGTTCTAGTACTTGTTTTTTGGATGAAAAGATGATGCAGTTTCTCATGAAGAGGTTGTGAGACTGTATTTTATAACATCTGTATGACAAAATATGATTGACGTATGTAGTGGCCTTTGGCACTTCTGCTTGTTTTTGCTTGTTTTGGAAATGAACGTAACAGAGAGGAAAGCTATTGATAATGTTGAAAATGAAGAAACTGGAAACATGTATGACCTAATAACTAATTTGATGCAATCCTGTAGTAGTCTTTCAATTATAACTGACTAACGTTATCATAAATGTGATATGAGAGCTTTCAGTATAATAATTATTTTGACTAGTAATCAGTTAGTAGTCTTTCAAATTATAATCGAGTAACTTTATCATAAATGTGTAGCTTTCAAGGAATATTTCAAAGAATAAGTTTTGACGTAAACTGCTCTCTTACGTTTTGTTTTGAGTGCCTTACTCTTTGTTTTTGACTGTTTCTATATAGAGTCAATTTTCCTTGAAATGGAATACTTAAACTCTTAAAAATGCTACTATTATTTATCAATATTAAATAGCAGTATCTGTTTCATAGTAAGCCTTCGATTTGGAAAGAAAGGAGAACTGAGATCAATTTATATAATGGAGAAATGACCTTTTAATGGACCTAGAATTCGAATAGACTGTATAAGGATAATGAGATTTTGATTGAGCTCTCGATCTTCATCGTTAAATTAGTCTCCTGTTTCAACTTGTTTTCTGTATTTAACTACCATAAATTTGCAGATGAGATTTAGATACGATTAATGGTGATGCATTGCTTTTTAGTAAATTACATGCTTTATTTTCTTCTAGTTTTTCCTGCTAAATATGAGTGGTACTCTAGCATTTCTTTCATGAATAATGTCTGGGTTCTATTTTGGAATTCTGCATTTTTCACTTTTGCTGTGTAATGCAAAACGTTTGTTTCAAATTGGTAGTATGGGCCTCAAATGAGGTTCAAATGTTTGTTCCAATTACTAAGTTGATTGCACCATCCATTGTCCAGATGGATCAAAATAATCTATAGAGTAATCAATGTTTATATTTTCCATTCTCTTAATTACTGATTAAATACTGCAGATCTATCTCTTAGACATCCATATATTTTACACAATTATATCAGCTGTTTGTGGTTTTTTGCTGGGCGCAAGAGATCGTCTTGGAGAAGTAAGTTTTCTAGTTTAACTAATTTTATTATTTTCTGCAATTTTCGTAATTGATTTTCTGTACATCTTTGTCCTATATGCTTCTACATATGATGAAAAGATGATTTTAAAATTACTCAATGTATATGAACTTTCCTAATCCAGTTCCTCTTTATTATCTGCAGATCAGATCTTTAGACGCTGTCCATAAACTTTTTGATAGGTTTCCAGAAGCATTTATGGACACCCTCCACATCCCTCTTTTGAGGAGGTATCTCCATTTCCTCTTTCTCTTTCCCTGCAAATTAAAATGGTTTTCCAAGCATCATAATCATTATTTTTGGAGTCTGAATTAGAGTTCTGTTCTGCAGGGCTTCTCTCCAGTCATCTGGCTTGGTAAGCATGTAATTGGCCGACTTCTTGAACTTTTTTACTAACTCTTTATAATTTGAAGAATTATTGTAGGGACCCGAAATGTTTACCGCATATGATCACAATACCAGAAGGATGACTTTTCTATTTAGGCTTGGAAGGGATATTGTTACTTAAGTCTTTATCATTGTCGCTTTTAGCTTATTTTGAGTTGGACGCAAACTTCATTTGGGGACCCAAAAATCACATGAAAGAATTGCACCAAAAAATTTCCTAATTTTTGGATGTGTGGAATCCATTTGAACTCTCTTTACTTTGATATTCAAAGGTCATTCTTCATGTATTTAATTCACTGTTACCCGCGATAAAGTGTTTCTGTGTCACTGTATATGAAGTAGTTTAAGGTGGCCATTCTTTGCTTCCCTTTGTAGCTCTCTGATTTCTACTATCCTGAAAATTTAGGGTATAACATGGTATTGTGCTTTTTCCTGTCAAATCATAGCATACCTCTTTCTGTATGAGTTTATGTTTAAGCAGTTTAGTTTTTTCGTTTTAGTGCTGATGCTATTGTTCTACTGAAGGTCCTTGAGAAGAGGAAACTTGATGCTGCAAAATTTGCTCCATTTTGGAATGAAATTATAAGGAATTTATGCGAAGAAGATTATATTAATAACTTGTGAGTTTGTCCCTGGTTCTTGCTTTGTCCAACAATTGATTTTCTAATTTTGCCAATTTCAAGCAGTTCCTTCTTCGCTTAAGTTGATCATTCCCCTGTACAGGGAAATGGAGTTGCTTCTAATGCCAAAGAATTCTGGAAGCTTTCCCTTGGTTCAATGGCCCCTTTTCCTTCTAGCTAGCAAGGTTGTGCAGTTTGTTTCCTATTTGGAATTGTTCTTGTGCTCAAGTACACTGGGATCTAATAGATTAGGTGAAAAAGCTGTTCTTTTGCGTCTAAAAACTGTGCATATCTGTTGTCATTTTTTATCATATATGTAGATATTTCTCGCAAAGGATATTGCGGTCGAGAGTAGAGACTCACAAGAAGACCTATGGGATAGGATCTCAAAGGACGATTACATGAAATATGGAGTTGAGGAGTGCTATTATTCTATCAAGTTTATCCTTACCTCCATTCTGGATGATGAAGGAAATGATGAAGGAAAGAAGTGGTATGTTAATGTTGATTCGCCAGATCTTTTATATTTCCCTGGATATACTTCACCAGAATCTTGTGTTACCTGGTCTTTTGACATTCTTCTTTCTTGTGTATCTCTTATCTTAAATAGGGTTGAAAGAATATATGAGGACATTCAGGGAAGCATTGTGAACAAGAGTGTTCATGTTGACTTAGATGTGACTAAGTTACCACTTGTAATTCAGAAAGTTACTGCCCTTATGGGAATATTGGTAAGTGTGCAGACAGAGCTGTAACCTTTTTCCTTTACATTTTGGTACCCCTTTCTATTATGGATGATGTTATTTCTTAGTTTTATCTCTTTGCATGTCCTTTTCCCGTTCTTGTTCATGTGAAATTCTTGTTGACTACTGAGAGTTGGAGGCTGGGATTTCCGAGATAGTGCTCATTAGATTGTGCTTACAGATTATTAGTTTGTGCTTATTCTGATGATTTTTCCTCATTGATTGGAGTATAAAACCCGTATAATCTTCTCTCTCTCTTTTTCTTTTTTTCTTTCCTTAATTTACCCTCTTAAATATCCCTCTTCATCAATATATGAGAGAAACTGAAAAGAACAAAGAAAACTTCATTCAGCTCTATTTGTAGAGCTTAACCATATGTTGTTGTTGGTGGTCGTGATTTGGGCTTCAGACCTGGGTTTCTTTTTGTTCAGCCCTCAGATCTTCACATTAGTTTTCTATCATCATTTCTGAAGCTTTGACTGCATATTTTTCATTGTTTTTATACAGTTTTTTTTACACACTGTATAATAACTTAAGTGTAGTGCCATTATGGTTGTGAGCTCAGAGCTGTTCTTTACATTCTAGGCAGATAGGACTACTCCTGCTTGCTCTTGGCCTTGGCTGCTTAGTCAGTCATTTTCCCCTCTGTCGAATTTATGAGGTCCCATAGACTTTTCTGTTTGTGTTGGAACTAAATGATTTGCATTGGAACTCTTTGACATTCAGTTTCAACTTTCCCTCTATACTTCTTTTGATAGATAACTACAAATTTTCAATTGGATACGGAGCATAGAGGAAAGCTTCTAGCAAGCAATGATTACTAGATGTAATTTTTTCAAACCAAATATTTTTTAGTGTAACACCAGGGAGTATCAATCTGAGTTGGTGCTTGTATGATCTTCAAAAACCATTTTTCTATTTAGATAATAATTCTCATAAGCCCCTAATAACCTTACGGAGTTTGCACTTTGAAATCTGTGTCAGAACTTAAAAATTCATTGAAGATGTATGCCTTAAAACATCCTTAAAGAAATGTGTTTCATGCCTGCCGTTCACAGCATAAATGTTTAGCCAAAACTATCCTGGAAACGAAAAATATCATACTACTGATAAAGATGGTCTGCCACTGCCAAAATACATCGGTTTCACTACTCTATCGTGCAAAGGATGTGCATGAAGTTATATCTAGAACTGATTGATTAGTTTCATGATCTGAAGCAGAACGTATATCTTGCTAAGATTTACCTTTTGCTTATGTTATATCTAGACATAAGGTAAAATGATATAAGATGGATGAAGTGCATGAATGAAACTTTCATAACATAGCGATCTGTTTCTGATTGTTTCACTTTTCCCCCGGTCCTTACCCTATTTGACCTTGAGTGAGCGATAAGGCAAAAATGTATAATTTTCTGCGGTTGGTGATAGTTTCAAATGAATTCCAGTAATTTTATTGATAGCATTTTCTTGTGCATTTACCAGAGTGTCGTTATTAGTATTATTATGAATCACATTTCTTTTGATGTGGGAAATGGGAGCGGATTTTGCTTTCGAAAGATAAATGGAATGTTTTCCCTACTACCCCGCTAAAGGCTATTTTCCACAATCTCTTTTCTTTTGCTCGAGAAAAAAATGCTACTATTACCTCATGTGTGCATAGGGTGGATGGTAATTTTGGATGGGATGTGACTTTTATTAGGGAGGTGGAGGAGTTTGTTAATTTTTTTGGATGCTTGAATAATTGTGTTCTTAGTCAAGAAAGTTAGAAAGGGAGGATAAAGTGAGATGAAATTTAGTTAAAAGGAAACATTCACGATGAAATCTTTCTATAAAACTCTGAGACCTTCCCGTGGAAGTATATTTGGAAGTCTTGTGCTTCAAGAAGAGTAGCATTCTTTCCTTGGCAGGCGGCTTGGGGAAGGATTCTTACGTTGGAAAGTTCTCCAAAAAATAGAACAAATTGTGGTCATTAGATGTTTTCTTTGTAAAAATGATATAGAATCGGTGGAACATCTACTTCTTAGATGCACTTGGGCTAGAAGCCTTTGGGATATGACCTTTCATATTACAGGGGTTAAATGGGTTGCTTCTAAGTCGTTTCGTGAAGAAATTAGTACTTTGAGTGGGATCCATTCATCTAAGCACAAGAAAAAAGTTATTCGAACGGTCCCTATTGCCATCATTTGGACTTTATGGAAGGAATGAAATCGAAGAGCCTTTGAAGGGGAGGAGTCGATTCTAGTATCCTTAAAAAGTCACTGTATTTATGATTTATGTTTTTGGACTAGAGGATCTTGTAAGGTAGATATAGATAATATTCAAGAATGTATAAATACTTTATGGTGTTGATATAAATAGCTTTTGAGATGCACCCCCTTGGTGCATATTAGTAAAATTTAGTCATTCCTCGAAAAAAAAGTATTTTGTTTCCTATAGGAAAGTGTTGATTGTTCTACATATTTTTTAGGTTTCATTTGGAAAAATTGCATTTAGCAGGAAAGGGAGCCTTGGTGCAACAATAAAGTTGTTTCCGTGTGACTTGGAGGTCACGAGTTTCGTGCTCTGGGCTGCATTTTATCAAATGTTTGTAGCAAAAAAACTTGATAACATAGCAGACCTGGCTGGTTGTACTGCACAAATGTGGCTTTGACCTATTTAGGAGTCTGTTTGGGAGGTTATTCAAGGAGAGCATCCTTTTTGAATCCAGTTCTCAAACGGGTTTTGAAGAGGCTAGATTTTTGGAAAGGAACATACTTTTCTCAAGGTCGTTGTATTACATTGATTCAATCTTGCTTAGCCGTCTTCCCATTATACTACTAGTCTCTCTTCTAGATTCCTGTAGGGGTGGCTCAGAAGATTGATTGCTTGATGCTTAATTTCCTCTGAGATGGACAGTTGGAGAATGGAAGGACCGTCTGGTGGATTGGAATGTCCCTACCAAGTCAAGACTGAAGGTGGTTTGGGATTGGGTAATAAGGTTGCTATACATTTCTCTAGTGGGTAGATGTTTGTGGCATTTTCCTTTGGAACCAAATTCTCTTTGTCACTAAGTGATTAGGAGTAAGAATGTTACACAGCCAAATGGCTGGGTGCAAAGGTTGTCTTCAATATCTCTTGGAGCCCTTGAAGTTTATCTCAAGGTTGATAGAGGTTTTGACATATGTTTTTGTTAAGATCCTTAGGGATGTAAGATACCCTTCTTCGATCTTTGCTTATCTCTTTAGTCTTTTCACTCAGCACAATGCTCCCATCCATAGCTTTTATAGTTTTGATGGATTTTCCATTTCTTAGAATTTACATGCTCTTATTCATCTCACCATTGCATAGGTTTTGACTTATCTTGGTGTTAATCTTTTGTACTAGAGAACTTTTGGTCCTCTCTTTTGTATATCTCTCCATTTATGTAACCATCTGAAAAATTTCAAGCCTTGGCATTAACTAAAGATTCAGGGCAAAAATATTGATTTATGAAAATTCTTGCATTTCTCTGCAGCCAAATGCACAGAAACTCGCATATGTTTTTTGTCAACAAAGTAGCAAAACTCATTATCTTTTGTTTGTACACTTTAGGATTGGTAGGGAATTATGGTGGAGACTGTTTGGGGTAATAGGAGAGTGTTTTATTTGCCCCGTTTATTTAGATGATCTTCTTTCACAAAGTTTGAGTGGATTTTCTGGCATTTTGCAATGATCATTATTACTTGGCGTATAGGAATTCAGCGGACTGTTTAGGAGTCTTAATGAATATTGTCTCCTTCCCTGCTATCTTCGGGATAGATTAGCTTTTTGGCTTCTTTATGGTCGATGGCTAATGTCTCTTTCAGTGACATTGCTATCATAGATCTGCAAAGGTGTTGGACCCAACTGTAGGGATATCTTTTTCTCTTCTTAGACTTTTGTGTAACTGAGGACTTGTTGTCCTCCACTGTTTTATCTACTTTATTTAAATTTCTTTTGTTATAAAAAAAGAAAAATTGGACTGCCTGGTGGGTATAATGGATCACCAACACCAAATCTTAACTTTCTTTCTGCTTCCAAACCCCAGAAATTATTAGCTATTTCTATTGAAGCCAATAAATAAATAAATCCTCGCTACTAGATTTAGTTTTTAGATGAGGTGGTAAATTTATGTGCTATTAGAGTCTGGGCTAACTGAAGGTCTTGGGTTTTAGTGTAGATGCCACCCATTTAAAGAGAATATATCTGCATGCAAGCTTCAATCAAAAAGAATCTTGTCTGCATGTGAGGGGGCGTGCCGAAGTCAATAATAATATGACTTCTTATGATGCTCAAGAATAAACTAGTTTTTCTGGGACTTTAGTCTGTCTGTTGGTTCATATTGCTCTGGTCTCTATTTGCTGGCTCACACACCATAGAGTTTTGGTACCCTTTATTCCTTCAGTAAAAAGATGAACAAGGGAAAGGGCTTTCTTTGTAGTTTCTTTGAGGACGTAATGGAATTTGATGGCTGAAGTTTTTCTTTATTTGCTATGGTTGTATGAGGACATGTTTTAGCTATACAGTCCTGCTGATTTGTTGTCAACATTATCTTTACAGAAAGAGGATCAAACACCTGAACTTGAAAGAGGTGCAGTTAAAGCAGTTCAAGATCTCTATGATGTTATGCGACATGATGTGCTTTCCATTAACATGAGGTTTGTTCAATTGTTTAATTTCCTTTTTGTCTATTTTTCTTTTGCTTTCTTTCCATCCGCACCATTGTAATTGTGGTTATACTTTGCAGAGAGCACTATGAGACATGGAATATATTGTCAAAAGCAAGGAATGAAGGGCGTCTCTTTCAAAAGTTGAAGTGGCCAAGAGATGCAGAATTGGTATGTTATATGTGATCATAGCTTCCCACAGTTTCCCTCTCCCCACAAACCTGTTTATTGTATGAGATATATGATCTCTCTCTCTCTCTCTCTCTCTCTCTCTCTCTTCCCCCCCCCCTTCTTGCTCCTCTTCGTTTTCGCCTTCTCTCTTCTCTCTTCCCTCTCTCATGCGCAAATTTACTTATGCCTTTAATATGAGATGAAATGCCTGAAACTAATATGCAGAGGGCACAAATCAAAAGACTCCATTCACTTCTGACAATAAAAGAATCTGCTGCCAGCATCCCTAAGAATCTCGAGGCCAGGCGTCGTTTACAATTCTTCACCAATTCTCTCTTCATGGAGATGCCAGCAGCAAAGCCTGCACGTGAGATGTTATCCTTCAGGTGATATTCTTTTGTATTAAGCTTTCTTATTTTCTTTGGTCATAAAATTTTCTATTGTTATTAACAATTAATGGCGTATGCAGCGTGTTCACACCATATTATTCTGAGACTGTACTCTACAGCATGCCTGAACTCTTAAAGAAGAATGAAGATGGAATTTCGACTTTGTTTTATCTGCAGAAGATATATCCAGGTATCGAAGAATTTTCAGCCCAGATCTGTGAAATCTGTGTTATAATTGCATCTTACTTTTCCTATATAATCCCCATGAAATAAACTGTTAAGGATAAGCAAGCAGTCAGTCAGCTATAGCTTAGCTCTATTAATAGATAGGCTTATGATTGCATTTAGTTATGTACAGCTCTATTATATAGTGCGTTAATCAGTTAGATCAACTTAGTTAGAAACGATGACAGCTGGCACAAGCTGTAGTAACAGAAGCAACTTGGAGAACAAGTTGACTTCTAACTATAAATATCATACTCCTGTATTGAAATCATTTTTGAGCAATGAAAAGATCATTTCAGAAAATATCTTCTCTTTCTCTCTCCATTTCTGTTATAAACCACTCTCCAATTAAAAGTTACATCTTTCATAATAATTTGGGTTTCACAAATGAAAGCATATTTGCTTACTGTGCTCTCATTGGACTCGTGTTCTTTGAGTAGAGTATTTAGTGATTGCACAGTAGGCTGCTTTTTCTGATATCCCATGACCACAAGCTATTCACTTTTGTTAAGAAAACCTGATATTTGTTTAAAACCTGCTGTGGTTCATTTTATGGGTTAATTTGTATGATGAAGTTGGTTGATATTCGTTGTTTTAGATATTTGTAGATACAGGCGCAACGTCTACAACAGTCCCTTGGGTATTTAGCAATATCTGGCATGTAGCCTTTTTTCCTCCAATTTTCTTGTTTGTGTTGTATATGTTTTGTATTCTCATATGGCATATACCCAAGAACCTGTTCTCCTTCCTGAGGTTCTTTTCCTTCCCAAGCCTAAAGTGTGCCAAGGAATGGGTAGAAAATCCATTCCTGTTGAATCTTCTCAACTAAAGCATAAAAGGTCCGCCTTATAAGATACCACGAGCTATATGTGTACTTCTTTGAATTGGATGCTTCCAAGGGCACCTACTGGTCTCTCCTTGTACTGAATTTTTGCGTCTTGTATGATACGGTCATGAGCAAAAGTGCGATTTTGTAAAGATGCTTTCAAATTCCTTTCCATCATCGGCATCTTTTCTATATCACTTCCCTGTTGTCTAGTGTGTAAGCACAACAATGAACCGTGATGAACCCTTAGATGACCTATCTTAGATTAGCGGAAGATCCTTAGTAGTGGAGACTCTTTCACTTTTCCACGGCTGATACATGTACCGAATGCTTATACGGGAAAGTCGACTCTTGATTTCGAACTTGGCGGGTGGTTCTAAGAAATTCTTTCATTCTCTTCTACTCAGGGGGGTGTAGGCACACCTTCGCAGATTACAGGTAACACTTACAAGAATGACGGGGAAGTTAACAGTATCCAACGACATTCAGTGATAGATGTAGACCAATTGGGGAAGGATGTGACCGTCGCCTCGCTTCCTGTTCGTTTTTGGGTCTGGAGCAATGTTTATACATACATACATACATACATATGGCTTTGAATGAAATCTGTCTCCTTCTCAATGCATGGCATATATTATTTGATTTTGCATATCCAAAAGTGTGTACCCAGTCTCTAGTCTTTTTGGCTTTGAACTCCCTGCTTTATAGGAACATAACGCTATATAGTAAAACATCTTGACGGTGGCTTTGAACTCCCTGCTTTGTAAGCTCCTCACGTTCACATGTATGTTTCTAGTTTTTGAAGCCTCTAACCTGAGCTTGTTTATTAAGTTTCTAATTCTCTTTCTGATTTTTGTGTTGGGGACATATGTAAAAAGCTTATTTTTTTTCAAAATAATATGTTTTCCTGTACAGATGAATGGAGAAATTTTCTCGCCCGCATTGGTCGTGATGAGAACACATCAGAAGTGGAACTGAATGATAATCCAAATGACATTCTTGAACTACGATTTTGGGCTTCTTACAGAGGACAAACACTGGCAAGAACTGGTACTCTATTCTTGAAACATTTCTGTAGTGTTTTTAGTTGCCTATTTTCATCATTTGTTTGCACCATTCTCCCAATTACCTATATCAGCTTCTATTACAATCTAATTTGAAAACTGGCAGTGATAATGTTCAAGTCGCAAAAGAGTATCTAGAAAATGGGGTGCCAGTAACTCTTGTACAGGGAGCAGAACGAGCAAGTCAAGTTGTAGTTAGATTAAGAAGTCAAATTCCCTACCTCCAACAACTATGTTGAATTAAATATATAAATACATATTTTGATTTAGACTTTGACCATTTAAGATTTTGAGGAATACATAATAAACCTTACATATTCTTTCATGTTTTGTTTCTCTTTTTGAGTGTAATGATGGTTTACTACATTTTGAAAAAACTGACTGCTGGTTGCTTTATCTTCAGCCATTATCTATATGAACAAATTGTTTGATGGAATCCCTTTGAAAGCTTTCCACCATCCTAGCTGTATTGGATTCTGCTTTCACGAACCTCAGTTCGAATAGTATATTATGATATTTGAATAAAAATAAGGTTGTTTAAAATAATTATGTATGTTCATCTCAGAGTTCATGGAATTATAGGCTCTGTTTTTTTACCATAAAATAACTTACTGGTGAAAAATGTTTACAGGGGAAAATATTTTTTGAAAAATATAATATTTTATGGTGTTTGGAAGTCAAAATGGAAAAATATTTTTAACAGGAATTTTTTTTTTTATTTATAAAAAAACACGCAAAATGCATGTAAATATATATAAATATAAAAAATATATAATAATATAAATAAATATATAAAAAAGTAAACTAAAAATAAAATAAAATAATAAAAATAAAATAAAACTTTAGATAAATAAATAAGTATAAGTATAATATTTTTTGGGGGGTGGTGGGTGGGGGCTGCTGCGGGTATGGTGGCTGAAAGCGGGGTGGGTTTGGGTGGAATGAGTATCCTTTTAACTAACATTTTACGGCAAACAAACGGAGCCATAATATCATAATTCATACTCGCAAGTGATGTTTGTATTTCATCCAATTTAGTGTAGATTGGAGCTTTCCTGGTTGTTTGATTCCCCTTTTCAGCCCTTAGCGTGCTGTTTTGACTGTTTTTGCTTCTTTCTTATTCATGGTTCTATATTTTTTTGTTTATTTTGCTAATAGTCTTTGACTGTGGTCCGGCGGAAAAACAGAAGTCGGCTGTCCCTTAATTCTTTGATCTCGACCGACAAAATCAATCAATAGCTGACACTTTTATTTACCGCATCTGAAACGTGTCTTGACAAGCACCCTAGAATTTTCGTCGACCATCTTAATATACTTTATCTTTTTTCTCTAAATATATCTGGTCTGTAGTTACATATAAGCATCTGGCTATGTTTGTGCAATGAAAGCAGATGATGTCTAACTTTATGATCTAGCTTATGAGTAGCTGTTATATTACTTTTAGTTTTGGGTCTCTGCTGTTGATATTGCTTACACATTACCTGGAATGCTCTTTTCATCACAAATTATACTGTACCAGTTTTGGTCTCATTTTGGTTCTTCCTTTGTTGTTCTGGAGATATTGTCATTAACTGTTACATAGTTTCTTGGTTTCACTGCATACTTGTTGCATTGTTGCTCTCTTTGATTTGCAGTTCGGGGAATGATGTACTATAGAAAAGCACTTATGCTTCAAGCTTACTTGGAAAGGATGGCTGCAGGAGGTCTGCATTCTCTCTCTGCTAAGGAAAATCTTTTTGAGTCTGCTTCCCATTTTTTCCTGATTATTTTGGGGGTTTACTAGATACTGAAGCTGCAATTTCTCGAAACGAAGTAGCTGATATTCAAGGATTTGAGTTGTCTCCTGAAGCAAGAGCGCAGGCAGATCTGAAATTTACATATGTCGTTACATGTCAAATATATGGAAAACAGAAAGAAGAGCAAAAACCTGAGGCTGCAGATATTGCATTGATAATGCAAAGGTGAATACTGATAATATGCATTGTTTATCTACTTTGAATGTTGAAAATTCTGTTTCAGATAATGGATAATTTGAGAATGTGAACTTGCTATGAATGTTTTCTGCAATTGAGGTGTTTTTGTCTTTTTATCACCTTAGAAATGAAGCTCTTCGAGTAGCTTTCATTGATGAGGTTGAGACTCTAAATGAGGGTAAACCATTCAAAGAGTTCTACTCAAAATTGGTGAAGGCAGATATCAATGGAAAAGATAAGGTACTCAAACATTCTTCTTTCCTTTTCATTGTTTGGAATTTAAGGTTCTTTTATTATGCCATGCTCTTTTACATGGTTGAATTGACTAATTTGTCTTTACTTGTCTTTCGCACTTAGCAGTTGAAAATAAACATCTAGTGCTGCTATTATCAATTTATTTTTCGTTTTTCTTATTTCCTTTACAGTGTTTTGAAAGCAAAAGTGAGAAAGAAGCTGAAGAGCGTGTGAAATGTAAAATGAAATTGTAGCCAAATAGCGAAAACTGGAAAATGGAAGTCCTTATATTTTTTTGTTTAGGTATTAGTGCAGAATCAAGTATGGGATTTAGGTTGAGCAAAATGGTGGATGAAAAACTTTAATTTGGTTATCAAAGCTGGGGCCATATTTGTAATCTAGGTTCTGTTGTTCTGCAGTGGTGGTTGGGTATGTGTCTTAAAAATTCAGAACCGTGCTACTATGTTTCTTGGCCAGATTTTATGGTGTCTTAACAACTATAACTAAACCAAACCAAACTAACTCTTGTCGAATTAGTGGGTCAACTATAAGCATCTAATGATGCTATTCATTCTTGTGAGAGTCATCTCCTCTGTTAGGTCCATGTATGTTAGATCTCATCTGATTGTTTCTATCGAATTCTTCTTACACCTGATGAGATCTGAAGAATTTAGAGAGAGATTTTGCAGTGAAAGTAGTTGTATTTTTTTGATTAAATCTGCAGTACAGGAGAGGTATATTTATCACTGATTATCAGCTATACTAACTGTGATTAACAGCTTCACTAACTGTAACTAACCTAACTAACTACTACCTTAAGTAACTCTGCAGAGCTCAGGGCAGCTCATTTGATGAGCTGGATCCTCCAGGTTCAGTTGTTGTTCCATCATCCTTGAGATGATTGCACTGAACCTTATCAACACCTAACAGGTGCCTCTACTTGTTGTCTCTTGACATGGTCCAGTGGCTCTTGACATCTGAACAGTTCTCCTTCATCTTATCCTCAATTGGGGCCATCCTACCACCTCGTTTCTAATTTTTTTGTCCTTTCCAGTGTTTCTGAACATCCATCTCAATATTCTATATAGCAACATTGTCTTGTTAGTGTTTGTATTGGTAATTTGGTTGCAGATACATAATGAGAACAAATAACCTTCCCACTTTTATATTTCTGATTTCCTGATATACCCCTTATCATCTATATCTGAAATGCCGGCAAAAGAATACTGCATTTTTATAAGAATGAATTAATTAGGGGTATAGTAGGAAAATAAAGAGAATACTTCACTTTTCAAAGTCAAAGTGGATAAGATTTGTGCTATCAAGAAAAGAAATTGGGGCTGTTTCTTAACTACGGAGTGATTATCTTATGTACATGCAACATGTGTGGTAATTTTGCCCTTGTCTTTTTGTTCTTCCTTCTCTATCCTATTCTTTTAGTACTATACTCATTTTCATTTGTCAATTTCACAAAGTTGTTTGAAGTGATTTGTTATTATCACGAATGCACTTTTTGGGAGAACATGCAATATGGCCATTTTTTTTGTGAACTCAAAGAAATTGCATTTTTATATGCCCCTCTTGTTTAATCTGTCAATTATCTACAAAGATCTTATGCCCTCTGCAAAATTATTCTATGTTACGCCAATCTATAACTACTATTCCTATGCGCTTAAAATATTGCAGGAAATTTACTCTATAAAATTACCTGGAAATCCTAAGCTTGGTGAAGGAAAACCTGAAAATCAAAATCATGCCATTATCTTTACCCGAGGAAATGCAGTACAAACGATTGACATGAATCAGGTGATGGTTTCTGTTTTTCCCACAATATGTTAATTACTGATTATTATCTTTTTTGCATTAAAATGTTTAGAGCCAAGTTGAATTCAAATATTACCTTTGAATTTCTTTCATATGCATATCAAATGCAGTAACTAGAAAGATGAAGTATTGGTAACTGTCTGCATTGGCATATAATACTATCATGCGCAAATATCTTCAACCTGTCCTTAGCACAAACAAAATTTAGCTGGAGCTAATTTGCATCCTTCCTTTCCTGAATTTTAGAGCTTGCCACTTGTGATGTTCTCATTTCAATTTCTCCCTTTTTCACATACAACTGAGAATGTTCTTCTAATATTTATTTTATAGTATCTGCCCCTTGCTGAAGATTGTATTTGACATAGACTGGAGATCTTGTATGATCAGCAATGGAAAACGGCTTTCCCCTAATCTATTTATTGCTTTTAAACTACATTTGTTAAATTGTATGATCGTATTTATGTAGGATAACTATTTTGAGGAAGCTTTGAAGATGAGAAATCTTCTTGAAGAGTTTTATCGGGATCATGGGATTCATAATCCCAGCATTCTTGGTGTTAGGGAACACGTATTTACTGGAAGGTATACATAACGTAAAATGAGTAAATTTCTGCGTTTCTCTCTTGGGGATTAGCATCTCACATTTTACCTTATATTTGCAGTGTTTCGTCGTTAGCTTCTTTTATGTCTAATCAGGAAGGCAGTTTTGTAACTCTTGGGCAGCGTGTTCTGGCTAATCCTCTGAAGTGAGTTCGTGTTCGTTATGATGTTTCTCGTGGGAAAGTATGTAGTTGCCTTATTAATGATACTTATTCAGTTGTTTGGCTGCTTGAACAATCTTTAGGGTCCGTATGCATTATGGCCATCCAGATGTTTTTGATAGGGTTTTCCATATAACTCGTGGTGGTATCAGCAAGGCCTCTCGTGTGATTAATATTAGTGAAGACATATTTGCAGGTACTACTAGCACGCCTGACAATGTGCCATATGTATGTCTATCTTTAGTATTCGTCAAAATGATTTCTTGCATTGCATATTCTTTAGCTATATCTGCTTCAGAATGATTTCTTGCATTGCATATTTTCTCATAGTGCATAACCCTTTCAATCTGTCAGTCAAATTGCATTTGGAAATCTTGCATATATGTTGTATTTTGCTTTGTTCCCAGTCTTGGTGTTATAAATTTTTATCTTCAAGTGGATTGGACTGAGTTATGGGTCATTAGATTTGGTTTTTTTTAACCTCAATCATCCGTTTGAAATTTTAAAAACACCGAATCTCATGGCCCATAATATGCCTCATCTAGTAGATGAGAGATTAAGTCGAGGAGAGGATCCAAAAGAAGACGAAGAAAAAGGAAAGAAGGAAGAAATGGGGAGTCACTACCCTCCTACCATTGTGCCACAAATTGTAAAACACGAGGATGAATTCAGAGTCATTTGAAACTGAGTTGTTTCCTTGTTTATTCAAACTTAATTCAGAACTGAATTTCAAAGTGCAAATGCAGGTTTCAATTCAACTCTTCGTCAGGGAAATATTACTCACCATGAATACACTCAGGTAAATGTTATAGCTGCTTTCTGGCTCAGAGATTGGTTGCGATAGAAATAGCTGAGTATGGCAAATGCAGGTTGGCAAGGGACGAGATGTTGGACTCAATCAAATTGCTTTGTTTGAAGGCAAAGTTGCTGGTGGTAATGGCGAGCAAGTTCTTAGTAGGGATGTCTACCGGCTTGGGCAGCTCTTTGATTTCTTCAGAATGCTATCCTTCTACTTCACAACTGTCGGATTCTATTTCTGTACCATGGTGTGATATCTACATTTGAATCCCTAGACTTGTTATGCCAGCATCATTATCTACTTTACTGTTTTTACTTATATGACAATTTGTTGGAGTTAATTTGCTCAAGAAATCTTTTGACTCTCGACAACCGGAATAGTAAATTTGAGAGCATTACTCTAGATGGAATTCCCTTCCTGTTGTAGATTTCTCTTTGGGTGAGTAATCTGAAAGAAACTTGCGGTGTGATAAAACACGAAGTGTATGAAAGGCAAATGCTATTAATGGACGTGTAAGCCAGTGCAGAAATGGCGACTTTTGTGATCCCTTCACTGACAAACGTGCCCTATGGAACCTCCTAAGATTTCTTAAGCCATTGTCTGGTTATTTAGGATGATGTAGTTATAAAATTAAAACCTTAAGAGTGAACACTGATTTATTTGAAATGCATTGTTTACAGTGGTGGATATTGAGATAAGGCTTTGGAACTAAGGCTTGTTCTGTGCATATTCTATTGTAACATAATATGTTATGAAGGCATCTTATCAGAAAAGCATCTCATGCGCTTATTCCACTTTTATCCACTATATTTGTACTTTTTACAAACTTTCCATTTCCTACAATATAATCTATCCTCTTCTTTGCAACGAAGGAGTCCTCTTTGAAGCTCTAGCTTATTGGTGGGGACATGTTTAATACTGTTTTACGTGTGTTGTATGACTACCTGCTCATAAAAGGTAAAACAATTTTCAAGTGACTGATATGAGTTAACAATTTGAGGTAGCTTTGGAGGTTGCCACAATCTTTGGGCTACATAATGAGATTACTTTTCACATTATGAAGGATATATTTTTTCTTATCATAAAAGTTTTGGGTTTGTATATTATACCTTCGGACTTGTGCCTACCTCAATGCCGGTTGATTGTAGCTTCATGACTCTGCCTTAGGAAATATTATGAATAAGCTTCTCAAGCTGTTTCTGGACTAGAGATTATTGTGAATAGTGGTGATCAGAGAGGATGAATGGGGACATGCAGGTTGTGACGAGCTCTTTATGATTTAGGATATTAATGAACCAAATAGAGAACTTGGCCCTTCCTCCTGAAATAAATATACAACCAAACTGGTTTCATGGTGGTTAGGAAGAACTTAAGCAGTATCCTCCAACAGTTGGGTCAAGCTATGATAAATTAACTTGCTAGGCTTGTCTATTAATTCCTTCTCTTGGTTGTGATTCATAAATATGCTTACCCGTTGTTATTATAATATTAATAGTGTCCTTTCCTTTTACCCGTTGACTTAGTTTTGGGTGAGGTTATTCTCTTCTCTATTTCCCTCAGTTGGGTGAAGTTCTTTTCTATGAAACTAAACAACCTCTAGATACCTCACTCCATTCTGTACCTTATAATTTCTCCTTCCATTTTTCCTCCTTAACTCTTGAGAAATGATATGCAGTTGATGAGTAGTATCCTCCAACAGTCGGGGGTCAAGCTATGATAAAATTAACTTGCTAGGCTTGTCTATTAATTCCTTCTCTTAGTTGTGATTCCTAAATATGCTTACCCGTTGTTATTATAATATTAAGTGTCCTTTCCTTTTACCCGTTGAATTAGTTTTGGGTGAGGTTATTCTCTTCTCTATTTCCCTCGTTTGGTCGAAGCTCTTTTCTATGAAACTAATCAACCTCTAGATACCTCACTCCATTCTGTACCTTATAATTTCTCCTTCCACTTTTCTTCCTTCTTAACTCTTGAGAAAGGATATGCAGTTGATGAGTTGAGGGCTTTACAACTAATTTGAAGCTATGTAATATAACATCTAACCGGTTTTCTCTTTTCGCCTCTCATTCTGATTGTTCTCAATGTCTCTGCAGTTGACGGTACTGACCGTATACTTCTTCCTATATGGCAAGGCATATTTGGTAAGTTCTGAATGCTTCTCAACATTTTCAGTTTGCAGTCTTGGTTTTAAGATTCTTAGAGGTAGCACTGGTCTCCAACTGCTTTTGCATTGAATATATTAGTGTTGATTTTCTGTCCTGTTTGAAACTTTTGAGAACCGATACATCTATTATAGCTCTCGGTTTGTGTGGAGTTTTGTCAACTTGCCAAGGACTTCTTTCCTCCCCCCTCAGTCTTTTATATTTTCTGAAGTTTTAAGCAATTCTTTTCAGGCACTCTCTGGGGTTGGTGAAGTCCTTCAAGATAGGGCTGAAATACTGCAAAATCGTTCTCTCAATGCTGCTCTGAATGCGCAGTTTTTCGTGCAGATCGGTGTATTTACAGCCATACCAATGATTTTCGGTTTCATATTGGAACAAGGTTTCCTCAGGGTATATTATCAAATCTATCTTTGTATGCACATGCACTTAAATATATAAATCAAACTACGTATAAAAATGCAGGCTTACTTTTGTACTTCGAATGGTTCTTTCTTCATTTTTTTTCAGAAAGATGTACAATGTTGAACCATATAACTCCCATTGAATCTGTCAAAATTATCGCCCAAAATAGAAACTTTAATTTTTTATCCATCTTGTGATTGTGCATATCTCTCAGCAACTTTCAATCAGCCCTGTGTGTCACATTTGTTAGGCTTATGTGCAAGTTATACAGAAAAGTTGTTTCTGTTTTCAATGCGGTAGTTGTTCACGAAACATTCTTTCTTCTTTCATGTCACGATATTGCGTCTTAGGAGACAGGAGACCTTTTTGATGGTAACACCTAGTATATCTTCCTTTTTCAAGTCTATTCAGGTTGATCCTTGAGTTCTCAAACGGGGGAATCATGATGATCATATATCCATCATGACAATTGATGCTTCAATGTGTTTATGTTGAACTCAAGTGTGCTTAATCAAGTAGCTCAGAATGAAAAATTTTATGCTTCATCAATCCAATCTAGATATATTTCGTTTCATTTTCGGCCTGAAAATGGGAGAGGAAAAGAGATATCCGATAAAGGTTGTAGCATGAAATGTGACCATGTAATGAATCCCAAAAGGTTATAAAGGCAGTAGTAAGATCTCCTTTAAATTGAGTGCTAGAAATTTTAATTTCTCTGTACTTCTTTGTCATAAACTTTACTTTTATTTACAATTTTCATCCCCTCCCTTTTTCTCTTTCCCATCCATTATTGTCCTCCGAGAAAAGAGTGTCTTCCTACCTCTTTTCTCTCCATTCCTGTATCAATTCTACTTTGTTAGCTCATATGTTATTTTTGGTGTATGTGATAAAATGTTTGTTATGTACATAATAATATCATGAATGTCCTTCTAAGTGCATGATAGTATGATACTCCTAATCTACAGCTAATTTTTTCCTATAGCACTCTTCTTTCCTTATTTCTTGTCTTTCCCTCTTATTGTTTTTCGAATGAGGTTTTTGTTTGAGTAGGCAGTTTGTGGAATTTCTTTCTTGCTAAGAATTACTTGTCCCACTAGTTACGGTTTTGTTTCCTTGATCCTGAAGTTGCTAATCATTAAAGTCTGATGCTGAAAGTTTTTATATTTCGATGCATAAATGCTTACCAATGTTGTTAGTTTGTTTTCATTGTGTTTATCTAGTTGTCATTGCTTATTGCTTTCATTTTTGATAGAACAGTGTTTTGAGTATGTGTGCTCCTTTTGTCACCACAGGCTGTTGTTAGCTTTATCACTATGCAGTTTCAGCTTTGTACAGTCTTCTTCACCTTCTCACTGGGCACAAGAACACATTACTTTGGTCGGACTATTCTTCACGGTGGTGCAAAGGTATGTTCCTTAAATCTCCTTCCTATACAGATAATTTCTCTATTAGGTGGTGCTTGCTAAAGTTGTTGTGTTTTAATACAGTACCATGCAACTGGTAGGGGATTTGTTGTTCGTCACATCAAGTTTTCAGAGAACTACAGGCTTTATGCCCGAAGTCATTTTGTGAAAGGGTCTCCTCTCTCTCTCTCCCTCCCTTCCTCCCTCTATTGACCTATCAAAATATATACACATATATAAGTCGCCCTCCCCTGCAGCGGGGAGTGCCGCCCCGAAAGAAAAAATGATTGATCCATAAGTTTTCCAGTGGACACATGCTCTCATGCATGTCTGAATAATTACTTGTCATTAACTCTTGCAATGTCTTCAGGATGGAAATCGTGCTTCTGTTGGTGGTGTACCTCGCATATAGTTATAATGAAGGTGGTACACTGTCCTACATCCTTCTTACACTTAGCAGTTGGTTCATGGCTCTTTCGTGGCTTTTTGCTCCATATGTGTTTAATCCATCCGGATTTGAGTGGCAAAAGTAAGTATTTCCTTTTGATTGTGAACTAGCTTTCTGTATATTTTGACGACTTAGCAATTAAAGATTTGTTGTCTAATCCTCTTTAGGACAGTAGAGGACTTCCGAGATTGGACCAACTGGCTTCTTTATAGAGGTGGTATTGGAGTTAAAGGTGCAGAGAGTTGGGAAGCTTGGTGGGATGACGAATTGGTAGGGTCCATCTTCCTGATCATTATTGCTCATTATTTTTCTTGAAACTGCAAATACTTTGAGCCCAGAATATTGTTTAGTGTGGGTTCTTTCGGTAATAATTTTCTTTCTCCGTTGTGTACAAAGTCATACATTTTATTTTAGAGGTATGATAAAGGCTAAAACTAGAGCACTCTAAATCAGGAATATCTAGAAAGAGCGCCCTAGATATATCTCAATCAGTATGATCTGTCCCATAAAGAGTGGATCTTAACAATATAACAAACTGGTGGAAAAACTGAAAAGATACCACTGTAAGTAAATCGAAAAAGTATATAGTAGACCTGCAAAATTCTGGAATCTGTTTACTGCTTTTATGTTTTTCCAAAAAAAGAAGGCATTTCTGAAGTAGCTCAATATTTTTGTCAGTACTACAATGTAAAAACCAAATAAAAACAATCATGTCTAAAGTATCATGAACTTAACATGTAGTTATTATATTCCCTCATCACAAGGCTGAAATTGTTGAAAGGAAAAGAAAAGAGAAAATATATGTTGATTCAAGACAATAAGAGTCACCACCAACAATGGCTCTAGAACAGAGAAAAATATAATAACTACATGTTAAAATCTTGGTGTTCTAAAATACAATATGAGAGTGCCTATTTATAGGCATCATAACTTGGTGACCAAAAATAAAAACCAAACTAATTAGGAATATAATTCAATACGAAAACTTGAAATCTAGTCTGATAAGGAAACAAAATAGTAACGCCCAAATCTAGACTATTGCCTAAACTAGTGTTGTTAAATAAGGAATAATATTAAAACCTATTATATTTCAACAACCCTTCAAACTCAAGTATGGTGAATCTGAAGCAACTTGAGATTGATAATTGATAATTGTTGAGGCATCTTGAAGGCATTGATCTTAGTAGCCAAAAGAACATCCGTTTGGAGTTGGAACCAAACCAAAACGGAATCAAAGGACTATGGTGGAAGGCACACAACAACGACGACAACCAGACACTTGATATGCTAAGACAAGGGATAACTAAGGAAGAAGATAACATCTTCTTACAATATCAAGGAGAGAAGATACGATCAGGACCACGGCTGAAGGCATACAATGAAAACTGCAATCGGACGCTCTAACACCTAGAAGGGACAATTGAGGAAGAAGAGAACATCTTACCACATAATGAGAGAAAATGTATAATCAAAGGACCACGACTAAAGGCACACATGACGATGGCTACCGGATACTCAAATGTCTAGACAATCGACAGTGGCAACGATGGTGGTGGGAATAATGAGATAACAATGACACAGACTACCAGGATGGTAGCTCTGATACCATGTTGAAATCTTGGTATTCAAAAGTAAGAGAGTGCTTAGGCCTCATAACTTCGTGACCAAGAATAAGAACCAAACTAATTAGGAATATAATTCAATACGGGAACTTGAAATCTAGTCTAATAAGGAAATAAAATAATAATGCCTAAGTCTAGACTATTGCCTAAACTAGTTTCATTAAATAAGGAATAATATTAATAACTATTATATTTCAACAGAAATAGCTGGCGTGGAATTTATCATGTTACATGAACATCATGTTCTGGTTGGTTTCAGGATGTTTATTGCTTGAATGATCCTCCAAGAATCCAGCCTTAATATGCGTGATCAAACTCACATAGGAACTAAATATTTCATTTAAAATTTTTCAGCCAGCAGTCTCCACACTATTCTAATTATGAGAACTGATATTACATATGCTATTTGACATTTTATAAATTGTATCATTCTGTGAAATTTAGCATTATGCTGATGACATTACATAATTCACCTGCTTTCCATTTTATTTCGTTGATAAGCTAGAACACATACTAAAACAATGTATCTTGAAGAATTGATCCCTAACTTCACCTACTCTCCAAATAACTATTAAGATCATTAAGATGGTCATTGCAACTGACAGGAAAAAAATAAATGTTTTACATGTTTAGTGTAATTTTTTGGAATGGAGTATTAAGTTTCTTGTATAGGATCATTTTATTTAATATTCTTTTTTTCTGGAAATTCTTTGTTTTATCAAGTGAAGAAAACGGTCAAGCATTGAATGTCAAAGAGTCCCAAAATGTACCAAGAAAGCCAATAGCAACCAGAAAATGCTTTCCTTCTGTAATTGTTTTGTTGATTATCATATCTTATGTTTTCAACAGGCTCATATTCGAACCTTTCGGGGGAGGCTGTTGGAGACCATATTAAGCCTACGATTCTTTATATTCCAGTACGGCATTGTCTACAAGTTGAATGTACAAGGAGAAGATACTTCATTAACGGTAAAACCTCATTCAAAAGTTCTCTTGGATTGTTCTTTGAAAGCTTATTTCACCTTTGTTTAATCTTCGTGTCTATACTTCACTCAAGTTATAGTAGGGGTTTTCATTAAATGGACTTGTTAAGCCCTAGGTTTTGGATTAGGGGACTGGTTGAAAAGCTACAAGGAGACCAAACACAAGATGTTCGTTGTATTATATTGAAATGCAAAATATTAAACAAGAATTGGGACTGTAATCATAATCTACAGCATACACTGCAAGAGTGCCTTTTCTTAAGCTTCCGTATGTCAACTATTTTGATTCTTGGTCCATTCCTAAAAAGATAGATTGTTGGTCTATTTTGTGATGCTCTTTTACCCTTGTTTCTTTTTCATTTTTTTCCCTTCTTTGGTTAGACTTGAAAATAACGCAGGAGTGTGCTCATTCTTTGATAAGCTGAAATGGTGCTCTTTGTTAGTTGTTTGTTCTTTTATGGTGGTTATTGGATAGAAAGTTCAAGCCTAAACAAACTAACATTATTACAAGTCACGGATGACATTTCCTGATGGCATTTCCTTTTCACTACCATATTAATTCTGTTGTGGTAATGCTGACTATCCAAGAACGAGAATTCACCTCCATTCTTTCTGATGTTTTGTCTTGTAGGTGTATGGATTTTCATGGGTTGTGTTTGCGGTGCTTATAATCCTTTTCAAGGTCTGAAGATAACTTTCAGAATTTGAACTCCAAACTCCAGACTTAAGAAGTCAGTCATATAATATTAACTTTGAACTCTTGCATTATGGTTTCTACAGGTGTTCACTTTCAGCCAGAAGATTTCAGTAAATTTTCAGTTGCTCTTGCGTTTTGTACAAGGCCTATCCTTTTTGCTTGCCCTCGCTGGATTAGCTGTTGCTGTTGCACTTACTTCTCTGTCTGTGTCGGATATATTTGCTTGCATTCTGGCATTTATACCTACTGGCTGGGGACTTCTTTCTGTAAGTTTTCTTAATTCACGATGGTTTTATGGTATCAGTTTCTGAACTTGTCTTTGTTCTCATTGACATGTCTACTTCTCTATACCGACCTTGAACCTGTCTGAGTCCCTTTTATTGGCAATTGCATCCTGCATAATATGCATGGACTTCAGACGAAGCTAATGTTCCGTGTCTTTTCATTGTGTTAGCTTAAATAATTTGCAGCTGTGTTTTATAAATATTCTCTTGAGTTGTAGTTGTTCTGCCAAGCCCTTGATAGACATCTTTCCATATTGTCTATGTAAATATAAAGTTCTTGCCTTAAAACCAAGTATTGGGGGTCTTTCTAGAGTCGCTGTAGTTGGACTCATTAGTCAGCAAATGGTCTTGCCCTGGATTGGGTTTTTTTGTTCATGTTGGGAAGTTATTTTGGGTCAAACAAAAAATACCAGCGCTGATCAGCTATCAAACTTTTGCAAATGTCTTGTACGATTAGATACATAAATCACCCCCTTCAGTTGCTCTCCAGCCTAAAACCAAGTGGGTGGAAAATGTTCCTTATCAAAGCAACTGGGAAGCAATTAGTGGCAAAGATTGACGTTATCTTCGCCTTCTATTGTGCAACTTACAAGAATAACACACTACAGAAGGGGAAAAAGAGATCCACCAGTGTTCTCTAGTGGCCGTCATTGAGTTATAGTTAATTTTTGCACGTATTCTCACACTGGGAATTGTGAAGTGACTGCTGATTGTGCTGTTTTGTGAGTCGTACCATATCTTTTAGTTTCCTTTCCCCCCTTCAGTGTCTTCTCTCTTAGGGTAGTTTATTAGGACCTTAGGCTTAGGGATCAATGCTCCATTGACCGAGAAATATAGGAGGCAAAAACATAAAATGTGAAAAGATAGGTCGAGCATTTATATATCGTAGTCCATCTGTGTTCACATTAACTCAACAGTTATGAGATTGCTGTGTTTTAGGATCTCTGAGAACAGTGGTTAATTGCCTGATTTGACCACAAAGCAGTTTCGTATATGAAGGTGTTTGTATGTGGAGCTTATTTTGTCATCGAATAATGAAATAATTCTTCAAATCCTTGATTGACCAGAGTAATTGATAGATATTTAACTTGTTGCTGCTTCCTCCAAGGGAGAAAAGAAACAAGGTGTTTTAAGTTACTGTATGATCTCGTGTACTACTCCTTGCTCGAGGCTTTATGGATTGCATCATTGTATCTTTGTAAAATGTCCATTGTTCATATGTCCACTTAAAGGACATCTTATGTGTTAAATTCTATTTCTGAATTCGCTGTATACTGCAGATTGCTACAGCATGGAAGCCTGTGGTTAAGAAAATGGGATTGTGGAAGTCTGTTCGTTCAGTTGCTCGTTTATACGATGCTGGGTTTGGAATGCTTATCTTTATCCCGATTGCACTCTTCTCATGGTTCCCGTTCATTTCAACATTTCAAACCCGTCTTATGTTCAATCAGGCGTTCAGTCGCGGGTTGGAAATTTCTCTCATCCTCGCCGGAAACAATCCGAACATGGGTATATAATGATCATCAGATTTTATAGATCCTCGTAGTTATTTGTAATTTACTCGTGTACACTTGGAACCTTAGTTGAAATAGGCTTCTTCTATACGTGAGAGAGAAGTTGCGTATAATAGATAGTGTGCATAATGTAACGGATGCCCTACTTACACGTCAGTTAATTTCATCGCAAGTCTTTGGTTGGCATGTATGAATGTTTCACTTGTATACTATTGCAAGCCCAATGTACATATTCATCAGGTAATATTGGATACAACAATATGCCAAGAAATCAGTAGATGATGATATCAAGTAGTTACATTTGATAAGAGATGATAACAATCTGTAACAGTTAGTAAGATATTCTTTGAAGGCAACTCACGAGACTTGGAAAAGCAACCCCATCGACCCATCATTGAGCATTAATTTGTTACTGGATGACATAGGTGTGCAAGACTCTTTGATTCCAAAAAGATGGTGCTTTGTGAGAAGGTCGCTTATATATTTGCGTTGCGTCAACAGAAGACCTTGAGGTATGATAATGCCCTCAATGCCTAAGAAGTAACTTAAGGCACCAAGGTCTTAATTTAATAGAAAATTGACACGACAGTGCATGCACCAATGAAGCTGGAGATAAAGTTTGGGTAATTTACTGTAATAAGATCATCTACATAGACCAAAAAATAAATTGTGAGAGAGTTAGCTTGATAGATAACGGGTAAGACATCTGATTTTCAATTTGCAAAATATTCTCCAACTCATTGTACCAAGTGCGTGGGGCTTGTTTCAAGACATAGATGGCCTTCTTTAAGTGACACACATGGGTATGATGAGTTGCACCAACAAAACCGGGGGTTAGGACATATAAGCTTCTTCAGTAAGACGACCATGTAAGAAATCATTGTTGACATCAAGTTGATTTATCCGCCAAACAAAACTCATTGCAATAGATAAGATAGTGCGAATGGTGGTGGGTTTAACGAAATGACTAAATTTGTCATGGAAATCAACACTAAGTTGTTGACGAAAGCCCTTGGTAACTAAACAAGCTTTGTAACCAACAATGGAACCATCTTGGTTCCGTTTAATTCGGAAAACCCATTTACAACCTACCATATTATGAGTAGAAGAATGCGGGGCTAAGACACAAGTTTGATTTCGAGTCAAGGCATCGAATTCATCTTGCATAGCATGTTTCTATTTGGGATCTTATAAAGCTTGGGCAACAAAAGGAGGTTCGAGGAGTGAAGAGAAATGATGCTTTAAAACATGAAAAATTTTCACATACCCGTGAAATTGTTTTGGCTTGAAAATTTTATTTTGTGTTATGTTATGTCTCGAATTATTTGCTCTTGCTTGGAAGACAAGTAATCTTTGACAACAAGTTTTGTAATTAAGGATGACAAGTCTCGAAAAGTTTCTTAGTCCAGCAAGTAGTCTTGGGGATCAAGTTTTGTAAGCCTATAAATAGAGGTGAAATCTTTTATTGAAGGCATCCCAAAATTTGTAAAAGGAGAATTTTAGTATTAGAGCACTTATTCTCCAAACTTTGTACTTCATCCATTATTAGTGAAACTCTCTCCTTTGCGCGTGGTTTTTTCCCATCTTGGGTTTTTCACGTAAATCCTAGTGTTCAGTTTGTGTGATTGTTCTTTAATATTTTCTACTTTACACGTATTATCTTGCTTTTGTTCTAACAAACTAGTATCGAGAGCTCAAAAATAGATCATTGCGCTATGGCATCAGTAAAGTATGACATTCCGTTGTTGGATCACAACACCAATTTTTCGTTGTAGATGCGGGTAGTTCTGACCCAGATGGATCTAGAGGAGACTTTGTTGGGATTTGAGAAGATGCCATCAACATAGAATCAAAGTACAAAGTCAAGTAAGGATCGTAAATCTCTGTCTCAAATTCATTTGCAAATATCTAATGAAATTTTAAGAGATGTCATGAAAGAAAAAATTACTTTTGCTTTATGGACGAAATTGGAGACGTGTGTTTAAAAGCTTAACTAACAAACTCCATATGAAGCAGCATCTATATTCTCATTGTATGGTTGAAGGTACGCACATTCTCATTCATTTGAATGAATTTAAAGAAATTATTTCTGATTTAGAGAATATGGATGTTAAGTATGATGATAAGAATTTAGCCTTGATACTATTGTGTTCTTTGCCTTCTTCTTATAAGAACCTCAGAGATACAATGTTATATTCTCATAACACACTCACATTAGATAAAGTCCAAGAAGCTTTAAAGTCAAATGATAAAATTGAGGGTCTGGTTGTTAGAGGACGATCCATAGAAAAGGAGTCTGGAAAAATTGATAGAAGTATATCAAAATCCAAATATAGGAGCATGACCAGTAATTATTGTAAGAAAAAAGGGCACATCAAAAGGAATTGTTTTAAATTGCAGAATAAAAAAAAAAGAAGGAAATAATGACCAAGTAGAGAAAATTGGCCAAGCTAATGTTGTTACCGATACAGATAGTGATGGGGATCTCTGTTAGGGATATGCCCTAATGTTGTATAGTTAGATGACCTACGTAGGGCATTTTGATGTAATTATGTATTTTATTAATGGTATTTTGAGTTGACATTCATATTCTCCGTTTTATATATTGTATGAATGCGTCCTTATATTTTTCATAAGAGGAAATATATTATAAAAGTTGTTTAGAATATCTTGGCGTATTTCTTTAATATGATTAGCATTAAAATTATTCATAGTCCTTAGATTATTCAACCAGGACTAGAATAATCAATTATGGATTATCATATGTAGTTACCTTTGATTAATATTTGATATTAATGATAAAGGAAGTCGAGCCTCGAGCCATAACAGTATGGGATGTGATTAACTTACATATGAGTGATTATTAGTGAAATAGATCATTGAATGTGATATGAGTAATAAACTACATGAATTTGGATTAATAGTTTTATTACTCATTGTGATTGTGCAAATAATCATCTGACTTGAGAAATTACGGTTGTTTGATATATCGGGGTTTAAATCTTAGCACTAGGACAATGCTTGTCTTTATTGATAAAGATGGGTTACGACCTCTTGCAGTTTACTCCTTTGGTATAGAGATTAACATGTAATTGTCAAGATAAGATCTGTTAACTTCCGATAAGAAGCGATGTCCTATATGATCTATTTTCGGTAGTTGAATGAGGAAGTCTTTGGCCAAGGCATGATGATGGAAATGAGTATTTCCATGAATGTCATCTCTCTAGGACTTAATCATATCATGGTTCTTATTCGATCGGGACATATTAACGGAAGGATCGGACTGCACGTTAATTCACGATTGTAAATAAATTCACCTGTTTTGACTTCATTGCTATATAAATTGTATTGATACGTTGCTAGACGTCACTCTAGAACGTGAGAGTATTTTGGGAATGGCGGAGAAATTCCCAAAATATATTAAAGTTGTTTAACGTTCCTTCATTGCTATATGGCGGTGAATCTAGAGAGTCACACACAATAAAGCGTAATTGAATGATTTTCGGATAAACTTGAATTTGGTTTTGGAACGTTAAATTGTTAACGTTGGCGATGCTTGGTCATTAATTGGTAATGGGCCAAATGTGTAATTATTTGTAAGTGTTGGGGCAAAAGTATAAATACGAAAAGTTAGTTTCATTAATTTAAACTAATATTGATTAGATTAAAACAAGATTAACAAAGTATATACATGTATATGATATGTATATATACATATTAGTCTTGAAAGATGAAGATGCCAAATAGACGGCTAAGATTGTTCCACATCATCAAGTTGACCATTAATTTTGAAATCAATGGCCAAGATGATGAAAGACAAGCACATGTTATGCATTGAGAAGTGCAATTGTTGTCTTCTAAATTCACTACACACAATGCATAAAACAAGGAATACATTACACAAGGCATATCTAGAGAAACACAATGCATTGAAAAGAACAATTTGTCTTCTCTTTCCTTGTGCAATTTTCGTCCATATCAAGAGGAAGAGAAAGAACATTGTCTTGATCATCCTCTCAAGTTAAATCAGAATTTTATCACCATTGAAGTCTAGCACAAAATCTTTGGTGGTCAAGAAAACTCATTCAAGCTCGTGTGGACAACCTAGAGCTCTTACATTTGTGGGAGGACTTGTCAAAGCTTGTTCATCTTCTTGGTGGTGCTCTTTCATCCTAATGGTTAAATCTTCAAGAGGTATAGCTTGATAACTCTTCTCCATTCATATATATGCTTACATATATGTAGTACATATGTTGATTACATGGACTAGACATAAGGTATTATGGTGAATACAAATGTTATAATGCTGAAAATTTTTGAAATCTCGGTTTTGCTTCCACCTTGCTCATTATATGTTGTGATTCACCTATTGAAATGGTCCTTTCAAGTGGTATCAGAGCCAGGTTTGTGTAGTCCATGTAATCACATATATATGCTTAAAGTTTCAAGAGTTTTGAGCACAAGAGAACTAGAACACAATCTTTGCATGATTAGATGCTTAGAAGTTTTGTGCAACTTAACTGTCCACTGATTTTGTATGGTTATTTTGATTGCCCAAATGTTGTTTTTTATGGCTGATTTTTGGATATGTTATGCTATAGAGATAGTAGAACATTTCATCTTCTAATATGCATCGCCTAATTTCGTGGTGAAAGGTCTCATTGAGTTCAATTTATGTAACCTCACTGATTTTCGCGCTATTCTGGACAGACTATACAGTGTCAGCTCCGAGAGGCATAACTCAGTGAGTTTAACTCCAAATTGAGCTCTGTTTGATTCTAAAACTATCTACACTTGAAGGGATATCTCTCTGTAAAATTTTAGAATTTTTGGAGTACTGTATATATGTTAAATGAGTCAAATCATTTGGTGCATGTGCAACAGATTTATGATATGTCATAAAATTGAAAGTTATGACAAACTAAGAACTCAAATCGGGCCATGAAATGATAAAGGAATTGTGTTGGGCCTTATTCAACAAATATGTGTTTAAAATGGTTTTATGGAGTTCTTTTATGTGTTGTTTAACATGAGATGTTAAAAGGTCAAAATATGAAACTTATTGCATTGGTTGTATACTAGCTAATTTGTATTGCTTAGTTGATGATGTATGTGATGCATTTACTTTGCTTTATAAATTTGAGTGGATGAATGGATGGTGAATTTAATTTTGGACTAGGTTAGTGGATGGATAATTGGTTGTAATTTTATTAGATGGCTTTGTAACTAATTTAATCATTCGTTTGGATTGTAATAGAGACATAAGTCTCAATTTATTTTCTTGCACTTGAGAGAACCTTGTAGTGAGGCATAATGTATGTAAATCTTCAAGAAAAGTTTGCAAGAAGATCATTCAAAGGCGTTCAAGGAGTTGGGAGACAATTGGATGTTCGGTGAAATCAAGAAGTCAAGACCTTGGAAGGCATTTGGATGTGCTTGTTAGGTTTAGGGCTTTTCTTGATTTATTTTAGTCCAAGTCCATGATCCACCATCATATGTGTTGCATATTTGCTATTTTATTTGCTATATGTGACATTAGCTTATTTAATAGTCTTATATGCATATGTGAGATCTTAGAATGTTACAAACCTCCCTACGTGCAAACTCACATTAGATATAAACGGTAAAAGAGTTTATCGTAGCCCACCTCCATCCTAGAACTTATTAACTTAAAATGGTTATTTCTTGTCTAACCCAAATGTAGAAAGATGTAGCTCACAATAAGTTTCAATGAGTTTCTAGCATACATAGTGATGTAGTTTTGTACCAATATCATATGGCCAAGAACACACTAAAGTTGAGGTCATATGATTCAAATTGTCGCATAACGTTTAGATGGCGGATTTGATCTAACTAGATCACTTAGTCAATAAGGCACTAAAGCTAAGATTAAAGTGATTTAGGGGCTAAAATGACCATATCCTATTTAACGAAATAGATAACAAATAGTTGTTAACTCTTGAGCGCATATTTCAATAAAGTGCTAAAGCTGAGAGATATCCGTGTTAAGAGAAAATTGGTCACCTACTAAGGAGTCTTCTATAGATTCACATTTCTCATCTAGGGAGTGTGAGATTCGATAAAATTAGTGGGAGTACTATTTAATTAAAGTCCATGTTAAATAGTTTTTGCATTTTTACATTGACTTTCAATCTTACTTTCTGCATTATTTATTTTGCTGCAGTTTGTACATATGGCTTCAATGTCAAACCTGTTATCTCGTATTCTTGATAAGAATATGTTAACTGGACCAAATTTCAAAGATTGGTTTCGCAATCTTCAAATCATTTTGAGAATGGAAAAAATTCATTATGTTCTGGAAAATTCTCCCCCGGCTACACTACTCGCCACTGCCACCGAGGCAGAACGTGAAACTTATGAAGAATGGGTTGAACATGACTTAAGGGCTAAGAGCTACATTCTCGCTTCTATGAATAATGATCTGCAACGTCAGCATGAGAATATGTCTCATGCCGCTAGCATGATTCTAAATTTGCGAGAACTGTATGGTGAGCAAAGTCGCATTGTTAGATACGAGATATCTAAAGAATTGTTCAGGGCTCGGATGGATGAAGGTTTTGATGTGAGCAAACATGCCTTCAGGATGATTGAACTGATCACTCAACTTGAGGGGTTTGATTTCACAATGGACTATCAGCTCCAGACTGATCTAATTCTGCAATCTCTGCCACCATCGTTCAGCCAATTCATCATAAATTTTCAATTGAACAAGTTGGAGGCTTCTTTACCCGAGTTGTTAAACATGTTGACCACTGCACAAGGTCAAATGAAGGGTTAAGCAAATGAGACCGTTCTTGCAATTGCTTCTTCTTTTGGCTCTAAGCTGAAGAACAAGAAGAAGAACAAAAGAAAGTCTCTACTCCAAAGGCTTCTGGTGGGGTAGTTAAGCCAAAGGGAAAAGTTGTCACTCCTAAGGGAACATGTTTTCAATGTAATAAGGATGGTCACTGGAAAAAGGAACTGCCATTTGTACCTTCAAGAGCTGAAGGAGCAGCGAGCTAAAGTAGCTACTGAAAAAGGTAATGATTCTTTTGCTTTTGTGATTGAGACTAATTTGTCTATTACTCATCGTTATACTTCTTGGATTTTGGATTCTGGTGCTACATCTCATATTTGTGTTTGTAAACAGATTCTAAATGATCCGAGTGCGGTTGGGAAGCAACATGTATTTTTGAAGGTTGGCAATGGTACAAATGTTGCGGCCTTGGCTAATGGAAGTGTTGATGTAAATATGCCCACAGGGCGTGTTTTGAAGTTAAAGAATGTTTTGTTTGTACCACAAGCTATTAGGAATATACTGTCTATTCCTAAGCTTGCTCAGGAAGGTTATGAATTTTCCTTTGTTAATGACTTATGTAATATTCACTATGGTAATGAATGTATCGGCAATGCTATTTTGGTAAACGGTCTTTATCATCTTGATATGAACAAATGTATGCATATTGATTCTACTTCATCTTCCACTTCAAAACAAAAACGACCAAAAGATAATCAAATCAATCTTAAACACTTATGGCACTTACGACTTGGTCATATCAATGATAAAAGGATTGCATCTATGGCTCAAAATGAACTCATAGGTTCATTGGGATTTGAGCCCAACCCTACATGTGAATCCTATATCCTTGGAAAAATGACTAAGTCACTTTTTATTGGACAAGGTGTAAGAGCTACCGAATTGTTAGCATTGATACATAGTGATGTTTGTGGACCATTTAGAGAAATGGCTCGCGGTGGTTATTACTACTTCATAACTTTTACTGATGATTTTTCACGGTATGGTTATGTATACTTAATGAAGTATAAGTCTGAAGCTTTCGAGAAGTTCAAAGAATTTAAGGCTGAAGTAAAAAACCAATTAGGAAAAAGAATTAAAACCTTGCGATCTGATCGTGGAGGTAAATACTTGAGTACTGAGTTTTTTGACTATCTCAAATGGGCTGGTATAAAATCACAAACAACACCACCTGCTACACCACAATTGAATGGGGTATCTGAACGTAGGAATTGTACATTAATGGATATAGTACGATTTATGATCAGTTACACCGATTTTCCCATTTCATTGTGGGGTCATGCACTTCTGATAGCTATATACTTGTTGAATAGGGTTCCAACTAAAGCTATTCCTACTACTCTGTATGAGTTATGGGTTGGTAGAAAACTGAGTCTTAATCACATTAAAATTTGGGGTTGTCCTTCTTTTGTTAAAAAACTTAAGACGGATAAGTTGGAAGTCAGATCTGATAAGGGTAGAATTGTGGGATATCCTAAGGAAACTAAATGATATTATTTCTACTTTCCTAGTGATCAAAGGGCTGTGATTAGTCGTGATGCTATCTTTCTTGAAAAAGAGTTTATTCAAGAAGGTGGCAGCGGGAGGAAAATAGAAATAGAGGAAGTGTCCTTTGAACCACAAGCATACCTGAATCAAGATCCCAAACCTGTTCAGCAGATTCCAGAACAAGTTGTCACACAGGTTCCTCGTATATCCGGTAGAGTATCCCATCCTCCTGAACGATATAAATATCTTCTTGAGGAAGCACAAAGACTATTTGTGGTAGGGGATAACGATTATATAGATGATCCTACCACTTATGAGGAAGCGATAAATGATATCGATTCCGAGAAATGGAAGCAGGCAATGCAAATTGAAATGGACTCCATGTACTCTAATGATGTTTGGACCTTGATAGACCCACCTAAAGGAATTGTACCTATAGGTAGCAAATGGGTCTTCAAGAGAAAACTTGGAGTTGATGGAAAAGTTGAGACTTTTAAAACAAGGCTAATTGCAAAAGGTTTTCGTCAAAAACAAGGTATTGATTACAACGAAACGTTTTCACCTGTAGCCATGCTTAAGTCCATTCGCATTATGCTTGCTATTGTAGCATACTATGATTATGACATTTGGCAGATGGATGTCAAAACTGCGTTCTTGAATGGATATCTAGATGAAGATATCTATATAGAGCAGCCTTTGGGTTTTGAATCCAAGGATCATAAAGTATGCAAGCTTAAAAGATCAATTTATGGTCTTAAACAAGCTTCTCGGTCTTGGAACATCCGATTCAATAATGAGATCAAAGAGTTTGGTTTCATAAGGAATGAAGATGAACCATGTGTTTACAAGAAGGTTAGTGGGAGTGCGACCACTTTTCTGATCTTGTATGTTGATAATATTCTCATTATAGGGAATGACATGGGTCATATGATGTCCACGAAAATTTGGTTAAGTAATAAGTTCTCATGAAAGATTTAGGAGAAGCCACTTATATTTTAGGGATTCGTGTCTACAGAGATAGAACGAAAAGATTAATTGGTTTATCTCAAAGCATGTACATAGAGCGGATCTGGAAGAAATTCAAGATGGAAAGTTCTAAGAAAGGTCTCTTGCCTATGAGGCACGGTGTACACCTTTCTAAGGAAATATCTCCTAAAACTGACGAAGAAAGGAAACACATGGATAAGTGCCTAATGCTTCCGCCATAGGCAGTCTCATGTATGCTATGCTATGTACACGGGTTGATCTCACTTATGCAGTAAGTGTTACGAGCAGATATCAGTCCGATCCAGGTGAAGGACATTGGATTACAATAAAACATATCCTGAAGCACTTGCGAAGAACTAAGGATCTTGTCTTAATTTATGAAGGTGGTGAACTCCGTGTGGACGGATACACTGATTCAGATTTTCAATCTGATAAAGATGATAGAAAATCTACATCTGGGTTTGTTTTTATATGTAATGGAAGGGAAGTTTGTTGGAAGAGTTCCAAACAGCCGGTAACTGCTGATTCCACAACTGAAGCTGAATACATCGCCGCATGTGATGTTGCAAAGGAAGCAATTTGGATAAGGAAGTTCTTTAAAGAGCTTGAAGTGGTCCATCCATTGAGTTACCGATACCGTTGTATTGCGATAACAATGGGGCTATTGCACAAGCCAAAGAACCAAGATCTCACCAAAAGTCTAAACATATTGAAAGGAGGTTTCATATTATTCGAGAGATTGTAGCTTGAAATGATATAAGTTTGTAGAAAGTTCATACATTTGATAATGTAGCTGACCCACTCACCAAGCCTATGAGTCAGTCACAATTGGATCATCATCTTGAGAAGATGGGTATGTGATACCATAGTATGATACACTAGTTCTATGTAATGTAGCATTAGTGCAAGTGGGAGATTGTTAGGGATATGCCCTAATGTTGTATAGTTAGATGACCTACGTAGGGCATTTTGATGTAATTATGTATTTTATTAATGACATTTTGAGTTGACATTCATATTTTTCGTTTTATATATTGTATGAATGTGTCCTTATGTTTTTCATAAGAGGAAATATATTCTAAAAGTTGTTTAGAATATCTTGGCGTATTTCTTTAATATGATTAACATTAAAATTATTCATAGTCCTTAGATTATTCAACCGGGACTAGAATAATCAATTATGGATTATCATATGTAGTTACCTTTGATTAATATTTGATATTAATGATAAAGGATGGCGAGCCTCGAGCCATAACAGTATGGGATGCGATTAACTTACATATGAGTGATTATTAGTGAAATAGATCATTGAATGTGATATGAGTAATAAATACATGAATTTGGATTAATAGTTTTATTACTCGTTGCGATTGTGCAAATAATCATCTGACTTGAGAAATTACGGTTGTTTGATATATCGGGGTTTAAATCTTAGCACTAGGACAATGCTTGTCTTTATTGATAAAGATGGGTTACGACCTCTTGCAGTTTACTCCTTTAGTATAGCGATTAACATGTAATTGTCAAGATAGGATCTGTTAACTTCCGATAAGAAGCGATATCCTATACGATCTATTTTCAGTAGTTGAATGAGGAAGTCCTTGACCAAGGCATGATGATGGAAATGAGTATTTCCATGAATGTCATATCTTATTCTACCGTTTAGATCTAGGCATAGAATCGAGCAAAAAGGACTTAATCATATCATGGTTCTTATTCGATCGGGACATATTAACGGAAGGATCGGACTGCACGTTAATTTGCGATTGTAAATAGATTCACCTGCTTTGACTTCATTGCTATATAAATTGTCTTGATACATTGCTAGACGTCACTCTAGAACGTGAGGATATTTTGGGAATGGCAGAGAAATTACCAAAATATATTAAAGTCGTTTAATGTTCCTTCATTGCTCTATGGCAGTGAATCTAGGAGTCACATACAATAAAGCGTAATTGAATAATTTTCGGATAAGCTTGAATTTGGTTTTGGAACGTTAAATTGTTAACGTTGGGAATGCTTGGCCATTAATTGGTAATGGGCCAAATATATAATTATTTGTAAGTGTTGGGGCAAAAGTATAAATACGAAAAGTTAGTTTCATTAATTTAAACTAATATTGATTAGATTAAATTAATTGTACAAATACAAGATTAATAAAGTATATACATGTATATGATATATATATATATATACATATTAGTCTTGAAAGATGAAGATGCCAAATAGATGGCTAAGATTGTTCCACATCATCAAGTTGACCATTAATTTTGAAATCAATGGCCAAGATGATGAAAGACAAGCACATGTTTTGATGCATTGAGAAGTGCAATTGTTGTCTTCTAAATTCACTACATACAATGCATAAAACAAGGAACACATTACACAAGGTATACATAGAGAAACACAATGCATTGAAAAGAACAATTTGTCTTCTCTTTCCTTGTGCAATTTTCGTTCATATCAAGAGGAAGAGAGAGAACATTGTCTTGATCATCCTCTCAAGTTAAATCAAAATTTTATCACCATTGAAGTCTAGCACAAAATCTTTGGTGGTCAAGAAAACTCATTCAAGGTTGTATGGACAACCTAGAGCTCTTGCATTTGTGAGAAGACTTGTCAAAGCTTGTTCATCTTCTTGGTGGTGCTCTTTCATCCTCGTGGTTAGATCTTCAAGAGGTATAGCTTGATAACTCTTCTCTATTCATATATATGCTTACATATATGTAGTTCATATGTTGATTACATGGACTAGACATAAGGTATTATGGTGAATACAAATGTTATAATGCTGAAAATTTTTGAAATCTCAGTTTTGCTTCCACCTTACTCATTATATGTTGTGATTCACCTATTGTAAATGGTCCTTTCAATCTCTTAGTAGTATCTGATGACGGTTCCAAAGCAAACTCTGAATAGGTTCTTGATATTGTTTGTACGTTTCATACGTGTCCTAATCGGGATTGGTTTTCAACTTATGAAACTATCACTAAATGAGCAGTTATTGTTGGTAACAATGTCTCGTGCAAAGTTGTTGGCATAGGAACTGTGAAAATTCGAATCTATGATGGTGTCATTAGAACACTAACTGATGTGAGACATGTCCTTAATTTAAAGAGAAACTTGATATCCTTAAGTACCCTTGATTCTTGCGGGTATGTATACACTGGTAAATGTGGAGTTTCGAAGGTTAGTAAAGGTGCCTTTGTTGTAATGAAAGGTCTAGAGGTAGCAGGAAACTTATATTTTTTGCATGATTCTACTATTACAGGTTATGTTACTGTTTCTACTTCTTCTTTGTCAAATGCAGATGTTACCAACATATGGCATATGAGGCCTAAACACATGAGTGAAAGAGTGATGATTGAACTCAGCAAAATAGGGCTTCTTTGTGGACAGAGTACTGGTAAGCTTGAATTTTGTGAGCACTGTGTATTTGGAAAACAAAAAAAGGTAAGTTTTAGTAAAGGCATCCACAACACCAAAGGTACATTGGATTACATTTATTCAGATCTTTGGAGGCCAGCCAAGGTTCTATCTAAAAGTGGTTCCAGGTACATGCTTACTTTTATTGATGATTATTCAAGAAAAGTTTGGGTGTTCTTTTTGAAACAGAAAGGAGATGCGTTTGCCACATTTAAGGAGTGGAAAACTCTGATCGAAAAACAAAGAGGAAAGCAGATTAAATGTCTTCACACTAATAATGGCTTAGAATTATGTTCTAATGAGTTTTTTGAGTTCTATAAAAGATGAGGAATTATGAAACATTTAACAGTTCGTCATACACCACAACAAAATGGAGTAGCTGAGTGAATGAATAGAACTTTGATTGAAAAAGTGCGATGTATGCTTTTCAATTCTGGTTTACCCAAATCTTTTTGGACAGAGGTTGCAACTACAACATGTTTTCTGGTAAACCATTCTCATTCTAACGCTATCAATTGTAAGATTCCAAAAGAAGTATGGTAAGGTAATTCTCCTAATTATTTTGATTTGAAAATCTTTGGATGTCCAGTATATGCTCATGTAAATGATGGAAAATTAGAACCTAGATCCATGAAATGTATTTTTCTTGTTCATGCATTTGGTGTAAAATGATTTAGGTTATGGTGTCCTAAAACATCTAAAGTCATAATTAGTAGAAATGTTGTGTTTAACGAGACTGACATGCTTCAAAAGAGGGAAGATTCTTCTTCACCTATATCTGCAATTGATTCAGATGAACAACCAAAAGGTATGCAAACGGAGTTAGAGATTGAGACTATGAGTTCAACAGTGCCATATTCAAATTCAGCTTTAGTACATGATGTTCCTCCATTGCAACAGGTAGCCAAGGATAGGCCAAGGATAGACCAAGGAAGAATATTAGACCACCCCAAAAATATAGTGAGGCCGATTTGGTTGCTTATGCATTAAATATGGCAGAAGATATAGACTGCACTAAGGAACCTTCTACTCACTCTGAGGCAATCACTTGTGAAAATTCTGAAAAATGGTTGGTTGCAATGCCTGAAGAGATTGGATCTCTTTGGAAAAATGAGACATGGCAATTAGTAAAGTTACCTAAGGGTAAAAAGGTTGTTCGCTGCAAATGGATATTCAAGAAGAAAGAAGGCACACTTGGTGTTGAAGATGTGATATATAAGGCGAGACTAGTTGCAAAAGGTTACAGCCAAGTTCCAGGTATTGATTTTACAGATGTATTCTTACCAGTGGTAAAACATACTTCTATTCGAGCTCTTTTTGGTATTATTGCTTTGTTTAACTTAGAACTTGAACAACTGGATGTAAAGATAGTTTTTTTACATGGAGAACTTGAAAAAAGTATTTACATGGAACAGCCTGAAGGTTTTGAAATTGTTGGCAAGGAGGACCATGTATGTTTGTTAAAGAAATCTCTTTATGGGTTAAAATAGTCTCCTAGACAGTGGTACACGAGATTTGACTCCTTTATGATCAATCATGGATTCTCTAGAAGCAGGTATGATAGTTGTGTTTATTTGAATAAATTGAATGATAATTCTTTTGTTTATCTACTTCTATATGTTGATGATATGTTAATAGCTGCTAAGCATGAAAGTGAAATTAGAGAGCTCAAGGCTCAATTAAGTGAAGAGTTTGAAATGAAGGATTTAGGAACTGCAAAAGAAGATTCTTGGCATGGAAATTCAGAGGGACAAAGTGGCAGGAAAATTGTATTTGAGTCAGAAAAGTTATATTCAGAAAGTACTACAAAGATTTAATATGAAGAATGTCAAACCTGTGAGTACACCACTTGATGCATACTTCAAACTTTTATCTACCTTGTCTCCACAATCAGAAGATGAAATTGAGTATATGTCACGAGTATCATATGCTAGTGTTGTCGGTTCCCTTATGTAAATGATTTGTACTCGTCTAGATTTGCCCTACGCAGTTAGTGTTGTAAGTAGGTTTATGGCCAATCCTGGCAAAGAACATTGGAAAATTGTCCAATGGATTTTGAGGTACTTGCATGGTACTACTAATACTTGTTTACAATTTGAAAAAACTAAAGATTGTGTTGTTGGTTTTGTCGATTCTGACTTTGCAAGAGACCTTGATAAGAGAATATCTTTTACAGGTTATGTGTTTTCTCTTGGTAGTTGTGCAATTAGTTGGAAAGCTACTTTACAGTCTACAATTGATTTATCCACTACTGAAACAGAGTACATGGCTATCACTGAGGCTATAAAGGAGGTTATTTGGTTGAAGGCAATGTTTAGTGAACTCAGTAAGAATTTGCAAGACACTACAATCTATTGTGACAGTCAGAATGTTATCTTTCTTACGAAAGATCATATGTACCATGAGAAGACAAAGCACATAGATGTACGGTACTATTTTATCAGAGATATTATTGCTCATGATGACATTGTTGTGAGCAAAATTAACACACATGATAATTCTGCTAATATGATGACAAAGTCTCTTCCTATTACCAAGTTTGAGCATTGCATGAACTTGGTTGGTATTCATTATTGATTGACGTCCTAAGGGACTTATGGGAAAGGAAGAATGTTTCGCTATTTTGCTATTTTTGGCTTTAAGAAAATTTGAGCCAAGGTGGAGATTTGTTATGTTATGTCTCAAATTATTTGTTTTTGCTTGAAAGACAAGTAATCTTCGACAACAAGTTTTGTAATTAAGGCAGATTTCTTGGATGACAAGTCTTGAGAAGTTTCTTAGTCAAGCAAGAAGTCTTGGGAACCAATTCGTCTTGGTGACCAAGTTTTGTAAGCCTATAAATAGAGATGAAGTCTTTTATTGAGGGCATCCCAAAATTTGTAAGAGGGGAATTTTAGTATTAAAGCACTTATTCTTCAAACTTTATACTTCATCCATTATTAGTGAAACTCTCTACTTTGCCCGTGGTTTTTTCCCATCTTGGGTTTTGCACATAAATCCTGGTGTTCAGTTTGTGTGATCATTCTTTTATATTGTCTACTTTACTCGTCTTATCTTGCTTTTGTTCTAACAGTTTGAGAGTGAGTAACGACTCGTGATGTTGATGAATCTTCAGTCGAATGCTTATGTTCTATTGACAAAGGATCATTGAGAGGTTGGGAATTAATTGTGGATTGTGAGGAACGATTCAAAGAAGATGGACCATTCCTTAAAGGTAATTCATGAGGCAGAGAGGGAGAGACATCGACGGTGGACGAAACAGCTTAGAAGAAGGCACCATGTCCATTTCAGGAGGTTGTGTAAGAAGGGCTGATGTGTGATTGGGAATAAATAAAAAAAAAAAAAATAGTAGGTTGAAGAGCGATAGAGCATTTGGACCATTTTATTATGCTAGAATCAAGGTCCATAGAGGATGACTCAAACAAGGAATATAACTGTTGCTCAAGAAATTGTACATGGTGAGAGATGTAGACTTTGTTTGCGGATAAGCCAAGACATTTATATGCGTTGTGGATATATATTAGGCAGCCTATGGAAACGCAAGGCTTCTAACGTGAAAGAAGCTTGTAAGATGAATATGGGCGAAGCCATGGGGAAGCACAAACATTTAAACACACAAAGCTTGTCAAAGTTCAAAAAAGGATTTGAGCCCCTTGTATTTGTGAAGAATTGAGAAAACGTCTAATTTGTAGATCATGGGAAATAACCATACATATTTAGGATAGTGATCAACAAAGAAAATGTCATATCGAAACCTATCTATTGAATGAAACGGAGAAGGTCCCCATATGTTTATATAAACTAAGATCAAGTGGTCTACGACTATAAATTGTTGAAACACCAAAAGGTAACTTGCGACTTTTATTGCTTAAGCAAGATTGACAAGAAAAATTCAAAGATTCATTTGAGGAAACATGCAACTTTTTATTAAAAACTAGATGGCGAAAAATATGACTAGAAGGGTGTCCTAATTTATGGTGCCAATTGATTGGAGAGATTTTGATGGTGACACTAGCATGTTTTGGTAATTAAGATGGCGTCTTCATGTACTATAGGTCAAATGTGTTAGTTTGGTGAATGGAATAACACACGTTCTCCACCTCCTCATCAGATCGTGGAGATGGTGCATGAGATCATAGGTTATGGTATGCTTGATGGAACGTGGCTTTGAGGTTGGTTAGCCTGCTTGCTGAGAACATGGGTTTGAGGATAATGCTTGCATGGTGATGTCTCCACTTCTTAAGATGTGAGATCATGGGTGTAGTGGATGCTAGGCTTGTGTCTATAAATAGGCTTCATTCATTCAGTTGAAGTATATGAGAAAGATTTGCTTAGCAGGTTGTAATTAGCTTTCAGTCAAAAACTAGCATTTGATATTTGCTATTTTTTTGAGTTTCATATAATAGAGAGAATTTAGTCATATTTCGTTCGATAGTTTCTGTAATTAGTAGTGCTCCTATTACTAAAAGATATATCGTTGTATCCTATAAAGCTTGTATAATTCATCCACCAGCACCGTAGCGGAGTATTAAAGTTTTAAAGACATCAAATTTAACTTGAGCTTCAATTCAGTTTGCATTTTTAATTATTCATTTAATCTATAATTTATTTTCTGTCTCAATATTTATTTATTTTAATTTCAGTCGTTGTCCATTCCATTTACTCGATTATACTTCCAAACTTTTTGTTGTGTACAATTTTCTTTGAGCTTATACTGACTCATATATATACATGTATTATATATATATATATATATATATCATAAAGAATTTTCTAACATTCTTAAGACTTTAATGGTTTCTGCTCTTTGTAATCACGAAACTAGTGCTAATATATATATATGCGTATATACATATATGTGTATGTGTATGTGTCTGTTATAACTAGCATTATTATATTGTTTGCATGATCGATTTTATTCTTAGCACAGTTTATGGTAAGTGGTCTAGTTGCTTCATGTCACTGTTGGACAATACTCTTAGGTAGCGATTGGTACATTAGAATAGAGTTTGGTAGGAATGGAATGAACCAAGGAATGAAATGAAATTGTGAATGAAATGAACTTGGGAATGAGAATGACATGTTTGGTATGCTCTAGGAATTAAAAATAGTAATGCGAATGACTTGTATAATATGACATAATTGCCCTTTTATTATTATAGTATTAAAAATAAGAATAAATATAAATATAATCGTAAATAATATAAACATAAATAATAATAATAATAATAATAATAATAACAACAACAATAAATAATAATAATAATATTAATAACAAAATAAAAATAATAAATAATAAATAATAAATAATAATAACAACAACAACAACAACAATAAATAATAATAATAATAATAATAATAATAATAATAATAAAAATATAAATAAAAATAAAAATAATTATAATTATTAATGACAAAATATTATTATATTTTTAATTATTATTATTATTATTATTATTATTATTATTATTATTTAATCACTATTATTATTTATTATTATTATTATTATTATTATTATTATCATTTTTATTATAATAATAATTATTATTATTATTTTCATAATAATATTATTATATTTTTAATTATTATTATTATTATTATTTTATTTATTATTATTATTATCAATTTTATTTTATTTTTATTTTTATTATTATAATAATAATTATTATTTTTATTTTCGTAATAATATTACTATATTTTTAATTATTATTATTATTATTATTATTATTATTATTATTATTATTTTATTTATTTATTATTATTATCATTTTTATTTTTATTATTATAATTATTATAATTATTATTATTTTCATAATAATATTATTATATTTTTAATTATTATTATTATTATTATTATTTAATCACTATTATTATTTTTTTTATTATTTTTTTCATAATAATAATAATAATTATTATATTTTTTAATAATTATTATTTTTATTATTATTATAAAACAAATTATTTATAAAGAGTATGGTAGTCAAGTTGATTCCCAAATACATGGGAATGGGTCATTCCCATGTATTTGGTCTGGAATGGCTATTCCCATGTATGTGGGAATGGGATTCCCTTGGGAATGACATTCCCAAGTTCATTCCCTCATACCAAACATGGAAATTAAAATAAAATTAGGAATATCATTCTATTCCCAACTTATTCCCACATACCAATCACTGCCTTAAGGCTTTACCTTCTGTTTAGTATTCGGAGTATATAATAATATATTATAAGTGATTATGTTTTATAATATAAGAAATCTAGTTTGTATTGGTTTTGGGGTTTAATTGGTTAAGATACTAATATAGGCATAAAATCACTTTGTGTGACTAGTATCATAACGTGCCTTTTGAATTATAAGTTTGGTCTACTTATTCTAATTCTATGGGATATAACTTGTGTGTTTCTTATAGTTTTATTTATCTTAATTTAGTTTCTGGTAAAATTTGTTTTGTCAAAATTTAATTTAAATTACTATTTCTGCTAGACTATTTACAATGACTAATCTCTATGTTCATTTCTTAACTTCTAGGAAACTAAATTTTATTAGGATTGTTTTTTTATTTTATTTCCAGAACATAAGTTATTTGCTTATTTCTAGAATTATTTTATTGCTAGAACTAACTCTGAATTTCTGAGTGCAGTTGTAATTTATACTTTGGACTTAATTTAAAACTGGAAAAACTGTTACCCATGGCTCCTGAAAATGAACAAAATCCCTTAACTGGAAGTGGATCTACTGGAGGATCCGAGAACGAGTGTTCCTTTGAGACTAGCTATGACTATTGTTACGGCTTCGTCGTTTGTTGCTTTGACTCCCATTGGCCATGGTGAGAGGCCTGAAAAGTTCAACGGGAGGGATTTTAAGACATGGCAATAGAAGATGTTCTTTTATCTGACCACACTGAGCCTTGCTCGATTTTTGAAAGAGGTTACACCACAAGCAGGTGATGATCTAGACTTGTAGACTGCTTCTGCAATTGATGCTTGGAAACAGGGAGACTTTCTATGCAAGAACTATATTCTCAACGGGCTGGACAACTCACTGTATAATGTTTACAGTCCGGTTGCAACAGCAAAGGTTCTATGGGGAATCCTTGAAAAAGAAGTACAAGACAAAAGATGGAGGCACGAAGAAATTCGAGCAGACTCCTTGATTTTAAGATGGTAGATTCTAAACTGTTAAAGAGCTAGGGTCAATAGTATCAACTCATTCTTCATGAGGTTCATGCTAAGGGTATGATCTTAAATGAGCCACTTCAAGTTGCATTGTTGATTGAGAAGTTACCACCAAGTTAGAGGGACTTCAAGAACTATTTGAAGCACAAGAGAAAGGAAATGACTCTTGAAGATCTGATTGTGAGGTTCAAGACAGAAGAGGACAACTGCAACTCAGAGAGGAGGGTTGGTCTTCTACCTTTGGAGGCAAAGGCAAATGTGACTAAGTATGGCCCTAGCAACAAGAAGCGCAAGTTCACTAGTCAAGGGCAAAAGGGAGCCGAAAAGAAGAAGTAATAGTTCAACGGAAACTGCTATGTTTGTGACAAGCCGGGTTACAATGCTAAAGAGTGTAGACACCTCAAGAACCAGAGCAATCCAAAGAAAAGAAAAACTCAAGAAAATGCAGTTGAAGACCTGGGAGATGAGATGTCTGACATGAACCTTTCAACTGTTGTGTCAGAAGTCAACCTAGTCTCGAATACTAGGGCCACGAGGCATGTCTGTTCAGACAGAAATATGTTCTTCATACCAGACTGTTGATGAAATCTTGTACATGGAGAACTCTTCCCCTTTGAAGGTAGCAGGGACTGGGACAGTGCTCCTGAAGATGACATATGGGAAGAAGCTGACTCTCAACAACGTTTTGCACGTCTCAAACATCGGAAGAATCTGGTCTCCAGATCCTTATTGATCAAGAATAGATTCAAGATGGCGTTTGAATTCGGTAAATTTGTTTTAACCAAGAATATTGTGTTTTTAGGAAGGGGTTATGAGTATGAGGGTTTATTCAAACTAAATGTAATAACTATTGTCCCTACAAATGTATCGGCTAGCGAGCCTTCTAATGCAGTAATCGATAAGAACAAATATGTTGCTTATGTCTTGGATTTTCCTAATTTATAACATGATAGATTAGGACATGTGAACTTTGGTTCTTTGTAAATATTGGTCAATATAGGTTCGCTCCCTAAAGTTGATTTTAATTCAAACAAGAAATGTGAAATATGCATAAAATCAAAATTAACAAGATTTTTTTTTTTAAATCAGTGGAAAGAAGAACTGAACCTCTAAATTTAATTCACAGTGATAGCACACGTTCTCCACCTTCTCATCAGATTGTGGAGATGGTGCATGCAATCATGGTTTATGGTATGCTTGATGGAACATGGCTTTGAGGTTGGTTAGCCTGCTTGCTGAGGAACGTGGGTTTGAGGATAATGCTTGTATGGTGGTGTCTCCACTTCTTAAGATGTGAGGTCATAGGCGTAATGGATGCTAGGCTTATGTTTATAAATAGGCTTCATTCGTTCAGTTGAAGTAGATGAGAAAGATTTGCTTAACAAGTTGTAATTAAAAACTAGCATTTTGATATGTTCTATTTTTTTGAAACGTTTCGTATAATGGAGATAGTTTAGCCATATTTCTTTCGATAGTTTCTATAATTAGGAGTGCTCTTATTACTGAAAAATATATCGTAGTATTCTAAGAGGCTTGCGCAAATCATCCGTCAGCACCATAGCATAATGTTAAAGTATTAGGACATCGAGTCTAACTCAAGGCTCAACTCGGTTTGCATTTTTAATTATTCATTTAATCTGTAATTTATTTTCTGTCTCAATATATAATAATTTTAATTTCAGTCGTTGTCCATTTCATTTACTCGATTCTGCTTCCAAACTTTTTGTTGTGTACAATTTGCTTTGAGCTTATATACTGACTCATATATATACATGTATATATATGTATACATCGTAAAGAATTTTCTAACAAAATGCCACGCGTACAAATTATTCATAATACGCCCGTGGATGAGAGGTGTCCTAGTGGTGAGATCCTTCACAAGAAAAGAGAAGAAAAAAATGCAATTGATGTTTGGTTAGACTTGCAAAACTGTGAGACATAAATTAGATTTTGTTTAATTGAAGAACACGTAAATAAGATTATATCGTCTGGTCTTTTATAAGGCTGATGCATAAAGAGATTATTAGGCTCTAAAGTCACATGGTGTGAAGTGCTAGTTGCTGTGCTTTCGATATTTTTGTTGTATAATGATACATTCTAACCTCTCTTATAACACGAATGTATTTTTTAAACTTGGATGTATGGATCTGTCGTTGTTAATTATGAAAAAACAAAGAAACAAATCTATTGGAAAAGATACATTTGATGCATGTAGTGGATGACTTTTTTGTAGGAAAGTAGAGAATGGGTCCAATTGGAGAAGCACAAAGAAAAAGCCGAAAGGGCCGGTGATTTCTACGCACTGCTTCTAAGTCTAAAACCCCGTTCGCAAGTTATCGTAACATCTTCTTAGGATTTTCAGTTTGTTGGAAGAAAAATTGTTTGTTTATTGTTCAACTATACATTGCTAAGTGAGAGGAAGACTCATGCACATTACAATCTCTTTTTGTTTTGTTAAATTCTTTTCTTGTTTTTGAGGATGACTCATTCTAAATAAAATTATTTTAAATTTATTTTAAAATTATAAATTCTATAGTATAATATGTACAAATAAATAGTATCGTTTATAAATCAACAAGGGTTATAATCCCCACTAACTCTAAAAATGAAACTATTAAAGAGTGAGTTAGAATTTTTTAAATTTAGATCTACTGAAAAAAGTCATCTATATATGAGGACTAAACAGTGTGCTTTCACCGAGGAAAAAAAAACAGGGTGTTTTCAGTTTTATTGAACAACAATTTTGGATTCATCCCTAAGCACGCACCAACACATACTTCGGGTGAATTAACAGTCATATAATATTTGTAATAGAAAAATATAGATTTGAATATAAGATTTTTTATCATAGCAAATTACTTTTTGGCCACTCTATCGAAAGGTGGTTGCAAGGAAATGTTATACATATTAAGACTCATGCCTTGGCTAGTCTAGCTTATACTAGAGTGGTCTCAAGGAATTGCTATTAATGGGATTTAAATTGTAGAACTCTACACATTTTGTATTTAATTTGGATAAACCAGTATAAAGTTTTATTTATTTATTTATTTTTTTATAAAAAAAGTAGTTCTTGTTTGAGTCAATGTGGCCCTGTATACCATGAAAGATTATGGAATTAGCCAAGCATATATTGGTGTGAATATTTTCACTCTTGTATATTATGCTATCTCAATTTACACATTTATAGCTCTCTTCATGAGCTATTATCAGTCAGATAATATTTGATACAACAATACGCCGGCCATGAAATCAAGAGATGCTATCAAGTAGTTACCTATAAAGAAAGATCTCCACTAAAATATGGTATGTTCAAAAATTAATTAATTACTTATTCCCTTACTAGTAGGACCATCATTTTCACATCTTAGATGTAATTAGGAATTTTCAGAATAATTTTCTTTTGCCATTCTCTTGCAAATTAAACATGCCTAGAGTACAATTACATGGTCTTCAAAAAACCATATTACATAGATGCAATCATAGTTTTTTTTTTATAGAATTCAGAGCATAAAGTTGGAATTGAAAAAACAAAAAGATCAATCTGAATTTGAATGCAAAATATTAGAATTTCAATCTAAATCCCCAACACCAAGTAACCAAAATCTAGCAAAGTGATTCCATTAAATATATTGGCTAGTATCCAAATATATGACCAACCTCCACAACCACTTCAAAAAGTGCTAATTCCCAAATTGTCATCTAATCAACACAAATTAGTAAATAAGAACATAAGCATAGAATTGGTACAATATTCATTTTTGAAGGTCTTCATTTTAGTGTAGAGGCAAACTCTTCAAATTTATTACCAACCTTTCTCTTAGTAATATTTCAACAAACTTGTAAATATATACATATAATAGGTGAAAATATCACAATTGGCTTAAAAGTAATGATGACAAGTATTTCAATATCTATCAAAGCATGATACTATTGTAAGGACTAACTCTCCCTCGCCTTTTGTTAGATTCTCTTTAATGTGTCAGCGAATTGGGTTGTCAAATCTATTAGAACCAATGCATTCGATAGTTAGCCAAATTAGTTCCTACTAATGAAAACTCTTTTAATTTAAATGGAAAGGGATCACGTGCGTTATATCTTACCATTGTTTGAAGGGTATAGAAAAAAGATAATAAATATCAATTTAGTCCTTAATCTTTTACAAAAAAATCCAAACTAGCCCCCAATTGTTATGAAAAAATTATAAATAGTACCCAAAGTTTTACAAACAATTAAATTAAGAGTGAAGTGCACAAGACCCCCCTATACTTTTAAAAAGTTACATACTATCTCCTGTGCTTTTAAAACTAGCAAACACCTCCCCTATAGTTTTCGAAACATAGCATTGTTGTCCCCTCCATCACTACAATAGTTATATTTAACAGCAAGTGTGGAACACACACCTACTTTGTGACTGTGACTGATGTTTTTTCACTTTTGGCAATAAAATAATATAGTTCAATTACCAAAATACCCTCTCATTGATTTATAAAATTATTACAACACAAAATAAATCCATCTCAATTACCAATATAATTCCTTTACTCCTTTTTTTTTCTTTATTGTCACGATGGAGGATGAGCAAATGGTTCTTCTTCTTTTACGGTTTATTTGTTATTTCATAGTTTAAAAAATTAATTGGACTTGGTTTTGTAAGAATTTTTTAGTGCTTTGTGAATGGAAATTATTAATTAAAGATTAGTGGAACAACTTTGTGTAACATGCTTGCTAAGTTTTGTGTGCAAAGATTCCTTGCTGCTATAAAGTCCGTGTCACTTTGCATGCTTGCTAGAATAATTGTGCATTTATTTATATATATTTTGGTGGGTAATGATGACTCCCACTATAAAGTTTGCATATATATTTGTGTGTGTTTTGCTGGTATTGTGGAAGAGAAAGAACAGAGAGAACAAGAACGAAAATTAATTTCATTTTATCATTGTGTCCAATAGAGAGAGTTTGTCATATTCAGTTCAATAGTTTCGTAGTTTGGTGTGCTCCTACTACGAAGAAAATATCGTTGTATCCTGGGAGACTTACGTTAATCAACCGAAAGCACCGTAGCGGGACGTTAAAGTCTTAAGGACATCGAGTCTAACTCGAGCCTCGATATCATCTATATTTGATTTATTTCTACATCTTTAAATTTTAATATTGTTAATTTTATATTCTGTTATTTTAATCTTTATTGCACATCTTGTATTTATATTTACAATACTTCTCTCATTTTAATTGTCCAACAGGTTTGGTCAAATGCAGATCTTATTAGTCCTCGTAGAGCAAAGGATCGAGTAATTTTCATCCATTTCAAAATTGGAATACATTAATGATTCATCATCTCTTATTTAATTCGAAACACGGATAAAAGTCGTACTCTTATTTCTGTCTCTTCAGTTGAGTTATTGTCTCTCCAAATAATCATAATAATATGAAGCTAAAGGACGAAATTGATTTTCACATTATGTATTGGACCAAATATTGTTATGGATGACAAGTTATATCAAGTTGGAAAGAAAGACAACCCTTCATTGTCCGCTGCTTGCTTATTTCTTCCATTATAGTGTTAAGATATAATACAGAGAATTAGAAGCCTGCAAGTGATCCCAATGTAGCTAACGTATATAGTACTTCATAAATATATTTACTATAAATTAAATAAAACGTAGAAAATATTTCAAAAACTCACAAGGTCAATTCTTTAGGCTTGAAAGATTGGGCTTGATTGAATTGATGGTTTAAAATATCTGGTAATATTTTTACTAGATAAAAGACAAAATACATAAAAGTCAATGTAAGGGTATTTAAGTCTTTTTATGCAATCCGTTAAATAAGTTGACGAAAAATTAGTGAGGGGGCATGTGTGCTATATTTCAAAAACTATAAGGGTGATGTTTGTTAGTTTTAAAAACACAGGGATGTAGTATGCACCTTTTTAAAAACATAGGGGATCCTGTGCACTTCACCTTTAAATTAATACCATAATTTTCAAAAAAATTAATAAAAAATCCATACTTCCATTACTAAATTCCAACAAATAGAAATATCCCCTATTCACTTGCCCCTTAAATGAAGAATGTATCTTCCAACCTATAATCACCAATGGCAAGAATAATCACAAAATTCACTTTTACTTACAATTAAATATTGACAACCATTGTTATTATGTAGCCTACTAGAGTCCCGTAAAGCCTAATCGTAGCTTACATATACTAACCATTGACATGTTTGTTCACACATATACCATTATGATAAAAAGTTTGTGCCATTGTCAGAAATAAAAATATAGCCCATCCATCGACTATAATTGTCGATTCAATTGTTTGTGCAATTGTTGAGTATAAAAATATGGGCCAATCATTAAATACAGTGGTTGTTGCAAGTGTCAGTTTAAACATTGTGAATTGAGGTTTTTTTATTTAGTTCTTTTAGTAAAAGATGGGCGGCACCCTCAAGGAGTAAGACATAAACTTTACCTCTAAATTAGGAGGGTAGGGGACATAGACTTGAATCACTCTTCATTCTATCCTACAAGAAGGCATAGACCGTCTCTTCATTACAAACACGTATCAATCTAACACTTTGTTAATAAGTCTTGAAAGAAAGAATCCATACATCCAAGTAACTGCCTACATAGTGTTTGAAAGTACGTGTACAGTAAAATTCATTTGATTTGTAAATGAATTTCATGAGGATTTGTATTTATAAATGAATTCTCTTATTTGAAACAGTAATTTGCAACACATGTGGAATTGAAATTAAAAATTATATTTTACTAAAATACTCCTCCTTTATTCTATTGAAATTAATAAAATTTAGAAATGATAAACAAGAACTTTTGAACTATCTAACAAACATTAATATGAAATGTTGATACCCTGACTTATTGATTAATTATTTTCTTCGTGTTTTATTAAAAGAAGAATGGTGGGAGAGATGGTTTGAAATATATTTTATTTTTTTATATTTGTATTTGAGCCAAAGTTAAACTTAAGTGTAAAGAAAAATCTAAATGGTAATTTTGTCATCACAAGAAAAGAATTAACTTAAAAAACTTAAATTTGTAAATTCCACATCTTGAACAAAAATTTGGGTAAGTCTTGAGTAAATCTAAGATTTGCAAATCCTGAATTTTTAATTTTTTAAAATGGTACTTCCAAACATAAAAAAATAAATTTACAAATAAATTGTACAAAATTTTATAAAATTTATTTGTTCTAAATAGTCTTAGTCCGAAAAGCTCATAACAATTCTCTCACGAACCTTTTCCTTTTCCCTGGATTAAATGCATGACAACTTTAACATCCATTTCCACCCACAATTTTGTAAACCCCCTTTCAATGTATAATTTTAGACCTCTAACAAGGGCCAATAATTTCAGCCCCTCGTTGGAGGTTGATTGCCTAAGTACTCATAAAATGCAAAGATCCAATTTCCTTTTGCATCCCCTAAGCAGACCACCCCTGCCTGCGTGACCAACTTTTTGCAAATTGAAGTATGAATTTCGGTTAGGGTTTGCAAGTGGGGATGAAATTGAGAATGGATTGAAAAGAAATTGTGGATGAAAATGAAGAAGAAAAGAGATCAGTTATGGAAGAAGGAGCACACCTGTATTTTATCAAAGTTTGTATTGGTAATTTGGATATTTCACATTTTCTTCATTTAAATTCACCAAAATTTTGATAATAGAGATTTATTTGGCTAACTTTTTTAAATAATAAAGACTAAAAAAAAATATAGTGGCAATATTGGAGACCAATGGATAATTGGGACATTTCTTGCTTTTTCTCTTTGAATCAACCTAGTCTTTCACAGTTGGAATTAATTTGGTTAATTTTTTTTTAAAAATGAGACTAATGCTAGCGCTTTCGAATAGTGGGAACTAAATAAATAAAATTAAAAAAAAAAGTATAACTACATAATTAATGCGTAAAATTCAAACTAAATGGTCGGGTTTTTTTCTGGGTCGGTTTGTTTCCCTAAACCTAATCCTAAACCAACCCGGAAACAACCAGCATCTTCGGTACGCGTCCATCAATCTTATCCGTCCATTTCCCATCTCTAGATCCTGACCGTGCACTCCCTCCCTCTCCCCTTATATATGTATGTCCCCAATCCCTCAAATCAATCAATCAACGGCACTTTCTCAAATCCTAAGCAACTCACCATAATCTCCAGAGAGAACAAAAATCAATTAATCGAAAATAAATCGATTAAAATTGAGATTATATTCTTACCAAGAAAATAATCAAGATCAATAGCAACCACGAATTGTTCTTTAGTTCACTTTCTTCCTAATAAATCAGAAAAAATCTAGGGTTTTATTTTTATTTTTCTTTGTTTGAATATTTTTATTTTTATTTTTCTTGTTTATTGTTGTTGATCTTGGTAAGCAATAATGAACGATCAAGCATCGGCGATGATGAATCAGAATCAACATCAACATCAGCCGCAGATGATGAGCATGAATCAGCATCAGCCGCAGCAGCAGGTAACAAAACCCCTAAATTATATGGTATCAAATCCAAATTTAATGGGCATAAATTACTTAAAAAACCCTCAGACTAATAATAATCTACAGATGATGCTCAACCAACCCTCACAGCAAATGATTAATCGGAGCTACGGGATGTGGGGCCCGCCGTTGCCGGCACCGGCGATGGATCAGTTGAAATTCCAAAACCCTAACCCCAAGATGATGGCACCGCCGGGTGGTGGGCTTGGTGGAGGGTTTGTTCCCGGAAAGCAGCAGCATCAGGGATCGAAGCCGTTGGGACCACGTAGTAATTGGAAAGGGAAAAAGCTTAATGATAAGCGAAAAGATGGGCGGAGGAAAGAGAATATTGCTATGTCGGTAATGGCCAGTACGAGCAGTGGAGTAGGTGGGATTAGTAGTGCTGGTGGTGGTGGGGGGTATAAGCCGCCAATGTTAAATGAATTGCAACATCAGAATAGGGTAAAGGCCCGGAGGTTTTTCACCAAAAAGAAGTTTAATCATCATTATTATAATAATAATAATAATGGTGGTAATAATATGGGAAAGTTTGCTCCAAGGAATACGTCTTCCTTCATAATAAGGGCCAAGAAGAGCGGTGGGATTGCTGAGTTGGTGTCACCAGGTCAGGTGACACCGGCAGTGTTGCCTACACCAATATTTTCTCCATCCAGGGAGGTTTTGGTGGATATGGCGAAGGAAGAGTGGGGGGTTGATGGTTATGGCTCGATGAAGGGTTTGATTAGGCTTAGGTCGCCAGGGAGAGAGGATGAGGTACATGAAGGGGATGAAGAGGAAGAGGAGGGAGGGTCGAGTGAGAGTGATGTGGAGGAGCATGTTGAGGTGGAGAGGAGGTTGGATCACGATTTGAGTCGGTTTGAGATGATATATCCAAATTATGCGGCCGGGATGGAATATAGCAATGTGTTGGAAAATCGGGTGGATGATCAGGATACCCACATTGCTCAATTGGAAGAGGAGAATTTGATTTTGAAGGAGAGACTGTTCTTGATGGAGAGGGAGTTGGGTGATTTGAGGAGGCGGCTGCACTGTCTCGAGAGGCAGAGTAATCGTGGCGGTGACGATATTAATGAGGAAGTGGTGGAGAATGAGTCTGAGAATGAGAGTGAGAGTCGTGGTGAAGCACATTCAATGGAGGATAATAATGAGGAATTTTTTGGAGAAAACACAGAAGGATACAAGGACGTGAACCAGAAAGAGGAGAAGAAAAATGATGTTGATGACAATGTTAAAGGAACTATAGATGATAATAATATTGCAGATGTTGAAGGGAAAGGAGAGAAAGATAAAGGGGCTTTTGAAGTGAAGAATGAGAATATGGGTGAGGATGTGGAGGTGAAGGAAGAGAATAATGATGGAAAGGTCGGAGAAGAGGAAGGGAAAGACATAATTAATTCTGGTGGATCAGAAAGTGCAGCTGGAGCAGATGTTCCTATGGATGAGGTTTCACGGGCAGATAATAATGGGATTGCGGAGAACCAGATTAAGGATGAGGCAGCAAGAGAAGAATGATTAGAGAAGAGCATTGGGGAAGGTGACTTGTCTAATTGTCCCTCGTTAATGCAAGTCTCTTCTCTTAATGGTTATTTCTTCATAATTTGCATTGAAATAGCCCTTCTGTACAGAATCTGGGAAAGTGCTAACTGTTTCCATCACCTACTTGGACAATGAAAAAGAGAAGGAACTGACTTGCATTTCCATGTTATCTCCCTGGTTCACTTTCCCCCTCTGTAGCTTAGGAGTATTTCTTTCACTATTATCCGTTTGCTTTTTCTTTCTTTTTTTTCGTGTTTTTGCCTTTAGATACTCGTTGGAGGCTCTGTAAAGACTTAAAAATTTGTAATGTTCCGTTTTTAAATAATGAACCTCTGATTTTTAAAGCTTTTTGTGCTTTTGTATTTCTTCAAGTATGATGTAGTCCTTAATCTCGTGGTGTTTAACTATTGTTTCCGTTGTCTGTAATTTTTAACATATGCAAATTTGCGTCGTATGTTTATATTCATCAGTTTTCCCACCGAGTAGTTAGTTTTGCGGCATTTTTGTTTGTGACCTTTTTGATAAGGTCAGTTATATCTTCTTTTGCTTTGTAAGTCTTCTCGGCAAGAACTTACTCCCATGTCTTCTGGTGTATAACATCTAAGGCATTCTGCCTATCAAAGGTTTTTAACATATCAATATGGATGCACGAACTGTTTCAGAAGTCCATGTCTATATTTTGCTTAAGGCATCAGATTTACTAAAGTAGCTCTGGCAGCTTTTGAAAACGTGGTTTTGGGAGAGCAATCCAAGTATCGTGCTGTGAACTTTGCTTTTTCCATGTGAGGTTGTGGATAATAGCGAACTTGCATTGAATCTCATTTTGGATTATTTTTTCAGTTCCCTTTCTTGCTATGTTACATGCATTCTTTTGCATTACATTCTTTTTTTTTTTTTTTTTTTTTTTCCTTTCCTTTTTTTTGAAGCCCATTCGATGAGTCAGTAGATATATCTTTGAAAAATGAATAATTTACAGCTTATAGTTTCTATGATCCTAGTTTCCCTTTTCTGCTGCTGTGGTAATGAAGAGGTAGTTGTTCATTTCTCTTCTATATACTTGTATTTGATTTCATGAACATGTGATGAAGTGTAAAGAAATGCTTCAGGCCCTTGCAGGGAGCCCCAGGGGATTATCCATATTATGCGTCCCAATGGGTTGAAGCAAGCCAAAGTTGGCTAACCAATCGCCGCACTTATCCGCTTTAAACTAAAGCAGAGAGGAGAGAGAGGAGGTAGTTGTTCTATATATACGTATTTGATTTTATGAACATGTGATTGAGGTGTAAAGAAATGCTTCAGGGCTTTCCGCTTCTTGGGGATGACTAAAAGTCAAATTTTCTCCCATAAGAACCATATTCTGACTTTTATCTGGGGAATAGTCAGCTGAGTTTCAGACAAAAGAAGATAGAAAAGACTGGACACTGTTGCTTCAAAGAGGAAAGGCATCTATTTCTAATAAGAGTACTACGTCTGCCCAATAAGAAGATTTTCTTCCTAACTTTTTGGATTGCATTGTATTATTTGATCTACGTACCGAAATTGATAACTAGAGAATCTCTTTAGCTGCGTTGCTTGGCTGGCATCTTTGGGTTCTTAACTTCGATATTGTGTATTCTTAACAAAAAAATTGAATTGTTAAAAAAAGATGGCAAAAATACCTGATCACTTCTTTGAAGTTGGTCTTCACTTCTTTGAAGTTGGTCTTCTTTTGGGACATGAAGCTTTAAAATCCACAAGATTGAGTAATAGAACCGAAGTTCACATCAATGTTGTTCAATATTTTATGGAAAAATCTTTCATTTATGCTGGTACCCATGGCACAAAAGTAGTTGAAGCAACGTGGTATTTTAAAATGTTGTTCGATCTCTTTGATCTATGTTAACAATTTCACCTTGGAGATAATACACCCCATGATTTCTTTTTGGATAGAAAAAAGATTGTTGAGAAAATCTTCTCAACCATATAGGTCTATAATATGTGACAATTAATTACAAGTTAACGAGTCTTATTTATTAAAAAAAAAATAGTGTGAACTCTCCCAAGATTAGGATTCTAAGTTAGAATCTTAGTGCAAACTCTACCAAGATTAGGATTCTTATATCAATTTTTACTGGACTTTCACCTGTTTTCGATGAGGACTTGGAGTTGGAGCTTGAGACAAAAGTCAATAATGTAGTCGTTGCATGTATAAACTACAATGTTTTATTTTTATTTTTTTGTGAAAAAGAAGGCAAAGCCGGAAAGAAGAAACTATTCAACTATATTTTTGGGAGTCTTTTTTTCCCTTTTGTTTTCTCAAAGAGTTATTTAAAAAGAAATGGGGTTTGATAGATCACACTACTCCCTAAAGATGCATTGGGTCTTTGCCTGAGAATTTTCTTATAATCTTCAGCCCAACCCTTATATGGACTACTAAACAACAACTCCTTACTAAGAAGATTAACAATTTTTTCTTTTCAAACCTTCCCAAAGTGCAACTATTTCAGCCTTGAGAGTAGTAGCAATTCTAAGATTAATTACATATCCCGATACCCAATCACCATAGCTATTACGGAAGAGATCCCCTACTGCTGAGGTTGTCGAATTACCTTTTGCGCAACCATTCACATTTAATTTCCAACAATGAATAGGTTTTTCCCATCCCACCATGATTTGGTGACCATGTTTTGGAGTCTTGTTCTCTCACAACAGTTTCCAGCTGCTTTAACTCATTTCGCATAATTGATGATAAAAGTTGTGCGCTCGTGTTGATTACCAAATTTCAGCACATTCTACTCTTGATATAACCCTTATAAAGTACAAAATTTTGATATATCTCATTATTGTTCTAAATAGAGTAAATTACTTATTTAGTCCTGTATTTTTACCGTTTATCCCAACTTAATTTTTATCTTTCAAAATATACTATTTCAGTCTCATATTTTTACTATTAGTCCCAACTTAATCTTTATATTTCAAAATGTATCATTTTAGTTCCGTATCTTTACCATTTGTCTCAATTTAATCTTTATCTTTCAAAATGTACATACTCTTTTAGTCATGTGCTTATTTTGTTAAATTTTTGAATGGAAAAATGGTGGATTTGTGTGGACCATAATGATAAAGATATTAGACTAAAAAAGTACATTTTAAAAGATAAAGACTAAGTTAGAATAAATGATAAATATACGAGATTAAAATAATACATTTTAAAAAATAAAGACTAAATTAAAATAAATGGTAAAGATACTCAACTAAATAGATAATTTACCCTTATAAATATATTTACAACCGAACATGTCTAAAGAGTCAGGTTGGGCGGCTAACTGCCCAACCCGACTCACTTAATGATCAACCCAGAGTATCCTACATGAGAGCTGGGCTAGTTAGTGAACTAGCCATAATGCTTAGGGTCGGTTCACTATAATTTGGAACCATGAAATGGCATGAACCCGAGTGGTTCACAATTTTTTTTTTTTTACTCGTGAACTAGACAGTGAAGGAAAACGATATAGGTTACATGATTCATATTCAAAAATTTCTATGAACATGGTAAAAACAATCATGCAGGATCTTATGCGATTAAACATGAATAGTTAATTCAAACAACATAAAGAACATAGTTTAATTCTAAATCATAATGAAGTTTTACATACCTCCTCGCGCATAACGAAAAATTAAAAACTTTACCTTCTCCAAGAAGATCTACACACCTAGAATATAGCTTCTGCTCCTCAACTCTTGATCTTTCCTTTTATGACCAAAATTTACTAAAGCAAGTTCTAGTTGTAGGACTAGAACTAAATTAAAGAAAAACTAAAATTGAGTTTCTTCAAAATATGAAGCTTACTCAAGAGAGAGAGGAGAGATCTCAGAAGAGATGGTACAATTTTTCAGAGCTAGGGAAGCGGTCTATTTATAGGACAAGAGTCTGAGAAAAAATCTTTAGAAAATCAATGTGGTTTTCGACTGCAAGAATCCTATTTTTTATCCACAATTAATTTTTCTATTTTTTCTCCACCATGGACAATTTTTCCCTTCCTTGGTTCGCCCTTGGACCCATGTGACCTCCTTGGTTCATGAGTTAGGGTCCTGGTTTAGCCAGTGTGATCTAATTAGTTTGGTATTTATTTAATTTAATTTTAGCCAATAATTAAAATAGAAATACCCTTTCTACAAAATAAAAAGTCTATTTTTAATATTTAATTGACAATGAATTAAATACTTTCTCTACCATAGTATTTCTTTATTTTAGCAATTATTGCTTATAAGATAATTTAGCTAGAAAGGGGACCAGACATGTTTATCCTTTCTCTAAGAATAAATAAAATATTTCTGTTAGTCCTCTAGCAATATTTAATTATTATAACCTTAGTCTATTCCACTATAAGACTATGGTTGTAATAGTGGATAAATAATGTATTGAACAGAAAATAGTCTTACGCCCAACTAAGTGATGAAATGACCAAACTGACCTTCTATTCGCACTCGTAATCAAGACAGGTTCCATAGTGTACTATCACCCCTTAGCTACCTTTTAAGCTTCTTAGAAACTCTAATCCACAATCCAACCATCCTCCGAGAATTATCCACTTATCCAAGGGAGCTACCCATAAGTGTAACATCCAGTACAACTATGCATAGATTCAGGATGATCTAACTTGGATCATTCTAACGGAGTGATTAGTGTATATATTTCTTATTGCATATGTATATCCCTTCTAATCAAGTCTTATACACCCAAATCACAGAGTTAATGACCTAAGCATTTAGATCACACCCATAATGGCTCAAAGTGTAAGCGCTTGACTTCGTCGGTTCATCCACACATGCTCAAGATTAAGAGAAATGACCTATTTAGAAGCTTTGTAGGTATAGATGAACTCTTTTTTGATAGTACATATTTAGAGTTCACACCTAAAGGGTTCGTCCAATGTATACACATGCATAAGTGTAATAAGTTTGGAACAAATCCATGATCAAGGCAAATCACCCTACTCCAAATGGAACTTATTCCACTATGACTTCTACCATAGTAAAACACCCAACTTTACTACTTAGTTATGGACATAATTACTCTGCTTAACAAGTGACCATGACCTAGACCTTTTGCATGTAACTACCACGCACCTAAGTCACCACTTAAAGCAAGGACCTTACATACATATATATATATATACATTCATCCACATAACAAATGAAAGAAAAACATCATCATATAACAAGATGATATTTTAATTGTCAATTGCAAATATTCATTTACAGAAATGGAAAGTGGTAGTGGTCTTTTGGGCATCATATTCCTAACAGATTCTCACTTGCACAAAAGAACACTAAGTTAAGTCACCTTATAACCTAACCCCCATAAACTCAACATGTCCAGAGAATACCCTCTTTGTGAGAGTCTTAGTAAAGGGATCCACTAAGTTATTTGTAAAGGAAATATTTTCTACCACTATGTCTCCTCTGTGAATAAATTCACGGATCAAGTGATATTTTCCATCTATATGTTTGTCTTTACTGTGGTTCCTAGGCTCTTTACTTTGCGCTACCGCCCTAATATTGTTGCAATAGATGATTATGGGCTTCTCCACAGCAGGCACTATACCAAGCTCCAATAAGAATTTCCTCAACCAAATTACTTCCTTGGTAGCTTCTGATGCCACGACATACTAAGCTTCTATGGTGGAGTGTGCAATGCAATTTTGCTTCACACTTTTCCATGAACCTGTGCCTCCTAATAGGGTGAATACATATCCAGAAGTAGACCTCCTAGAATCCCTATCAAACTGGAAGTTAGAGTCTATGTATGGCAGCGGAGTCAGATCCTCAGCTCGGTAGACCAACATATAATATTTCGTTCTCCGAGGATACTTGAATATATGTTTGACCGCTACCCAGTGATTCTGTCCAGGGTTTGATTGATACCGGCTAACCATTCCAATAGTAAAGCAGATATCTGGCCTAGTACATAACATTGCATACATGAGACTTCTAACTGCTGAAGCATATGAAACTCGTCTTATGCTCTCTTCCTCTTTAGGAGTCTTAGGGCATTGATCCTTAGAGAGAGATACTCCATGTCTGGAGGGCATTAAACCCTTCTTGGATTTTAGCATGTTAAACTTGACCAATATCTTCTCAATGTATGTAGCTTGGGACAGAGCTAGTACTTTGTTCTTTTGATCACGTAGAAGCTTGATCCCTAGAACATAACTAGTTTTACCCAAGTCCTTCATTTGGAATTGAGAAGATAGCCAAATCTTTGTGAAGGTCAACAATCCTATATCATCCCCAATCAATATGATGTCATCCACATAAAGGACAAAAAATACGACAGTATGGCTATCCCTTTTCTTGTATACACACAGTTCATCAACGTTCTACTCAAAATCAAAGGCTTTGACCACTTTGTTGAACCAAATGTTCTAAGCCCTAGATGTTTGCTTAAGTCTATAAATGGACCTTTTAAGCTTATAGACCATGTTTTCTTGGCCTTTTGCAATGAATCCGTCTGGTTAGGTCATATAGATGGATTCCTCAATATTCCTATTTAGGAATGTAGTCTTGACATCCATCTACCATATCTCGTGGTCATAATGACAAGTGATGACTAAGAGAATACTAATGGACTTAAGCATGGATACTGGTGATAAAGTTTTCTCATAATTGATACCTTCTTTCTGAGTATATCCCTTTGCCACCAGCCTAGCTTTGAAGGTTTCCACATTCTCATCCATTCATCTCTTTCTCTTGTAGACCCATTTATACCCTATGGGTTTTACTTAAGCATGTTTTCTAGATCTTGTTGGAGTGCATAGACTCCAACTCGGATTCTATTGCCTTATGCTAATGATCTGCATCTATATCCGATACTTCTTTATGGTAACTAGTGGGATCATCGATCTGGTCGGAGACTATTTCAAAAAACTCTCCATACCATCAATCAGGTTGAGATAATTTTTTCCCACTACGATGAGGCTTCGGTGCAGTTAAGGGAACTTGCTGTTCATTTTTTGCTTTAGGATTAGGTGCAGGTATTTGAGTCGAAGTCTCAACGAGTTCCTTTAATGTAGCTTCTGAATTCGGCCTTTGATGGATGACATCATCATCCTCTAAATATCTAGCATGGGTGCTTATAAGCACCTTATGCTTCTTAGGATTATAGAAAATTCAATCTCTTGTTCCCTTAGGATACCTTATGAAGTAGTACATCTCAGACCTAGGTTCTAGCTTTGAGGTAAAGTTATTCAGTACATAAGCTGGACATCCCCAAATGTAGAAATGCCTTAAAGTGAGCTTGCGCCCAGTCCACAATTCATAGGGAGTCTTAGGCACTAATTTAGATGGCACATGGTTGAAGATGTATGCTGTTGCTTCTAAGGCATAACCCCTATCTTGAGTAGTTATTTGTAAAGGTGACAAAATATTCAAAACCTCCTCGAACTGGTGTGCTCATGGGTCCACACACATTAGTGTACACCAATTCTAACATTTGACTTGCCCTAAGCCCCTTAGAGGTGAATGGCCTATTGGTCATTTTCCCTATAAGGCAAGATTCACAGCGATTCCATGGTTCAAGTTCTAATGAGTCTAAGAGCCCGTTCTTGACCTATCTCTGCATCCTATTTAGGTTTATGTGTCCTAAACGTAGGTGCTACAAGTAGGTGTCATTAGTGGAAGTGATCTTTCTTTTAAGGGAAACTGGGCATTCAGGTTCTACATTATGCATATTGGAAAAAGTAGGATAGAGATAGAACAAATTATCATGCATACAACCAGAGCATATAAAGTCTCCCTTTCTACTAATCGAAAAATTAGTATGGAAAGTAATAGAATATCCTTTATTAACTAATTGCGAAACCAAAATAAGATTATTTCACATATCCGGAACATAATAAACATTATCTAGCTCTAAAATTCTATCATCAAAATTTAAAACTACTTTCCCAACTACAGTGGCCCAGAACTTTGCTCCATTGCCAACTCTTAAAACAAATTCTCCTTTACCTAGTCTACTCGTTAGTTGAAACCCCTACAACGAATTGTAAATATGATTAGTCGATCCAGAATCTACTATCCAAGAATCAGTAGAACCAACCACTAAAACTATTTTCATGAGATAAGTAAAGTATGTACCTATCTTGCCATTGGCAAGGTACTTGGGACATTCGTCTTTGCAATGACCAGTTTGGCTACAAAAGAAGCATTTCCTATTGGGCCTTTTATTTGCTTTCTTCATCATAACCGCTTTTGACCTTAGAGCAAGAGCGTGTACCTTCTTGAGATCCCTTACATCTTTCAACTCCTTTATAATCCGCTCAGTACTCCAGTATCTCCCAGTTGACTGGGCCTGTTTCTTGAATGGATTAAAGGATTTGGGTAAGGTCTCAAGTAGTAAACCAGTTTGTTTTAGAAGACTTATCTTGGCACCCAAAGATCTGTAGTAAGTGATAGCATCCATTATCTTAAGCATACGAGCTTCAATGGATTCACTTTCTCGCATCTTAGCAGTATTCACCTTGCTCCATATTTCCAAAGGCTTGACTATATCAGATGAATACTCTATGTTCCCATGTTGAATTCGTAGAGACTCAGGGATGGAAGCTAGGATAATCTCGCCAGCCGTAAGGTTAGATTTCCTTCATCTCTTCTTTAACTTTTCATCTTTGGGACGAGGTTGAGTCAGGACATATATCAACCCACGATTTATGAGTAATATATCCAAAGCCTCCTTCCATTCATCATAGTTATGACCATTCAATTGGTTCTCACGCAATATAGACATTGGAATAATACAGTCGTATGTCATTTCAATTTGAATATACATGCAATATAATTAAAGCATGAACAACTTATGTGTGACATATATATGTATGGCATGCATGAGAATGATAGCAGGAACTCATGAATGCACTTGCACTTGCACAAATATGGATAACCCTTTAAACTATAATTGGTGCCCTAGTGATAACTTCTATCACTATTAGGTTTGGCTTCCCAAGACCTGATAGCACTTACTCTGAAGGGAGGTTACCATCTATCTTGAGTTGAGAGTAAATACCATTTGTTATGGGATTTCTTAGATAATTCTGATTTGAGCCTCCGAAGGGAGGTAACTCTAACCACTTACCTATAAGGTGATCTATAGTTTCAGAACTCCACTGAAGGGTGGTCGCTTAACTAACATCCGTTTAGTGAATTCCTAATTTAAAATCATTATATTAAATCTAGAATAATATCACCTTCCGAAGGGTGGTAAATGATATCATTCATTAATATGATTCGGATATAGAAAACCGTGGGATTTCCTAATTCCCTCTCCCACTCAATTATTTAAACAAAGGGTTTTCATAAGCCTTTAATTAAGTATAGGTTTTTAGGGAAAAATAATCATCTTAATATTTTTCCTAACCTATTTTAATCTCCAATTAATCCCTTAGACTAAGTCTAATGGCTAGATTAATTAATGACTTAATTATCAAGGATTTATAAATAAAAATTAATTATCAAGGACTTATAAATAATAATATCATACAAGTTTGTATAATAGAAGAATAAGCAATTATGTAAATCAACATAATTAAAGCAAAAATTGTATTTCTAGCATATAATAAAACCAATAAATAATTTTCACAAGACTTTCCATATTTAATCTATGCGAAACAAAAACAACACAAAAAAAAAAAAACTGGAAAAAGAGAAAAGAAAAAAAATAAAACAATGGGACCTATCTGTGTGCGTGGCAGCGCATGACTCACGCGCGGATCTCCACGTGCCTCACTCGCGGATCTCCACGTGCTCGTGGAATCCCAATTTTTTTTTTTTTTTTTGTGTTGTAGGTCAACATTGATTTAACTTTGGCAACTATCCAATCCATCTCCATAACCTAATTCGCAATAAATATGAAATCTAGAAACTAGGAATTTTAACGTAAAATTTCAAGTAAACCTGTTTTCATAAAATTCCTATTTTATAGTGGTCTTCCATTAATTGTATTTCTTTTAAACTACTTTGCCTAACAAGTAATTTATTTTTAATACAATTAATAATCTAAAACCACAATTAGAATTAACTACAACAATTAACTCTAAATAGCGTAGAAACTAATAATAACAAAAAATTCAGCATCAAAGACATAATACAAATCTGAATTTTTAGTGTTCATAGTTTATTTCTAAGTTTCTGCAATTATAGAATTAAACTATTCTCAACTATTGCATGTTTAATTCGCAGTAGCTGAGCCACTGAAGGAAAACGATATAGGCTACATGATTCATATTCAAAAATTTATATAAACATGGAGGAAACAATCATGCAAGATCTTATGCTATGAAACATGAATAGTTAATTCAAACAACATGAAGAACATAGTTTAATTCTAAATCATAATGAAGTTTTACATACCTTTTCGCACATAACGAAAAATAAAAAATTTCACCTTCTTCAAGAAGATCTACACGACTAGAATATGGCTTCTGCCACTCAACTCTTGATTTGCCCTTCTATGACCAAAATCTACTAAAACAAGTTCTAGTTGTGGGACTATAACTAAATTAAAGAAAAACTAGAATTGAGTTTTTTCAAAATATGAAGCTTACTCAAGAGAGAGAGAAGAGAGATTTCAAAAGAGATGATACAATTTTCCAAAGGTAGGGAAGCGGTCTATTTATAGGACAAGAGTCTGAGAAAAAATCTCTAGAAAATCAATGTGGTTTTGGACTGCAAGAATCCTATTTTTCCTCCACAATTAATTTTCCTATTTTTTCTCTACCCTGGCCGATTTTTTCTTTCCTTGGTTCGCCTCTGGTCCCCTAGCAATATTTTATTATTTTAACCTTAGTCTATTCCACTATAAGACTATGACTGTACTAGAGGATAAATACTGCATTGAACAAAAAATAGTCTTACGCCCAACTAAGTGATGAAATGACCAAACCGCCTCTCTATATTCACTCGTAGTCAAGACAGGTTCCATAGTGTATCTTGAGCTACATCTTAGAATCCACAATCCAACCATCATCCGGGAGTTATCCACTTATCCAAGGGAGCTTCCTTTAAGTGTAACATCTAGTACATCATCATGTACTACTATGCATAGATTCAGGATGATCTAACTTGGATCATTCTAAGGAAGTGATTAATGTACAGATTCCTTATTGCATATGCATATCCCTTTTAATCAAGTCTTATACACCCAAGCCACAGTGTTAGTGACCTAAGCATTTAGACTATACCCATAATGGCTCAAAGTGTAAGCGCTCGATTTCGTTGGTTCATCCACACATGCTCAAGATTAAGAGCAATGACCCACTTAGAAGCTCTGTAGGTATAAGTGAACTCTTTCTTTGATAGTACATATTTAGAGTTCACACCTGTAGGGTCCGTCCAATGCATACACATGCATAAGTGTAATAAGTGTGGAACAAATCCATGATCAAAGCAAACCACCATACTACAATGGGAACTTATTCCACTATGACTTCTACCATAGTAAAGCACCCCACATTACTGCTTAGTCATGGACATAATTACTCTGCTTAACAAGTGACCATGACCTAGACCTTCTGCGCGTAACCACCACGCACCTAAGTCACCATTTGAATTAAGGACCTTACATACATAAATACAATCATCCACATAACAAATGAGAGAAAAACATGATCATATAATAAGATGATATTTTAATTGTCAATTGCAAATATTCATTTACAGAAATGGTAAATGTTAGTGGTCTTTTGGGCATCCTATTCCCAACAGACAGAAACTAGCTATGAACCATTTAACCATTATGGCTAGGCACTGTTTCTTTCTTTTCCACTTTCTTTTATTTGGTTTCCAAATCTTTTCCAAAATCCCCCTTCCCTCAACCGTCGAATTGTTAGGATTCGTGACACATACACAATGCACACAACGCGGCGAAAAATAATCACACGATATTTAACGTGGTTCGACCCTCTGCCTACGTTCACGACTCAAGTAATTGGGATATCCACTAATTAACAATAAACCATTACAACATGGAGAATCTTTTTGACAAGAAAAGGACCAAACCCTCCCCTCACTCAAATGTTTACAATTTTTAGAAAAAGTATAAAAACCCTCCCAAATGACTTTATGAACGAAAAAATCTAAACCCTCGTACAAGGACTTTATCTATGGCTAAAGTCTAAACCTTTCTCGTAATTGTCTTTTGTTTTCTGGAAAAAGCACGAAAAACACTCTCAATCACTCGGCTCACCCTCTACCACACCCTCATGGGGTGTGACTCTCGTGACAAATAATTACAAGCTAGAAAGTCTTATTTATAAGCAACTAATCCTAACTCTACTAAGATTGGAAAACCTATTTCTACTCCTGACGAACTTCTACTTGTCTTCAACATCTCATTGCGCTTAGGTTTAAGCCAAAGAACCCAACAAATCCTCCCTTTGGCGAAAAGCCCAAACTTCCTTGCTGCAACTGAGACTTCTTCTCAGCCTTCATCTCCATCTTCATCTTCATGCTAGAGTTCGCACTCACTAGCAATCAGAACAGCACATTTGAGAACTTCCCTGTAATGTGCTAAAGCCTCGCTCCATCATTATCAGCACGTCTTCATTATACTCGGTTCTCACAATCATCACCAACATCCCTCTTTACATCATCAATCTCTACTATCTAAGCCTCTTCATGTCTTCCCGACATTAAACATCTTAGATGTGGTCTTCTCCCGACAGTTTTAATACTCCCTCAATGCTACAAAACCTTTACAAACACACCTCTTAACACCCAAAAATTTGTATCTCACCACAATACTTCAAGAATTTAGAACAATCGACCCCTTAACGCATCAATTGAACGAGCTCCTCAGTGTGACAAAAGTTTGATGTGTCCTCTTCTTCACGTCTTCATGCCCAGTCTCGAGCCAGGGCTCTGATACCACTTTGTTGGGAATAGGACACATATACACATAATTACCCAACGCACAACGAAAATCAACACAAGACTTTTAATGTGGTTCGACTCTCTATCTACATTCACGACCCAAGTAATTGAGAAATCCATTAATCAGCAATAAACCATTACAACGCGAAGGATCTTTTTGACAGGAAATGATCCAAACCCTTCTCTCACTCAAAGGCTCACAGTTTTTAAGAAAAACTATAACCCTCCCAAGTGACTTTATGAACGAAAAAATGTAAACCCTTGCACAAGGACTTTATCTATAGCTAAAGTCTAAACCTTCCCCGTAATCGGCTTTTTTTTTTGGCAAAAGCACGAAAAACACTTTCAATCACTCAGCTCACCCCTTACCACACCTCCCATAGGGTGTGGCTCTCATGGCAAATAATTATAATCTAGAAAGTTCTATTTATAGGCAACTAATCCTAACTTTAGTAGGATTGAAAAACCTATTTCTACTTATGACGGACTTCTACTAGTCTTCAACATCTCCTTGGGCTTGGGCTTAAACCAAAAAACCCAACATGAAGAAGGTCAAAATGATCAAAACCCAACCCAACAATTATATAACAACTCTATTGGAGGCTAGTTTGGGAAAATTAAAAGAGTATTTATTGTTAAATGGAAAGAGAAAGAAAGACATAAAATAAAGAATAGGTTATGTTATAATTGTAAGTAATTATCCCTTTTTATATAGGACTTAGTATATAAGACAAATATCCCTCTCTTCCTATGTGGGAGAAATAATACACATATAAAAGCTAATAACCTAACAACTACTTCAACACTCCCCTTCAAGCTGGAGCATATATATTATATGTGCCAAACTTGTTACATATATATTTGACTTGGGGTCCTCTCAGGGCTTTAGTGGAGATCGATTAGTTGATCATTTGAACTCGTGTGAGAAGTGACTATCTCTTTAGCAAATATTTAATTTCTTACAAAATGACAATCAATCTCGATATGTTTGGTGTATTCATGAAAGATTGGATTTGATACAATGAACATTGCTACTTGATTATCACAAACTAATGTCATACGCTGAGAATAATTCAGTCCAATCTCGTTGAACAAATATTTTACCCAAATAAGCTCACATGTAGCGAGCCCCATGACTCGATATTCAAATTCTGCACTCGAACGAGCTACAACATTTTGTTTTTTTGTTTTTTAATGAAATGAGATTTCCACTAATGAAAACACAATACCCAAAAGTGGATCATCTATCAATTGGACAACTTGCCCAATTTATATCTGAGTTTTCAACATCTATATGCCATAAATGTTTAATAATTTAGACTCAAATATGATATGGGTGAATGATATGATCCCTTCAATATATCGAAGATGATGAAAATATGATATAATTTAAACCCGTTAGTTTGAGCTCAAAAACTTCTCATTTTTAGACATTGGCAACTGCCCTAGACGTGTCGCTTATTTGCCCTTTTCTTTTATCGTGAGATGAATTTGGGATTCAAATACAACCATTTGACAATAAAATATCTAGACATACTTCTGGTAGGCCTTTTATCTATTCCGAATGATCAATTTATGAAATGTTTTACCTCTTTTTTCATTCTCTAATAACAAGAGGAATGGTGCTTGAGCATGGTCAATTCTACAACTCCCTAAAGATGGGTTGAGGCCAAAATTTTAAAACGAGCCCGCATATCGATTTGTTTCGTGTTCTTCAAGCGGTGAATAAATGGGTTTTTTGGAGTATAGGTCAACATGTTAATTGGGCTGGGTTTATCGAGTTACAACCCAGCCCAATTCAATAATAAACCAACTCAACCCAGCCCAGTTGCTAAAATATTGGGTTGGGTTATAACCCATGCAATATTGTGGGTTGAGCTGGATTCAAGTTTAAAAACCATAAACCCTGCCTAGCTCAGGCCAAATAAAAACTCAACGCAGCTCGATTCGGTAATCTATCGCAACTCAATTCAGCAAATTAGTCGAGCTCGATTGGATAAACTAGTCCAATTCAGTTTAGCCTTTTTTCTAAGAAAAATAATAATTATTTTTTGAAGTGAAGTCATAACGTGCATGACCAAATTTTTTATATTTTATTTTTTTAACTGAAGTCAGATCTGCACGATGAGTCATGACCACAAATGTTTTTTTCCTTTGGTCAAAGCATGACCACAATTAGCTATACTATAGCTTATAGGAAAACAACAACGATTATCAAAGATGAAAGAGGATTCTAAAAAGGATATGTACTCTGAGGGATATAGCACACCTAGTGAAGATCTCGAAGATCAATTGTAAGAAGAACAATATTAGTTGAAGAAAAAGACAAATTGAAACATTAATTTGCAATAGTTTTATTTGTTTTACAACTAAAAATAATTAATTAGTTTGAACATGATTTTTTTTGTTTTGATGTTTGTATTATTTCTCATATTAATTTTCAAAATTTGTAAGTTCAAAATTTAACTTAGTAGTGAGTTATTTTTAAAATTTTGTATTGTCTCAAAATTTAGTAATTCATTGATATATATTGTTTATTTTATTGCTCAAAAATGGGCCGGCCTGAACCCATCTTAATTAACCCATTTAACTCATATAAAATTAATGGATCGAGTTGGGTGTACTTTTTTGAATCTTAGTCCAGTCTAGCCCAGCCCAGATAATAACGGGCTGGACTAACTTAGTCTATTTATTAACCGGACTAAATGAGTTCACAGGTCGAGCTGCCCAACTCGGCTCAAATAACATGTTAGATTGAATTAGTTTTCACTCAAGGTGCTCTATAACAACCCAACCCCACCCCAAAAACCCAAAAAAAATAAAAATTGTAAAGCCTATCTCCTTCATTTTGAATGAGATCCATTATAGCCGGTAGTTCTGGGTTCCTTTCCACTATCCATCCATATTTGATGTCCATTCTTAGTTTGGGATTTTTCCCAATCCACATGATAATGATCATCTCCATCTCCATTGGGCGAAAATTCACTGACGAGATGCAGTGAAATTATTAAAGAGAGTAAGGGGATGGGCTCATCCAATAATAGAGCAATAATGTTGTTTTCATTCTTTCGCCTATTTTAGTGATTGATTAAACGATTGCACTTTAATTTAAAACTATGGAACATTTATGTATATATTTTCAACATTTTACATGTCATTAGTTTGTTCATGGAATTAAAGCGCCTCACAAGGATGTGGGTCTCATATACTTTTTATTAGAGGGTCACACATGAGGCTGGTGTCATAAAAAAAAAATCCTTATAAACAATTCAGAAATGACTTTTTTCGATTGTTCTTTATGTGATAAATTTGTTGGAAGGGATATTTATGCAATAATCAATCGTCAGAAAGAAAGTACCATCCACAATAACTAAGAAAGGCATGCAATAGATTGATATCACAGGTACATTATTCTCGTTGGAGTTACAAGAATGCCTATTATTTAGTGCTAGAAGCAACTAGCCCAGATAGGAAACTTATCCTTGAACACCAAAGAAGAAGGAAATTTATGATACTAGATAGAAATCCCAATAGGGAATTTATGAAACTAATTGTAAATTGACCCAGTTAAGATAGAGAAGATCACATGCAGTGATCCTTTGAATGCCAACCGAACTCCAACACTTAACTTTCCACGTATAGTATAGAGTGCCGTCTCTCCAAAAGCGTAAGATATGTCAAGAGTTCCAAAAGTACCTTTACAATCATGTCTGTCAACGGTGAATGTATGTTTTTCAGCACTTTGTCCATGATCAAAGAGCTTCTTCAAATTTAGATTCACTTCGCCTACATATTTGTTAGGCTTAAATGTTCTTCGACAATACAATTTGATGCTAAGGACAACATCTTTGTTATGGACTGCTGCTTCATTCAGTGTATAAACCATGTTGTAGTTCCAGCGAGGGTTGGTCTTACCTTTCTATATCCACTGAGGTTGTCAACTCTGTACCTGGTACTTCTTCAATTGAAACTTTAGCGTAAACGTTCATATCGAAAACACTACGGACATTCAGAAGATTATTGGCAGAGATGAGATGAGAGTGATCTCAAATTTTCGGAACTCCATGTTGGTTTCTTAAAGAATGTTACAGGAAGAATCTCAAATTTGGAGGTAGGAAGAAACTAGCAAGTTATAATGATGGAACACTTCTTTCAAGTTTGTAAAGAAACAGACCTTCACATGCAAGGGTTAAAATAAAAGGGTTTGCTACAAGTACTTCTCAAAGTAACTAGGAAAGGTGTGTTTATATAGGTGAAGCATCTTCCCGTCAAGAAGATACAAACAAAATGTATTTTCCGGGAGTTCATTATCAAGTGGTGGCATATAACTGATTTATGTATTATCAACTTACTGAGTTGATTCATTCGTCCTAAACATTGATATAAACCATGTCAAATATATTCTAAGCTATAAACTTGGCTATTTAACTGGGATTGTAAGATGCCTAAATTAGCCGATTAATTATTGTTCGAGAAAGGGTGTGGAAGGAAGTACGAGAAAGATAAGAAAATTTAAACAAAGAGTACTTTTCAAATCTTATTCAAATATTCCTCTGGATTGCTTCGGTCACTCAAACTTTTTGAATAAATTTCCTTATTTTTGAGACAATGTTGACTTTGTCATCTTGTGTTTATTTGTGGGATAATGTTGACTCTGTCATCCTAAAGATTTATATAAACCATGTTAATTCCAAAGTTATAAAAATGGATATTTAATTGGGATTTAAACATGTCTAACGCTAGATTTGCCCTAACTTTTAAACAGTTAAAAGTGTTTTTTGAGAGTTTAGAAACTGAAATTAACTTAGTTGATCTATTTCTAAAAGAATTTTTTTAGATAAAAGCTAAAGCTAAAAAATACTAAAAAACAAGAACCTCCAGCTTAGAGCTTTTAAAAAAAAAATAAAAAAATTGCAAAACTACTTTTACATAATATGTAAAGGTGTTTTCCGTGTTCTTTTTCAAATATAACCCTCATATGTTTGAAAGCCCAACATTGCTCTCAAGATTTTAAAAAACCCAATATTGTCCAACATACGCCAAAGTATCAATGTGTTTGTTTAATAACATTTCTTCTAACTACAGAAAAAATAAAATTTCACAAATAAGCCAAAGAATTAATAAAATGAACCTTCCCTTTAACGACTTGGTTATCTTATTATTGACGTAATTAGCATGAAACTTCCAAAGAATCCAATTTATTAACTTGTATGTTCAAATTAAATGAAATCCATTCAGCCTTCTGATCCTTGAACACGGCAATATTAATTACATTATAGTCCCAACAGTCCCAGTTAACTTTGATGCAAGACTTTGACGTGGTAATAGATATATCCTTGTCATTCAGCCTTCTGATCCTTGAACACGGCATTCCATTCTGGTCCCAACAGTCCCAGTTAACTTTGATGCAAGACTTTGACGTGGTAATAGAAGATTATTGGCAGAGCTAAGAGAGATCTCGAATTTCCGGAACTCCATGTTGTTTTTTAACGAATCCGGGCTGGGCTCTCGCGTGTCCGGGGCTTGATCAGATTAATTAGCGACCGGTTTACGGAACAAGGATTACAGTGGCCCTAGCAAGTGATAATATATGCTAGAACACTCTCCTTTCAAGTTTTTAAAGAATCAAACCTTAACAAGTAAGTAAATATTCAGAATTAAAAGAAGACGATTTGTTATAAGTACTTCTCAAAGTAACTAGGAAAGGTCTATATAGGTAAAGCATCTTCCGCCAAGAAGGTACAAGGAAGAGATCTTTTAAGGGAGCTCATTTTCAAGTGATGGCATATAACTGATTTATGTAATATCGATGGTTCGCTTGGAGACTTGACCCTTGCAACTAGCTTCATACAGTCTCTGACAACTTGTATTTCATATCTGACCACTTCTTGTGTTTATTTTTGAGACGTTAATTGTGAATCTTTCGTCTTAAACATTTATATAAACCATCTTAACTCCTAACTTATAAAAATGGATACTCAATTGGGACTTTAAGATGCCTAAGACAGCTGATGACCAAAAAGAGAAGAAAAGTTAGCCGATAAAGAAATGAACCTTCACTTTTAACAACTTGATTATCTTCTCATTGACATAACATGAACCTTCCAAAGACTTCAAGTGTCTTCAAATTCCGATGTGAGATCCATTCACTTGCACAATCTTTGACGTGGCAATAGATCCTTGTTAGTCAGCCCTTGAACCCACGAACACGGTATCAAGTTCAAGTCCAAACAGTAATAGTAATGAGAACTGGAGTGTCCAGTTGTATTGAATTGGCAAAATCATTGATAGAATCCATTGGCCTTTCTTAATAATAATGGAGTTTTAGAGATATGTGCCGAGCCAGGAATATAAGTAGGGGCAAAAATTCAATTAAAAAATTAACGATATTAAGTATTTAATGATAAATAAATATAAAGAATATCATTTTATGTAAATTAAAGTTTACCGATTCAATTTTGAAATTGGGCTTGTCTCTCATTCATGAAATAAAATTCATTAATTTATTGTACAACAAGAATATTTTTTTGCAAAAAAAGGCACTAAAATTACCTAGTCGCATAAATAAAAAATTTATTTTTAAAATTTATCCACTAAAATTGCCGATCTATTACAGAAAAACGACTATTAAAACATACCTAAAAACTGTATACTAGAAAAATAATACGAGAAGTATTTACCTAATTACGAATAGTATTAGACTATTAGTCATTCAAAATTCAATTCCTACACATTAAAGACATTCATAAACTCCTTTATAAAATTTAACCTCTATTAAGCATTGAATTATAAATGTTAGACATCCATAAAGCCATTACTTTCATTTGTCCTCTTAAATTACTATCCACTAAATATTTTTTAAATAAAAAAAATGCACTCATGCACAAAAAAATAAAAATAAAAATTGCACACTGAAAAAATTGGTGAACTACACTAAACTCCCCTGTGATTTAACGAAAGTGCAAGGTATTTCCTGTGATTAAAAACCCCCCACCTCGTCTCGGTGCTTTTGAAAACCAGCATACGTGCACCAAAATTCATTTTTTGTCAATAGAGGTAAGGGATTTTGCAAAAAGACATATGTGCCCTAATTTAAGAATTCTGAGAGAATACCCCGCAAGAAGCTTAATCATGACAACATTTTCTCGTAGGTCACAAGTCATGCACATGAATGATTCTAGATGCCTTGATGCCAGAAATACAAGTTTATAAATATAAGTTATATTGACATAAAGGAATTCATTCTTGTCCTTACTCGTTTCTCGGAGTACTCCCTATCAGTCAATAATATAGACTCCAGCCTGTATCTGCTGCGTTGGAGCATTACCTGCAGCTCCAAATTGACTACCCTGTCCAGAAGTCCGTCTCCGAGCACCCTTAAACCTGAGAAAATCCTTGATCTTATGTTGGTCACTGGCGCATCTCGTACATCTGCTAGTCTTCCTCCAACAATTGGTGACGTCATGATCCCCACGTTTCCAAAAATTGTATTTTTTAGACAGACAAGGCCTTTTGTTTCGCTGACTCGGTCCACCTTCAATCTTAGTTTTACTCTTCTCACTTCTAGGTGGCACCATCAAAGTCTCACGTTGGATTTGTTGCTTAAAATAACACATAATAATATGCAAATATGTATAATGTGCTGTATGCTAGGTCCGGGGTGTCACAACAATAGTCCACTTAGAAGCTCTATAGGTATAAGTAATGTCACGACCCCATTTTCATTCACTAATATAATCACTGATACCATAGTAAAACCACAAGCATTCTTAAGGTCGTGATGACACGGGCTTAAGAAGATCACTTCTCCTAAGTCCGCTAAGCTACATTTACAAAAGCCAGAGTCCTACTATCCACAATTTAGAACATTAGGGCTATTAAGTCAAAGCATAACGGGAAAACGAACAGAGTATCCCCTAAAACTAGGACATTACAGTTCTTTACCTACACAGAACAGACCACAAACCATTTCCAACCCAACACAACTATAATCCTCTAGTATCCAAGAACCAACAATTCAAGCCAACAACACAAATCTTAACACACCATTACACAAACTAATTTCACAATCTATATGTCCAAGTTATTCATCTTAATCTAAAAATATTACTTAATAAAATACATATTGTAACTTGAGTTCATGAATACCAAAATAACAATCAACATTTGTACAAATTATACAAACTTCATAACTAGTTAATATTTATAAAACTGTAGTATCTTAAAACATTCAACATCAATATCCATATATTTTTCAAGCAGTAAGCAACAACAGCAGCACACCCGACAAAAATCAGCATTATCGTACAAAGGCACATTTTCATCAATTTGTTGAGCATATTCTGGTTCATTTTCACTTGAAGGGGGATATAAAACGAGGTGAGCTTACAACAACTTAAGCTCAGCGAAGGGGGAATATGGGAAGGGTTTTCGAAATTATTTTCTCTTTTAAAAAGCTGTTTGAAAACCTGTGAATGCCATGCACATATTAAAAACAGTTATTAAACACATCGCAACAGTATAAAGTAAAAATGTTGCATCATTATATAGTAAACACATCGCATCACTTTATAATAAGTATTTAACACATATTAGGTTAAGTATATGCTTACGTTGTTATAACACATCGCATTGCATCGCATCCTATCGCATGTAGTAGTCGGCCAAATGATTCATCAAATCCCTTATGTCTCCCAACATGGGGTATTCCGGATATACCCAAATCTTATGACCCACTTTCTTAGTGTAGTAAAGTTCCCTAGCGAGAGGGGAATTGGTAACCATGGTAGCCGAGCTAAACCGGCAAACCCCATAGCTCCCGAAGTTTCTTGATACTACCATGCCAAAAGTAGGTTGCAACCTCTCCAAACACATTAGTTTATGCAATGCACGTTAATCACATAACATGTCGTGTATCACATAGGTAACCACATCACATAATGTATCGCAACACTTTTAGTCTTAACACATAACTTTACATAATTCTTGACGTCTATCACTCATAAACAATAACTCATAGTTCATACTTTAGCCACAAGAATCAATAATAGCACAAATAATCAAGTTCAACAGTTTCAGAATTTCAACAGTAGCTAAACTTTGGAAGATTAATTACTTAGGTAAATGACCTCAAATTAAACTGATTTTTATATGTACGTGAAGCTCTATGAGTGTAGATAACTCTAGAATCAAACGAAACTCAATTCTGAGCTAAATTCATTAAGTTATGACTAAAATAGTACAACTGCGCAAAGTTGTCCAATTTAACAACGTTTTCTATCAACCTTCTATTTTTAATTTTTTTGACGCTCTAAACGGTGGAACTAGTTTTAACACCAAAAACAAAACTTGTTACAAATTGACCAAGATATGCCTTGTAAAAATTTTAGAATTTTCCAAGCATGTTTACTAGGTTAAAAGAACCATGAAATTTGAACAAGCAGAATTGTCCAGTTTCAGCTTAACTATAGTACCTCTCGGTTCTTAGCACTTTTAGGCATGTAAATGATTGTTCATCAAAAAACTTCCAACATAAGAGTTGTTCCTTTATGAGTCTATATTAATATAGAATTTATTCAGAATTTTCCCACTAGAAATACCTACTCAAACAGTTCATATAAAATTACTTTCCTAATCCGTTCCTGCAAGCATAATCACATATATTCTAGTGCAACACATATCTATGCATCATGAGCTTCTGAAATTTAGTTTAAAAGAAACTCCTCAACTTGAATCTTTAAAGAAAAGGTGCAACTCGAACGTATAGGTGAGCTAGACGTTAAATCCTCGCGTAAACGTGACAAATTTCTTCCCTACTTCTCCTATTCTCTTTTGTTTCACCATAACCTTGCTCTTCTTCTTCCTTTGGCAGCCACGGGTTTGCGGGGGTTATGGTAGGTAGAATTAGTGTTTTAATTAAGTTGTAATCTTGGGAAATAAGTCAAAAGTTTGGTTAATTATAATTTCACCCCAATTGTTTTGTTAGCTTTGCAATTATTTCTCTTTTTCTCTTGCTTGGGGCCGTTGGGGTCTATATATAATTAGGAATGTTTAGCCTAATTTTAAGTATGTCACTTGGTGCCCAAGTCCAATTTTCAATAATTGTAATTTGATCCCTAAAGTTTCTAGCTTTACTATTTGACCTCAAATGTTTTCTAGCTTTGCAAAATCTCCCATCTTCTTTTCTTCTTAAGTTGTGGGGTTCCAAATGCAATTAGACAAAGTTCAAGTCTAGTTCTAATTGATTTTGTTTTATCCAAATAGAAGTTCAGGTATTTGTACTTTAGCCCTAAAAGTTTATAATATCTACTAAGTCACCCCGAAAGTCAATCTTCTTAATTTTTAGAATTTTATTCTTATTCTAACTTAGTTTTTAACTTATTTCTAAGGCATATAACATATAATTAAGACATATATAACACTATAATATATATAATTACACTTAGTTTTAATATTAATGCACATGCGTTCGGGACCGGGTCTCACAGGTGAACTATTTTTTTGATAGTACGTATTTAGAGTTCACACCTACAGGGTCCGTCCAATGCATATACATGCATAAGTGTAATAAGTCTGAACCAATCCATGATTAAGGCAAATCACCCTACTCCAAAGGGAACTTATTCCACTATGACTTCTATGATAGTAAATTGCCTAACTTTACTACTTAGTCATGGACATAAGTACTCTGCTTAACAAGTGACCATAACCTAGACTTTCTGCGCATAACCATCACGCACCTAAGTCACCATTTGAAGCAAGGACCTTATATATATACATACACAGTCATCCACATAACAAATGAGAGAAAAACATGCTCATATAATAAGATGATATTTTAATTGTCAATTGCAAATATTCATTTACAGAAATGGCAAATGCTAGTGGTCTTTTGGGCATCCTATTCCCAACCAGTGTAATCAGAATCGTACGATTTTCGATTCGAATCGTACGATTCGATACGATTCACTAAAAAAATGATACGAATCGGATAGGAGAATCGTGAATCGACGTGAATCGCAAGTGAATCGGTACCGAATCGTGTGAATCGTTAGTGAATCGAACGATTCACTGAATCGTTTGCGATTCGGGTCAAATTTTTTTTTTTTTTTTAAAAAGCCCAAAATATTTCAAAGTAGATAATAAAATAAGCCCACTTTAGTAAAAAAAATAGGACACAAAACTCGTAATTGATTGGACCAAATGTGTTTACAACAACTTTTGAGCACTAGTTTGGGCACATGTGAAATGTGATATTGTTTCGACCAAAAAAAATAGTGTGATATTGTTATGCAGAAATTGTTTGGGCTACTACGAACAAGCGAAGTAGTGAACAATCTAGAAAAGCAACAAAAACATATATTAATATTAATTCAAATAAAGAATCTCAACTAAAAACTGTTAATAGAAACATAATATGTCAAATATCAACTAGTTTCAAATTTGTGACCGAATCGGAACGATTCACGATTCGATTCGATTCACGATTCAAAAAAATGACATTTCGATTCACGATACGATTCACGATTCGACAACTATGTTCCCAACAGACAGAAATTAGCTATGAACCATCTAACCATTATGGGCTAGGCACTATTTCTTTCTTTTTCTTTTTCTTTTATTTGGTTTTTCAAAATTCCCCTTCCCTCAATCGTCAAATTGTTGGGATTCGTGACATACACACAATGCACACAACACACCAAAAAGTAATTACACGATATTTAATGTGGTTTGGCCCTCTGTCTGCGTCCACGATCCAAGTAATTGGGAAATCCACTAATCAATAATAAACCATTACAGCACGGAGGATCTTTTTGACAGGAAAAGATCCAAACCTTCCCCTCACTCAAACGCTTACAGTTTTAGATAAAACTATAAAAACCCTCCCAAGTGACTTTATGAACGAAAATGTCTAAACCTTCGTACAAGGACTTTATATATGACTAAAGTCTAAACCCTCCCCAAAATCAGTTTTTTTTTTTTTCTAGCAAAAGCACGAAAAACAATCTCAATCACTCGGCTCACCCTCTACCACAACCCCCATGGGGTGTGGTTCTCGTGACAAATAATTACAAGCAAGAAAGTCTTATTTATAGGCAACTAATCCTAACTCTACTAGCATTGAAAAACCTATTTCTACTCCTAACGAAATTCTACTTGTTTTCAACTTGTCATTGGGCTTGGGCTTAAGCCAAAAACCCCAACAAATCCTCCCCTTGATGAAAAGCCCAAACTTTCTTGCAGCAATTGAGACCTCACCTTAGCCTTCATCTTCATCTTCATCTTCATGTTAGAGTCCGTACTCAATAGCGATCAGAACAACACACTTGAGAACCTCCCTGTAATGCGCTAAAGCCTCGCTCTTCCACTATCAGCACATCTTCATTATACTCGGTTCTCACAGTCATCACCAACATCCCTCTTTACATCATCAATCTCCACTATCTAAGCCTCATCATGTCCTCTTGATATTAAACATCTTAGATGTGGTCTTCTCCCCACAATTTTAACACTCCCTTAATGCTTAAAAACCTCCACAAATACACCTTTTAACACCCAAAAATTCTTGGCTCACCACAATACGTCAAGGATTTGGAAAAATCGACCCCTCAACACATCAATTGCACTAGTTCCTCAATGTAACAAAAATTTGGTATGTCCTCTTCTTCACGTCTTCATGCCCAGTCTCGAGCCTGGGCTTTGATACCACTTTATTAGCAATAGGACACATACACACATAATCACCCAACGCACAACGAAAATCAACATAAAGCTTTTAACTTGGTTCGACTCTCTGTCTACGTTTACAACCCAAATAATTGGGAAATCCATTAATCAGTAATAAACCATTATAACGTGGAGGATCTTTTTGACAGGAAATTATCCAAACCCTCATCTCACTCAAAGGCTCACAGGTTTTAGGAAAAACTATAACTCTCCCAAGTGACTTTATGAACGGAAAAGTTTAAGCCTTCTTATAAGGACTTTATCTATGGCTAAAGTCTAAACCCTCCCTATAATCGGCTTTTTTTTTTGGCAAAAGCACAAAAAACACTTTCAATCACTTGGCTCACCCCCTACCATAGCCCCCATGGGGTATGACTCTCATGAAAAATAATTACAATCTATAAAGTCCTATTTATTGGCAACTAATCCTAACTTTGATAGGATTGAAAAAACCTATTTCTACTTCTAACGGACTTCTACTTGTCTTCAACATCTCAATGGGCTTGGGCTTAAACCAAAAAACCCAACACGAAGAAGGTCAAATGATCAAAACCCAACCCAACAATTATATAATAACTATATTGGAGGCTAGTTTGGGAAAATTAAAAGAGTATTTATTGTTAGATGGAAAGAGAAAGAGAAAGAGAGACATAAAATAAAGAATAGAAGAATATGTTATGTTATTATTGTAAGTAATTAGCCCTTTTTATATAGGACTTAGTATGTAAGACAAATATCCCTATCTTCCTATGTAGGAGAAATAACACACCTTTAAAAGCTAATAACCTAACAACTGCTTCAACACTCTCCCTCAAACTGGAGCATATATATCATATGTGCCAAACTTGTTACATGTATATTCGACTTGGGGTCCTCTCAAGGCTTTAGTAGAGATCGATTAGTTGATCATTTGAACACATGTGAGAAGTGACTATCTCTTTAGCCAATACTTAGTTTCTTACAAAATGACAATCAATCTCGATGTGTTTGGTGTGTTCATGAAAGATTGGATTTCATGCAACGGGCATTACTGCTTGATTATCACAAATTAATGTCATAGGTTGAGAGCAATTTATTCCAATCTCATTGAGCAAATGTTTTACCCAGATAAGCTCACATGTAGCGAGACCCATGACTTGATATTCAAATTCTGTACTCGAACGAGCTACAACTTTTTGTTTTTTTGCTTTTTCGTGATGTGAGATTTCTACTAGTGAAAACACAATACCTAGAAGTGGATAATCTATCAATTGGACAACCTTCCCAATCTACATATGAGTTTCCAACAACATTTTTATGCCACCAATGATTAATAATTTAGACTCAAATATGATATGGGTGGACGATATGATCCCTTCAATATATCTAAGATGATAAAAATATGAGATAATCTAAACCCGTTAGTTTGAGCTAATGACTTCTCATTTTTAGACATTGGCAACTGCCATAGACGTGTCACATATTTGCCCTTTTCTTTTATTGTGAGACGAATTTGGCATTCAAATACAACCATCATTACAATAACTTGATGATAAAATATCTGGACATACTTCTGGTACGCCTTTCATCTATTCCGAATGATCAATTTATGCAATCTTTTATCTCTTTTTTCATTCTCTAATAACAAGAGGAATGGTGCTGGAGCATGCTCAATTCTACAACTCCCTAAAGATTGGTTGAGGCCAAAATTTTAAAACGAGCTCGCATATCGATTTGTTTCACATTTTTCAAGCGGTGAATAAAGGGGTTTTTGGGAGTATAGGTCAACATGTTAATTGGGTTGGGTTTATCGAGTTACAACCCAACCCAATTCGATAATAAACCAACTCAACCCAGCCCAGTTGCTAAAATACTGGGTTGGGTTATAACCCATGCAATATTATGAGTTGAGCTAGATTAAAGTTTTAAAACCATAAACCCAGCCCATCTCAAGCCAAATAAAAACTCAACCCAACTCGATTCGCTAACCCAACCCAACTTAATTCAGTAAATTAGTCGAGCTCGATTGGATAAACTAGTCCAATTCAGTTTAGCCTTTTTTCTAAGAAAAATATATATTTTTTGAAGTGAAGTCATAACGTGCATGACCAAATTTTTATATTTTATTTTTTTAAGTGAAGTCAGATCTGCGCGGAGTTACATGTGCACGATGAGTCATGACCACAAATTTTTATATTTTATTAAAGAACTCGAAGATCAATTGTAAGAAAAACATTATTAGTTGAAGAAAGAAAGAAATTGAAACATTAATTTGCAATAGTTTTATTTTTTTACAACTAAAAATAATTAATTAGTTTGAACATGATTTTTTTTTATTTTTGTATTATTTCTCATATTAATTTTCAATTTTTGTAAGTTCAAAATTTTAACTTAGTAATGAATTATTTTTAAAATTTTGTATTGTCTCAAAATTTAGTAATTCGTTGATATATATTGTTTATTTTATTGCTCAAAAATGGGTCGGCCGAAACCCAGCTTAATTAACTCATTTAACTCGTATAAAATTAATAGATTGAGCTAGGTGTACTTTTTTGAATCTCAACCCAGCCCAAATAATAACGGGCTGGACTAACTTAATCCATTTATAACAACCCAACTCCCCCCACAACCACACCCCCCCCCCCCCCCCAATCCCAAAAAAAATTGTAAAGCCTATCTCCTTCATTTTGAATGAGATCCATTACAGCCGGTACTTCTGGGTTCCTTTCCACTATCCATCCATATGTGATGTCCATTCTTAGTTTGGGATTTTCCCAATCCACATGATAATGATCATCTCCATCTCCATTGGGCGATAAATTCACTAACGAGATGCAGTGAAATTATTAAAGAGAGTAAGGGGACGGGCTCATCTAATAATAGAGCAGTAATGTCGTTTTCATTCTTTCGTTTATTTTGGTGATTGACTTAATGATTGCACTTTAATTTAAAACTATGGAATATTTATGTATATATTTTCAACATTTTACATGTCATTAGTTTTGTTCATGGAATTAAAGCGCCTCACAAGAATGTGAGTTTCATACATTTTTTATTAGAGGGCTACACATGAGGCTGGTCTCATAGAAGAAAAATCCTTATAAACAATTAAGAAGTGACTTTTTTTCGGTTGTTCTTTATGTGATAAATTTGTTTGAAGGGATATTTATGCAATAATCGAGCGTTAGAAACAAAGTACCATCCACAATAACTAAGAAAGACATGCAATAGATTGATATCACGGGTACATTATTCTCGTTGGAGTTACTAGAATGCCTATTATTTAGTGCTAGAAGCAACTAGCTCAGATAGGAAACTTAGCCTTGAACACCAAAGAAGAAGGAAATTTATGATACTAGATAGAAATCCCGGTAGGGAATTTATCAAACTAATTGTAAATTAACTCAATTAAGTTTGCAATCTCAGCTCCAACACCTAATATTTCACCCGCAGTATTGAGTGCCTCCTCCCGGGAAGAACTTTTTTCTTCTTGAACCATAAACGTCTCTCCAAAAGCGTAAGATATGTCAAGTGTCCCAAAAGTACCTTTACAATCACGTCTGTCAACGGTGAATGTAAGTTTTTCAGCACTTTGTCCATGATCAAAAAGGTACTTCAAATTTAAATTCACTTCGCCTACATATTTATTAGGCTTAAACGTTCTTTGACAATACAATTTGATGCTAAGGACAACATCTTTATTATGGAATGCTGCTTCATTCAATGAATAAACCATCTTGCAGTTCCAGCGAGGGTTGGTCTTACCTTCCGTGTCCACTGAGGTTGTCAACTCTGTATCTGGTACTCCTCCAATTGAAACTTCACCGTAAACTTTCATATCGAAAACACTACGGACATTCGGAAGATTAATGGCAGAGATAAGAGTGATCTCGAACTTTCGGTACTCCATGGTTGTTTCTAAACGAGTACTGCTACAGGAAGAATCTGAAATATAATAAAATTTGGAGGTAGGAAGAGACTAGCAAGTTATAATGATGGAACACTTCTTTCAAGTTTGTAAAGAAACAGACCTTCACATCCAAGGGTTAAAAGAAAAGGGTTTATATAGGTGAAGCATCTTCCCGTCAAGAAGATACAAGGAAAATGCCTTTTCCGGGTGTTCATGTTCAAGTGGTGGCATATAACTGATTTATTTATTATCAACTTACTGAGTTGATTCATTCGTCCTAAACATTGATATAAACCATGTCAAATATATTCTAAGCCATAAACTTGGCTATTTAACTGGGATTGTAAGATGCCTAAATTAGCCGATTAATTATTGTTCGAGAAAGGGTGTGGAAGGAAGTACGAGAAAGATAAGAAAAATTAAACAAAGAGTAATACTATATATTACCTTTTAAAATCTTATTCAAATATTACTTTTGTTTGTTTCGGTAACTTAGATTTTTTGAAAAGTTTTTCTTATTTGTGAGACAGTGTTGACTTTGTCATCTTGTGTTTATTTGTGGGATAATGTTGACTCTGTCATCCTAAAGATTTATATAAACCATGTTAATTCCAAAGTTATAAAAATGGATATTTAATTGGGATTTAATTAGCGACCGGTTTACAGAACAAGGATTACAGTGGCCCTAGCAAGTGATAGTATATGCTAGAACACTCTCCTTTCAAGTTTTTAAAGAATCAAACCTTAACGAGTAAGTAAATATTCAGAATTAAAAGAAGACGATTTGTTATAAGTACTTCTCAAAGTAACTAGGAAAGGTCTCTATAGGTAAAGAATCTTCCGCCAAGAAGGTACAAGGAAGAGATCTTTTAAGGGAGCTCATTTTCAAGTGATGGCATATAACTGATTTATGTAATATCGATGGTTTGCTTAGAGACTTGACCCTTGCAACTAGCTTCATACAGTCTCTAGACAACTTGTATTTCATATCTGACCACTTCTTGTGTTTATTTTTGAGACGTTAATTGTGAATCTTTTGTCTTAAACATTTATATAAAACATCTTAACTCCTAACTTATAAAAATGGATACACAATTGGGACTTTAAGATGCCTAAGACAGCTGATGACCAAAAAGAGAAGAAAAGTTAGCCGATAAAGAAATGAACCTTCACTTTTAACAACTTGATTATCTTCTCATTGACATAACATGAACCACCTTCCAAAGACTTCAAGTGTCTTCAAATTCCGATGTGAGATCCATTCACTTGCACAATCTTTGACGTGGCAATAGATCCTTGTTATTCAGCCCTCAAACCCACGAACACGGTATTAAGTTCATTTCCAAACAGTAATAGTAATGAGAACTGGAGTGTCCAGTTGTATTGAATTGGCAAAATCATTGATAGAGTCCATTGGCCTTTCTTAATAATGGAGTTTTAGAGATATGTGCGGAGCCAGGAATATAACTAGGGGCCAAGATTCAATTAAAAAATTAACGATATTAAGTATTTAATGATAAATAAATATAAAGAATATCATTCCACAAAAATAATGTAAGATTATGTAAATTAAAGTTTACCGATTCAATTTTGAAATTGGGCTTGTCTCTCATTCATGAAATAAAATTCATTAATTTATTGTATAACAAGAATATTTTTAGCAAAAAAAGGCACTAAAATTACCTAGCCGAATAAATAAAAAAAATTATTTTTAAAATTTATCCACTAAAATTGCATATCTATTACAGAAAAATGACTATTAAAACATACCTAAAAACTGTATACTAGAAAAATAATACGAGAAGTATTTACCTAATTACGAATAGTATTAGACTATTAGTCATTCAAAATTCAGTTCCTACACATTAAAGACATTCATAAACTCCTTTATAAAATTTAACCTCTATTAAGCATTGAATTATAAATGTTAGACATCCATAAAGCCATTACTTTCATTTGTCCTCTTAAATTACCATCCACTAAATATTTTTTAAATAAAAAAATGCACTCACACAAAAAATAAATAAATAAATAAAAATTGCACACTGAAAAAACTGGTGAACTACACTAAACTTCCCTGTGATATAACGAAAGTGCAAGGTATTCCATGTGATTAAAAACCCCCCACCTCGTCCCTGTGCTTTTGAAAACTAGCAATTTTGTGTTTCCCGAGGAGATACCACATGGTCTACCTTTTACCCGCGGGATTGAACATCAAATCAATTTTGTACCTGGTGCTTCATTTCCAAACCGACTAGCATATAAGAGCAACCCAGAGGAGACAAAGGAACTTCAAAGGTTGTCGAATAATTGATGGAGAAAGGGTACGTGAGAGAAAGCATGAGTCCTTGCGTAGTTCCAGTGATTTTAGTGCCTAAGAAAGATAGGTCTTGGATGATGTGTGTTGATTGCAGAGCGATCAACAACATAACGGTAACGTATAGACACCTTATCCCTTGCTTAAATAATATGTTAGATGAGTTGCATGGTTCTTGTGTGTTTTCTAACATTGATCTTAAGAGTGGGTATCATCAAATACGAATGAAAGAAGGAGATGAATGGAAAACAACATTCAAAACTAAATATGCATTATATGATTGGTTAGTCATGCCCTTTGGATTAACTAATGCACGTAGTACTTTTATGCGCTTAATGGGTCATGTTTTGTGTGCTTTCATTGGAAAATTTGTTGTCGTTTATTTTGATAATATTCTGGTTTATAGCAAGAGTTTGCATGATCATGTCTCACATTTGCATTCGGTTTTGGATGTGTTTAGAAAGGAGAAGTTATATGCTAACCTCAAAAAGTGTACTTTTTTCACCGATAACCTTGTTTTCCTAAGTTTTGTTGTTAGTGCTAAAGATATCGAGGTTGATGAAGAGAAGATCAAAGCCATCCAAGAGTGGCCGACCCCCTCCAGTGTGGGCGATGTTAGAAATTTTCATGGACTTGCAGGTTTTTACAGGAGGCTCTTGAAAGATTTTTGCACCATCACAACACTGTTTACCAAAGTCATCAAGAAGAGCGTTGCGTTCAAATCCTCTCCTTGGCGAAAAGCCCAAACTTCCTTGCTGCAATTGAGACCTCTTCTCAGCCTTCATCTCTATCTTCATTTTCATGTTAGAGTCCGCACTCAATAACAATCAAAACAACACACTTCAGAAATTCCTTGTATTGTGCTAAAGCCTCGCTCCACCGCTATTAGCATATCTTCATTATACTCAGTTCTTACAATCATCACCAACATCTTTCTTTACACCATCAATCTCCACTATTTAAGCCTCTTCATGTCCTCCTGACATTAAACATCTTAGATGTGGTCTTCTCCTTACAATTTTAGCACTCCCTCAATGCTTCAAACCTCCACACACCTCTTAACACCCAAAAATTCTTGGCTCACCACAATACGTCAAGAATTTGGAAAAATCGACCCCTCAACACATCAATTGCACGAACTCCTTAGTGTAACAAAAATTTGGTGTGTTATCTTCTTCACGTCTTCATGCCCAGTCTCGAGCCTAGGCTTTGATACCACTTTATTGGGAATAGGACACATACACACATAATCACCCAACGCACAACGAAAATCAACACAAGGCTTTTAACCTGGTTCGACTCTTTATCTACGTTCACGATCTAAGTAATTGGAAAATCCATTAATCAACAATAAACAATTACAATGCGAATGATCTTTTTGACAGGAAATGATCTAAACCCTCATCTTACTCAAAGACTCACAGTTTTTAGGAAAAACTATCACCCTCCCAAGTGACTTTATGAACGAAAAAGTCTAAACCCTCGCATAAGGACTTTATATATGGTTAAAGTCTAAACCCTCTTTGTAATCGGCTTTTTTTGGCAAAAGCACGGAAAATACTTTTAATCACTCGACTCACCCCCTACCACACCCCCATGGAGTGTGGCTCTTATGACAAATAATTACAATCTAGAAAGACCTATTTACAAGCAAATAATTCTAACTCTACTAGGATTGAAAAACCTATTTCTACTACTGACGGACTTCTACTTGTCTTCAACATATCCTTAGGTTTGAGCTTAAACCAAAAAACCCAAACCAACAATTATATAACAACTCTATTGGAGGCTAGTTTAGGAAAATTAAAAGAGTATTTATTGTTAGATGGAAAGAGAAAGAGAAAGAGAGACATAAAATAAAGAATACAAGAATAGGTTATGTTATTATTGTAAGTAATTAGCCCTTTTTATATAGGACTTAGTATATAAGACAAATATCCCTCTCTTCCTATGTAGAAGAAATAACACACATATAAAAGCTAATAACCTAACAATTACTTCAACACTCCCCCTCAAGTTGGATCATATATATCATATGAGCCAAACTTGGTACATATTTATTCGACTTGGGGTCCTCTCAGGGCTTTAGTAGAAATCGATTAGTTGATCATTTGAACTCACGTGAGAAGTGACTATCTCTTTAGCCAATACTTAATTTCTTACAAAATGACAATCAATCTCGATGTGTTTGGTGTGTTCATGAAAGACTAGATTTGATGCAATGGGCATTGCTACTTGATTATCATAAATTAATGTCCTTGGCTGAAAACAACTTATTCTAATCTCCTTGAGCAAATGTTTTACCCAGATAAGCTTACATGTAGCGAGACCCATGACTCGATATTCAAATTCTGCACTCAAACAAGCTACAACATTTTGTTTTTTTTTCTTTTTCATGATATGAGATTTCCACTAATGAAAACACAATACCCAGAAATGGATCATCTATCAATTGGATAGCATGTGCAATCTATATATGAGTTTCCAACAACATCTATATGCTACCAATGATTAATAATTTAGAGTCAAATATGATATGGGTGGATGATATGATCCCTTCAATATATCGAAGATGATGAAAATAAGGGATAATCTAAACTTGTTAGTTTGAGCTCAAAGACTTCTCATTTTTAGACATTGGCAACTGCCGTAGACGTGTTGCATATTTGCCATTTTCTTTTATCGTGAGAGAAATTTGGCATTCAAATACAACTATCATTACAATAAATTGACAATAAAATATCTAGACATACTTTTGGTAGGCCTTTTATCTATTCCGAATGATCAATTTGTGAAATGTTTTACCTCTTTTTTCATTCTCTAATAATAAGAGGAATTGTGCTGGAGAATGGTCAATTCTACAACTCCCTAAAGATTCGTTGAGGCCAAAATTTTAAAATGAGCCTGCATATAGATTTGTTTCGTGTTCTTCAAGCAGTGAATAAATGGGTTTTTGGGAGTATAGGTCAACATGTTAATTAGGCTGGGTTTATCGAGTTACAACCCATTCCAATTCAATAATAAACCAACTCAACCCAGCCCAGTTGCTTAAATATTGGGTTGGGTTATAACCCATGCAATATTGTGGGTTCAGCTGGATCCAAGTTTTGAAACCATAAACCCAGCCCAGGTCATGCCAAATAAAAACTCAACCCAACTCGATTTGGTAACCCATCCCAACTCAATTCAGTAAATTAGTCGAACTCGATTGGATAAACTAGTCCAATTCAGTTTAGCCTTTTTTCTAAGAAAAATAAATTTTTTTTTTGAAGTGAAGTCATAACGTGTATGACCAAATTTTTTATATTTTATTTTTTTAAGTGAAGTCAGATCTACACGATGAGTCATGACCACAACTTTTTTTTCTTTTGGTCAAAGCATGACCACAATTAGCTATACTATAGCTTATAGGAAAGCAGCAAGGATTATCAAAGATGAAAGAGGATTCTAAAAAGGATATGTACTTTGAGCGATATAGCACACTTAGTGAAGATTTCGAAGATCAATTGTAAAAAGAACAATATTAGTTGAAGAAAGAGATAAATTGAAACATTAATTTGCAATAGTTTTATTTGTTTTACAACTAAAAATAATTAATTAGTTTGAACATGATTTTTGTATTATTTCTCATATTAATTTTCAATTTTTGTAAGTTCAAATTTTTAACTTGGTAATGAGTTATTTTTAAAATTTTGTATTGTCTCAGAATTTATTAATTCATTGATATATGTTGTTTATTTTATTGCTCAAAAATGGGTCAGCCTGAAACCAACTTAATTAACCCATTTAACTCGTATAAACTTAATGGATCAAGTTGGGTGTACTTTTTTGAATCTCAGTCCTGCCCATCCCAACCCAGCCCAGCCCAAATAATAATGGGCTAGACTAACTTAGTCTATTTATTAACCGGAATAAATGAGTTCATGGGTCGAGCTGCCCAACTTGGCTCAAATAACATGTTAGATTGAATTAGTTTTCACTCAAGGTGCTCTATAACAACCCAACCCCACCCCACTCCACACCCCTCCAAAACCCAAAACAAAAATTGTAAAGCCTATCTCCTTCATTTTGAATGAGATCCATTATAGCCGGTAGTTCTGGGTTCCTTTCCACTATCCATCCATATTTGATGTCCATTCTTAGTTTGGGATTTTTCCCAATCCACATGATAATGATCATCTCCATCTCCATTGGGCGATAAATTCACTGACGAGATGCAGTAAAATTATTAAAGAGAGTAAGGGGACGGGCTCATCTAATAATAGAGCAGTAATGTTGTTTTCATTGCACTTTAATTTAAAACTATGGAACATTTATGTATATATTTTCAACATTTTACAAGTCATTAGTTTTGTTCATGGAATTAAAGCGCCTCACAAGGATGTGAGTCTCATACACTTTTTATTAGAGGGTCACACATGAGGCTGGCCTCATAAAAGAAAATTCCTTATAAACAATTCAGAACATAGCTGTTGAATCGTGAATCGTAGCGTGAATCGAAATGTCATTTTTTTGAATCGTGAATCGAATCGAATCGTGAATCGTTTCAATTATGTCACAAATTTGAAACTAATTGATATTTGACATATAATGTTTCTATTAACAGTTTTTAGTTGAGATTCTTTATTTGAATTAATATTAATATATGTTTTTGTTACTTTTCTAGATTGTTCACTACTTCACTTGTTCCTAGTAGCCCAAACAATTTCTGCATCACAATATCACACTATTTTTTTTGGTCGGAACAATATCATATTTCACAAGTACCCAAACTAGTGCTCAAAAGTTGTTGTAAACACATTTGGTCCAATCAGTTACGAGTTTTGTGTCCCATTTTTTTACTAAAGTGGGCTTATTTTGTTATCTACTTTGAAATATTTTGGGCTTTTTTTAAAAAAAAATTGACCCAAATCGCGAACAATTCAGTTAATCGTTCGATTCACTAACGATTCACATGATTCGGTACCGATTCACTTGTGATTCACGTCGATTCACGATTCTCCTATCCGATTCGTATCATTTTTTTAGTGAATCGTATCGAATCGTACGATTCGAATCGCGAATCGTACGATTCTGATTACACTGATTCAGAAGTGACTTTTTTCGATTGTTCTTTATGTGATAAATTTGTTTAAAGGGATATTTATGCAATAATCGAGCGCCAAAAACAAAGTACCATCCACAATAACTAAGAAAGACATGCAATTGATTGATATCACGGGTACATTATTATTGTTGCAGTTACTAGAATGCCTATTATTTAGTGTTAGAAGCAAGTAGCCCAGATAGGAAACTTATCCTTGAACACCAAAGAAGAAGGAAATTTATGATACTAGATAGAAATCCCAGTAGGGAATTTATGAAACTAATTGTAAATTGACTAAGTTAAAATAGAGAAGATCACATGCAGTGATCCTTTGAATGCAAACCGAGCTCCAACACTTGACTTTCCACGTATAGTATAGAGTGCCGTCTCTCCAAAAGCGTAAGATATGTCAAGAGTCCCAAAAGTACCTTTACAATCACGTCTGTCAACGGTGAATGTAAGTTTTTCAGCACTTTGTCCATGATCAAAAAGGTACTTCAAATTTAAATTCACTTCGCCTACATATTTATTAGGCTTAAACGTTCTTTGACAATACAATTTGATGCTAAGGACAACATCTTTATTATGGAATGCTGCTTCATTCAATGAATAAACCATCTTGCAGTTCCAGCGAGGGTTGGTCTTACCTTCCGTGTCCACTGAGGTTGTCAACTCTGTATCTGGTAATCCTCTAATTGAAACTTTACCGTAAACTTTCATATCGAAAACACTACGGCGGACATTCGGAAGATTATTGGCAGAGATAAGAGTGATCTCAAACTTTCGGAACTGCATGTTGGTTTCTAAAAGAGTGCTACAGGAAGAATCTGAAATATAATAAAATTTGGAGGTAGGAAGAGACTAGCAAGTTATAATGATGGAACACTTCTTTCAAGTTTGTAAAGAAACAGACCTTCACATGCAAGGGTTAAAATAAAAGGGTTTGCTACAAGTACTTCTCAAAGTAACTAGGAAAGGTGTGTTTATATAGGTGAAGCATCTTCCCGTCAAGAAGATACAAACAAAATGTATTTTCCGGGAGTTCATTATCAAGTGGTGGCATATAACTGATTTATGTATTATCAACTTACTGAGTTGATTCATTCGTCCTAAACATTGATATAAACCATGTCAAATATATTCTAAGCTATAAACTTGGCTATTTAACTGGGATTGTAAGATGCCTAAATTAGCCGATTAATTATTGTTCGAGAAAGGGTGTGGAAGGAAGTACGAGAAAGATAAGAAAATTTAAACAAAGAGTACTTTTCAAATCTTATTCAAATATTACTCTGGTTTGTTTCTGTCACTCAAACTTTTTGAATAAATTTCCTTATTTGTGAGACAATGTTGACTTCGTCGTCTTGTGCTTATTTGTGGGACAATGTTGACTCCTTCGTCCTAAAGATTTATATAAACCATGTTAATTCCAAAGTTATAAAAATGGATATTTAATTGGGATTTAAACATGCCTAACGCTAGGTTTGGCCTAACTTTTAAACAGTTAAAAGTATTTTTTGGGAGTTTAGAAGCTCAAATTAACTTAGTTGATCTATTTCTGAAAGAATTTTTTTAGATAAAAGCTAAAGCTAAAAAAGCTAAAACACAAGAACCTCCAGCTTAAAGCTTAAAAAAAAAAAAAAATTACAAAACTACTTTTACATAATGTGGAAAGGTGTTTTCCGTGTTCTTTTTCAAATATAACCCTCACATGTTTGAAAGTCCAACATTGCTCTCAAAATTTTTAAAAACCCAACATTACCCAACATACGCCAAAGTATCAACGTGTTTGTTTAATAACATTTCTTCTAACTACAGAAAAAATAAAATTTCACAAATAAGCCAAAGAATTAATAAAATGAACCTTCCCTTTAAAGACTTGGTTATCTTATTATTGACGTAATTAGCATGAAACTTCCAAAGAATCCAATTTATTAACTTGTATGTTCAAATTAAATGAAATCCATTCAGCCTTCTGATCCTTGAACACGGCAATATTAATTACATTCTAGTCCCAACAGTCCCAGTTAACTTTGATGCAAGACTTTGACGTGGTAATAGATATATCCTTGTCATTCAGCCTTCAGATCCTTGAACACTGCATTCCATTCTGGTCCCAACAGTCCCAGTTAACTTTGATGCAAGACTTTGACGTGGTAATAGAAGATTATTGGCAGAGATGACAGTGATCTCGAATTTCCGGAACTCCATGTTGTTTTTTAACGAATCCGGGCTGGGCTCTCGCGTGTCCGGGGCTTGATCAGATTAATTAGCGACCGGTTTACGGAACAAGGATTACAGTGGCCCTAGCAAGTGATAATATATGCTAGAACACTCTCCTTTCAAGTTTTTAAAGAATCAAACCTTAACAAGTAAGTAAATATTCAGAATTAAAAGAAGACGATTTGTTATAAGTACTTCTCAAAGTAACTAGGAAAGGTCTATATAGGTAAAGCATCTTCCGCCAAGAAGGTACAAGGAAGAGATCTTTTAAGGGAGCTCATTTTCAAGTGATGGCATATAACTGATTTATGTAATGTCGATGGTTCGCTTGGAGACTTGACCCTTGCAACTAGCTTCATACAGTCTCTGACAACTTGTATTTCATATCTGACCACTTCTTGTGTTTATTTTTGAGACGTTAATTGTGTATCTTTCGTCTTAAACATTTATATAAACCATCTTAACTCCTAACTTATAAAAATGGATACTCAATTGGGACTTTACGATGCCTAAGACAGCTGATGACCAAAAAGAGAAGAAAAGTTAGCCGATAAAGAAATGAACCTTCACTTTTAACAACTTGATTATCTTCTCATTGACATAACATGAACCTTCCAAAGACTTCAAGTGTCTTCAAATTCCGATGTGAGATCCATTCACTTGCACAATCTTTGACGTGGCAATAGATCCTTGTTATTCAGCCCTCAAACCCACTAACACGGTATTATGTTCATGTCCAAACAGTAATAGTAATGAGAACTGGAGTGTCCAGTTGTATTGAAATGGCAAAATCATTGATAGAATCCATTGGCCTTTCTTAATAATGGAGTTTTAGAGATATGTGCAGAGCCAGGAATCTAACTAGGGGACCAAGATTCAATTAAAAAATTAACGATATTAAGTATTTAACAATAAATAAATATAAAGAATATCATTTTATGTAAATTAAAGTTTACCGATTCAATTTTGAAATTGGGCTTGTCTCTCATTCTTGAAATAAAATTCATTAATTTATTGTATAACAAGAATATTTTTAGCAAATTAAAAAAGGCACTAAAATTACCTAGCCGAATAAATAAAATTTTATTTTTAAAATATATCCACTAAAATTGCCTATCTATTACAAAAAAACGACTATTAAAACATACCTAAAAACTGTATACTAGAAAAATAATACGAGAAGTATTTACCTAATTACGAATAGTATTAGACTATTAGTCATTCAAAATTCAATTCCTAAACATTAAAGACGTTCATAAACTCCTTTATAAAATTTAACCTCTATTAAGCATTGAATTATAAATGTTAGACATCCATAAAGCCATTACTTTCATTTGTCCTCTTAAATTACTATCCACTAAATATTTTTTAAATAAAAAAAATGCACTCATGCACAAAAAAATAAAAATAAAAATAAAAATTGCACACTGAAAAAACTGGTGAACTACACTAAACTCCCCTGTGATTTAACGAAAGTGCAAGGTATTCCCTGTGATTAAAAACCCCCCACCTCGTCCCTGTGCTTTTGAAAACCAGCATACGTGCACCAAAATTCATTTTTTGTCAATAGAGGTAAGGGATTTTGCAAAAAGACATATGTGCCCTAATTTAAGAATTCTGAGAGAATACCCCGCAAGAAGCTTAATCATGACGACATTTTCTCGTAGGTCACAAGTCATGCACATGAATGATTCTAGATGCCTTGATGCCAGAAATACAAGTATAAGCACATATAAATATAATTTATATTGACATAAAGGAATTCATTCTTGTCCTTACTCGTTTCTCGGAGTACTCCCTATTGGTCAATAATATAGACCCCAGCCTGTATCTGCTGCGTTGGAGCATTACCTGCAGCTCCAGATTGACTACCCTGTCCAGAAGTCCATCTCCGAGCACCCTTAAACCTAAGACAATCCTTGATCTTATGTTGGTCACTGCCGCATCTCATACATCTGCTAGTCTTCCTCAAACAATTGGTGACGTCATGATCCCCACGTTTCCAAAAATTGCATTTTTTAGGAAGATAGGGCCTTTTGTTTCGCTGACTCGGTCCTCCCTCAATCTTAGTTTTCCTTTTCTCACTTCTAAGTGGCGCCATCAAAGTCTCACGTTGGATTTGTTGCTTAAAATAACACATAATAATATGCAAATATGTATAATGTGATGTATGCTAGGTCCGGGGTGTCACAACAATAGTCCACTTAGAAGCTCTATAGGTATAAGTAATGTCACGACCCCATTTTCATTCACTAATATAATCACTAATACCATAGTAAAACCACAAGCATTCTTAAGGTCGTGATGACACGGGCTTAAGAAGATCACTTCTCCTAAGTCCGCTAAGCTATATTTACAAAAGCCAGAGTCCTACTATCCACAATTTAGAACATTAGGGCTATTAAGTCAAAGCATAACTGGAAAACGAACAGAGTATCCCCTAAAACTAGGACATTACAGTTCTTTACCTACACAGAACAGACCACAAACCATTTCCAGCCCAACACAATTATAATCCTCTAGTATCCAAGAACCAACAATTCAAGCCAACAACACAAATCTTAACACACCATTACACAAACTAATTTCACAAGCTATATGTCCAAGTTATTCATCTAAATCTAAAAATATTACTTAATAAAATACATATTGTAACTTGAGTTCATGAATACCAAAATAACAATCAACATTTGTACAAATTATACAAACTTCATAACTAGTTAATATTTATAAAACTTTAGTATCTTAAAACATTCAACATCAATATCCATATATTTTTCAAGTAGTAAGCAACAATAGCAGCACACCCGACAAAAATCAGCATTATCGTACAAAGGCACATTTTCATCAATTTGTTGAGCATATTCTGGTTCATTTTCACTTGAAAGGGGGACATAAAACGAGGTGAGCTTACAACAACTTAAGCTCAGTGAAGGGGGAATATGGTAAGGGTTTTCGAAATTATTTTCTCTTTTAAAAAGCTGTTTGAAAACCTGTGAATGCCATGCACATATTAAAAACAGTTATTAAACACATCGCAACAGTATAAAGTAAAAATGTTGCATCATTATATAGTAAACACATCGCATCACTTTATAATAAGTATTTAACACATATTAGGTTAAGTATATGCTTACGTTGTTATAACACATCGCATTGCATCGCATCCTATCGCATGTAGTAGTCGGCCAAATGATTCATCAAATCCCTTATGTCTCCCAACATGGGGTATTCCGGATATACCCAAATCTTATGACCCACTTTCTTAGTGTAGTAAAGTTCCCTAGCGAGAGGGGAATTGGTAACCATGGTAGCCGAGCTAAACCGGCAAACCCCATAGCTCCAAAAGTTTCTTGATACTACCATGCCAAAAGTAGGTTGCAACCTCTCCAAACACATTAGTTTATGCAATGCACGTTAATCACATAACATGTCGTGTATCACATAGGTAACCACATCACATAATGTATCGCAACACTTTTAGTCTTAACACATAACTTTACATAATTTTTGACGTCTATCACTCATAAACAATAACTCATAGTTCATACTTTAGCCACAAGAATCAATAATAGCACAAATAATCAAGTTCAACAGTTTCAGAATTTCAACAGTAGCTAAAATTTGGAAGATTAATTACTTAGGTAAATGACCTCTAATTAAACTGATTTTTATATGTACGTGAAGCTCTATGAGTGTAGATAACTCCAGAATCAAACAAAACTCAATTCTGAGCTAAATTCATTAAGTTATGACTAAAATAGTACAACTGCGCAAAGTTGTCCAATTTAACAACGTTTTCTATCAACCTTCTGTTTTTAATTTTTTTGATGCTCTAAACGGTGGAACTAGTTTTAACACCAAAAACAAAACTTGTTACAAATTGACCAAGATATGCCTTGTAAAAATTTTAGAATTTTCCAAGCATGTTTACTAGGTTAAAAGAACCATGAAATTTGAACAAGCAGAATTGTCCAGTTTCAGCTTAACTATAGTACCCTCGGTTCTTAGCACTTTTAGGCATGTAAATGATTGTTCATCAAAAAACTTCCAACATAAGAGTTGTTCCTTTATGAGTCTATATTAATATAGAATTTATTCAGAATTTTCCCACCAGAAATACCTACTCAAACAGTTCATATAAAATTACTTCCCTAATCCGTTCCTGCAAGCATAATCACATATATTCTAGTGCAACACATATCTATGCATCATGAGCTTCTGAAATTTAGTTTAAAAGAAACTCCTCAACTTGAATCTTTAAAGAAAAGGTGCAACTCGAACATATAGGTGAGCTAGACGTTAAATCCTCGCGTAAACGTGACAAATTTCTTCCCTACTTCTCCTATTCTCTTTTGTTTCACCATAACCTTGCTCTTCTTCTTCCTTTGGCAGCCACGGGTTTGGGGGGGTTGTGGTAGGTAGAATTAGTGTTTTAATTAAGTTGTAATCTTGGGAAATAAGTCAAAAGTTTGGTTAATTATAATTTCACCCCAATTGTTTTGTTAGCTTTGCAATTATTTCTCTTTTTCTCTTGCTTGGGGCCGTTGGGGTCTATATATAATTAGGAATGTTTAGCCTAATTTTAAGTATGTCACTTGGTGCCCAAGTCCAATTTTCAATAATTGTAATATGACCACTAAAGTTTTCTAGCTTTACTATTTGACCTCAAATGTTTTCTAGCTTTGCAAAATCTCCCATCTTCTTTTCTTCTTAAGTTGTGGGGTTCCAAATGCAATTAGACAAAGTTCAAGTCTAGTTCTAATTGGTTTTGTTTTATCCAAATAGAAGTTCAGGTATTTGTACTTTAGCCTTAAAAGTTTCTAATATCTACTAAGTCACCCCGAAAGTCAATCTTCTTAATTTTTAGAATTCTATTCTTATTCTAACTTAGTTTTTAACTTATTTCTAAGGCATATAACATATAATTAAGACATATATAACACTATAATATATGTAATTACACTTAATTTTAATATTAATGCACGTGCGTTCGGGACCGGGTCTCACAAGTGAACTATTTCTTTGATAGTACGTATTTAGAGTTCACATCTACAGGGTCCGTCCAATACATATACATGCATAAGTGTAATAAGTCTGAACCAATCCATGATTAAGGCAAATCACCCTACTCCAAAGGGAACTTATTCCACTATGACTTCTATGATAGTAAATTGCCCAACTTTACTACTTAGTCATGTACATAAGTACTCTGCTTAACAAGTGACCATGACCTAGACTTTCTGCGCATAACCACCACGCACCTACGTCACCATTTGAAGAAAGGACCTTATATATATATGTATATATATACATACACAGTCATCCACATAACAAATGAGAAAAAAACATGCTCATATAATAAGATGATATTTTAATTGTCAATTGCAAATATTTATTTACAGAAATGGCAAATGCTAGTGGTCTTTTGGGCATCTTATTCCCAACCAGTGTAATCAGAATCGTACGATTCGCGATTCGAATCGTACGATTCGATACGATTCATTAAAAAAATGATACGAATCGAATAGGAGAATCGTGAATCGACGTGAATCGCAAGTGAATCGGTACCGAATTGTGTGAATCATTAGTGAATCGAACGATTCACTGAATCGTTCGCGATTCGGGTCAATTTTTTTTTATATAAAAAAAAAAGCCCAAAATATTTCAAAGTAGATAACAAAATAAGCCCACTTTAGTAAAAAAAATGGGACACAAAACTCGTAACTGATTGGACCAAATGTGTTTACAACAACTTTTGAGCACTAGTTTGGGCACTTGTGAAATGTGATATTGTTCCGACCAAAAAAAATAGTGTGATATTGTGATGCATAAATTGTAGGGCTACTAGGAACAAGTGAAGTAGTGAACAATCTAGAAAAGTAACAAAAACATATATTAATATTAATTTAAATAAAGAATCTCAACTAAAAACTGTTAATAGAAACATAATATGTCAAATATCAACTAGTTTCAAATTTGTGACCGAATCGGTACGATTCACGATTCGATTCGATTCACGATTCAAAAAAATGACATTTCGATTCACGATTCGACAACTATGTTCCCAATAGACAGAAATTAGCTATGAACCATCTAACCATTATGGGCTAGGCGCTATTTCTTTCTTTTTCTTTTTCTTTTATTTGGTTTTTCAAAATTCTCCTTCCCTCAATCGTCAAATTGTTGGGATTCGTGACATACACACAATGCACACAACACACCAAAAAGTAATTACACGATATTTAATGTGGTTTGGCCCTCTATCTGCGTCCACGATCCAAGTAATTGGGAAATCCACTAATCAGTAATAAACCATTACAGCACGGAGGATCTTTTTAACAGGAAAAGATCCAAACCATCCCCTCACTCAAACGCTTACAGTTTTAGATAAAACTATAAAAACCCTCCTAAGTGACTTTATGAACAAAAAAGTCTAAACCTTCGTACAAGGACTTTATATATGACTAAAGTCTAAACCCTCCCCATAATCAGTTTTTTTTTCTAGCAAAAGCACGAAAAACAATCTTAATCACTCGGCTCACCCTCTACCACAACCCCCATGGGGTGTGGTTCTCGTGACAAATAATTACAAGCAAGAAAGTCTTATTTATAGGCAACTAATCCTAACTCTACTAGCATTGAAAAATCTATTTTTACTCCTAACGGACTTCTACTTGTTTTCAACTTGTCATTGGGGTTGGGCTTAAGCCAAAAACCCCAACAAATCCTCCCCTTGATGAAAAGCCCAAACTTTCTTGCAGCAATTGAGACCTCACCTTAGCCTTCATCTTCATCTTCATCTTCATGTTAGAGTCCGTACTCAATAGCGATCAGAACAACACACTTGAGAACCTCCCTGTAATGTGCTAAAGCCTCGCTCTTCCACTATCAGCACATCTTCATTATACTCAGTTCTCACAGTCATCACCAACATCCCTCTTTACATCATCAATCTCCACTATCTAAGCCTCATCATGTCATCTTGATATTAAACATCTTAGATGTGGTCTTCTCCCCACAATTTTAACACTCCCTTAATGCTTCAAAACCTCCACAAATACACATTTTAACACCCAAAAATTCTTGGCTCACCACAATACGTCAAGGATTTGGAAAAATCGACCCCTCAACACATCAATTGCACTAGTTCCTCAATGTAACAAAAATTTTGTGTGTCCTCTTCTTCACGTCTTCATGCCCAGTCTCGAGCCTGGGCTTTGATACCACTTTATTAGGAATAGGACACATACACACATAATCACCCAACGCACAACGAAAATCAACAAAAAGCTTTTAACTTGGTTCGACTCTCTGTCTGCGTTCACAACCCAAATAATTGGGAAATCCATTAATTAGTAATAAACCATTATAACGTGGAGGATCTTTTTGACAGGAAATTATCCAAACCCTCATCTCACTCAAAGGCTCACAGGTTTTAGGAAAAACTATAACCCTCCCAAGTGACTTTATGAATGGAAAAGTTTAAGTATTCTTATAAGGACTTTATCTATGGCTAAAGTCTAAACACTCCCTATAATCGGCTTTTTTTTTGGCAAAAGCACAAAAAACACTTTCAATCACTTGGCTCACCCCCTACCACAGCCCCCATGGGGTATGACTCTCATGAAAAATAATTACAATCTATAAAGTCCTATTTATTGGCAACTAATCCTAACTTTACTAGGATTGAAAAACCTATTTCTACTTCTAACGGACTTCTACTTGTCTTCAACATCTCAATGGGCTTGGACTTAAACCAAAAAACCCAACACGAAAAAGGTCAAATGATCAAAACCCAACCCAACAATTATATAATAACTATATTGGAGGCTAGTTTCGGAAAATTAAAAGAGTATTTATTGTTAGATGGAAAGAGAAAGAGAAAGAGAGACATAAAATAAAGAATAGAAGAATATGTTATGTTATTATTGTAAGTAATTAGCCCTTTTTATATAGGACTTAGTACGTAAGACAAATATCCTTATCTTCCTATGTAGGAGAAATAACACACCTTTAAAAGCTAATAACCTAACAACTGCTTCAACACTCCTCCTCAAACTAGAGCATATATATCATATGTGCCAAACTTGTTACATGTATATTTGACTTGGGGTCCTCTCAAGGCTTTAGTAGAGATCGATTAGTTGATCATTTGAACACATGTGAGAAGTGACTATCTCTTTAGCCAATACTTAATTTCTTACAAAATGACAACCAATCTTGATGTGTTTGGTGTGTTCATGAAAGATTGGATTTCATGCAATGGGCATTACTGCTTGATTATCACAAATTAATGTCATAGGTTGAGAACAATTTATTCCAATCTCATTGAGCAAATGTTTTACCCAGATAAGCTCACATGGAGCGAGACCCATGACTTGATATTCAAATTCTGTACTCAAACGAGCTACAACTTTTTGTTTTTTTGCTTTTTCATGATGTGAGATTTCTACTAATGAAAACACAATACCCAGAAGTGGATCATCTATCAATTGGACAACCTTCCCAATCTACATACGAGTTTCCCACAACATTTTTATGCCACCAATGATTAATAATTTAGACTCAAATATGATATGGGTGGACGATATGATCCCTTCAATATATCGAAGATGATGAAAATATGAGATAATCTAAACCCGTTAGTTTGAGCTAATGACTTCTCATTTTTAGACATTGGCAACTGCCATAGACGTATCACATATTTGCCCTTTTTCTTTTATTGTGAGACGAATTTGGCATTCAAATACAACCATCATTACAATAACTTGATGATAAAATATCTGGACATACTTCTGGTACGCCTTTCATCTATTCCGAATGATCAATTTATGCAATCTTTTATCTCTTTTTTCATTCTCTAATAACAAGAGGAATGGTGCTGGAGCATGCTCAATTCTACAACTCCCTAAAGATTGGTTGAGGCCAAAATTTTAAAACGAGCTCGCATATCGATTTGTTTCACATTTTTCAAGCGGTGAATAAAGGGGTTTTTGGGAGTATAGGTCAACATGTTAATTGGGTTGGGTTTATCGAGTTACAACCCAACCCAATTCGATAATAAACCAACTCAACCCAGCCCAGTTGCTAAAATACTGGGTTGGGTTATAACCCATGCAATATTATGAGTTGAGCTAGATTAAAGTTTTAAAACCATAAACCCAGCCCATCTCAAGCCAAATAAAAACTCAACCCAACTCGATTCGCTAACCCAACCCAACTTAATTCAGTAAATTAGTCGAGCTCGATTGGATAAACTAGTCCAATTCAGTTTAGCCTTTTTTCTAAGAAAAATGATTTTTTTTTTGAAGTGAAGTCATAACGTGCATGACCAAATTTTTATATTTTATTTTTTTAAGTGAAGTCAGATCTGCACGGAGTCTGATGAGTCATGACCACAAATTTTTATATTTTAGTAAAGAACTCGAAGAACAATTGTAAGAAAAACATTATTAGTTGAAGAAAGAAAGAAATTGAAACATTAATTTGCAATAGTTTTATTTGTTTTACAACTAAAAATAATTAATGAGTTTGAACCTGATTTTTTTTATTTTTGTATTATTTCTCATATTAATTTTCAATTTTTGTAAGTTCAAAATTTTAACTTAGTAATGAATTATTTTTAAAATCTTGTATTGTCTCAAAATTTAGTAATTTGTTGATATATATTGTTTATTTTATTGCTCAAAAATGGGTCGGCCGAAACCCAGCTTAATTAACTCATTTAACTCGTATAAAATTAATAGATTGAGCTAGGTGTACTTTTTTGAATCTCAACCCAGCCCAAATAATAACGGGCTGGACTAACTTAATCCATTTATAACAACCCAACTCCCCCCACAACAACAAACCACCACCCCCCCCCCCCCCCCCCCCCCCCCCCCACCCACCGCAAACCCCAAAAAGAATTGTAAAGCCTATCTCCTTCATTTTGAATGAGATCCATTCCAGCCGGTACTTCTGGGTTCCTTTCCACTATCCATCCATATTTGATGTCCATTCTTAGTTTGGGATTTTCCCAATCCACATGATAATGATCATCTCCATCTCCATTGGGCGATAAATTCACTGACGAGATGCAGTGAAATTATTAAAGAGAGTAAGGGGACGGGCTCGTCTAATAATAGAGCAGTAATGTCGTTTTCATTCTTTCGTTTATTTTGGTGATTGACTTAATGATTGCACTTTAATTTGAAACTATGGAATATTTATGTATATATTTTCAACATTTTACATGTCATTAGTTTTGTTCATGGAATTAAAGCGCCTCACAAGAATATGAGTTTCATACATTTTTTATTAGAGGGCCACACATGAGGCTGGCCTCATAGAAGAAAAATCCTTATAAACAATTCAGAAGTGACTTTTTTCGATTGTTCTTTATGTGATAAATTTGTTTGAAGGGATATTTATGCAATAATCGAGCGTCAGAAACAAAGTACCATCCACAATAACTAAGAAAGACATGCAATAGATTGATATCACGGGTACATTATTCTCGTTGGAGTTACTAGAATGCCTATTATTTAGTGCTAGAAGCAACTAGCCCAGATAGGAAACTTATCCTTGAACACCAAAGAAGAAGGAAATTTATGATACTAGATAGAGATCCCAGTAGGGAATTTATGAAACTAATTGTAAATTAACTCAATTAAGTTTGCAATCTCAGCTCCAACACCTAATATTTCACCCGCAGTATTGAGTGCCTCCTCCCGGGAAGAACTTTTTTCTTCTTGAATCATAAACGTCTCTCCAAAAGCGTAAGATATGTCAAGTGTCCCAAAAGTACCTTTACAATCACGTCTGTCAACGGTGAATGTAAGTTTTTCAGCACTTTGTCCATGATCAAAAAGGTACTTCAAATTTAAATTCACTTCGCCTACATATTTATTAGGCTTAAACGTTCTTTGACAATACAATTTGATGCTAAGGACAACATCTTTATTATGGAATGCTGTTTCATTCAATGAATAAACCATCTTGCAGTTCCAGCGAGGGTTGGTCTTACCTTCCGTGTCCACTGAGGTTGTAAATTCTGTATCTGGTTCTCCTCTAATTGAAACTTGACCGTAAACTTTCATATCGAAAGCACTACGGACATTCGGAAGATTATTGGCAGAGATAAGAGTGATCTCGAACTTTCGGTACTCCATGGTTGTTTCTAAACGAGTACTGCTACAGGAAGAATCTGAAATATAATAAAATTTGGAGGTAGGAAGAGACTAGCAAGTTATAATGATGGAACACTTCTTTCAAGTTTGTAAAGAAACAGACCTTCACATCCAAGGGTTAAAAGAAAAGGGTTTATATAGGTGAAGCATCTTCCCGTCAAGAAGATACAAGGAAAATGCCTTTTCCGGGTGTTCATGTTCAAGTGGTGGCATATAACTGATTCATTTATTATCAACTTACTGAGTTGATTCATTCGTCCTAAACATTGATATAAACCATGTCAAATATATTCTAAGCTATAAACTTGGCTATTTAACTGGGATTGTAAGATGCCTAAATTAGCCGATTAATTATTGTTTGAGAAAGGGTGTGGAAGGAAGTACGAGAAAGATAAGAAAATTTAAACAAAGAGTAATACTATATATTACATTTTCAAATCTTATTCAAATATTACTCTTGTTTGTTTCAGTCACGCAAACTTTTTGAATAGTTTCTCTTATTTGTGAGACAATGTTGACTTCGTCGTCTTGTGCTTATTTGTGGGACAATGTTGACTCCTTCGTCCTAAAGATTTAAATAAACCATGTTAATTCCAAAGTTATAAAAATGGATATTTAATTGGAATTTAATTAGCGACCGGTTTACAGAACAAGGATTACAGTGGTCCAAGCAAGTGATAGTATATGCTAGAACACTCTCCTTTCAAGTTTTTAAAGAATCAAACCTTAACGAGTAAGTAAATATTCAGAATTAAAAGAAGATGATTTGTTATAAGTACTTCTCAAAGTAACTAGGAAAGGTCTCTATAGGTAAAGAATCTTCCGCCAAGAAGGTACAAGGAAGAGATCTTTTAAGGGAGCTCATTTTCAAGTGATGGCATATAACTGATTTATGTAATATCGATGGTTTGCTTAGAGACTTGACCCTTGCAACTAGCTTCATACAGTCTCTAGACAACTTGTATTTCATATCTGACCACTTCTTGTGTTTATCTTTGAGACGTTAATTGTGAATCTTTCGTCTTAAACATTTATATAAACCATCTTAACTCCTAACTTATAAAAATGGATACTCAATTGGGACTTTAAGATGCCTAAGACAGCTGATGACCAAAAAGAGAAGAAAAGTTAGCCGATAAAGAAATGAACCTTCACTTTTAACAACTTGATTATCTTCTCATTGACATAACATGAACCACCTTCCAAAGACTTCAAGTGTCTTCAAATTCCGATGTGAGATCCATTCACTTGCACAATCTTTGACGTGGCAATAGATCCTTGTTATTCAGCCCTCAAACCCACGAACACGGTATTAAGTTCATTTCCAAACAGTAATAGTAATGAGAACTGGAGTGTCCAGTTGTATTGAATTGGCAAAATCATTGATAGAATCCATTGGCCTTTCTTAATAATGGAGTTTTTGAGATATGTGCGGAGCTAGGAATATAACATAGGGTGCTAAGATTCAATTAAGAAATTAACCATATTAAGTATTTAACGAGAAATAAATATAAAGAATATCATTCAGCAAAAATAATGTAAGATTATGTAAATTAAAGTTTACCGATTCAATTTTGAAATTGGGCTTGTCTCACATTCATGAAATAAAATTCATTAATTTATCGTATAACAAGAATATTTTTAGCAAAAGAAGGCACTAAAATTACCTAGCCGAATAAATAAAAAAAATTATTTTTAAAATTTATCCACTAAAATTGCATATCTATTGCAGAAAAACGAATATTAAAACATACCTAAAAACTGTATACTAGAAAAATAATACGAGAAGTATTTACCTAATTACGAATAGTATTAGACTATTAGTCATTCAAAATTCAATTCCTACACATTAAAGACATTCATAAACTCCTTTATAAAATTTAACCTCTATTAAGCATTGAATTATAAATGTTAGACATCCATAAAGCCATTACTTTCATTTGTCCTCTTAAATTACCATCCACTAAATATTTTTTAAATAAAAAAAATGCACTCATGCACAAAAAATAAATAAATAAATAAAAATTGCACACTGAAAAAACTGGTGAACTACACTAAACTTCCCTGTGATATAACGAAAGTGCAAGGTATTCCATGTGATTAAAAACCCCCCACCTCGTCCCTGTGCTTTTGAAAACTAGCAATTTTGTGTTTCCCGAGGAGATACCACATGGTCTACCTTTTACCCGCGGGATTGAACATCAAATCAATTTTGTACCTGGTGCTTCATTTCCAAACCGACTAGCATATAAGAGCAACCCAGAGGAGACAAAGGAACTTCAAAGGTTGTCGAATAATTGATGGAGAAAGGGTACGTGAGAGAAAGCATGAGTCCTTGCGTAGTTCCAGTGATTTTAGTGCTTAAGAAGGATGGATCTTGGAGGATGTGTGTTAATTGCAAAGCCATCAACAACATAACGGTAAAGTATAGACACCTTATCCTTTGCTTAGATGTTATGTTAGATGAGTTGCATGGTTCTTGTGTGTTTTCTAAGATTGATCTGAAGAGTGGGTATCATCAAATATGAATGAAAGAAGGAGATGAATGGAAAACAATATTCAAAACTAAATATGGATTATATGATTGGTTAGTCATGCCTTTTGGATTAACTAATGTACATAGCACTTTTATGCGCTTAATGGATCATGTTTTGCGTACTTTCGTTGGTAAATTTGTTGTCATTTATTTTGATGATATTCTGGTTTATAGCAAGAGTTTGCATGATCATGTCTCACATTTGCATTCGGTTTTGGATATGCTTAGAAAGGAGAAGTTATATGCTAACCTCAAAAAGTGTACTTTTTGCACCGATAAGCTTGTTTTCCTAAGTTTTGTTGTTAGTACTAAAGATATCAAGGTTGATGAAGAGAAGATCAAAACCATCCAAGAGTGGCCAACCCCCTACAGTATAGGCGATATTAGAAGTCTTCACGGATTTGCAGGCTTTTACAGGAGGTTCTTGAAAGATTTTTGCACCATCACAACACTGTTTACCGAAGTCATCAAGAAGAGCATTGCATTCAAATCCTCCGCTTGGCGAAAAGCCAAAACTTCCTTGCTGTAACTTAGACCTCTTTTCAGCCTTCATCTCTATCTTCATCTTCATGCTTGAGTCTGCACTCAATAGCAATTAGAATAGCACACTTGAGAACTTCCTTGTAATGTGCTAAAGCCTCGTTCCACCGCTATTAGCACATCTTCATTATACTCGGTTCTTACAATCATCACCAACATCTCTCTTTACATAATCAATCTCCACTATCTAAGCCTCTTCATGTCCTCCCGACATTAAACATCTTAGATGTGGTATTCTCCTTACAATTTTAGCACTCTTTCAATGCTTCAAAACCTCTATGCACCTCTTAACACCCAAAAATTCTTGGCTCACCACAATACGTCAAGAATTTGGAAAAATCGACCCCTCAACACATCAATTGCACGAACTCCTTAGTGTAACAAAAATTTGGTGTGTCATCTTCTTCACGTCTTCATGCCCAGTCTCGAGCCTAGGCTCTGATACCACTTTATTGGGAATAGGACACATACACACATAATCACCCAACGCATAACGAAAATCAACACAAGGCTTTTAACCTGGTTCGACTCTCTATCTACGTTCACAACCTAAGTAATTGGAAAATCCATTAATCAACAATAAACAATTACAATGCGAATGATCTTTTTGACAGGAAATGATCCAAACCCTCATCTCACTCAAAGACTCACAATTTTTAGGAAAAACTATAACCCTCCCAAGTGACTTTATGAACGAAAAAGTCTAAACCCTCGCATAAGAACTTTATATATGGTTAAAGTCTAAACCCTCCCCGTAATCGGCTTGTTTTGGCAAAAGCTTGGAAAATACTTTCAATCACTCGACTCATCCCCTACCATACCTCCATGGGGTGTGGCTCTTATGACAAATAATTACAATCTAGAAAGACCTATTTACAAGCAAATAATTCTAACTCTACTAGGATTGAAAAACCTATTTCTACTACTGACGGACTTCTACTTGTCTTCAACATATCCTTAGGTTTGAGCTTAAACCAAAAAACCCAAACCAACAATTATATAACAACTCTATTGGAGGCTAGTTTAGGAAAATTAAAAGAGTATTTATTGTTAGATGGAAAGAGAAAGAGAAAGAGAGACATAAAATAAAGAATACAAGAATAGGTTATGTTATTATTGTAAGTAATTAGCCCTTTTTATATAGGACTTAGTATATAAGACAAATATCCCTCTCTTCCTATGTAGAAGAAATAACACACATATAAAAGCTAATAACCTAACAACTACTTCAACACTCCCCCTCAAGTTGGAACATATATATCATATGAGCCAAACTTGGTACATATATATTCGACTTGGGGTCCTCTCAGGGCTTTAGTAGAAATCGATTAGTTGATCATTTGAACTCACGTGAGAAGTGACTATCTCTTTAGCCAATACTTAATTTCTTACAAAATGACAATGAATCTCGATGTGTTTGGTGTGTTCATGAAAGACTAGATTTGATGCAATGGGCATTGCTACTTGATTATCACAAATTAATGTCCTTGGCTGAAAACAACTTATTCTAATCTCCTTGAGCAAATGTTTTACCCAGATAAGCTTACATGTAGCGAGACCCATGACTCGATATTCAAATTCTGCACTCGAACAAGCTACAACATTTTGTTTTTTTGCTTTTTCATGATATGAGATTTCTACTAATGAAAACACAATACCCAGAAATGGATCATCTATCAATTGGATAGCCTGTGCAATTTATATATGAGTTTCTAACAACATTTGTATGCCACCAATGATTAATAATTTAGACTCAAATATGATATGGGTGGATGATATGATCCTTTCAATATATCGAAGATGATGAAAATAGGAGATAATCTAAACCTGTTAGTTTGAGCTCAAAGACTTCTCATTTTAGGCATTGGCAACTACCCTAGACGTGTTGCATATTTGCCCTTTTCTTTTATCGTGAGACAAATTTGGCATTCAAATACAATTATCATTACAATAAATTGACGATAAAATATATAGACATACTTCTGGTAGGCCTTTTATCTATTCTGAATGATCAATTTATGAAATGTTTTACCTCTTTTTTCATTCTCTAATAATAAGAGGAATTGTGCGGGAGAATGGTCAATTCTACAACTCCCTAAAGATTCGTTGAGGCCAAAATTTTAAAACAAGCCAGCATATCGATTTGTTTCGTGTTCTTCAAGCAGTGAATAAATAGGGTTTTGGGAGTATAGGTCAACATGTTAATTGGGCTGGGTTTATCGAGTTACAACCCAGCCCAATTCAATAATAAACCAACTCAACCCAGCCCAGTTGCTAAAATATTGGGTTGGGTTATAACCCATGCAATATTGTGGGTTGAGCTGGATCCAAGTTTTGAAACCATAAACCCAGCCCAGGTCATGCCAAATAAAAACTCAACCCAACTCGATTTGGTAACCCATCCCAACTCAATTCAGTAAATTAGTCGAACTCGATTGGATAAACTAGTCCAATTCAATTTAGCCTTTTTTCTAAGAAAAATATTTTTTTTTTTTTTGAAGTGAAGTCATAACATGTATGACCAAATTTTTTATATTTTATTTTTTTAAGTGAAGTCAGATCTGCACGATGAGTCATGACCACAACTTTTTTTTCTTTTGGTCAAAGCATAACCACAATTAACTATACTATAGCTTATAGTAAAGCAGCAAAGATTATCAGAGATGCAAGAGGATTCTGAAAAGGATATGTACTCTGAGGGATATAGCACACCTAGTGAAGATGTTGAAGATCAATTGTAAGAAGAACAACATTAGTTGAAGAAATAAAGAAATTGAAACATTGATTTGCAATAGTTTTATCTGTTTTACAACTAAAAATAACTAGTTTGAACATAATTTTTGTATTATTTCTCATATTAATTTTCAATTTTTGTAAGTTCAAATTTTTAACTTGGTAATGAGTTATTTTTAAAATTTTGTATTGTCTCAAAATTTAATAATTCATTGATATATATTGTTTATTTTATTGCTAAAAAATGGGCTGGCCCAAACCCAAATTAATTGGCCCATTTAACTCGTATAAAATTAATGGATCGAGATGGGTGTACTTTTTTGAATCTCAGCCTAGCCCAGCCCAGCCCAGCCCAAATAATAACAGGCTGGACTAACTTAGTCTATTTATTAAACGGACTAAATGAGTTTACGGGTCGAGCTGCCCAACTCGGCTCAAATAACATGTTAGATTGAATTAGTTTTCACTGAAGGTGCTCTATAACAACCCCACCCCACCCTACACCCCTCCAAAACCCAAAACAAAAATTGTAAAGCCTATCTCCTTCATTTTGAATGAGATCCATTATAGCCGGTTGTTCTGGGTTCCTTTCCACTATCCATCCATATTTGATGTCCATTCTTAGTTTGGGATTTTTCCCAATCCACATGATAATGATCATCTCCATCTCCATTGGGCGATAAATTCACTGACGAGATGCAGTAAAATTATTAAAGAGAGTAAGGGGACGGGCTCATCTAATAATAGAGCAGTAATGTTGTTTTCATTCTTTCGTCTATTTTCGTGATTGACTAAACGATTGCACTTTAATTTAAAACTATGGAACATTTATGTATATATTTTCAACATTTTACATCTCATTAGTTTTGTTCATGGAATTAAAGTAGTCTCACAAGGATGTGGGTCTCATACACTTTTTATTAGAAGGTCACACATGATACTGGTCTCATAGAAGAAAATTCCTTATAAACAATTCAGAACATAGCTGTTGAATCGTGAATCGTAGCGTGAATCGAAATGTCATTTTTTTGAATCGTGAATCGAATCGAATCGTGAATCGTTTCAATTATGTCACAAATTTGAAACTAATTGATATTTGACATATAATGTTTCTATTAACAGTTTTTAGTTGAGATTCTTTATTTGAATTAATATTAATATATGTTTTTGTTACTTTTCTAGATTATTCACTACTTCACTTGTTCTTAGTAGCCCAAACAATTTCTGCATCACAATATCACACTATTTTTTTTGGTCGGAACAATATCACATTTCACAAGTGGCCAAACTAGTGCTCAAAAGCTGTTGTAAATACAAGTGGTCCAATCAGTTACGAGTTTTGTGTCCCGTTTTTTTACTAAAGCGGGCTTATTTTATTATCTACTTTGAAATATTTTGGGCTTTTAAAAAAAAAAAAAAAAAAATTGACCCGAATCGTGAACGATTCAGTGAATCATTCGATTCACTAACGATTCACATGATTCGGTACCGATTCACTTGTGATTCACGTCGATTCACGATTCTCCTATCCGATTCGTATCATTTTTTTAGTGAATCGTATCGAATCGTACGATTCGAATCGCGAATCGTACGATTCTGATTACACTGATTCAGAAGTGACTTTTTTCGATTGTTCTTTATGTGATAAATTTGTTTAAAGGGATATTTATGCAATAATCGAGCGCCAAAAACAAAGTACCATCCACAATAACTAAGAAAGACATGCAATTGATTGATATCACGGGTACATTATTCTCGTTGCAGTTACTAGAATGCCTATTATTTAGTGCTAGAAGCAACTAGCCCAGATAGGAAACTATCCTTGAACCCTAAGAAGAAAGAAATTTATGATACTAGATAGAAATCCCGGTAGGGAATTTATGAAACTAATTGTAAATTGACTAAGTTAAAATAGAGAAGATCACATGCAGTGATCCTTTGAATGCAAACCGAACTCCAACACTGGACTTTCCACGTCCAGTATAGAGTGCCGTCTCTCCGAAAGCGTAAGATATGTCAAGTGTCCCAAAAGTATCTTTAGAATCACGTCTTTTTACGTTGTACATGAGTTTTTCAGCACTTTGTCCATGATCAAAGAGCTTCTTCAAATTTAGATTCACTTCGCCTACATATTTATTAGGCTTAAACGTTCTTTGACAATACAATTTGATGCTAAGGACAACATCTTTATTATGGAATGCTGCTTCATTCAATGGATAAACCATCTTGCAGTTCCAGCGAGGGTTGGTCTTACCTTCCGTGTCCACTGAGGTTGTAAACTCTGTATCTGGTTCTCCTCCAATTGAAACTTTACCGTAAACTTTCATATCGAAAACACTACGGCGGACATTCGGAAGATTATTGGCAGAGATAAGAGTGATCTCAAACTTTCGGAATTGCATGTTGGTTTCTAAAAGAGTGCTACAGGAAGAATCTGAAATAGAATAAAATTTGGAGGTAGGAAGAGACTAGCAAGTTATAATGATGGAACACAATTCTTTCAAGTTTGTAAAGAAACAAACCTTTACATGCAAGGGTTAAAAGAAAAGGGTTTGCTACAAGTACTTCTCAAAGTAACTAGGAAAGGTATGTTTATATAGGTGAAGCATCTTCCCGTCAACGAAGATACAAGGAAAATGTTTTTTCTGGGATTTCATTATCAAGTGGTGGCATATAACTGATTTATGTATTATCAACTTACTGAGTTGATTCATTCGTCCTAAACATTTGATATAAACCATGTCAAATATATTCTAAGCTATAAACTTGGCTATTTAACTGGGATTGTAAGATGCCTAAATTAGCCGATTAATTATTGTTCGAGAAAGGGTGTGGAAGGAAGTACGAGAAAGATAAGAAAATTTAAACAAAGAGTACTTTTCAAATCTTATTCAAATATTACTCTGGTTTGTTTCGGTCACTCAAACTTTTTGAACAAATTTCCTTATTTGTGAGACAATGTTGACTTCGTCGTCTTGTGCATTTTTGTGGGACAATGTTGACTCCTTCGTCCTAAAGATTTATATAAACCATGTTAATTCCAAAGTTATAAAAATGGATATTTAATTGGAATTTAAATATGTATAACGCTAGGTTTGGCCTAACTTTTAAACAGTTAAAAGTATTTTTTGGGAGTTTAGAAGCTCAAATTAACTTAGTTGATCTATTTCTGAAAGAATTTTTTTAGATAAAAGCTAAAGCAAAAAAAAAGCTAAAAAACAAGAATCTCCAGCTTAGAGCATTTAAAAAAAAAAAAAATTACAAAACTACTTTTACATAATGTGGAAAGGGGTTTTCCGTGTTCTTTTTCAAATATAACCCTCATATGTTTGAAAGCCCAACATTGCTATCAAGATTTTAAAAAATCCAATATTGTCCAACATACGCCAAAGTATCAATGTGTTTGTTTAATAACATTTCTTCTAACTACATAAAAAATAAAATTTCACAAATAAGCCAAAGAATTAATAAAATGAACCTTCCCTTTAACGACTTGGTTATCTTATTATTGATGTAATTAGCATGAAACTTCCAAAGAATCCAATTTATTAACTTGTATGTTTAAATTAAATGAAATCCATTCAGCCTTCAGATCCTTGAACACGGCAATATTAATTACATTCTAGTCCCAACAGTCCCAGTTAACTTTGATGCAAGACTTTGACGTGGTAATAGATATATCCTTGTCATTCAGCCTTCAGATCCTTGAACACGGCAATATTAATTACATTCTAGTCCCAACAGTCCCAGTTAACTTTGATGCAAGACTTTGACGTGGGTAATAGAAGATTATTGGCAGAGATAAGAGTGATCTCGAATTTTCGGAACTCCATGTTGTTTTTTAACGAATCCGGGCTGCACTTTCGCGTGTCCGGGGCTTGATCAGATTAATTAGCGACCGGTTTACGGGACAAGGATTATAGTGGCCCTAGCAAGTGATAATATATGCTAGAATACTCTCCTTTCAATTTTTTAAAGAATCAAACCTTAACAAGTAAGTAAATATTCAGAATTAAAAGAAGACGATTTGTTATAAGTTTTTCTTAAAGTAACTAGGAAAGGTCTATATAGGTAAAGCATCTTCCGCCAAGAAGGTACAAGGAAGAGATCTTTTAAGGGAGCTCATTTTCAAGTGATGGCATATAACTGATTTATGTAATGTCGATGGTTCGCTTGGAGACTTGACCCTTGCAACTAGCTTCATACAGTCTCTGACAACTTGTATTTCATATCTGACCACTTCTTGTGTTTATTTTTGAGACGTTAATTGTGTATCTTTCGTCTTAAACATTTATATAAACCATCTTAACTCCTAACTTAAAAAAATGGATACTCAATTGGGACTTTAAGATGCCTAAGACAGCTGATGACCAAAAAGAGAAGAAAAGTTAGCCGATAAAGAAATGAACCTTCACTTTTAACAACTTGATTATCTTCTCATTGACATAACATGAACCACCTTCCAAAGACTTCAAGTGTCTTCAAATTCCGATGTGAGATCCATTCACTTGCACAATCTTTGACGTGGCAATAGATCCTTGTTATTCAGCCCTCAAACCCACTAACACGGTATTATGTTCATGTCCAAACAGTAATAGTAATGAGAACTGGAGTGTCCAGTTGTATTGAAATGGCAAAATCTTTGATAGAATCCATTGGCCTTTCTTAATAATGGAGTTTTAGAGATATGTGCGGAGCCAGGAATATAACTAGGGGGCCAAGATTCAATTAAAAAATTAACGATATTAAGTATTTAACAATAAATAAATATAAAGAATATCATTCCCCAAAAATAAAGTAAGATTATGTAAATTAAAGTTTACCGATTCAATTTTGAAATTGGGCTTGTCTCTCATTCATGAAATAAAATTCATTAATTTATTGTACAACAAGAATATTTTTTTGCAAAAAAAGGCACTAAAATTACCTAGTCGCATAAATAAAAAATTTATTTTTAAAATTTATCCACTAAAATTGCCTATCTATTACAGAAAAACGACTATTAAAACATACCTAAAAACTGTATACTAGAAAAATAATCCGAGAAGTATTTACCTAATTACGAATAGTATTATACTATTAGTCATTCAAAATTCAATTCCTACACATTAAAGACATTCATAAACTCCTTTATAAAATTTAACCTCTATTAAGCATTGAGTTATAAATGTTAGACACCCATAAAGCCATTACTTTTATTTGTCCTCTTAAATTACCATCCACTAAATATTTTTTAAATAAAAAAAATAAAAATTGCACACTAAAAAAAAGGGTGAACTACACCAAACCCCCCTGTGATTTAGCGAAAGTGCACGGTACTCCCTGGGATTAAAAACCCCCCACCTCGTCCTTGTGCTTTTGAAAACCAGCATACGTGCACCAAAATTCATTTTTTGTCAACAGAGGTAAGGGATTTTGCAAAAAGACATATGTGCCCTAATTTAATAGAAAGACATTTGTGCTCATTCCTTTTGCAAATCAAAAGAGTAAAAGTAAAAACCCTTACACCTTTGTTTCAACTGAAGAAGCATCGATCATATAAACACCATCCTAAATCATCAAATGCTATCACGCCTCAATTGAATGTATAATTCCATATGCAATTTGTTAAACTTAGAAGAATCGAAGTTGCTTTCTCTCACTTTGGTCCTGATTGTCGTGAAAACTCATGAGGTAAACTTTGAGGCTTAATTTGACATTTCAACTACATTATTTTTTGAAATGTGTATACAAAATCTGTTTGTGGTCCCCCGATGTTGTGATCGAAAGGGACAATTTGCACATTGTGGGTTAATAATGTCGTTTTTAGTTTATTCTTTGTTTAATCATACATTTGGTTTATTAGATAAAATATTAGGGTTATTACAGTTAGTAAATATAAAATAAAATTAGACTAATGACATGAAAATTAGGGGTTTCGGTAAATAAACTTAGGGTTCTAATAGTTAGTAAACATAAAATAAAAATAGGGCTTTGTCTAAGGGCATTAAAATTAGGGTTTTTGGTCAATAAAATTAGGCTTCTTATAGTCAACACAATTTAATGCCGCTGCAACTGTTGAATAAACATAGGGATTTTGGTCAACAACATAATAATTAGGGCTTTTAGCATTAATGTGATTAAAATTAGCGCTTTATTGTAAAATTAGGGCAAAAATTAGGGTTTTCGTTCAAGATAAATTAAACTTAGGACTTTCAGTCAATAGCACCAAATTTAGGGCTTTTGGTTTCAATGAGTGTAATACTAGGGCTTTTATTAGACAATTATGTAGAAATATTACGACTTTTTGTATTTGTTGTATACCTTTGTTGAAAATTTTATTTTTGTTGTCAATGTGTGTTTAAATAATTGGATTTCTTTTGGATGAAATATGTTCAAGTAGATTTCATAGGTAGTGTTTTAATTGGATTTGATTTCTTAACTCAGAATAGATCATGATGATTTTCTATTGGATGAGGAGATTAATGGAACTGATTTGGCCTTAATGAGTGTTGACGTATGGATGGCTGGTAGGTTTACTCATGAGCCTAATGTTAGGTATGTTGGAGGGAGGAAGGAAACAATTTGTGAGACCCGAGTTCGAATTACGTGCTAATACGTGTTTAATTAGCTTCTATGTGTCAAATTTATGTGGTTATTTATTTGAATTCATAAAATGTTCAATTATATAATTTTTACAAGTTTACTAATTCAAAAATGCATTTGAAAACCGATTTGAAAGCTAACTTTGACTTTTCGTCTTGTTTAATTGTTTTCGGATTTTAATTGCTTTAACTAGTCTAAATTCGGTCTAAACTCACCTGTTAACATTTTAAATATTTATTGGAGCATTAAAATGGAGCTTAGAATCGATTTGGAGCTTAAACTAAGTCATTTTGACCATTTTAAGCAAGTTTGACCTTAAGTTGACTTTGACCTTCCATTTAAAGGCCAAATATTGCACAAAATAACAAACATTTCATCTTCCTTCCTTCAACCAGTCGTGAGCCAAGCTAAGCCCTAGAATAGTAAAATTTCTCTTATTTTGCTAATATCCACGATCTTCCCAAGAGAAGATGTTCAGCATGATGGCTTAACCAACAAGTACTCATTCGAGTTCAATCAACGGACAATCACTCTAGTTCTGATGACATCAAAACAAGTCCATGAGGATCAAGTGAGGTAGCGAAAATTGAGTGAACAAAAGAAACCGAGAGATCAAAAGAACTTGAGAGAGCAAAAGAATGAGAGTGAAAAATAATTAAGGCCGAATCTAGAGAAGAAGTAAGGAGAGAGAAGAGTTCAGCCAAGGGGGTAAAAACAGAGAGAGAACAAAGAAATTTCTATGCAAAAGCAAGTAAGGTTAAGCGAGCTTTGATCTCAAAACGACCGATGATTGTACTCATGTACAAGGAGGCTTTTTTAAACACTAACCAACTTGACTATGCGTTGCCCGTTGTTGTTGTTTCTCTCTTGCAGGAGTTCGAAGATGTGTTTCCCGAGGAGATACCACATGGTCTACTACCTATCCAAGGGATTGAACATCAAATCAATTTCATACCTGGTGCTTCAATTCCAAACCGACTAGCATATAGGAGCAACCCAGAGGAGACAAATGAGCTTCAAAGGCAAGTCGAAGAATTGATGGAGAAAGGGTACATGAGAGAAAGCATGAGTCCTTGCATAGTTCAAGTGATTTCAGTGCCAAAGAATGATGGGTCTTGGAGGATATGTGTTGATTGCAGAGCCATCAACAACATAACGGTAAAGTATAGACACCTTATCCCTCGCTTAGATGATATGTTAGATGAGGTGCATGGTTCTTGTGTATTGTCTAAGATTGATCTTAAGAGTGGGTATCATCAAATACGAATGAAAGAAGGAGATGAATGAAAAATAACATTCAAAACTAAATATGGCTTGTATGATTGGTTAGTCATGCCCTTTGGATTAACTAATGCACCTAGTACTTTTATGCATTTAATGGATCATGTTTTGCGTGCTTTCATTGGTAAATTCGTTGTTGTTTATTTTGATGATATTCTGGTTTATAGCAAGAGTTTGCATGATCATGTCTCACATTTGCATTCGGTTTTGGATGTGCTTAGAAAGGAGAAGTTATATGCTAACCTCAAAAAGTGTACTTTTTGCACCGATAAGCTTGTTTTCCTAAGTTTTGTTGTTAGTGCTAAAGATATCGAGGTTGATGAAGAGAAGATCAAAGCCATCCAAGAGTGGCCGACCCCCTCCAGTATAGGCGATCTTAGAAGTTTTCATGGACTTGCAGGTTTTCACAGGAGGTTCTTGAAAGATTTTTGCACCATCACAACACTGTCTACCAAAGTCATCAAGAAGAATGTTGCGTTCAAATCCTCCCCTTGGCGAAAAGCCCAAACTTCCTTGCTGCAATAGAGACCTCTTCTGAGCCTTCATCTCTATCTTCATCTTCATTCTAGAGTCCGCACTCAATAGCAATCAGAACAACACACTTGAGAACCTCCTTGTAATGTGCTAAAGCCTCGCTCTACCGCTATTAGCACATCTTCATTATACTCGGTTCTTACAATCATCACCAACATCTCTCTTTACATCATCAATCTCCACTATCTAAGCCTCTTCATGTCCTCCCGACATTAAACATCTTAGATGTGGTCTTTTCCCTACAGTTTTAGCACTCCCTCAATGCTTCAAAACCTCCACACACCTCTTAACACCCAAAAATTCTTGGCTCACCACAATACGTCAAGAATTTGGAAAAATCGACCCCTCAACACATCAATTGCACGAGCTCCTCAGTGTAACAAAAATTTGGTGTGTCCTCTTCTTCACGTCTTCATGCCCAGTCTCGAGCCTAGGCTCTGATACCACTTTATTGGGAATAGGACACATACACACATAATCACCCAACGCACTACAAAAATCAACACAAGGCTTTTAACCTGGTTCGACTCTCTGTCTACGTTCACGACCTAAGTAATTGGAAAATCCATTAATCAGCAATAAACAATTACAACGCGGAGGATCTTTTTGATAGGAAATGATCCAAACCCTCATCTCACTCAAAGACTCACAGTTTTTAGGAAAAACTATAACCCTCCCAAGTGACTTTATGAATGGAAAAGTCTAGACCTTCGCATAAGGACTTTATATATGGTTAAAGTCTAAACCCTCCTCGTAATCGGCTTTTTTTTAGAAAAAGCACGGAAAATATTTTCAATCACTCGACTCACCCCCTACTACACCCCCATGGGGTGTGGCTCTCATGGCAAATAATTACAATCTAGAAAGTCCTATTTACAAGCAAATAATCCTAACTCTACTAGGATTGAAAAACCTATTTCTACTTCTAACGAACTTCTACTTGTCTTCAACATCTCCTTAGGTTTGGGCTTAAACCAAAAAACCCAACACGAAGAAGGTCAAAATGATCAAAACCCAAACCAACAATTATATAACAACTCTATTGGAGGCTAGTTTGGGAAAATTAAAAGAGTATTTATTGTTAGATGGAAAGAGAAAGAGAAAGAGAGACATAAAATAAAGAATACAAGAATAAGTAATTAGCCATTTTTATATAGGACTTAGTATATAAGACAAATATCCATTTATTCCTATGTAGGAGAAATAACACACATATAAAAGCTAATAACCTAACAACTACTTCAACATTCCCCCTCAAGCTGGAGCATATATATCATATGTGCCAAACTTGTTACATATATATTCGACTTGGGGTCCTCTCAGGGCTTTAGTAGAGATCGATTAGTTGATCATTTGAACTCACGTGAGAAGTGACTATCTTTTTAGTCAATACTTAATTTCTTACAAAATGACAATCAATCTCGATGTGTTTGGTGTGTTCATGAAAGACTGGATTTGATGCAATGGGCATTGCTGCTTGATTATCACAAATTAATGTCATAGGCTGAAAACAATTTATTCCAATCTCGTTGAGCAAATGTTTTACCCAGATAAGCTCACATGTAGCGAGACCCATGACTCGATATTCAAATTCTACACTCGAACGAGCTACAATATTTTGTTTTTTGCTTTTTCGTGATATGAGTTTTCCACTAATGAAAACACAATACCCAGAAGTGGATCATCTATCAATTGGACAACCTGTCCAATCTACATCTGAGTTTCCAACAACATCTGTGTACCACAAATGATTAATAATTTAGACTCAAATATGATATGGGTGGATGATATGATCCCTTCAATATATAAAAGATGATGAAAATAAGAGATAATCAAAACCCGTTAGTTTGAGCTCAAAGACTTCTCATTTTTAGACATTGGCAACTGCCCTAGACGTGGTGCATATTTTCCCTTGTCTTTTATCGTGAGACGAATTTGGCATTCAAATACAACTATCATTACAATAACTTGACGATAAAATATATAGACATACATCTGGTAGGCCTTTTATCTATTCCGAATGATCAATTTATGAAATGTTTTACCTCTTTTTTCATTCTCTAATAACAAGAGGAATGGTGCTGGAGCATGGTCAATTCTACAACTCCCTAAAGATTGGTTGAGGCCAAAATTTCAAAATGAGCCCGCATATCGATTTGTTTTGTGTTCTTCAAGCGGTGAATAAATGGGTTTTTAGGAGTATAGGTCAACATGTTAATTGGGTTCGGTTTATCGGGTTACAACCCAGCCCAATTCGATAATAAACCAACTCAACCCAGCCCAGTTGCTAAAATATTGGGTTGTGTTATAACCCATGCAATATTGTGGGTTGAGCTGGATTCAAGTTTAAAAATCATAAACCCAGCCCAGCTCAGGACAAATAAAAACTCAACCCAGCTCGATTCGGTAACCCATCCCAACTCAATTCAGCAAATTAGTCGAGCTCGATTGGATAAACTATTTAGTTTAGCCTTTTTTCTAAGAAAAATAATAATTATATTTTGAAGTGAAGTCATAACGTGCATGACCAAATTTTTTATATTTTATTTTTTTAACTGAAGTCAGATCTGCACGATGAGTCATGACCACAACTTTTTTTTCCTTTGGTCAAAGCATGACCACAATTAGCTATACTATAGCTTATAGGAAAACAACAACGATTATCAAAGATGAAAGAGGATTCTAAAAAGGATATGTACTCTGAGGGATATAGCACACCTAGTGAAGATCTCGAAGATCAATTGTAAGAAGAACAATATTAGTTGAAGAAATAGAGAAATTGAAACATTAATTTGCAATAGTTTTATTTGTTTTACAACTAAAAATAATTAATTAGTTTGAACATGATTTTTTTGTTTTGATTTTTGTATTATTTCTCATATTAATTTTCAATTTTTGTAAGTTCAAAATTTTAACTTAGTAATGAGTTATTTTTAAAATTTTGTATTGTCCTAGAATTTAGTAATTTATTGATATATATTGTTTATTTTATTGCTAAAAAATGGGCCGGTCTAAACCCAGCTTAATTAACCCATTTAACTCGTATAAAATTAATGGATTGAGTTAGGTGTACTTTTTTGAATCTCAGTCCCGCCCAACCCAACCCAGATAATAACGGGCTGGACTAACTTAGTCTATTTATTAATCGAACTAAATGAGTTCACGGGTCGAGATGCCCAACTCGGCTCAAATAACATGCTAGATTGAATTAGTTTTCACTCAACGTGCTCTATAACAACCCAACCCCACCCCACACCCCCCTAAACACAAAAAAAAAAAAAAATAAAAATTGTAAAGCCTATCTCCTTCATTTTGAATGAGATCCATTATAGCCGGTAGTTCTGGGTTCCTTTCGACTATCCATCCATATTTGATGTCCATTCTTAGTTTGGGATTTTTCCCAATCCACATGATAATGATCATCTCCATCTCCATTGGGCGATAAATTCACTGACGAGATGCAGTGAAATTATTAAAGAAAGTAAGGGGACGGGCTCATCTAATAATAGAGCAGTAATGTTGTTTTCTTCTTTCATCTATTTTAGTGACTGTCTAAACGATTGCACTTTAATTTAAAACTATGGAACATTTATGTATATATTTTCAACATTTTACATGTCATTAGTTTTGTTCATGGAATTAAAGCGCCTCACAAGGATGTGGGTCTCATACACTTTTTATTAGAGGGTCACACACGAGGCTGGTCTCATAAAGGAAAAATCCTTATAAAAATTCAGAAGTGACTTTTTTCGATTGTTCTTTATGTGATAAGTTTGTTTGAAGGGATATTTATGCAATAATCGAGCGTCAGAAACAAAGTACCATCCACAATAACTAAGAAAGACATGCAATAGATTGATATCACGGGTACATTATTCTCGTTGGAGTTACTAGAATGCCTATTATTTAGTGCTAGAAGCAACTAGCCCAGATAGGAAACTTATCCTTGAACACCAAAGAAGAAGGAAATTTATGATACTAGATAGAAATCCCAGTAGGGAATTTATGAAACTAATTGTAAATTGACCCAGTTAAGATAGAGAAGATCACATGCAGTGATACTTTGAATGCAAACCGAGCTCCAACACTTAACTTTCCACGTCCAGTATAGAGTGCCACCTCCCGGGAAGAACTTTTTTTTTCTTGAACCGTCTCTCCAAAAGCGTAAGATATGTCAAGAGTCCCAAAAGTACCTTTACAATCACGTCTGTCAACGGTGAATGTAAGTTTTTCAGCACTTTGTCCATGATCAAAAAGGTACTTCAAATTTAAATTCACTTCGCCTACATATTTATTAGGCTTAAACGTTCTTTGACAATACAATTTGATGCTAAGGACAACATCTTTATTATGGAATGCTGCTTCATTCAATGGATAAACCATCTTGCAGTTCCAGCGAGGGTTGGTCTTACCTTCCGTGTCCACTGAGGTTGTCAACTCTGTATCTGGTACTCCTCTAATTGAAACTTTAGCGTAAACTTTCATATCGAAAACACTACGGACATTCAGAAGATTATTGGCAGAGATGAGAGTGATCTCAAAATTTCTGAACTCCATGTTGGTTTCTTAAAGAATGTTACAGGAAGAATCTGAAATAGAATAAAATTTGGAGGTAGGAAGAAACTAGCAAGTTATAATGATGGAACACAATTCTTTCAAGTTTGTAAAGAAACAAACCTTCACATGCAAGGGTTAAAAGAAAAGTGTTTGCTACAAGTACTTCTCAAAGTAACTAGGAAATGTTTGTTTATATAGGTGAAGCATCTTCTCGTCGAGAAGATACAAGGAAAATGTCTTTTCCGGGAGTTTATTTTCAAGTGGTGGCATATAACTGATTTATTATTATCAACTTACTGAGTGAGGAAATTAAAGATGGTTGGCTTAGAGAGTTGACCTTTGCAACTAGCTTCATGCATTCTCCGACAACTTGCGTTGCTCATCTGACCACTTCTCGTGCTTAATTGTGAGACAATTTTGACTCATTCGTCCTATACATTTATATAAACAATCTTAACGCATAGCCTATAAAAAAGGTTAAACAATATGTGGTTGGTAAACAAGTATCACTTTTCTAGCAAAGTATGAAAAGTTCTTATTTACATAAAATGAACCTTCAAAGACTTTAATTTACCAAGTTGTATGTTCAAATTTCGATATGATCAGATATCGATCCTTTCAGATGATGTCATTCCGCATGCAAACCAATGAACACGGTCCGAACAGTATCATATACTTTCATACAAGACCTTTTTTTTTTTTTTTTTGGTCATATTTTTTACAAGACTTGGCCAGCTGAGATGTATTAATATTAATGAGATCTGAACTGTAACTCCGCAAGTCCAAGTTGCTCAACTTGTCCACCTTGAGCTGTTCACTTTCTCTTGGTCGCTTGGCAGAAGTTCAATTGGCAGAGATTAGCTATGGAGAAAATGAATCAAAAGAATTGTTTGTTATAATTAAGCCAAGAAAGTCATTTCTAGGATTGAAGTGTTGGAATTTTTTTAGTTGTGGGCTACTACTAATTGAGACATTTTCTTATTTTGAAAAACGGGTTGAGGTTGACCGGTAAAGTCTAAGATATATTTTACGGTGATTCACTCTAGTTGCGCCTAAGTCTATCTCATTGATATTTTTGTTAGTGGTGTGATATGCAAGATGTAAAGCTTGTTTTGATTTATAGGGTAGCTTGCTTGATTGGGGGGCCAATACAGTTTTTAGACTAGACTCTCTCTCCCATCCAGAATACTAATAGTCTATAAATAGACTATTAGGGTTGGCTTGTCCCATTGATAGCCTCCAAACAAAAGTTGGAGAGAAAGAGAGAGCCCCTAGTCTAGACGTGCCTACCATAACACGTTGCTCAAGATTTTTTTTTTCTTCAGGATTATCACAAAAGTAATCTTAATGGCTTCACGAAAAGGTACACTTTCGATTCAATCAACTTAATAGTATTAATTAATTATTGCAGTGTTTTATTTTCTAGTATTAGATCCTATATAATCTAACAAGTAGTATAAGAGCCACTAATATTAGAAATATAACCTGCATCAAGAAGTTTTTCTTTTACGGTTGATTGAATTTTTAAGATTCAATTAATCATAACCGCCATGAAAGTACATATACTTCTCCAATTTATGCATTTTATTATTGACGGTCTCTGATTTTAAGGCTAAATCATGTATGGTTTCATACATGAAATAGAGAGTAAAGTTTATGCAAAGCTAGTGTTTTTTTTATGACTCTATTGAAGTTCCGCTTGTTGATATTTATTCATCCTAATTTCTAATCTACTTTGATCATTCACATGAGTCAATATAAAGGCTTAACAGAAAGGTTGGAAACGGCTGTACCATGCATATATCAAGGAAGAGAAAATCCGAAAAGGCATAAAGGAAGAAAGTATGCATACGTTTAAGTCCTGCAGATTTTCTTTTAGATTATTTATCGGCCATAACTCTAAAGTTTTAACGGGGTTTGATTGTCCTCTCCATTGGACTAGTATGTAAACAAATTTTTTAAGGGTAATAAAAGGTATAAATTCAAAATTTTCAGTTCCAACTTTAGTTGCTCTTCATGAGAAAATCTAAGTTAGAGCCTAGATTTCAATGCACCCGCAAGTTGTATGTAGAATGTTGTACCTTAAATTCCCTGCTACATCAACTATGCATTGTCTTATTCGTAACTGTGTGACGGATACTTTGTTTGTCATATGAGCAAAAGAATAAAGTTGGACTTACACAACAAACCATGGACACAACTGGAGCTTGACTAAATTTACTTGCATATAAATAAGTGTTTATTTATTTTTCCTATGGCATTACCTTTTGTGATATTACTTGTATATTGGTTTTAACCATTAACTGTTCTATGTATTCGTGCCGTAATGTACCATCTCTTTACTGGGTGATATTATTTACGTGTTATGGGTTTGTCTCTGTTCTATGTAGGACTCAAATATTTCTTCATGTATATATATAGGTTTCATGCCATGTTCCTAGTGCACTAAACTGCCACGCTGCTTTCTTCCTTGGTAATAAATAAAAAGCTCTCACACCAAAAGATTGTGATTGTAGAATTGCAGCACAGACATGTAGATTATAAAGTATTTCATAATCATGCCCAGTCAGTACCACATCCATTAATAAATTACCATTATGGTATGAGTCGTTGCCGCCTTTTATTACTACAAAGGATTGATAAAATATTTATATATTCCTTTTTCTTAGGATTGACTTATATTGTAAAGTTTTGTTCTAATTGGTACAGATGAAATTAGGCATGATTAAGTATTATCTTAGCAGCTTAATGTTAGACATGTTATCATGCATGCCTTGAATTTGGACATAGTACTTGGGGGAAATCGTTTGATTCTTATGAAATAGTTGAAGATTCAACTATGATATAGTAAATCGATCAATGGTCACCAATGCATTTTTGCTACTCAATATCTTCATGAGGGTGTGAAATATAGCAAATCTTTTATTTGAGCACTAGTTAAATTATCAATTTACTTAAAAGATGGTGCACAATATAGAGTGTTTTGGAGCGATGCATTGATTATTTTCATACTTAAAATGGCTCATCCATATGCTCCTTATCGCTTTTCAACGTAAAGAGGTTATATGGTACTCCGTCCGAAGATGGGTGAAGGAATAAAGTCTAGACAAAAATACAATTTGAACTAGGTGAATCTGCTATTCATACTTACTCCAACTGAATGGTGTTACATGTTTGCTCATTGTTTTATATGGGGGTGATGTTGAATAGCAAAAGGGATCAAAATCTTAAGACATATATATTTATGAGATCCTAGTTCTGGGTTTTGGAATTGTGGAGTTCTCAAACTCAACTACAACTTAATTTATGTCCATTGACACTATGCACTTTTAAAGCTTCTTTCTTGATTTTATTTATACATGTGCAGAATGGTGGATATTAAAATTTAAACATTATTGATTATCCGTTTACACCTATGGATGTGAAAGAGACATTGTCCCAATTGAATAATTTTGTGATTGATGTAGACGGTTGCGCCAAAGCGGACCTCTATATTAATTACAATTTATTTGATAAGAATCCAGTGATGTTTGCTTCTCCGAAATTAGTGTATACAATTGTCTGCCCAAAGGGAGTAGTTGTGTGTATTAGTTTAGGGGAAGTGGGAGTGGCAGTGAAGGTCATTTTATTTGACTTTAAAGGGGTTTATTTGCCCAAAGGGGATAGATCTCTTTAGAGTTGTCTCACTGTTTCACTTGAGTAGGAGGTTTATATAGTATGTTATGTGTTCTGCCCGAAGAGGAATATGCAGTATACACTTTGAACTCTTATGAAGATGTTGCTATTGCAATTTACCCCCTTTGATTAAGTCACTATTTCATATTTCTATTACAATTAGCAACATCGTAGTGAATAATCAAAATCTTCAATTAAGATTCAAAGTGGCAATGATTATTTTTCATTTATCATGCGATATGAGTACTTTAAAGGTTGGTTTTATTATGAGGTCTCTTTCAAGATAATTTCATTCAAAAGTGGCAATGATTATTTTTCATTTATCATGCGATATGAGTACTTTAAAGGTTGGTTTTATTATGAGGTCTCTTTCAAGATAATTTCATTCAAAAGTGAATTTGACATCCTCGAAGGCATTAAAGTTTTTCAAATTATAAAGATATTTTAAGGTTGAGATACTATATTATAGTTGGAAGTGCTTTTTATTGGCTACATTTACATGTATCAAGATTTATATTTATTCAAATTGTAGAATTATAAAGCTTGTTTTCTTACAAAGATGTATATGGGCATTCCCTTTGTGGCATGTAAGTGTTAGATTAAATTACATGAGTAATTGATATATTTGTAGAGTTGTCATGTTTGGTAAAGAACTATTAGGAGATATCAAGCTTGTCCTTTCTATAATTACTATATTTTTCATATAATTATTTTCTTTATAATTGATGAATATATCTCTGGAGATTGAGAAGATATATTTGTTAAAATTATATGAACGTGAACTGTTATGATTTAGGTTATCTCAGGTTTGGGATATCGATGTCATTAACACATTGTATTTATTTGTTGATGATTGCTCAAGTTTGACCATACATCGATTAAGTAAAGTTTAAGTTAAAGGAGTATTCTCCCATATTAAAGTTGCATGCTTCGCTAATTATATTTTTATACTCCTTTTCAAGTTAGTTTTAATTATGTCATCACACTTTTAAGGCCAGAAAATATAGCACTTTATTTATTTGTCTCTTGCATATTTTGATGACACTACAAGAGTAGCACGGTTAAAGCAATATGTTTTGGCAAGTTGAAGTCAATGATGTGCATGATCTTATTCAACTTAGTTAGAGGCTCTACACGAACAATACTTATATGTGTGATGCAACTTGTCCAATAATGTAAAGATTATCTTGTCCTAGTTGGTATCTTCATAAGACTTTAGAATGGTTTTACTGCATCATATTATTTATTAAGGTTTAGAAGATTTTCAATATGGATTCTAGGACATCTTGTCTATCCCAGTCGGACGATTCTCTAAGTTAATATGTTGGGTGACTTAGCCTAGGTGGTTCATGTAACACCTCGATCCCTCACGAGACTGGAGCCTCGACCCAAAACCCGAGGTCACAAAAAACAAGGAAAAACGGACGGAGTCTCCCTTATTTATAAGACAATCCAAAACTTGTACACAATAATTATAACCTCAAAACCATAATCCAACCTCCTCCATAATTCCCAACTTCCACTATCATCACATACAACAAACTCCTCAATGTCATCCGAGCCTTGGAACCCAACATTGAAGACATACAAGCATGCATTCATTAACTGTTGAAAGTCTATGTTATTTATCTTTCTTATGAATTAAGTCCGACAACATTCAAATCATGCAAGCATGCAAACCAATTAGACAATAAAGTCATTCATTAGAATTATTACAAGTCATTACAATTATCACATCATACAAACCTTAAACTATTTATTACAATACTTCACAACATGAATCAAATATACTCAAGACTTCTACTTTACAAATTATACTATCACGGGCAAACAACACTTCAATGCACAGGAATCCCAGCAGCTTGTACTAAACCTGGAAGTGTTAGAAAGAAGGGTGAGCATACAATACATGTATACTCAGTGAGGGAGGGAAGCAGATAACCGGGAAGTTTGGCAATCTATTTCGTGCAATGCAGCAATCAAACACAAGTTTAGCAACTATACAAATAAAGAAACAATTATACAATAAAATGCTACACATTTTTTTAAAAGGATACGATCGATAATCCTTATCCCTTCAATTCCTCGAACGATGAACTTCGAACTCAATCTCGAACACGATATGCCGATATTCCTTTATACAAATGGGTACTCCGGATGTACCTGATCCTATGACCCGCACCCCTTGGCATACTCCATACCAGATGAGTGAAGGACTAAGGTACCGAGCTAGGGCAACCAACACTGCCTAGCCTGATGCCGCCCAGAGCAACCCATCGTATCCGTCCCAACGATGAGGTTGCGCAACCACAATACAATGCACTCAAGATGATAACAGACAAGATAATCTAATATGCACATAATTGAGGGACAACAAAGTAGGTTGCCCTCACACACAATATTACAGTCACTAAGCACACATAAATTCAAGCAATTATATTAATTCACATAATTTAAGAACCATAAAATAACTAAGATGCATATAAGAATGAAAACTCCTTTACCTTTAGTTTGCCAACACTCCTTCAAACCTTCTCCCTTGCACCGAAGCTAGCATTATAGACAAGAAATAAGCATATTCTCTCAATTCTTAACAAGGTAACATTCTATACAAGGCATATAACACTTAACTAATCAATTCATGAAACTCCTTCAATTAGGTACACATTCTACACAAAGACCATTAAACACATAGCTAGTCAACTTCAAGATAATTACTAACCACTAATTCAATTCTCATAAACTACCCTTTTTATATCATCTAACCATTACACAAGTTATATAACCACAAGATTACTCTAAAATCTTACTAGACACACCACTTAACATATAAGAATCAAGCTATACAATCAATAAATAAACCAAGAACGCTAACAACTAAGTTCAAAACTATCACTATACATAGAACTTCAATTCAACTAAGCTATGTCATTCATTAATCAACTAACTATTCAACTAATAATACCATCCTTTTATAATACACAAGCTATCCAAATGCATTTAAACACCTTCTTAATCAATTATAAGGCAATTATCACAACAAGGACCATAGCTAAGCAAACAATAGGAGTTTAAGGCACAAATACTACAAAAATACTATTCATAACTCCAACTTCTAAAAACTACTACAACCAAACGAGCATAAGATTGGAAAACCGACTTTACTACCCACTCTTAGGCACACTATGGCACGATTCTACACACGAAACCTCACTTTCTCAACAAAGCCCTGAAAGTCCACCTAGCACATTTGAACTACAGCTATACTAACCGAACACCCAATCAATGCCACAACCAAGCCAAAAGTGCTTCCATGCCCCACTATGACTATGCCAACACTCAAAACGAGAAAAGCCAACACTTAGTCAAACGGCCCCTTTGTCTATTAACACAATTGAACTCACAATCGAAGGACGTGTTTCAAGATTCTCAAACGAACTATTTCATTCTCCTAATTACCCTTTATGACACCCCTAGGACCCTCGAGTTTTCCTATTAACCCATAATTACCGCAAAAGCCCCAAAATCCCCTTTATGCGTTTTAACTACGAGTACCTTAATCGATGTTCAATTAAGTGTCATAACCACTCATTTAGCACTACCTCACCCTATAAACACTAAATATAACGTTCAATTCCACCCGGATTCGCAATTCACCCAAAAACCCTTTGTTAAACGAGTCAATTATGCATTTTTACCCAAGTTCCGGGCAATTTAAGTTCATACAATCATAATTCTACGTTTATTATCACCAATGGCACCTATAGATAGCAAGAAATCAAGCTCATAAGCAAATCTTTAACAAAACCCTAGATTGACACTATTTATCTTCTTCAACCTTTGAAACTTTGCATTAATTCATGAAACAAGCTATGAAACTAATTTAGCATGATCCATATAGCACGTAGAACAAGTATTTCACAAGAGCTAAGATTTTCATAAGTTATAACTTACAAATCTTAAAATTAAAGTTAAGACATATATATACAAAATGCATATAAATGCCTAAATCCCTCACCTATTGCTCAAGGTATGCTAGGTTTAGGCTTTGGAGCACTTGAATCCACTAGGAGATTGTTTGGTAGAGCTAGAGATTGAAGCTTGATGATGAAAATTCATTCTCTTTTGGCTCAAAAAGGTCACGGCTATGGGGGAATACAATGAGAATTTTTGCTTTTGTTTTGTGTGTTATGCGTGTGTATGTAATGCTATATGTATATATTACATGTGAGTGTTGATAATTTAAGTCAATTGCTCATAAAAACTTGGTCAAGCTAAGCTAAAATGCCAATTAAAACTAACTAGTACAACATACTTTATTCCTAATGTTTTCACTATTCCTGCGATACAATAAATATTTTCCTAATGCGTGTTTCCGACATCCAATGCTCAAAATCTCCTTTTTTCTCATTCCTTTTATAAGTCATGTGACCTAGGAAAAATATGAATTCAAATAATTTAAACAATGAAAAATGCACAGTGAATAGAAACCATGCTCAAAGAAATTAAATGCACATTTAAAGCAACATGCAACAGTTAATTATAAACATGCTGAAAGTCTCGGGCGTCACAGTTCATGCAATATAATTTATGAGGTATCCAATAAGGATTCTGAGATGATTTACTTCTTGGAGTTATAGTTCACAATTGCATACCTGGGGTGGTAATTGTGAGCATTAACTTTTGAGGAGTATGAGTGAAGAGCAAGGGTGTTGAAAATTTTATCTTATAAAACCTTTCTTGCTTGAAGGTGTTAGCTTTTTATGACTATTCACTTATGGAGACTCTAAGATATAAAATAGTTTTGCTTGAAGGTGTTTATATGACACATTAGAGTCTCCAAAATAGGCAAATTTATAATATGAATGTTGAAGTTGCACGTTTGTTATTTGCATAATTATTTATGATCAACAGTAAATTTTTAGTGACAATTAAAGTTGTTATATTGCACTTCAAGTGGTCATGGAAGGTTTATTGGATGTAATCATGATTGCCTCCCTCCAAGGTGAATAGATTTTTCATGGAACTTTACTCGTTATTAAGCCTTGATTTTATAATGGCAGTCATACAGAATTAAAGTATAAAGTATATTGCCTCGTTGTGTAGTATTTTTAAAGGGGTTCTATCTAAAGGATTCATAATGTAGAAATCATTTTGGAAGCATATGTGAAAGAAAATAAGGCTTGAAGTTATAGTCCTTAAATTGGTTGTTCAAGAGTATATGCCACTATCTTTAAGATTTATTGGACAGATCGTGTTTTTCACGCATTATGTCACTTTGGTTTTTATTAAAGTTGAATTTCAAAAAAAAAAACACTATTATAGAGTTTTCTGTTATAGCCATGTTATATGCTAATAAAACTTCCTAGTAGCATATAATTTTGCAAGTATAATTTTAAAGAAAAGTTTTATTGATGTTTTCATCATAAAAGAACATATTTCATGTTAAAAGGTTTCACTTGCAATATACATGTTTAAAGTCATAAAGAATATAAATTTTTAAAGTGACAAATGAACTTTAAGGTAAGTGGGAGTAACATATTCATAAGTTCATGTTCTCCAATGTATAGATGTGCATGTTTATTGCTAAGAAAGTTATAGAGTATCATGCCTAAAAGGTAGTTTTAATATGAGCATAACGTATATATCTCATTTAAGTATTTGAGATAAACTAATATAGAGGTCATTGCATTTTAAAGAAAAGTCAAGGTTGGAAGTTTATAAAGTGACTTATATGTTTTATGGGTAATTGATTGATGCAATTTATTGAAACCTTGACATACTCATATTGTTGAAGTGTCTTTTTATTTAGAGATAAAGTTTATAGAGTTTCTCTTTTATGAGAGTTAAAAGTTCAATACTTTTAAAGTTTAAAGATTACAATCAAAGTATGTTTTTCAGGATTATAATGTCACTAACCAAAAGAAGTTGCGATTAAGTGCATAGGTGTTCAAGATTTTTTGAAGTATTTGGTTAGTGGGAGCATAGTTTGCTTTTACAAAAGTGTTGATACGTAATTATTACTCTCATTAAAGTATTTACATTTATTACTGTGCAGTTATTAATCTAAGATAATGGTGGTGATTGAGACTCAATCATGTTATTATGATCGACTTAATTATTTACACAACTTGGATCCATGAATAGGATGTAAAGGCATAATGTAACACCCCGATCCCTCACGAGACCGGAGTCCCAATCCAAATCCCGAGGTTATGAAAAATGAGAAAAAACGGACAGTGTTTTCCCTATTTCTAGGCCTAACCAGGTACCTAAACTTAGAAGAAATTACAACAAAACCATAAACCAACATTCACAACCAATTCCAAGTTTCAACATCACAACATTTTGTCAATCCCTTTTGGTCATCCGAGCCTTTCTACCACAACAAACTAAACATACAAGCATGGATTCCTTATTAGTTGGTGAAATTCTATGTTATAAAACCAGTTATCATACCACTCTAATCTTATTTATTTAACTTTCTTATAATTTAAGTCATCCACTATCTTCCCCTTAATCCCACACAAGCATGCAAGTTAAACTTAGACAATAAAGTAAAAACAAATCTTTAAGCTCATATTACAATCCCTCAGATAACACAAATACATGCAATTTTGAAATATCAATATAATTTACATCACAACACATAAAACACTCATCCATAACTACAAGCATGCAATGAAGCCTCCAAACTCCCTCTAGGGATCCAGTTACTTCTTTACCTGCAAAATGTTAGAAAGGAGGGGTGAGCATACAATACATGTATACTCAGTGAGAGAGAAAAACAGTTAACAGGGGGTTTTCGAAAAGCTTTTCGTACAATGTGGCAATTAAACACAAGAATAACAACTAAACAACAGGGAATCAATAAAGTAATTGAATACCACACATTTTAAAAGGATACGATTTCGATAACCCCAAACACTCCAAGTCTTGATCTTCAATCATGAATCTCGATCCACGAATCACGAACTCGATCAATGTACCGACATAAACCCAAAACACTCTAGTGGGTGTATTCCGAATGTACCCCAAAATCCTATGACCCAACACCCCTTGGCAATTTCCGGATCAGGTGAGCGTGGGACTGGGGACTATGATAGCCAAGGTATACCGGCAAGCCCGATACAGCCCGGTTTCCCCGACACTATCATGCCCAAATAGTTGTACAACAATGATACGATTCACACGAAATAGCAATAACAATTATAATCACACAATTTAATAAGTACATAAACCGATAAGCACACAATGAGAACAACAAAAGAGGTTGACCTCACACAAGCAATTACAATCAATATAACTTAAAAATATGTTTTAACCAATAAAATAGCTCAAACACACATTAACCACACAATATTCATTATACAAAAGGTAGTAATTCAATTAAAATGCCAAGTAAGATGAATCCCTCACCTTTTAAAACCAAACCTGTGAGAGTTTAGCCAAGAACTCCTTTAAATATTCTACGAATGCACCATTTCCTTCAATTACCACCACATAATACAATCAACTATTTGCGTAAGAAGTTATACATTCATTCTATAAGTGATTTCCACATTCACTCTTAATTAAAGTTAGTTCATAACTCCATTAACTTATTCAACTTCATTTAATTCCATTAAACTAACATAACTATCATATACATTTCATTATTTAGCATGCACTACATTCACTACCCAAACAACACATTAACCATTATTTTACAAATCCCACAATTCAATAGGCATATAACATTAGCAGTTAGAACAAACCATAATGCATATTCAATCCACGTAACTATATATATATTTTATAAATCATAACTAGATAGCCCTTACTTCCAGAATCTCTTCAAACATCTATATTTTAATGCAACTATACTTAACACTATCACAACCAGGCAATAGAATACCATTAATAGCTATACAATCAATATAAGCAAGAGAACATGCATATTCACTCAATTCAAAACAAGGTAAACATGCAACCCAACTCACGATAGTAATCAATAAGCATTGAACATATTCTCGAATCGATGGTGCAAGACTATTCATATTCTCTCAAAAATAGCCATTAATCTAGCTAATATCGAGGTACCAATTCAATACCAAGTTTAAGCACTCTCCTATACATATTTCACTTCACCAAAACCACTCTAATATTCCACTTAACTCAAATCAATACACCCCACACAATAATCAAACACTTAATATTTAAGAAACACTCAAGTATTCAAAGAACTCCAACCAAACACCCAAATCTTAACTGAATACACGCGGTACACCTCACAATTACTTATGAACCACAATCAAGCTCTATAAACACTCACAACACTCACACGACCCAAAAACCATACAAATGGCCCTTATGCTCAATCAATCTATTCCAAGTACTAGCCACATTCTATTAATTCCAAGTATTAATCTAGTCATTCTAACACCTATGACACCTACTACAAGCATCGAACGAGCATTAGCTAATTATTCCACAAAACATTATTCATTTCTCTAACTTTCTCAAGCTACCACTTCTAAACAAGCTATGATACTTGAAATCATATTTCACTACTCAAACCTAGACACTTTATGATCCACTTAAATGCAAAGAAAACCTGTTTTAAATCACAACAACCACAAAATCCCGTTTAGCCCCTTAGCACGTTTGAACTACAACACCTTAAACCAATCCACAATTCAATGCCATAAACACACCTCGATCATTATTTCACACTCTTAGGACCCTAGAACAAATTAAATTACACATTGCTAACACTTTACGATTTAGGCCCCTTTGATTCAAATCACAATTTTCTAATTCCAAGCTATGTTCTAACCAATTTAACACCACATTTACCCTTCTAGACATTTATGGCACCTACTAGAAGCATAAAAACACACATTGCAAACAAATCACAAAATTTGATGAAAAACACTATTTATCATCTTCTCCAACTAGCTTCTATGCATTTCCATGGCTAAAAAAATAATACAAGCAATATAGAATATTCTACTAACTATATAAACATCATTAGAGGCAATATAAACCAATAATTCAAGCATTAGAACAAATCTATGAATTTTACATAATATAATCCTAACTAAAAATGCTCAAATAAATGCATCCATCGCCTAGATACAAGGTTAGAAAAGGTTGAAGATGGCTTAGACATGTTCAAGAACTCAATATTCAAACTTGGAATGGATGAAAATGGCCAACTATAGCAAATTTTGCAAGAAAAATACTATTCCCGTAGGTGGGTTTTTGGCTATTTTTTTTTACCTTTTTTGAGCATTTTTTTGAGAAATTTTTGGGTTATAAGAAGACTTGGTCAATTGGTCAAAGGGTCCATGGTATTTGGATTTGTCAATAAGTCTAGCTTACGGGTCAAATAGTTAGCATATGGGTCAAGTTATAAGCAAAATGGATCATAGGTTGTTTTAATGAAAAGCCGAATTCTTAACTATTCATGCGATACACTTATATTTTTGTAACTCGAGTTCTCGATATGTTATGCACGTAATTTTAATTTTCTCATGTCTCCTAAATGTCAAGTAACATGGAAAAAATTTAAAATCAAGAAAATAAAACAGTCAAAAACGCAAGTGAATAGTAACTTTTCATAAGTAAGAATTTAAATAATTAAATGCACAAAATATATGCAATGAATGTTATATGAATGTTTTAGGGCTCAGGCGTCACACATAAGCTACGGAAATTTATTGTCAACAAGTATTTAAGGAATAGTTGTGTGCTTGACATGCTTATGCAAGTGTAAGCAGGTTATACACTCAGATTATAGTGCACTAAATATTGTATATACATGCATTTTGGGAACTTATGTTGAAGTTCTGTTAATGCTTCAATTGAAAGGCTTTAGGTTAAAAGCAAAAAATGTAAGAGTACAATTTATTTTGAGTATTTACAGTATACTAAAGTTTTGTTCCCATTATATTCAGTTGTGATCACTGTTTTATGTGTACACAGATAAAGTTACTGTGAGCTCACGTAGGTCTAAAGTTTTATATCTCAAGATATACAGTTAAAGGCTTCATTATTAAAGTGGCTTCAGTTTAGAAGCATTAAAGAGGGTTCGTATACCCCAATAAGGTTTAAAGGCTTCTTATGAGGCAAAAGGGGATTTAATCCCATAAAGGGTCTTACAAGACCATAAAGTGGCCGATTGTGGTTTGGCAAGCTCATCATTATAGTTGGATCACATGTGCCAAAAATCACACTACACTTTACCACACCATGGAATCTATGTCGACGGGGCATTAGTATTTGTGATCATAGGAGTCATATGCCGAAAGTGCAGGAAATCTGTGAGACTATCTCTTGGAATTCCACCAGGATCAACTCGTTATACATAATAATTGGCAATTTTAAATAAGAGAATTAGGATTACCTCTTCGAACGACTCGTGGTAGTGTTATGGGATTGCCCAACGGAAGCGTCTAGCTCCTCCTACTTCGCATGCGAACAAGGATGAAAGAGGAGGAGGCTATAATTTTCAGAGAGGGTTTTTTTTTTTGTTTCTTGTTCCTACATTTTCATAAAACGATATATGTCTATCATTCACATTGGAAACCCTACATGGCCCTTCTTATAAAGACCATGTGGGCTAGGCTCTTCAAAAGGCCAACTCCCAAAATAGTTAAAAAAACCCCAATCTTTTAATGTGGGTTTCCATAAAGCCCACAACGATTCAAATTAAATCACTATTTAATTTAAATCAATCACCCTAGGATTTAATTGATGAATCATAAATCTAGTGCTAGCTAGAAATTGTCAAATAATTAAATCCACAACCTAATAATAATAATTAGATAATTTTTAATTTTTAATTAAATATTAATCACAAATAATATTTAATATTGATTATAATTAGGCCGTTTCTCCAATTAAATCACTTATTCTTTTGCGTGACTCCATAGGTTCAAACTTAAGCCGGTAGCATAAAGACTATACTTACACTAATCAAATATACCATCTACCAATGATTCCCGACGACCGAATAAGTTGAATAGGTACAAGGCAACATTCAGCAAACCTCGGTACAATGGTGAATTCCCTATGACCCTCGGTATTCCGAAATAACTCTAGGGACATGGTTAACTGTCAAATCCCTAATTAGTTACTTCATGTCAAATTTCAATCCTGTCATGACACATCATGACTTACCATCGTGACTCATCACGAGATGTGCTTTGACCAAAGACTTTCTGAATTGAAATTAAGCGAAACACCATTCTCCAAATACCCGAAGCAGTCAATCCCATCTTGACTCACACATTGACTTCTCTGGCACTTGCCCATACCCAGTAACCTTCCGTTACCAGATTAAAAATCTGGATAGTCCGACACCTAAGCATGAGGAGTAATCCGTAAGTCTCCATGGCAATCTCAGGTCAGAGGGAACATGTCTACCACATGTACCACGAGCTATCCTTAGACAGTAGGGTACATACCATAGGACGCTCGTAAAGAGAGTCATGTTCAGTGAACATGTCTCCACATGTCACCTGTTTATCGCACCGGTGTCCCAACACCCATTGGTCATGAGGATAACCAACCAATGCAACAAACAATAACCTATACTCGATGAAATTGACGTCCCAATACCAATTTCATCATTTGGTTACGAACAAAGTTTAAGAATGACCAAAATCAACCCTCATTCATATGATTCCATAAAGTCATTCTAAGGACTACATCATGATCAATCAAAGGTAAAAGAAGATGGACGATATGATGTAATGGCCAAATATTATTAATAGAACAATAATCCACATACAAATTAATTTGCCAGGTACACTCGATGACTGACTTTAGGGCACAATTCCTAACAATCTCTCACTTGACCTAAAGCCAGTCGGATATGTATCCTATACCCATCTTTTCTCGATATGCATCGAACTCTTTGATCCCGAGAACTTTGGTAAAGGGGTCAGTTAAATTCTCTTTACTATCAATCTTTTGTAGAGTGACGTCACCTCTAGTAATGATCCCTCTAATTATGTGGTAATAACTCAGTACATGTTTGGCTTTCTGATAAGATCAGGGTTCCTTAGCCTGTGCAATGGCTCCAGTACTATCACTGAAGATCGTGACTAGACCAGTCAGATCAGGAAGAACTCCAAGCTCCGTGATGAATTTTCTAAGCCAAACTGCCTCCTTCGCCACATCAGATGCTGCTATATATTCTGCCTCACGGATAGAATCGGCTACAATTTGTTGTTTGGAACTTTTCCAACTGATGGCTCCACCATTCATGGTGAGCACAAAACATGATACGCTTTTACTATCATCTCTATCTGATTGAAAACTTGAATCGGTATAACCAACCAATTTCATATCAGAATCTCCATAACGAGCCATTGGTCCTTTGTATTTCTCAAATACTTTAGGATAGTCTTAACCACTTTCCAATGTTTCTCGCCAAGATCAGATTGGTATCTGCTTACTATTCAAAGGGAATAAGCCACGTCAGGTCTCGTACAAGACACAGCGTACATGATAGATCCTACTGCCGAGGCATATGGGATTCTACTCATGCGCTCTCTTTCTTGAGGAGTTGTCAGACAATCCTTTTTAGAAAGAGTAATTCTATGACCTATCGGGAGATAGCCTTTCTTGGAATATTCCATGCTGAACCTTTTCAGCACGGTGTCTATGTACGTAGACTGGGATAATCCCAGCAACCTTCTTGATCTATCCCTATAGATCCTAATCCCAAGGATATAAGAAGCATCTCCTAAATCCTTCATGGAAAATTGGGATGACAACCACAACTTCACGCTCTGCAATGCAGATATGTCATTCCCTATAAGGAGAATATTATCCACATATAGCACCAAGAACATGACCACATGACCATTTGCCCATTTATAGATGTAAGGCTCTTCTTCATTCTTAACGAAGCCATACATTTTAACAACCTTGTCAAAACGTATGTTCCAACTCTGAGAGGCTTGTTTGAGTCCATAAATGGATCTCTGTAGCTTGCATACTTTAAATTCATTTGTGGATGTGAACCCTTCAGGCTGTGTCATGTACACCTCATCTTCCAACTCACCATTAAGGAAAGCTGTCTTGACATCCATTTGCCAAATTTCATAATCTAGGTACACAGCTATAGCAAGCATAATGTGAACCGATTTAAGCATTGATACGGGAGAAAATGTCTCATCATAGTCAATACCATAACGTTGACGAAATCCCTTAGCAACCAAACGGGCTTTGTAGGTCTCTACCTTCCCATCTGCTCCTCTTTTCCTTTAAAAAATCCATTTACACCCTATGGGTCTTACCCCTTCGGGTGGGTCAACTAATGTCCAAACATTGTTGACATGCATGGATTCTATCTCGAATCACATGGCTTTAAGCCATTCTTCAAAATCAAGTCTCTGCATTGCATCCATATAATTGATCGGATCCTCATCATTCTCATCAAGTTCGATGGGATCACCGCCACGAACTAGGAATCCATATCTGTCCGGTTGACATGGTACTCTACCAGATCTTCTTATTGCTGTGTCTACAGTGGGCTTAGGATTCGGTTCACTAACCTTATCATATTCTGTATGTTCTTCTGCTAATATTTGTTCTTGTTCTAGTTGAACTTCTCCAAGTCCAATATTGGAGGCATTGCTTTTCTTCTCGAGAAACTCTTTCTCCAGGAAAACCGCTCAAAGGGCAACGAACACCTTTTGTTCGCTAGTGTTATAGAATTGGTATCCTCTAGACTCTCTAGGGTACCCTACGAACAAACATTTATCAGATTTTGGTTCTAACTTGTCAGCTTGAAGACGCTTGACATATGCTAGACACCCCCAAACCTTAAGGTGTGTGAGTGTTGGTTTACGCCAAAACCACATCTCATATGGTGTCTTATCTACTGACTTGCTAGGAACCCTATTCAGCACGTGAGCAGCAGTTTCAAGGGCATATCCCCAAAAGGATATGGGTAGATCTGCACGTCCCATCATGGATCGTACCATGTCTAACAAGGTTCGATTTCTCCTCTCAGATACACCATTATGCTGTGGTGTAGCAGGGGAAGTCCATTGTGAAAGAATCCCATTCTCCTCAAGGTAACCCAGAAACTCATTGGAAAGATACTCACATCCACGATCAGATCGTAGAATCTTGATATCTTTCCCAATTTGTTTATCTACTTCATTACGATATCTTTTGAACATTTCAAAAGATTCTGACTTATTTCTTATCAAATTGATATACCCATACCTAGATAGACCATCAGTAAAGGTAATAAAGTAGGAGTATCCTCCTCTAGCACTTGTGCTCATAGGCCCACATACATCTGTATGCACGAGGCCCAAGAGCTCTGCAGCCCGATCACATTTTCCAATAAAAGGAGATTTGGTCATTTTACCCAATAGACAAGACTCACAAGTAGGTAGTAATGTTGGATTACTAATATCAAGTAACCCTTCCTTGATTAATTTGTTAATCCTGTTTTCATTTGTATGACCTAACCTGCAGTGCCAAAGGTAGGCACCTGAGTTTATTCTTTGCTTTGGACGCTTATTACTAACATACATTATGTTTACAGGCTGTGTTATAACATAAATTCCATGTTTCAGTTGTCCTTTAATGACAGTAGTGTTATTCAAAATAACATCAAAATCATTATTCATAATAGTAAAGGAATAACCATCCTGGGCTAAAAGCCCAACTGAGATAATGTTCAAAACAAAATCCAGACAATAGAAAACATTATTAAGACTAATGTTTCCTGAGTTTGTAGCTAAAGATAAACGCCCTAACGCTAGTACTGGAACTTGATTTCGATTTCCAACGCTGAGGTGTCACTCACCAACTCTGAACTTCCTACTAACCTCTAGCCCCTACAACGAATTGCAAATATGATAAGGACTGCCTGTATCTAATACATAGGTAGTAGAGTTTATAACACTGAAGTTGCAAGGTGTTATCATATACATACCTTGCTGAGCAACTCCTTGCTGTCTTTTTGGCCTGTTTGGATCTAACGGCGCTAGATACTGAGGAAAATTCCTCTTCCAGTGTCCCATCCTCTTACAGAAGAAACATTCTGCTTGACTCTGGTCAGCTTTCTACTTGCGAACTTGTGGTTGCTGCTGAGTGGGTTTTTTAACCCCGCTTTGAGCTGCATATGTATTTTTGTTCTTTTTCTTGCCACGTCGTGAAGAATTTTTGCGTTTTGAGGAACTAGTACCTCCAACCACATTAACCGTCTTTCTGAGGAGTTGATTATCTTTCTCAAAGGTTTGCAACAACCCCAGAAGTGCATGGTAGTTAACAGCTGGCTTGTTCATCTTGAACTGGTTCAAGAAAGGGAGGTAGGATGAAAGAAGAGAGTTGAGGATGGCATCCTTGCCAAGCTGCTCATGGAGCGGATAGCCTAACTTAGCCAATTTCTCAATCTGCTCAGTCATGTACAATACATGATCAGTAACGAAAGTCACTTCCCTCATTCTAGTGCTAAAGATGGCACAAGAGGTCCTATGTCTTTTTGCGTCATCAGATGTGCCGAAAGATTCATTCAACGCTTGAATGATTTCCTCAGGTTGTGTTTCCTCAAATTTGCGACTGAATTCATCATTCATTGCATCCCTCATGATACAACGAACTATTATTCTATCATCAACCATTTATGATATCGTCGACGATCGACAACAGTTGCTTAGGCAGCAGGTTCAGTAGGTGCTGGATCAGACAGAACATACAAGATACGTTCATGCTCGAGCACAATGCGCAATTTACGATACCAGCTATCGTAATTTGGCCCGGTCAACTTTTCACTATCCAATAGTAATCTCAAAGACAACGTGTTAGCCATTAAATCTGCAAATAATTGAAGTAAAGGAAATAAACTAGCTAAAATATATGAATTATCTAATCACATTAGACATAGGCCAGTGTCTAAAGGATTCTCCCACTATTTTGTTCAGATTTATAGCCTCTACCTTCAATCCGAATGAATTTCTGATCCAAATTCCCTTAGTGGGTACTAAGATCCAAATAATTGTACATAAGCCCGACGGAGCCCGGCCCACCTATGCATTTATCTGGTAGGTTGATAACCAGTTATTTCTCCAAATAACTCTTAGTGATCTCAATTATGCCCCAAGCACCCCTTCAGCAGGACGGAGGTCCTTCACTGAAAAGCCCAGTTAGGTCAAACCATTAACATGATATCTCATAGTCCCTCTCTAAGCTTGATGAGTAGGCCTGATGGAGGCTAGCCCACCTACTCACCATCTTAAAGAGATTCCATGGAATTCATACAATGAATAATAATCCCAACACCTTGATAAAAGCCAGGCCGGAGGGCCTCCAACGTTTATTAAGATGTTGGGCCCATTATTATTCACTTTAATGGGAGACAATGAGTTGAACATCCAATGTTCAACCCACTTAAAGGACCTAATAATTTAGAGGATTTTAATTATAGTATAATGATTGGTTTTATTTGCCTTATTATTAATTAATCCAATTAATTGATCATGAGAGATATATATAAATAGGGCATGCATAATAATAAATTGAGCATAAATAATATGTGGTTATGGGCTTTCCTAATGTGGTCCACTAGAGCTATCATGGACCACTCTAGTTATGCAAATAAAGATTATTACATTTAATTGGGTTAACCTGGACAGGCCCAGGCTTTCTAGAAATCCTCAACTCCTTGATCCATGCTCCAAAGCCCTATCTCTATTAATTACATAAACATGATAGATAACTCCTTCTAAAAGGATGGGATACATTACTTGGGGTAGGTATTTACAATCAGAAAAATAGAAGGCTGGACTCACATGCCTAATTTAACCCAAATAAATAATTAAAACAATTTATAATAATAAAATGCAATAATCATCATGATATGCAAGCCCATAACCTCCTTTAAATGCATGTCATACATCATTAACACAAATAGGCATACACGTAGACATTCTATATAATTTCAAAGGCATTAAATCAATTTAATCAAATTAAATTTATATTTCCAATTAATTAAACTAATTTTAAATTAATTGGATGTCCTACAACAATATTCAAAATAAATAGTGTTAAATAGGCACAAATTAATAAATAATTTATTAATATTAGCAAAATTAACAATTAAGTTTAATATTCTTCCAATTAATTAAACTAACTTTCAATTAATTGGATATCCTAAATTAATTCACCAAATTAACTTAGTCAAATAAATACAACTAATAAACTATTTACTAATTGCTATCTAAATTAACAATTAATTTAAATTTAATTAAACTCAATTGCAATACTATGTTTTTTTTTAATAATATGGTCCTAGGGCAATTCTATGAAACTATTTCATATACCAAAACAATTAATAAACTATTTTATTAATTTTTGCTCCAAAATAAAAATAAGCAAGATTGGGCTGAACTGATCCAAATTGGGTCGAGCCCAATCGGATCAAGCAGCCCATTAGGGTTCAAATCCTCTTTTTTTCGCTACAGTAATTGCTAAAGTACTCGGTATAGTAACATGCTACCGTACCATCACTACAGTAACGTCGTACAGTACGTCCCCTTTTTTTCTGCTATAGTAATAGTATGACAAAAAAAATAATATATCAACCATATCATATAGGCAACGTATAATCTTGTATCAAATACGTAAAATAAACACACTCAACGAGGTGGCTCTAATACCACTGTAGGAAATCCGTGAGACTATCTCTTGGAATTCCACTAGGATCAACTCGTTATACATAATAATTGGCAATTTTAAATCAGAGAATTAGGATTACCTCTTCGAACGATTCGTGGTAGTGTTATGGGATTGACCAACGGAAGCGTCTAGCTCCTCCTACTTCGCACGCGAACAAGGATGAAAGAGGAGGAAGCTATAATTTTCAGAGAGGGTTTTTTTTTGTTTCTTGTTCCTACGTTTTCAGAAAATGATATATGTCTATCATTCACATTGAAAACCCGGTAGAAAGATGGTGTAACGACTGTTATGGTTCGATATTGATGACTTGTTGGATTGGATTCTAGATTAAGACGTTTATATTTGTGGCCACTATAGTTGTTTTCAACCCGAGAGTCATTTTTATAAAATAAAATGTTTTCAAAGTATAAAACCAATCAGTGTTGTCCAAGTGGGAGACTGTTGGAATTTTTTAGTGAAAACCACTTATTGAGACATTTTCTTATTTCAAAAAACGGGTTGAGGTAGACCGGTAAAGCCCAAGACATATTTTACAGTGATCTACTCCAGTTGGACCTAGGTCCGTCTCATGGATATTTTTGTTAGTGGTATGGTATGCAAGGTGTAAAGTATGACGACTCGAGCTTGCATTACATGTGTATTTATTTATTTCAATCGTTATTTGAAAAATAATATGCGCATTTACTTGTTTAAACTAGTATTAGAAAATAATATGTGCATTTACATGATTTTCAAAGAGTTATTATGTGAAAATTGTATTTAAAGTTCATTTAAATTGCATTTTGTTGACCTTTCATCTTCCTTAACCAAACTAGTTGACTATTCATCTACATTGATCAACTAGGACAAGGTGAAAATTTCTTGAAAGTTTAATGAAGGGCAAACTTTGGATTAGAAGCAAAAGTATAAAGTTAAAATAACTAGTTTGGGGTCAACTTGGGAATAAAAACTGCACCAATTGGAAAAAAGTTAGGTGGCGAATTATATATGGTTAGAAAGCTCTATGAGTCTAGTTTCTAAAGCTTCAAACGGATCATGAATTGGAGTTTTCTAGAAGTTATCGCTATTTTCGTGAAGTGTGGCAGAACTAATTCTTTTACACAGGTTTGACCATCTTTGACCTTCCACTTAAGTTTATATTGCAAAATAAGACAAAAACACCTCATTTCTCTCTCTCATTTCAGCCATGACTTCCAAGAGCAAAGGGGGAAATAGTATTTTCTAGGGTTTTAGGCTAAATTTGAAGAGGAAGAAAAAGATTCAAAGGTTTTGCACTCAAATTGGACCTAGTTCTTGCCTATTCTAGCTCCACCTTGCATATTCTAACATTTCTTTCCATAAAATGTGAGGGAATTTTTTAAACTTATTTTTAAAGATGAAGCATGATGTTCATACTTGTATATATATGCTAGATAAGGTTTTAAATGCATGTGCTTCTTACTAGTAGGTCAAAAAGAACAAGATACATGAGTATTAGCTAGTTTAATCCATGTTTTATAGTAGTTGTTTGTAAGAGTCATTTAATGAATTATTTAGCTAGATATTAGTTGTATCTATGGTTTAATGGTTGTATAGGTAGTTTATATATTTATATATGTGTTTATAACATGTTTTAATGCTTTAGAATCAAAATTGGTTGAGTTTTTGAAAAATGCTACATCGCTGGAAAATTTTAATAAAATACGTGAACAGTATTTTTATTGGTTTTTAATACTCAAATTGCCCCTTAAATTCTTGTATATATATATATTTACAACTTAATTTCATGGCTTAGGAGCAATTTTGGTTGAATTTAGAGTGATTTTAGTGAATTTTTCAGATTTTCCAGCAAAGGTGCACTTGGAGTTTTTAGCTTATTAAACTTGTATTAAGCTTGGTTTTGCCAAATTTTTGCACTTATAATGTATTATAGTTGGGGTATATATTGGTTGTGTGGAGATTGAGCATTTATATTTCTTGTAAGTAGCTTAAAAGTTGGAGACTTTATGTGAGTGTTGTTGTTTGATATAGTTGTATAATATGTAGATTAAGTGTTTGATGAAATACTTAAAAGAGTTTTGGTTTAATTGTTGAAGATGGCATTGAGTTGGAAAAGAGGTTAGTTTATGGTTGAAGTGTTGGTTGTGGCTTGAAGGCTAAATGAGTGTAATTCATGGCGTTTTCAAGTGAGTTCATGTACGTAGTTTAGGTGGTAAATTGTGTGGTTTAATCATAATGATTGTTTGGTGTCATATGTGTTTGTTAATACTAATACTTGGAGGTCATTAATGTTTTGTATATGGGTGCTTTTATGGGTTAAAGATATTCAGTGATCGGAGACCATTAATTTTTGGAGTTATTTGTGTTTACTAGATGATTGGTTATTAATGGTTGATGATTAGTTATGCTTAGAGACCATTGATGTTTGAAGGTTATTAATGCTTGGGGTTAATGCATGGTTGGAATTAATAAATACTGGTTGGAAATAAATGGTTAAATGAAATGTTTAAATGTTTAAAGTGTTTAACGTGATTGGAGGGACAACCTACTTTGTTGTCTTCTCAACTTGTCGTGAATGCGTGCTATGTGTTAAATGCGAATGCGAATGCGAATGCGATGTGTCATGAAAGGTTGCAACCTTTAAAATAGACATGGTAACGTTCATGTTGCACTGGGAGACATAGGGCTTGCCAAACAATGACATGACTACCGGGGGTCTAATCCTTATCCCGTTGTGAACAGAGAGTTCACAAGGTCTGGGTCATAGGATTTGACGTACATCCGGAGTACATCCATGTTGGCGATAGGGAAAGAGTTCGTGATGGCGTATAAGGGAATTTGCATCAACATAACGAGCGTATCCTTATCAAGTGTTTACTTATCTTATATTACTTAAGCTGTTTATACTAGTCGTATATTATTATGTCATGGCATGTCTTCAAAAGGGTTTTCAAAACTAAATGTTTTTCAAAATCTCCCGTACATTTTTCCCCCCTCACTGAGTTTGTAAAATTCACCCCATTTCCTAACACATTTTAGGTGGAGCCGAGTTAGAGCCTCGAGGAGATTGGAAGTGAATTCTTTGTTATCTTGCTTTGGATGATATTTTATTATTTGTGGATTATAAGTATGATATAATTGGAGATCACTTTGGATGATGTATACTTTATTGAGGAGTTTATATAGATTATGTTGTAATATCTTTTCTTGGTGCTCATAAGGTGTTTATTGTTGTATTGGAGAATTGTTGTTGGGATATATTCCTTGGAATTAAAGAGTTGTTTCAAAGGCATGTTGTATTGAATTCTTGAAATCATTTGAGATGTTGTAATAGTTGGATGCATTGTTTCATGGATATTAGTGTTCAGGCTAATGAAGTGTACCTTTGTGGACTTAGGAGTAGTGATCTTCTTAAGCTCGTGGTATCACGATCCCAGGTTGTTCAGTGTTCTTGTAAGCTTGGATATTATTTTCTATCTTTATGGTATCAGAGACCATATCAACGAAAATGGGGTCGTGATATAAAGCCTATTTTGATTTATAGGGCAGCTTGATAGGGGGCCCAATACAGTTTTTAGGCTAGGCCCTTTCTCCCATCCAAAATACTAATAGTCTATAAATAGGCTATTAGGGTTGGCTTGCCCCATTGATAGCCTCCATACAGAAGTTGGAAAAGGAGAGGGAGCCCCTAGTCTAGATGTACTTACCACAACACATCGCTCAAGGTTTTTTTTTTTTTTTTTTCCAGGATTATCACAAAGATAATCTTAATGGCTACACGAAAATGTGCTCTTTCGATTCAATCAACTTAATAGTATTAATTAATTATTGCAGTATTTTATTTTCTGGTATTAGATCCTATATAATCTAACATGAAGGACTTAGAAATATAGAAGTACAAGTTAGAAACAACCCAAAATTCTAGGAACTAATTCAAAATCACCCTAAGATAAGAGCATCTTCTCTTAACTTTCTTTCTTCTGCACTCCTCACCCTGCTCGTTCTGCAGAAGACCCATATAAAAGACAATATCACTCCTGAAAGTTTGGCCAATTTGGTCAGCAAAATCATGACGCCTAGTGTTGTATATAACTTCTCCTATCAGTTCAATGGTGTTGAATTGGGATAAAACTTTCTTTCTTCTAAGCAAGCAAGTAATTTATTGATTTTAGTATGGGTGTCGGAATTTTTTCTAATAATGGGCTGTCATTGATTTCATATTTTATTTATTCAAAAGATAGGCTAAGGTTGATCAGTAAAGCCCAATACGTAATTTATGACAATCCATTTTAGGACTAGGTCTATTACTATTATTATTATTATTATTATTATTATTATTATTATTATTATTATTATTATTATTATTATTATTATTATTGCTGTTGTTGCTGTTGTTGTTGTTGTTGTTGTTGTTGTTGTTGTTATTATTATTATTATTATTATTATTATTATCATTATTTAAGATGTGATATGCAAGTGGTATAGTACTTGTTTTAAATGTTAGGCTCGCTCAATAGGAGCACCCACTATGATATATTAAGTATAGTCCCATCTCACCACTTCATAGATTAATAGTTTATAGAATATATTATTTGGGTTACCTTACCCCTTTGAGAGACAATATACCAAACTTCAAGAAGGAGAGGCCACACCTAAGTTAGGTGTGTCAATGTTATGTTTTAAATCTAGAAATTTAGTAAATACATATTTAGCTTCTTTGACATAAAATAAAATCATTTTTCATGACAATAATCATGACTATAAAGAGAATAGCGTATTCCATCTTAGCATCCTGGGTGGCAACGAATGCCTTTGCACCCAAGATGCCTTTGGTTTCGCTTGATTATCTTACAATGCATAGTACAGCTGAGTTAGTCAATTTGTTAAATTGTCATCTTCCTTTGACTGGGTAGGAAACACTCCAGCTGAGTTAGTCAATTTGTTATTTCACGATGTAATATCAAGGAGTATTGGCTAAAGCTATGGTCTGTTTTGTTCGTTTTTAATGCAAGATGTACCCAGTTGACAGAAAAAATAGAAAAAGAAAAAAGAAAAATGAGAAAAGAAGAAGAAAAGGTTGACCCTAGTACACAGTAAAGTATATACAAGTCTTCAACAAATTGGAAGGGAAAATCTCATATTTAGTCCTTATTGTTTGTAAAAAAATTCAGTTTAATCTATATTGTTTAAAATATTTTAATTTAGTTCCTATTGTTTCTCTAAAAGTTTTAATTTCATCTCTATTGTTTAAAGTTTCTCAATTTCATCCTTATTATTGTTCAAAAGTTCCAATTTTGTCCCTATTATTTTTAAAAAGTTTTAAATTTGTCCCTATTGTTTCTAAAAAAATTTCAATTTAGTCCTTGAATAATAGGTACGAATTTGAAACTTTAAGAAAACAAAAGAGATGAAATTCAAAATTTTTAAAAACAATATGGATGAAATTAAAACTTTTTAGAAAATAATAGGGACTAAATTGAGACATTTTAAACAATAGGGACTAAACTAAGATATTTTGTAAACAATAGGGATTAAATGTGAAATTTTCACAAATTGGAATTTAATATTGGTAAAGTGACCTTTTGATTCTTTTTGTTCACAGTCATTTTATTTTTATATTGAAGTGGTTGACTGTAGGATGCAAGTGGAAATCTTCCAAGCATATTTTGTAAGTAATAAATGCCCACGAGTTGACCTGTGCGTACTTTGATTAAGAAAGTAAATCAAGGAATTGATTATATGAGAAAACAACAATCTATAATAGAGTAAAATGTTTTTATTATCATTTACGCAATAATTGATCGTTAGATGCAAACAACACTTGGTACAAGACAAGTTAAAACTTAGAAATAGATTCATATATCTCAATGACTTTATTCTCTAACTTGAAACACGAAACAAATTTATGAAATGCGATAAGATCTCAGAAGGAAGTATTGATGAAACTAGATAGGAAGCCCACGAGAAAGATAATCACATGAATAGCTCCAACGATCACTAAATTAGCTCCAACTAAAGCTGCACGCTTGAGTGACACCCTCCCAGAAGAATCTTGTTCTTCTTCAACCATGAATGTTTCTCCAAAAGCGTAAGATATGTCAAGTGTTCCAAATGGACCTAGAGAATCACGTCTATATACTATGTATGTAAGTTTTTTGGCACTACGTTCGGAATCAAGTACGGGCTATCATATGTAAGTTATCTTTGATTAATATAGAGATGTTAATGATAAAGGATGGTGAGCCTTGTGCCATAACATCATAGGGATGCGACTGACTTTCATATGGGTAATTGTTAGTTGAACGAATCACTGAATATGACCAGAATAACAAACTATATGACTTTGGATTAATAGTTTGTTATTCGTTGCGAATTGTGCAAATTAATCATTTGACTTGAGAAAAATTACGGTTGCCGGTTATATTAGGAGCTAAATACTGCGTCTGGACAATACCCATATTCCAAAAGGTGGGTTACGGCCTTTCACGTTTTAGTTTTGTGGTATGAACTGATAGGTAATTGTCAAGATAGGATCCGTTAACCTCTGATGTGGGGCAATGTCCTATGCGATCTTATTTCGGTTGATTGAAGAAGTCCTCGGCCGGGGCACATATCAGATAGAATGATGGAAAGGATTCCATAAGTGTCATCTCTCATTCCGCCGAATAAATCTATGCATATAATCGTTGAGTGGACTTAATCGTATCATGGTCCCCATAATGATCGGGACATATTTAATGGAATGATCGGACTGCACGCTAATTTGCGACTATAAATAAATTCATAAAAGTTGGACTTTATTACCGTATAAATTGTCATGATGCGCGTATGTTGCTAGACGTAACTCTTGAACATGAGGGTATTCTGGAGAATGACAGAAATTCTCGGAATGAATTAAAAGTGTTTAATAGTCCCTCATCGCTATACGGTTATGAATCTAGAAAGTCACACACAAAAAGAGCATAAAAAATAAGGCAATTAACGAGCTTGATATTAAGTTGGAAACACGTTAAATAGTTAACGTTGTTTATTTTGGACGTTAATAGTTAAGCGGGCCAAAAGTGAAAATACTAAAAGTATTGGGACCAAAGTGCAAATACTGAGATGGAAACACGTTATAGTGTTAACATTATTATTTTGGTCATTAATGGTTAAGTGAGCCAAAATCATAATTTTTGAAAGTTTTAGAGCCAAAATGTAAATACTAAAAAGTATTAGGGCATAAGTGCAAATAGATTGAGGGGTCAATCTTCAATTAATTATTCTAAAGGGGTTTAGAATTAATTAATGTTTGTTTTCACTAAAAGACAAACAACAACTTGTGCTAAAAGACAAAACACAAAACACAAAAGGACAAAAGACAACTTGCACTAAAAGACAATAATAGGATGAGTTTTTCACTTGTTCTTCTAACTTTATACAAGCTTAGATTTATCACCAAAAATTACTCACAATTAGAAGGCAAAACTCTCTTCTTTTCCCTTGGTAATTTTGGCCATGGTAGAGAATAATAGGAGGAGTTTTTCACTTGTTCTTCTAACTTTATACAAGCTTAGATTTATCCCACACGAGCATGCAAGTTAAACTTAGACAATAAAGTAAAACATTAAAGTTATTACATATCTGCTACAACTGTTTAATCATACAAATCTTTCAGCTCTTATTACGATCCCTCAGATAACATAAATACATGCAATTTTGAAATATCAATATACTTTACATCACAACACATAAAACACTTATCCACAACTACAAGCATGTAATAAAGCCTCCGAACTCCCTCTAAGGATCCAATTACTTCTTTACCTGTAAAATATTAGAAATGAGGGGTAAGCATACAATACATGTATACTCAGTGAGGAAGGGAAACAGTTAACCCGGGGTTTTCGAAAAACTTTTCGTACAATGCGGCAATTAAACACAAGATTAATAACTAAGCAACAGGGAATCAATAAGCAATTAAATACCACACATTTTAAAAGGATAAGATTTCGATAACCCCAAACACTCCAAGTCTTGATCTTCAATCACGAACCTTGATCCACGAATCACGAACTCCATCAATGTGCCGGCATATACTAAAAACACTCCAGTGTGTACTCTGGATGTACCTCAAAATCCAACTACCCAACCCCCTGGCAATCTCTGGACCAGGCGAGCGTGGGACTAGGGACCATGGTAGTCGAGGTATATTGGCAAGCCCGATATCGCCCGACTTCGCCGACACTACCATGCCCAAATGGTTGCACAACCATGATACGATTCACATGAAATAACAATAACAATTATAAACACACAATTTAATAAATACATAAACCGGTAAGCGCACAATGAGGACAACAAAAGAGGTTGACCTCGTACATAAGCAATTACAATCAATATAACTTAAAAGTATGTTCTAACCAATAAAATAGCTCAAACACATATTAACCACACAATATTCATTATACAAAAGGTAGTAATTCAATTAAAATGCCCAGTAAGATGAATCCCTCACCTTTTAAAACCAAACCTGTGAGAATTTAGCCAAGAACTCCTTTAAATATTCTCCAAATGCACCATTTCCTTCAATTACCACCACATAATATAATCAACTATTTGCCTAAGAAGTTATACATTCATTCTATAAGTGGTTTCTACATTCACTCTTAACTAAAGTTAGTTCATAACTCCATTAACTTATTCAACTTCATTTAATTCCATTGAACTAACATAACTATCATATACATTTTATTATTTAGCATGCACTATATTCACTACCCAAACAACACATTAACCATTCTTTTACTAATCCCACAATTCAATAGGCATATAACATTAGCAGTTAGAACAAACCATAAAGCATATTCAATCCACGTAACTATATATATATATTTTATAAATCATAACTAGATAGCCCTTACTTCCAATATCTCTTCAAACATCTATATTTCAATGCAACTATACTTAACACACTCACAAGCAGGCAATAGAATACCATTAATAGCTATACAATCAATATAAATGAGAGAACATGCATATTCACTCAATTCAAAACAAGGTAAACATGCAACCCAACTCACGATAGTAATTAATAAGCATTGAACATATTCTCGAATCGATGGTGCAAAACTATTCATATTCTCTCAAAAATAGCCATTAACCTAGCTAATACCGAGGTACCAATTCAATACCAAGTTCAAGCACTCTCCTATACATATCCTACTTCACCAAAACCACTCCAATATTCCACTTAACTCAAATCAATACACCCACACAACAATCAAGCACTTAATATTTAAGGAACACTCAAGTATTCAAAGAACTTTAACCAAATACCCAAATCTGAACTAAATACATGCGGCACACCTCACAATCACTTATGAACCATAATCAAGCTCTATAAACACTCACAATACTCACATGACCCAAAAACCACACAAATGGCCCTTATGCTCAATCAATCTACTCCAAGTAGTAGCCACATTCTAACAATTCCAAGCATTAATCTAGTCATTTTAACACCTATGTCACCTACTACAAGCATCGAACGAGCATTAACCAATAATTCAACAAAATATTATTCATTTCTCTAACTTTCTCAAGTTACCACTTCTAAACGAGCTATGATACTTGAAATCATATTTCACCACTCAAACCTAGACACTTTATGATCCACTTAAATGCAAAGAAAACCCGTTTTAAACCACAACAACCACAAAATGCCATTTGGCCCCTTAGCATGTTTGAACTGTAGCACCTTAAACTAATCAACAATTTGATACCATAAATACACCTCAATCATTATTTCACACTCTTAGGACCCTAGAACAACTTAAATTACACATTGCTAACACTTTACGATTTAGGCCCCTTTGATTCAAATCATAATTTTCCAATTCCAAGTTAACACCATATTTACCCTCCAATACATTTATGGCACCTACTAGAAGCATAAAAACACACATTACAAACAAATCACAAAATTTGATGAAAAGTACTATTCATCATCTTCTCCAACTAACTTCTATGCATTTCCATGGCTAAAAAATTAATACAAGCAATATACAATATTCTACTAACTATATAAGTATCATTAGAGGTAATATAATCCAATAATTCAAGCATTAGAAAAAATCTAGGAATTTTACATAATATAATCCTAACTAAAAATGCTCAAATAAATGCATCACTCACCTAGATACAAGGTTAGAGAAGCTTGGATTTGGCTTAGACATGTTCAAGAACTCAAGATTCAAGCTTGGAATAGATGAAAATGGCCAACTATAGCAATTTTTGCAAGAAAAATACTATTCCCGTAGGTGGGTTTTTGGCCAATTTTTTGACATTTTTTGAGCACTTTTTTTTTGAGAAATTTTTGGGTTATAAGAAGACTTGGTCAATTGGTCAAAAGGTCCATGGTATTTGGGTTTGTCAATGGGTCAAGGCTATGGGTCAAGTTTTGAGTCAAATAGTTAGCATATGGGTCAAGTTATAAGCAAAATGGATCATAGGTTGTTTTAATGAAAAGCTGAATTTTTAACTATCCATGCGATACACTTATATTTTTGTAGCTCGAGTTCCTGATATGTTATGCACGCAATTTCAATTTTCTCATGCCTCCTCAATGTCAAGTAACATGGAAAAATTTTAAAATAAAGGAAATAAAACAGTAAAAAACGCAAGTAAATAGTAACTTTTCCTAAGTAAGCATTTAAATAATTAAATGCACAAATAAATGCACAAAATATATGCAATGAATGTTATATGCATGTTTTAGGGCTCAGGCGTCACACATAAGCTACGAAAATTTATTGTCAACAAGCATTTAAGGAATAGTTGTGTGTTTGACATGCTTATGCATGTTTAAGCAGGTTATACGCTCATATTAGAGTGGACTGAATATTGTATATGCATGCATTTTGGGAACTTATGTTGAAGTTCTGTTAATGCTTCAATTGAAAGGCTTCAGGTTAAAAGCAAAAAATGTAAGAGTACAATTTATTTTGAGTATTTACAGTATACTAAAGTTTTGTTCCCATTATATTCAGTTGTAATCATTGTTTTATGTGTACACAGATAAAGTTACTATGAGCTCACGTAGGTCTAAAGTTTTATATCTCGAGATATACAATTAAATGCTTCAGTATTAAAGTGGCTTCAGTTTAAAAGCATTAAAAGGGATTCGTTTACCCCAATAAAGTTTAAAGGTTTCTTGTGAGGCAAAAGGGGATTTAATCTCATAAAGGGTCTTACAAGACCATAAAGTGTCCGATTGTGGTTTGGCAAGCTCATCATTATAGTTGGATCACATGTGCCAAAAACCACACTACACTTTACCATACCATGGAATCCATGTCGATGAGGCGTTAGTATTTGTGATCATAGGAGTCATATGCCGAAAGATGGTATAACGACTGTTATGGTTCGACTTCGATGACTTGTTGGACTGGATTCTAGATTAAGACGTTTATATTTGTGGCCACTAAAGTTGTTTTCAACCTGAGATGCATTTTTATAAAGTAAAATGTTTTCAAAGTATAAAACCAATCAGTGTTGCCCAAGTGGGAAACTGTTGGAATTTTTTAGTTATGGGCTACCATTGATTGAGACATTTTCTTATTTCAAAAAACGGGTTGAGGTAGACCGGTAAAGCCCAAGACATATTCTACAATGATCTACTCCAGTTGGGCCTAGGTCCGTCTCATGAATATTTTTGTTAGTGGTGTAGTATGCAAGGTGTAAAGTGTGACGACCCAAGCTTGCATTACATGTGTATTTATTTATTTCAATTGTTATTTGAAAAATAATATGTGCATTTACTTGTTTAAACTATTATTAGAAAATAATATGTGCATTTACATGATTTTCAAATAGTTATTATGTGAAACTTATATTTAAAATTCATTTAAATTGCATTTTGTTGACCTTTCATCTTCTTTGACCAAACTAGTTGACTATTCATATACATTGATCAACTAGGGCAAGTTGAAAATTTCTTGAAAGTTTAATGAAGGGCAAACTTTGGATTAGAAGCAAAAGTATAAAGTTAAACTAGCTAGTTTTGGGTCAACTTGGGAATAAAAACTGTACCAATTGGAAAAAAGTTAGGTGGCAAATTATATATGATTGAAAAACTCTATGAGTCTAGTTTCTAAGGCTTCAAATGGATCATGAATTGGAATTCTCTAGAAGTTATCGCTATTTTCGTAAAGTGTGGCAAAACTAATTCTTTTACACGTGTTTGACCATCTTTGACCTTCCACTTAAGTTTATATTGCAAAATAAGCCAAAAACACCTTATTTCTCTCTCATTTCAGCCATGACTTCCAAGAGAAAAGAGGGAAATAGTATTTTCTAGGGTTTTAAGCTAAATTTGAAGAGGAAGAAGAAGATTCAAAGGTTTTACACTCAAATTGGACCTAGTTCTTGCCTATTCTAGCTCCACCTTGCATATTCTAGCATTTCTTTCCATAAAAGGTGAGGGAATTTTTTAAACTTAATTTTGAAGTTGAAGCACGATGTTCATACTTGTATATATATGCTAGATAAGGTTGTAAATGCATGTGCTTCTTACTAGTAGGTCAAAGAGAACAAGATACATGAGTATTAGCTAGTTTAATCCATGTTTTATAGTAGTTGATTGTACGAGTCATTTAATGAATTATTTAGCTAGATATTAGTTTAATGTTTGGTTTAATACTTGTATAGGTTGTTAATATATTTATATATGTGTTTATAACATGTTTTAATGCTTTAGAATCAAAATTGGTTGAGTTTTTGAAAAATGCTACATCGCTGGAAAATTTTAATAAAATACGTGAACAGTATTTTTGTTGGTTTTTAATACTCAAATTGCCCCCTAAATGCTTTTATATATATATATATATATATATATATATATATATATTTATATATACAACTTAATTTCATGGCTTAGGAGCAATTTTGGTGGAATTTAGAGTGATTTTAGGGAATTTTTTAGATTTTCCAGCAAAGGTGCACTTGGAGTTTTTAGCTTATTAAACTTGGATTAAGCTTGGTTTTGCCAAATTTTTGCACTTATAATGTATTATAGTTGGGGTATATATTGGTTGTATGGAGATTGAGCATTTATATTGCTTGTAAGTAGATTAAAAGTTGGAGACTTTATGTGAGTATTGTTTGATATAGTTGTATAATATGTAGATTAAGTGTTTGATGAAATACTTAAAAGAGTTTTGGTTTAATTGTTGAAGAATGACATTGAGTTGGAAAAGGGGTTAGTTTATGGTTGCAGTGTTGGTTGTGGCTTGAAGGATAAATGAGTGTAATTCATGGTGTTTTCAAGTGAGTTCATGTATGTAGTTTAGGTGGTAAATTGTGTGGTTTAATCATAATGATTGTTTGGTTTCATATGTGTTTGTTGATACTAATACTTGGAGGTCATTAATGTTTTGTATATGGGTGCTATTATGGGTTAAGGATAGTCAGTGATTGGAGACCAGTAATTCTTGGAGTTATTTGTGTTTACTAGATGATTGGGTATTAATGGTTGATGATTAGTTATGCTTAGAGACCATTGATGTTTGAAGGTTATTAATGCTTGGGGTTAATGCATGGTTGGAATTAATAAATATTGGTTGGAAATAAATGGTTAAATGAAATGTTTAAATGTTTAAAGTGTTTTCAAATAGTTAGTTAGCCTACTTTGTTACCCAACAAATGTGTTCTTGCTTGTTAACGTGATTAGAGGGACAACTTACTTTGTTGTCTTCTCAACTTGTTGTGAATGCGTGCTATGTGTTAAATGCGAATGCGAATGCGATGTGTCGTGAAAGGTAGTAACCTTTAAAACAGACATGGTAGCGTTCATGTTGCATTGGGTGACATAGGGCTTATCAGGCGATGACATGACTACCGGGTGTCTAATCCCTATCCCATTGTGAACAAAGAGTTCACAGGGTCTGGGTCGTAGAATTTGATGTACATCCGAAGTACATCCATGTTGGCGTATAGGGAAAGAGTTCGTAATGGCTTATAGGGGAATCCACATCAACATAACGAGCGTATCCTTATCAAGTGTTTACTTATCTTATATTACTTAAGTTGTTTATACTAGTTGTATATTATTATGTCATGGCATGTCTTCAAAAGGGTTTTCAAAACTAAATGCTTTCCAAAATCTCTCGTACATTTTTCCCCCCTCATTGAGTTTGTGAAACTCATCCCATTTCCTAATGCATTTTAGGTGGAGCCGAGTTAGAGCCTTGAGGAGATTGGAAGTGAATTCTTTGTTATCTTGCTTTGGATGATATTTTATTATTTGTGGATTATAAGTATGATGTAATTGGAGAACACTTTGGATGATGTATACTTTATTGAGTTTATATGGATTATGTTGTAATATCTTTTCTTGGTGCTCATAAGGTGTATATTGTTGTATTGGAGAATTGTTGTTGGGATGTATTCCTTGGTATTAAAGAGTTGTTTCGAAGGCGTGTTGTATTGAATTCTTGAATGCATTTGAGATGTTGCAATAGTTGGATGTATTGTTTCATGGATATTAGTGTTCGGGCTAATGAAGTGTACCTTAGCAGACTTAAGAGTAGTGATCTTCTTAAGCCCGTGGCATCACCATCCCAAGTTGTTCGGTGTTCTTGTAAGCTTGGATATTATTTTCTCTCTTTATGGTATCAGAGACTGTATCAGTGAAAATGGGGTCGTGATATAAAGCCTATTTTGATTTATAGGGCAGCTTGATGGGGGGCTCAATACAGTTTTTTGGGTAGGCTCTTTCTCCCATCCAAAATACTAATAGTCTATAAATAGGCTACTAGGGTTGACTTGCCCCATTGATAGCCTCCATACAGAAGTTGAAGAAGGAGAGAGAGTCCCTAGTCTAGACGTGCTTACCATAACACATCGCTCAAGGTTTTTTTTCCCCAGGATTATTACAAAGGCAATCTTAATGGCTACACGAAAAGGTGCGCTTTCGATTCAATCAACTTAATAGTATTAATTAATTATTGCAGTGTTATATTTTCTGATATTAGATCCTATTTAATCTAACATGAAGGACTTAGAAAGATAGAAGTACAAGTTAGAAACAACCCAAAATTCTAGGAACTAATTCAAAATCACCCTGAGATAAGAACGTCTTCTCTTAACTTTTTTTCTTCTGCATTCATTACCCTACTCGTTCTACAGAAGACCCATATAAAAGACAATATCACTCCTGAAAGTTTGGCCGATTTGGTCAGCAAAATCATGACGCCTAGTGTTATATATAACTTCTCATATCAGTTCAATGGTGTTGAATTTGGATAAAACTTTCTTTCTTCTATGCAAGCAAGTAATTTATTGATTTTAGTATGGGTGTTAGAATTTTTTCTAATAATGGGCTGTCATTGATTTCATATTTTATTTATTCGAAAGAAAGGCTAACGTTGATCAGTAAAGTCCAATACATAATTTATGACAATCCATTTTAGGACTAGGTCTATTACTATTATTATTATATTATTATTGTTGTTGTTGTTGTTGTTGTTGTTGTTATTATTATTATTATCATTATTTAAGATGTGATATACAAGTGGTATAGTACTTGTTTTAAAGGTTAGGCTTGCTCGATGGGAGCACCCACTATGATATATTAAGTATAGTCCCCTCTCACCACTTCATAGATTAATAGTTTATATAATATATTATTTGGGTTAGCTTACCCCTTTGAAAGACAGTATACCAAACTTCAAGAAGGAGAGGCAACACCTAAGTTAGGTGTGTCAATGTTATGTTTTAAATCTAGAAATTTAGTAAATACATATTTTGCTTCTTTGACATAAAATAAAATCATTTTTCATGACAATAATCATGACTATAAAGAGTATGGCGTATTCCATCTTAGCATCTTGGGTGGCAACGAATGCCTTTGCACCCAAGATGCCTTTGGTTTCGCTTGATTATCTTACAATGCAGAGTACCGTTGTTAGATAACCACTATACGTATGCATAGTATTTTATTTTTTTGTATTAGAATTTAAAAATTCTAATAAATAGTATTAGAGCCTATAATGTCAATACTAAACCAAGCTTAAAGTTTTATTCACTACTTTGATTTTACGAGGATCGTTTAAGATACTTGTTACGCTATAAATGGGTGAATTTGACTATAAGTTGTGGTGTTCTTCTGGTGACTGAGTTTTTAACTGATCAAGATACCCATCTAGCAACCAAGGCAATTTTTTAGGGTAATATTATTGTTGTGCTAATGGGTTGAGTAATTGTCAGTTACTCGAATGCAATAGAGATATAGGAGAAACTGAATAAATTTACTAATAGAGATTACAATATCTTTACAATGACAAAAAAAACCTTCCAAAACTTATGCTAATTCTCTCTTCACTATAACCCAATGAGACTACAATATTGCAAAGCTACTCTTACTCTCTATCTCAAAAACTACAAAAGGAGAGACTATTTATAGAAGATAAACTCGTGTTAACCCTAACATGATTAGGATAGGGGATTATTAATGCTAATACTATAAAGATTGAGATTTTCATCTTCTACTCTTATTATAGTTGTTTTTCCATATTGACTTAGGAAAATACAAGTCATTTTTAACATTTTCCATATCGGCGAAAATTTTCCAAACTCTAACTTCGGATGCTTCCTCATTAATGTGAACTGAGTTATCAACTAACTCTGTAATATAAATTTAATTTTGTTACTTATGTGAATACAACTTTAAATAACTACAAATTAAGCCAAGTAACTTGACTACACTGACCACTTTGGTCAACATATCAACTGGATTCTCGTTGGTATCAATCTTTGTGAAGACGAATATCAACCTCATTCATTATGTCTTAGACAAAGTGAAAACGAAGATCAATATGTTTTATCTGGGCATAATATAATTGGTTTTTTGTCAAATGAATGACACTCTGACTGTCACACATACCTCCATATATTTTTTATGCACTCTAAGTCAGTAATCAAACCACGAATCCAAATTAATAGCTTCTTTCAAAGCCATTGCAATTTCCATATACTCAGCCTCTGTCGTAGACAAAGCAACTATAGACTACAATGTAGACTTCCAGCTGGTTGGACCACTAGCCACGATGAATAAATAACCAATGGTACATCTCTTCTTGTCCAGATTACCTAAATAATCTAAATCAACATACCCCATAAGAAATTTAATTACACCAATCAATTTTTTTGCACCACATTTTGTTACCTTTGAGATTCCTTATAATTCACTTCACAACTTCCCAATACTTCTTTCTTGGATTATGTATATATTTGCTAACAACACCATTAGCTTGTGCAATGTTAGGTCTAGTAAAACCATCATATACATTAAACTTCAAACCAAGCTAGCATAAGGTACATGAAATATATATTGTAATACCCGTCCCAGAGGTGATTCGGAATAAATTAATAATTTTTAAGAAATGACTCATTAATATTTAAAAAGGTAATGAGTGGTGTAAAATGTATCAAAATGATACCGAGACATTCAGTGGATGTTGAATTGAATTAAATAAGTCATACTCGGAAGTTACGAGCCAATTTTGGGTCAAATTTGGAATTAAACTTGTACAAATTAAAGAAGAGTTAGGCGGCGAATTATATATAGTTGAAAATCTCTACATGTCTAGTTTCTAACACTTCTAACCGTTCATGAATTGGAGTTTTTTAGAAGAATTTATGACCGTTTTCGTAAAATATCGCGGAGCTGTTTTGTTTACGCGAGTTTGACCGAAGCTTTGACCATTTGTTGACTTTCTACTTAAGTAATTTTCACCAAAATAAGCTAAAAATCAGCTCCTTCTTCCCCATTTCAGCAGCCACCCTAAGCCTACATGAATAGTATTTTCTAACTTAATTTTGCAAAAAGTGGGAGATAGGAGTGGAACCAAAGGCCAAACTAAGTGTTTTGGGATTTGTCTCGACGTGCTCTACCTTTCTACCGATTTTTTTTCATTTATTTTGCAAAAACGGTAAGGGGCTTTTTCTAACCAAGTTTTCAAAGTTCATTATTTATGCTATTTATTTCTAATACTGCACTTGATTCTTGCTAATTAGGTCTTAGGGAACAAGATACATGAATATTAGCTAATTGGATCCATGTTTTGTAGTAGTTGATATTGTATGAGTTTTATAATGAATTATCTAGCTAAATATGAGTGTAACCTTTGGTTTTAATGCTTGTATATGTAGTTAATATACTTATATATGGGTTTATAATATGTTTTAATGGTTTGGAAGCAAAATAGGATGAGTTTTAAAAGATGTTGTTTTGCTGGAAAATTTTATAAATGACGTGAATAGTGTTCTTCTTGTGTTTTTAATTTTCAAATTGCTCCCTAAATGTTTGTATATGTATATATATATATGTTCATAACTTAAATTCATAGCTTGAGAGCACAATTTGTGGAGTTTTGGTGCAATTTAGTGATTTTTTCAAAAATTCCAGCCAAGATGCAATGGTGGTATTTTGCTTATAAAACTTATTTGAAACTTGGTTTTGCAAATGTTTTGCACCTGTATGGTAATATAGTTAGTATATATGTATATGGGTTGAGTGTTGATTATATGCTTGGGTATTAAAGGAGGTTTTAGTGCTTGTTTGCTTGATTATATGCTTGGGTGTTCAATGTGGTTTTAGTGCTTGATTGTTTGATTATATGCTTGAGTGATAAATGTGATTTAAGTGCTTACGTGCTTGGTTAAAGCTTGTAAATGAATATGAGATGTGAATGTAATCGAAAATCAACCTACTTTGTTGATTTTCCTTATTTGTCATGAATGCGTGAATGCGTGAATGTTGATGCTAGAATGTGAATGCGATGTGTATGGTCACAACCATTAAACTAGACACGGTAGCATTCATGTTGCACTGGGCGGTATAGGGCTTGCCAGGCGATGACATGACTACTGGGGTTCTAATTGTGATGCCCGAGAATTTGCATCATAGTCATAAATAACTGTAGCATATCTTTCGTGGATTTTAATGTGTTTTATTTCTAGTTTAAATATGTTTATCTGATGGTCACTATTCATAAGAAAATTTACTGTCTAAATTGTTTGGTTTAATATTTTTCCTAGATAATATGACCTATAGAAGGGATCAGGAACTTGTAGTTTTGGGCTTTAGAGGCCGAGAACATGCGATACGAAAATGATTTGAGCTTCGTTGGAATAGTATAACATTGATGAAACATAGGTTTTAATTAGTTAGCAATTATAGGAGTTTTTAACATGGTTTGACTAAGTTTTAGCTAGCAGTTGACTTTTATTAAAACACCTACACATACATATATATCTAATATGCCTCGTATACATACAATTAGCTCAAAAAACAATTCAAGAAATCCGCAAAATGTCCCCCCTACCCGTCGACCATAAGGAAAAAAAAGGAGAAAACTTTGCTCAATCTTTTCATCTTGGTCTCTTAGCTTGATTTTGGAGGATCTTTGGAGCACCTAGGAGCAACACCACTTAGCCAAAACCTTGTACAAGTAAGGAAGCTTCACCTTTTAGCTATTTAAAGTTTATATCAAATTTTGCAATTTTTGTATTTTACATTATTGGTGCTATAAGTTGCGTGTTTCTTGCTTATTATGGTATTTATACAGGATAGAGAACACTTATATGCAATTATATAGCTTGGTGTCGAGCTTTTAGCAAGAATCCACTTGAGGAAGATAATAAATAGTGCCAAACTAGGGTTTCCAAAAAATGTTACAATTTAATTCGATTCGAGACTTTTAGTAGTTGCTAATTAGGTCCTTGAGCGTGGGAAAAATGTTAGTTGCATTTGCCATGTACAAAATTTGAATAATTTGATCAAATTAGGCTACTTTAATAAGGGGTTTCGAGGTTAACTCGAATTCGGGCACGTTTTGAGGTTATAGCTAGTCTTTATTAAGTATTGAAGCCTTAGAAGTGCTTTCGTTTCGCTTGTTTGGGTTCCGAAATTGGTACTTGTAGTGTAAACCCACAAAGAAGCATTTTTGGTGTTTTCGTGTACTTGTGCTCTAAGATATGATTTGGAAGTTCTAAATGATGTATTTATATATCCTTAGATTGATAGGATGATTAACTAGTTTAACTTGATCCTTGAATTCTGGTAGGAAGTTAATTAGCCTAGTTGAACAAAGGGGAAATGAATGAATTAATTGTTTTAGTACTTGTAGTGCCTTATAGTTGCTTCTAGAGTATTTAAATGCAGTTTTGAGGCATGTGTGAGCTTATGGTAAAGTGTTGGGATAGGTATAATATTGACCCCTTTGTATTCGCATGGTTAAATTCATGATAATTGCTTTATAATTGAGTAATTGAATGTTTATATACCTTTGTGTAGCGTACGTATTATAGTAGTGAAGTTTTGTGAATTAAGTTATCTGGTTTGTATGACTTTAGTTTAGTATGGACTTGAAAGAGGACTAAAGGAACTAGTTATGAACCATGTTGATAATTGTTGTTAATTGACTCATTAATTGATTGGATAAGTGTTTAATTGTTTTGTATAGCATGTTCATCTATTTAGAGAAGGTCGTAAGTTGAAGTACATGTTACTTGTTAAAGATTGAATGAAAACGATTATATTTAGTTTATGTTAGTTATATTGCTTGTTAATTGTATTATATGTGTAAGGTAATGATTGCGACTAGTAAATAGCCTTTAATTGCTTAGCTAAGAGTTCAAATGGGTTGCATAGTATGTTTATCCTTCTGGGTGAAGTTTTTAAACCAGTTGGCATGATTACTTGTTTAATGTGTGACTGTATCTTCTTGTGTTGCTAAACTGATTATGTGATGTGAACTTTAGTGCATTGACTGTGGGTGATATACAATAAGATTTCTTGTGATAAGTATGTGTTTACTACATGATAGGATTTGATTCTTTGAGCCAGTCCAAGATGTTGAGAATAAATTGACGCTAGTCCTTGTATCCTTGGCTAGATTTGTACAGGTTTGGTTCACTAAGGTGAGGGAGTCTTCAACCCTTTAGTGCATCTTAGTTTATTTCATTATTTTTAGATTATATGATTTAGTTAATTGATAAAGCTTATATGTACCATTTACTTGTTATCTCATGGTTTCTCATGATATCTTGTGTTTCCTCGTGTTTGTTGCTCATATCATGTGAATTCTTGAATTCATGTCGGGTTGCGTAACCTTTTCGGGCATACTAGTGTTGAGTAACACGAGCGGCGTTGGGCTTGCTGGGCTCCCTCGGCTACCATAGTTTCCCAGTCCCTTTCTCGCTGAGGCATACTTCCCTACCCCAGAAGCGTGGTTCACCTTGTTGGGGCATACAGACCTACTTCAAGAGATATGGGTCGTAGGATTGGGGTACATCCGAAGTACCCCATTTTTGAAGGAATAAGGGTTTTGCCGGCACTTGCTTGAAGATCTTGGCTCGTGGCTTGTGATTGAAGACAAGTTGAACCGTATCCTTTTTATATGTGGTTAATTAATTGTTTAACTATTTGTGTTATTTGGTGTTGAATATGTTGTTATCTTGTTGCATATCATGTTGCACGCCCTGGTGTGCTGCATCACCTCCCTCACAGAGTAACTTTGGTTACTCATTCCTCGTTTTAATATGTTACAGGGGCAGTTAACTACCTTGAGTATTGGATGCTTACATGTGAATTGTGTGAAGTTGTTGTTATATGATCTACTTTAAGGCTTGGCCTTGTATGTATTTGTTAGGCTTGAAAGAATTTGTGTTGTAATGTAAAGTTTAAGCTCGTGTTATTGGTAGTTCGGATGTAATATTTGAAGATAAGCTTTACCGCTTTGAATGCATGCTTGTGACTTAAGGAAGATTGAATGATGAACTTAATATATGAGTATAGCTTGTAGTTAATGTTAGAGTATTATAAGAAGTGGTCTTATGACTCGCAGTTCTAAAGATATATCTTGCATGCCTGTATGATATGCTTCTGCTGAGTTCCAAGGCTCGGATGGCCTTGAGGAGTTGGTGTTGTGTTGATGTTAAAGGATAGGATTGGATGAAGAGATTGGGGGTTGTATTGTGATTATACTTGCTGCTTGTAGGTTTTTGATTAGTTCTATAAATAGGAGAGACTTCGTCCATTTTTTCTCGTTTTTCGTGCCTTAGGTTTTTGGGGTCGGGGCTCCAGTCTCGTGAGGGATCGGGGTATTACACTAATCCCTATCCCGAATGAACGGAGTGGCTCATGAGGGACTGGGTCATAGGTTGGTATACATCTAGAGTACATTTGGTGCATAGGTAAGGTTCGTGATGGTGCCCGGGGAAACGACAACAACAGAAAGAGCTTATTCTTACTATGTGTTTACTTACTTTACATTCCTTGTACTGTTTATACTTGTTACTTATTGAAGTGCATGACGTGTTTCAAAAGGAGATTTCAAAGTTAAAAGTTTTTCCAAAACCTCCCGTGCATTGCCCCCCATCTCTGAGTTTGTGAAACTCACCCCAATTCATAACACATTTCAGGTGGAGCCGAGCTTTATAAACCTCACAGAATTGAAATAATTACTTTAGTATTCTTGCTATGGATATGTACATTACTAATTGAGGAGTTCATATGGATTATGTTGTAACATTTATTATTGGCGCTCATATGTTGTATATGTTGATGTATTAGAGAATGATTATTGAGATGTATTATTTGGGATTAAAGTGTTGGCATGAAGGTTTGTGCAGGTTAAATTTGTGTTTGGGGCCATATTTTAGTCGTTACCATGCCAAAATTCCGTCGCGTCCTGACTTGGTGTTAATGTATTTGAGATGTTTCAAGGGTTGGTTGTGTTGTTTTATGGATAATAGTATGAGGGCTAATGAAGTATGCCTTAGCGGACTTAAGATGAGTAATCTTCTTAAGCCCGCGGCATCACAATCCCAGGTTATTTGTGGTTTATGTAAGTTTGAGTTCTTTTTTTTTCTGTGGTATCAGAGATTGTATTAGTGATTAAAAATGGGGGCGTGACATATATTTTTTCTCTTCAGCATTAGTAGGGGCTGACTAAGCATTTAGCTTAAAGTCGGATGCTAACTCCATTATGTTATGGAGTTCTTCAAATTGTAAAGAGTGTTTTGTTTCATTCATCTTAACATACTTTCAAGAAAGGATCACATGTTTATTTACCACCATTATCATATCTCAATCAAATTTTTTTCCAGTTTGATTTTCAGTCATTCTTTTCCATGTCAGAAAAATATCACGTACTTGATTTTTATGCTTCATAGTGCACACCTCTAGAGTAGTCATCAACAAAGATAACAAACCAATGCTTACCGCCTAAAGATGTTGTTCTGGTAGGACCAAACATTTGTGTGAATATAGTCTTGAATCCTTTTAGTTTGTAAACCAGAACCCTAGTCTCATAACTATCAAGAGAAATAACCTATCATTAGGTTATTCTTGAATCTCGGTTTGCTTTCCTTTTTCTTTGTTTTTTTTGCTTTGTTTATTTATTTTTTATTTTTTTGCTTGTTTGTTTTCTTTTTGTTTGTTTGCTAGACTTCAATTTTTTTTTCTTTGTTAAGCTGTACACTCACACTATCTGATATTTAATGATCTTATTAGTTCAGGCTAGTTTTAGGATATCATCTAAATGTTTTGGTTTTTTTTATAAGTTACTTGATAATCAAGTCATCAAGCCTATAAATAGACCCTCATTTTACATAACTAATATTAATCTGGCAACAACTCAAACTTTTCATAATTGTTTAATTTTTCCATGCACTAAAACATGACACACTCCATACCAAAAGATTCCTTCCATCATGACAAGTCCAACCTACCAAAGTAGCAGCAATTGAACATCAAACATGCCTGAACGAGTCGTTAGAAGCAACCTGTCACTGTTCACGCCACTAAACAACCCATTAACGAATTCACTACTATTTTGACCAAGTCAAGACCAGTTCCTAGGAATTTAGAGCCTTTCTGATTCTATTTGTTCACTCAGTTTCTTTGAATTGTGCCTCTAAAGTACTATTTTGGTCATTCTAATACATTTGGACTGTCAGAATCCCTCTCGATTTATCTATCAAAAAACTGTCCTATTTCTATGATATTTCCTAGAAAATTGTTGCTCGCTCTAATAACATCCTATATTTTGTTGCATATACCCCAGTAGGCATCTATTCTTATCTTTACACTAGATGGTTCTTATTCATCCGTTTGTCTTAATTAGACATATATGATCGTAGCTCGATGGACGTGTGAAAAGTATGTAAAATTAATCAAGTTTAAACCCGCAAGTGCACAGATCAATGTAGTGTAGTGTGCTTGAGTGCGAGGTCGAATCCACAGGGAGACTCCTAAGGATATTTTGGTGCAAGTGTGTGAAAGTGACTAAGTGAGTGTTAGAAAGAAATATGGTAGATTTTTGGTTTTGGATTAAATAAAATAAAGAAAGAAATATAATCATTCTAGATTTGGGACTACAAATACAGGAAAATATTTTAAAGCTCAGATTAGTACTAAGGCAAATGATCTAGGCTCGGAAATAGGATTCTCTATTTTAATGTTGGGATTGGGCTACAAGCTCTTAATTCGATTAATTATCTAAATCTAGTTAATTACAAGTTTAACCTTCATTATAGGTGCAATTCTATCCCCGTGTCCTTTATCTAGCCGGAGTATAGATTTATCCACACAATTATAATTGACCAGGCTAAATAACTAAAAATAACAATTAATAATTATGAATGTATAAATTATGGTACAACCTATAATTTCATAGAAAGTATAGTATAACCAGTACTCTCACTATTAAAGTATGAATATATGACACAATAGAATACCGATCATATTATTAACTACAAGAATAATAAATGACAAGTAATTAGAAAATAAATAGATCAAGTCATATATAACATTAAATCAAATCAGTCCAGATCTGAGACTGGTAAACCAAAAGACTATTATTATAAAATCATAAACACAGACTACATGAGCATAAAAAAAATAATAAATACGAAATTCAAATATAAAAGAGATTAAAGAGATGTTCCCCTATAAATGAAGTTCGTATGTTGACAATGACAGATCCGAGGTTAGATTCACGAGCATAGCTACAAGATTCCGTTCCTTATCCGCTCCGTAATTCGGGCATTATCTCCTCCTTATTACACCCAAAATAACTATTACAAAAATAAAAGAACTGAACTAATCCTAACTATTTACAAAATAAAAAAAAATGAAAGAAGCAGAGTGACAGAGGCTTGGCTCTGTCAAAATTCTTGGTCTCTTCCTCCCCTGAAATGCTAAGGGACAGGCGAATTTATAGGATGAATATGCCATGGCTTGAAATTCTTTATTGCTGAAATATCCCACTCTGATCTTAGCCAACACGTTAGCCTTGCAGTAAATTCTTCACTTTTGATTTTTAAATGAAAGACATTGTTGGCTTTGATAAAGTTGTCTTGACTTTTGATCAATAAACTATTATCAAAGTTGAAAGAAGAATATTGCCCATGTTTCAATGCCTTTATTTCCAGCAAAATCAAACTTTTCCTTTGAATATAAAATGTGAACAACAAGATTCAATCTTTTATTTTATTCATTTGGATTAAATATTTCAAGATTGAATCTTGGTTTTGCTGACTTTTTAGTTTTAAAATTATGGTCCCTTTTTCTTTTGACTTCTTTTGTCAACTTCCCACAATGTATGCAATGATGTGTTTTTATTCCTTTTGAGATCAATTACACGATCAGAATGTAAATTCCAGGTTGGAAGTGAATATTGACCATTTATCATTTGACCATTGACTTGCATCGTGAAGTGGTGTTTTAGGCTGAATTTCTTCACTTCTTTGTTCAACCTACATTGCACCAAATTTATATGAAATGTAGCATTTATGCCTCAAATTGTAATGCAAATGTAGATTGAATTACATGGTTTAAGTACTGGAAATATGGATATATCAACATCCCCAAACCTAAACATTGTTTGTCCTCAAGCAAGACTGCCTTAAAACACATCTGAATGAAATTTGAGAAATTTAATTTGCCAATCTTAACAAACTCACAAGTTAATGAAAAGAACAAATGAGAACCCTTATTCAATTTCAAACTAATTACTCTTTTGGAATTGTCTATCGATTGCCTTGGAATATGCATTCAAAAGAGAACTAAGCAAATTAAGTTCATTCAAATTCTTTAATTTTCAGGATATGCAAACAGATTAGACTTTAATATTCTTGACCATTTCTACTCAAGCTCTTGATCATGCATTCACCTATTACAATTGACATAAAAAGAAAGAACAATTCACAACATCTCTATTTTAGAGTTCAGTTTCTTTTGACTTTCTATGTACACCATGTAGCGAGTTTTAAGGCCAATAATCTCCAGCCAGTTGGCCGAGGTTGCTAGGTTTTAAAAGGACCCCTACGTGCCTTAATCACCATAGATACAAAGGCCCGAAACCCTACACTATAGCACATATCCAAATGATAAAAATGTAAAGAAGAGATAGTGGTACTTAGAGATTTATTACAACAAAAATGTACAAAATAAGGATACATATTTTTTCTTTTTTTCTTTTTTTTTCATTTTTTTTTGGGTATTTGCAGAGAATACGAGTTCAGGTACAATCACAATAAACTTTTCATAAAAAGGGAAATTTTATCTTATTCTGCTCATATTCGAATATTCATCAATTAAAGAAAAGAAAAACAGCAAAAGTTAACTCAGGAATACAATAAACCAAAGTTTTTTTCTTTAAACATTCCATAGAGCTTATTTTCATACTACAATAACTAAAAACATAGGCTCTCAAATTATTCAAATCATATTCCTATGAACAAGTAAGGTAGCAAATTACTCTTTTTTCATGAAAAATGGTCACAATGATTTTTTTTCCACACAATTTCTAAAATAAAAATGGTTTATTGCACCCCACACCTAAGGTTTGCTTGTCCTCAAACAAATGATAGTATAATGCAAAGGGAAATACAATATAAGTGGAAAAACATGAAGTCAACTACTACATCCCCAAACTTAATTTTTCTTACTCTCAAGTAAATACGAAGGGAAATGTAGTATAAGGAAAGAGACCACCTGGTATGTTACACCAAATTTGATGTTGATGGGGGTAGAAAACGTATATCATTTTTTCCTTAAAATGTAAAAATCTGTAAAACTCATAAAAGACTAATAGACAAAAGAGTTAAAAGCATCATCAATATTAACAATTATGAGCATGCTGCTAAAATATTGTTCATGCATTAATAAAATAATAAACACACAAGTAAAATAAATACGGAGGAGTAGGAAAACACAGCAAACAAAATAAAGAAAACTCAATCACACAAAATAAAGAAAATTTCAAAGTCTAGGTTGCCTCCAAGTAGCGTTGAGTTTTACGCCTTCAGCCAGGCGTCAATGTTAGAGCCAACTATGTTTAAAAATTTTCGGTACAAATTGCCTTATAATCATTTCAGCACAAATTTTGAATGGAAAAGGATCATGCATCACATGTTGTTTCATTTTTAGTACAAAACATGTTTTTTTCCAAATCACCAAGAAACGATGAAAATTCCGATCCCGACATGTTGTGTATGAGTATGTTCTCGACTACATTATCGGGTGTCATAGTGACTTGTGAAAAATCCAGAGAAGAAGTAGGATGATTATCAACAAGAGAGATGATGTCCATCTTAGCTTTCTCATCAGTGTTATGGGTAGTCAAAAGGAACATGGAAGCATTTGACTTACTCTCATTGTCAAATTGATACAAAAGTCTTTCAATCTCTTCAACTTCCTCTTCAGCAATTAAGAAGGATGGAGAAATTAAAGTAGACCCAATAGACTTGTCATGATAGAGTGTGGATTCTATGGAAGTGTGTGCACCCATCTTCCTTGAAGAGGAATTAGAGTCAGGTTGAGTCATGAAATCACTAAGCTCGTCTTGTCCTACTAAGTGAGACATGATGTTCTCCTCAAATTCATTTTCCCTATCAAATTTCTCCCAATTAATCCCGCTCATTTCATTAGTCTGGTCACATATTATTTCATCAAAGGGGTTCACAACAGACTGAATGTGGTGCTTATCTTCGACCCAATTAAGCGCGCTTTCGACTAATTGATCTAAAGATTGAAGCATTTGAGCATTGGATTCGACAAGTTGAGAAAGTTGTTTGAACTTGTCGATTGACATGGATTCGGGATAAGCAAAGTCAATCCAATTATCATGGTGATCACTTTGATTGAAAAGATTAAATACAGGGTTACCAAAAGATTCAGATTGGGAAGATGTAGGAAATTGACTTTCAAAGCATTGAGAAAAGTTTTCTGGACCCCAAAGTAGTGAATGGTTTTGCCATCCTGGAGTGTGTGCCTCAGACATGATTCCTACCTCGATTCTAGTATCACACTCTCTACCCCTATTAGTTTTATTCTCCTTAACAAACATTTCCATTCTATCAACCCAGTCTTGGGTAGTTTCATGATGTATGAAGCTATATTGATCTTGTGAGTTCAAGACATGTTGAATTGGATGCTCGTCTTTTTCCTAGATATATGAGCTCTCGGCTAGTTGACTAATTTGGTCTTGTAGCCTATCTAAGGATTGGTGGTTGGATTCGATGAGTTGGACAAAATGGTCGATATTGTCGTCAAAGTGTGATTTAGGAGAAAAAAGTTCAACCGAGTTAGGATAACAAAAATGTTGATTGAAAGAATTACATTCAAAACTTTCACAAAAGTCAGGAGAATCAAAGTTGGGGAATTGGAATGCATTATTCTCATTTTGAAAATTGTGAGGCAGAAAATATGAATTATTTTGATCCCAAAATAAATTTTGATGATTTTGTCACTCCGGGTTATATGCAGTAAAGTCTAAATCATTGTACGAAAAATAACCCTGAGTAGTAGAATCGAGACTATGAAAGAACCGGGGGTGTTGGGGACAATTCACAATGGTATGCCCAAATTGACTTGCATCGTGAAGTGGTATTTTAGGCTGAATTTTTTCACTTCTTCGTTCAATCTACATTGCACCAAATTTATATGAAATGTAGCATTTATGCCTCAAATTATAATACAAATGTAGATTAAATTACACGGTTTAAGCACTGAAAATATGAATATATCAATATAAAATTTATTTCTCACACTATTGTGATTTAGATTGGGCTCGTTGCCTAATGACTCGACATTCTATCACATGTTTTTGCGTAATGTCCATGATTTCTTGAAAGATGAAGAAAAAAAAAATCATCCTTGTTCTTCAACTGATGCAAAATATCGTTCCATTGCAACTACTAATTGTTAAATTACTTGGCTTCGTTATCTTTTACAACATACTGATACTTCATTTGGGCGCAACAATTCTCTATTGTGACAATAAATCAACCTTCCATATTATCACATAGCGTCACGTCACTTTCCAGTCAAGCACCACATCATTTACACGTATTCACTACTATTTTGACCAAGTGAGACCAGTTCCTATGAATTTTGAGCCTTCCGATTCTATTTGTTCACTCGGTTTCTTCAAGTTGTGCCTCTAAAGTACTATTTTGGCCATTCTAATACATTTGGACGGTCAAAATACCTTCTAGGATATTTTCTGGCAAATTGTCATTCTTGTAACATCCTATATTTTGTTGCATAATCTAGTCTTCACGTACAGTTTCATAATTTTTAATATGGTAAATAACGTATTACTTTTTTATATTTTGATAAAAATATACAACATACTGATACTTCGTGTGACGATAAATCAACCTTCCATATTATCACAAAGCGTCACGTCACTATCCAGTCAAGCACCACATCATTTACACGTATTCACTACTATTTTGACCAAGTCAGACCAGTTCCTATGAATTTTGAGCCTTCTGATTCTATTTGTTCACTCGGTTTCTTCAAGTTGTGCCTCTAAAGTACTATTTTCTAGCAAATTGTCATTCTTGTAACATCCTATATTTTATTGCATAATCTAGTCTTTCACGTACAGTTTCATAATTCTTAATAACTTCATATTTCACTATTTTCCCCACTTCCCTATCTTTATACTAGATGGTTTCTCATTCGTCAGTTTGTCTTAATTAGTCATATAGAGTTTATTTTTACACTATTATGATTTTAGATTGGGCTTGTTGTCTAATGACTCGACACTCTACCACAGGTTTTTGCATAATGTTAAGAAATTCCATGATTTCTTGAAAGATCAAGAAAAAAATCATTCTTGTTCTTCAGCTGATGCAAAATATCGTTCAATTGCAACTACAAGTTTTTAAATTACTTGGCTTTGTTACCTTGCATATTGCAGCTAATGGAAATTTCAATTATTTTTATACTGAAGTGGTTGACTGTAAGATACAAATTGAAATTTCGATTATATATTTTCCTCATAAACATATTTTGTAAGTAATAAATGCTCACGAGTTGACTTGTACGTATTTTCATTAAGAAAGTAAATCAAGGAGTTGATTATATGAGAAAACATCAATCTGTAATAGAATAAAATGTTAATATTATCATTTATGCAATAATTGATCATCAGACTCAAACAACACTTAGTAGAAGACACGTTAAAACTTAGAAAGAGATTCATATATATCTCAAGGACTTAACTCTCTAACCTGAAACACGAAAACAAATTTATGAAACGCAATAGGGATCCTAGAACCAGAAGGAAGTATTGATGAAATTAGCCGCCCCCAGCAACGAGAAAGATAATCACATGAATAGCTCCAGCGATCAATATAGTAGCTCCATCTAGAGCTGCACGCCTGAGTGACACCCTCCCAGAATAATCTTGTTCTTCTTCAACCATGAATGGTTCTTCAATAGCGTAAGATATGTCAAGTGTTGCAAATTGATCTTCAGAACCATATCTGCACACTGTGTATGTATTGTTTCCAGCAGTACCTCGAAGCCTGTTAAGAAATATATCCACTTCACCAACATATTTATCAGGCTTAAGGGTCCTTTTACAATACAATTGGATGGTAAGAATAGTATTTTCATTACGGATTAATGTTGCTTCATCCACTGCAAAAACCATCTTGTAGTTCCACCGAGGGTCGGTCCGACCTTCCATATCCACTGAAGTTTCCAACTCTGAATCATGTGGTCCTGCAAGTGAAACTTTAGCGTAAACTTTCATATCTAAAAAAGTGCGAACGCTTGGAAGATTATTCGCAGAGATAAGAGTGATCTCGAATTTTCGGAACCTCATGCTGGTTTTCTAAAGAACGTTACTGAAAGATCCGAAGAAATGTATGATAAACTTTGGAAGTTGAAAGGCCCTAGGCCTCTGGCAAGTTGTAATGCTTCCAACACTTTTTTCAAGTGTTTAAAGAAACAAGTACTTCTGAAAGTTAGAAAATGGTTTGCTACGAGTGCTTCTCAAAGTAACAAGAAACACTTAGATAGGTGAATCATCTACCACCAACAAGATGCGAGGAAATGATGATCTCACTTTCAAGTGATGCCAACAGGCTTCATGCATTAATTTTCCAACAACTTACATTACCATTTCTTCTGCTCTATTTATGACACATTATGTTGACTCGTTCGTCCTAAACATTAATATAAATTGTTAATTTCAAAGTTATAAAAATGGTTATTTAATTGGGATTTTAAGATGCCTAATGCTCTGGTGGACCTAACTGTAATTTTAGGCCGTTAAAAGTATTTTTTGTTATTTTAGAAGTTAAAATTAATTTTTTTGATTTATTTTTAAAAGAATTTTTAAATAAAAGTTAAAACTAAAAAAAATTAAAAAAAAAAAGCTTCATATTAAAATTTTTAACAAAAAGTTTTTGCGAATCTGTTTTACGTAAGCTATTTTCCTTTTTTCTTTTTCAAATATACAGCTTCAGATGTTTGAAAGTCCAACATTGCTTTCAAAAATTTTAAAAGATCAACATTACTCAATATACATAAATCGTCAATACATTTTGTTCAACAATTTTTCTAACCAAAACGAAATTGTAAAAAATTGTACAATTCAAAAAATAAAATTTTAGCCTAATTCAACCGATTTTACATGTTTCAATTCTCTCACTTTCTTCAACTTGGAATTAGAGGTGGGTCTTGGCTATTTAATCAATCACCACTATCATATCAGAGTTATTATCATCATCATAACTATGCTTAGCCAAAACATTCCTCTCGTCAAGACAACTCCAACCCACCTTTAGTAGCAGCAATTGAACATCAAACATGCCTGAACGAGTCTGCCATGTTACTGTTGAGTCAAGCACCGTACCACATCATTTCCACGTATAGCCATGCCGTCAATGGTGTGCCACGTTACCTCACACGAAAATTGCCACGTCATCTACTAGCCTCTATTTTTTAGCCCCATGACTACCTTGGCTCTCCTGGTGGTCCATTAATTTCCCCTTACAATTTGCCTACCTACTTAGCAAGTTGGGCATTCTTGACTTCTATACACAAACTTGAAAGAAAGTGTTGACAGAGGCAATTAATCACAGGAAATCATGATCAATTACAGAAAAATCACATTTCCTATTATGTCTAATCACGAGATAACTTCCTTAATTCATTTCCTTTGTATATGTGTAATTTACTTGTATACTTACTTAAATTAAGACTCATAAAAATAATTATTTTATATATAAATACAATGTGTACCTATCAATAAACTTCAATCATTTTTCGTATTCTACATTAAACTAATCTCTAGCAGCATTTCATTTCCTACCCAATTTGTTCATATTAGGACTTCCAACGAACCTGCTGATTAGGTTGCAAGAAAAGTGCTAAATTGTCATCTTCCTTTGACTGGGTAGGAAACACTCCAGCTGAGTTAGTCAATTTGTTATTTCATGATGTAATATCAAGGAGTATTGGCTAAAGCTATGGTCTGTTTTGTTCGTTTTTAATGCAAGATGTACCCAGTTGACAGAAAAAATAGAAAAAGAAAAAAGAAAAATGAGAAAAGAAGAAGAAAAGGTTGACCCTAGTACACAGTAAAGTATATACAAGTCTTCAACAAATTGGAAGGGAAAATCTCATATTTAGTCCTTATTATTTGTAAAAAAATTCAATTTAGTCTATATTGTTTAAAATATTTTAATTTAGTCCCTATTATTTTCTTAAAAGTTTTAATTTCATCTCTATTGTTTAAAATTTTTCAATTTCATCCTTATTATTTTCATAAGTTTTAATTTTGTCCCTATTATTTTTAAAAAGTTTTAAATTCGTCCCTAGTGTTTCTAAAAAAATTTCAATTTAGTCATTGAATAATATGTACGAATTTGAAACTTTAAGAAAACAATAGGGATAAAATTGAAACTTTGTAAAAACAATATGGATTAAATTGAAACTTTTTAGAAAATAATAGGGACTAAATTGTGACATTTTAAACAATATGGACTAAATTGAGATATTTTATAAACAATAGGGACTAAATGTGAAATTTTCACAAATTGGAATTTAAGATTGATAAGGTGACCTTTTGATTCTTTTTGTTCACAGTCATTTTATTTTTATACTGAAGTGGTTGACTGTAGGATGCAAGTGGAAATCTTCCAAGCATATTTTGTAAGTAATAAATGCCCACGAGTTGACCTGTGCGTACTTTCATTAAGAAAGTAAATCAAGGAGTTGATTATATGAGAAAACAACAATCTATAATAGAGTAAAATGTTTTTATTATCATTTATGCAATAATTGATCATTAGATGCAAACAACACTTGGTACAAGACAAGTTAAAACTTAGAAATAGATTCATATATATATCTCAATGACTTTATTCTCTAACTTGAAACACGAAACAAATTTATGAAATGCGATAGGATCCCAAAAGGAAGTATTGATGAAACTAGATAGGAAGCCCACGAGAAAGATAATCACATGAATAGCTCCAACGATCACTAAATTAGCTCCAACTAGAGCTGCACGCTTGAGTGACACCCTCCTAGAAGAATCTTGTTCTTCTTCAACTATGAATGTTTCTCCAAAAGCGGAAGATATATCAAGTGTTCCAAATGGACCTAGAGAATCACGTCTATATACTACGTATGTAAGTTTTTCGGCACTACGTTCGGAATCAAGTACGGGCTGTCATATGTAAGTTATCTTTGATTAACATAGAGATGTTAATGATAAAGGATGGTGAGCCTTGTACCATAACATCATAGGGATGCGACTGACTTACATATGGGTGATTGTTAGTTAAACAAATCACTGAATGTGACCAGAATAACAAACTACATGACTTTGGATTAATAGTTTGTTATTCATTGCAAATTGTGCAAATTAATCATTTGACTTGAGAAATTACGGTTGCCGGTTATATCAGGAGTTAAATACTGTGTCTGGACAATACCCGTATTCCAAAAGGTGGGTTACGGCCTTTCGCGTTTTAGTTTTGTGGTATGAACTGACAGGTAATTGTTAAGATAGGATCCGTTAACCTCCGATGTGAGGCGATGTCCTATGCGATCTTATTTCGGTTGATTGAAGAAGTCCTTGGCCGGGGCACATATCAGATAGAATGATGGAAAGGGTTCCATAGGTGTCATCTCTCATTCCGCCGAATAAATCTATGCATAGAATCGTTTAGTGGACTTAATTGTATCATGGTCCCCATAATGATCGGGACATATTTAATGGAAGGATCGGACTGCACGCTAATTTGCGACTATAAATAAATTCATAAAAGTTGGACTTTATTACCGTATAAATTGTCATGATGCGCGTATGTTGCTAGATGTAACTCTTGAACATGAGGGTATTCTGGAGAATGACAGAGACATTCTCGGAATGAATTAAAAGTGTTTAATAGTCTCTCATCGCTATACGGTTATGAATCTAGAAAGTCATACACAAAAAGAGCATAAAAAATAAGGCAGTTAACGAGCTTGATATTAAGTTGGAAACACGTTAAAGAGTTAACGTTATTTATTTTGGACGTTAATAGTTAAGCGGGCCAAAAGTGAAAATACTAAAAGTATTGGGGCCAAAGTGCAAATACTGAGATGGAAACACGTTAAAGTGTTAACATTATTATTTTGGCCATTAATGGTTAAGTGAGCCAAAATCATAATTTTTGAAAGTTTTGGAGCCAAAATATAAATACTAAAAAGTATTAGTGCATAAGTGCAAATAGATTGAGGGGTCAATCTTCAATTAATTATTCTAAAGGGGTTTAGAATTAATTAATGTTTGTCTTCACTAAAAGACAAACAACAACTTGTGCTAAAAGACAAAACACAAAACACAAAAGGACAAAAGACAACTTGCACTAAAAGACAATAATAAGATGAGTTTTTCACTTGTTCTTCTAACTTTATACAAGCTTAGATTTATCACCAAAAATTACTCACAATTAGAAGGCAAAACTCTCTTCTTTTCCCTTGGTAATTTTGGCCATGGTAGAGAATAATAGGAGGAGTTTTTCACTTGTTCTTCTAACTTTATACAAGCTTAGATCTATCACCGAGAAACTAGCACATATACTTGGTTGGTGGTGTTTGCCATTGGATGCTCGTGTGTTTCAATCTATGACCTTTATACTTGTGAAGGAGGCTAGTCCACGCTATCTACGAGATGAGAACTATATCTTCTTCTTTGATGCTCTCGGCCAAAGCACGAAAAAAGATAGGAATTATTCTTTTTGCTTTATAATTATATACAAGCTTATTTCTACTACTAAGTATCTTGCACATTAACTTAGTTTGTAGTAATAACTGTTGGATGCTTGTGTATTTTGATCTAGAGCCGTTACATGTGTGAAGAAGGATTGTCCACGATGTAGCATCTCCGTCGTGGTTCCATCTTCACTCGGCTATAAACGAGAGGTATGTCGTTTTACCTCTCGTTTACTTTATAGTAGATTTGATATATTATATGTTGCATGTTGATTACCATTGACTTTACTTTGAAAATGCATGTAATTACAAAAATTAATGTTGAAAATTTTAAAATGCTCAACGCTTCCACTTTAACTCTTTTATGTTGTGAATCACATGTTTCTGAGAACCGATCCTTTCCACAATTCCACTAACCAAGCAAGCAATTCAAAATTGGCCACTCATCTTGTCTTATTTAATCCTAGCCATTCAATACAAAACTTAATGGCTAAGGAATTGATGTGAAACAATCCTAGCCAAGCATTTGACACCTTTCAATTACAAGACTAATATGTATATATACATATCAATTACGTATATACCTAATTAATATTGTATTTGTACAATTAATTTAAGCTAATCATCATTAGTTTAAATTAATAAAATAAACTTTTCGTAATTGCACTTTTTCCCCAACACTTATAATTAATTACACATTTGTTCATTACTAATAATTACCAACATGTATAACGTTAACAATTTAACATTTCATAACCAAAATTAAGATTATTCGAAACTCATTCAATTATGCTTTATTGTGTGTGACTCTCTAGATTCACCGCTATATAGCAATGAGAGAACATTAAACGACTTTATTATATTTCGGGAATATCTCCGTTATTCCCAAAATACCCTCACATTCTAGAGTGACGTCTAGCAACGTATCAAGACAATTTATATAGCAATGAAGTCAAACAGGTGAATCTATTTATAGTCATGAATAGATGTACAAATTAATCCTTCTATTAATATGTTCCGATCGAGTAAAGACCATGAAACGATTAAGTCTATAAACTCGATGACGATGCAAACATCTAAAAGGTGGAATGAGAGATGACATCCATGGAAACACTTTTCCATCTTTCACGCCCTGGCCAGGGACTTCTTCATTCTACAACCGGAATTAGATAGCATAGGAAATCGCCTCACAATGGAGGTTAACAGATCCGTTCTCGACAATTACTTGTCAACCACTATACCAAAAAAATTATATGTAGGAGGTCGTAACTCATCTTGATAAATCAAAGACGAGCATTGTCCAAATGCTAATATTAAATCCCCAATATATGTTACAGCCGTAATTTCTGAAGTTTAAGGATTACTTGTACATTCGCAATGAATAATAAACTATTAATCCAAAGTCATGTAGTTCGTTATTCTTGTCACATTCAATGATCTATTCTACTAATAATCATTCACATGATTGCTAATCGCATCATATGCTGTTATAGCTTATGGCTCACCATCATTTATCATTAATATCCAATATTAATCAAATGTAACAATCCATGTGATAGTCCATAATAGATTATTTTAGTCCCGGTCAAATAATCTAAGGACTACGAATAACTTTAGATATTCTTCATATAAAAGAAATACACCAAGATATTCTAAACAACTTTTAGAAAACATTTCCTTTATGAAGATATCAGGGACACATTCATATAATTCAAAATGGAGAATATGAACATCGATAAAATGTCATTGATTAATAAACAAGTTTACATTAAAATGCCCAAGATAAGTCATCAAACTACATAACATTAGGGCATATCACTTATAATCTCTCAGTTGTCTTAATGCCATAATATATATAACGCTAACGCATCATACTATGGTATTGCATACCTATCTTCTCAAGATGATAATCTAGTTGTGGCTGACTCAAAGCTTTGGTAAGTGGGTCTACTACATTATCCAAAGTAGGTACTTTTTGCAAGCTTATACCTTTACGAGTAACAATCTCTCGGACGCTATGAAACCTCATTTCAATATGTTTGGATTTTTGTTGAGATCTTGGTTCCTTGGATTGTGTAATAGCCCCATTGTTATCACAATAGAAAGGTATCGGAAACTCAATGGATGGAACCACTTCAAGCTCTTTCAAGAACTTCTTGATCCAAACCGCTTCTTTTGGAGCATTGGATGTAGCAATATATTCAGCTTCAGTAATGGAATTAGTAGTTACAGGTTGTTTGGAACTTTTTCAACTGATTGCTCCTCCATTACATATAAATACAAACCCAGATGTAGACTTTTTATCATCTCTATTAGATTGAAAATCCGAACCAGTGTATCCGTCCATACGGAGTTCACCGCCTCCATAGATTAAAACTAAATCCTTAGTCCTTCTCAAGTATTTAAGGATATGTTTTACTACCATCTAGTGGCCTTTACCTAGATCGGACTGATATCTGCTTGTAACACTTACAGTGTAAGCGAGATCAAGCCATGTATATAGCATGGCATACATAAGACTACCTATGGCGGAAACATATGGTATTATTTCCATGCGTTGTCGTTCCTTATCAGTTTTAAGAGACATTTCTTTAAAAAGATGGATACCGTGCCTCGTAGGCAAGAGACCTTTCTTAGAACTCTCTATCTTGAATTTCTTCATCATCCTTTCTATGTACATGCTTTGGGATAAACCAATTAATCTTTTCGTTCTATCTCTATAGACATGAATTCCCAAAATATAAATGGTTTCTCCCAAATCTTTCATGGAGAATTTATTGCTTAACCAAACCTTTGAGGTCATCATATGACTCATGTCATTTCCCATGATTAGTATATCGTCTACATACAAGATAAGGAAAGTGACCCCACTCCTACTAACCTTCTTGTAGACACAGGGTTCATCATTATTTCTAATGAAACCAATCTTTTGACCTCATTATTAAATATGTTCCAAGATCGGGAAGCTTGTTTGAGACCATAAATTGATCTCTTAAGCTTGCATACTTTATGACCTTTAGATTCAAAACCTTCAGGCTGCTCCATATAAATATCTTCATCAAGATATCCCTTAAGGAACGCAGTTTTGACATCCATCTGCCAAATGTCATAATCATAGTATGCAGCGATTGCAAGCATTATTCAAATGGACTTAAGCATATCGACTGGTGAAAATGTCTCGTCATAATCAATCCCTTGTTTTTGACGATAACCTTTAACAACCAGTCTAGCTTTAAAAGTCTCAACTTTTCTATCAGCTCTTAGTTTTCTCGTGAACACCCATTTATATCATATAGATACAATACTTTCAAGTGGGTCTACCAAGGTCCAAACGTAATTGGAGTACATGGAATCCATTTCTACTTGTATCGCTTGTCTCTATTTCTTGGAGTCAATATCATGTATTATATCCTCATAGGTAGTAGGATTATCAAGATGATCATTATCCCTTACAATAAATAATTTTTGTGCCTCCTCATGAAGATATCCATATCTTTCAAGAAGATAGGATACCCTACTAGACCTATGGGAAACCTATGTAGCAACTTGTTCTAGACTCTGTTGAACAGTTTTAGAATATGAATTTGGGTCATTTTGTGGTTCAGAGGACAATTCCTCTAATTCTAATTTATTTCTTGTGCCACCTTCTTGAATAAACTCATTTTCAAGAAAGATAGCATCACGACTGATCAAAATCCTTTGATCACTAGGAAAGTAGAAATAATATCTTTTAGTTTCTTTAGGATATCCCCAAAATGACATTTATCAAATCTTGCTTACAACTTGTCCGTCTTGACTTTCTTAACAAAAGTAGGACTGCCCAAAATTTTAATATGATTAATATTTGGTTTTCTACAAACCCATAACTTATACGGTGTAGTAGGAACAACTTTAGATGGAACTCTGTTCAATAGATAAATGGTTGTAAGAAGGGCATAACCCCACAATGAAATGGGGAGATCAGTGTAACTGATCATAGATCATACCATATCCATTAATATACGATTCTTACGTTCAAACACCCCATTTAACTATGGTATGGTCGGTGGTGTTGTTTGCGATGTTATACCAGCCTCCTTGAGATAATCAAGAAATTCGATACTCAAGTATTCACCTCCATGATCTGATCGTAGAGATTTAATTCTTTTTCCCAATTGGTTTTCTACTTTAGCCTTAAACTCTCTGAACTTTTCAAAAGCTTTAAACTTATACTTCATCAAGTATATATAGTCATACCGTGAATAATCATCAGTAAAAGTTATGAAATAGTTATAACCACCTCGGGCCATTTTTCTAAACGGTCCATGTGACGCTCGAGCCCGAAGTGATTTTTTGACTATTTTATTTAATATTTTTGTTTTGCATATCTATCTTACTTGACTTATATCTTGCATTCGTTCATTGAAAAGTTTATGCATAGCATGCCGGGATTGTGACATTTAAAGTATTTAGTGTCTCGTATGAAGAGTAACATGTTAACAAACAATTGGGCCACTGGGAGTTTTAAACTAGGTTTGGAATTTTAACTATCAACTAAACTAAATTAACTAGGCCAAATTTAACCCAAATAAATTCCAACTCACTTATATACTTATATCTAACAATATATATACATATATAACAAAGGGCAAAAACCAAAAAGAAAAAAAGGCGTCGGGTAGGGGGAAAAGAAGAAGAAAAATAAGAACTATTTAGGGTTTGTGATTTTGAGGCTATTTAGAGAAAAATCAAGGTGTTTGGGTGCAATCAAAGCCATCTCCTAGCTCATCTAACCTTGCTTTGTAAGGGATTCATGCTTATATGTATTTATTTTGCTTGTTCTTGCTTCTTTAATGTTGATTACAAAGTAGAGTTTTGATACATAAGCTTGTAAATGCATGAAAGTTTGTCTAATAGCTTGATAAATGTTGTGGGGAGTCTCTTTTGCAAGTTTGCTAAGTGTTGAAGCTAGCTTTAGTTGTATTGTAGTCTTGCTAGTTTAAGCTCCTAGATGAAGTCAATGTGTTTGTTAAATGTTTCCTATGAAATGTTTTAGAGTTATTTATGCTAGAATAGAGTTCTAAATCTATTAGTATGCAAGCAATCAAGCAAAAGCGGAGTAAAGTGCACGTGTGTGTATGTGTGAGTAGGTTAGGCCATGGCTGAACCAGCGTCGACACCGGCCAGCCACGGTAGTAGACTGCCGATGAGAACTCCACCCATTTTCCCTTGTATTGTGTGATGTGTTATGTGGTTTAAGTGTATATTGTCATGTTTTAGTGGTTGAATTTGTGAGTATTGAAGCTAAGTGATTTAAATGGTTAACTTAGCTAGTAGAGTAAAGTTAAAGTTAATTTGAACTCAAGGGTATTAAAGCTATAAGTAATGTTAGCTAGAAAGAATTAGAGGTCGCAGTGAGTTAAAATGTATGCTAGATAGTAAACCATATGTGATAGTCATACTAGTTTATAAACTTTAAGTGTAGCTAAACTTGAGTAGTCCTTAACTTGGTGATTAATGTGTTGTAACTTGTTAGCTAGATAATCATGCGAGTTAGGTCCATAGATGTTCAAGATATGAAAGTAAAGCAAAGTCTTATTGCATGATACTTAACTTTTCTTCAAAGTAAAGATGAATAGTATATTTAGTGCATGATAATGATTGTATGCATGAGGTAGTGGCCTAATTTGGCATTTCTCGTTTACGTGGCATTCATGATTATTCATAATGTTATATGGCTACGTGTTATGTGCTAATGTGATTTCAAGAGGAACTAACAAGCTAACATGCGTAAACTAGCGAAGGTTGCAACCTTAAGCGTCAGCACAGATATGGTAGATACCCACTGGATGGCAACAGACTTTGTCACACCCCAACCCAACCCCACATAAAAGGTTAAGTTCGGACCCGACAAACGGACAAAGTCTCCTCTGTACCGTGGACATTCTGAAAACCTGTAAACAATCAATAAAGCCACAACATAACAAGACAACCATTTATAACTAAAGATCATAGCTTTAAGGCTATCCGAGCCTTAAGACATACAAACAGTTTAGAAACATACAAGCATGCATTCACAACATAAACTTCTTTACAAAATCGCTTATCATGCCACTCCATGATATCATTTAAACATTCTTAGAATTTAAAGGATAGTCATTGCAACCCCCGAAGCCAACACACAAGCATGTAACAACTAAATGGTAAGAATACTAGTTATTACATGCCATGGACACTTATCATTCATTACATCTAAACATACAACTTAACAATATACACATGAGCTCCAATCTCCAAAATAGAACATAACAACAAACAAGTCTTTATAACACAACAAGCACCACAATGCACCTCAAGCAAGTAGACACTGAAACTAAGGCAACTGATCAATCTGGACCTCCTGTTCTTCCCCCTCAACCAAATCAAGCTGGGGTTCAACCACAGCGTCTCCTGAAACATGTTAGCGAGGTATGAGCAACCACAATTGCCCAGTAAGGGATAAAGACTACCCGGGACGTGCAATGTAGTAAATAAAGCAATTAAGCAATGAAAGCAAGTAAAGGACAATAGAAATAACAAATGACCACATATTAAAAACGATACGATTCACTCAACCCCAACACTCCAAAATTCTCTTCTCTTTGATCATGAACCACGAGCCATGAACCACGATCAATGTGCCGACAGATCCCCAATCACTCTAGTGGGTATACTCCTGATGTACCCCGATAATCCTACGACCTAACACTCCTTGGCAATCTCCAGACCAGGCGAGCGTGGGACTAGGGCACGGAGATTGTCACGCCCCAACTCGACCCTACCTACGATCAGTCAGGACGCAACAGAATTTCGGCAGTATAACGACAGTAATTAGGACACCGAGGCTCTAAACCAATCTCTCCAAAACATCATACAATCAAACTCTTCAACCAAACAACAATCAATTCCTCAATACCATTAACAACATACAACATAACCATATTATACAATAATCATCCTTAGACGATCCAATCATAGTTATACGCCTCCGTTCCAACTTAATACATAGGCTATACATACATTTCAAAATAGGTTATACAAAACATTATTTTACAACAACTAAGATAATCTCATGGCAATGACTCCTGCACATAAGACTCATCCACATACGGCACATTTCCCTCTTCAGGAGGCACATACCCGTAGTCAAAATCAGTAACACCTGCATGCATGCAATATTAGAGAGTGAGCTTATATAAACAAGCTCAGTGAGGATCTGATAGATCTCTAACAGTATTCACTATACTCCTTGGAAATAATCCTTTAAGCAAGTAAATACACAATAACATCAATAATATTATCATCACATAACTATATAACCATTCAATAAAGGATACTCTAGTTGGTGTAGCTCCAAACGCCATCACGACCATAACAGCCTTCTTGTGACTCCTATAAACTCACGCACCTGAGGTACCTCAATAACCTCTCCCTCCATGACACCTCCGTCATGCGAGCTGGAGGTAGTCTCTGGTAGTCATGTCGTTATCAACCCGACAGCCCGATGCTGCTCGAGATGTGGCACACACATACCAAAGACTCAGTAATAATAATAAACATCATTCACAGGAGGACAATCTAGCAGAACTGCCTATCTCCCGGCATCAATCATCAATAATCATCAATTTTCATCAATGTAACATCAATATAACATCAATATAACATCAATATAATATCAAGTAATTAATTAAACAGCAAACAACTAAGTTAGATGACAAAGTAAGACATCCAACTTATCATGCATGAAACACGTAATCTAACCCTAGTCTAACTATTAACAACTCACAATTCAATCACTCAAATACCACCCAGTCAACTAAGGCTCAATTCAACAATTTAAAGAAAGATAACCTAAACTTCAAATAATCATATCTTACATTCTACTAATCCAAATCACTCCAAATCAGTTTCAAACATTCACCCATTCAATCAATTACATTAGCCCTCTCGGAAACCAACCAAGACACATCAAAATCAAGCCCAACAACCCTAAAACCTCAATGCACCTAGGCTGAAATTTTTGGATTTTCACCCAAACATCGCAATTGAAAATTCGGCATTATAACGGCGTTACCACGTAATTAACAAACTTTTAGAAATCGACGGTAATCGATTCCAACAACAACAACTCAAGATAATCCTCAAATAGCCATTCTATCAACTTTAAATACCCAAAAATAAATAATTTCGCTACAATGGCTCAAATCTCGTAGTAATACACATAAACGATCCCTAGCACGCACTGATCAATAATATAACTTCAAATTAACATTCTAACGGTTCAAAATACAGTTATGAGCGAAAACATAAAAATGAGTTTTGAGATCTAGAATTTTTCTCTAACCTTTTATGTGTTTTGATACAAGAAACATGTAGAATGGATGCCCAACAAGTGAAATCAAGCTTTGAATGAAGTAATTTGGACTTGAATTGCAAAATCTATGTGAAAAATACTTGAAAACCTTTGAAAAATGTCTTCTTTCTTCTCCCTCATGGAACTTCGGTAATGTGTGTGTAAAATGAGTGTGTTTTGTGTTGTTTTAATGTGTGCTGGTGATATATTAAAAAAGGTCAACAAATAAAAGAAAGTCAAAGGTGGAAACTAATTATTTTTAGTGTTTTCTTGTCTTTTAATTCATTTTCTTGACTACTCTTACTCAAATTAATTATACAACACCTAAACTATCTCAAGTAGTTTATTTTTAGGTGACAAGAAGTTTTACATTCAAACAATTTCACCCGAGTCGGCTTCAACCTCTATTTTCTGTAAAAGAATGTGAAAAATCATATTATTTATTTTCAAATGTCTTTTGAATGCACAATTAATCTAAAATCATTTAATAACACATATAAATACATTTATATTAATATATACTAGGTAAGTCAAAGTCAATGCAAGAATTGGGTTTAGAAAAAATTACTATTTGGCTAAAAAACGCTACTTTTCGCACGAAAAGTCAATTTAAATTACTCTTCCGTTTCAGAATCAATTTTTATCAAACATGGGTCTATTAATAATAGAGGACTAGGTTTTAAATTTTTTAAAACACCCCTGTAAAAATTTTAGCGCACAGGTGTTCAAAAAAATACTATTCACCAAAACTGACGATAAAATTTCTGATGCCGTTTTTTATGATAATTTCATGAATGCACACATAGCATGTATTAGGAATATAAATCACATATTTAGCACATTCTAACTCATATAGCACATAAACAGGTCAAATCACGCAAAGTGAGGCAAAGACACGCAAATCGAGATAAAGACGAGAATTGGGGTTTCACAGAGATCGAATATCCACTGGCAAACCCGCTGCCGCCCAGCCGATATTCAATACAACCGCCCCTGACACTATGGCGGCGCAACCACTATGCAATGTACTTATCAATGGCAACACGATAACAATATTGGAAGCAATAACACATAGGAGGATCAACAAAGTAGGTTGACCTCGGAACAGTTAGAATAGAAATTTTAACATATAGATAACTAAGCGATTACAAAGGGGCATAATCAAGATTCACAAAGAACTATACCTCAAAGTTCCAGAACATCTTGAAAACACATTAAACACTCAAGGAGTCACTACAAGATCTTAGAAGCGTGAGACAATTGAATTCCTACCTTAACCCCTTTGTGATTCAACCCGTTTTCCTTCCAAACTCATGCCATTGTTCTAGATTCGTAAGTGGTCTATTCCATACTTTTAATTAACCCATTAGACACTCTTAAGACCCTCGAAGTGGCCCAATTACCTACGTTTAGCACAAAAGTCCCAAATTTCCCTCTTATGACTTTGTACTACACGTACCTCAACTGAGACTCAAACGGAAGCTAGCAAAGCATATTTAAAGCCTACTTAGCCTAGGAATACCAAAAAAGAAGGCCAAAATTACCCAGATTTACGATAACCCCAAAACACCTTTCAAAAAGTTGGCTTTTTCATGCTTTTGTTAGGTTATGAGCAATTAAACCCTACAGGGCATTTACATTACCTTCATTAGCACCTAAAGCATCTATTAGAACCATTAATTCAAGCTATAAGGTTCAATTTCATAACACCCTAGTTTTCCCATCACTATTCATGCCTACAATCAACGAGCAATTTTAACTGTTTAAACTACAAAACAATAACATAAATAAGGTCTCTGCTACTTGTATACAACATACAATAGCATATTTAAGCATTACATAAGCATTTGATAGCAAATCTAAGAATTCAAGAAAGTTGTCACATTTTTAAAATGCAAAATAAGCGTGCAAATCCCTCACCAAAGCACGTAGGAACTCGTAAGAGGCTAGTAGACACCCTAAAGCACTTGCACCTAGCTTGGCTTGGCTTGGAATGAGGATTTGATGAGTTAAAATTCCCTCTTCTCCTTCCCTCTTGCTGTCGGGTTTCCTGCTTCTTTTTCAGCTTTTTTTTTTTGTTTTTCTTTTGTGTTTTATGAGCTTAAGTTGCTTTATGTTGAGCATATAAAGGGTGGGTCCAAATTAGGGTATGAAATTTCTATAAAAGGTGAGTCTAGTTAGCTTGAAAATGAGGTTAATGCGCATTAATTAAGTTAGCTAACTAAAACAAAATATTTCCTTACGTAACACTATTCATTAGTTGGCAAAACATTTCTAAATGAATGTTCCTATCGCTTTTAGCTCAAATGCACATTTTTCTCATTCCTAAAACAATTAATATGATTTAAGAAAAATTCTAATTCAAGGTAATTAAGCAGTTGAAAAACGGAATGCATAGTAGCCACATAAAGCAACAAGTAAAGCACAGAAGAAATGCGCAAATAGTAGATGTAACAGTAAATAAATGTATGTCTAAACTAATTGCATCCATGTAATTCTTACATGATCCGGTAAACAACTCAGGATAGCGATCTCGCATCTGATCCTCTCTCTCCCACATTGCATCCTCTAACCCGTGATGATCCCACATAATCTTAACCATCGGAATGCTTTTAGTCCTGAGCTCCTGAACCTTCTGATCTACAACCCGAAGAGGTTTCTCCGTATAAGTCAAAGTCTTAATGATATCTAGAGGCTCTAGCTCAAGAATATGAGAAGGATTTGGCTGATACTTCCGAAGCATAGACACATGGAAGACATCATAGATTCTGCCCAAGCTAGGAGGTAAAGCTAGTCTGTATGCCAATGCACCAACTCTTTTAGTGATTTCAAATGGTCTAACATATCTCAGACTGAGTTTACCCCATTTGCCATGCCGAATCAAACCCTTCCAAGGAAAGATTTTCAAAAATGCCCAATCACCCAAGGCAAACTCTGAATCTCGGCGACTCCTATTTGCATAACTCTTCTGCCGACTCTGAGTTGTAAGCATCCTCTTTTTGATAAGCTGCACATGATCAATCATTCTGTTCATCTCAGGCAAAAGAATAGGGTCGATAATCATCATCTCTCCAACCTCATCCCAATAAAGAGGAGACTTGTATTTATGCCCATAAAGTGCCTCATTCAGTGCCATTTCAATAGTAGCTTGGTAACTATTGTTATAGGCGAACTCTACGAGTGGCAAATATTTCTCCCAACTCTTACCAAAGTCCAGAATACAAGCCCGCAACATATCCTCAAAGATTAAGATAGTTCTCTCAGATTGACCGTCCGTCTAAGGGTGATAAGTAGTACTGAAGCTCAAAGTCATGCCCAAAGCTTTCTGAATCTTCTGCCAGAGCTGAGATGTGAACCTAGGATCTCTTTCTGACACGATGAATCCCATAGAGTTTGACAATATTCTCAATATATAGCTCCGCTAACTTATCAAGAGAATTAGTCTTCTTTTTAGCAATAAAGTGGGAAGTCTTGGTCAATCTATCAACGACAACCCAAACTGAGTCATTACCTTTCGAAGTCCTCGGCAAATCTGAGACAAAATCCATAGTAATATGATTCCACTTCCATTCAGGTATAGCCAAAGGTTGTAATAACCCTGCAGGTCTCTGATGCTCCGCTTTAACTTTCTGACATGTAAGGCATCTAGCAACATAGTCAGCAATCTCTCTCTTCATATTGTTCCACCAGAAGTTCTGTTTCAAATCTTTATATATCTTTGTATAGCATGGATGGATAGTATATTTAGAACTGTGTGCCTCAGCAAGAATATCCTTCTTCAAAGCTGGCTCATTCGGAATACAGATTCTACCTTTGAATTTGAGAATACCATCATCATGTAGTTTGAAATCTGATTTTCCCCCTTTAGACTTTTCTAAGATTTTCAATAAATGAGGATCAGTCTGCTAAGCTTCTCTAATCCTGGATAACAACAGAGATTGAATCTACAAACTTGTAAATTGAATACCATAATTTGAAGTCTTAAGCCTCCATAAGAAAAATTCATCCATGAATTCCCAATTCTTGATAATCAAGCTAGCAACAGTAGCCTTTCGGCTTAAAGCATCAGCAACAATGTTGGCCTTACCTGGAAGATAATTAATAGTGTAGTTGTAGTCCTCAAGTAACTCTAGCCAACGCCTCTGCCTCATGTTCAACTCTTTCTGTGAAAACATATATTTTGGGCTCTTATGATATGTAAAGATTTCAAACTTGTTGCCCCAGAGATAATGACGCCATTTCTTTAATGCAAGAATAATAGTTGCGAGCTCAAGATCGTGCGTCGGATAGTTGAGTTCATAAGGTTTCAGTTTCCTGAAAGCATAAGCAATAACCTTTCCATTCTGCATCAATATACATCCCAGACCTTCCTTAGAAGCGTCACTATAGATTACCAGATTATCATAACCCTCAGGTAAAGCAAGAATAGGTGTTGTGGTTAACCTCTTCTTCAATTCCTGGAAGCTAGCCTCACACTTATCATTCCAGTCAAACACTGTTTTCTTCTGAGTAAGCTGAGTTAAAGGCCTGGCAATTTTAGAGAAATCTTTGACAAATCTTCGATAATACCAGGCTAAACCAAGAAAACTACGGATCTCTGTAACAGTTTCAGGCTGTTTCCAAGCTAATACAACCTCAATCTTCGTCGGATCAATAGAAATTCCATCCTGCGAGATAATATGACCAAGAAAAGCAACTTGCTTTAACCAAAATTCGCATTTACTGAATTTTGCAAATAACAAATGCTCTTGAAGAGTCTGCAACACAATCCTGAGATGTTGTTCATGCTCCGCCTCAGATTTAGAATATACAAGAATATCATCAATAAAGATAACTACAAATTGGTCCAGATAAGGACGGAATATCCTCTGCATTAAATCCATGAATGCGGCGGGAGCATTAGTTAAACCAAACGACAAAACAACAAATTCATAATGACCATAGTGAGTTCTGAAAGTAGTTTTAGGAACATTATCTTTCTTAATCCCCAACTGATAATAACCCTGCCTCAAATCGAATTTAGAAAATACCATGGCACCTTGCAGTTGATCAAATAACTCTTCAATTAAAGGCAAAGGATATTTGTTTTTGACAGTCATCTGATTGAGACCCCGATAGACAATACATAAACGAAGAGATCCGTCCTTCTTCTTAACGAATAGAACTGGTGCACCCCAAGATGAATAACTTGGCTGAATAAATCCCTTCTCAAGTAAGCCCTGTAATTGAACTTTCAACTTCTGCAATTCGGGTGAAGCCATTCTATACGGAGTCCTAGAGATAGGTGTAGTCCCCAGTAATAAGTCAATCATGAATTCTATCTCCTTATCAGGTGGTAAACCAGGTAATTCCTTAGGAAAGACTCCCAGAAACTCTCTTACAATTGGTAAATCATTCAATTTCAACTGGTCCCCAGGTTTATTAATTAAATATGCAAGATAAGCCTCACAACCATTGCTCAACAGTTTTGATGCTCTAATAGAAAAAATGATAGGAGTTCCAGTAGATTTTCTACAACCAACTATTTTAATTACAGGCTGGTCAGACATTTCTAATCTCACAATTTTCTTTCTACAATCAAGCTGTGTATAATATCTCCTCAACCAATCCATCCCCAATATAATTTCAAAGTCATTGAAGGGTAGAATAATCAAATCAGCAAGAAATACACGACCTTCAATATAAATATTACATGCTTTGCAAATAGATTTAGTAACAAACTTCGGACCTATAGGAGTATAAAGCACAATCTCATGCAACAATTTATCATATTTCAGTTTAGCATTTTGTGTGCAAGTGGGAGTAATGAATGCATGAGTAGCCCCGGAGTCAATTAAAACCTTAACTGATTGATCATTAAGGAGAAAAGTACCTTCTACCACAACAGTCGTATCCGGAAGCTCCTCATCATCCAAAGCAAATACTCTGGCCTGCCCCAGTGGTGCTGGTGCTGCACCTGGTACCCTGGTCTGAGAATTCTGAACCGATGTCTGACCCCTGGTGTTCTTGAATTTCATGCAATCCTTAACCCTGTGCTGGTCACTCCCGTAGCCTGTACACTTGTTCAATTTCCTCCAGCAAACCTCTTTAGTGTAACCTTGACGTTGACATAAGCTGCACTACTGGTGACGTCTTAGAGCAGTGCCTCCCGAAGGAGCTCTATAAGAAGAAGTAGCTGAACTACCCTGTTGTGATCGTGTTACCGCTGGACGAGATTGACTCTGATTTTGACTCTACACTGGTCGTGCCTGAGTCTGAGTAGGCCCTGTATAACTCTAAGTCTGCCTCGGCTGCTGACTCTGACTCACTGAAACAGTCTACCTCTGAAATCCCTGACTCTAAGTCTGGTGCGGTCGTTTACTAAGCTGGCTTGGTTCTCCAAACAAGTCTACTTTGCATTTCTCATACCTGCCGGCTATTTTGATAGCTGCTGCATAGGAAGAATAGTCTTGAGTGGACAGATTCAAAGAGATATTAGGCCTCAGTCCCATAATAAACTTCTGGATTCTCTTGCTCTCAGGCTAAACTAATGCAGGCACATAACGGGATAGGCGAGTGAATATAGCATCATACTGATCAACGGTTATGTTACCTTGCTTTAAATTAATGAACTCCTGTTCTTACCTTTCAATAGTTGTTTCTATGATGTACTTCTCTCAGAACTCTCTAACAAACTCATCCCAAGTCCGAGGTGCAGCCTCCGTCTCCCACCTGGATTTAATGGTGTGCCACTACTACTCGGCATCTCCCTTGAGCAAAAATTTAGCATATGCAACCTGCCTCGCATCGGTGTACTCGAGGCCTGTAAGAATCTTCTCTACCTTATTCAACCATTGTTCAGCCTGCATATCATCTGGCTCCCCAAAGAAACTGAATAGCCCACGATGTAAGAATTTTTCTAGGTAGTTACCTCCACCGCCCTCGGCCCCTGCCTAGCCCTGAACTGGATTGCCCACTGGGACATTTTCTCCTTGTCTCTGTAGTACCTGAGCAATCTGCCCTACAGTGGCAGTCAACTGTGTATTAATTGTCCGCTGATCAACCTCTTCCTCTCCAACATTCTGATTTCTGTTTTGTCGACGAGGCCCCATCTCAAGCAGCTAGAATGCAAAGTGTTATGACAAGTATATATGTAGTTTGCAAGTAAAACACATAAGAAGAAGTTCAAATGAATCCATATAAAGTCACATATAACATTAGAAGAGTATTCACATACAAGAGATTCATATAAGTCACTTAATCATGCACTACATTCTAGACTTTTCACATTCTATTCCATGCTACCATGTTCTTTATGAATTCAATTTTCACTTAGTCAATCAAAGAATCACAGGTTCATGCAATCACGCAATCACATGATAGATCTCTACCCACGTACTGAGAAACCTATCCCGACTCATGCATTCTAATAGCTCTGATACCACCTAAATGTCACGCCTCGACACAACCCCACGTAAAAGATTAAGTCTGGACATGACAAACGGACATAGTCTCCTCTGTACCGTAGATATTCTAAAAACCTATAAACAATCAATAAAGCCACAACATAACAAGACAACCACTTATAACTAAAGATCTTAGCTTTAAGGCCATCTGAGCCTTAAGACATACAAACAGTTTAGAAATATACAAGCATGCATTCACAACATAAACTTCTTAACAAAACCGCTTATCATGCCACTTCATGATAGCATTTAAACATTCTTAGAATTTAAAGGACAGTCATTGCAACCCCTAAAGGCAACACACAAGCATGCAACAACTAAATGGTAAGAATACTAGTTATTACATGCCATGGATACTTATCATTCATTACATCCAAACATACAACTTAACAATATACACATGAGCTCCAAGCTCCAAAATAGAACACAACAACAAGCAAGTCTTTATAACACAACAAGCACCACAATCCACCTCAAGCAAGTAGACACTGCAACTAAGGCAACTGATCAATCTGCACCTCCTGTTCTTCCCCCTCAACCAAATCAAGCTGGGATTCAACCACAGCGTCTCCTGAAATATGTTAGTGAGGCATGACCAACCACAATTGCCAAGTGAGGGATAAAGACTACCCGAGACGGACAATGCAGCATATAAAACAATTAAGCAATGAAAGCAAGTAAAGGACAATAGAAATAACAAATGACCAATTAAAAAAAATACGATTCACTCAACCCTAACACTCCAGAATTCTCTTCTCTTTGATCACGAACCACGAACCACGATCAGTGTGCCGGTAGATCCCTAATCACTCTAGTGAGTGTACTCTAGATGTACCCTGATAATCCTACAACCCAACACCCCCTGGCAATCTTCAGACCAGGCGAGCGTGGGATTAAGGCACGGAGATCGAATATCCACTGGCAAGTTCGCTGTCGCCCAGCCAATATTTAATACAACTGCCCCTGACACTATAGCGGCGCAACCACTATGCAATGCACTTATCAATAGCAACACGATAACAATAATGGAAGCAATAACACATAGGAGGATCAACAAAGTAGGTTGACCTCGGAATAGTTAGAATAGAATCTTTAACATATAGATAACTAAGTGATTACAAAGGGGCATAATCAAGATTCACATAGAACTATACCCAAAAGTTCCAGAACATCTTGAAAACACATTTAAACACTCAAGGAGTCACTACAAGATCTTAGAAGAGTGAGACAATTGAATTCCTACCTTAACCCCTTTGTGATTCAACTCGTTTTCCTTCCAAACTCATGCCATTGTTCTAGATTTGTAAGTGGTCTATTCCATACTTTTAATTAACCCATTAGATACCCTTAAGACCCTCGAAGTTGCCTAATTACCCACGTTTAGCACAAAAGCCCCAATTTTCCTCTTATGACTTTGTACTACACGTAGCTCAACCGAGACTCAAACGGAAGCTAGCAAAGCATATTTAAAGCCTACTTAGCCTAGGAATACCAAAAGTGAAGGCCAAAATTACCCAGATTTACGATAACCCCGAAACCCCTTTCAAAAAGTCAACTTTTTCATGCTTTTGTTGGGTTATGAGCAATTAAACCCTACGGGGCCTTTACACTACCTTCATTACTACCTAAAGTATCTATTAGAGACATTGATTCAAGATATAAGGTTCGATTTCATAAAACCCTAGTTTTTCCATCACTATTCATGCCATATAATCAACGAGCAATTTCAACCGTTTAAACTACGAAACAATAGCATAAATAAGGTCTCTACTACTTGTATACAACATACATTAGCATATTTAAGCATTACATAAGCATTTGATAGCAAATCTAAGAATTCAAGAAAGTTGTCACATTTTTAAAATACAAAATAAGCAAGCAAATCCCTCACCAAAGCACATAGGAACTCGTAGGAGGCTAGTAGACACCCTAAAGCACTTGCACCTAGCTTGGTTTCGCTTGGAATGAGGATTTGATGAGCTAAAATTCTTTCTTCTCCTTCCCTCTTGTTGTCGGGTTTCCTGCTTCGTTTTCAGCTTTTATTTTTTTTTCTTTTGTATTTTATGAGCTTAAGTTGCTTTATGTTAAGCATATAAAAGGGTGGGACCAAGTTAGGGTATGAAAGTCTATAAAAGGTGAGTCTAGTTAACTTGAAAACGAGGCTAATGCGTATTAATTAAGTTAGCTAACTAAAACAAAATGTTTCCTTACGTAACACTATTCATTAGTTGGCAAAACATTTCTAAACGAATGCTCCTATCACTTTTAGCTCAAATGCACATTTTTCTCATTCCTAAAACAATTAATATGATTTAATAAAAATGCTAATTCAAGGTAATTAAGCAGTTGTAAAACGGATTGCATAATAGCCACATAAAGCAACAAGTAAAACACAAAAGAAATGCGCAAATAGTGGATGCAACAGTAAATAAATGTACGGCTATGATCTCGGGCGTCCCAGGCTTGCCAATGGTTGTTCATCCTCTGTAGCTATTCCCTCACTCGCGAGTCACTGAAAGCTTCGGGGTGTTGGGTCGTAGGATCGGGGTACATCCGGAGTACCCCAGCGAGAGTGATAAGGGTTGCTGGCAAATGAAGCGACAAGACATGAAGAATGAAGTTGAAAGAAGAAAACTCAAGCAATATCTTTTTCATATGTGCTTACTTTAATGTTAAATGTTAAAGTTACTTCCAAGTTACCACGTTAATGTTATATACTTGATGTTCTTGTTGTGTATATAAGAGACCACTAACTAATTAAAGTGTTGATATGTGATTATTACTCTCATTAAAGTATTTACATTTATTACTGTGTAGTTATTAATCTGAAATAACAGTGGTGATTGAGACTTAATCATGTTATTATTATCGGCTTAATTATTTACACAACTTGGATCCATTAATGGGATGTAAAGGCATAATGTAACACTCCGATCCCTCATGAGACTGGAGTCCCGATCCAAATACCAAGGTCACAAAAAATGAGAAAAAACAGACAGAGTTTTCCCTGTTCCTAGGCCTAACTAGGTACCTGAACTTAGAAGAAATAGTAACAAAACCATAAACTAACACTCACAATGAATTCCAACTTTCAACATCACAACATTCTTCAATCCATTTTGGTCATCCGAGCCTTTCTACCACAACAATCTAAACATACAAGCATGCATTCCTTATTAGTTGGTGAAATTTTATGTTATAAAACCAGTTATGATACCACTCTAATCTTATTTATTTAACTTTCTTATAATTTAAGTCATCAACTATCTTTCCCTTAATCCCACACGAGCATGCAATTTAAACTTAGACAATAAAGTAAAACATTAAAGTTATTACATATCCGCTACAACTGTTTAATCATACAAATCTTTCAGCTCTTATTACAATCCCTCAGATAACATAAATACATGCAATTTTGAAATATCAATATACTTTACATCACAACACATAAAACACTTATCCACAACTACAAGCATGCATTAAAGCCTCCGAACTCCCTCTAAGGATCCAATTACTTCTTTACCTGTAAAATGTTAGAAAGGAAGGGTAAGCATACAATACATGTATACTCAGTGAGTAAGGGAAACAGTTAACCGGGGGTTTTCGAAAAAAATTTCGTACAATACGGCAATTAAACACAAGATTAATAACTAAGCAACAGGGAATCAATAAGCAATTAAATACCACACATTTTAAAAGGATAAGATTCCGATAACCCCAAACACTCCAAGTCTTGATCTTCAATCACGAACCTTGATCCACGAATCACGAACTCTATCAATGTGCTGGCATAAACCAAAAACACTCCAGTGGGTGTACTCAGGATGTACCTCAAAATCTTACGACCCAACACCCCCTGGCAATCTCCGGACCAGGTGAGCGTGGGACTAGGGACCATGGTAGCCGAGGTATATTGGCAAGCATGATATCGCCCGACTTCCCCGACACTACCATGCCCAAATGGTTGCGCAACCATGACACGATTCACACAAAATAACAATAACAATTATAAACACACAATTTGATAGGTATATAAACTGATAAGTGCACAATGAGGACAACAAAAGAGGTTGACCTCCCACATAAGAAATTACAATCAATATAACTTAAAAACATGTTCTAACCAATAAAATAGCTCAATCACACATTAACCACACAATATTCATTATACAAAAGATAGTAATTCAATTAAAATGCCAAGTAAGATGAATCTCTCACCTTTTAAAACCAAACCTGTGAGAATTTAGCCAAGAACTCCTTTAAATATTCTCCAAATGCACCATTTCCTTCAATTACCACCACATAATATAACCAATATTTGCCTAAGAAGTTATACATTCATTCTATAAGTGGTTTCTACATTCACTCTTAATTAAAGTTAGTTCATAACTCCATTAACTTATTCAACTTCATTTAATTCCATTGAACTAACATAACTATCATATACATTTTATTATTTAACATGCACTATATTCACTACCCAAACAACACATTAACCATTCTTTTACTAATCCCACAATTCAATAGGCATATAACATTAGCAGTTAGAACAAACCATAAAGCATATTCAATCCACGTAACTATATATATATTTTATAAATCATAACTAGATAGCCTTTACTTCCAGTATCTCTTCAAACATCTATATTTCAATGCAACTATACTTAACATACTCACAAGCAGGCAATAGAATACCATTAATAGCTATACAATCAATATAAATGAGAGAACATGCATATTTACTCAATTCAAAACAAGGTAAACATGCAACCCAACTCACGATAGTAATTAATAAGCATTGAACATATTCTCGAATCGATGGTGCAAAACTATTCATATTCTCTCAAAAATAGCCATTAACCTAGCTAATACCGAGGTACCAATTCAATACCAAGTTCAAGCACTCTCCTATACATATCCTACTTCACTAAAACCACTTCAATATTCCACTTAACTCAAATCAATATACCCCACACAACAATCAAACACTTAATATTAAGGAATACTCAAGTATTCAAAGAACTCCAACCAAATACCCAAATCTTAACTGAATACACGCAACATACCTCACAATCACTTATGAACCATAATCAAGCTCTATAAACACTCACAATACTCACACGACCCAAAAACCACACAAATGGCCCTTATGCTCAATCAATCTACTCCAAGTAGTAGCCACATTCTAACAATTCCAAGCATTAATCTAGTCATTTTAACACCTATGACACCTACTACAAGCATCGAACGAGCATTAACCAATAATTCAACAAAATATTATTCATTTCTCTAACTTTCTCAAGTTACCACTTCTAAACGAGCTATGATACTTGAAATCATATTTCAACACTCAAACCTAGACACTTTATGATCCACTTAAATGCAAAGAAAACCCGTTTTAAACCACAACAACCACAAAATCCCATTTAGCCCCTTAGTATGTTTGAACTATAGCACCTTAAACTAATCAACAATTTGATACCATAAATACACCTCAATCATTATTTCACACTCTTAGGACACTAGAACAACTTAAATTACACATTGCTAACACTTTCCGATTTAGGCCCCTTTGATTCAAATCATAATTTTCCAATTCCAAGCTATGTTCTAACCAAGTTAACACCATATTTACCCTCGTAGACATTTATGGCACCTACTAGAAGCATAAAAACACACATTACAAACAAATCACAAAATTTGATGAAAAGTACTATTTATCATCTTCTCCAACTAACTTCTATGCATTTCCATGGCTAAAAAAATAATACAAGCAATATACAATATTCTACTAACTATATAAGTATCATTAGAGGTAATAAAATCCAATAATTCAAGCATTAGAAAAAATCTAGGAATTTTACATAATATAATCCTAACTAAAAATGCTCAAATAAATGCATCACTCACCTAGATACAAGGTTAGAGAAGCTTGGATTTGGCTTAGACATGTTGAAGAACTCAAGATTCAAGCTTGGAATAGATGAAAATGGCCAACTATAGCAATTTTTGCAAGAAAAATACTATTCCCGTAGGTGGGTTTTTGGCCAATTTTTTGACATTTTTTGAGCACTTTTTTTTTTGAGAAATTTTTGGGTTATAAGAAGACTTGGTCAATTGGTCAAAAGGTCCATGGTATTTGGGTTTGTCAATGAGTCAAGCCTATGGGTCAAATGGGTCAAGTTTTAAGTCAAATAGTTAGCATATGGGTCAAGTTATAAGCAAAATGGATCATAGGTTGTTTTAATGAAAAGCTGAATTTTTAACTATCCATGCGATACACTTATATTTTTGTAGCTCGAGTTCCCAATATGTTATGCACGCAATTTCAATTTTCTCATGCCTTCTCAATGTCAAGTAACATGGAAAAATTTTAAAATAAAGGAAATAAAACAGTAAAAAACGCAAGTAAATAGTAACTTTTTCTAAGTAAGCATTTAAATAATTAAATGCACAAATAAATGCACAAAATATATGCAATGAATGTTATATGCATGTTTTAGGGCTCAGGCGTCACACATAAGCTATGGAAATTTATTGTCAGCAAGTATTTAAGGAATAGTTCTGTGTTTGACATGCTTATGCTTGTGTAAGCAGGTTATATGCTCATATCAGAGTGGACTGACTATTGTATATGCATGCATTTTGGGAACTTATGTTGAAGTTCTGTTAATGCTTCAATTGAAAGGCTTCAGGTTAAAAGCAAAAAATGTAAGAGTACAATTTATTTTGAGTATTTACAATATACTAAAGTTTTGTTCCCATTATATTCAGTTGTAATCATTGTTTTATGTGTACACAGATAAAGTTACTGTGAGCTCACGTAGGTCTAAAGTTTTATATCTCGAGATATACAATTAAATGCTTCATTATTAAAGTGGCTTCGGTTTAAAAGCATTAAAAGGGATTTGTTTACCCCAATAAAGTTTAGAGGTTTCTTGTGAGGCAAAAGGGGATTTAATCTCATAAAGGGTCTTACAAGACCATAAAGTGTCCGATTGTGGTTTGGCAAGCTCATCATTATAGTTGGATCACATGTGCCAAAAACCACACAACACTTTACCATACCATGGAATCCATGTCGATGAGGCGTTAGTATTTGTGATCATAGGAGTCATATGCCGAAAGATGGTATAACGACTGTTATGGTTCGACTTCGATGACTTGTTGGACTGGATTCTAGATTAAGACGTTTATATTTGTGGCCACTATAGTTGTTTTCAACCCGAGAGTCATTTTTATAAAATAAAATGTTTTCAAAGTATAAAACCAATCAGTGTTGTCCAAGTGGGAGACTGTTGGAATTTTTTAGTTATGGGCTACCATTGATTGAGACATTTTCTTATTTTGAAAAACGGGTTGAGGTAGACCGGTAAAGCCCAAGACATATTTTATAGTGATCTAGGTCCGTCTCTTGAATATTTTTGTTAGTGGTGTAGTATGCAAGGTGTAAAGTGTGACGACCCAAGCTTGCATTACATGTGTATTTATTTATTTCAATTGTTATTTGAAAAATAATATGTGCATTTACTTGTTTAAACTATTATTAGAAAATAATATGTGCATTTACATGATTTTCAAATAGTTATTATGTGAAAATTGTATTTAAAATTCATTTAAATTGCAGTTTGTTGACCTTTCATCTTCTTTGACCAAACTAGTTGACTATTCATCTACATTGATCAACTAGGGCAAGGTGAAAATTTCTTGAAAGTTTAATGAAGGGCAAACTTTGGATTAGAAGCAAAAGTATAGAGTTAAACTAGCTAGTTTTGGGTCAACTTGGGAATAAAAACTGCACCAATTGGAAAAAAATTAGGTGGCGAATTATATATGGTTGAAAAGTTCTATGAGCCTAGTTTCTAAGGCTTCAAATGGATCATGAATTGGAGTTTTCTAGAAGTTATTGCTATTTTCGTAAAGTGTGGCAAAACTAATTCTTTTACACGTGTTTGACCATCTTTGACCTTCCACTTAAGTTTATATTGCAAAATAAGCCAAAAACACCTCATTTCTCTCTCATTTCAGCCATGACTTCCAAGAGCAAAGGGGGAAATAGTATTTTCTAGGGTTTTAAGCTAAATTTGAAGAGGAAGAAGAAGATTCAAAGGTTTTACACTCAAATTGGACCTAGTTCTTGCCTATTCTAGCTCCACCTTGCATATTCTAGCATTTCTTTCCATAAAAGGTGAGGGAATTTTTTAAACTTAATTTTGAAGTTGAAGCACGATGTTCATACTTGTATATATATGATAGATAAGGTTATAAATGCATGTGCTTCTTACTAGTAGGTCAAAGAGAACAAGATACATGAGTATTAGCTAATTTAATCCATGTTTTATAGTAGTTGATTGTACGAGTCATTTAATGAATTATTTAGCTAGATATTAGTTTAATGTTTGGTTTAATACTTGTATAGGTTGTTAATATATTTATATATGTGTTTATAACATGTTTTAATGCTTTAGAATCAAAATTGGTTGAGTTTTTGAAAAATGCTACATCGCTGGAAAATTTTAATAAAATAAATAAACAGTATTTTTGTTGGTTTTTAATCCTCAAATTTCCCCCTAAATGCTTGTATATATATATATATATATATATATTTACAACTTAATTTCATGGCTTAGGAGCAATTTTGGTAGAATTTAGAGTGATTTTAGAGAATTTTTTAGATTTTCCAGCAAAGGTGCACTTGGAGTTTTTAGCTTATTAAACTTGGATTAAGCTTGGTTTTGCCAAATTTTTGCACTTATAATGTATTATAGTTGAGGTATATATTGGTTGTATGGAGATTGAGCATTTATATTGCTTATAAGTAGATTAAAAGTTGGAGACTTTATGTGAGTATTGTTTGATATAGTTGTATAATATGTAGATTAAGTGTTTGATGAAATACTTAAAAGAGTTTTGGTTTAATTGTTGAAGAATGACATTGAGTTGGAAAAGGGGTTAGTTTATGGTTGAAGTGTTGGTTGTGGCTTGAAGGATAAATGAGTGTAATTCATGGTGTTTTCAAGTGAGTTCATGTATGTAGTTTAGGTGGTAAATTGTGTGGTTTAATCATAATGATTGTTTGGTTTCATATGTGTTTGTTGATACTAATACTTGGAGGTCATTAATGTTTTGTATATGGGTGTTATTATGGGTTAAGGATAGTCAGTGATTGGAGACCAGTAATTCTTGGAGTTATTTGTGTTTACTAGATGATTGGGTATTAATGGTTGATGATTAGTTATGCTTAGAGACCATTGATGTTTGAAGGTTATTAATGCTTGGGGTTAATGCATAGTTGGAATTAATAAATATTGGTTGGAAATAAATGGTTAAATGAAATGTTTAAATGCTTAAAGTGTTTTCAAATAGTTAGTTAGCCTACTTTGTTACCCAACAAATGTGTTCTTGCTTGTTAACGTGACTGGAGGGACAACTTACTTTGTTGTCTTCTCAACTTGTCATGAATGCATGCTATGTGTTAAATGCGAATGCGAATGCGATTTGTCGTGAAAGGTTGTAACCTTTAAAACAGACATGGTAGCGTTCATGTTACATTGGGTGACATAGGGCTTATCAGGCGATGACATGACTACCGGGTGTTTAATCTCTATCCCATTGTGAACAAAGAGTTCACAGGGTCTGGGTCGTAGAATTTTATGTACATCCGGAGTACATCCATGTTGGCGTATATGGAAAGAGTTCGTAATGGCTTATAGGGGAATCCGCATCAACATAACGAGCGTATCCTTATCAAGTGTTTACTTATCTTATATTACTTAAGTTGTTTATACTAGTTGTATATTATTATGTCATGGCATGTCTTCAAAAGGGTTTTCAAAACTAAATGCTTTCCAAAATCTCTCATACATTTTTCCCCCCTCATTGAGTTTGTGAAACTCACCCCATTTCCTAACATATTTTAGGTGGAGCCGAGTTAGAGCCTTGAGGAGATTGGAAGTGAATTCTTTGTTATCTTGCTTTGGATGATATTTTATTATTTGTGGATTATAAGTATGATGTAATTGGAGAAGACTTTGGAGTATGTATACTTTATTGAATTTAAATGGATTATGTTTGTAATATCTTTTCTTGGTGCTCATAAGGTGTATATTGTTGTATTGGAGAATTGTTGTTGGGATGTATTCCTTGGTATTAAAGAGTTGTTTCGAAAGCGTGTTGTATTGAATTCTTGAATGCATTTGAGATGTTGCAATAGTTGGATGTATTGTTTCATGGATATTAGGGTTCGGGCTAATGAAGTGTACCTTAGCAGACTTAAGAGTAGTGATCTTCTTAAGCCCGTGGCATCACCATCCCAAGTTGTTCGGTGTTCTTGTAAGCTTGGATATTATTTTCTCTCTTTATGGTATCAGAGACTGTATCAGTGAAAATGGGGTCGTGATATAAAGCCTATTTTGATTTATAGGGCAGCTTGATGTGGGGCTCAATACAGTTTTTAGGGTAGGTTCTTTCTCCCATCCAAAATACTAATAGTCTATAAATAGGCTACTAGGGTTGACTTGCCCCATTAATAGCCTCCATACAGAAGTTGAAGAAGGAGAGGGAGTACCTAGTCTAAACGTGCTTACCATAACATATCGCTCAATGTTTTTTTCCCCCAGGATTATTACAAAGATAATCTTAATGGCTACACGAAAAGGTGCGCTTTCGATTCAATCAACTTAATAGTATTAATTAATTATTGCAGTGTTATATTTTCTGATATTAGATCCTATTTAATCTAACATGAAGGACTTAGAAAGATAGAAGTACAAGTTAGAAACAACCCAAAATTCTAGGAACTAATTCAAAATCACCCTGAGATAAGAACGTCTTCTCTTAACTTTTTTTTTTCTGCACTCGTCACCCTACTCGTTCGGCAGAAGACCCATATAAAAGACAATATCACTCCTAAAAGTTTGGCCAATTTGGTCAGCAAAATCATGACGCCTAGTGTTATATATAACTTCTCCTATCAGTTTAATGGTGTTGAATTTGGATAAAACTTTCTTTCTTCTATGCAAGCAAGTAATTTATTGATTTTAGTATGGGTGTTAGAATTTTTTCTAATAATGGGCTGTCATTGATTTCATATTTTATTTATTCGAAAGAAAGGCTAACGTTGATCAGTAAAGCCTAATACGTAATTTATGACAATCCATTTTAGGACTAGGTCTATTACTATTATTATTATATTATTATTGTTGTTGTTGCTGTTGTTGTTGTTATTATTATTATCATTATTTAAGATATGATATGCAAGTGGTATAGTACTTGTTTTAAAGGTTAGGCTTGCTCGACGGGAGCACCCACTATGATATATTAAGTATAGTCCCCTCTTACCACTTCATAGATTAATAGTTTATATAATATATTATTGGGGTTAGCTTACCCCTTTGAAAGACAATATACCAAACTTCAAGAAGGAGAGGCAACACCTAAGTTAGGTGTGTCAATGTTATGTTTTAAATCTAGAAATTTAGTAAATACATATTTTGCTTCTTTGACATAAAATAAAATCATTTTTATGACAATAATCATGACTATAAAGAGTATGGCATATTCCATCTTAGCATCTTAGGTGGCAACGAATGCCTTTGCACCCAAGATGCCTTTGGTTTCGCTTGATTATCTTACAATACAGAGTACTGTTGTTAGATCCCCACTATACATATGCATAGTATTTTATTTTTTTGTATTAGAATTTAAAAATTCTAATAAATAGTATTAGAGCCTATAATGTCAATACTAAAGCAAGCTTAAAGTTTTATTCACTAATTTGATTTTACGAGGAGTGTTTAAGATACTTGTTACGCTATAAATGGGTGAATTTGACTATAAGTTGTGGTGTTCTTCTGGTGACTGAGTTTTTAACTGATCAAGATACCCATCTAGCAACCAAGGCAATTTTTTAGGGTAATATTATTGTTGTGCTAATAGGTTGAGGAATTGTCAATTACTCGAATGCAATAGAGATATAGGAGAAACTGAATAAATTTACTAATAGAGATTACAATATTTTTACAATGACAAAAAAACCTTCCAAAACTTATGCTAATTCTCTCTTCACTATAACCCAATGGACTACAATATTGCAAAGCTACTCTTACTCTCTATCTCCAAAATTACAAAAGGAGAGACTATTTACAGAAGATAAACTCGTGCTAACCCTAACATGATTAGGATATGGGATTATTAATGCTAATACTATAAAGATTGAGATTTTCATCTTCTACTCTTATTATAGTTGTTTTTCCACATTGACTTAGGAAAATACAAGTCATTTTTAACATTTTCCATATCGGCGAAAATTTTCCAAACTCTAACTTTGGATGCTTCCTCATTAATGTGAACTGAGTTATCAACTAATTTTGTAATATAAATTTAATTTTGTTACTTATGTGAATACAACTTTAAATAACTACAAATTAAGCCAAGTAACTTGACTACACTGACCACTTTGGTCAACATATCAACTGGATTCTCGTTGGTATCAATCTTTGTGAAGACGAATATCAACGCCATTCATTATGTCTTAGACAAAGTGAAAACGAAGATCAATATGTTTTGTCTGGGCATAATATAATTGGTTCTTTGTCAAATGAATGACACTCTGACTGTCACAAATACCTCCACATATTTTTTATGCACTCTAAGTCAGTAATCAAACCTCGAATCCAAATTAATAGCTTCTTTCAAATCCTTTGCAATTTCCATATACTCAGCCTCTATTGTAGACAAAGCAACTATAGACTGCAATGTAGACCTCCAACTAGTTATACCTCTAGCCACGGTGAATAAATAACCAGTGGTACATCTCCTCTTGTCCAAATTACTTGAATAATCTAAATCAACATACCCCATAAGAAATTTAGTTATACCATTCAATTTTTTTGCACCACATTTTGTTACCTTTGAGATACCTTATAATCCACTTCACAACTTTCCAATACTTCTTTCTTGGATTATGTATATATTTGCTAACAACACCAATAGCTTGTGCAATGTTGGGTCTAGTAAAACCATCATATACATTAAACTCCAAGCCAAGCTAGCATAAGGTACATGAAATATATATTGTAATACCCGTGCTAGAAGTGATTCGGAATAAATTAATAATTTTTAGGAAATGACCCATTAATATTTAAAAAGGTAATGAGTGGTATAGAATGTATTAAAATGATGCCGGGACATTTCAGTGGATGTTGAATTGAATTAAATAAGTCCTACTCGGAAGTTACGAGACAATTTTAGGTCAAATTTGGAATTAAACTTGTACAAATTAAAGAAGAGTTAGGTGGCGAATTATATATAGTTGAAACTCTCTACGTGTCTAGTTTCTAACGCTTGAAACCGTTCATGAATTGGAGTTTTCTAGAAGAAGTTATGACCGTTTTCGTAAAATATCGCGAAGCTGTTTTGTTTACGCGAGTTTGACCGAAGCTTTGACCATTTGTTGACTTTCTACTTAGGTAAATTTCACCAAAATAAGCTAAAAATCAGTTGTTTATTCCCCATTTCAGCAGCCAACCTTAAGCCTACATGAATAGTATTTTCTAGCTTAATTTTGCAAAAAGAGGGAATTAGGAGTCGAACCGAAGGCCAAACCAAGTATTTTCGGACTTGTCTCGACATGTTCTACCTTTCTACTGATTTTTTTTTCATTTATTTTGCAAAAACGGTGAGGGGTTTTTTCTAACCAAGTTTTTAAAGTTTATTATTTATGTTATTTATTGCTAATACTACACTTGATTTTTGCTAATTAGGTCTTAGAGAACAAGATAATTGGATCCATGTTTTGTAGTAGTTGATATTGTATGAGTTTTATAATGAATTATCTAGCTAAATATGAGTGTAACCTTTGGTTTTAATGCTTGTATATGTAGTTAATATACTTATATATGGGTTTATAATATGCTTTAATGGTTTGGAAGAAAAATAGGATGAGTTTTAAAAGATGTTGTTTTGCTGGAAAATTTTACAAATGACGTGAATAATGTTCTTCTTGTGTTTTTAATTTTCAAATTGCTCCCTAAATGTTTGTGTATGTATATATATATATGTTCATAACTTAAATTCATAGCTTGAGAGCATAATTTGTGGAGTTTTGGTGCAATTTAGTGATTTTTTCAAAAATTCCAGCCAAGATGCAATGGTGCTATTTTGCTTATAAAACTTATTTGAAACTTGGTTTTGCAAATGTTTTGCACCTGTATGGTAATATAGTTAGTATATATGTATATGGGTTGAGTGTTGATTATATGCTTGGGTATTAAAGGAGGTTTTATAGCTTGTTTGCTTCATTATATGCTTGGGTATTCAATGTGGTTTTAGTGCTTGATTGTTTGATTATATGCTTAAGTGATAAATGTGATTTAAGTGCTTACGTGCTTGGTTAAAGCTTGTAAATGAATATGAGATGTGAATGTAATCGGAAATCAACCTACTAAGTTGATTTTCCTTATTTGTCATGAATGCGTGAATGCGTGAATGTTGATGCTGGAATGTGAATGCGATGCATATGGTCACAACCATTAAACTAGACATGGTAGCATTCATGTTGCACTGGGCGGTATAGGGCTTGCCAGGCGATGACATGACTACCGGGGTTCTAATTGTGATGCCCAAGAATTTGCATCATAGTCATAAATAACTATAGCATATCTTTCGTGGATTTTAATGTGTTTTATTTCTAGTTTAAATATGTTTATCTGATGGTCACTATTCATAAGAAAATTTAATGTCTAAATTGCTTGGTTTAATATTTTTCCTAGATAATATGACCTATAGAAGGGATCGGGAACTTGTAGTTTTGGGTTTTGGAGGCCGAGAACATGCGATAAGAAAATGATTTGAGCTTCGTTGGAATAGTGTAACATTGATGAAACATAGGTTTTAATTAGTTAGCAATTATAGGAGTTTTTAACATGGTTTGACTAAGTTTTAGCTAGCAATTGACTTTTATTAAAACACCTACACATACATGTATATCTAATATACCTCATATACATGCAATTAGCTCAAAAAACAATTCAAGAAATCCGCAAAATGTCCCCCCTACCCGTCGACCATAAGGAAAAAAAAGGAGAAAACTTTGCTCAATCTTTTCATCTTGGTCTCTTAGCTTGATTTTGGAGGATCTTTGGAGCACCTAGGAGCAACACCACTTAGCCAAAACCTTGGACAAGGAAGGGAGTTTCATCTTTTAGCTAGTTAAAGTTTATATCAAATTTTGCAATTTTTGTATTTTACATTATTGGTGCTATAAGTTGCGTGTTTCTTGCTTATTATGGTATTTATACAGGATAGAGAACACTTATATGCAATTATATAGCTTGGTGTCGAGCTTTTAGTAAGAATCCACTTGAGGAAGATAATAAATAATGCCAAACTAGGGTTTCCAAAAAATGTTACAATTTAATTCGATTCGAGACTTTTAGTAGTTGCTAATTAGGTCCTTGAGCGTGGGAAAAATGTTAGTTGCATTTGCCATGTACAAAATTTGAATAATTTGATCAAATTAGGCTACTTTAATAAGGCGTTTCAAGGTTAACTCGAATCTGGGCATGTTTTGAGGTTATAGCTAGTCTTTATTAAGTATTGAAGCCTTAGAAGTGCTTTCGTTTCGCTTGTTTGGGTTCCAGAATTGGTACTTGTAGTGTAAACCCACAAAGAAGCATTTTTGGTGTTTTCGTGTACTTGTGCTCTAAGATATGATTTGGAAGTTCTAAATGATGTATTTATATATCCTTAGATTGATAGGATGGTTAACTAGATTAACTTGATCCTTGAATTCCGGTAGGAAGTTAATTAGCCTAGTTGAACAAAGGGGAAATGAATGAATTAATTGTTTTAGTACTTGTAGTGCCTTATAGTTGCTTCTAAAGTGTTTAAATGCAGTTTTGAGGCATGTGTGAGCTTATGGTAAAGTGTTGGGATAGGTATAATATTGAACCCTTTGTATTTCCATGGTTAAATTCATGATAATTGCTTTATAATTGAGTAATTGAATGTTTATATACCTTTGTGTAGCGTACGTATTATAGTAGTGAAGTTTTGTGAATTAAGTTATCTGGTTTGTATGACTTTAGTTTAGTATGGACTTGAAAGAGGACTAAAGGAACTAGTTATGAACCATGTTGATAATTGTTGTTAATTGACTCATTAATTGATTGGATAAGTGTTTATTGTTTTGTATAGCATGTTCATCTATTTAGAGAAGGTCGTAAGTTGAAGTACATGTTACTTGTTAGAGATTGAATGAAAACGATTATATTTAGTTTATGGTAGTTATATTGCTTGTTAATTATATTATATGTGTAAGGTAATGATTGCGACTAGTAAATAGCCTTTAATTGCTTAGCTAAGAGTTCAAATGGGTTGCATAGTATGTTTATCCTTCTGGGTGAAGTTTTTAAACCCGTTGGCATGATTACTAGTTTAATGTGTGACTGTATCTTCTTGTGTTGCTAAACTGATTATGTGATGTGAACTTTAGTGCATTGACTGTGGGTGACATACAATAAGATTTCTTGTGATAAGTATGTGTTTACTACATGATAGGATTTGATTCTTTGAGCTAGTCCAAGATGTTGAGAATAAATTGACGCTAGTCCTTGTATCCTTGGCTAGATTCGTACAGGTTTGGTTCACTAAGGTGAGGGAGTCTTCAACCATTTTGTGCATCTTAGTTTATTTCATTATTTTTAGATTATATGATTTAGTTAATTGATAAAGCTTATATGTACCATTTACTTGTTATCTCATGGTTTCTCATGATATCTTGTGTTTCCTCGTGTTTGTTGCTCATATCATGTGAATTCTTGAATTTGTGTCGGGTTGCGTAACCTTTTCGGGCATACTAGTGTTGAGTAACACGAGCGGCGTTGGGCTTGCCGGGCTCCCTCGGCTACCATGGTTTCCCAGTCCCTTTCTCGCTGAGGCATACTCCCCTACCCCAGAAGTGTGGTTCACCTTGTTGGGGCATACAGACCTACTTCAAGAGATATGGGTCATAGGATCGGGGTACATCCGAAGTACCCCATTTTTGAAGGAATAAAGGTTTTACCGGCACTTGCTTGAAGATCTTGGCTCGTGGCTTGTGATTGAAGACAAGTTGAACCGTATCCTTTTTATATGTGGTTAATTAATTGTTTAACTATTTGTGTTATTTGGTATTGAATATGTTGTTATCTTGTTGCATATCATGTTACACGCCCCGGTATGCTGCATTACTTCCCTCACTGAGTAACTTTGGTTACTTATTCCTCGTTTTAGTATGTTAAAGGGGCAGTTAACTACCTTGAGTGTTGGATGCCTACATGTGAATTGTGTGAAGTTGTTGTTATATGATCTACTTTAAGGCTTGGCCTTGTATGTATTTGTTAGGCTTGAAAGAGTTTGTGTTGTAATGTAAAGTTTAAGCTCGTGTTATTGGTAGTTCGGATGTAATATTTGAAGATAAGCTTTACCGCTTTGAATGCATGCTTGTGACTTAAGGAAGATTGAATGATGAACTTAATATATGAGTATAACTTGTAGTTAATGTTAGAGTATTATAAGAAGTGGTCTTATGACTCGCAGTTCTAAAGATATATCTTGCATGCCTGTATGATATGCTTCTGCTGAGTTCCAAGGCTCGGATGGCCTTGAGGAGTTGGTGTTGTGTTGATGTTGAAGGATAGGATTGGATGAAGAGATTGGGGGTTGTATTGTGATTATACTTGCTGCTTGTAGGTTTTTGATTAGTTCTATAAATAGGAGAGACTTCGTCCATTTTTTCTCGTTTTTTGTGCCTTGGGTTTTTGGGGTCAGGGCTCCGGTCTCGTGAGGGATAGGAGTGTTACACTAATCCCTATCCCGAATGGACGGAGTGTCTCATGAGGGACTGGGTCATAGGTTAGTGTACATCCAGAGTACATTTGGTGCATGGGTAGGGTTCATGATGGTGCCTGGAGAAACGACAACAGTAGAAAGAGCGTATTCTTACTATGTGTTTACTTACTTTACATTCCTTGTACTGTTTATACTTGTTACTTATTGAAGTGCATGGCATGTTTCAAAAGGAGATTTCAAAGTTAAAAGTTTTTCCAAAACCTCCCGTGCATTGCCCCCCATCTCTGAGTTTGTGAAACTCACCCCAATTCATAACACATTTCAGGTGGAGCCGAGCTTTATAAACCTCACAGAATTGAAATAATTACTTTAGTATTCTTGCTATGGATATGTACATTACTAATTGAGGAGTTCATATGGATTATGTTGTAACATTTATTATTGGCGCTTATATGTTGTATATGTTGATGTATTAGAGAATGATTATTGAGATGTATTATTTGGGATTAAAGTGTTGGCAGGAAGGTTTGTGCAGGTTAAATTTGTGTTTGGGGCCATATTTTAGCCGTTACCATGCCAAAATTCCGTCGTGTCCTGACTTGGTGTTAATATATTTGAGATGTCTCAAGGGTTGGTTGTGTTGTTTTATGGATAATAGTATGAGGGCTAATGAAGTATGCCTTAGCAGACTTAAGATGAGTAATCTTCTTAAGCCCGCGGCATCACAATCCTAGGTTATTTGTGGTTTATGTAAGTTTGAGTTCTTTTTTTTCTGTGGTATCAGAGACTGTATTAGTGATTAAAAATGGGGGCGTGACATATATTTTTTCTCTTCAGCATTAGTAGGGGCTGACTAAGCATTTAGCTTAAAGTCGGATGCTAACTCCATTATGTTATGGAGTTCTTCAAATTGTAAAGAGTGTTTTGTTTCATTCATCTTAACATACTTTCAAGAAAGGATCACATGTTTATTTACCACCATTATCATATCTCAATCAAATTTTTTTCCAGTTTGATTTTCAGTCATTCTTTTCCATGTCAGAAAAATATCACGTACTTGATTTTTATGCTTCATAGTGCACACCTCTAGAGTAGTCATCAACAAAGATAACAAACCAATGCTTACCGCCTAAAGATGTTGTTCTGGTAGGACCAAACATTTGTGTGAATATAGTCTTGAATCCTTTTAGTTTTTAAACCAGAACCCTAGTCTCATAACTATCAAGAGAAATAACCTATCACTAGGTTATTCCTGAATCTCGGTTTGCTTTTCTTTTTCTTTGTTTTTTTGCTTTGTTTATTTATTTATTTATTTTTGCTTGTTTGTTTTCTTTTTGTTTGTTCGCTAGACTTCAATTTTTTTTTCTTTGTTAACCTATACACTCACACTATCTGATATTTAATGATCTTATTAGTTCAGGCTAGTTTTAGGATATCATCTAAATGTTTTGGTTTTTTTTATAAGTTACTTGATAATCAAGTCATCAAGCCTATAAATAGATCCTCATTTTACATAACTAATATTAATCGGGCAACAACTCAAACTTTTCATAATTGTTTAATTTTTCCTTGCACTGAAACATGACACACTCCATACCAAAAGATTCCTTCCGTCAAGACAAGTCCAACCTACCAAAGTAGTAGCAATTGAACATCAAACATGCCTGAACGAGTCGTTAGAAGCAACCTGTCACTGTTCACGCCACTAAACAACCCATTAACGAATTCACTACTATTTTGACCAAGTCAAGACCAGTTCCTAGGAATTTAGAGCCTTTCTGATTCTATTTGTTCACTCAGTTTCTTTGAATTGTGCCTCTAAAGTACTATTTTGGTCATTCTAATACATTTGGACTGTCAGAATCCCTCTCGATTTATCTCTCAAAAAACTGTCCTACTTCTATGATATTTCCTAGAAAATTGTTGCTCGCTCTAGTAACATCCTATATTTTGTTGCATAAACCCTAGTAGGCATCTATTCCTTATCTTTACACTAGATGGTTCTCATTCATCTGTTTGTCTTAATTAGACATATATGATCGTAGCTCGATGGACGTGTGAAAAGTATGTAAAATTAATCAAGTTTAAACCCGCAAGTGCACAGATCAATGTAGTGTAGTGTGCTTGAGTGCGAGGTCGAATCCACAGGGAGACTCCTAAGGATATTTTGGTGCAAGTGTGTGAAAGTGACTAAGTGAGTGTTAGAAAGAAATATGGTAGATTTTTGGTTTTGGATTAAATAAAATAAAGAAAGAAATATAATCATTCTAGATTTGGGACTACAAATACAGGAAAATATTCTAAAGCTCGGATTAGTACTAAGGCAAATGATCTAGGCTTGAAAAAAGGATTCTCTATTTTAATGTTGGGATTGGGCTACAAGCTCTTAATTCGATTAATTATCTAAATCTAGTTAATTACAAGTTTAACCTTCATTATAGGTGCAATTCTATCCCCGTGTCCTTTATCTAGCCGGAGTATAAATTTATCCACACAATTATAATTGACCAGGCTAAATAACTAAAAATAACAATTAATAATTCTGAATGTAGAATTTATGGTACAACCTATAATTTCATAGAAAGTATAATACAACCAGTACTCTCACTATTAAAGTATGAATATATGACATCATAGAATACCGATGATATTATTAACTACAAGTATAATAAATGACAAGTAATTAGAAAATAAATAGATCAAGTCATATACATTAACATTAAATCAAATCAGTCCAGATCCGAGACAAGTAAACCAAAAGACTATTATTATAAAATCATAAACACGGACTACATGAGCATAAAAAAATAATAAATGCGAAATTCAAATATAAAAGAGATTAAAGAGATGTTCCCCTATAAATGAAGTTCGTATGTTGACAATGACAGATCCGAGGTTAGATTCACGAGCACAGCTACAAGATTCCGTTCCTTATCCGCTCCGTAATTCGGGCATTATCTCCTCCTTATTACACCCAAAATAACTATTACAAAAATAAAAGAACTGAACTAATCCTAACTATTTACACAATAAAAAAATGAAAGAAGCAGAGTGACAGAAGCTTGGCTCTGTCGAAATTCTTGGTCTCTTCTCCCCTGAAATGCTAAGGGACAAGCGAATTTATAGGATGAATATGCCATGGCTTGAAATTCTTTATTGCTGAAATATCCCACTCTGATCTTAGCCAACACATTAGCCTTGCAGTAAATTCTTCACTTTTGATTTTCAAATGAAAGACATTGTTGGCTTTGATAAAGTTGTCTTGACTTTTGATCAATAAACTATTATCAAAGTTGAAAGAAGAATATTGCCCATGTTTCAATGCCTTTATTTCCAGCAAAATCAAACTTTTCCTTTGAATATAAAATGTGAACAACAAGATTCAATCTTTTATTTTATTCATTTGGATTAAAATATTTCAAGATTGAATCTTGGTTTTGCTGACTTTTTAGTTTTAAAATTGTGGTCCCTTTTTCTTTTGATTTCGTTTGTCAACTTTCCACAATGTATGCAATGATGTGTTTTTATTCCTTTTGAGATCAATTACACGATCAGAATGTAAATTTCAGGTTGGAAGTGAATATTGACCATTTATCATTTGACCATTGACTTGCATCGTGAAGTGGTGTTTTAGGCTGAATTTCTTCACTTCTTTGTTCAACCTACATTGCACCAAATTTATATGAAATGTAGCATTTATGCCTCAAATTGTAATGCAAATGTAGATTGAATTACATGGTTTAAGTACTGAAAATATGAATATATCAACATCCCCAAACCTAAACATTGTTTGTCCTCAAGCAAGATTGCCTTAAAACACATCTAAATGAAATTTGAGAAATTTTAATTTGCCAATCTTAACAAACTCACAAGTCAATGAAAAGAACAAATGAGAACCCTTATTCAATTTCAAACTAATTACTCTTTTGGAATTGTCTATCGATTGCCTTGGAATATGCATTCAAAAGAGAACTAAGCAAATTAAGTTCATTCAAATTCTTTAATTTTCAGGATATGCAAACAGATTAGACTTTAATATTCTTGTCCATTTCTATTCAAGCTCTTGATCATGTCTTCACCTATTACAATTGACATAAAAAGAAAGAACAATTCACAACATCTCTATTTTAGAGTTTAGTTTCTTTTGACTTTCTATGTACACCATGTAGTGAGTTTTAAGGCCAATAATCTCCAGCCAGTTGGCCGAGGTTGCTAGGTTTTAAAAGGACCCCTACGTGCCTTAATCACCATAGGTACAAAGGCCCGAAACCCTACACTATAGCACATATCCAAATGATAAAAATGTAAAGAAGAGATAGTGGTACTTAGAGATTTATTACAACAAAAATGTACAAAATAAGGATACATATTTTTTCTTTTTTTCTTTTCTTTTTTTCAATTTTTTTTTTCAATTTTTTTTTTGGTATTTGCAGAGAATACAAGTTCAGGTTCAATCACAATAAACTTTTCATAAAAAGGGAAATTTTATCTTATTCTGCTCATATTCAAATATTCATCAACTAAATAAAAGAAAAACAGCAGAAATTAACACAGGAATACAATAAACCAAAGTTTTTTTTCTTTAAACATTCTTTAGAGCTTATTTTCATACTACAATAACTAAAAACATAGGCTCTCAAATTATTCAAATCATATTCCTATGAACAAGTAAGGTAGCAAATTACTCTTTTTTCATGAAAAATGGTCACAATAATTTTTTTTCCACACAATTTCTAAATCAAACGATGGTTTATTGCACCCCACACCTAAAGTTTGCTTGTCCTCAAACAAATGATAGTATAATGCAAAGGGAAATACAATATAAGTAGAAAAACATGAAGTCAACTACTACATCCCCAAACCTAATTTTTCTTACTCTCAAGTAAATATGAAGGGAAATGTAGTATAAGGAAAGAGACCACCTGGTATGTTGCACCAAATTTGATGTTGATGGGGGTAGAAAACGTATATCATTTTTTCCTTAAAATGTAAAAATCTGTAAAACTCATAAAAGACTAATAGACAAAAGAGTTAAAAGCATCATCAACATTAACAATTATGAGCATGCTGCTAAAATATTGTTCATGCATTAATAAAATAATAAACACACAAGTAAAATAAATACGGAGGAGTAGGAAAACACAGCAAACAAAATAAAGAAAACTCAATCACACAAAATAAAGAAAATTTCAAAGTCTAGGTTGCCTCCAAGTAGCATTGAGTTTTATGCCCTCAGCCAGGCGCCAATGTTAGAGCCAACTATGTTTAAAATTTCTCGGCACAAATTGCCTTATAATCATTTCAGCACAATTTTGAATGGAAAAGGAACATGCATCACATGTTGTTTCATTTTTAATGCAAAACATGTTTTTTTCCAAATCACCAAGAAACGATGAAAATTCCGATCCCGACATGTTGTGTATGAGTATGTTCTCGACTACATTATCGGGTGTCATAGTGACTTGTGAAAAATCCAGAGAAGAAGTAGGATGATTATCAACAAGAGAGATGATGTCCATCTTAGCTTTCTCATCAGTGTTATGGGTAGTCAAAAGGAACATGGAAGAATTTGACTTACTCTCATTGTCAAATTGATACAAAAGTCTTTCAATCTCTTCAACTTCCTCTTCAGCAATTAAGAAGGATGGAGAAATTAAAGTAGACCCAATAGACTCGTCATGATAGAGTGTGGATTCTATGGAAGTGTGTGCACCCATCTTCCTTGAAGAGGAATTAGAGTCAGGTTGAGTCATGAAATCACTAAGCTCGTCTTGTCCTACTAAGTGAGACATGATGTTCTCCTCAAATTCATTTTCCCTATCAAATTTCTCCTAATTAATCCCGCTCATTTCATTAGTCTGGTCACATATTATTTCATCAAAGGGGTTCATAACAGACTGAATGTGGTGCTTATCTTCGACCCAATTAAGCGCGCTTTCGACTAATTGATCTAAAGATTGAAGCATTTGAGCATTGGATTCGACAAGTTGAGAAAGTTGTTTGAACTTGTCGATTGACATGGATTTGGGAGGAGCAAAGTCAATCCAATTATCATGGTGATCATTTTGATTGAAAAGATTAAATACAAGGTTACCAAAAGATTCAGATTAGGAAGATGTAGGGAATTTACTTTCAAAGCATTGAGACAAATTTTCTTGACTCTAAAGTGGTGGATAGTTTTTCCATCCTGGAATATGTGCATCAGACATGATTCCTACCTCGATTCTAGTGTCACACTCTCTACCCCTATTAGTTTCATTCTCCTTAACAAACATTTCCATTCTATCAACCCAGTCTTGGGTAGTTTCATGATGTATGAAACTATATTGATCTTGTGAGTTCATTACAGGTTGAATTGGATGCTCGTCTTTTTCCCAGCTATATGAGCTATCGGCTAGTTGATCGATTTGGTCTTGTAGCATATCTAAGGATTGGTGGTTGGATTCGATAAGTTGGACAAGATGGCCGATCTTGTCGTCGAAATTGATTCAGGAGAAAAAAGTTCAACCGAGTTAGGATAGCAAAAATTTTGATTGAAAGAATTACATTCAAAGCTTTCACAAAAGTCAGGAGAATCAAAGTTGGGGAATTGAAATGCATTATTCTCATTTTGAAAATTGTGAGGCCGAAAAGATGAATTATTTTGATCCCAAAATGAATTTTGATGATTTTGTCACTCTGGGTTATATGCAGTAAAGTCCAAATCATTGTACGAAAAATAACCCTGAGTAGTAGAATCGAGACTATGAAAGAACTCGAGGTGTTGGGGACAATTCACAATGGTATGCCCAAATTGACTTGCATCGTGAAGTGGTGTTTTAGGCTGAATTTCTTCACTTCTTCGTTCAACCTACATTGTACCAAATTTATATGAAATGTAACATTTATGCCTCAAATTATAATGCAAATGTAAATTAAATTACATGGTTTAAGCACTGAAAATATGAATATATCAATATAAAATTTATTTCTCACACTATTGTGATTTAGATTGGGCTCGTTGTCTAATGACTCGACATTCTATCACATGTTTTTGCGTAATGTCCATGATTTCTTGAAAGATGAAGAAAAAAAAATCATCCTTGTTCTTCAACTGATGCAAAATATCGTTCCATTGCAACTACTAATTGTTAAATTACTTGGCTTCGTTATCTTTTACAACATACTGATACTTCATTTGGGCGCAACAATTCTCTATTGTGACAATAAATCAACCTTCCATATTATCACATAGCGTCACGTCACTATCCAGTCAAGCACCACAACATTTACACGTATTCACTACTATTTTGACCAAGTGAGACCAGTTCCTATGAATTTTGAGCCTTCTGATTCTATTTGTTCACTCGGTTTCTTCAAGTTGTGCCTCTAAAGTACTATTTTGGCCATTCTAATACATATTGACGGTCAGAATACCTTCTAGGATATTTTCTAGCAAATTATCATTCTTGTAATATCTTATATTTTGTTGCATAATCTAGTCTTTCACGTACAGTTTCATAATTCTTAATAACTTCATATTTCACTATTTTCTCCACTTCCCTATCTTTATACTAGATGATTTTCATTCGTCAGTTTGTCTTAATTAGTCATATTGAGTTTATTTTCACACTATTATGATTTTAGATTGGGCTTGTTGTCTAATGACTTGACACTCTACCACAGGTTTTTGCATAATGTTAAGAAATTCCATGATTTCTTGAAAGATCAAGAAAAAAAAAATCATTCTTGTTCTTCAGCTGATGCAAAATATCGTTCAATTGCAACTAGTAGTTTTTAAATTACTTGTCTTTGTTACCTTGCATATTCCAGCTAAGGGAAATTTCGAATATTTTTATACTTAACTGGATGACCGTAAGATGAAAATTGAAATTTCGATTATATATCTTTTTTTTGAAACATATTTTGTAAGTAATAAATGCTTACGAGTTGACGAGTTGACCTGTACGTATTTTCATTAAGAAAGTAAATCAAGGAGTTGATTATATGAGAAAACATCAATCTGTAATAGAATAAAATGTTTATATTATCATTTATGCAATAATTGATCATCAGACGCAAACAACACTTAGTAGAAGACACGTTAAAACTTAGAAAGAGATTCATATATATCTCAAGGACTTTACTCTCTAACCTGAAACACGAAACAAATTTATGAAACGCAATAGGGATCCTAGAACCAGAAGGAAGTATTGATGAAATTAGCCGCCCCCAGCAACGAGAAAGATAATCACATGAATAGCTCCAGCGATCAATATAGTAGCTCCATCTAGAGCTGCACGCCTGAGTGACACCCTCCCAGAAGAATCTTGTTCTTCTTCAACCATGAATGGTTCTTCAATAGCGTAAGATATGTCAAGTGTTGCAAATTGATCTTCAGAACCATATCTGCACACTGTGTATGTATTGTTTCCAGCACTACCTCGAAGCCTGTTAAGAAATATATCCACTTCACCAACATATTTATCAGGCTTAAGGGTCCTTTTACAATACAATTGGATGCTAAGAATAGTATTTTCATTACGGATTAATGTTGCTTCATCCACTGCAAAAACCATCATGTAGTTCCAGCGAGGGTTGGTCTGACCTTCCATATCCACTGAAGTTTCCAACTCTGAATCATCTGTTCCTGCAATTGAAACTTTAGCGTAAACTTTCATTTTAAAAAATTTGCGAATTGTTGGAAGATTATTCGCAGAGATAAGAGTGATCTCGAATTTTCGGAACCTCATGCTGGTTTTCTAAAGAACGTTACTGAAAGATCCGAAGAAATGTATGATAAACTTTGGAAGTTGAAACGCCCTAGGCCTCTAGCAAGTTGCAATGCTTCCAACACTTTTTTCAAGTGTTTAAAGAAACAAATACTTCTGAAAGTTAGAAAGAAAATGGTTTGCTACGAGTGCTTCTCAAAGTAACAAGAAACACTCATATAGGTGAATCATCTACCACCAACAAGATGCGAGGAAATGATGATCTCACTTTCAAGTGATGCCAACAGGCTTCATGCATTAATTTTCCAACAACTTGCATTACCATTTCTTCTGCTCTATTTATGACACAATATGTTGACTCGTTCGTCCTAAACATTAATATAAATTGTTAATTTCAAAGTTATAAAAATGGTTATTTAATGGGCATTTTAATATGTCTGAGGCTCTGGTGGGCCTAACTTTAATTTTAGGCGTTAAAAGTATTTTTTATGATTTTAAAAGTTAAAATTAATTTTTTTGATTTATTTTTAAAATAATTTTTAAATAAAAGTTAAAATTAAAAAAAATTAAAAAATAAGAAGCTTGACATTAGAACTTTTAATAAAAAGTTTTATCAACTTGTTTTACATAAGTTGTTTTCCTTTTTTCTTTCTCAAATATATCGCTCCAGATATTTGAAAGCCCAACATTACTTTAAAAAATTTTAAAACACCAACATTACCCAATATACATAAATCGTCAATACATTTTATTCAACAATTCTTTTAACCAAAACGAAACTGTAAAAAACTGTACAATTCAAAAAATAAAATTTTAGCCTAATTCAACCGATTTTACATGTTTCAATTCTCTCACTTTCTTCAACTTGGAATTAGAGGTGGGTCTTGGTTATTTAATCAATCACCACTATCATATCAGAGTTATTATCATCATCATAACTATGCTTAGCCAAAACATTCCTCTTGTCAAGACAACTCCAACCCACCTTTAGTAGCAGCAATTGAACATCAAACATGCCTGAACGAGTCTGCCATGTTACTGTTGAGTCAAGCACCGTACCACATCATTTCCACGTATAGTCATGCCGTCTATGGTGTGCCACGTTACCTCACACGAAAATTGCCACGTCATCTACTAGCCTCTATTTTTGAGCCACATAGCTACCTTGGCTCTCCTGGTGGTCCATTCATTTCCCCTTACAATTTGCCTACCTACTTAGCAAGTTGGGCATTCTTGACTTCTATACACAAACTTGAAAGAAAGTGTTGACAGAGGCAATTAATCACAGGAAATCATGATCAATCACAGAAAAATCACATTTCTTATTATGTCTAGTTACGAGATAACTTCCTTAATTCATTTCCCTTGTATATGTGTAATTTATTTGTATACTTACTTAAATTAAGACTGATAAAAGTAATTATTCTATATATAAATACAATGTGGACCTATCAATAAACTTCAATCATTTTTCGTATTCTACATTAAACTAATCTCTAGCAGCATTTCATTTCCTACCCAATTTGTTCATATTAGGACTTCCAACGAACCTGCTGATTAGGTTGCAAGAAAAGTGCTAAATTGTCATCTTCCTTTGACTGGGTAGGAAACACTCCAGCTGAGTTAGTCAATTTGTTATTTCATGATGTAATATCAAGGAGTATTGGCTAAAGCTATGGTCTGTTTTGTTCGTTTTTAATGCAAGATGTACCCAGTTGACAGGAAAAATAGAAAAAGAAAAAAGAAAAATGAGAAAAGAAGAAGAAAAGGTTGACCCTAGTACACTGTAAAGTATATACATGTCTTCAACAAATTGGAAGGGAAAATCTCATATTTAGTCACTATTGTTTGTAAAAAAATTCAGTTTAGTCCATATTGTTTAAAATTTCTCAATTTAGTCTATATTATTTCTCTAAAAATTTTAATTTCATTTTTATTATTTAAAGTTTTTCATTTTCATCCTTATTATTTTTTAAAAAGTTTCAATTTTATCTCTATTGTTTTAAAATAGTTTTAAATTTGTCCCTATTGTTTCTAAAAAAATTTCAATTTAGTCCTTGAATAATAGGTACGAATTTGAAACTTTAAGAAAACAATAGAGATGAAATTGAAATTTTTTAAAAACAATATGGATGAAATTGAAACTTTTTGAAAAATAATAGGGTCTAAATTGAGACATTTTAAACAATAGAGACTAAACTAAGATATTTTGTAAACAATAGGGACTAAATGTGAAATTTTCACAAATTGGAATTTAAGATTGATAAAGTGACCTTTTGATTCTTTTTGTTCACAGTCATTTTATTTTTATACTGAAGTGGTTGACTATAGGATGCAAGTGGAAATCTTCCAAGCATATTTTGTAAGTAATAAATGCCCACGAGTTGACCTGTGTGTACTTTCATTAAGAAAGTAAATCAAGGAGTTGATTATATGAGAAAACAACAATCTATAATAGAGTAAAATGTTTTTATTATCATTTACGCAATAATTGATCGTTAGATGCAAACAACACTTGGTACAAGACAAGTTAAAACTTAGAAATAGATTCATATATATATCTCAATGACTTTATTCTTTAACTTGAAACACGAAACAAATTTATGAAATGCGATAGGATCCCAGAAGGAAGTATTGATGAACTAGATAGGAAGCCCACGAGAAAGATAATCACATGAATAGCTCCAACGATCACTAAATTAGCTTCAACTAGAGCTGCACGCTTGAGTGACACCCTCCTAGAAGAATCTTGTTCTTCTTCAACCATGAATGTTTCTCCAAAAGTGTAAGATATGTCAAGTGTTCCAAATGGACCTAGAGAATCACGTCTATATACTATGTATGTAAGTTTTTCGGCACTGCGTTCGGAATCAAGTATGGGCTATCATATGTAAGTTATCTTTGATTAACATAGAGATGTTAATGATAAAGGATGGTGAGCCTTGTGCCATAACATCATAGGGATGCGACTGACTTACATATGGGTGATTGTTAGTTGAACGAATCACTGAATATGACCAGAATAACAAACTACATGACTTTGGATTAATAGTTTGTTATTCGTTGCGAATTGTGCAAATTAATCATTTGACTTGAGAAATTACGGTTGCCGGTTATATCAGGAGCTAAATACTGCGTCTGGACAATACCCGTATTCCAAAAGGTGGGTTACGGCCTTTCGCGTTTTAGTTTTGTGGTATGAACTGACAGGTAATTGTCAAGATAGGATCCGTTAACCTCTGATGTAGGGCGATGTCCTATGCGATCTTATTTCGGTTCATTGAAGAAGTCCTCGGCCGGGGCACATATCAGATAGAATGATGGAAAGGGTTCCATAGGTGTCATCTCTCATTCCGTCGAATAAATCTATGCATAGAATCATTTAGTGGACTTAATCGTATCATAGTCCCCATAATGATCGGGACATATTTAATGGAAGGATCGAACTGCACACTAATTTGCGACTATAAATAGATTCATAAAAGTTGGACTTTATTACCGTATAAATTGTCATGATGCGCGTATGTTGCTAGACGTAACTCTTGAACATGAGGGTATTCTGGAGAACGACAGAGACATTCTCGGAATGAATTAAAAGTGTTTAATAGTCCTTCATCGCTATACGATTATGAATCTAGAAAGTCACACACAAAAAGAGCATAAAAAATAAGGCAATTAACGAGCTTGATATTAAGTTGGAAACACGTTAAAGAGTTAACGTTGTTTATTTTGGACGTTAATAGTTAAGCGGGCCAAAAGTGCAAATACTAAAAGTATTGGGGCCAAAGTGCAAATACTAAGATGGAAACACGTTAAAGTGTTAATATATTATTTTGGCCATTAATGGTTAAGTGAGCCAAAATCATAATTTTTGAAAGTTTTGGAGCCAAAATATAAATACTGAAAAGTATTAGGGCATAAGTACAAATAGATTGAGGGGTCAATCTTTAATTAATTATTCTAAAGGGGTTTAGAATTAATTAATGTTTGTCTTCACTAAAAGACAAACAACAACTTGTACTAAAAGACAAAACACAAAACACAAAAGGACAAATGACAACTTGTACTAAAAGACAATAATAGGATGAGTTTTTCACTTGTTCTTCTAACTTTATACAAGCATAGATTTATCACCGAAAATTACTCACAATTAGAAGGCAAAACTCTCTTCTTTTCCCTTGGTAATTTCGGCCATGGTAGAGAATAATAGGAGGAGTTTTTCACTTGTTCTTCTAACTTTATACAAGCTTAGATCTATCACCGAGAAGCTAGCACATATACTTGGTTGGTGGTGTTTGCCATTGGATGCTTGTGTGCTTCGATCTATGACCTTTATACTTGTGAAGAAGGATAGTCCACGCTATCTACGAGATGAGAACTATATCTTCTTCCTTGATGCTCTCGGCCAAAGCACGAAAAAAGATAGGTGTTATTCTTTTTGCTTTATAATTATATACAAGCTTATTTCTACTACTAAGTATCTTGCACATTAACTTAGTTTGTAGTAATAACTGTTAGATGCTTGTGTATTTTGATCTAGAGCCGTTACATGTGTGAAGAATGATTGTCCACGATGTAGCATCTCCGTCGTGGTTCCATCTTCACTCGGCTATAAACGAGAGGTATGTCGTTTTACCTCTCGTTTACTTTATAGTATATTTGATATATTATATGTTGCATGTTGATTACCATTGACTTTACTTTGAAAATGCATGTAATTACAAAAACTAATGTTGAAAATTTTAAAATGCTCAACGCTTCCACTTTAACTCATTTATGTTGTGAATCACATGTTTCTGAGAACCGATCATTTCCACAATTCCACTAACCAAGCAAGCAATTCAAAATTGGCCACTCATCTTGTCTTATTTAATCCTAGCCATTCAATTCAAAACTTAATGGCTAAGGAAATGATGTGAAACAATCCTAGCCAAGCATTTGACACCTTTCAATTACAAGACTAATATGTATATATACATATCAATTACGTATATACCTAATTAATATTGTATTTGTACAATTAATTTAAGCTAATCATCATTAGTTTAAATTAAGAAAATAAACTTTCCGTAATTGTACTTTTGCCCCAACACTTATAATTAATTATACATTTGTTCATTACTAATAATTACCAACGTGTATAACGTTAACAATTTAACATTTCATAACCAAAATTAAGATTATTCGAAACTCATTCAATTATGCTTTATTGTGTGTGACTCTCTAGATTCACCGCTATATAGCAATGAGAGAACATTAAACGACTTTAATATATTTCGGGAATATCTCCGTTATTCCCAAAATACCCTCACATTCTAGAGTGACGTCTAGCAACGTATCAAGACAATTTATATAGCAATGAAGTCAAACAGGTGAATCTATTTATAGTCATGAATAGATGTACAAATTAATCCTTCTATTAATATGTCCCGATCGAGTAAAAACCATGAAACGATTAAGTCTATAAACTCGATGACGATGCAAACATTTAAAAGGTGGAATAAGAGATGACATCTATGGAAACACTTTTCCTTCTTTCACGCCCTGGCCAGGGACTTCTTCATTCTACAACCGGAATTAGATAGCATAGGAAATCGCCTCACAATAGAGGTTAACAGATCCGTTCTCGACAATTACTTGTCAACCACTATACCAAAAAAAATTATATGTAAGAGGTCGTAACTCATCTTGATAAATCAAAGACGAGCATTGTCCAAATGCTAATATTAAATCCCCAATATATACTACAGCGGTAATTTCTGAAGTTTAAGGATTACTTGTACATTCGCAATGAATAATAAACTATTAATCCAAAGTCATGTAGTTCGTTATTCTTGTCACATTCAATGATCTATTCTACTAATAATCATTCACATGATTGCTAATCGCATCATATGCTGTTATAGCTTATGGCCCACCATCATTTATCATTAATATCCAATATTAATCAAATGTAACAATCCATGTGATAGTCCATAATAAATTATTTTAGTCACGGTCAAATAATCTAAGGACTACGAATAACTTTAGATATTCTTAATATAAAAGAAATGCACGAAGATATTCTAAACAACTTTTAGAAAACATTTCCTTTATGAAGATATCAGGGACATATTCATATAATTCAAAATGGAGAATATGAATATCGATAAAATGTCATTGATTAATAAACAAGTTTACATTAAAATGCCCAAGATAAGTCATCAAACTACATAACATTAGGGCATATCACTTACAATCTCCCAGTTGTCTTAATGCCATAATATATATAGCGCTAACGCATCATACTATGGTATTGCATACCTATCTTCTCAAGATGATAATCTAGTTGTGATTGACTCAAAGCTTTGGTAAGTGGGTCTACTACATTATCCAAAGTAGGTACTTTTTGCAAGCTTATATCTTTACGAGTAACAATCTCTCGGACGATATGAAACCTCCTTTTAATATGTTTGGATTTTTGTTGAGATCTCGGTTCCTTGGCTTGTGTAATAGCCCCATTGTTATCACAATAGAAAGGTATCGGAAACTCAATGGATGGAACCACTTCAAGCTCTTTCAAGAACTTCTTGATCCAAACTGCTTCCTTTGTAGCATTGCATGTAGCAATGTATTCAGCTTCAGTAGTGGAATCAGCAGTTACAGGTTGTTTGGAACTTTTCCAACTGATTGCTCCTCTATTACATATAAATACAAACCCAGATGTAGACTTTCTATCATCTCTATTAGATTGAAAATCCGAATCAGTGTATCTGTCTATATGGAGTTCACCGCCTCCATAGATTAAAACTAAATCCTTAGTCCTTCTCAAGTACTTAAGGATATGTTTTACTACCATCTAGTGACCTTTAACTAGATCGGACCGATACCTGCTTGTAACACTTACAACGTAAGCAAGATCAAGCCGTGTATATAACATGGCATACATAAGACTACCTATGGTGGAAGCATATGGTATTCTTTCCCTGCGTTGTCGTTGCTCATCAGTTTTAGAAAACATTTCTTTAGAAAGATGGATACCGTGCCTCGTAGGCAAGAGACCTTTCTTAGAACTCTCTATCTTGAATTTCTTCAAGATCCTTTCTATGTACATGCTTTGGGATAAACCAATTAATCTTTTCGTTCTATCTCTATAGACATGAATTCCCAAAATATAAGTGGTTTCTCCCAAATCTTTCATGGAGAAATTATTGCTTAACCAAACATTTGCGGTCATCATATGACTCGTGTCATTTCCCATGATTAGTATATCGTCTACATACAAGATAAGGAAAGTGACCCCACTCTTACTAACCTTCTTGTAGACACAGGGTTCATCATCATTTCTAATGAAACCAAACTTTTTGACCTCATTATTAAATATGTTCCAAGATCGGGAAGCTTGTTTGAGACCATAAATTGATCTCTTAAGCTTGCATACTTTATGACCTTTAGATTCAAAACCTTCGGGCTACTCCATATAAATATCTTCATCAAGATATCTCTTAAGGAACGCAGTTTTGACATCCATCTGCCAAATGTCATAATCATAGTATGCAGCGATTGCAAGCATTATTCGAATGGACTTAAGCATATCGATTGGTGAAAAAGTCTCGTCATAATCAATCCCTTGTTTTTGACGATAACCTTTAACAACCAGTCTAGCTTTAAAAGTCTCAACTTTTCTATCAGCTCTTAGTTTTCTCGTGAACACCCATTTACATCCTATAGATACAATACTTTCAGGTGGGTCTACCAAGGTCCAAACGTCATTGGAGTACATGGAATCCATTTCTACTTGTATCGCTTGTCTCTATTTCTTGGAGTCAATATCATGTATTATATCCTCATAGGTAGTAGGATTATCAATATGATCATTATCCCTTACAATAAATAATTTTTGTGCCTCCTCATGAAGGTATCCATATCTTTCAAGAAGATGGGATACCCTACTAGACCTACGGGGAACCTATGTAGCAACTTGTTTTAGACTCTGTTGAACAGTTTCAGAATATGGATTTGGGTCATTTTGTGGTTCAGAGGACAATTCCTCTATTTCTAATTTACTTCCTGTGCCACCTTCTCGAATAAACTCATTTTCAAGAAAGATAGCGTCACGGCTGATCAAAATCCTTTGATCACTAGGAAAGTAGAAATAATATCTTTTAGTTTCTTTAGGATATCCCCCAAAATGACATTTATCAAATCTTGCTTACAACTTGTCCGTCTTGACTTTCTTAACAAAAGTAGGACTGCCCAAAATTTTAATATGATTAATATTTGGTTTCCTACAAACCCATAACTTATACGATGTAGTAGGAATAGCTTTAGATGGAACTCTGTTCAATAGATAAATGGTTGTAAGAAGGGCATTACCCCACAATGAAATGGGGAGATCAGTGTAACTGATCATAGATCATACTATATCCATTAATATACGATTCTTACGTTCAAACACCCCATTTAATTATGGTATGGTCGGTGGTGTCGTTTGTGATGTTATACCCCAGCCTCCTTGAGATAATCAAGAAACTCGATACTCAAGTATTCACCTTCACGATCTGATTGTAGAGATTTAATTCTTTTTTCCCAATTGGTTTTCTACTTTAGCCTTAAACTCTCTGAACTTTTCAAAAGCTTTAAACTTATACTTCATCAAGTATATATAGTCATACCGTGAATAATCATCAGTAAAAGTTATGAAGTAGTTATAACCACCTCGGGCCATTTTTCTAAACGGTCCATGTGATGCTCGAGCCCGAAGTGATTTTTTGACTATTTTATTTAATTTTTTTGTCTGCATATCTATCTTACTTGACTTATATCTTGCATTCGTTCATTGAAAAGTTTATGCATAGCATGCCGGGATTGTGACATTTAAAGTATTTAGTGTCTCGTATGAAGAGTAACATGTTAACAAACAATTGGGCCACTAGGAGTTTTAAACTAGGTTTGGAATTTTAACTATCAACTAAACTAAATTAACTAGGCCAAACTTAACCCAAATAAATTCCAACTCACTTATATACTTATATCTAACAATATATATACATATATAACAAAGAGAAAAAACCAAAAAGAAAAAAAAGGCGTCGGGTAGGGGGAAAAGAAGAAGAAAAATAAGAACTATTTAAGGTTTGTGATTTTGAGGCTATTTAGAGCAAAATCAAGGTGTTTAAGTGCAATCAAAGCCATCTCCTAGCTCATCTAACCTTGCTTGGTAAGGGATTAATGCTTATATGTATTTATTTTGCTTGTTCTTGCTTCTTTAATGTTGATTACAAAGTAGAGTTTTGATACATAAGCTTGTAAATGCATGAAAGTTTGTCTAATAGCTTGATAAATGTTGTGGGGGGTCTCTTTTACAAGTTTGCTAAGTGTTGAAGCTAGCTTTAGTTGTATTGTAATCTTGCTAGTTTAAGCTCCTAGATGAAGTCAACGTGTTTGTTAAATGTTTCCTATGAAAAGTTTTAGAGTTATTTATGCTAGAATAGAGTTCTAAATCTATTAGTATGCAAGCAATCAAGCAAAATCGGAGTAAAGTGCATGTGTTTGTGTGTGTGAGTGGGTTAAGCCATGGCTGAACCAGCGTCGACACCGGCCAGCCACGGTAGTAGACTGCCGATGAGAACTCCTCCCCTTTTCCCTTGTATTGTGTGATGTGTTATGTGGTTGAAGTGTATATTGTCATGTTTTAGTGGTTGAACTTGTGAGTGTTGAAGCTAAGTGATTTAAATGGTTAACTTAGTTAGTAGAGTAAAGTTAAAGTTAAAGTTAATTTGAACTCAAGGGTATTAAAGCTATAAGTAATGTTTGGTAGAAAGAATTAGAGATCTCAGTGAGTTAAAATGTATGCTAGATAGTAAACCATATGTGATAGTCATACTAGTTTATAAAGTTTAAGTGTAGCTAAAGTTGAGTAGTCCTTAACTTGGTGATTAATGAGTTGTAACTTGTTAGCTAGATAATCATGAGAGTTAGGTCCATAGATGTTCAAGATATGAAAGCAAAGCAAAGTCTTATTGCATGATACTTAACTTTTCTTCAAAGTAAAGATGAATAGTGTATTTAGTGCATGATAATGATTGTATGCATGAGGTACTGGCCTACTTTGGCATTTCTCGTTTATGTGGCATTCATGATTATTCAAAATGTTATATGGCTACGTGTTATTTGCTAATGTGAATTCAAGAGGAACTACCAAGCTAACATGCGTAAACTAGCGAAGGTTGCAACCTTAAGCGTCAGCACAGATATGGTGGACACCCACTGGACGGCAACAGACTTTGTCACGCCTCGACCCAAACCCACGTAAAAGGTTAAGTCCGGACCCAACAAACGGACACAGTCTCCTTAGTACCGTGGACATTCTGAAAACCTGTAAACAATCAATAAAGCCACAACATAACAAGACAACCATTTATAACTAAAGATCATAGCTTTAAGGCCATCCGAGCCTTAAGACATACAAACAGTTTAGAAACATACAAGTATGCATTCACAACATAAACTTCTTTACAAAATCGCTTATCATGCCACTCCATGATAGCATTTAAACATTCTTAGAATTTAAAGGACAGTCATTGCAACCCCCGAAGCCAACACACAAGCATGTAACAACTAAATGGTAAGAATACTAGTTATTACATGCCATGGACACTTATCATTCATTACATCCAAACATACAACTTAACAATATACACATGAGTTCCAAGCTCCAAAATAGAACATAACAACAAACAAGTCTTTATAACACAACAAGCACCACAATCCACCTCAAGCAAGTAGACACTGCAACTAAGGCAACTGATCAATCTGGACCTCCTGTTCTTCCCCCTCAACCAAATCAAGCTGGGGTTCAACCACAGCGTCTCCTGAAACATGTTAGCGAGGTATGAGCAACCACAATTGCCCAGTAAGGGATAAAGACTACCCGGGATGTGCAATGCAGCAGATAAAACAATTAAGCAATGAAAGCAAGTAAAGGACAATAGAAATAACAAATGACCACATATTAAAACAATACGATTCACTCAACCCCAACACTCCAAAATTATCTTCTCTTTGATCACGAACCACGAGCCACGAACCACGATCAATGTGCCAGCAGATCCCCAATCACTCCAGTGGGTATACTCCTGATGTACCCCGATAATCCTACGACCTAACACCCCCTGGCAATCTCCAAACTAGGCGAGCGTGGGACTAGGGCACGGAGATCGAATATCTACTGACAAACCCGCTGTCGCCCAACCGATATTCAATACAACCACCCCTGACACTATGGCGGCGCAACCACTATGCAATGCACTTATCAATGGCAACACGATAACAATATTGGAAGCAATAACACATAGGATGATCAACAAAGTAGGTTGACCTCGGAACAGTTAGAATAGAAGTTTTAACATATAGATAACTAAGCGATTACAAAGGGGCATTATCAAGATTCACAAAGAACTATACCCCAAAGTTCCAGAACATCTTGAAAACACATTAAACACTCAAGGAGTCACTACAAGATCTTAGAAGCGTGAGACAACTGAATTCCTACCTTAACCCCTTTGTGATTCAACCCGTTTTCATTCCAAACTCATGTCATTATTCTAGATTCATAAATGGTCTATTCCATACTTTTAATTAACCCATTAGACACTCTTAAGACCCTTGAAGTTACCCAATTACCCACGTTTAGCACAAAAGCTCCAATTTTTCTCTTATGACTTTGTACTACACGTACCTCAACTGAGACTCAAACGGAAGCTAGCAAAGCATATTTAAAGCCTACTTAGCCTAGCAATACCAAAAGTGAAGGCCAAAATTACCTAGATTTACGATAACCCCAAAACACCTTTCAAAAAGTTGGCTTTTTCATGCTTTTGTTAGGTTATGAGCAATTAAACCCTACAGGGCATTTACATTACCTTCATTAGCACCTAAAGTATCTATTAGAACCATTGATTCAAGCTATAAGGTTCGATTTCATAACACCATAGTTTTCCCATCACTATTCATGCCATACAATCAACGAGCAATTTCAACAGTTTAAACTATGAAACAATAACATAAATAAGGTCTATACTACTTGTATACAACATACATTAGCATATTTAAGCATTACATAAGCATTTGATAGCAAATCTAAGAATTCAAGAAAGTTGTCACATTTTTAAAATACAAAATAAGCGTGCAAATCCCTCACCAAAGCACGTAGGAACTCGTAGGAGGCTAGTAGACACCCTAAAGCACTTGCACCTAGCTTGGCTTGGCTTGGAATGAGGATTTGATGAGCTAAAATTCTCTCTTCTCCTTCCCTCTTGCTGTCAGGTTTCCTGCTTCTTTTTCAGCTTTTTATTTTATTTTATTTATGTGTTTTATGAGCTTAAGTTGCTTTATGTTGAGCATATAAAGGGTGGGACCAAGTTAGGGTATGAAATGTCTATAAAAGGCGAGTCTAGTTAGCTTGAAAATGAGGCTAATGCACATTAATTAAGTTAGCTAGCTAATTAATTAGTTGGCAAAACATTTCTAAACGAATGTTCCTATCGCTTTTAGCTCAAATGTGTTGGTATATGTCAATGCCCACCTATAATAAGTATCGTTAATTTATGTGGTAGTATAAATTAATGATTCCGACTTAAACATTGATGAGGTCAAAAGAGATCGCGATGGCTACAAGAAAGAAGTTCAGGAATTTGGAATTACCTAAGATGACGTCGGGATGATGCAATGCTAAAGTTAGCTAATTTGACCAAAGGAAACTTCCTAGAAGTTGACTTGGATGCTAGCCACCCATGTGGTCAATTGTAGCCACCCATGTGATAAATATGGGTGGTTAATACTTTGAACATGGTTGGTAAAGCCAACCAAGATTGAAATGTTTGATAGGAAAGTCTCATATGGCGGGCTAGTTGAATTCTAGAAATAGGCATGTATTAGTTCATCATATTCATCCACAACACAACTCCAAACACAATCCTAAGTTAGTCTTTCTTTCTTGTATTCTTCTTGTAAGTCCAGAAGCCATTGAAGCTCTAATCTTGAGAGCGCACGGTGGGACAATTATCTTGTATGTGTTATATTGAATTGTTATAACGAGTAGTGTTGTCTTTCTACTTGATTGTTGTTAAGACGTTTCTGGGAAATTGGTTATATTCTTATATGGTATCAGGAGTTTAAGGGGCTCTTAACAACAATCTTGTCTAGTAAAGCTCAACAACTATGACTACTCAAGGTGCTAGTTCTTCTTCTACTAGTTCTAGTTCTGGTTTAGTACCGACAATTCGTATCCGTCCCCCTACTTTCACGGAAGGAAAGCATGATGGCACGAATATCTTTTGTGAAAGTTCAAAATCACTACAATTCTGGACTCCTACGAACTCATTGATACAGTGTTAGGCACAGATGCAGAACCAGTTGCAGTCCATGCTGAAGATGACACAAAAAATGTTACACCTCCAGATCCTCAGCTTGTTAAAGAATGGAGGAGACGAAATGATGATGCACATTGTGCAATTGTAACAAGTGTTCAAGATTCCGTCCTTACTCTAATTCAACACACAACCAAGGCAACTAAAGCTTGGAACATACTGAGAAATCAGTATGAAACAAGGAACCAGACTCGCATTCAGAACTTGGAGAATCAGTTAGCTGCTGAGAGATTAAGTGAATATGAAGCAGCTGAGTCATTTATCAGTAGGATGAAAAATCTACGTAATCAAATGGCTGCAGTTGGTATTGCCAAATCAACCGAGGAACTAGCTCGAAGGTGCATTAGAGTATTGCCTCCAAAATTTGACGGCCTTGTGACAGCACTCAATACACAAGTTCGCATTCCTCCTTTGACGTTTGAAGAATTCACTGCCATGTTGATGGAGGAGGAGATGAGGCTGAGGAGCAGAGAAAATCAACTTGACTCTGCCTTTACAGCCAAAACGAGGAGTAGCCAAGAAGAAAAGAAGAAAGGAAAGAAGAAGACGTTCTCTGGGTCGTGCTACTACTGCAATAAGAAAGGCCATGTTGTCAAAGATTGCAGGAAACGAATCCATGACGAGAAAAACAGAACTTTAAAGCCAAATTGGAGAAATAAAGAATCTGCCAATACGGCTTAAACAGAAGTGCATCTGTTTACTGTAACAGATGTATCAGAGGAAACGTGTACTAGAGCACATGTACATCAAACAAGTGCATGGGTGTTAGATAGTGGAGCTTCCCGACACATGACCAGCAAAAAGGAGTTATATGACTCCATAAAACCTCTACAAGAACCAATGAATGTTGTCGTCGGGAATAATGCTAGGTGTCCCGTTGAGGGCACTGGAACCATCTCGCTCGCGTCTAAAGATGGAGGAAGCAAAAAGCTATCCAACATACTCTTTGTACCCCAGATCACCAGAAATTTGCTATCTGTAGCTGCTATTACAGATAATGATCTAGAAGTGCGGTTCAAGAAGACGGAAGCTTTGATTCTTGACAAGGATCAAAATATCGTAAGTAAATGTATTCGCAAAAATAACCTTTACGAAATCAGCTCTCTTTCTGCTGTCGTGGATACCAAAACAAGTCAACTTTGGCATGAAAGGTTCGGGCACATTTTCTATCCTGTGTTAAAGGAAATGCAAAAGAAGAAGATGGTGACCGACTTGCCTTCAATTGAAGAAGTTGAAGGACCATGTGAAGCTTGTATGCTGGGCAAGCAACATAGACGGTCATTTTCCAAAGAGAGTCATAACCGATCAAAGGCTTCTCTAGAGTTGGTACATGCTGACCTCTGTAGAAAAATGACTACCACGGCGTTGGGAGGATCTTCCTACTTTATGCTGTTAGTCGACGATTATAGTAGGAAGATGTGGGTGTACTTCCTTCGGGACAAAGCTGATGCTCTTGAAAAGTTTAAAGTGTGGCACAAACTTATGACAAATGAGAACACAACTCAGTTGAAGAAACTTCGTACCGATCGTGGGGGGGAATTCTGTTCTACAGAGTTCACCAACTACTGCAACAAGCTTGGGATTAAGCGCCAATTGACTGCTCCATACACACCATAACAAAATGGAGTTGTGGAACGAAGAAATCGAACAATTGTAGAAATGGCTCGATGCATGTTGAAAGGTGCTGGCCTACCTGACACATTCTGGGCTGAAGCAGTCAACACAGCGGTATACATCCTCAATCGGTGCTCAACCAGGGCACTCAATGATAAGACTCCTAATGAGGCTTATTATGGTACGAAACCTTCTGTGTCTCATTTAAGAAAATTTGGGTGTGAGTGTTTTGTACACATTCCAAATGAAAATCGAAAGAAATTGGATGACAAGAGCAAGAAGGGCATTTTCTTGGGATATAGTGAAGAGTCTAAAGCATACAGACTCTATGATGTAGAGGCCAAGAAGGTGATCATAAGTCGAGATGTGGTGTTTAATGAAAGACCACACTCGATGGAGGATAGCGGTCCTGCCATTTTGTCATCAACCGATGAAGTAATCCACCAAGTGCCTGAACAACGACTGTTGAACAATGAAGAAGTCTCTAATGATGAGGAGACTGAAGACCAACCTGTTGTACCCACAAGGAAGCCATAACCGAAGTGGTTCCAACAACTCTTTGATGGAAAAAATCCAGGAATTACTGATGATAGTCTACGTATTGATAGACTAAGACGATCAAAGAGAATAGAGAAGCAGAATAGATCAGGACAACAACTAGTAAACATGGCTTTGATGACCCAAATCATCAAGACGGTAAAAGAACCGGTAACTGTGGAGGAAGCCATGTCAGATCCAAATTGGAGAGCAGCTATGCAAGCCGAGTATGATAGTATCATGAAAAATAATACTTGGGAGATCGTTGAAAAGCCACCGAACAGAAAAATTATCGGCACCAAATGGATCTGGAAAGTGAAGTACAAGGCAGATGGAAGTCTTGAAAAATACAAGGCACGCCTTGTAGCACAAGGATTTTCGCAAGTCGAAGGTTTCGATGTATATGAAACCTTTGCTCCAACAGCAAAAATGTCAACAATTAGGCTAGTTGTTGCAGCTGCCGCGCATTATGAATGGATTGTACATCAAATGGATGTCAAGTCAGCTTTTCTTAATGGGCAACTTGAAGAAGAAGTCTACGTTGCACAACCCCCTGGCTTCCAAATACCAAGTGAAGAAGAAAAAGTCTGCAAATTGAAAAAGGCTTTATATGGGTTAAAGCAAGCACCACGAGCTTGGTACAAACGTATAGACTCTTTCTTCTTGCAACATGGTTTCTGTAGAAACAAATTAGAGGCCAACTTGTATGTTCTAAGTGAACAAGGAAAAAAGGTAATTGTAGTCCTATATGTGGATGATCTTGTAATCACTAGTGACCATGAAGATAATATTCGGAAGACGCAAGAATGGTTGAGCCAAGAATTTGAAATGACAAATCTTGGTCTTCTTCATTATTGCTTGGGAATCAAGGTATGGCAAAAACCTCATACTATCTTCATCTCGCAGCAACGATATGTTCGTGAGCTTCTGACTGCATTTGGTATGTCCGAGTGCAAACCAGTTGTCACCCCGATGGAAGTGAATATAAAGTTATCAATTGACGATCCTTCAGAACAAGTTGGTAACAAGCTCTACAGAAGGTTGGTGGGAAGTTTAATCTTCCTTTGTAACACAAGACCTGATATTAGTTATGCTGTGGGAGTTCCCAGTCGGTTTTCAAATAAACCGAAACAAAGTCACTGGCAAGCAGGGATGCGGATCCTCAAATATCTCAAAGGCACGTTGGAGTATGGGATATCATACAAGTCTGGAGATACTTTATCTGGGTACTGTGACTCAGACTGGGCTGGTGATATTGACTCAAGAAAATCTGTTACAGGTTACGTATTCACATTCGGTGGTGAAGTCAACTCATGGGCTAGTAAGAAGCAACCCACCATTGCACTTTCATCAACGGAGGTAGAATACAAGGCTGCTTGTGTAGCATCCTGTGAAGCTGTTTGGCTACGACACATCATGACTAATATTGGCATTCCAATAGAGGAAGCAACAATGTTGAAATGTGACAGTCAGAGTTGTATAGCCATGTCAAAGAATCCGGTATTTCATGCTAGAACAAAACACATAGAGATTCAGTATCACTATGTGAGGGAACTGATCGAGGAAGGTGAAATCTACATGGAGTACTGCCCTACAGAAGATAATTGTGCAGATATCTTCACTAAAGCGTTAGGGAGTGTCCAATTGAGCAAGCATCTTCAAACATTGGGTGTTGGCCCAATAGCTTAGTCAACATGAGGTGAACATTGAGGGGGGTGTTGGTATATGTCAATACCCACCTATAATAAGTATCGTTAATTTATGTGGTAGTATAAATTAATGATTCCAACTTAAACGTCGATGAGGTCAAAAGAGATCGCGATGGCTACAAGAAAGAAGTTCAGGAATTTGGAATTACCTAAGATGACGTCGGGATGATGCAATGCTAAAGTTAGCTAATTTGACCAAAGGAACCTTCCTAGAAGTTGACTTGGATGTTAGCCACCCATGTGGTCAATTGTAGCCACCCATGTGATAAATATGGGTGGTTAATACTTTGAACATGGTTGGTAAAGCCAACTAAGATTGAAATATTTGATAGGAAAGTCTCATATGGCGGGCTAGCTGAATTCTATAAATAGGCATGTATTAGTTCATCATATTCATCCACAACACAACTCCAAACACAATCCTAAGTTAGTCTTTCTTTCTTGTATTCTTCTTGTAAGTCCAGAAGCCATTGAAGCTCTAATCTTGAGAGCGCACGGTGGGACAATTATCTTGTAAGTGTTATATTGAATTGTTATAACGAGTAGTGTTGTCTTTCTACTTGATTGTTGTTAAGACGTTTCTGGAAAATTGGTTATATTCTTACAAAATGCACATTTTTCTCATTCCTAAAACAATTAATTTGATTTAAGAGAAATGCTAATTCAAGGTAATTAAGCAGTTGAAAAACGGAACGCATAGTAGCCACATAAGGCAACAAGTAAAGCACAGAAGAAATGCGCAAATAGTGGATGTAACAGTAAATAAATGTACGGCTAAACTAATTGCGTCCACGCAATTCTTACATGATCCAACAAATAACTCAGGATAGCGATCTACCATCTGATCCTCTCTCTCCCACGTGACATCCTCTAACCCGTGATAATCCCACAGAATCTTAACCATCAGAATGCTTTTAGTCCTGAGCTCCTGAACCTTCTGATCTATAACCCGAAGAGGTTTCTCCGTATAAGTCAAAGTCTCACTGATCTCTAGTGGCTCTAGCTCAAGAATATGAGAAGGATTTGGCTGATACTTCCGAAGCATAGACACATGGAAGACATCACAGATTCTTCCCAAGCTAAGAGGTAAAGCTAGTCTGTATGCCAATGCACCAACTCTTTCAGTGATTTCAAACGGTCTAACATATCTCGGACTGAGTTTACCCCATTTTCCATGCCGAATCAAACCCTTCCGATGAGAGATTTTCAAAAATACCTGATCACCCAAGGCAAACTCTAAATCTCGGTGACGCCTATCTGCATAACTCTTTTGTCGACTCTGAGCTGTAAGCATCCTCTTTTTTATAAGCTGCACATGATCAATCATTTTGTTCATTTCAGGCAAAAGAGTAGGGTTGATAGTCTTCATCTCTCCAACCTCATCCCAATAAAGAGAAGACATACATTTATGCCCATAAAGTGCCTCATATAGTGCCATTTTAATAGTAGCTTGGTAACTATTGTTATAGGTGAACTCTACGAGTGGCAAATATTTCTCACAACTCTTACCGAAGTCCATAATACAAGCCCACAACATATTCTCGAAGATTAAGATAGTTCTCTCAGATTGACAGTCCGTTTGAGGGTGATAAGCAATACTAAAGCTCAAAGTCGTGCCCAAAGCTTTCTAAATCTTCTGCTAGAGCTGAGATGTGAACCTGGGATCTATGTCTGACACGATACTTTTTGGAATCCCATAGAGTCTGACAATATTCTCAATATATAACTCCGCTAACTTATCAAGAGAATCAGTCTTCTTTTTAGCAATAAAGTGGGAAGTCTTGGTCAATCTATCAACGACAACCCAAACTAAGTCATTACCCTTCAAAGTCCTCGACAAATCTGAGACAAAATCCATAGTAATATGATCCCACTTCCATTTAGGTATAGCCAAAGGCTGTAATAACCCTACAGGTCTCTGATGCTCCGCTTTAACTTTCTGACATGTAAGGCATCTAGCAATATAGTCAGCAATCTCTCTCTTCATGTTGTTCCACCAGAAGTTCTGTTTCAAATCTTTATACATCTTTGTACTACCTGGATGGATAGTATATTTAGAACTGTGTGCCTTAACAAGAATATCCTTCTTCAAAGCTGGCTCACTCGGAATACAAATTCTACCTTTGAATTTGAGAATACCATCATCATGTAGTTTGAAATCTGATTCTCCCCCTTTAGGCTTTTCTAAGATTTTCAATAAATGAGGATCAGTCTGCTAAGCTTCTCTAATCCTGGATAACAACAGAGATTGAATCTGCAAACTTGTAAATTGAATACCACAATTTGAAGTCTTAAGCCTCCATAAGAAAAATTCATCCATGAATTCCCAATTCTTGATAATCAAGCTAGCAATAGTAGCCTTTCGGCTCAAAGGATCAACAACAATGTTGGCTTTACCTGGAAGATAATTAATAGTGCAGTTGTAGTCCTCAAGTAACTCTAGCCAACGCCTCTGCCTCATGTTCAACTCTTTCTGTGAAAACATATATTTTAGGCTCTTATGATCTGTAAAGATTTCAAACTTGTTGCCCCAGAGATAATGACGCCATTTCTTTAATGCAAGAATAATAGCTGCGAGCTCAAGATCATGCGTCGGATAGTTGAGTTCATAAGGTTTCAGTTTCCTGAAAGCATAAGTAATAACCCTTCCATTCTTCATCAATATACATCCCAGACCTTCCTTAGAAGCGTCACTATAGATTACCAGATTATCATAACCCTCAGGTAAAGCAAGAATAGGTGTTGTGGTTAACCTCTGCTTCAATTCCTGGAAGCTAGCCTCACACTTATCATTCCAGTCAAACACTGTTTTCTTCTAAGTAAGCTGAGTTAAAGGCCTGGCAATTTTAGAGAAATCCTTGACAAATCTTCGATAATAGCAGGCTAAACGAAGAAAACTACAGATCTCTGTAACAGTTTCAGGTTGTTTCCAAGCTAATACAACCTCAATCTTCGCCGGATCAATAGAAATATCATCTTGCGAGATAATATGACCAAGAAAAGCAACTTGTTTTAACTAGAATTCGCATTTACTGAATTTTGCAAATAACAAACGCTCTTGAAGAGTCTGCAACACAATCCTGAGATGTTGTTCATGCTCCGCCTCAGATTTAGAATATACAAGAATATCATTAATAAAGATAACTACAAATTGGTCCAGATAAGGACGGAATACCCTCTGCATTAAATCCATGAATGAAGCGGAAGCATTAGTTAAACCAAACGACAGAATAACAAATTCATAATGACCATAGCGAGTTCTGAAAGTAGTTTTAGGAACATTATCTTTCTTAATCCCCAACTGATAATAACCCTACCTCAAATTGAATTTAAAAAATACCATGGTGCCTTGCAGTTGATCAAATAACTCTTCAATTAAAGGCAAAGAATATTTGTTTTTGACAGTCACCTGATTGAGACCCCGATAGTCAATACATAAGCAAAGAGATCTGTCCTTCTTCTTAACGAATAGAACTGGTGCACCCCAAGGTGAAGAACTCGGCTGAATAAATCCCTTCTCAAGCAAGCCCTGTAATTGAACTTTCAACTTCTGCAATTTGGGTGGAGCCATTCTATACGGAGTCCTAGAGATAGGTGTAGTCCCTGGTAATAAGTCAATTATGAATTCTATCTCCCTATCAGGCGGTAAACCAGGTAATTCCTCTGGAAAGACCCCCAGAAACTCTCTTACAATAGGTAAATCATTCAATTTCAACTGGTCCCCAGGTTTATTAATTAAATATGCAAGATAAGCCTCACAACCCTTGCTCAACAGTTTTGATGCTCTAATAGAAAAAAATGATAGGAGTTCCAGTAGATTTTCTACTACCAACTATTTCAATTACAGGCCGGTCAGACATTTCTAATCTCACAATCTTCTTTTTACAGTCAAGCTGTGTATAATATCTCCTCAACCAATCCATCCCCAATATAATTTCAAAGTCATTGAAGGGCAGAATAATCAAATAAGCAAGAAATACACGACCCTCAATATAAATATTACATGCTTTGCAAATAGATTTAGTAACAAACTTCAGACCCATAGGAGTATAAAGCACAATCTCATGCAACAATTTATCATGTTTCAGTTTAGCATTTTGTATACTAGTGGGAGTAATGAATGCATGAGTAGCCCCGGAGTCAATTAAAACCTTAACTGATTGATCATTAAGGATAAAAGTACCTTCTACCACAACAGCCGTATCCGAAAGCTCCTCAACATCCAAAGCAAATACTCGGGCCTACCCCAGTGGTGCTAGTGCTGCACCTGGTACCCTGGTCTGAGAATTTTGAACCGATGTCTGACCCCTGGTGTTCTTGAATTTCAAGCAATCCTTAACCCTGTGCTGGTCACTCCCGTAGCCTGTACACTTGTTCAATTTCCTCTAGCAAACCTCTTTAGTGTAACCCTGACGTTGACAGAAGCTGCACTGCTGGTGACGTCTTAGAGCAGTGCCTCCTGAAGGAGCTCTGTAAGAAGAAGTAGCTGAACTACCCTGTTGTGATCGTGTTACCGCTGGACGAGATTGACTCTGATTTTGACTCTACACTGGTCGTGCCTAAGTCTGAGTAGGCCCTGTATAACTCTAAGTCTGCCTCGGCTGCTGATTTTGACTCACTGAAACAGTCTACCTCTGAAATCCCTGACTCTGAGTCTGGTGCGGTCGTTTACTAAGCTGGCTCGGTTATCCAAACAAGTCTGCTTTATGTTTCTCATACTTGCCATCTATTTTGACAGCTGTTGCATAGGAAGGATAGTCTTGAGTGGATAGATTCAAAAAGATATTAGGCCTGAGTCCCATAATAAACTTCTGGATTCTCTTGCTCTCAGGCTGAACTAATGCAAGCACATAACGGGATAGGCGAGTGAATACAACATCATACTGATCAACGGTCATGTTACCTTGCTTTAAATTAATGAACTCCTGTTCTCGCCTTTCAATAGTTGTTTCTATGATGTACTTCTCTCGGAACTCTCTAACAAACTCATCCCAAGTCCGAGGTATAGCCTCCGTCTCCCACCTAGATTTAATGGTGTGCCACCACTATTCGGCATCTCCCTCGAGCAAAAATTTAGCATATGCAACCTGCCTCGCATCGGTGTACTCGAGGCTCGTAAGAATCTTTTCTACCTTATTCAACCATTGTTCAGCCTGCATATCATCTGGCTCCCCAAAGAAACTGAATAGCCCACGATGTAAGAATTTTTCTAGGTAGTTACCTCCACCGCCCTCGGCCCTTGCCTAGCCCTGAACTGGATTGCCCACTGGGACATTTTTTCCCTGTCTCTGTAGTACCTAAGAAATCTACCCTATAGTGGCAGTCAATTGTGCATTAATTGTCCGCTGATCAACCTATTCATCTCCAACATTTTGATTTTTGTTCTGTCGACGAGGCCCCATCTCGAGTAGCTAGAATGCAAAGTGTTATGACAGGTATATATGTAGTTTGCAAGTAAAGCACATAAGAAGTTCAAAGGAATCCATATAAGGTCACATATAAGATTAAAAGAGTATTCACATACAAGAGTTTCATATAAGTCACTTAATCATGCACTACATTCTATTCCATGCTAGCATGTTCTTTATGAATTCAATTTTCACTTAGTCAATCAAAGAATCACAGATTTATGCAATCACGCAATCACATAATAGAACTCTACCCACAGACCGAGAAACCTATCCCGACTCATGCATTCTAATAGCTCTGATACCACCTAAATGTCACGCCCCGACACAACCCCACGTAAAAGATTAAGTCTGGACCCGACAAACGGACAAAGTCTCCTCTGTACCGTGGACATTCTAAAAACCTGTAAACAATCAATAAAGCCACAACATAACAAGACAACCACTTATAACTAAAGATCTTAGCTTTAAGGCCATCTGAGCCTAAAGACATACAAACAGTTTAGAAACATACAAGCATGCATTCACAACATAAACTTCTTTACAAAACCGCTTATCATGCCACTCTATGATAGCATTTAAACATTCTTAGAATTTAAAGGACAGTCATTGCAACCCCCAAAGCCAACACACAAGCATGCAACAACTAAATGGTAAGAATACTAGTTATTACATGCCATGGATACTTATCATTCATTATATCCAAACATACAACTCAATAATATACACATGAGCTCCAAGCTCCAAAATAGAACATAACAACAAGTAAGTCTTTATAACACAACAAGTACCATAATCCACCTCAAGCAAGTAGACACTACAACTAAGACAACTGATCAATCTGCACCTCATGTTCTTCCCCCTCAACCAAATCAAGTTAGGGTTCAACCACAGCATCTCCTGAAATATGTTAGTGAGGCATGACCAACCACAATTGCCTAGTGAGGGATAAAGACTACCCGGGACGTGCAATGCAGCATATAAAGCAATTAAGCAATGAAAGCAAGTAAAGGACAATAGAAATAACAAATGACCACATATTAAAAAGGATACAATTCACTCAACCCCAACACTCCAGAATTCTCTTTTCTTTGATCACGAACCACGAGCCACGAACCACGATCAATGTGTCGGCAGATCCCCAATCATTCCAGTAAGTGTACTCTAGATGTACCCCGATAATCCTACAACCCAACACCCCCTGACAATCTTTAGACCAGGCGAGCATGGGATTAGGGCATGAAGATTGAATATCCACTGGCAAATCCGCTGCCGCCCAGCCAATATTCAATACAACCGCCCCTGACACTATGGTTACGCAACCACTATGCAATGCACTTATCAATAGCAACACGATAACAATAATGGAAACAATAACACATAGGAGGATGAACAAAGTAGTTTGACCTCGGAATAGTTAGAATAGAATCACTAACATATAGATAACTAAGCGATTACAAAGGGGCATAATCAAGATTCACATAGAACTATACCCAAAAGTTCCAGAACATCTTGAAAACACATTTAAACACTCAAGGAGTCACTACAAGATCTTAGAAGAGTGAGACAATTGAATTCCTACCTTAACCCCTTTGTGATTCAACCCGTTTTCCTTCCAAACTCATACCATTGTTCTAGATTCGTAAGTGGTCTATTCCATACTTTTAATTAAACAATTAGACACCCTTAAGACCCTCGAAGTTTCCCAATTACCCACATTTAGCACAAAAGCCCTAATTTCCCTCTTATGACTTTGTACTACATGTAGCTCAACCGAGACTCAAACGGAAGCTAGCAAAGCATATTTAAAGCCTACTTAGCCTAGAAATACCAAAAGTGAAGGCCAAAATTACCCAGATTTACGATAACCCCAAAACCCCTTTCAAAAAGTCGACTTTTTCATGCTTTTGTTAGGTTATGAACAATTAAACCCTATGGGGCCTTTACACTACCTTCATTAGCACCTAAAGCATCTATTAGAACCATTGATTCAAGATATAAGGTTCGATTACATAAAACCCTAGTTTTCCCGTCATTATTCATGCCATACAATCAACGAGCAATTTCAACCATTTAAACTACGAAACAATAGCATAAATAAGGTCTCTACTACTTGTATACAACATACATTAGCATATTTAAGCATTACATAAGCATTTGATAGCAAATATAAGAATTCAAGAAAGTTGTCACATTTTTAAAATGCAAAATATGCGTGCAAATCCCTCACCAAAGCACGTAGGAACTCGTAGGAGGCTAGTAGACACACTAAAGCACTTGTACCTAGCTTGGCTTGGCTTGGAATGAGGATTTGATGAGCTAAAATTCCCTCTTCTCCTTCCCTCTTGCTGTCGGGTTTCCTGCTTCGTTTTCAGCTTTTATTTTTTTTTCTTTTGTGTTTTATGAGCTTAAGTTGCTTTATGTTGAGCATATAAAGGGTGGGACCAAGTTAGGGTATGAAATGTCTATAAAAGGTGAGTCTAGTTAGCTTGAAAATGAGGCTAATGCGCATTAATTAAGTTAGCTAACTAAACCAAAATGTTTCCTTACATAACACTATTCATTAGTTGGCAAAACATTTCTAAATGAATGCTCCTACCACTTTTAGCTCAAATGCACAATTTTCTCATTCCTAAAACAATTAATATGATTTAATAAAAATGCTAATTCAAGGTAATTAAGCAGTTGTAAAACGGATTGCATAATAGCCACATAAAGCAACAAGTAAAGCACAAAAGAAATGCGCAAATAGTAGATGCAATAGTAAATAAATGTACGGCTAAGATCTCGGGCGTCCCAAGCTTGCCAGTGGTTGTTCATCCTCTGTAGCTATTCCCTCACTCGCAAGTCACTGAAAGCTTCGGGGTGTTGGGTCGTAGGATCGGGGTACATCCAGAGTACCCCAGTGACAGTGATAAGGGTTGCTGGCAAATGAAGCGACAAGACATGAAGAATGAAGTTGAAAGAAGAAAACTCAAGCAATATCTTTTTCATATGTGCTTACTTTAATGTTAAATGTTAAAGTTACTTCCAAGTTACCATGTTAATATTATATACTTGATGTTCTTGTTGTGTATATAAGAGACCACTAACTAATTAAAGTGTTGATATGTGATTATTACTCTCATTAAAGTATTTACATTTATTACTGTGTAGTTATTAATCTGAAATAACAGTGGTGATTGAGACTTAATCATGTTATTATTATCGGCTTAATTATTTACACAACTTGGATCCATTAATGGGATGTAAAGGCATAATGTAACACTCCGATCCCTCATGAGACTGGAGTCCCGATCCAAATACCAAGGTCACAAAAAATGAGAAAAAACAGACAGAGTTTTCCCTGTTCCTAGGCCTAACTAGGTACCTGAACTTAGAAGAAATAGTAACAAAACCATAAACTAACATTCACAATGAATTCCAACTTTCAACATCACAACATTCTTCAATCCCTTTTGGCCATCCGAGCCTTTCTACCGCAGCAATCTAAACATACAAGCATGCATTCCTTATTCGTTGGTGAAATTTTATGTTATAAAACCAGTTATCATACCACTCTAATTTTATTTATTTAACTTTCTTATAATTTAAGTCATCAACTATCTTCCCCTTAATCCCACACGAGCATGCAAGTTAAACTTAGACAATAAAGTAAAACATTAAAGTTATTACATATCCGCTACAACTGTTTAATCATACAAATCTTTCAGCTCTTATTACAATCCCTCAGATAACATAAATACATGCAATTTTGAAATATCAATATACTTTACATCACAACACATAAAACACTTATCCACAACTACAAGCATGCAATAAAGCCTTCGAACTCCCTCTAAGGATCCAATTACTTCTTTACCTGTAAAATGTTAGAAATGAGGGGTAAGCATACAATACATGTATACTCAGTGAGGAAGGGAAACAGTTAACTGGTGGTTTTTGAAAAACTTTTCGTACAATGTGGCAATTAAACACAAGATTAATAACTGAGCAATAGGGAATCAATAAGCAATTAAATACACACATTTTAAAAGGATAAGATTTCGATAACCCCAAACACTCCAAGTCTTCATCTTCAATCACGAATGTTTGATCCACGAATCACGAACTCCATCAATGTGCCGACATAAACCCAAAACACTCCAGTGGGTGTACTCCGGATGTACCTCAAAATCCTATGACCTAACACCCCCTGGCTGTGAAACCCCTCTTTTCTACCCTGTCTCGTTTTGCGTGTTTATTCTCGTTTTGCGTGAATTGACCTGTCTATGTGCTATGTGACTTAGAATATAGTAATTTTGATATTGATACTCCTAGAACATGCTAAATGTGCATTCATGAAATTTTCATCAAAAACGGAGTCAGAAATTTTATCATCGACTTTTAGTGAATAGTGTTTTCGAAACACGTCCGCTAAAATTTTGAAACTAGTCTTTTTAACCCTTCTAGACCTAGTCCTCGGACTTTAATAGACATGTGTTTGTTGAAAACGGTCTTCAAATCAGCTTAGGAATTTATTAGGGTTTTTACACCGCTTTTTGCGAAAATCGAGTTTTAAGCCAATTCGGATGAAACTATTTTAATGTAACCTTCTTTGTCACCTAAAATATAATGTCTAGAATTAATTTAAGTGTTAATTTCTTAGTTGAGCAAGAAATACTCAAGAAATGAATTTAAAAGACTAGAAAATGAATTAAAGGACTAAATGCTCAACTTTGACTTTGCATTTTAATTGTTGACTTGCCTTATATATGCTAAATAACTAAAAATAGCTCACAAAATAAAGCTCAAAACACCACAAACACACACACACATGGCCGAAACTCTCAAGGCCATTTTTGCTTAGTTTTTGTTCAATATTTCTCTTATAAATTGCAATCCAAGGCCAAAACTCTTGAACCAAAGTTTGTTCTTGCTTGTTGGGCACGCATTGCATGCATATCTAAGCTTATATCGCATCAAAGGTGAGAGAAAAATTCTAGATCTCAAAACTCATATTTTGTGTTTATGCGTATAAATAATTATTGAACCGTTAGAATGTTAATTTGAAGTTAGATTATTGCTCCATGCATGCTAGGGATCATTTATATGTAATCTTACGAGATTTGAACCGATGTAGCATAATTATTTATTTTCGGGTATTTAAAATTGATTAATTTGCTAAATGTTGAATATTTTGAGTTGTGTTGGTTGAAATCGATTGCCGTCGATTTCTAAAAGTTTGTTAATTACGTGGTAGTGCCGTTGTAATGCCGAATTTTCGATTGCGAGGTCGGTGCTAAAGTCCGGAAATTTCAGCCATGACGCATTAGGGTTTTAGGGTTGTTGGGCATGATTTGGATGTGTTTTGGTTGGTTTCTGAGGGGGCTAATATAGTTGATTGAATGGGTGAGTGATAGAAACTGATTTGGAGTTGTTTGGATTAGTAGAATGTAAGATATGAATATTTGAAGTTTAGGTTATCTTTCTTTAAAATGTTAAATTATGCCTTTAGTTGATTGGGTGTGGTTTGAGTGATTGAATTGTGAGTTGATGATGGGTAAACTAGGGTTTGATTGAGTGTTTAATGCATGTTCGATTGGATGGCCTACTTTGTCATCTAACTTAGTTATTAGTTGTTAAATTGATTATTGATGTTATTATGATGATAATATGATTATTGATTGATTATTGATTGATGATTGATGAACCGGGAGATAGTCAACGGAAAAGGTTGTCCTCCTGTGAATGATTGATGTTTATTATTATTGTTGAGTCTTTGGTATGTGTGTGCCACCTCTCGGGCAGCATCGGGCTGTTGGGTTGATAACGGCATGACTACCAGAGACTACCTCCAGCTCGCATGACGGAGGTGTCATGGAGGGAGAGGTTATTGAGGTACCTCGGGTGCGTGAGTTTATGGGAGTCACAAGAAGACTGTTATGATCGTGATGGCGTTTGGAGCTACACCAACTAGTGTATCCTTTATTGAATGATCATTAAGTTTATGTGATGATAGTATTATTGATGTTATTGTGTGTTTACTTGCTCAAAGGATTATTTCCAAGAAGTATAGTAAATACTGTTCGAGATCTATCGGATCCTCACTGGGCTTATTTTATATAAGCTCACTCTCTATTATTGCATGCTTACAGGTGTACTTGTGCAGGACTACGGGTACGTGCCTCCTGAAGAGGAAAATGTGCCTTACGTGGATGAGTCTTATGTTCCGGAGTCTTATCCTTAATGTTGTATTGTTTTACTATCTTATATATTATCTAGTTGACTTTTATATGCTTTGTAGTTCATAATGTAAAAGATGTTGAAAAGATAATGAATTAGTTGATACTATCTTAGTAGTCTTTCTTTTGTCTATGTTTAGGTTGCTAGGTTGGTATCAATATATTTTGCAATGTATATTAAGGATTCATGTATTATGTTGGAACGGAGGCGTATAACGAGGAATGATTATTGTATAATATGGTTATGTTGTATGTTGTTATTTTATTGAGGAGTTGTTTGTTGTATGGTTTATGGAGTTGATGTATGATGTTCTAATGAGGTTGGTTTAGAGCCTCGGTATCTTATTTACTGTCGTTATACTGTCGAAATTTCGTTGCGTCCTGACTGATTATAGGAGGGGTCGAGTTGAGGCGTGACATGTAAGTGGTATCAGAGCGCATGTTAGTTGTCAGCCGGGGTATTTTCGGAATGTGGGTAATGGTCTTAGCATGAAAGTATGTATGAAAAGAAAGAAAAGTGAAATATGTGTTAATATGATTAAATGATAAATGATTATGTGATTAAAGTGCTTATGTGAATATGTGTTTGTTTATGTGATTGATACCTAAGTGATTTATGTGCTTAATATAAGTTTGTTGTTTATGTGTTAATAGTTGTTTATAACTTGTTTACGTGCTATAACCTGTGCTAACTCTTTAATTAGTAGAATGGTCGGTAGACCAAGGACCAGAGGTAGGCCCGAGGTTGTAGATGAGACTCCTGGTAATGCGGCATTGGGCCGTGATAGAGGTGATGATCATTTGGGGGCAGCTATGGATAGGATTGCTGAGTTAATGGCCGGACAGGCCCAGTTGATAGCAGGGCATGCTACCCAGACTCTGGCTTGGCAGGCTCAGTTGTTGAATGTGCAGGGTGGAAACCATAGGCGTGGTACCCTGAAAGAGTTCTTAGGGTATCATCTACCTAGATTTCAGGGGGAACCCGATGATCGGAAGGCTGAAGCGTGGATTAGTAAGGTGGAGAAGATTTATGATCCTCTTGATTATACCGATGAGCAGAAGGTCTCCTTTGCCAGGTATTTGCTTGATGATGAGGCAGAAGAATGGTGGCGCATGGTGAGAACTAGCTGGGCGACTCAGGGTATTCCGTATGTTTGGGGTACCTTTCTGTTAGCTTTCCGGGCAAAGTATGTCCCGAGGATCGCTCCGGAGCGGAGAGAGGCTGAGTTTCTGTCTCTGATTCAGGGGGATGCCTTAGTGGCTCAGTATGAGGCCACCTTTACTCGATTGTCCCGGTATGCACCGGAGTATGTAGCTGATAAGAAATGGAGTACTCGTAGATTCATGTTGGGGTTGAGGCCCGAGATTCAAGATATGAGGGCTCTGAATCGGTATGATATATTCACTGAGGCCTTTGATGCAGCTTCTAGGTTAGAGAAGAGAAAGGGGGATCAGCTTGTGTCTAGTCAGCCCAGTAAGAGGCCGTATCAGCCACAGTTTCAGCAGGGTATGTATAAGCCTCCCGTACAGCAGGTTGTGTACAGGCCGCCAGCTCAGCAGGGTTCTTTTAGGCTACAGGGACAGTAGAGTTATTATCGGCCTCAGTTTCAGCAGGGGTCATATCAGGTTCAGTCCCAGTTTAGGCTAGCCCAGTCTCAGGGTCAGTACAAGCCTAGTTTGGTAAAGCCTCAGCAGCAGGCTGGTTCAGCTGTTTCTTCAGCTTCTGGTTCTTCCAGGGGCAGTGTTAGTGCATCATCACCGCAGTGTACACACTGCAAGCGCACGGGGCATGTGGAGGTCGATTGCAGAGTGAAGGCAGGGACGTGTTTAGGATGCGGCAACAATCAACACAGGGCGAGGGATTGCCCTAGATATTCGAGGACTAAGGGTTGGACAACGACTCAGGGTTATCAGGGCCGACCTGCGGCCAGTGCACCTCAGCAGCAGTAGGTCTAGGCTCGGGCCTACGCAGTTGATTTGGAGGAGATGCCTGAGGAGACTGCAGTGGTGGAAGGTAACTTCCTTATACTTGATCAACTTGTTAAAGTATTGATTGATTCTGGTGCTACGCATTCTTTCATTACTCCTGCTTGTGTGCAACGTGTTAATTTGCAACCTGAAAGATTGCCTTATGTGATTGAGATTAGTACCTCTTTGACTGATAAGTATGTTACTGGCTTAGTATGTAAGGACTGTAAAATACATGTTAAGGGGCATAGTTTTCCTTCGGACCTTATCTTATTTCCTATCCGGGGGTATGATGTTATCTTGGGTATGGATTGGCTTTCTAAGTATGATGCCCAGTTAAACTGTAGAACCAAGGTAGTGCGGTTTCGATTGCCAGATCAGCCAGTAGTAGAGGTAGTAAGGAACCGGGGTGCTAAGACGAGTTTTGTTATCTCAGCAACTAAAGCTGTTAAGTTGGTGAGTAAAGGGTGTTCGGGTTATCTAGCTTATTTGATCAACAAGCCATCTGATAAGTTACAGTTGGAGAAAATCCCTATTATTCGGGAATATCCCAATGTATTTCCCGAGGAGTTGCCAAGGTTACCGCCAGAGAGAGATGTAGAGTTTGTAATCAATCTTGTTCCCGATACTCAACCTATTTCTAAATCAGCGTATCGGATGGCACCAGCTGAGTTGAAGGAGTTGAAGACTCAGTTGCAGGAGTTATTGGAGAATGGATTTATTCAGCAGAGTTCTTCACCTTGGGGAGCTCCTGTTTTATTTGTGAAGAAGAATGATGGTACCTTGAGATTGTGTATTGATTACCGTGGTTTGAATCAGGTGACCATCAAGAATAAATATCATTTGCCACTGATTGACGAGTTGTTTGATCAACTTCAGGGAGCCAAAGTCTATTCTAAATTTGATTTGAGGCAGGGGTATTATTAGCTTCGGATTCGTACAGAGGATGTTCCGAAGTCTGCCTTTAGGACTCGGTACGGGCATTATGAGTTTGTTGTTATGCCTTTTGGATTAACTAATGCACCGGCAGCATTCATGGATCTTATGCATTGGGTTTTTCAGCCGTATTTAGACCAGTTCGTAGTAATCTTTATTGATGATATCTTGGTCTATTCTAAATCTGAATCGGAGCACGAGCAACATCTACGGCTTGTCTTACAAAAGCTGCAGGAGCATCAGTTGTTTGCCAAGTTCAGCAAATGTGAATTTTGGTTGCAACGCATATCTTTTCTTGGTCATGTGATTACACAGAGCAGTATATATGTAGATCCCACTAAGATTGAAGTGGTGATGTCTTGGAAACGGCCAGAGAATGTTTCTGAGATCCGTAGCTTTCTTGGCTTGGCGGGTTATTACCGTAGGTTTGTGAAGGACTTTCCTAAGATTACTGGGCCACTTTCTAAGTTGACTTAGAAACGGACTATCTTTGCTTGGGATGAGAAGTGTGAGAGTGGGTTTCAGGAGTTGAAAAAGAGGTTGACTACTGCTCTAGTACTTGCTCTACCACAGGGGACCGATAATATGGTTATTTACAGCGATGCATCCAAGGAGGGCTTGGGATGTGTTCTTATGCAGGATGGCCAAGTTATTGCCTATGCTTCCAGGAAGTTGAAGCCTTATGAGGTGAATTATCCGACTCATGATCTTGAGTTGGCAGCAGTTGTCTTCGCACTGAAGAAGTGGCGTCATTATCTGTGGGGTAGTAAGTTCGAGATTTTCACTGATCATAAGAGTTTGAAGTACTTGTTCTCACAGAAGGAATTGAATATGCACCAGCGGAGGTGGATGAAGCTTCTTGGAGATTATAATTGTTCTATCAATTATCTGCCTGGAAAGGCAAATGTTGTAGCAGATGCTCTCAGCCAGAAGGCAAGTGTTGCTTGTTCGGCTGTCAAGAAATGGGAGATTCTTGAGGAATTCACTTATTGGAGACCGGAGTTGACTCAGGTTGGGGTGATGTGTTCACATCTCCGTATTTAGCCTTTATTGCTGTCTCAGATCAGAGAAGCTCAGCAACTTGATGTTAAACTTCAGAAGATCAAGGATCAGATCACGGATGATCAGTCTGACTTTAAACTACACGAGGACGGTATTCTTCGGTTTCGGAACAGGGTATGTGTTCCCGATGAACTGGGCTTGAGGCGAGGTATTCTGGAGGAAGCTCATAATTCTAAGTACACTATTTATCCCGGTGGAACCAAGATGTATCGGGATTTGAAGCAACACTATTGGTGGAATAACATGAAGAGGGAGGTTGTTCAGTTTGTATCTAGATGTTTGACTTGTCAGAGGGTGAAAGCCGAACATCAACGACCTGCAGGGTTACTTCAGCCGTTGGCTATACCAGAGTGGAAGTGGGAGCATATTACGATGGATTTCGTCATTGGTTTGCCTAGAACACCGAGGGGTAATGATGCAGTTTGGGTTGTCGTGGATCGTTTGATGAAGACAGCTCATTTTATTTCAATGAGGAAGGGAGATGAAGTTACAAAGTGGGCGGGTCTTTATTTGGATCAGATTGTTAGACTTCACGGGATTCCATCTAGTATTGTCTCAGATCGAGATCCTCGATTTACTTCTCGTTTGTGGGAGAAACTTCAGGAGACTTTGGGTACTTAGCTTAACTTCAGTACAGCGTATCATCCACAGACCGACGGTCAGTCTGAGCGGACTATTCAGATTCTAGAAGATATGCTCAGGGCTTGTGTTCTGGACTTCGGGAAGAACTGGGAGAAACATCTACCACTTGTCGAGTTTGCCTATAACAATAGTTATCAAGCTACTATTGGGATGACACCTTTCGCAGCTCTTTACGGTCGTAAGTGCCGTTCACCTTTATATTGGGATGAGGTAGGGGAGATCAAGACTATTGATCCGACTATTATGCCAGAGCTTCTTGAGAAGATTGAGAATGTTCAGTTGATCAGGCAGAGAATGCTTACAGCGGAGAGTAGATTCAAGAGTTATGCTGATAAGCGTCGTTGGGACTTGGAGTTTGCAGTCAGAGATCGGGTTTTCTTGAGATTGTCTCCTCGTAAGGGGTTTGCTCGTTATGGTAAAGGTGGAAAGCTGAGTCCGAGATTTGTTGGGCCGTTTGAGATTACCGACAGGGTTGGTAAGTTAGCATATCGGTTGGCTTTACCGGAGAATTTCTCTAATATCCACGATGTATTTCACATGTCTAATTTGCGAAAATATAATCCGGAACCTTCTCATGTTCTTGAGCCAGAGCCGTTACAGCTTCGTGAGAATCTGACTTATGATGAGCGTCTGATTCGTATTCTTGATCAGATGGAACGAGAGTTGAGGTCGAAGAAGATTTCGATGGTTAAGGTATTGTGGAAGCATCACGGCATTGAGGAAGCTACTTGGGAGAGACAAGATCAGATGCAGCAGCAGTACCAAGATCTATTCAGTACATCAAGTAAGAATTTTGGGGACGAAATTTCTTTAAGGGGGGGAGAATGTGAAACCTCACTTTTCTATCCTGTCTCGTTTTGCGTGTTTATTTTCGTTTTGCGTGAATTGACCTGTCTATGTGCTATGTAACTTAGAATGTGGTAATTTTGATATTGATGCTCCTAGAACATGCTAAATGTGCATTCATGAAATTTTTATCAAAAACGGAGTCAGAAATTTTATCGTCGACTTTTAGTGAATAGTATTTTCGAAACACGTCCGCTAAAATTTTGAAACTGGTCTTTTTAACCCTTCTAGACCTAGTCCTCGGACTTTAATAGACCTGTGTTTGTTGAAAATGATTTTCAAATCGGCTTAGGAATTTATTAGGGTTTTTACACCGCTTTTTGTGAAAATTGAGTTTTAAGCCAATTCGGGTGAAACTATTTTAATGTAACCTTCTTTGTCACCTAAAATATAATGTCTAGAATTAATTTAAGTGTTAATTTGTTAGTTGAGCAAGAAATACTCAAGAAATGAATTTAAAAGGCTAGAAAATGAATTAAAGGACTAAATGCTCAACTTTGACTTTGCATTTTAATTGTTGACTTGCCTTATATATGCTAAATAACTAAAAATAGCTCACGAAATAAAGCTCAAAACACCACAAACACACACACACATGGCCGAAACTCTCAAGGCCATTTTTGCTTAGTTTTTGTTCAATATTTCTCTTATAAATTGCAATCCAAGGCCAAAACTCTTGAACCAAAGTTTGTTCTTGCTTGTTGGGCACGCATTGCACGCATATCTAGGCTTATATCGCATCTAAGATGAGAGAAAAATTCTATATCTCAAAACTCATATTTTGTGTTTATGTGTATAAATAATTATTGAACCGTTAGAATGTTGATTTGAAGTTAGATTATTGCTCCATGCATGCTAGAGATCATTTATATGTAATCTTACAAGATTTGAACCGTTGTAGCATAATTATTTATTTTCGGGTATTTAAAGTTGATTAATTTGCTAAATGTTGAATATTTTGAGTTGTGTTGGTTGAAATCGATTGCCGTCGATTTCTAAAAGTTTGTTAATTACGTGGTAGTGCCGTTGTAATGCCGAATTTTCGATTGCGAGGTCGGTGCTAAAGTCCAAAAATTTCAGCCATGACGCATTAGGGTTTTAGGGTTGTTGGGCATGATTTGGATGTGTTTTGGTTGGTTTCCGAGGGGGCTAATGTAGTTGATTGAATGGGTGAGTGATAGAAACTGATTTGGAGTTGTTTGGATTAGTAGAAGTAAGATATGAATATTTGAAGTTTAGGTTGTCTTTCTTTAAAATGTTAAATTATGCCTTTAGTTGATTGGGTGTGGTTTGAGTGATTGAATTGTGAGTTGATGATGGGTAAACTAGGGTTTGATTGAGTGTTTAATGCATGTTCGGTTGGATGGCCTACTTTGTCATCTAACTTAGTTATTAGTTGTTAAATTGATTATTGATGTTATTATGATGATAATATGATTATTGATTGATTATTGATTGATGATTGATGAACCGGGAGATAGTCAACGGAAAAGGTTGTCCTCCTGTGAATGATTGATGTTTATTATTATTGTTGAGTCTTTGGTATGTGTGTGCCACCTCTCGGGCAGCATCGGGTTGTCGGGTTGATAACGACATGACTACAAAGACCACCTCCAGCTCGCATGACAGAGGTGCCATGGAGGGAGAGGTTATTGAGGTACCTCGGCTGCGTGAGTTTATGGGAGTCACAAGAAGGCTGTTATGATTGTGATGGCGTTTGGAGTTACACCAACTAGTGTATCCTTTATTGAATGATTATTATAGTTTATGTGATGATAGTATTATTCATGTTATTGTGTGTTTACTTGTTCAAAGGATCATTTCCAAGAAGTATAGTAAATACTGTTCGAGATCTATCGGATCGTCACTAGGCTTATTTTATATAAGCTCACTCTTTATTATTGCATGCTTACAGGTGTACTTGAGCAGGACTACGGGTACGTGCCTCCTGAAGAGGAAAATGTGCCTTACATGGATGAGTCTTATGTTCCGGAGTCTTATCCTTGATGTTGTATTGTTTTACTATCTTGTATATTATCTAGTTGACTTTTATATGCTTTGTAGTTCATAATGTAAAAGATGTTGAAAAGATAATGAATTAGTTGATGCTATCTTAGTAGTCTTTCTTTTGTCTATGTTTAGGTTGCTAGGTTGGTATCAATATATTTTGCAATGTATATTAAGGATTCATGTATTATGTTGGAACGGAGGCATATAACGAGGAATGATTATTGTATAATATGGTTATGTTGTATGTTGTTATTTTATTGAGGAGTTGTTTGTTGTATGGTTTATGGAGTTGATGTATGATGTTCTAATGAGGTTGGTTTAGAGCCTCGGTATCCTATTTACTGTCGTTATACTGGCGAAATTCCGTTGTATCCTGACTGATTATAGGAATGGTCAAGTTGGGGCGTGACACTGGCAATCTCCGGACCAGGCGAGCGTGGGACTAGGGACCATGGTAGCCGACGTATATTGGCATGCCCGATGTCGCCCGACTTTCCCGACACTACCATGCCCAAATGGTTGCGCAACCACGATACGATTCACACGTAATAAAAATAACAATTATAAACACACAATTTAATAAATACATAAACCGATAAGCGCACAATGAGGACAACAAAAGAGGTTGACCTCGCACATAAGCAATTACAATCAATATAACTTAAAAATATGTTCTAACCAATAAAATAGCTCAAACACACATTAACCACACAATATTCATTATACAAAAGGTAGTAATTCAATTAAAATGCCCAGTAAGATGAATCCCTCACATTTTAAAACCAAACCTGTGAGAATTTAGCCAAGAACTCCCTTAAATATTCTCCAAATGCACCATTTCCTTCAATTACCACCACATAATACAATCAACTATTTGTATAAGAAGTTATACATTCATTCTATAAGTGGTTTCTACATTCACTCTTAATTAAAGTTAGTTCATAACTCCATTAACTTATTCAACTTCATTTAATTCCATTGAACTAACATAACTATCATATACATTTCATTATTTAGCATGCATTATATTCACTACCCAAACAACACATTAACCATTCTTTTACTAATCCCACAATTCAATAGGCATATAACATTAGCAGTTAGAACAAACCATAAAGCATATTCAATCCACGTAACTATATATATATATTATAAATCATAACTAGATAGCCCTTACTTCCAGTATCTCTTCAAACATCTATATTTCAATGCAACTATACTTAACACACTCACAAGCAGGCAATAGAATACCATTAATAGCTATACAATCAATATAAAAGAGAGAACATGCATATTCACTCAATTCAAAACAAGGTAAACATGCAACCCAACTCACGATAGTAATTAATAAGCATTGAACATATTCTCGAATCAATGGTGCAAGACTATTCATATTCTCTCAAAAATAGCCATTAACCTAGCTAATACCGAGGTACCAATTCAATACCAAGTTCAGCACTCTCCTATACATATCCTACTTCACCAAAACCACTCCAATATTCCACTTAACTCAAATCAATATACCCCATACAACAATCAAACACTTAATATTTAAGGAACACTCAAGTATTCAAAGAACTCCAACCAAATACCCAAATCTTAACTGAATACATGCGGCACACCTCACAATCACTTATGAACCATAATCAAGCTTTATAAACACTCACAATACTCACACGACCCAAAAACCACACAAATGGCCCTTATGCTCAATTAGTCTACTCCAAGTAGTAGCCACATTCTAGCAATTCCAAGCATTAATCTAGTCATTTTAACACCTATGGCACCTACTACAAGCATCGAACGAGCATTAACCAAAAATTCAACAAAACATTATTCATTTCTCTAACTTTCTCAAGTTACCACTTCTAAACGAGCTATGATACTTGAAATCATATTTCACCACTCAAACCTAGACACTTTATGATCCACTTAAATACAAAGAAAACCCGTTTTAAACTACAACAACCACAAAATCCCATTTAGCCCCTTAGCACGTTTGAACTATAACACCTTAAACTAATCAACAATTTGATACCATAAATACACCTCAATCATTATTCCACACTCTTGGGACCCTAGAGCAACTTAAATTACACATTGCTAACACTTTACGATTTAGGCCCCTTTGATTCAAATCATAAATTTCCAATTCCAAGCTATGTTCTAACCAAGTTAACACCATATTTACCATCCTAGACATTTATGGCACCTACTAGAAGTATAAAAACACACATTACAAACAAATCACAAAATTTGATGAAAAGTACTATTCATCATCTTCTCCAACTAACTTCTATGCATTTCCATGGCTAAAAAATTAATACAAGAAATATAGAATATTCTACTAACTATATAAGTATCATTAGAGGTAATATAATCCAATAATTCAAGCATTAGAAAAGATCTAGGAATATTACATAATATAATCCTAACTAAAAATGCTCAAATAAATGCATCACTCGCCTAGATAGAAGGTTAGAGAAGCTTGAATTTGGTTTAGATATGTTCAAGAACTCAAGATTCAAGCTTGGAATAGATAAAAATGGCCAACTATAGCAATTTTTGCAAGAAAAATACTATTCCCGTAGGTGGGTTTTTGGCCAATTTTTTGACATTTTTTTAGCATTTTTTTTGAGAAATTTTTGGGTTATAAGAAGACTTGGTCAATTGGTCAAAGGGTCCATAGTATTTGGGTTTGTCAATGAGTCAAGCTTATGGGTCAAATGGGTCAAGTTTTGAGTCAAATAGTTAGCATATGGGTCAAATTATAAACAAAATGGATCATAGATTGTTTTAATGAAAAGCTGAATTTTTAACTATCCATGCGATACACTTATATTTTTGTAGCTCGAGTTCCCGATATGTTATGCACGCAATTTCAATTTTCTCATGCCTCCTCAATGTCAAGTAACATGGGAAAATTTTAAAATAAAGGAAATAAAACAGTAAAAAATGCAAGTGAATAGTAACTTTTCATAAGTAAGCATTTAAATAATTAAATGCACAAATAAATGCACAAAATATATGCAATAAATGTTGTATGCATGTTTTAGGGCTCATGCGTCACACATAAGCTATGGAAATTTATTGTCAACAAGTATTTAAGGAATAGTTGTGTGTTTGACATGCTTATGCATGTGTAAGCAGGTTATACGCTTATATTAGAGTGGACTAAATATTATATATGCATGCATTTTGGGAACTTATGTTGAAGTTCTGTTAATGCTTCAATTGAAAGGCTTCAGGTTAAAAGCAAAAAATGTAAGAGTACAATTTATTTTGAGTATTTACAGTATACTAAAGTTTTGTTCCCATTATATTCAGTTGTAATCATTGTTTTATGTGTACACAGATAAAGTTACTGTAAGCTCATGTAGGTCTAAAGTTTTATATCTCGAGATATACAATTAAATGCTTCATTATTAAAGTGGCTTCGGTTTAGAAGCATTAAAAGGGATTCGTTTACCCCAATAAAGTTTAAAGGCTTCTTGTGAGGTAAAAGGGGATTTAATCTCATAAAGGGTCTTACAAGACCATAAAGTGTCCGATTGTGGTTTGGCAAGCTCATCATTATAGTTGGATCACATGTGCCAAAAACTACACTACACTTTACCATACCATGGAATCCATGTCGATGGGGCGTTAGTATTTGTGATCATAGGAGTCATATGCCGAAAGATGGTATAACGACTGTTATGGTTCGACTTTGATGACTTGTTGGACTAGATTCTAGATTAAAATGTTTATATTTGTGGCCACTAAAGTTGTTTTCAACCCGAGAGGCATTTTTATAAAATAAAATATTTTCAAAGTATAAAACCAATCAGTGTTGCCCAAGTGGGAGACTGTTGGAATTTTTTAGTTATGGGCTACCATTGATTGAGACATTTTCTTATTTCAAAAAACGGGTTGAGGTAGACCGGTAAAGCCCAAGACATATTTTACAGTGATCTACTCCAGTTGGGCCTAGGTCCGTCTCATGAATATTTTTGTTAGTGGTGTAATATGCAAGGTGTAAAGTGTGACGACCCAAGCTTGCATTACATGTGTATTTATTTATTTCAATTGTTATTTGAAAAATAATATGTGCATTTACTTGTTTAAACTAGTATTAGAAAATAGTATGTGCATTTACATGATTTTCAAATAGTTATTATGTGAAAATTGTATTTAAAATTCATTTAAATTGCATTTTGTTGACCTTTCATCTTCCTTGACCAAACTAGTTGACTATTCATCTACATTGATCAACTAGGGTAAGGTGAAAATTTCTTGAAAGTTTAATGAAGGGCAAACTTTGGATTAGAAGCAAAAGTATAAAGTTAAACTAGCTAGTTTTGGGTCAAATTGGGAATAAAAATTGCACCAATTGGAAACAAGTTAGGTGGCGAATTATATATGGTTGAAAAGCTCTATAAGTCTAGTTTCTAAGGTTTCAAACGGATCATGAATTGGAGTTTTCTAGAAGTTATCGCTATTTTCGTAATGTGTGGTAAAACTAATTCTTTTACACGTGTTTGACCATCTTTGACCTTCCACTTAAGTTTATATTGCAAAATAAGCCAAAAACACCTCATTTCTCTCTCATTTCAGCCATGACTTCCAAGAGCAAAGGGGGAAATAGTATTTTCTAGGGTTTTAAGCTAAATTTGAAGAGGAAGAAGAAGATTCAAAGGTTTTACACTCAAATTGGACCTAGTTCTTACCTATTCTAGCTCCACCTTGCATATTCTAGCATTTCTTTCCATAAAAGGTGAGGGAATTTTTTAAACTTAATTTTGAAGTTGAAGCACGATGTTCATACTTGTATATATATGCTAGATAAGGTTGTAAATGCATGTGCTTCTTACTAGTAGGTCAAAGAGAACAAGATACATGAGTATTAGCTAGTTTAATCCATGTTTTATAGTAGTTGATTGTACGAGTCATTTAATGAATTATTTAGCTAGATATTAGTTTAATGTTTGGTTTAATACTTGTATAGGTTGTTAATATATTTATATATGTGTTTATAACATGTTTTAATGCTTTAGAATCAAAATTGGTTGAGTTTTTGAAAAATGCTACATCGCTGGAAAATTTTAATAAAATACGTGAACAGTATTTTTGTTGGTTTTTAATACTCAAATTGCCCCCTAAATGCTTTTATATATATATATATATATATATATATTTACAACTTAATTTCATGGGTTAGGAGCAATTTTGGTGGAATTTAGAGTGATTTTAGGGAATTTTTTAGATTTTCCAGCAAAGGTGCACTTGGAGTTTTTAGCTTATTAAACTTGGATTAAGCTTGGTTTTGCCAAATTTTTGCACTTATAATATATTATAGTTGGGGTATATATTGGTTGTATGGAGATTGAGCATTTATATTGCTTGTAAGTAGATTAAAAGTTGGAGACTTTATGTGAGTGTTGTTTGATATAGTTGTATAATATGTAGATTAAGTGTTTGATGAAATACTTAAAAGAGTTTTGGTTTAATTGTTGAAGAATGACATTGAGTTAGAAAAGGGGTTAGTTTATGGTTGAAGTGTTGGTTGTGGCTTGAAGGATAAATGAGTATAATTCATGTTGTTTTCAAGTGAGTTCATGTATGTAGTTTAGGTGGTAAATTGTATGGTTTAATCATAATGATTGTTTGGTGTCATATGTGTTTGTTGATACTAATACTTGGAGGTCATTAATGTTTTGTATATGGGTGCTATTATGGGTCAAGGATAGTCAGTGATTGGAGACCATTAATTCTTGGAGTTATTTGTGTTTACTAGATGATTGGGTATTAATGGTTGATGATTAGTTATGCTTAGAGACCATTGATGTTTGAAGGTTATTAATGCTTGGGGTTAATGCATGGTTGGAATTAATAAATATTGGTTGGAAATAAATGGTTGAATGAAATGTTTAAATGTTTAAAGTGTTTTCAAATAGTTAGTTAGCCTACTTTGTTACCCAACAAATGTGTTCTTGCTTGTTAACGTGATTGGAGGGACAACTTACTTTGTTGTCTTCTCAACTTGTTGTGAATGCATGCTATGTGTTAAATGCGAATGTGAATGCGAATGCGATGTGTCGTGAAAGGTTGTAACCTTTAAAACAAACATGGTAGCGTTCATGTTGCATTGGGTGACATAGGGCTTATCAGGCGATGACATGACTACCGGGTGTCTAATCCCTATCCCGTTGTGAACAAAGAGTTCACAGGGTTTGGGTCGTAGAATTTGATGTACATCCGGAGTACATCCATGTTGGCATATAGGGAATGAGTTTGTAATGGCGTATAGGGGAATCCGCATCAACATAACGAGCGTATCCTTATCAAGTGTTTACTTATCTTATATAACTTAAGTTGTTTATACTAGTTGTATATTATTATGTCATGGCATGTCTTCAATAGGGTTTTCAAAACTAAATGCTTTCCAAAATCTCTCGTACATTTTCCCCCCCTTACTGAGTTTGTGAAACTCACCCCATTTCCTAACACATTTTAGGTGGAGCCGAGTTAGAGCCTTGAGGAGATTGGAAGTGAATTCTTTGTTATCTTGCTTTGGATGATATTTTATTATTTGTGGATTATAAGTATGATGTAATTGGAGAACACTTTGGATGATGTATACTTTATTGAGTTTATATGGATTATGTTGTAATATCTTTTCTTGGTGCTCATAAGGTGTATATTGTTGTATTGGAGAATTGTTGTTGGGATGTATTCCTTGGTATTAAAGAGTTGTTTCGAAGGCGTGTTGTATTGAATTCTTGAATGCATTCGAGATGTTGCAATAGTTGGATGTATTGTTTCATGGATATTACTGTTCGGGCTAATGAATTGTACCTTAGCAGACTTAGGAGTAGTGATCTTCTTAAGCCCGTGGCATCGCGATCCCAGGTTGTTCGGTGTTCTTGTAAGCTTGGATATTATTTTCTCTCTTTATGGTATTAGAGATTGTATCAGCGAAAATGGGGTCATGATATAAAGCCTATTTTGATTTATAGGGCAGCTTGATGGGAGGCCCAATACAGTTTTTAGGGTAGGCTCTTTCTCCCATCCAAAATACTAATAGTCTATAAATAGGCTACTAGGGTTGACTTGCCCCATTGACAGCCTCCATACAGAAGTTGAAGAAGGAGAGGGAGTCCTTAGTCTAGACGTGCTTACCATAATACCTCAAGGTTTTTTTTCCAGGATTATTACAAAGATAATCTTAATGGCTACACGAAAAGGTGCGCTTTCGATTCAATCAACTTAATAGTATTAATTAATTATTGCAGTGTTATATTTTCTGATATTAGATCCTATTTAATCTAACATGAAGGACTTAGAAAGATAGAAGTACAAATTAAAAACAACCCAAAATTATAGGAACTAATTCAAAATCACCCTAAAATAAGAACGTCTTTTCTTAACTTTTTTTCTTCTGCACTCGTCACCCTACTCGTTCTGCAGAAGACCCATATAAAGGACAATATCACTCCTGAAAGTTTGGACGATTTGGTCAGCAAAATCATGACGCCTAGTGTTATATATAACTTCTGCTATCAGTCAATGGTGTTGAATTTGGATAAAACTTTCTTTCTTCTATGCAACAAGTAATTTATTGATTTTAGTATGGGTGTTAGAATTTTTTCTAATAATGGGCTGTCATTGATTTCATATTTTATTTATTCAAAAGAAAGGCTAATGTTGATCAGTAAAGCCCAATACGTAATTTATGACAATCTATTTTAGGACTAGGTCTGTTACTATTATTATTATATTATTATTGTTGTTGTTGTTGTTGTTGTTGTTGTTGTTGTTGTTGTTGTTGTTGTTGTTGTTGTTGTTGTTGTTATTATTATTATCATTATTTAAGATGTGATATGCAAGTGGTATAATACTTGTTTTAAAGGTTAGGCTTGCTCGACGGGAGCACCCACTATGATATATTAAGTATAGTCCCCTCTCACCACTTCATAGATTAATAGTTTATATAATATATTATTGGGGTTAGCTTACCCCTTTGAAAGACAATATACCAAACTTCAAGAAGGAGAGGCAACACCTAAGTTAGGTGTGTCAATGATATGTTTTAAATCTAGAAATTTAGTAAATACATATTTTGCTTCTTTGACATAAAATAAAATCATTTTTCATGACAATAATCATGACTATAAAGAGTATGGCATATTCCATCTTAGCATCTTGGGTGGCAACGAATGCCTTTGCACCCAAGATGCCTTTGGTTTCGCTTGATTATCTTACAATGCAGAGTACCGTTGTTAGATAACCACTATACGTATGCATAGTATTTTATTTTTTTGTATTAGAATTTAAAAATTCTAATAAATAGTTTTAGAGCCTATAATGTCAATACTAAACCAAGCTTAAAGTTTTATTCACTAATTTGATTTTACGAGGATTGTTTAAGATACTTGTTACGCTATAAATGGGTGAATTTGACTATAAGTTGTAGTGTTCTTCTGGTGACTGAGTTTTTAACTGATCAAGATACCCATCTAGCAACCAAGGCAATTTTTTAGGGCAATATTATTGTTGTGCTAATGGGTTGAGGAATTGTCAATTACTCGAATGCAATAGAGATATAGGAGAAACTGAATAAATTTGCTAATAGAGATTACAATATTTTTACAATGACAAAAAAACCTTCCAAAACTTATGCTAATTCTTTCTTCACTATAACCCAATGGACTACAATATTGCAAAGCTACTCTTACTCTCTATCTCAAAAATTACAAAAAAAGAGACTATTTACAGAAGATAAACTCGTGCTAATGCTAACATGATTAGGATATGGGATTATTAATGCTAATACTATAAAGATTGAGATTTTCATCTTCTACTCTTATTATAGTTGTTTTTCCACATTGACTTAGGAAAATACAAGTCATTTTTAATATTTTCCATATTGGCAAAAATTTTCCAATTTCTAACTTTGGATGTTTCCTCATTAATATGAACTGAGTTATCAACTAATTTTGTAATATAAATTTAATTTTGTTACTTATGTGAATACAACTTTAAATAACTACAAATTAAGCCAAGTAACTTGACTACACTGACCACTTTGGTCAATATATCAACTGGATTCTCGTTGGTATCAATCTTTGTGAAGATGAATATCAACCTCATTCATTATGTCTTAGACAAAGTGAAAATGAAGATCAATATGTTTTGTCTGGGCATAATATAATTGGTTTTTTGTCAAATGAATGACACTCTGACTGTCACACATACCTCCACATATTTTTTATGCACTCTAAGTCAGTAATCAAACCACAAATCCAAATTAATAGCTTCTTTCAAAGCCTTTGCAATTTCCATATACTCAGCCTCTGTTGTAGACAAAACAACTATAGACTGCAATGTAGACCTCCAGTTGGTTGGACCACTAGCCACGGTGAATAAATAACCAATGGTACATCTCTTCTTGTCCAGATTACCTAAACAATCTAAATCAACATACCCCATAAGAAATTTAATTACACCAATCAAGTTTTTTGCACCAAATTTTGTTACCTTTGAGATTCCTTATAATTCACTTCACAACTTCCCAATACTTCTTTCTTGGATTATGTATATATTTGCTAACAACACCAATAGCTTGTGCAATGTTAGGTCTTGTAAAACCATCATATACATTAAACTTCAAACCAAGCTAGCATAAGGTACATGAAATATATATTGTAATACTCGTCCCAGAGGTGATTCGGAATAAATTAATAATTTTTAGGAAATGACCCATTAATATTTAAAAAGGTAATGAGTGGTGTAAAATGTATCAAAATGATACCGGGACATTCAGTGGATGTTGAATTGAATTAAATAAGTCCTACTCGGAAGTTACGAGCCAATTTTGGGTCAAATTTGGAATTAAACTTGTACAAATTAAAGAAGAGTTAGGTGGCGAATTATATATAGTTGAAACTCTCTACGTGTCTAGTTTCTAACGCTTGAAACCGTTCATGAATTGGAGTTTTTTAGAAGAAGTTATGACCGTTTTCGTACAATATCGCGGAGCTGTTTTGTTTACTCGAGTTTGACCGAAGCTTTGACCATTTGTTGACTTTCTACTTAAGTAATTTTTACCAAAATAAGCTAAAAATCAGCTCCTTCTTCCCCATTTCAGCAGCCAGCCCTAAGCCTACATGAATAGTATTTTCTAGCTTAATTTTGCAAAAAGAGGGAGTTAGGAGTGGAACAAAAGGCCAAACCAAGTATTTTCGGACTTGTCTCGACGTGCTCTACCTTTCCACCGATTTTTTTTTCATTTATGTTGCAAAAACGGTGAGGGGCTTTTTCTAACCAAGTTTTCAAAGTTCATTATTTATGCTAATTATTTCTAATACTACACTTGATTCTTGCTAATTAGGTCTTAGAGAACAAGATACATGAATATTAGCTAATTGGATCCATGTTTTGTAGTAGTTGATATTGTATGAGTTTTATAATGAATTATCTAGCTAAATATGAGTGTAACCTTTGGTTTTACTGCTTGTATATGTAGTTAATATACTTATATATGGGTTTATAATATGTTTTAATGGTTTGGAAGCAAAATAGGATGAGTTTTAAAAGATGTTGTTTTGCTGGAAAATTTTATAAATGATGTGAATAGTATTTTTCTTGTGTTTTTAATTTTCAAATTACTCCCTAAATGTTTGTATATGTATATATATATATATATATATATATGTGTGTGTTCATAACTTAAATTCATAGCTTGATAGCATAATTTGTGGAGTCTTTGTGCAATTTAGTGATTTTTTCAAAAATTCCAGCCATGATGCAATGGTGGTATTTTGCTTATAAAACTTATTTGAAACTTGGTTTTGCAAATGTTTTGCACCTGTATGGTAATATAGTTAGTATATATGTATATGGGTTGAGTGTTGATTATATGCTTGGGTATTAAAGGAGGTTTTAGTGCTTGTTTGCTTGATTATATGCTTAGGTGTTCAATGTGGTTTTAGTGCTAGATTGTTTGATTATATGCTTAAGTGATAAATGTGATTTAAGTGCTTACGTGCTTGGTTAAAGCTTGTAAACGAATATGAGATGTGAATGTAATCGGAAATCAACCTACTTTGTTGATTTTCCTTATTTGTCATGAATGCGTGAATGCATGAATGTTGATGCTGGAATGTGAATGCGATGCGTATGGTCACAACCATTAAACTAGACACGGTAGCATTCATGTTGCACTGGGCGGTATAGGGCTTGTCAGGCTACCGGGGTTCTAATTGTGATGCCCAAGAATTTGCATCATAGTCATAAATAACTGTAGCATATCTTTCGTGGATTTTAATGTGTTTTATTTCTAGTTTAAATATGTTTATCTGATGGTCACTATTCATAAGAAAATTTACTGTCTAAATTGCTTGGTTTAATATTTTTCCTAGATAATATGACCTATAGAAGGGATCGAGAACTTGTAGTTTTGGGCTTTGGAGGCCGAGAACATGCAATAAGAAAATGATTTGAGCTTCGTTGGAATAGTGTAACATTGATGAAACATAGGTTTTAATTAGTTAGCAATTATAGGAGTTTTTAATATGGTTTGACTAAGTTTTAGCTAGCAATTGACTTTTATTAAAACACCTACACATACATATATATCTAATATGCCTCGTATACATACAATTAGCTCAAAAAACAATTCAAGAAATCCCCAAAATGTCCCCCCTACCCATCGACCATAAGGAAAAAAAAGGAAAAAACTTTGCTCAATCTTTTCATCTTAGTCTCTTAGCTTGATTTTGGAGGATCTTTGGAGCACCTAGGAGCAACACCACTTAGCCAAAACCTTGTACAAGTAAGGGAGTTTCACCTTTTAGCTATTTAAAGTTTATATCAAATTTTGCAATTTTTGGATTTTACATTATTGGTGCTATAAGTTGCGTGTTTCTTGCTTATTATGGTATTTATACAGGATAGAGAACACTTATATGCAATTATATAGCTTGGTGTCGAGCTTTTAGCAAGAATCCACTTGAGGAAGACAATGAATAGTGCCAAACTAGGGTTTCCAAAAAATGTTACAATTTAATTCGATTCGAAACTTCTAGTAGTTTCTAATTAGGTCCTTGAGCGTGAAAAAAATATTAGTTGCATTTTTCATGTACAAAATTTGAATAATTTGATCAAATTAGGCTACTTTAATAAGGGGTTTCGAGGTTAACTCGAATCCGAGCACATTTTGAGGTTATGGCTAGTCTTTATTAAGTATTGAAGCCTTAGAAGTGCTTTCGTTTCGCTTGTTTGGGTTTCGAAATTGGTACTTATAGTGTAAACCCACAAAGAAGCATTTTTGGTATTTTCGTGTACTTGTGCTCTAGGATATGATTTGGAGGTTCTAAATGATGTATTTATATATCCTTAGATTGGTAGGATGGTTAACTAGCTTAACTTGATCCTTGAATTCCGGTAGGAAGTTAACTAGCCTAGTTAAACAAAAGGGAAATGAATGAATTAATTGTTTTAGTACTTGTAGTGCCTTATAGTTGCTTCTAGAGTGTTTAAATGCAGTTTTGAGGCATGTGTGAGCTTATGGTAAAGTGTTGGGAAAGGTATACTATTGACCCATTTGTATTTGCATGGTTAAATTCATGATAATTGCTTTATAATTGAGTAATTGAATGTTTATATACCTTTGTGTAGCATACGTATCATGGTAGTGAAGTTTTATGAATTAAGTTATCTGGTTTGTATGACTTTAATTTAGTATGGACTTGAAAGAGGACTAAATGAACTAGTTATGAACCATGTTGATAATTGTTGTTAATTGACTCATTAATTGATCGGATAAGTGTTTAGTTGTTCTGTATAGCATGTTCATCTATTTAGAGAAGGTCTTAAGTTGAAGTACATATTACTTGTTAAAAATTGAATGAAAACGATTATATTTAGTTTATGTTGGTTATATTGCTTGTTAATTGTATTGTATGTGTAAGGTAATGATTGCGACTAGTAAAGAGCCTTTAATTGCTTAGTTAAGAGTTCAAATGTGTTGCATAGTATGTTTATCCTTCTGGGTGAAGTTTTTAAACCAGTTGGCATGATTACTTGTTTAATGTGTTACTGTATCTTCTTGTGTTGCTAAATTGATTATGTGATGTGAACTTTAGTGCATTGACTGTGGGTGACATACTATAAGATTTCTTGTGATAAGTATGTGCTTACTACATGATCGGATTTGATTCTTTGAGCCAGTCCAAGATGTTGAGAATAAATTGACGCTAGTCCTTGTATCATTGGCTAGATTCGTATAGGTTTGGTTCACTAAGGTAAGGGAGTCTTCAACCCTTTTGTGCATCTTAGTTTATTTCATTATTTTTAGATTATATGATTTAGTTAATTGATAAATCTTATATGTATCATTTACTTGTTATCTCATGGTTTCTCATGATATCTTGTGTTTCCTCGTGTTTGTTGCTCATATCCTGTGAATTCTTGAATTCGTGTCGGGTTGTGTAACCTTTTCGGGCATGCTAGTGTCGAGTAACACGAGCGGCGTTGGGCTTGCCGGGCTCCCTCGGCTACCATGGTTTCCCAGTCCCTTTCTCGCTGAGGCATACTCCCCTACCCCAGAAGCGTGGTTCATCTCGTTGGGGCATACAAACCTACCTCAAGAGATATGGGTCGTAGGATCGGGATACATCCGAAGTACCCCATTTTTGAAGGAATAATAGTTTTGCCGGCACTTGCTTGAAGATCTTGGCTCATGGCTTGTGATTGAAGACAAGTTGAACCGTATCCTTTTTATATGTGGTTAATTAATTGTTTAACTAGTTGTGTTATTTGGTGTTGAATATGTTGTTATCTTGTTGTATATCATGTTGCACGCCACGGTATGCTGCATCACCTCCCTCACTGAGTAACTTTGGTTACTCATTCCTCATTTTAATATGTTACAGGGGCAGTTAACTACCTTGAGTGTTGGATGCCTACATGTGAATTGTGTGAAGTTGTTGTTATATGATCTACTTTAAGGCTTGGCCTTGTATGTATTTGTTAGGCTTGATAGAGTTTGTGTTGTAATGTAAAGTTTAAGCTCGTGTTATTGGTAGTTCGGATGTAATATTTGAAGATAGGCTTTACCGCTTTGAATGCATGCTTGTGTCTTAAGGAAGATTGAATGATGAACTTAATATATGAGTATAGCTTGTAGTTAATGTTAGAGTATTATAAGAAGTGGTCTTATGACTCGAAGTTCTAAAGATATATCTTCCATGCCTGTATGATATGCTTCTGTTGAGTTCCAAGGCTCGGATGGCCTTGAGGAGTTGTTGTTGTGTTGATGTTGAAGGATAGGATTGGATGAAGAGATTGGGGGTTGTATTGTGATTATACTTGCTGCTTGTAGGTTTTTGATTAGTCTTATAAACAGGAGAGACTCCGTCCTTTTTCCCTCGTTTTTTGTGCCTTAGGTTTTAGGGTCGGGGTTCCGGTCTCGTGAAGGATCGGGGTGTTACACTAATCCCTATCCCGAATGAACGGAGTGTCTTATGAGGGATTGGGTCATCGGTTGGTATACATCCAGAGTACATTTGGTGCATAGGTAAGGTTCGTGATGGTGCCCAGGGAAACGACAACAACAGAAAGAGCATATTCTTACTATGTGTTTACTTACTTTACATTCCTTGTACTATTTATACTTGTTACTTATTGAGGTACATGACGTGTTTCAAAATGAGATTTCAAAGTTAAAAGTTTTTCCAAAACCTCCCGTGCATTGCCCCCCATCTCTGAGTTTGTGAAACTCACCCCAATTCATAACATATTTCAGGTGGAGCCGAGCTTTATAAACCTCACGGAATTGAAATAATTACTTTAGTATTCTTGCTATGGATATATACATTACTAATTGAGGAGTTCATATAGATTATGTTGTAATATTTATTATTGGCGCTCATATGTTGTATATGTTGATGTATTAGAGAATGATTATTGAGATGTATTATTTGGGATTAAAGTGTTGGTAGGAAGGGTTGTGTAGGTTAAATTTGTGTTTTGGGCCATATTTTAGCCATTACCATGCCAAAATTCCGTCGCGTTCTGACTTGGTGTTAATGTATTTGAGATGTTTTTGTGATACCCCGAACCTGGCATGCATTTAATGGCATTTAACTGCATTTAATTAAATGCTTAATTAGTTAAATCATCTATTTTTCACTATTTTGATATTTCTTTTAGAAGAATTCAATAATTTTTATATTAATTAATTAAAAGATTATTACCTATTTCTATTAATTATAATAATTGAATTTATTTTCTTGTATTTGATTAAGTGTCATATTAAATGTTAGTATTTAATTGTATTTGAATTACGTGTTTATATTAACTTGTTTATTCGTATCTTAGCATTAACTTCATAATTCTTTAAAATATTCTAGAAATAGTTAAATTAATTATTTTTAAATGAATATTGATTATTTTGATTGTTTTGATTATTTTAATAATCGGTTTTAATTGTCTTGTATTAAAATTAGTCGGTTTTTAATTAAATGAGAAAAGTAACTCTGAGCTGGAGTGAATTTTAAACTATTCTATTATTCTACTTCTCAACAAAATTATAGTTTTATATTTTTGCTCATCATTTGATTTGTGATCGTTTATTGACCGTTCGATCGTAGCATTTCAAAAATGAGAGTTACAGAAATATTCCTTGGACTTAGTGAAAAATGTTTTTAGTTTAATTTAGCTAGTTTTAGTTGTTTTCCATCTAATTGCATTGTTTTAACTAGGAATAGAACAAATGTCATCAAAATGAGCTTGTTTGACCATGTTTTCACTTAAGCTTGATCTTGCAAAATGACCAAAATGCCCTTATCACCTTTTATATACAAAATATGCCAAAATTATCAAAAAATAAATAAATGCATAAATTCCCCCCAAGTCCCCCATTTGGCCGAAGCTCCCAAGGAAGGAAAAAAAAAATTTCTTGCATTTTCTTCTACAATCATGCGTGGAATTGCTCAGGGGTCGTGGCTCGGGTCCTTGCGGGTCATCCTCGTCAATCTCTGTGAGGGTTTTCACGTTTTTGTGCATATTTAATTGAATTTGGTTTTTGTTTCAAATTTTCAGATTTGATATTTATTGCGTTATAATGCCTGTTATTGCTTGAAATAACTTCTTTAGGGTTCGTAGAGCATTGCTTGTTAGTTATTTAGCGATTTTTACGGTTAGAAATGCAAATTGAATTTAGGCAAGAATGTGAATAGTAAAACCCTAGAATTTTAGATTTTTGATCCAAATTGCGATTTCTTGATTTGGATAGGTGCCATTAGTGATAGAAAGATAAAATGTGCAATAAAAACGGACCGACCTTTGTTAAAATTGAAAATTAGATAAAGAAACGTAAAGGGGCCGTTTGACCAAGTGTTGACCGTGCTCGAATTGAGTTGGGGATTTTGCTATTGAGGGCATGGAAGCACTTTTGGCGCTGTTGTGGCATTGATTGAGCGACCGGTTAGTATAGTTGTAGTTCAAACACAATAGGTGGACTTTCGGGTCTCGGGTGAGAAAGTGAAGTTTCATGACATAGAAACGTGCCTTGTAGTGCCTAGGTGAATGTAGTGAAATCGGTTTTCTAATCCCGTAGCTCGTTTTCTCGTAATTGCCTTTGGAAGTTAGAGATTGAATAGTGATATTTGTCGTTTTCGTGTTTGAACTGTTGTTACTTGTTTAATTAGTGTTCTTGTTGCTATTAATGATAGTTATGCTTGAAAAGTTAATTGATTGCTATTATTGATTGTGAACGCTAGATATCTCGTTTATCGTCACTAATCTGCACTTTCGTGCTATTGCTCGTTTATTGCTTGTATCTCCTATTGCATTGCATTAGTGTCAGGCGCATGAGTAATGGGCCTCTCTGGGCAGTCTCGGGCTGCCAGGGTTGGTTGCTCTAGCTCCGTGTCCTATTCTCATTCTCGCTAGGGGTGCTGTCCTAGGAGATTTGGGTTGTAGATGTGTCAGAGTACTTTCGGAGTACACCCAGTGGATGTTATAAGGTGGTTGCGTGCTTATTGTCATCATTGTCAACATCAAGTTCGAGATTGATGTAATGCTCATGGAATCGAATCACATGGTACATTGCTCGTATGAGTAAACCATAGCCTTCAAAGTGTGGTATAGCTTTGAATGGTTGTGTTAATGCTTTCCTTAACTGTTTATTGTATTGTCGTTTATATTGAAAGCTTTCTTATTGATTATGTTGCTTAACTGTACTTATTTGCATTGCACGACTTTCTTTCTCTCCACCTCGATATTTGTCTCGCCCTCACTGAGTATACGTGTTGTGTATACTTACTCCTCACCATCACATTTTAGAAAATGCCATGTTAGCTGGAAAGTTCGTGGTTACGTGAAAGATCATGCTTGAAGAGTTGTCTTGCGTGCTATGTGGCTTGAGTTGTCAAGATGCAAGATGTATGTTTCATGTGTTGTTTGTATTTAATGTCAAAAAGGAATGTAATTTAAGTTTTACTAGATTATTGAAGTGGTATGATAAGCTAGCTTATGTAGTCAGATAGTTTAGTTTAACTTCAATGCATGTTTGTAATGTCCAAAGGAAAAGAATTAGAATGGTATGATAGTCTATTTTATGCAATAAGTTAGTATAGTTTAGTTGCCAAGCATGAATGTACTTGTCAAAAATGAGAGAGATAGGTTATCATTTAAACTAGAAATGTATATTTACTTGTGTTCGCTTGTTGAGAACCAAGGCTTGGATGGCCTTGAGGTGTTTGTATGGTTGGACACAGTGCTGGTCCACTTATATGCTATTACAGGTTTTATATTTTGCCTAGAAACAGGGGAGACTCCGTCCGTCTTTCCCTAAAAATTTTGCCTAGGTTTGGAATTGGGTTGTGATTAGATTGATTGATAGAACTCCCGGTCTCGAGTGGGATCGGGGTGTTACAGGTTGTATCAAAGCTTAGTTAGCTCATAAGCCGGGACAGGGTCCTCGGTCTGGTGGGTAGTGATCCTTGAATGTGTGCTTGTTAAGTGTCTCTTGAAAGTATATGCTTGTATGTGAGATTGTGTGTCTTGACTTGAATGTATGCACCTATGTGAAATAGTTATGTATTATGTGCTAAATGTGTGCTAAGTGAAGTGAAGTGTCTAGTTGTGCATTGAATTGACCTATTGAATTGATATCGTGAATCGAATCGACCTCGTGAATTGTTATTTACTTGGAGTATTGCTTGTAATGTGTGTATTGGAATGTCTTGAATTAGTTATGCCGTGATTTGAATTGATTATGTTGTGCTTGACTTGATTGTCGTGCTTGAGTGACTTTGTTGAATAAACTGTTTTACAAACATGCTTGCATAATAGATTAAGGTATATATGTATAAATGTAATATCTTGGCATTCATACATGTCCCGTGGAAATGGTAAGAAAGACTTCTTCCTCCCCTGAAGAAAGTGGTTCACAGCTGGCCTTTCAAGGTGTATGGATTGGCAGGAAATGAATGGCATTTAATTAGCCTTTATTTAGGAGTTGGTGTTTGTCTTTGGAGCTCAATTATTGGCATACTTCTAAGACTCTTCTTCGTGGTTGGCAATCATAAAAAGATAACTTTCTTTGGGGTTTCTGTATGATGGCTCTTGGTAGCATTCTTTTGGTATTCTCTTATTGGGTTTCCTTATTGGCAAGGTTGTATGAAGTACTCACTTGGCAAACAGTGCAGGGGCCTCGGAGTTCAGTTTTGTATATTGTGCACCAGCTCGGTATTTTCCCTTAGGTTTTTCGTCTAGCTGGGAAACTATATTTGTCATTCAACTTGATTGTCTTATTGGGCACATTATATTTTCCCTACTATCTCCTTTGACATTCTTCTTAGCATTTGATAGCGATACTCGGGATCTAATTGGTTATCTTATGGGGTTATTATTTGGAAGACTTCTCTGGGACTCTTGAAGTATATTTGATTGGGTTTTCTTAATACTCTCCTCAGCACTCCTAACAGGGAAATTCTTCTATGAAATTCATGACTAGCGGGGTATTTCTTTGGACTTCTGGATGGAATCTTCAGTTGAGTCTTTATTTGGTTTCTTGTTAGGGAGTTCTCGAGCGGTTGTAGTTGAACTTCTATTGGAGATTCGTGTGTGGGGTATTCTTCTTGTCGTTATTGTGCGGTATTAGCGACATCTACAGTATCCCTACTTTAGTCTTTAGTTGGTATTTTCTCGGCATTCTTGGATGGAATTTTATTCTTCTTCGGAATTTGTGTCAGCGGGATTCTTGTTTGGATTTATGTACGGTATCTTCGTTTGAGCCTTTATTCGGCATTATTATTTGGAATTTCTTCTTAAGCTTTCCTATTGGCCTTCTTGTTTAGTATACTTATTGTCATCATTGTCAACATCAAGCTCGAGATTGATGTAATGCTCGTGGAATCGAATCGCATGGTACATTGCTCGTATGAGTGAACCATAGCCTTCAAAGTGTTGTATAACTTTGAATGGTTGTGTTAATGCTTTCCTTAACTGTTTATTGTATTGTCGTTTATATTGAAAGCTTTCTTATTGATTATGTTGCTTAACTGTACTTATTTGCATTGCACGACTTTCTTTCTCTCTACCTCGATATCTGTCTTGCCCTCACTGAGTATACTCACTCCTCACCACCATATTTCAGGAAATGCCATGTTAGCTGGAAAGTTCGTGGTTACGTGAAAGATCATGCTTGAAAAGTTGTCTTGCGTGCTATGTGGCTTGAGTTGTCAAGATGCAAGATGTATGTTTCATGTGTTGTTTGTATTTAATGTCAAAAAGGAATGTAATTTAAGTTTTACTAGATTATTGAAGTGGTATGATAAGCTAGCTTATGCATTCAGATAGTTTAGTTTAACTTCAATGCATGTTTGTAATGTCCAAAGGAAAAGAGTTAGAATGGTATGATAGTCTATTTTATGCAATAAGTTAATATAGTTTACTTGCCAAGCATGAATGTACTTGTCAAAGATGAGAAGAGATAGGTTAGCATTTAAATTGGAAATGTATATTTACTTGTGTTCGCTTGTTGAGAACCAAGGCTCGGATGACCTTGAGGTGTTTGTATGGTTGGACACGGTGCTGGTCCACTTATATGCTATTACAGGTTTTACATTTTGCCTAGAAACAGGGGAGACTCCGTCCGTCTTTCCCTAAAAATTTTGCCCGGGTTTGGAATTGGGTTGTGATTAGATTGATTGATAGAACTCTCGATCTCGAGAGGGATCGGGGTGTTACAGTTTCAATGGTTGGTTGTGTTGTTTTATGGATAATAGTATGAGGGCTAATGAAGTATGCCTTAGCGGACTTAAGAGGAGTGATCTTCTTAAGCCCGCGGCATCACAATCCCAGGTTATTTGTGGTTTATGTAAGTTTGAGTTCTTTTTTTTCTGTGGTATCAGAGACTGTATTAGTGATTAAAAATGGGGTTGTGACATATATTTTTTCTCTTCAGCATTAGTAGGGGCTGACTAAGCGCTTAGCTTAAAGTCGGATGCTAACTCCATTATGTTATGGAGTTCTTCAAATTGTAAAGAGTGTTTTGTTTCATTCATCTTAACATACTTTCAAGAAAGGATCACATGTTTATTTACCACCATTATCATATCTCAATCAAATTTTTTCCAGTTTGATTTTCAGTCATTCTTTTCCATGTCAGAAAAATATCAGGTACTTGATTTTTATGCTTCATAGTGCACACCTCTAGAGTAGTCATCAACAAAGATAACAAACCAATGCTTACCGCCTAAAGATGTTGTTCTGGTAGGACCAAACATTTGTGTGAATATAGTCTTGAATCCTTTTAGTTTTTAAACCAGAACCCTAGTCTCATAACTATCAAGAGAAATAACCTATCACTAGGTTATTCCTGAATCTCGGTTTGCTTTTCTTTTTCTTTGTTTTTTTGCTTTGTTTATTTATTTTTTATTTTTTTGCTTGTTTGTTTTCTTTTTGTTTGTTTGCTAGACTTCCATTTTTTTTTCTTTGTTAACCTATTTTTTTTCTTTGTTAACCTATACACTCACACTATCTGATATTTAACGATCTTATTAGTTCAGGCTAGTTTTAGGATATCATCTAAATGTTTTGGTTTTTTTTATAAGTTACTTGATAATCAAGTCATCAAGCCTATAAATAGACCCTCATTTTACGTAACAAATATTAATCAGGCAACAACTCAAACTTTTCATAATTGTTTAATTTTTCCTTGCACTAAAACATGACACACTCCATACCAAAAGATTTCTCCCGTCAAGACAAGTCCAACCTACCAAAGTAGCAGCAATTGAACATCAAACATGCCTGGACGAGTCGTTAGAAGCAACTTGTTACTGTTCACGCCATTAAACAACCCATTAACGAATTCACTACTATTTTGACCAAGTCAAGACCAGTTCCTAGGAATTTTGAGCCTTTCTGATTCTATTTGTTCACTTAGTTTCTTTGAATTGTGCCTCTAAAGTACTATTTTGGTCATTCTAATACATTTGGACTGTCAGAATCCCTCTCGATTTATCTCTAAAAAAACTATCCTACTTCTATGATATTTCCTAGAAAATTGTTGCTCGCTCTAGTAACATCCTATATTTTGTTGCATAAACCCTAGTAGGCATCTATTCCTTATCTTTACACTAGATGGTTCTCATTCATCCGTTTGTCTTAATTAGACATATATGATCGTAACTCGATGGACGTGTGAAAAGTATATAAAATTAATCAAGTTTAAACCCGCAAGTGCACGGATCAATATAGTGTAGTGTGCTTGAGTGCGAGCTCGAAAGTGACTAAGTGAGTGTTAGAAAGAAATATGGTAGATTTTTGGTTTTGGATTAAATAAAATAAAGAAAGAAATATAATCAATCTAGATTTGGGACTACAAATACAAGAAAATATTCTAAAGCTCGGATTAGTACTAAGGCAAATGATCTAGGCTCGGAAATAGGATTCTCTATTTTAATGTTGGGATTGGGCTACAAGCTCTTAATCCGATTAATTATCTAAATCTAGTTAATTACAAATTTAACCTTCATTATAGGTGCAATTCTATCCCCGTGTCCTTTATCTAGCTAGAGTATAGATTTATCCACACAATTATAATTGATCAGACTAAATAACTAAAAATAACAATTAATAATTCTAAATGTAAAAATTATGGTACAACCTATAATTTATAGAAAGTATAGTACAACTAGTACTCTCACTATTAAAGTATGAATATATGACACAATAGAATACCGATCATATTATTAACTACAAGTATAATAAATGACAAGTAATTAGAAAATAAATAGATCAAGTCATATATAACATTAAATCAAATCAGTCCAGATCCGAGACTGGTAAACCAAAAGACTATTATTATAAAATCATAAACACGGACTACATGAGCATAAAAAAATAATAAATACGAAATTCAAATATAACATAGATTAAAGAGATGTTCCCCTATAAATAAAGTTCGTATGTTGACAATGACAGATCCGAGGTTAGATTCACGAGCACAGCTACGAGATTCCATTCCTTATCCGCTCCATAATTCGGGCATTATCTCCTCTTTATTACACCCAAAATAACTATTACAAAAATCAAAGAACTGAACTAATCCTAACTATTTACAAAATTAAAAAAAAAATGAAAGAAGCAAAGTGACAGAGGCTTGGCTCTGTCGAAATTCTTGGTCTCTTCCTCCCCTGAAATGCTAAGGGACATGCGAATTTATAGGATGAATATGCCATGGCTTGAAATTCTTTATTGCTGAAATATCCCACTCTGATCTTAGCCAACACGTTAGCGTTGCAGTAAATTCTTCACTTTTGATTTTCAAATGAAAGACATTTTTGGCTTTGATAAAGTTGTCTTGACTTTTGATCAATAAACTATTATCAAAGTTGAAAGAAGAATATTGCCCACGTTTGAATGTCTTTATTTCCAGCAAAATCAAACTTTTCCTTTGAATATAAAATGTGAACAACAAGATTCAATCTTTTATTTTATTCATTTGGATTAAAATATTTCAAGATTGAATCTTGGTTTTGCTGACTTTTTAGTTTTAAAATTGTGGTCCCTTTTTCTTTTGATTTCATTTGTCAACTTTCTACAATGTATGCAATGATGTGTTTTTATTCCTTTTGAGATCAATTACACGATCAGAATGTAAATTCCAGGTTGGAAGTGAATATTGACCATTTATCATTTGACCATTGACTTGCATCGTGAAGTGGTGTTTTAGGCTGAATTTCTTCACTTCTTTGTTCAACCTACATTGCACCAAATTTATATGAAATGTAGCATTTATGCCTCAAATTATAATGCAAATGTAGATTAAATTACATGGTTTAAGTACTGGAAATATGGATATATCAACATCCCCAAACCTAAACATTATTTGTCCTCAAGCAAGACTGCCTTAAAACACATCTGAATGAAATTTGAGAAATTTAATTTGCCAATCTTAACAAACTCACAAGTTAATGAAAAGAACAAATGAGAACCCTTATTCAATTTCAAACTAATTACTCTTTTGGAATCGTTTATCGATTGCCTTGGAATATGCATTCAAAAGAGAACTAAGCAAATTAAGTTCATTCAAATTCTTTAATTTTCAGGATATGCAAACAGATTAGACTTTACTATTCTTGTCCATTTCTACCCAAGCTCTTGATCATGCCTTCACCTATTACAATTGACATAAAACGAAAGAACAATTCACAACATCTTTATTTTAGAGTTCAGTTTCTTTTGACTTTCTATGTACACCATGTAGCGAGTCTTAAGGCCAATAATCTCCAGCTAGTTGGCCGAGGTTGCTAGGTTTTAAAAGGACCCCTACGTGCCTTAATCACCATAGGTACAAAGGCCTGAAACCTTACACTATAGCACATATCCAAATGATAAAAATGTAAAGAAGAGATAGTGGTACTTAGAGATTTATTACAACAAAAATGTACAAAATAAGGATACACATTTTTTTTTTTTTGGTATTTGTAGAGAATACGAGTTCAGGTTCAATCACTATAAACTTTTCATAAAAAGGGAAATTTTATCTTATTTTGCTCATATTCGAATATTCATCAATTAAAGAAAAGAAAAACAGCAAAAGTTAACTCAGGAATACAATAAACCAAAGTTTTTTTTTCTTTAAACATTCCTTAGAGCTTATTTTCATACTACAATAACTAAAAACATAGGCTCTCAAATTATTCAAATCATATTCCTATGAACAAGTAAGGTAGCAAATTACTCTTTTTTCATGAAAAATGGTCACAATGATTTTTTTTTCCACACAATTTCTAAAAAAATTTGTAATAAAAATCATTTATTGCACCCCACACCTAAAGTTTGCTTGTCCTCAAACAAATGATAGTATAATGCAAAGGGAAATACAATATAAGTGGAAAAACATGAAGTCAACTACTACATCCCCAAACCTAATTTTTCTTACTCTCAAGTAAATACGAAGGGAAATGTAGTATAAGGAAAGAGACCACCTGGTATGTTGCACCAAATTTGATGTTGATGGGGGTAGAAAACGTATATCATTTTTTCCTTAAAATGTAAAAATCTGTAAAACTCATAAAAGACTAATAGACAAAAGAGTTAAAAGCATCATCAACATTAACAATTATGAGCATGCTGCTAAAATATTGTTCATGCATTAATAAAATAATAAACACACAAGTAAAATAAATACGGAGGAGTAGAAAAACACACCAAACAAAATAAAGACAACTCAATCACACAAAATAAAGAAAATTTCAAAGTCTAGGTTACCTCCAAGTAGCGTCGAGTTTTACGCCTTCAGCCAAGCGTCAATGTTAGAGCCAACTATGTTTAAAATTTTTCAGCACAAATTGTCTTATAATCATTTCAGCACAAATTTTGAATGGAAAAGGATCATGCATCACATGTTGTTTCATTTTTAGTGCAAAACATGTTTTTTTTCCAAATCACCAAGAAACGATGAAAATTCCGATCCCGACATGTTGTGTATGAGTATGTTCTCGACTACATTATTGGGTGTCATAATGACTTGTGAAAAATCCAGAGAAGAAGTAGGATGATTATCAACAAGAGAGATAATGTCCATCTTAGCTTTCTTATCAGTGTTATGGGTAGTCAAAAGGAACATGGAAGCATTTGACTTACTCTTATTGTCAAATTGATACAAAAGTCTTTCAATCTCTTCAACTTCCTCTTCAGCAATTAAGAAGGATGGAGAAATTAAAGTAGACCCAATAGACTCGTCATGATAGAGTGTGGATTCTATGGAAGTGTGTGCACCTATCTTCCTTGAAGAGGAATTAGAGTCAGGTTGAGTCATGAAATCACTAAGCTCGTCTTGTCCTACTAAGTGAGACATGATGTTCTCCTCAAATTCATTTTCCCTATCAAATTTCTCCCAATTAATCCCGCTCATTTCATCAGTCTGGTCACATATTATTTCATCAAAGGGGTTTACAACAAACTGCATGTGGTACTTATCTTCGACCCAATTAAGCGCACTTTCGACTAGTTGATCTAAAGATTGAAGCATTTGAGCATTGGATTCGACAAGTTGAGAAAGTTGTTTGAACTTGTCGATTGACATGGATTCGGGAGGAGCAAAGTCAATCCAATTATCATGGTGATCATTTTGATTGAAAAGATTAAATACAGGGTTACCAAAAGATTCAGATTAGGAAGATGTAGGGAATTTACTTTCAAAGCATTGAGACAAATTTTCTTGACTCTAAAGTGGTGGATAGTTTTGCCATCCTGGAATGTGTGCCTCAGATATGATTCCTACCTCGATTCTAGTGTCACACTCTCCACCCCTATTAGTTTCATTCTCCTTAACAAACATTTCTATTCTATCAACCTAGTCTTGGGTAGTTTCATGATGTATGAAACTATATTGATCTTGTGAGTTCATGACGGGTTGAATTGGATGCTCGTCTTTTTCCCAGCTATATGAGCTCTCGGCTATTTGACCGATTTGGTCTTGTAGCATATCTAAGGATTGGTGGTTGGATTCGATAAGTTGGACAAGATGGCTGATCTTGTCGTCGAAATTTGATTCAGGAGAAAAAAGTTCAACCGAGTTAGGATAGCAAAAATTTTGATTGAAAGAATTACATTCAAAGCTTTCACAAAAGTCAGGAGAATCAAAGTTGGAGAATTGGAATGCATTATTCTCATTTTGAAAATTGTGAGGCCGAAAATATGAATTATTTTGATCCCAAAATGAAGTATTGTGCACTTTTAATAAAACACATGGGGATAATCAACTAATTTTAAAACACAGAGAAATATTGTGTATTTTTAACAAAATACAAAGGAATAAATACGCTATTTACTCTTCTTAATAACTTCATATTTCATTATTTTCTCCACTAAAACCCTAGTAGGCATCTATTCCCTATCTTTATACTAGATGGTTCTCATTCGTCAGTTTGTCTTAATTAGTCATATAGAGTTTATTTTCACACTATTATGATTTTAGATTGGGCTTGTTGTCTAATGACTTGACACTCCACCACAGGCTTTTGCGTAATGTTAAGAAATTCCATGATTTCTTGAAAGATCAAGAAAAAAATCATTCTTATTCTTCAGCTGATGCAAAATATCGTTCAATTGCAACTACTAGTTGTTAAATTACTTGGCTTCGTTATCTTTTACAAGACCTACTGATACTTCATTTGGGCACAACAATTCTCTATTGCGACAATAAATCAACCTTGCATATTGCAGCTAATGAAAATTTCAATTATTTTTATACTGAAGTGGTTGATTGTAAGATACAAATTGAAATTTCGATTATATCTTTTCCTCGAAACATATTTTGTAAGTAATAAATGCTCACGAGTTGACCTGTACGTATTTTCATTAAGAAAGTAAATCAAGGAGTTGATTATATGAGAAAACATCAATCTGCAATAGAATAAAATGTTAATATTATCATTTATGCAATAATTGATCATCAGACGCAAACAACACTTAGTAGAAGACACGTTAAAACTTAGAAAGAGATTCATATATATCTCAAGGACTTTACTCTCTAACCTGAAACACGAAACAAATTTATGAAACGCAATAGGGAGCCTAGAACCAGAAGGAAGTATTGATGAAATTATCCGCCCCCAGCAACGAGAAAGATAATCACATGAATAGCTCCAGCGATCAATATAGTAGCTCCATCTAGAGCTGCACGCCTGAGTGACACCCTCCCAGAATAATTTTGTTCTTCTTCAACCATGAATGGTTCTTCAAAAGCGTAAGATATGTCAAGCGTTGCAAATTGATCTTCAGAACCATGTCTGCACACTGTGTATGTATTGTTTCCAACACTACGTCCGGAATTGAGAAGCCTGTTAAGCAATATATCCACTTCACCAACATATTTATCACGGTTAAGGGTCCTTTTACAGTACAATTTGATGCTAAGAGTAGTATTTTCATTACGGATTAATGTTGCTTCATCCACTGCAAAAACCATCTTGTAGTTCCAGCGAGGGTTGGTCCGACCTTCCATATCCACTGAAGTTTCCAACTCTGAATCATCTGTTCCTGCAATTGAAACTTTAGCGTAAACTTTCATTTTAAAAAATTTGCGAACTGTTGGAAGATTATTCGCAGAGATTAGAGTGATCTCGAATTTTCGGAACCTCATGCTGGTTTTCTAAAGAACGTTACTGAAAGATCCGAAAAAATGTATGATAAACTTTGGAAGTTGAAAGGCCCTAGGCCTCTAGCAAGTTGCAATGCTTCCAACACTTTTTCAAGTGTTTAAAGAAACAAGTACTTCTGAAAGTTAGAAAGAAAATGGTTTGCTACGAGTGCTTCTCAAAGTAACAAGAAACACTTATATAGGTGAATCATCTACCACCAACAAGATGCGAGGAAATGATGATCTCACTTTCAAGTGATGCCAACAGGCTTCATGCATTAATTTTCCAACAACTTGCATTACCATTTCTTCTGCTCTATTTATGACACAATATGTTGACTCGTTCGTCCTAAACATTAATATAAATTGTTAATTTCAAAGTTATAAAAGTGGTTATTTAATTGGCATTTTAAGATGTCTGACGCTCTGGTGGACCTAACTTTAATTTTAGGTGTTAAAAGTATTTTTTATGATTTTAAAAGTTAAAATTAATCTTTTTAATTTATTTTTAAAAGAATTTTTAAATAAAAGTTAAAACTAAAAAAAATTAAAAAATAAGAAGCTCCACATTAAAACTTTTAACAAAAAGTTTTGTCAACCTGTTTTACATAAGTTGTTTTCCTTTTTTCTTTCTCAAATATATAGCTCCAGATGTTTGAAAGTCCAACATTGCTTTCAAAAATTTTAAAAGACCAACATTACCCAATATACATAAATCGTCAATACATTTTGTTCAACAATTCTTTTAACCAAAACGAAACTGTATAAAATTGTACAATTCAAAAAATAAAATTTTAACCTAATTCAACCGATTTTACATGTTTCAATTCTATCACTTTCTTCAACTTGGAATTAGAGGTGGGTCTTGGTTATTTAATCAATCACCACTATCATATCAGAGTTATTATCATCATCATAACTATGCTTAGCCAAAACATTCCTCTTGTCAAGACAACTCCAACCCACCTTTAGTAGCAGCAATTGAACATCAAACATGCCTGAACGAGTCTGCCATGTTACTGTTGAGTCAAGCACCGTACCACATCATTTCCACGTATAGCCATGCCGTCTATGGTGTGCCACGTTACCTCACACGAAAATTGCCACGTCATCTACTAGCCTCTATTTTTGAGCCACATAGCTACCTTGGCTCTCCTGGTGGTCCATTCATTTCCCCTTACAATTTGCCTACCTACTTAGCAAGTTGGACATTCTTGACTTCTATACACAAACTTGAAAGAAAGTGTTGACAGAGGCAATTAATCACAGGAAATCATGATGAATCACAGAAAAATCACATTTCCTATTATGTCTAGTTACGAGATAACTTCCTTAATTCATTTCCCTTGTATATGTGTAATTTATTTGTATACTTACTTAAATTAAGACTGATAAAAATAATTATTCTGTATATAAATACAATGTGTACCTATCAATAAACTTCAATCATTTTTCGTATTCTACATTAAACTAATCTCTAGCAGCATTTCATTTCCTACCCAATTTGTTCATATTAGGACTTCCAACGAACCTGCTGATTAGGTTGCAAGAAAAGTGCTAAATTGTCATCTTCCTTTGACTGGGTAGGAAACACTCCTGCTGAGTTAGTCAATTTGTTATTTCATGATGTAATATCAAGGAGTATTGGCTAAAGCTAGAAAAAGAAAAAAGAAAAATGAGAAAAGAAGAAGAAAAGGTTAACCCTAGTACACTGTAAAGTATATACATGTCTTCAACAAATTGGAAGGGAAAATCTCATATTTAATCACTATTGTTTGTAAAAAAAATTCAGTTTAGTCCATATTATTTAAAATATTTCAATTTAGTCCCAATTATTTTTCTAAAAGTTTTAATTTCATCCCTATTGTTTAAAGTTTTTCAATTTCATCCTTATTATTTTTCAAAAGTCTCAATTTTGTCCCTATTATTTTAAAAAAGTTTTAAATTCGTCCCTATTGTTTCTAAAAAAAATTCAATTTAGTCCTTGAATAATAGGTACGAATTTGAAACTTTAAGAAAACAATAGAGATGAAATTGAAACTTTTTAAAAATAATATGGATAAAATTGAAACTTTTTGGAAAATAATAGGGACTAAATTGAGACATTTTAAACAATAGAGACTAAACTGAGATATTTTGTAAATAATAGGGACTAAATGTGAAATTTTCACAAATTGGAATTTAAGATTGATAAAGTGACCTTTTGATTCTTTTTGTTCACAGTCATTTTATTTTTATACTGAAGTGGTTGACTATAGGATGCAAGTGGAAATCTTCCAAGCATATTTTGTAAGTAATAAATGCCCACAAGTTGACCTGTGTGTACTTTCATTAAGAAAGTAAATCAAGGAGTTGATTTTATGAGAAAACAACAATCTATAATAGAGTAAAATGTTTTTATTATCATTTACGCAATAATTGATCGTTAGATGCAAACAACACTTGGTACAACACAAGTTAAAACTTAGAAATAGATTCATATATATATATCTCAATGACTTTATTCTTTAACTTGAAACACGAAACAAATTTATGAAATGCGATAGGATCCCAGAAGGAAGTATTGATGAACTAGATAGGAAGCCCACGAGAAAGATAATCACATGAATAGCTCCAACGATCACTAAATTAGCTCCAACTAGAGCTGCACGCTTGAGTGACACCCTTCTAGAAGAATCTTGTTCTTCTTCAACCATGAATGTTTCTCCAAAAGTGTAAGATATGTCAAGTGTTCCAAATGGACCTAGAGAATCACGTCTATATACTATGTATGTAAGTTTTTCGGCACTACGTTCGGAATCAAGTATGGGCTATCATATGTAAGTTATCTTTGATTAACATAGAGATATTAATGATAAAGGATGGTGAGCCTTGTGCCATAACATCATAGGGATGCGACTGACTTACATATGGGTGATTGTTAGTTGAACGAATCACTGAATGTGACTAGAATAACAAACTACATGACTTTGGATTAATAGTTTGTTATTCGTTGCGAATTGTGCAAATTAATCATTTGACTTGAGAAATTACGGTTGCCGGTTATATCAGTAGCTAAATACTGCTTCTGGACAATACCCGTATTCCAAAAGGTGGGTTACGGCCTTTCGCGTTTTAGTTTTGTGGTATGAACTGACATGTAATTGTCAAGATAGGATCCATTAACCTCCAATGTGGGGCGATGTCCTATGCGATCTTATTTCGGTTGATTGAAGAAGTCCTCGGCCGGGGCACATATCAGATAGAATGATGGAAAGGGTTCCATAGGTGTCATCTCTCATTCCGTCGAATAAATCTATGCATAGAATCGTTTAGTGGACTTAATCGTATCATAGTCCCCATAATGATCGGGACATATTTAATGGAAGGATCGGACTGCACACTAATTTGCGACTATAAATAGATTCATAAAAGTTGGACTTTATTACTGTATAAATTGTCATGATGCGCTTATGTTGCTAGACGTAACTCTTGAACATGAGGGTATTCTGGAGAACGACAGAGACATTCTCGATATGAATTAAAAGTGTTTAATAGTCCTTCATCGCTATACGATTATGAATCTAGAAAGTCACACACAAAAAGAGCATAAAAAATAAGGCAATTAACGAGCTTGATATTAAGTTGGAAACACGTTAAAGAGTTAACGTTGTTTATTTTGGACGTTAATAGTTAAGCGGGCCAAAAGTGCAAATACTAAAAGTATTGGGGCCAAAGTGCAAATACTGAGATGGAAACACGTTAAAGTGTTAATATATTATTTTGGCCATTAATGGTTAAGTGAGCCAAAATCATAATTTTTGAAAGTTTTGGAGCCAAAATATAAATACTGAAAAGTATTAGGGCATAAGTGCAAATAGATTGAGGGGTCAATCTTTAATTAATTATTCTAAAGGGGTTTAGAATTAATTAATGTTTGTCTTCACTAAAAGACAAACAACAACTTGTACTAAAAGACAAAAGACAAAACACAAAAGGACAAATGACAACTTGTACTAAAAGACAATAATAGGATGAGTTTTTCACTTGTTCTTCTAACTTTATACAAGCATAGATTTATCACCGAAAATTACTCACAATTAGAAGGAAAAACTCTCTTCTTTTCCCTTGGTAATTTCGGCCATGGTAGAGAATAATAGGAGGAGTTTTTCACTTGTTCTTCTAACTTTATACAAGCTTAGATCTATCACCGAGAAGCTAGCACATATACTTGGTTGGTGGTGTTTGCCATTGGATGCTTGTGTGCTTCGATCTATGACCTTTATACTTGTGAAGAAGGATAGTCCACGCTATCTACGAGATGAGAACTATATCTTCTTCCTTGATGCTCTCGGCCAAAGCACGAAAAAAGATAGGTGTTATTCTTTTTGCTTTATAATTATATACAAGCTTATTTCTACTACTAAGTATCTTGCACATTAACTTAGTTTGTAGTAATAACTGTTAGATGCTTGTGTATTTTGATCTAGAGCCGTTACATGTGTGAAGAATGATTGTCCACGATGTAGCATCTCCGTCGTGGTTCCATCTTCACTCGGCTATAAACGAGAGGTATGTCGTTTTACCTCTCGTTTACTTTATAGTATATTTGATATATTATATGTTGCATGTTGATTACCATTGACTTTACTTTGAAAATGCATGTAATTACAAAAACTAATGTTGAAAATTTTAAAATGCTCAACGCTTCCACTTTAACTCATTTATGTTGTGAATCACATGTTTCTGAGAACCGATCCTTTCCACAATTCCACTAACCAAGCAAGCAATTCAAAATTGGCCACTCATCTTGTCTTATTTAATCCTAGCCATTCAATTCAAAACTTAATGGCTAAGGAAATGATGTGAAACAATCCTAGCCAAGCATTTGACACCTTTCAATTACAAGACTAATATGTATATATACATATCAATTACGTATATACCTAATTAATATTGTATTTGTACAATTAATTTAAGCTAATCATCATTAGTTTAAATTAATAAAATAAACTTTCCGTAATTGCACTTTTGCCCCAACACTTATAATTAATTACAAATTTGTTCATTACTAATAATTACCAACATGTATAACGTTAACAATTTAACATTTCATAACCAAAATTAAGATTATTCGAAACTCATTCAATTATGCTTTATTGTGTGTGACTCTCTAGATTTACCGCTATATAGCAATGAGAGAACATTAAACTACTTTAATATATTTCGGGAATATCTCCGTTATTCCCAAAATACCCTCACATTCTAGAGTGACGTCTAGCAACGTATCAAGACAATTTATATAGCAATGAAGTCAAACATGTGAATCTATTTATAGTCATGAATAGATGTACAAATTAATCCTTCTATTAATATGTCCCGATCGAGTAAAAACCATGAAACGATTAAGTCTATAAACTCGATGACGATGCAAACATCTAAAAGGTGGAATAAGATATGACATCTATGGAAACACTTTTCCATCTTTCACGCCCTGGCTAGGGACTTCTTCATTCTACAACCGGAATTAGATAGCATAGGACATCGGCTCACAATGGAGGTTAACAGATCCATTCTCGACAATTACTTGTCAACCACTATACCAAAAAAAATTATATGTAAGAGGTCGTAACTCATCTTGATAAATCAAAGACGAGCATTGTCCAAATGCTAATATTAAATCCCCAATATATACTACAGCGGTAATTTCTGAAGTTTAAGGATTACTTGTACATTCGCAATGAATAATAAACTATTAATCCAAAGTCATGTAGTTCGTTATTCTTGTCACATTCAATGATCTATTCTACTAATAATCATTCACATGATTGCTAATCTCATCATATGCTGTTATAGCTTATGGCCCACCATCATTTATCATTAATATCCAATATTAATCAAATGTAACAATCCATGTGATAGTCCATAATAAATTATTTTAGCCCCGGTCAAATAATCTAAGGACTACGAATAACTTTAGATATTCTTAATATAAAAGAAATGCACCAAGATATTCTAAACAACTTTTAGAAAACATTTCCTTTATGAAGATATCAGGGACACATTCATATAATTCAAAACGGAGAATATGAACATCAATAAAATGTCATTGATTAATAAACAAGTTTACATTAAAATGCCCAAGATAAGTCATCAAACTACATAACATTAGGGCATATCACTTACAATCTCCCAGTTGTCTTAATGCCATAATATATATAGCGCTAACGCATCATACTATGGTATTGCATACCTATCTTCTCAAGATGATAATCTAGTTGTGGCTGACTCAAAGCTTTGGTAAGTGGGTCTACTACATTATCCAAAGTAGGTACTTTTTGCAAGCTTATACCTTTACGAGTAACAATCTCTCGGACGATATGAAACCTCCTTTCAATATGTTTGGATTTTTGTTGAGATCTCGGTTCCTTGGCTTGTGTAATAGCCCCATTGTTATCACAATAGAAAGGTATCGGAAACTCAATGGATGGAACCACTTCAAGCTCTTTCAAGAACTTCTTGATCCAAACCGCTTCTTTTGTAGCATTGCATGTAGCAATATATTCAGCTTCAGTAGTGGAATTAGTAGTTACAGGTTGTTTGGAACTTTTCCAACTGATTGCTCCTCCATTACATATAAATACAAACCCAGATGTAGACTTTCTATCATCTCTATTAGATTGAAAATCCGAATCAGTGTATCCGTCCATATGGAGTTCACCGCCTCCATAGATTAAAACTAAATCCTTAGTCCTTCTCAAGTACTTAAGGATATGTTTTACTACCATCTAGTGACCTTTACCTAGATCGGACTGATATCTGCTTGTAACACTTACAGCGTAAGCGAGATCAAGCCACGTATATAGCATGGCATACATAAGACTACCTATGGCGGAAGCATATGGTATTATTTCCATACGTTGTCGTTCCTTATCAATTTTAGGAGACATTTCTTTAGAAAGATGGATACCGTGCCTCGTAGGCAAGAAACCTTTCTTAGAACTCTCTATATTGAATTTCTTCAAGATCCTTTCTATGTACATGCTTTGGGATAAACCAATTAATCTTTTCGTTCTATCTCTATAGACATGAATTCCCAAAATATAAGTGGTTTCTCCCAAATCTTTCATGGATAATTTATTGCTTAACCAAACCTTTGCGGTCATTATATGACTCGTGTCATTTCCCATGATTAGTATATCGTCTACATACAAGATAAGGAAAGTGACCCCACTCTTACTAACCTTCTTGTAGACACAGGGTTCATCATCATTTCTAATGAAACCAAACTTTTTGACCTCATTATTAAATATGTTCCAAGATCGGGAAGCTTGTTTGAGACCATAAATTGATCTCTTAAGCTTGCATACTTTATGACCTTTAGATTCAAAACCTTCAGGCTACTCCATATAAATATCTTCATCAAGATATCTCTTAAGGAACGCAGTTTTGACATCCATCTGCCAAATGTCATAATCATAGTATGCAGCGATTGCAAGCATTATTCGAATGGACTTAAGCATATCGACTGGTGAAAAAGTCTCGTCATAATCAATCCCTTGTTTTTGACGATAACCTTTAACAACCAGTCTAGCTTTAAAAGTCTCAACTTTTCTATCAGCTCTTAGTTTTCTAGTGAATACCCATTTACATCCTATAGATACAATACTTTCAGGTGGGTCTACCAAGGTCCAAACGTCATTGGAGTACATGGAATCCATTTCTACTTGTATCGCTTGTCTCTATTTCTTGGAGTCAATATCATGTATTATATCCTCATAGGTAGTAGGATTATCAATATGATCATTATCCCTTACAATAAATAATTTTTGTGCCTCCTCATGAAGGTATCCATATCTTTCAAGAAGATGGGATACCCTACTAGACCTACGGGGAACCTATGTAGCAACTTGTTTTAGACTCTGTTGAACAGTTTCAGAATATGGATTTGGGTCATTTTGTGGTTCAGAGGACAATTCCTCTATTTCTAATTTACTTCCTGTGCCACCTTCTCGAATAAACTCATTTTCAAGAAAGATAGCATCACGGCTGATCAAAATCCTTTGATCACTAGGAAAGTAGAAATAATATCTTTTAGTTTCTTTAGGATATCCCCCAAAATGACATTTATCAAATCTTGCTTACAACTTGTCCGTCTTGACTTTCTTAACAAAAGTAGGACTGCCCAAAATTTTAATATGATTAATATTTGGTTTCCTACAAACCCATAACTTATACGATGTAGTAGGAATAGCTTTAGATGGAACTCTGTTCAATAGATAAATGGTTGTAAGAAGGGCATTACCCCACAATGAAATGGGGAGATCAGTGTAACTGATCATAGATCATACTATATCCATTAATATACGATTCTTACGTTCAAACACCCCATTTAACTATGGTATGGTCGGTGGTGTTGTTTGCGATGTTATACCAGCCTCCTTGAGATAATCAAGAAATTCGATACTCAAGTATTCACCTCCACGATCTGATCGTAGAGATTTAATTCTTTTTTCCCAATTGGTTTTCTACTTTAGCCTTAAACTCTCTGAACTTTTCAAAAGCTTTAAACTTATACTTCATCAAGTATATATAGTCATACCGTGAATAATCATCAGTAAAAGTTATGAAGTAGTTATAACCACCTCGGGCCATCCATTTTTCTAAACGGTCCATGTGACGCTCGAGCCCGAAGTGATTTTTTGACTATTTTATTTAATTTTTTTGTTTGCATATCTATCTTACTTGACTTATATCTTGCATTCGTTCATTGAAAAGTTTATGCATAGCATGCCGGGATTGTGACATTTAAAGTATTTAGTGTCTCGTATGAAGAGTAACATGTTAACAAACAATTGGGCCACTAGGAGTTTTAAACTAGGTTTGGAATTTTAACTATCAACTAAACTAAATTAACTAGGCCAAACTTAACCCAAATAAATTCCAACTCACTTATATACTTATATCTAACAATATATATACATATATAACAAAGAGCAAAAACCAAAAAGAAAAAAAAGGCGTCGGGTAGGGGGAAAAGAAGAAGAAAAATAAGAACTATTTAGGGTTTGTAATTTTGAGGCTATTTAGAGCAAAATCAAGGTGTTTAGGTGCAATCAAAGCCATCTCCTAGCTCATCTAACCTTGCTTGGTAAGGGATTAATGCTTATATGTATTTATTTTGCTTGTTCTTGCTTCTTTAATGTTGATTACAAAGTAGAGTTTTGATACATAAGCTTGTAAATGCATGAAAGTTTGTCTAATAGCTTGATAAATGTTGTGGGGGGTCTCTTTTGCAAGTTTGCTAAGTGTTGAAGCTAGCTTTAGTTGTATTGTAATCTTGCTAGTTTAAGCTCCTAGATGAAGTCAACGTGTTTGTTAAATGTTTCCTATGAAAAGTTTTAGAGTTATTTATGCTAGAATAGAGTTCTAAATCTATTAGTATGCAAGCAATCAAGCAAAAACGGAGTAAAGTGCATGTGTTTGTGTGTGTGAGTGGGTTAAGCCATGGCTGAACCAGCGTCGACACCGGCCAGCCATGGTAGTAGACTGCCGATGAGAACTCCTCCCCTTTTCCCTTGTATTGTGTGATGTGTTATGTGGTTTAAGTGTATATTGTCATGTTTTAGTGGTTGAACTTGTGAGTGTTGAAGCTAAGTGATTTAAATGGTTAACTTAGTTAGTAGAGTGAAGTTAAAGTTAATTTGAACTCAAGGGTATTAAAGCTATAAGTAATGTTAGCTAGAAAGAATTAGAGATCTCAGTGAATTAAAATGTATGCTAGATAGTAAACCATATGTGATAGTCATACTAGTTTATAAACTTTAAGTATAGCTAAAGTTGAGTAGTCCTTAACTTGGTGATTAATGTGTTGTAACTTGTTAGCTAGATAATCATGAGAGTTAGGTCCATAGATGTTCAAGATATGAAAGCAAAGCAAAGTCTTATTGCATGATACTTAACTTTTCTTCAAAGTAAAGATGAATAGTGTATTTAGTGCATGATAATGATTGTATGCATGAGGTACTGGCCTACTTTGGCATTTCTCGTTTACGTGGCATTCATGATTATTCAAAATGTTATATGGCTACGTGTTATGTGCTAATGTGATTTCAAGAGGAACTACCAAGCTAACATGCGTAAACTAGCGAAGGTTGCAACCTTAAGCGTCAGCACAGATATGGTGGACACCCACTGGACGGCAACAGACTTTGTCACGCCTCGACCCAAACCCACGTAAAAGGTTAAGTCCGGACCCAACAAACGGACACAGTCTCCTTAGTACCGTGGACATTCTGAAAACCTGTAAACAATCAATAAAGCCACAACATAACAAGACAACCATTTATAACTAAAGATCATAGCTTTAAGGCCATCCGAGCCTTAAGACATACAAACAGTTTAGAAACATACAAGTATGCATTCACAACATAAACTTCTTTACAAAATCGCTTATCATGCCACTCCATGATAGCATTTAAACATTCTTAGAATTTAAAGGACAGTCATTGCAACCCTCGAAGCCAACACACAAGCATGTAACAACTAAATGGTAAGAATACTAGTTATTACATGCCATGGACACTTATCATTCATTACATCAAACATGCAACTTAACAATATACACATGAGCTCCAAGCTCCAAAATAGAACATAACAACAAACAAGTCTTTATAACACAACAAGCACCACAATCCACCTCAATCAAGTAGACACTGCAACTAAGGCAACTGATCAATCTGGACCTCCTGTTCTTCCCCCTCAACCAAATCAAGCTGGGGTTCAACCACAGCGTCTCCTGAAACATGTTAGCGAGGTATGAGCAACCACAATTGCCCAGTAAGGGATAAAGACTACCCGGGACGTGCAATGCAGTAGATAAAACAATTAAGCAATGAAAACAAGTAAAGGACAATAGAAATAATAAATGACCACATATTAAAAAGGATACGATTCACTCAACCCCAACACTCCAGAATTCTCTTCTCTTTGATCACGAACCACGAGCCACGACCCATGATCAATGTGCCGGCAGATCCCCAATCACTCCAGTGGGTATACTCATGATGTACCCTGATAATCCTACGACCTAACACCCCCTGGCAATCTCCGGACCAGGCGAGCGTGGGACTAGGGCACGAAGATCGAATATCTACTGGCAAACCCGCTGTCGCCCAGCCGATATTCAATACAACCACCCCTGACACTATGGCGGCGCAACCACTATGCAATGCACTTATCAATGGCAACACGATAACAATATTGGAAGCAATAACACATAGGATGATCAACAAAGTAGGTTGACCTCGGAACAGTTAGAATAGAAGTTTTAACATATAGATAACTAAGCGATTACAAAGGGGCATAATCAAGATTCACAAAGAACTATACCCCAAAGTTCCAGAGCATCTTGAAAACACATTAAACACTCAAGGAGTCATTACAAGATCTTAGAAGCGTGAGACAACTGAATTCCTACCTTAACCCCTTTGTGATTCAACCCGTTTTCATTCCAAACTCATGTCATTATTCTAGATTCGTAAATGGTCTATTACATACTTTTAATTAACCCATTAGACACTCTTAAGACCCTCGAAGTTGCCCAATTACCCACGTTTAGCACAAAAGCCCCAATTTTCCTCTTATGACTTTGTACTACACGTACCTCAACTGAGACTCAAACGGAAGCTAGCAAAGCATATTTAAAGCCTACTTAGCCTAGAAATACCAAAAGTGAAGGCCAAAATTATCCAGATTTACGATAACCCCAAAACCCCTTTCAAAAAGTTGGCTTTTTCATGCTTTTGTTAGGTTATGAGCAATTAAACCCTACAGGGCAATTACATTACCTTCATTAGCACCTAAAGCATCTATTAGAACCATTGATTCAAGCTATAAGGTTCGATTTCATAACACCCTAGTTTTTCCATCACTATTCATGCCATACAATCAACGAGCAATTTCAACCGTTTAAACTACGAAACAATAACATAAATAAGGTCTCTACTACTTGTATACAACATACATTAGCATATTTAAGCATTACATAAGCATTTGATAGCAAATCTAAGAATTCAAGAAAGTTGTCACATTTTTTAAATGGAAAATAAGCATGCAAATCCCTCACCAAAGCACGTAGGAACTCGTAGGAGGCTAGTAGACACCCTAAAGCACTTGTACCTAGCTTGGTTTCGCTTGGAATGAGGATTTGATGAGCTAAAATTCTTTCTTCTCCTTCCCTCTTGTTGTCGGGTTTCTTGCTTCGTTTTCAGCTTTTTTTTTTATTTTTTTTTATGTGTTTTATGAGCTTAAGTTGCTTTATGTTGAGCATATAAAGGGTGGGACCAAGTTAGGGTATGAAATGTCTATAAAAGTCGAGTCTAGTTAGCTTGAAAATGAGGCTAATGCACATTAATTAAGTTAGCTAGCTAATTAATTAGTTGGCAAAACATTTCTAAACGAATGTTCCTATCGCTTTTAGCTCAAATGTGTTGGTATATGTCAATGCCCACCTATAATAAGTATCGTTAATTTATGTGGTAGTATAAATTAATGATTCCGACTTAAACATTGATGAGGTCAAAAGAGATCGCGATGGCTACAAGAAAGAAGTTCAGGAACTTGGAATTACCTAAGATGACGTCGGGATGATGCAATGCTAAAGTTAGCTAATTTGACCAAAGGAAACTTCCTAGAAGTTGACTTGGATGCTAGCCACCCATGTGGTCAATTGTAGCCACCCATGTGATAAATATGGGTGGTTAATACTTTGAACATGGTTGGTAAAGCCAACCAAGATTGAAATGTTTGATAGGAAAGTCTCATATGGCGGGCTAGCTGAATTCTATAAATAGGCATGTATTAGTTCATCATATTCATCCACAACACAACTCCAAACACAATCCTAAGTTAGTCTTTCTTTCTTGTATTCTTCTTGTAAGTCCAGAAGCCATTGAAGCTCTAATCTTGAGAGCGCACGGTGGGACAATTATCTTGTAAGTGTTATATTGAATTGTTATAACGAGTAGTGTTGTCTTTCTACTTGATTGTTATTAAGACGTTTCTGGGAAATTGGTTATATTCTTATATGGTATCAAGAGCTTAAGGGGCTCTTAACAACAATCTTGTCTAGTAAAGCTCAACAACTATGACTACTCAAGGTGCTAGTTCTTCTTCTACTAGTTCTAGTTCCGGTTTAGTACCGACAATTCGTATCCGTCCCCCTACTTTCACAGAAGGAAAGCTTGATGGCACGAACTATCTTTTGTGGAAGTTCAAAATCACTACAGTTCTGGACTCCTACGAACTCCTTGATACAGTGTTAGGCACAGATGCAGAACCAGTTGCAGTCCGTGCTGAAGATGACACAAAAAATGTTACACCTCCAGATCATCAGCTTGTTAAAGAATGGAGGAGACGAAATGCTGATGCACATTGTGCAATTGTAACAAGTGTTCAAGATTCCGTCCTTACTCTAATTCAACACACAACCAAGGCAACTGAAGCTTGGAACATACTGAGAAATCAGTATGAAACAAGGAACCAGACTCGCATTCAGAACTTGGAGAATCAGTTAGCTGCTGAGAGATTAAGTGAAGATGAAGTAGCTGAGTCATTTATTAGTAGGATGAAAAACCTACGTAATCAAATGGCTGCAATTGGTATTGCCAAATCAACCGAGGAACTAGCTCGAAGGTGCATTAGAGTATTGCCTCCAAAATTTGACGGCCTTGTGACAGCACTCAATACACAAGTTCGCATTCCTCCTTTGACGTTTGAAGAATTCACTGCCATGTTGATGGAGGAGGAGATGAGGCTGAGGAGTAGAGAAAATCAACTTGACTCTGCCTTTACAGCCAAAGCGAGGAGTAGCCAAGAAGAAAAGAAGAAAAGAAAGAAGAAGACGTTCTCTGGGTCGTGCTACTACTGCAATAAGAAAGGCCATGTTGTCAAAGATTGCAGGAAACGAATCCATGACGAGAAAAACAGAACTTTAAAGCCAAATTGGAGAAATAAAGAATCTGCCAATACGGCTTAAACAGAAGTGCATCTGTTTACTGTAACAGATGTATCAGAGAAAACGTGTACTAGCGCACATGTACATCAAACAAGTGCATGGGTGTTAGATAGTGGAGCTTCCCGACACATGACCAGCAAAAATGAGTTATATGACTCCATAAAACCTCTACAAGAACCAATGAATGTTGTCGTCGGGAATAATGCTAGGTGTCCCGTTGAGGGCACTGGAACCATCTCGCTCGTGTCTAAAGATGGAGGAAGCAAAAAGCTATCCAACATACTCTTTGTACCCCAGATCACCAGAAATTTGCTATCTGTAGCTGCTATTACAGATAATGATCTAGAAGTGCGGTTCAAGAAGACGGAAGCTTTGATTCTTGACAAGGATCAAAATATCGTAAGTAAATGTATTCGCAAAAATAACCTTTACGAAATCAGCTCTCTTTCCGCTGTCGTGGATACAAAAACAAGTCAACTTTGGCATGAAATGTTGGGGCACATTTTTTATCTTGTGTTAAAGGAAATGCAAAAGAAGAAGATGGTGACCGACTTGCCTTCAATTGAAGAAGTTGAAGGACTATGTGAAGCTTATATGCTGGGCAAGCAACATAGACGGTCATTTTCCAAAGAGAGTCATAACCGATCAAAGGCTTCTCTAGAGTTGGTACATGCTGACCTCTGCAAAAAAATGACTACCACGGCGTTGGGAGGATCTTCCTACTTTATGCTGTTAGTCGACGATTATAGTAGGAAGATGTGGGTGTACTTCCTTCGGGACAAAGCTGATGCTCTTGAAAAGTTTAAAGTGTGGCACAAACTTATGACAAATGAGAACACAACTCAGTTGAAGAAACTTCGTACCGATCGTGGGGGGGAATTCTGTTCTACAGAGTTCACCAACTACTGCAACAAGCTTGGGATTAAGCGCCAATTGACTGCTCCATACACACCACAACAAAATGGAGTTGTGGAACGAAGAAATCAAACAATTGTAGAAATGGCTCGATGCATGTTGAAAGGTGCTGGCCTACCTGACACATTCTGGGCTGAAGCAGTCAACACAGCGGTATACATCCTCAATCGGTGCTCAACCAGGGCACTCAATGATAAGACTCCTAATGAGGCTTATTATGGTACGAAACCTTCTGTGTCTCATTTAAGAAAATTTGGGTGTGAGTGTTTTGTACACATTCCAAATGAAAATCGAAAGAAATTGGATGACAAGAGCAAGAAGGGCATTTTCTTGGGATATAGTGAAGAGTCTAAAGCATACAGACTCTATGATGTAGAGGCCAAGAAGGTGATCATAAGTCGAGATGTGGTGTTTAATGAAAGACCACACTCGATGGAGGATAGCGGTCCTGCCATTTTGTCATCAACCGATGAAGTAATCCACCAAGTGCCTGAACAACGACTGTTGAACAATGAAGAAGTCTCTAATGATGAGGAGACTGAAGACCAACCTGTTGTACCCACAAGGAAGCCATAACCGAAGTGGTTCCAACAGCTCTTTGATGGAAGAAATCCAAGAATTACTGATGATAGTCTACATATTGATAGACTAAGACGATCAAAGAGAATAGAGAAGCAGAACAGATCAGGACAACAACTAGTAAACATGGCTTTGATGACCCAAATCATCAAGACGGTAAAAGAACCGGTAAATGTGGAGGAAGCCATGTCAGATCCAAATTGGAGAGCAGCTATGCAAGCCGAGTATGATAGTATCATGAAAAATAATACTTGGGAGATCGTTGAAAAGCCACCGAACAGAAAAATTATCGGCACCAAATGGATCTGGAAAGTGAAGTACAAGGCAGATGGAAGTCTTGAAAAATACAAGGCACGCCTTGTAGCACAAGGATTTTCGCAAGTCGAAGGTTTCGATGTATATGAAACCTTTGCTCCAACAGCAAAAATGTCAACAATTAGGCTAGTTGTTGCAGCTGCCGCGCATTATGAATGGATTGTACATCAAATGGATGTCAAGTCAGCTTTTCTTAATGGGCAACTTGAAGAAGAAGTCTACGTTGCACAACCCCCTGGCTTCCAAATACCAGGTGAAGAAGAAAAAGTCTGCAAATTGAAAAAGGCTTTATATGGGTTAAAGCAAGCACCACGAGCTTGGTACAAACGTATAGACTCTTTCTTCTTGCAACATGGTTTATGTAGAAGCAAATTAGAGGCCAACTTGTATGTTCTAAGTGAACAAGGAAAAAAAGGTAATTGTAGTCCTATATGTGGATGATCTTGTAATCACTAGTGACCATGAAGATAATATTCGGAAGACGCAAGAATGGTTAAGCCAAGAATTTGAAATGACAAATCTTGGTCTTCTTCATTATTGCTTGGGAATCGAGGTATGGCAAAAACCTCATACTATCTTCATCTCGCAGCAACGATATATTTGTGAGCTTCTGACTGCATTTGGTATGTCTGAGTGCAAACCAGTTGTCACCCCAATGGAAGTGAATATAAAGTTATCAATTGACGATCCTTCAGAACAAGTTGGTAACAAGCTCTACAGAAGTTTGGTGGGAAGTTTAATCTTCCTTTGTAACACAAGACCTGATATTAGTTATACTGTGGGAGTTCCCAGTCGGTTTTCAAATAAACCGAAACAAAGTCACTGGCAAGCAGGGATGCGGATCCTCAAATATCTCAAAGGCACGTTAGAGTATGGGATATCATACAAGTCTGGAGATACTTTATCTGGGTACTGTGACTCAGACTGGGCTGGTGATATTGACTCAAGAAAATCTGTTACAGGTTACGTATTCACATTCGGTGGTGAAGTCATCTCATGGGCTAGTAAGAAGCAACCCACCGTTGCACTTTCATCAATGGAGGTAGAATACAAGGCTGCTTGTGTAGCATCCTGTGAAGCTGTTTGGCTACGACGCATCATGACTGATATTGGCATTCCAATAGAGGAAGCAACAATGTTGAAATGTGACAGTCAGAGTTGTATAGCCATGTCAAAGAATCCGGTATTTCATGCTAGAACAAAACACATAGAGATTCAGTATCACTATGTGAGGGAACTGATCGAGGAAGGTGAAATCTACATGGAGTACTGCCCTACAGAAGATAATTGTGCAGATATCTTCACTAAAGCGTTAGGGAGCGTCCAATTGAGCAAGCATCTTCAAACATTGGGTGTTGGCCCAATAGCTTAGTCAACATGAGGTGAACATTGAGGGGGGTGTTGGTATATGTCAATACCCACCTATAATAAGTATCGTTAATTTATGTGGTAGTATAAATTAATGATTCCAACTTAAACGTCGATGAGGTCAAAAGAGATCACGATGGCTACAAGAAAGAAGTTCAGGAATTTGGAATTACTTAAGATGACGTCGGGATGATGCAATGCTAAAGTTAGCTAATTTGACCAAAGGAAACTTCCTAGAAGTTGACTTGGATGCTAGCCACCCATGTGGTCAATTGTAGCCACCCATGTGATAAATATGGGTGGTTAATACTTTGAACATGGTTGGTAAATCCAACTAAGATTGAAATGTTTGATAGGAAAGTCTCATATGGCGGGCTAGCTGAATTCTATAAATAGGCATGTATTAGTTCATCATATTCATCCACAACACAACTTCAAACATAATCCTAAGTTAGTCTTTCTTTCTTGTATTCTTCTTGTAAGTCCAGAAGCCATTGAAGCTCTAATCTTGAGAGCGCATGGTGGGACAATTATCTTGTAAGTGTTATATTGAATTGTTATAACGAGTAGTGTTGTCTTTCTACCTAATTGTTGTTAAGACGTTTCTGGGAAATTGGTTATATTCTTACAAAATGCACATTTTTCTCATTCCTAAAACAATTAATTTGATTTAAGAGAAATGCTAATTCAAGGTAATTAAGCAGTCGAAAAACGGAATGCATAGTAGCCACATAAAGCAACAAGTAAAGCACAGAAGAAATGCGCAAATAGTGGATGTAACAGTAAATAAATGTACGGCTAAACTAATTGCGTCCACGCAATTCTTACATGATCCAACAAATAACTCAGGATAGCGATCTACCATCTGATCCTCTCTCTCCCACGTGACATCCTCTAACCCGTGATGATCCCACAGAATCTTAACCATCGGAATGCTTTTAGTCCTGAGCTCCTGAACCTTCTGATCTATAACCCGAAGAGGTTTCTCCGTATAAGTCAAAGTCTCACTGATCTCTAGCGGCTCTAGCTCAAGAATATGAGAAGGATTTGGCTGATACTTCCGAAGCATAGACACATGGAAGACATCACAGATTCTGCCCAAGCTAAGAGGTAAAGCTAGTCTGTATGCCAATGCACCAACTCTTTCAGTGATTTCAAACGGTCTAACATATCTCGGACTGAGTTTACCCCATTTGCCATGCCGAATCAAACCCTTCCGATGAGAGATTTTCAAAAATACCCGATCACCCAAGGCAAACTCTAAATCTCGGCGACGCCTATTTGCATAACTCTTTTGTCGACTCTGAGCTATAAGCATCCTCTTTTTTATAAGCTGCACATGATCAATCATTTTGTTCATTTCAGGCAAAAGAGTAGGGTTGATAGTCTTCATCTCTCCAACCTCATCCCAATAAAGAGAAGACCTACATTTATGCCCATAAAGTGCCTCATATAGTGCCATTTTAATAGTAGCTTGGTAACTATTGTTACAGGTGAACTCTACGAGTGGCAAATATTTCTCACAACTCTTATCGAAGTCCAGAATACAAGCCCACAACATATTCTCAAAGATTAAGATAGTTCTCTCAGATTGACAGTCCGTTTGAGGGTGATAAGTAATACTAAAGCTCAAAGTCGTGCCCAAAGCTTTCTAAATCTTCTGCTAGAGCTGAGATGTGAACCTGGGATCTATGTCTGACACGATACTCTTTGGAATCCCATAGAGTCTGACAATATTCTCAATATATAACTCCGCTAACTTATCAAGAGAATCAGTCTTCTTTTTAGCAATAAAGTAGGAAGTCTTGGTCAATCTATCAACGACAACCCAAACTAAGTCATTACCCTTCGAAGTCCTCGACAAATCTGAGACAAAATCCATAGTAATATGATCCCACTTCCATTTAGGTATAGCCAAAGGCTGTAATAACCCTACGGGTCTCTGATGCTTCGCTTTAACTTTCTGACATGTAAGGCATCTAGCAATATAGTCAGCAATCTCTCTCTTCATGTTGTTCCACCAGAAGTTCTGTTTCAAATCTTTATACATCTTTGTATTGCCTGGATGGATAGTATATTTAGAACTGTGTGCCTCAGCAAGAATATCCTTCTTCAAAGCTGGCTCACTCGGAATACAGATTCTACCTTTGAATTTGAGAATACCATCATCATGTAGTTTGAAATCTGATTCTCCCCTTTTAGACTTTTCTAAGATTTTCAATAAATGAGGATCAGTCTACTAAGCTTCTCTAATCCTGGATAACAACAGAGATTGAATCTGCAAACTTGCAAATTGAATACCAGAATTTGAAGTCTTAGGCCTCCATAAGCAAAATTCCTCCATGAATTCCCAATTCTTGATAATCAAGCTAGCAACAGTAGCATTTAGACTCAAAGCATCAGCAACAATGTTGGCCTTACTTGGAAGATAATTAATAGTGCAGTTGTAGTCCTCAAGTAACTCTAGCCAATGCCTCTGTCTCATGTTCAACTCTTTCTGTGAAAACATATATTTTAGGCTCTTATGATTTGTAAAGATTTCAAACTTGTTGCCCCAGAGATAATGACGCCATTTCTTTAATGCAAGAATAATAGCTGCGAGCTCAAGATCATGCGTCGGATAGTTGAGTTCATAAGGTTTCAGTTTCCTGAAAGCATAAGTAATAACCCTTCCATTCTTCATCAATATACATCCCAGACCTTCCTTAGAAGCGTTACTATAGATTACCAGATTATCATAACCCTCAGGTAAAGCAAGAATAGGTGTTGTGGTTAACCTCTGCTTCAATTCCTGGAAGCTAGCCTCACACTTATCATTCTAGTCAAACACTGTTTTCTTCTAAGTAAGCTGAGTTAAAGGCTTGGCAATTTTAGAGAAATCCTTGACAAATCTTCGATAATAGCAGGCTAAACGAAGAAAACTACAGATCTCTGTAACAGTTTCAGGTTGTTTCCAAGCTAATACAACCTCAATCTTCGCCGGATCAATAGAAATATCATCTTGCGAGATAATATGACCAAGAAAAGCAACTTGTTTTAACCAGAATTCGCATTTACTGAATTTTGCAAATAACAAACGCTCTTGAAGAGTCTGCAACACAATCCTGAGATGTTGTTCATGCTCCGCCTCAGATTTAGAATATACAAGAATATCATTAATAAAGATAACTACAAATTGGTCCAGATAAGGACGGAATACCCTCTGCATTAAATCCATGAATGAAGTGGAAGCATTAGTTAAACCAAACGACAGAACAACAAATTCATAATGACCATACCGAGTTTTGAAAGTAGTTTTAGGAACATTATCTTTCTTAATCCCCAACTGATAATAACCCTACCTCAAATCGAATTTAAAAAATACCATGGCGCCTTGCAGTTGATCAAATAACTCTTCAATTAAAGGCAAAGGATATTTGTTTTTGACAGTCACCTGATTGAGACCCCGATAGTCAATACATAAGCAAAGAGATCTGTCCTTCTTCTTAACGAATAGAACTGGTGCACCCCAAGGTGAAGAACTCGGCTGAATAAATCCCTTCTCAAGCAAGCCCTGTAATTGAACTTTCAACTTATGCAATTTGGGTGGAGCCATTCTATACGGAGTCCTAGAGATAGGTGTAGTCCCCAGTAATAAGTCAATTATGAATTCTATCTCCCTATCAGGCGGTAAACCAGGTAATTCCTCAGGAAAGACCCCCAGAAACTCTCTTACAATAGGTAAATCATTCAATTTCAACTGGTCCCCAGGTTTATTAATTAAATATGCAAGATAAGCCTCACAACCCTTGCTCAACAGTTTTGATGCTCTAATAGAAAAAAAATGATAGGAGTTCCAGTAGATTTTCTACTACCAACTATTTCAATTACAGGCCGGTCAGACATTTCTAATCTCACAATCTTCTTTTTACAGTCAAGCTGTGTATAATATATCCTCAACCAATCCAACCCCAATATAATTTCAAAGTCATTGAAGGGCAGAATAATATAATAAGCAAGAAATACACGACCCTCAATATAAATATTACATGCTTTGCAAATAGATTTAGTAACAAACTTCAGACCCATAGGAGTATAAAGCACAATCTCATGCAACAATTTATCATGTTTCAGTTTAGCATTTTGTATACTAGTGGGAGTAATGAATGCATGAGTAGCCCCGGAGTCAATTAAAACCTTAACTGATTGATCATTAAGGATAAAAGTACCTTCTACCACAACAGCCGTATCCGAAAGCTCCTCAACATCCAAAGCAAATACTCGGGCCTGCCCCAGTGGTGCTAGTGCTGCACCTGGTACCCTGGTCTGAGAATTTTGAACCGATGTCTGACCCCTGGTGTTCTTGAATTTCAAGCAATCCTTAACCATGTGCTGGTCACTCCCGTAGCCTGTACACTTGTTCAATTTCCTCTAGCAAACCTCTTTAGTGTAACCCTGACGTTGACAGAAGCTGCACTGCTGGTGACGTCTTAGAGAAGTGCCTCCTGAAGGAGCTCTGTAAGAAGAAGTAGCTGAACTACCCTGTTGTGATCGTGTTACCGCTGGACGAGATTGACTCTGATTTTGACTCTACACTGGTCGTGCCTAAGTCTGAGTAGGCCCTGTATAACTCTAAGTCTGCCTCGGCTGCTAATTTTGACTCACTGAAACAGTCTACCTCTGAAATCCCTGACTCTGAGTCTAGTGCGGTCGTTTAGTAAGCTGGCTCGGTTATCCAAACAAGTCTGCTTTATGTTTCTCATACTTGCCAGCTATTTTGACAGCTGTTGCATAGGAATGATAGTCTTGAGTGGATAGATTCAAAAAGATATCAGGCCTCAGTCCCATAATAAACTTCTGGATTCTCTTGCTCTCAGGCTGAACTAATGCAAGCACATAACGGGATAGGCGAGTGAATACAACATCATACTGATCAACGGTCATGTTACCTTGCTTTAAATTAATGAACTCCTGTTCTCGCCTTTCAATAGTTGTTTCTATGATGTACTTCTCTCAGAACTCTCTAACAAACTCATCCTAAGTCCGAGGTATAGCCTCCGTCTCCCACCTAGATTTAATGGTGTGCCACCACTATTCGGCATCTCCCTCGAGCAAAAATTTAGCATATGCAACCTACCTCACATCGGTGTACTCGAGGCTCGTAAGAATCTTTTCTACCTTATTCAACCATTGTTCAGCCTGCATATCATCTGGCTCCCCAAAGAAACTGAATAGCCCACGATGTAAGAATTTTTCTAGGTAGTTACCTCCACCGCCCTCGGCCCTTGCCTAGCCCTGAACTGGATTGCCCACTGGGACATTTTTTCCCTGTCTCTGTAGTACCTAAGAAATCTACCCTATAGTGGCAGTCAATTGTGCATTAATTGTCCGCTGATCAACCTCTTCCTCTCCAACATTCTGATTTCTGTTTTGTTAACGAGGCCCCATCTCAAGCAGCTAGAATGCAAAGTGTTATGACAGGTATATATGTAGTTTGCAAGTAAAGCACATAAGAAGAAGTTCAAATGAATCCATATAAAGTCACATATAACATTAGAAGAGTATTCACATACAAGAGTTTCATATAAGTCACTTAATCATGCACTACATTCTATTCCATGCTAGCATGTTCTTTATGAATTCAATTTTCACTTAGTCAATCAAAGAATCACAGATTTATGCAATCATGCAATCACATAATAGACCTCTACCCACAAACCGAGAAACCTATCCCGACTCATGCATTCTAATAGCTCTGATACCACCTAAATGTCACGCCCCGACACAACCCCACGTAAAAGATTAAGTCTGGACATGACAAACAGACAGAGTATTCTCTGTACCGTAGACATTCTAAAAACCTGTAAACAATCAATAAAGCCACAACATAACAAGACAACCACTTATAACTAAAGATCTTAGCTTTAAGGCCATCTGAGCCTTAAGATATACACACAGTTTAGAAACATACAAGCATGCATTCACAACATAAACTTCTTTACAAAACCGCTTATCATGCCACTCCATGATAGCATTTAAACATTCTTAGAATTTAAAGGACAGTCATTGCAACCCCCAAAGCCAACACACAAGCATGCAACAACTAAATGGTAAGAATACTAGTTATTACATGCCATGGATACTTATCATTCATTATATCCAAACATACAACTCAATAATACACACATGAGCTCCAAGCTCCAAAATAGAACATAACAACAAGTAAGTCTTTATAACACAACAAGTACCACAATCCACCTCAAGCAAGTAGACACTACAACTAAGACAACTGATCAATCTGCACCTCATGTTCTTCCCCCTTAACCAAATCAAGCTAGGGTTCAACCACAGCATCTCCTGAAATATGTTAGTGAGGCATGACCAACCACAATTGCCTAGTGAGGGATAAAGACTACCCGGGACGTGCAATGCAGCATATAAAGCAATTAAGCAATGAAAGCAAGTAAAGGACAATAGAAATAACAAATGACCACATATTAAAAAGGATACAATTCACTCAACCCCAACACTCCAGAATTCTCTTTTCTTTGATCACGAACCACGAGCCACGAACCACGATCAATGTGTCGGCAGATCCCCAATCATTCCAGTGAGTGTACTCTAGATGTACCCCGATAATCCTACAACCTAATACCCCCTGGCAATCTTCAGACCAGGCGAGCGTGGGATTAGGGCATGGAGATCGAATATCCACTGGCAAGTCCGCTGCCGCCCTACCAATATTCAATACAACCGCCTCTGACACTATGATTGTGCAACCACTATGCAATGCACTAATAAATAGCAACACGATAACAATAATGGAGACAATAACACGTAGGAGGATGAACAAAGTAGTTTGACCTCGGAATAGTTAGAATAGAATCACTAACATATAGATAACTAAGCGATTACAAAGGGGCATAATCAAGATTCACATAGAACTATACCCAAAAGTTCCAGAACATCTTGAAAACACATTTAAACACTCAAGGAGTCACTACAAGATCTTAGAAGAGTGAGACAATTGAATTCCTACCTTAACCCCTTTGTGATTCAACCCGTTTTCCTTCCAAACTCATACCATTGTTCTAGATTCGTAAGTGGTCTATTCCATACTTTTAATTAAACAATTAGACACCCTTAAGACCCTCGAAGTTTCCCAATTACCCACATTTAGCACAAAAGCCCTAATTTCCCTCTTATGACTTTGTACTACATGTAGCTCAACCGAGACTCAAACGGAAGCTAGCAAAGCATATTTAAAGCCTACTTAGCCTAGCAATACCAAAAGTGAAGGCCAAAATTACCCAGATTTACGATAACCCCGAAACCCCTTTCAAAAAGTCAACTTTTTCATGCTTTTGTTGGGTTATGAGCAATTAAACCCTACGGGGCCTTTACACTACCTTCATTACTACCTAAAGTATCTATTAGAGACATTGATTCAAGATATAAGGTTCGATTTCATAAAACCCTAGTTTTTCCATCACTATTCATGCCATATAATCAACGAGCAATTTCAACCATTTAAACTACGAAACAATAGCATAAATAAGGTCTCTACTACTTGTATACAACATACATTAGCATATTTAAGCATTACATAAGCATTTGAGAGCAAATATAAGAATTCAAGAAAGTTGTCACATTTTTAAAATGCAAAATATGCGTGTAAATCCCTCACCAAAGCACGTAGGAACTCGTAGGAGGCTAGTGGACACCCTAAAGCACTTGTACCTAGCTTGGCTTGGCTTGGAATGAGGATTTGATGAGCTAAAATTCTCTCTTCTCCTTCCCTCTTGCTGTCGGGTTTCCTGCTTCGTTTTCAGCTTTTATTTATTTATTTTTTTGTGTTTTATGAGCTTAAGTTGCTTTATGTTGAGCATATAAAGGGTGGGACCAAGTTAGGGTATGAAATGTCTATAAAAGGTGAGTCTAGTTAGCTTGAAAATGAGGCTAATGCACATTAATTAAGTTAGCTAACTAAACCAAAATGTTTCCTTACGTAACACTATTCATTAGTTGGCAAAACATTTCTAAATGAATGCTCCTACCACTTTTAGCTCAAATGCACAATTTTCTCATTCCTAAAACAATTAATATGATTTAATAAAAATGCTAATTCAAGGTAATTAAGCAGTTGTAAAATGGATTGCATAATAGCCACATAAAGCAACAAGTAAAGCACAAAAGAAATGCGCAAATAGTAGATGCAATAGTAAATAAATGTACGGCTAAGATCTCGGGCGTCCCAAGCTTGCCAGTGGTTGTTCATCCTCTGTAGCTATTCCCTCACTCGCGAGTCACTGAAAGCTTCGGGGTGTTGGGTCGTAGGATCGGGGTATATCTGGAGTACCCCAGTGACAGTGATAAGGGTTGCTGGCAAATGAAGCGACAAGACATGAAGAATGAAGTTGAAAGAAGAAAACCCAAGCAATATCTTTTTCATATGTGCTTACTTTAATGTTAAATGTTAAAGTTACTTCCAAGTTACCATGTTAATATTATATACTTGATGTTCTTGTTGTGTATATAAGAGACCACTAACTAATTAAAGTGTTGATATGTGATTATTACTCTTATTAAAATATTTAAATTTATTACTGTGTAGTTATTAATCTGAAATAACAGTGGTGATTGAGACTCAATCATGTTATTATTATCGGCTTAATTATTTACACAACTTGGATCCATTAATGGGATGTAAAGGTATAATGTAACACCCCGATCCCTCACGAGACTGGAGTCCTGATCCAAATACCGAGGTCACAAAAAATGAGAAAAAAACAGACAGAGTTTTCCCTGTTTCTAGGCCTAACTAGGTACCTGAACTTAGAAGAAATAGTAACAAAACCATAAACTAACATTCACAATGAATTCCAACTTTCAACATCACAACATTCTTCAATCCCTTTTGGCCATCCGAGCCTTTCTACCGCAGCAATCTAAACATACAAGCATGCATTCCTTATTAGTTGGTGAAATTTTATGTTATAAAACCAGTTATCATACCACTCTAATCTTATTTATTTAACTTTCTTATAATTTAAGTCATCAACTATCTTTCCCTTAATCCCACACGAGCATGCAAGTTAAACTTAGACAATAAAGTAAAACATTAAAGTTATTACATATCCGCTACAACTGTTTAATCATACAAATCTTTCAGCTCTTATTACAATCCCTCAGATAACATAAATACATGCAATTTTGAAATATCAATATACTTTACATCACAACACATAAAACACTTATCCACAACTACAAGCATGCAATAAAGCCTCCGAACTCCCTCTAAGGATCCAGTTACTTCTTTACCTGTAAAATGTTAGAAAGGATGGGTAAGCATACAAGACATGTATACTCAGTGAGGAAGGGAAACAATTAACTGGTGGTTTTCGAAAAACTTTTCGTACAATGCGGCAATTAAACACAAGATTAATAACTAAGCAATAGGGAATCAATAAGCAATTAAATACACACATTTTAAAAGGATAAGATTTCGATAACCCCAAACACTCCAAGTCTTCATCTTCAATCACGAATGTTTGATCCACGAATCACGAACTCCATCAATGTGCCGGCATAAACCGAAAACACTCCAGTGGGTGTACTCCGGATGTACCTCAAAATCCTATGACCCAACACCCCCTGGCTGTGAAACCCCTCTTTTCTACACTGTCTCGTTTTGCGTGTTTATTCTCATTTTGCGTGAATTGACCTGTCTATGTGCTATGTGACTTAGAATGTGGTAATTTTGATATTGATACTCCTAGAACATGCTAAATGTGCATTCATGAAATTTTCATCAAAAACGGAGTCAAAAATTTTATCATCGACTTTTAGTGAATAGTGTTTTCGAAACACGTCCGCTAAAATTTTGAAACTAGTCTTTTTAACCCTTCTAGACCTATTCTTCGGACTTTAATAGACCTGTGTTTGTCGAAAACGGTTTTCAAATCAGCTTAGGAAATTATTAGGATTTTTACACCACTTTTTGCGAAAATCAAGGTTTAAGCCGATTTGGGTGAAACTATTTTAATGTAACCTTCTTTGTCACCTAAAATATAATGTCTAGAATTAATTTAAGTGTTAATTTGTTAGTTGAGCAAGAAATAGTCAAGAAATGAATTTAAAATACTAGAAAATGAATTAAAGGACAAAATGCTCAACTTTAACTTTGCATTTTAATTGTTGACTTGTTTTATATATGCTAAATAACTGACAATAGCTCACAAAATAAAGCTCAAAACACCACAAACACACACACATGGCCGAAACTCTCAAGGCCATTTTTGATTAGTTTTTGTTCAATATTTCTCTTATAAATTGCAATCCAAGGCCAAAACTTTTGAACTAAAGTTTGCTCTTGCTTGTTGGGCACACATTTCACGCATATTTAGGCTTATATCACATCAAAGGTGAGAGAAAAATTCTAGATCTCAAAACTCATATTTTGTGTTTATGTGTATAAATGATTATTGAACTGTTAGAATGTTAATTTGAAGTTAGATTATTGCTCCATGCATGCTAGGGATCATTTATATGTAATCTTACGAGATTTGAACCGATGTAGCATAATTATTTATTTTCGGGTATTTAAAGTTGATTAATTTGCTAAATGTTGAATATTTTGAGTTGTGTTGGTTGAAATCAATTGCCATCGATTTCTAAAAGTTTGTTAATTACGTGGTAGTGCCGTTGTAATGCCGAATTTTTGATTGCGAGGTCGGTGCTAAAGTCCGGAAATTTCAGTCATGACGCATTAGGGTTTTAGGGTTGTTGGGCATGATTTGGATGTGTTTTGGTTGGTTTCCGAGGGGGCTAATGTAGTTGATTGAATGGGTGAGTGATAGAAACTGATTTGGAGTTGTTTGGATTAGTAGAATGTAAGATATGAATATTTGAATTTTAGGTTATCTTTCTTTAAAATGTTAAATTATGCCTTTAGTTGATTGGGTGTGGTTTGAGTGATTGAATTGTAAGTTGATGATGGGTAAACTAGGGTTTGATTGAGTGTTTAATGCATGTTTGGTTGGATGGCCTACTTTGTCATCTAACTTAGTTATTAGTTGTTAAATTGATTATTGATGTTATTATGATGATAATATGATTATTGATTGATGATTGATGAACCGGGAGATAGTCAACAGAAAAGGTTGTCCTCCGGTGAATGATTGATGTTTATTATTATTGTTGAGTCTTTGGTATGTGTGTGCCACCTCTCGGGCAGCATCGGGCTGTTGGGTTGATAACGGCATGACTACCAAAGACTACCTCCAGCTCGCATGACGGAGGTGTCATGGAGGGAGAGGTTATTGAGGTACCTCGGGTGCGTGAGTTTATGGGAGTCACAAGAAGACTGTTATGATCGTGATGGCGTTTGGAGCTACACCAACTAGTGTATCCTTTATTGAATGATCGTTATAGTTTATGTGATGATAGTATTATTGATGTTATTGTGTGTTTACTTGCTCAAAGGATTATTTCCAAGAAGTATAGTAAATACTGTTCGAGATCTATCGGATCCTCACTGGGCTTATTTTATATAAGCTCACTCTCTATTATTGCATGCTTACAGGTGTACTTGTGCAGGACTACGGGTACGTGCCTCCTGAAGAGGAAAATGTGCCTTACGTGGATGAGTCTTATGTTCCGGAGTCTTATCCTTGATGTTGTATTGTTTTACTATCTTGTATATTATCTAGTTGACTTTTATATGCTTTGTAGTTCATAATGTAAAAGATGTTGAAAAGATAATGAATTAGTTGATACTATCTTAGTAGTCTTTCTTTTGTCTATGTTTAGGTTGCTAGGTTGGTATCAATATATTTTGCAATGTATATTAAGGATTCATGTATTATGTTGGAACGGAGGCGTATAACGAGGAATGATTATTGTATAATATGGCTATGTTGTATGTTGTTATTTTATTGAGGAGTTGTTTGTTCTATGGTTTATGGAGTTGATGTATGATGTTCTAATGAGGTTGGTTTAGAGCCTCAGTATCGTATTTACTGTCGTTATACTGCCGAAATTTTGTTGCGTCCTGACTGATTATAGGAAGGGTCGAGTTGAGGCGTGACATGTAAGTGGTATCAGAGCGTATGTTAGTTGTCAGCCGGGGTATTTTCGGAATGTGGGTAATGGTCTTAGCATGAAAGTATGTATGAAAAGAAATAAAAGTGAAATATGTGTTAACATGATTAAATGATAAATGATTATGTGATTAAAGTGCTTATGTGAATATGTGTTTGTTTATGTGATTGATACCTAAGTGATTTATGTGCTTAATATAAGTTTGTTGTTTATGTGTTAATAGTTGTTTATAACTTGTTTACGTGCTATAACCTGTGCTAACTCTTTAATTAGTAGAATGGTCGGTAGACCAATAACCAAAGGTAGGCCCGAGGTAGTAGATGAGACTCCTGGTAATGCGGCATTGGGCCGTGATAGAGGTGATGATCATTTGGGGGCAGCTATGGATAGGATTGCTGACTTAATGGCCGGACAGGCCCAGTTGATAGCAGGGCAGGCTACCCAGACTCAGGCTTGGCAAGCTCAGTTGTTGAATGTGCAAGGTGGAAACCATAGGTGTGGTACCCTGAAAGAGTTCTTAGGGTATCATCTACCTAGATTTCAGGGGGAACCCGATGATCGGAAGGCTGAAGTGTGGATTAGTAAGGTGGAGAAGATTTATGATCCTCTTGATTATACCGATGAGCAGAAGGTCTCCTTTGCCGGGTATTTGCTTGATGATGAGGCAGAAGAATGGTGGCGCATGGTGAGAACTAGTTGGGCGACTCAGGGTATTCCGTATGTTTGGGGTACCTTTCTGTTAGCTTTCCGGGCAAAGTATATCCCGAGGATCGCGAGGGAGCGGAGAGAGGCTGAGTTTCTGTCTCTGATTCAGGGGGATGCCTTAGTGGCTCAGTATGAGGCCACCTTTACTCGATTGTCCCGGTATGCACCGGAGTATGTAGCTGATGAGAAGCGGAGTACTCGTAGATTCATGTTGGGGTTGAGGCCCGAGATTCAAGATATGAGGGCTCTGAATCGGTATGATATATTCACTGAGGCCTTTGATGCAGCTTCTAGGTTAGAGAAGAGAAATGGGGATCAGCTTGTGTCTAGTCAGCCCAGTAAGAGGCCGTATCGCCACAGTTTCAGCAGGGTATGTATAAGCCTCCCGTACAGCAGGTTGTGTACAGGCTGCCAGCTCAGCAGGGTTCTTTTAGGCCACAGGGATAGCAGAGTTATTATCGGCCTCAGTTTCAGCAGGGGTCATATCAGGTTCAGTGCCAGTTTAGGCTAGCCCAGTCTCAGGGTCAGTACAAGCCTAGTTTGGTAAAGCCTCAGCAGCAGGCTGGTTCAGCTGTTTCTTCAGCTTCTGGTTCTTCCAGGGGCAGTGTTAGTGCATCATCACCGCAGTGTACACACTGCAAGCGCACGGGGCATATGGAGGTCGATTGCAGAGTGAAGGCAGGGACGTGTTTAGGATGCGGCAACAATCAACACAGGGCGAGGGATTGCCCTAGATATTCGAGGACTAAGGGTCGGACAACGACTCAGGGTTATCAGGGCCGACCTGCGGCCAGTGCACCTCAGCAGCAGTAGGCCCAGGCTCGGGCCTACGCAGTTGATTTGGAGGAGATGCCTGAGGAGACTGCAGTGGTGGAAGGTAACTTCCTTATACTTGATCAACTTGTTAAAGTATTGATTGATTCTGGTGCTACGCATTCTTTCATTACTCCTGCTTGTGTGCAACGTGTTAATTTGCAACCTGAAAGATTGCCTTATGTGATTGAGATTAGTACCTCTTTGACTGATAAGTATGTTACTGGCTTAGTATGTAAGGATTGTAAAATACATGTTAAGGGGCATAGTTTTCCTTCGGACCTTATCTTATTTCCTATCCGGGGGTATGATGTTATCTTGGGTATGGATTGGCTTTCTAAGTATGATGCCCAGTTAAACTGTAGAACCAAGGTAGTGCGGTTTCGATTGCCAGATCAGCCAGTAGTAGAGGTAGTAAGGAACCGGGGTGCTAAGACGAGCTTTGTTATCTCAGCAACTAAAGCTGTTAAGTTGGTGAGTAAAGGGTGTTCGGGTTATCTAGCTTATTTGATCAACAAGCCATCTGATAAGTTACAGTTGGAGAAAATCCCTATTATTCGGGAATATCCCAATGTATTTCCCGAGGAGTTGCCAAGGTTACCGCCAGAGAGAGATGTAGAGTTTGTAATCAATCTTGTTCCCGATACTCAACCTATTTCTAAATCAGCGTATCGGATGGCACCAGCTGAGTTGAAGACTCAGTTGCAAGAGTTATTGGAGAATGGATTTATTCAGCAGAGTTCTTCACCTTGGGGAACTCCTGTTTTATTTGTGAAGAATAATGATGGTACCTTGAGATTGTGTATTGATTACCGTGGTTTGAATCAGGTGACCATCAAGAATAAATATCATTTGCCACTGATTGACGAGTTGTTTGATCAACTTCAGGGAGCCAAAGTCTATTCTAAATTTGATTTGAGGCAGGGGTATTATTAGCTTCGGATTCGTACAGAGGATGTTCCGAAGTCTGCCTTTAGGACTCGGTATGGGCATTATGAGTTTGTTGTTATGCCTTTTGGATTAACTAATGCACCGGCAGCATTCATGGATCTTATGCATTGGGTTTTTCAGCCGTATTTAGACCAGTTCGTAGTAATCTTTATTGATGATATCTTGGTCTATTCTAAATCTGAATCGGAGCACGAGCTACATCTACGGCTTGTCTTACAAAAGCTGCAGGAGCATCAGTTGTTTGCCAAGTTCAGCAAATGTGAATTTTGGTTGCAACGCATATCTTTTCTTGGTCATGTGATTACACAGAGCAGTATATATGTAGATCCCACTAAGATTGAAGTGGTGATGTCTTGGAAACGACCAGAGAATGTTTCTGAGATCCGTAGCTTTCTTGGCTTGGCGGGTTATTACCGTAGGTTTGTGAAGGACTTTTCTAAGATTACTGGGCCACTTTCTAAGTTGACTTAGAAACAGACTATCTTTGCTTGGGATAAAAAGTGTGAGAGTGGGTTTCAGGAGTTGAAAAAGAGGTTGACTACTGCTCCAGTACTTGCTCTACCACAGGGGACCAATAATATGGTTATTAACAGCGATGCATCCAAGGAGGGCTTAGGATGTGTTCTTATGCAGGATGGCCGAGTTATTGCCTATGCTTCCAGGAAGTTGAAGCCTTATGAGGTGAATTATCCGACTCATGATCTTGAGTTGGCAGCAGTTGTCTTCGCACTGAAGAAGTGGCGTCATTATCTGTGGGGTAGTAAGTTCGAGATTTTCACTGATCATAAGAGTTTGAAGTACTTGTTCTCACAGAAGGAATTGAATATGCACCAGCGGAGGTAGATGAAGCTTCTTGGAGATTATAATTGTTCTATCAATTATCTGCCTGGAAAGGCAAATGTTGTAGCAGATGCTCTCAACCAGAAGGCAAGTGTTGCTTGTTTGGCTGTCAAGAAATGGGAGATTCTTGAGAAATTCACTTATTGGAGACCGGAGTTGACTCAAGTTGGGGTGATGTGTTCACATCTCCGTATTCAGCCTTTATTGTTGTCTCAGATCAGAGAAGCTCAGCAACTTGATGTTAAACTTCAGAAGATCAAGGATCAGATCACGGATGATCAGTCTGACTTTAAACTACATGAGGACGGTATTCTTTGGTTTCGGAACAGGGTATGTGTTCCCGATGAACTGGGCTTGAGGCGAGGTATTCTGGAGGAAGCTCATAATTCTAAGTACACTATTCATCCCGGTGGAACCAAGATGTATCGGGATTTGAAGCAACACTATTGGTGGAATAACATGAAGAGGGAGGTTGCTCAGTTTGTATCTAGATGTTTGACTTGTCAGAGGGTGAAAGCCGAACATCAACGACCTGCAGGGTTACTTCAGCCGTTGGCTATACCAGAGTGGAAGTGGGAGCATATTACGATGGATTTCGTCACTGGTTTGCCTAGAACACCGAGGGGTAATGATGCAGTTTGGGTTGTCGTGGATCGTTTGACGAAGACAGCTCATTTTATTTCAATGAGGATGGGAGATGAAGTTACAAAGTTGGCGGGTCTTTATTTGGATCAGATTGTTAGACTTCACGGGATTCCATCTAGTATTATCTCAGATCGAGATCCTCGATTTACTTCTCATTTGTGGGAGAAACTTCAGGAGACTTTGGGTACTTAGCTTAACTTCAGTACAGCGTATCATCCACAGACCGACGGTCAGTCTGAGTGGATTATTCAGATTCTAGAAGATATGCTCAGGGCTTGTGTTCTAGACTTCGGGAAGAACTGGGAGAAACATCTACCACTTGTCGAGTTTGCCTATAACAATAGTTATCAAGCTACTATTGGGATGACATCTTTCGCAGCTCTTTACAGTCGTAAGTGCCGTTCACCTTTATATTGGGATGAGGTAGGGGAGATGAAGACTATTGATCCGACTATTATGCCAGAGCTTCTTGAGAAGATTGAGAATGTTCAGTTGATCAGGCAGAGAATGCTTACAGCGGAAAGTAGATTCAAGAGTTATGCTGATAAGCGTCGTTGGGACTTGGAGTTTGCAGTCAGAGATCGGGTTTTCTTGAGATTGTCTCCTCGTAAGGGGTTTGCTCGTTATGGTAAAGGTGGAAAGCTGAGTCCGAGATTTGTTGGGCCGTTTGAGATTACCGGAAGGGTTGGTAAGTTAGCATATCGGTTGGCTTTACCGGAGAATTTCTCTAATATCCACGATGTATTTCACGTGTCTAATTTGCGAAAATATAATCCGGATCCTTCTCATGTTCTTGAGCCAGAGCCGTTACAGCTTCGTGAGAATCTGACTTATGATGAGCGTCCGATTCGTATTCTTGATCAGATGGAACGAGAGTTGAGGTCGAAGAAGATTTCGATAGTTAAGGTGTTGTGGAAGCATCACGGCATTGAGGAAGCTACTTGGGAGAGACAAGATCAGATGTAGCAGCAGTACCCAGATCTATTCAGTATATCAAGTAAGAATTTTGGGGACGAAATTTCTTTAAGGGGGGGAGAATGTGAAACCTTACTTTTCTATCATGTCTCGTTTTGCGTGTTTATTTTTGTTTTACGTGAATTGACCTGTCTATGTGCTATGTAACTTAGAATGTGGTAATTTTGATGTTGATGCTCCTAGAACATGCTAAATGTGCATTCATGAAATTTTTATCAAAAACGGAGTCAGAAATTTTATCGTCGACTTTTAGTGAATAGTATTTTCGAAACACGTCCGCTAAAATTTTGAAACTGGTCTTTTTAACCCTTCTAGACCTAGTCCTCGGACATTAATAGACCTGTGTTTGTTGAAAATGATTTTCAAATCGGCTTAGGAATTTATTAGGGTTTTTACACCGCTTTTTGCGAAAATCGAGTTTTAAGCCGATTCGGGTGAAACTATTTTAATGTAACCTTCTTTGTCACCTAAAATATAATGTCTAGAATTAATTTAAGTATTAATTTGTTAGTTGAGCAAGAAATACTAAAGAAATGAATTTAAAAGGCTAGAAAATGAATTAAAGGACTAAATGCTCAACTTTGACTTTGCATTTTAATTGTTGACTTGCCTTATATATGCTAAATAACTAAAAATAGCTCACGAAATAAAGCTCAAAACACCACAAACACACACACACATGGCCGAAACTCTCAAGGCCATTTTTGCTTAGTTTTTGTTCAATATTTCTCTTATAAATTGCAATCCAAGGCCAAAACTCTTGAACCAAAGTTTGTTCTTGCTTGTTGGGCACGCATTGCACGCATATCTAGGCTTATATCGCATCTAAGATGAGAGAAAAATTCTATATCTCAAAACTCATATTTTGTGTTTATGTGTATAAATAATTATTGAACCGTTAGAATGTTGATTTGAAGTTAGATTATTGCTCCATGCATGCTAGAGATCATTTATATGTAATCTTACAAGATTTGAACCGTTGTAGCATAATTATTTATTTTCGGGTATTTAAAGTTGATTAATTTGCTAAATGTTGAATATTTTGAGTTGTGTTGGTTGAAATCGATTGCCGTCGATTTCTAAAAGTTTGTTAATTACGTGGTAGTGCCGTTGTAATGCCGAATTTTCGATTGCGAGGTTGGTGCTAAAGTCCAAAAATTTCAGCCATGACGCATTAGGGTTTTAGGGTTGTTGGGCATGATTTGGATGTGTTTTGGTTGGTTTCTGAGGGGGCTAATGTAGTTGATTGAATGGGTGAGTGATAGAAACTGATTTTGAGTTGTTTGGATTAGTAGAAGTAAGATATGAATATTTGAAGTTTATGTTGTCTTTCTTTAAAATGTTAAATTATGCCTTTAGTTGATTGGGTGTGGTTTGAGTGATTGAATTGTGAGTTGATGATGGGTAAACTAGGGTTTGATTGAGTGTTTAATGCATGTTCGGTTGGATGGTCTACTTTGTCATCTAACTTAGTTATTAGTTGTTAAATTGATTATTGATGTTACTATGATGATAATATGATTATTGATTGATGATTGATGAACCGGGAGATAGTCAACGGAAAAGGTTGTCCTCCTATGAATGATTGATGTTTATTATTATTATTGAGTCTTTGGTATGTGTGTGCCACCTCTCGGGTAGCATCGGGTTGTCGGGTTGATAACGACATGACTACAGAGACCACCTCCAGCTCGCATGACAGAGGTGCCATGGAGGGAGAGGTTATTGAGGTACCTCGGCTGCGTGAGTTTATGGGAGTCACAAGAAGGCTGTTATGATTGTGATGGCGTTTGGAGTTACACCAACTAGTGTATCCTTTATTGAATGATCATTATAGTTTATGTGATGATAGTATTATTGATGTTATTGTGTGTTTACTTGTTCAAAGGATCATTTCCAAGAAGTATAGTAAATACTGTTCGAGATCTATCGGATCCTCACTAGGCTTATTTTATATAAGCTCACTCTCTATTATTGCATGCTTATAGGTGTACTTGAGCAGGACTACGGGTACGTGCCTCCTGAAGAGGAAAATGTGCCTTACATGGATTAGTCTTATGTTCCGGAGTCTTATCCTTGATGTTGTATTGTTTTACTATCTTGTATATTATCTAGTTGACTTTTCTATGCTTTGTAGTTCATAATTTAAAAGATGTTGAAAAGATAATAAATTAGTTGATGCTATCTTAGTAGTCTTTCTTTTGTCTATGTTTAGGTTGCTAGGTTGGTATCAATATATTTTGCAATGTATATTAAGGATTCATGTATTATGTTGGAACGGAGGCATATAAAAAGGATTGATTATTGTATAATATGGTTATGTTGTATGTTGTTATTTTATTGAGGAGTTGTTTGTTGTATGGTTTATGGAGTTGATGTATGATGTTCTAATGAGGTTGGTTTAGAGCCTCGGTATCCTATTTACTGTCGTTATACTGGCGAAATTCCGTTGCGTCCTGACTGATTATAGGAAGGGTCGAGTTGGGGCGTGACACTGGCAATCTCCGGACCAGGCGAGCGTGGGACTAGGGACCATGGTAGCCGACGTATATTGGCAAGCCCGATGTCGCCCGACTTTCCCGACACTACCATGCCCAAATGGTTGCGCAACCACGATACGATTCACACGTAATAAAAATAACAATTATAAACACACAATTTAATAAATACATAAACCGATAAGCGCACAATGAGGACAACAAAAGAGGTTGACCTCGCACATAAGCAATTACAATCAATATAACTTAAAAATATGTTCTAACCAATAAAATAGCTCAAACACACATTAACCACACAATATTCATTATACAAAAGGTAGTAATTTAATTAAAATGCCCAGTAAGATGAATCCCTCACATTTTAAAACCAAACCTGTGAGAATTTAGCCAAGAACTCCCTTAAATATTCTCCAAATGCACCATTTCCTTCAATTACCACCACATAATACAATCAACTATTTGTATAAGAAGTTATACATTCATTCTATAAGTGGTTTCTACATTCACTCTTAATTAAAGTTAGTTCATAACTCCATTAACTTATTCAACTTCATTTAATTCCATTGAACTAACATAACTATCATATACATTTCATTATTTAGCATGCATTATATTCACTACCCAAACAACACATTAACCATTCTTTTACTAATCCCACAATTCAATAGGCATATAACATTAGCAGTTAGAACAAACCATAAAGCATATTCAATCCACGTAACTATATATATATATTATAAATCATAACTAGATAGCCCTTACTTCCAGTATCTCTTCAAACATCTATATTTCAATGCAACTATACTTAACACACTCACAAGCAGGCAATAGAATACCATTAATAGCTATACAATCAATATAAAAGAGAGAACATGCATATTCACTCAATTCAAAACAAGGTAAACATGCAACCCAACTCACGATAGTAATTAATAAGCATTGAACATATTCTCGAATCAATGGTGCAAGACTATTCATATTCTCTCAAAAATAGCCATTAACCTAGCTAATACCGAGGTACCAATTCAATACCAAGTTCAAGCACTCTCCTATACATATCCTACTTCACCAAAACCACTCCAATATTCCACTTAACTCAAATCAATACACCCCATACAACAATCAAACACTTAATATTTAAGGAACACTCAAGTATTCAAAGAACTCCAACCAAATACCCAAATCTTAACTGAATACATGCGGCACACCTCACAATCACTTATGAACCATAATCAAGCTTTATAAACACTCACAATACTCACACGACCCAAAAACCACACAAATGGCCCTTATGCTCAATTAGTCTACTCCAAGTAGTAGCCACATTCTAGCAATTCCAAGCATTAATCTAGTCATTTTAACACCTATGGCACCTACTACAAGCATCGAACGAGCATTAACCAAAAATTCAACAAAACATTATTCATTTCTCTAACTTTCTCAAGTTACCACTTCTAAACGAGCTATGATACTTGAAATCATATTTCACCACTCAAACCTAGACACTTTATGATCCACTTAAATACAAAGAAAACCCGTTTTAAACTACAACAACCACAAAATCCCATTTAGCTCCTTAGCACGTTTGAACAATATCATCTTAAACTAATCTACATTTTGATATCATAAATACAACTCAATCATTATTCCACACTGTTGGGTTCCTATAGCAACTTAAATTACACATTGCTAACACTTTACGATTTAGGCCCCTTTGATTCAAATCATAATTTTCCAATTCCAAGCTATGTTCTAACCAAGTTAACACCATATTTACCCTCCTAGACATTTATGGCACCTACTAGAAGTTTAAAAACACACATTACAAACAAATCACAAAATTTGATGAAAAGTACTATTCATCATCTTCTCCAACTAACTTCTATGCATTTCCATGGCTAAAAAATTAATACAAGAAATATAGAATATTCTACTAACTATATAAGTATCATTAGAGGTAATATAATCCAATAATTCAAGCATTAGAAAAAATCTAGGAATATTACATAATATAATCCTAACTAAAAATGCTCAAATAAATGCATCACTCACCTAGATACAAGGTTAGAGAAGCTTGGATTTGGCTTAGACATGTTCAAGAACTCAAGATTCAAGCTTGGAATAGATGAAAATGGCCAACTATAGCAATTTTTGCTAGAAAAATACTATTCCTGTAGGTGGGTTTTTGACCAATTTTTGGACATTTTTTGAGCATTTTTTTTGAGAAATTTTTGGGTTATAAGAAGACTTGGTCAATTAGTCAAAGGGTCCATGGTATTTGGGTTTGTCAATGAGTCAAGCCTATGGGTCAAATGGGTCAAGTTTTGAGTCAAATAGTTAGCATATGGGTCAAGTTATAAGCAAAATGGATCATAGGTTGTTTTAATGAAAAGCTGAATTTTTAACTATCCATGCGATACACTTATATTTTTGTAGCTCGAGTTCCTGATATGTTTGCACGCAATTTCAATTTTCTCATGCCTCCTCAATGTCAAGTAACATGGGAAAATTTTAAAATAAAGGAAATAAAACAGTAAAAAATGCAAGTGAATAGTAACTTTTCATAAGTAAGCATTTAAATAATTAAATGCACAAATAAATGCACAAAATATATGCAATAAATGTTGTATGCATGTTTTAGGGCTCATGCGTCACACATAAGCTATGGAAATTTATTGTCAACAAGTATTTAAGGAATAGTTGTGTGTTTGACATGCTTATGCATGTGTAAGCAGGTTATACGCTTATATTAGAGTGGACTAAATATTATATATGCATGCATTTTGGGAACTTATGTTGAAGTTCTGTTAATGCTTCAATTGAAAGGCTTCAGGTTAAAAGCAAAAAATGTAAGAGTACAATTTATTTTGAGTATTTACAGTATACTAAAGTTTTGTTCCCATTATATTCAGTTGTAATCATTGTTTTATGTGTACACAGATAAAGTTACTGTAAGCTCACGTAGGTCTAAAGTTTTATATCTCGAGATATACAATTAAATGCTTCATTATTAAAGTGGCTTCGGTTTAGAAGCATTAAAAGGGATTCGTTTACCCCAATAAAGTTTAAAGGCTTCTTGTGAGGTAAAAGGGGATTTAATCTCATAAAGGGTCTTACAAGACCATAAAGTGTCCGATTGTGGTTTGGCAAGCTCATCATTATAGTTGGATCACATGTGCCAAAAACTACACTACACTTTACCATACCATGGAATCCATGTCGATGGGGCGTTAGTATTTGTGATCATAGGAGTCATATGCCGAAAGATGGTATAACGACTGTTATGGTTCGACTTTGATGACTTGTTGGACTAGATTCTAGATTAAAATGTTTATATTTGTGGCCACTAAAGTTGTTTTCAACCCGAGAGGCATTTTTATAAAATAAAATATTTTCAAAGTATAAAACCAATCAGTGTTGCCCAAGTGGGAGACTGTTGGAATTTTTTAGTTATGGGCTACCATTGATTGAGACATTTTCTTATTTCAAAAAACGGGTTGAGGTAGACCGGTAAAGCCCAAGACATATTTTACAGTGATCTACTCCAGTTGGGCCTAGGTTCGTCTCATGAATATTTTTGTTAGTGGTGTAATATGCAAGGTGTAAAGTGTGACGACCCAAGCTTGCATTACATGTGTATTTATTTATTTCAATTGTTATTTGAAAAATAATATGTGCATTTACTTGTTTAAACTAGTATTAGAAAATAGTATGTGCATTTACATGATTTTCAAATAGTTATTATGTGAAAGTGTATTTAAAATTCATTTAAATTGCATTTTGTTGACCTTTCATCTTCCTTGACCAAACTAGTTGACTATTCATCTACATTGATCAACTAGGGCAAGGTGAAAATTTCTTGAAAGTTTAATGAAGGGCAAACTTTGAATTAGAAGCAAAAGTATAAAGTTAAACTAGCTAGTTTTGGGTCAAATTGGGAATAAAAATTGCACCAATTGGAAAAAAGTTAGGTGGCGAATTATATATGGTTGAAAAGCTCTATGAGTCTAGTTTCTAAGGTTTCAAACGGATCATGAATTGGAGTTTTCTAGAAGTTATCGCTATTTTCGTAATGTGTGGTAAAACTAATTCTTTTACACGTGTTTGACCATCTTTGACCTTCCACTTAAGTTTATATTGCAAAATAAGCCAAAAACACCTCATTTCTCTCTCATTTCAGCCATGACTTCCAAGAGCAAAGGGGGAAATAGTATTTTCTAGGGTTTTAAGCTAAATTTGAAGAGGAAGAAGAAGATTCAAAGGTTTTACACTCAAATTGGACCTAGTTCTTACCTATTCTAGCTCCACCTTGCATATTCTAGCATTTCTTTCCATAAAAGGTGAGGGAATTTTTTAAACTTAATTTTGAAGTTGAAGCACGATGTTCATACTTGTATATATATGCTAGATAAGGTTGTAAATGCATGTGCTTCTTACTAGTAGGTCCAAGAGAACAAGATACATGAGTATTAGCTAGTTTAATCCATGTTTTATAGTAGTTGATTGTACGAGTCATTTAATGAATTATTTAGCTAGATATTAGTTTAATGTTTGGTTTAATACTTGTATAGGTTGTTAATATATTTATATATGTGTTTATAACATGTTTTAATGCTTTAGAATCAAAATTGGTTGAGTTTTTGAAAAATGCTACATCGCTGGAAAATTTTAATAAAATATGTGAACAGTATTTTTGTTGGTTTTTAATACTCAAATTGCCCCCTAAATGCTTGTGTATATATATATATTTACAACTTAATTTCATGGCTTAGGAGCAATTTTGGTGGAATTTAGAGTGATTTTAGGGAATTGTTTAGATTTTCCAGCAAAGGTGCACTTGGAGTTTTTAGCTTATTAAACTTGGATTAAGCTTGGTTTTGCCAAAATTTCGAACTTATAATGTATTATAGTTGGGGTATATATTGGTTGTATGGAGATTGAGCATTTATATTGCTTGTAAGTAGATTAAAAGTTGGAGACTTTATGTGAGTATGGTTTGATATAGTTGTATAATATGTAGATTAAGTGTTTGATGAAATACTTAAAAGAGTTTTAGTTTAATTGTTGAAGAATGACATTGAGTTGGAAAAGGGGTTAGGTTATGGTGGAAGTATTGGGTGTGGGTTGAAGGATAAATGAGGATAACTCATGTTGTTTTCAAGTGAGTTCATGTATGTAGTTTAGGTGGTAAATTGTATGGTTTAATCATAATGATTGTTTGGTGTCATATGTGTTTGTTGATACTAATACTTGGAGGTCATTAATGTTTTGTATATGGGTGCTATTATGGGTCAAGGATAGTCAGTGATTGGAGACCATTAATTCTTGGAGTTATTTGTGTTTACTAGATGATTGGGTATTAATGGTTGATGATTAGTTATGCTTAGAGACCATTGATGTTTGAAGGTTATTAATGCTTGGGGCTAATGCATGGTTGGAATTAATAAATATTGGTTGGAAATAAATGGTTGAATGAAATGTTTAAATGTTTAAAGTGTTTTCAAATAGTTAGTTAGCCTACTTTGTTACCCAACAAATGTGTTCTTGCTTGTTAACGTGATTGAAGGGACAACTTACTTTGTTGTCTTCTCAACTTGTTGTGAATGCATGATATGTGTTAAATGCGAATGCGAATGCGATGTGTCGTGAAAGGTTGTAACCTTTAAAACAGACATGGTAGCGTTCATGTTGCATTGGGTGACATAGGGCTTATCAGGCGATGACATGACTACCGGGTGTCTAATCCCTATCCCGTTGTGAACAAAGAGTTCACAGGGTTTGGGTCGTAGAATTTGATGTACATCCGGAGTACATCCATGTTGGCATATAGGGAATGAGTTTGTAATGGCGTATAGGGGAATCCACATCAACATAACGAGCGTATCCTTATCAAGTGTTTACTTATCTTATATAACTTAAGTTGTTTATACTAGTTGTATATTATTATGTCATGGCATGTCTTCAATAGGGTTTTCAAAACTAAATGCTTTCCAAAATCTCTCGTACATTTTTCCCCCCTTACTGAGTTTGTGAAACTCACCCCATTTCCTAACACATTTTAGGTGGAGCCGAGTTAGAGCCTTGAGGAGATTGGAAGTGAATTCTTTGTTATCTTGCTTTGGATGATATTTTATTATTTGTGGATTATAAGTATGATGTAATTGGAGAACACTTTGGATGATGTATACTTTATTGAGTTTATATGGATTATGTTGTAATATCTTTTCTTGGTGCTCATAAGGTGTATATTGTTCTATTGGAGAATTGTTGTTGGGATGTATTCCTTGGTATTAAAGAGTTGTTTTGAAGGCGTGTTGTATTGAATTCTTGAATGCATTCGAGATGTTGCAATAGTTGGATGTATTGTTTCATGGATATTACTGTTCGGGCTAATGAATTGTACCTTAGCAGACTTAGGAGTAGTGATCTTCTTAAGCCCGTGGCATCACGATCCCAGGTCGTTCGGTGTTCTTGTAAGCTTGGATATTATTTTCTCTCTTTATGGTATCAGAGATTGTATCAGCGAAAATAGGGTCATGATATAAAGCCTATTTTGATTTATAGGGCAGCTTGATGGGAGGCCCAATACAGTTTTTAGGGTAGGCTCTTTCTCCCATCCAAAATACTAATAGTCTATAAATAGGCTACTAGGGTTGACTTTCCCCATTGATAGCCTCCATACAGAAGTTGAAGAAGGAGAGGGAGTCCCTAGTCTAGACGTGCTTACCATAATACCTCAAGGTTTTTTTTTCCAGGATTATTACAAAGATAATCTTAATGGCTACACGAAAAGGTGCGCTTTCGATTCAATCAACTTAATAGTATTAATTAATTATTGCAGTGTTATATTTTCTGATATTAGATCCTATTTAATCTAACATGAAGGACTTAGAAAGATAGAAGTACAAGTTAAAAACAACCCAAAATTCTAGGAACTAATTCAAAATTACCCTAAAATAAGAACGTCTTCTCTTAACTTTTTTTCTTCTGCACTCATCACCCTACTCGTTCTGCAGAAGACCCATATAAAGGACAATATCACTCCTGAAAGTTTGGCCGATTTGGTCAGCAAAATCATGACGCCTAGTGTTATATATAACTTCTCCTATCAGTTCAATGGTGTTGAATTTGGATAAAACTTTCTTTCTTCTATGCAACAAGTAATTTATTGATTTTAGTATGGGTGTTAGAATTTTTTCTAATAATGGGCTGTCATTGATTTCATATTTTATTTATTCAAAAGAAAGGCTAATGTTGATCAGTAAAGCCCAATACGTAATTTATGACAATCCATTTTAGGACTAGGTCTGTTACTATTATTATTATATTATTATTGTTGTTGTTGTTGTTGTTGTTGTTGTTGTTGTTATTATTATTATCATTATTTAAGATGTGATATGCAAGTGGTATAATACTTGTTTTAAAGGTTAGGCTTGCTCGACGGGAGCACCCACTATGATATATTAAGTATAGTCCCCTCTCACCACTTCATAGATTAATAGTTTATATAATATATTATTGGGGTTAGCTTACCCCTTTGAAAGACAATATACCAAACTTCAAGAAGGAGAGGCAACACCTAATTTTGGTGTGTCAATGTTATGTTTTAAATCTAGAAATTTAGTAAATACATATTTTGCTTCTTTGACATAAAATAAAATCATTTTTCATGACAATAATCATGACTATAAAGAGTATGGCGTATTCCATCTTAGCATCTTGGGTGGCAACGAATGCCTTTGCACCCAAGATGCCTTTGGTTTCGCTTGATTATCTTACAATGCAGAGTACCGTTGTTAGATAACCACTATACGTATGCATAGTATTTTATTTTTTTGTATTAGAATTTAAAAATTCTAATAAATAGTATTAGAGCCTATAATGTCAATACTAAACCAAGCTTAAAGTTTTATTCACTAATTTGATTTTACGAGGATTGTTTAAGATACTTGTTACGCTATAAATGGGTGAATTTGACTATAAGTTGTGGTGTTCTTCTGGTGACTGAGTTTTTAACTGATCAAGATACCCATCTAGCAATCAAGGCAATTTTTTAGGGTAATATTATTGTTGTGCTAATGGGTTGAGGAACTGTCAATTACTCGAATGCAATAGAGATATAGGAGAAACTGAATAAATTTACTAATAGAGATTACAATATTTTTACAATGACAAAAAAACCTTCCAAAACTTATGATAATTCTCTCTTCACTATAACCCAATGGACTACAATATTGCAAAGCTACTCTTACTCTCTATCTCAAAAATTACAAAAGGAGAGACTATTTACAGAAGATAAACTCGTGCTAATCCTAACATGATTAGGATATGGGATTATTAATGCTAATACTATAAAGATTGAGATTTTCATCTTCTACTCTTATTATAGTTGTTTTTCCACATTGACTTAGGAAAATACAAGCCATTTTTAACATTTTCCATATCGGGAAAAATTTTCCAAACTCTAACTTTGGATGCTTCCTCATTAATATGAACTGAGTTATCAACTAATTTTGTAATATAAATTTAATTTTGTTACTTATGTGAATACAACTTTAAATAACTACAAATTAAGCCAAGTAACTTGACTACACTGACCACTTTGGTCAATATATCAACTGGATTCTCGTTGGTATCAATCTTTGTGAAGATGAATATCAACCTCATTCATTATGTCTTAGACAAAGTGAAAACGAAGATCAATATGTTTTGTCTGGGCATAATATAATTGGTTTTTTGTCAAATGAATGACACTCTGACTGTCACACATACCTCCACATATTTTTTATGCACTCTAAGTCAGTAATCAAACCACGAATCCAAATTAATAGCTTCTTTCAAAGCCTTTGCAATTTCCATATACTCAGCCTCTGTTGTAGACAAAACAACTATAGACTGCAATGTAGACCTCCAGTTGGTTGGACCACTAGCGACGGTGAATAAATAACCAATGGTACATCTCTTCTTGTCCAGATTACCTAAACAATCTAAATCAACATACCCCATAAGAAATTTAATTACACCAATCAAGTTTTTTGCACCAAATTTTGTTACCTTTGAGTTTCCTTATAATTCACTTCACAACTTCCCAATACTTCTTTCTTGGATTATGTATATATTTGCTAACAACACCAATAGCTTGTGCAATGTTAGGTCTTGTAAAACCATCATATACATTAAACTTCAAACCAAGCTAGCATAAGGTACATGAAATATATATTGTAATACTCGTCCCAGAGGTGATTCGGAATAAATTAATAATTTTTAGGAAATGACCCATTAATATTTAAAAAGGTAATGAGTGGTGTAAAATGTATCAAAATGATACTGGGACATTCAGTGGATGTTGAATTGAATTAAATAAGTCCTACTCGGAAGTTACGAGCCAATTTTGGGTCAAATTTGGAATTAAACTTGTACAAATTAAAGAAGAGTTAGGTGGGGAATTATATATAGTTGAAGCACTCTACGTGTCTAGTTTCTAACGCTTGAAACCGTTCATGAATTGGAGTTTTTTAGAAGAAGTTATGACCGTTTTTGTAAAATATCGCGGAGCTATTTTGTTTACGCGAGTTTGACCGAAGCTTTGACCATTTGTTGACTTTCTACTTAAGTAATTTTTACCAAAATAAGCTAAAAATCAGCTCCTTCTTCCCCATTTCAGCAGCCAGCCCTAAGCCTACATGAATAGTATTTTCTAGCTTAATTTTGCAAAAAGAGGGAGTTAGGAGTGGAACAAAAGGCCAAACCAAGTATTTTCGGACTTGTCTCGACGTGCTCTACCTTTCCACCGATTTTTTTTTCATTTATGTTGCAAAAACGGTGAGGGGCTTTTTCTAACCAAGTTTTCAAAGTTCATTATTTATGCTAATTATTTATAATACTACACTTGATTCTTGCTAATTAGGTCTTAGAGAACAAGATACATGAATATTAGCTAATTGGATCCATGTTTTGTAGTAGTTGATATTGTATGAGTTTTATAATGAATTATCTAGCTAAATATGAGTGTAACCTTTGGTTTTACTGCTTGTATATGTAGTTAATATACGTATATATGGGTTTATAATATGTTTTAATGGTTTGGAAACAAAATAGGATGAGATTTAAAAGATGTTGTTTTGCTGGAAAATTTTATAAATGACGTGAATAGTATTTTTCTTGTGTTTTTAATTTTTAAATTACTCCCTAAATGTTTGTATATGTATATATATATATATATATATATATATATATATATATATATATATATATATGTGTGTGTTCATAACTTAAATTCATAGCTTGATAGCATAATTTGTGGAGTCTTTGTGCAATTTAGTGATTTTTTCAAAAATTCCAGCCATGATGCAATGGTGGTATTTTGCTTATAAAACTTATTTGAAACTTGGTTTTGCAAATGTTTTGCACCTGTATGGTAATATAGTTAGTATATATGTATATGGGTTGAGTGTTGATTATATGCTTGGGTATTAAAGGAGGTTTTAGTGCTTGTTTGCTTGATTATATGCTTAGGTGTTCAATGTGGTTTTAGTGCTAGATTGTTTGATTATATGCTTAAGTGATAAATGTGATTTAAGTGCTTACGTGCTTGGTTAAAGCTTGTAAATGAATATGAGATGTGAATGTAATCGGAAATCAACCTACTTTGTTGATTTTCCTTATTTGTCATGAATGCGTGAATGCGTGAATGTTGATGCTGGAATGTGAATGCGATGCGTATGGTCACAACCATTAAACTAGACACGGTAGCATTCATGTTGCACTGGGCGGTATAGGGCTTGACAGGCGATGACATGACTACCAGGGTTCTAATTGTGATGCCCAAGAATTTGCATCATAGTCATAAATAACTGTAGCATATCTTTCGTGGATTTTAATGTGTTTTATTTCTAGTTTAAATATGTTTATCTGATGGTCACTATTCATAAGAAAATTTACTGTCTAAATTGCTTGGTTTAATATTTTTCCTAGATAATATGACCTATAGAAAGGATCGGGAACTTGTAGTTTTGGGCTTTGGAGGCCGAGAACATGCAATAAGAAAATGATTTGAGCTTCGTTGGAATAGTGTAACATTGATGAAACATAGGTTTTAATTAGTTAGCAATTATAGGAGTTTTTAATATGGTTTGACTAAGTTTTAGCTAGCAATTGACTTTTATTAAAACACCTACACATACATGTATATCTAATATGCCTCGTATACATACAATTAGCTCAAAAAACAATTCAAGAAATCCCCAAAATGTCCCCCCTACCCATCGACCATAAGGAAAAAAAAGGAGAAAACTTTACTCAATCTTTTCATCTTGGTCTCTTAGCTTGATTTTGGAGGATCTTTGGAGCACCTAGGAGCAACACCACTTAGCCAAAACCTTGTACAAGTAAGGGAGTTTCACCTTTTAGCTATTTAAAGTTTATATCAAATTTTGCAATTTTTGGATTTTACATTATTGGTGCTATAAGTTGCGTGTTTCTTGCTTATTATGGTATTTATACAGGATAGAGAACACTTATATGCAATTATATAGCTTGGTGTCGAGCTTTTAGCAAGAATCCACTTGAGGAAGATAATGAATAGTGCCAAACTAGGGTTTCCAAAAAATGTTACAATTTAATTCGATTCGAAACTTCTAGTAGTTGCTAATTAGGTCCTTGAGCGTGAAAAAAATATTAGTTGCATTTTTCATGTACAAAATTTGAATAATTTGATCAAATTAGGCTACTTTAATAAGGGGTTTCGAGGTTAACTCGAATCCGGGCACGTTTTGAGGTTATGGCTAGTCTTTATTAAGTATTGAAGCCTTAGAAGTGCTTTCGTTTCGCTTGTTTGGGTTTCGAAATTGGTACTTATAGTGTAAACCCACAAAGAAGCATTTTTGGTGTTTTCGTGTACTTGTGCTCTAGGATATGATTTGGAGGTTCTGAATGATGTATTTATATATCCTTAGATTGGTAGGATGGTTAACTAGCTTAACTTGATCCTTGAATTCCGGTAGGAAGTTAACTAGCCTAGTTAAACAAAAGGGAAATGAATGAATTAATTGTTTTAGTAATTGTAGTGCCTTATAGTTGCTTCTAGAGTGTTTAAATGCAGTTTTGAGGCATGTGTGAGCTTATGGTAAAGTGTTGGGAAAGGTATAATATTGACCCATTTGTATTCGCATGGTTAAATTCATGATAATTGCTTTATAATTGAGTAATTGAATGTTTATATACCTTTGTGTAGCATACGTATCATGGTAGTGAAGTTTTATGAATTAAGTTATCTGGTTTGTATGACTTTAATTTAGTATGGACTTGAAAGAGGACTAAATGAACTAGTTATGAACCATGTTGATAATTGTTGTTAATTGACTCATTAATTGATCGGATAAGTGTTTAGTTATTCTGTATAGCATGTTCATCTATTTAGAGAAGGTCGTAAGTTGAAGTACATATTACTTGTTAAAAATTGAATGAAAACGATTATATTTAGTTTATGTTGGTTATATTGCTTGTTAATTGTATTGTATGTGTAAGGTAATGATTGCGACTAGTAAAGAGCCTTTAATTGCTTAGTTAAGAGTTCAAATGTGTTGCATAGTATGTTTATCCTTCTGGGTGAAGTTTTTAAACCAGTTGGCATGATTACTTGTTTAATGTGTGACTGTATCTTCTTGTGTTGCTAAACTGATTATGTGATGTGAACTTTAGTGCATTGACTGTGGGTGACATACTATAAGATTTCTTGTGATAAGTATGTGCTTACTACATGATCGGATTTGATTCTTTGAGCCAGTCCAAGATGTTGAGAATAAATTGACGCTAGTCCTTGTATCCTTGGCTAGATTCGTACAGGTTTGGTTCACTAAGGTAAGGGAGTCTTCAACCCTTTTGTGCATCTTAGTTTATTTCATTATTTTTAGATTATATGATTTAGTTAATTGATAAATCTTATATGTATCATTTACTTGTTATCTCATGGTTTCTCATGATATCTTGTGTTTCCTCGTGTTTGTTGCTCATATCCTGTGAATTCTTGAATTCGTGTCGGGTTGTGTAACCTTTTCGGGCATGCTAGTGTCGAGTAACACGAGCGGCGTTGGGCTTACCGGGCTCCCTCGGCTACCATGGTTTCCCAGTCCCTTTCTCGCTGAGGCATACTCCCCTACCCCAGAAGCGTGGTTCATCTCGTTGAGGCATACAAACCTACCTCAAGAGATATGGGTCGTAGGATCGGGATACATTCGAAGTACCCCATTTTTGAAGGAATAATAGTTTTGCCAGCACTTGCTTGAAGATCTTGGCTCATGGCTTGTGATTGAAGACAAGTTGAACCGTATCCTTTTTATATGTGGTTAATTAATTGTTTAACTAGTTGTGTTATTTGGTGTTGAATATGTTGTTATCTTGTTGCATATCATGTTGCACGCCACGGTATGCTGCATCACCTCCCTCACTGAGTAACTTTGGTTACTCATTCCTCATTTTAATATGTTACAGGGGCAGTTAACTACCTTGAGTGTTGGATGCCTACATGTGAATTGTGTGAAGTTGTTGTTATATGATCTACTTTAAGGCTTGGCCTTGTATGTATTTGTTAGGCTTGAAAGAGTTTGTGTTGTAATATAAAGTTTAAGCTCGTGTTATTGGTAGTTCCGATGTAATATTTGAAGCTAGGCTTTACCGCTTTGAATGCATGCTTGTGACTTAAGGAAGATTGAATGATGAACTTAATATATGAGTATAGCTTGTAGTTAATGTTAGAGTATTATAAGAAGTGGTCTTATGACTCGAAGTGTGAAACCCCACTTTCTTGCTTATCTCGTTTTACGTGCTTTACCTCGTTTTGCGTGCATATGATCTGTTTATGTGCTATAGGACTTAGAAAGTTATAATTTTGATGTCAATACTTCTAATACGTGCTAAATGTGCATTCATGAAATTTTCATCAAAAACGGAGTCAGAAATTTTATCGTCGATTTTCAGTGAATAGTGTTTTCGAAACACGTCCGCTATAATTTTGAAACTGGTCTTTTTAACCCTTCTAGACCTAGTCCACGGACTTTAATAGACCTGTGTTTGATGAAAACGGTTTTAAAATCGGCTTAAGAATTTATTAGGGTTTTTACACCGACTTTTGCGAAAATCGAGTTTTAAGCCGACTCGGGTGGAATTCTTTGAATGTAAAACTTCTTGTCACCTAAAAATAATCCACTTGAGATATCTTGGGGGTTGCATATTTATTTTTAACTTGGTGAGCAATAAAATGCAATTAAAGTCATTAAAAACACAAAAATACCTATTAAAACTAACTTTGACTTTGCATTTTTTTAATTGACCAAGCTTTTTATTATATAATGTCATCAACACACACTCACACAACACAAAACACACTCCAAAAACACACACAAAACCGTGGCTCCTTGGAGGAGAAAGATAAAGGCATTTTCAAAGCATTTTTCTCACAGATTTTGCGTTTCAAAGCCGAATTGAGTGATTCAAAGCTTGAAATTGATTGTTTGGCATCCATTCTACACATTTCTTGCATCAAAACACATCAAAGGTGAGAGAAAAATTCTAGATCTCAAAATGTCATTTTTATGTTTTTGCGTATAATTAATTATTGAACCGTTAGAATGTTAATCTGATGTTAGATTATTGCTCCATGCATGCTAGGGATCGTTATATACCAATACTACGAATTTCTGTCGGATATAGCATAATTTTTATTTTCCGGGTATTTAATTTTGATTAAAATGTTCAAAGTTGAATTAAATGAGTTGTGTTGATCGAAATCGATTGCCGTCGATTTCTAAATACTTGATAATTACGTGTTAGCGCTGTTGTAATGCCGAATTTTTGATTACATTGTTTGTGTGAAAATCCGGAAAATCCAGCCATGACGTCATAGGGTTTTAGGGTTATCGGGCATGATTTGGAGGTGTTATGGTGGATTTCCGAGAGGGCTAATGTAGTAGGTTGAATGGGTGAGTGATAGGAACTGATTTGGCAATGTTTGGATTAGTAGATTGTAAGTTATGAATTTTAGAAGTTTAGGTTGTCATTCTTTAAATTTCTTGAACGATGCCTTAGATGGTTGGGTAGTGTTCGAGTGATGAATGGTGAGTTGTTGTTGAGTAATTTAGAGTTTAATTATGTATATTATGCATGTTCGGTTAGATGGCCTACTTTGTCATCTAACTTAGTTATTTGTTGTTTAATTGATTATTGATGTTATTGATGATGATGATATGATTATTGATGATGATAAAATGATATTGATTGATTATTATTGAATGCGGGAATCGGGCACTCTTGTTGCTGATCTCCCAATTGATTGATTGATTTATGCTTGCATGATGATTGATGAATATGGAGTCTTGGTATGTGTGTGCCACCTCTCGGGCAGCATCGGGCTGTCGGGTTGATAACGGCATGACTGCCATAGGCTACCCCCAGCTCGCATGACGGAGATGTCATGGAGGGAAGGGGCTAGTGAGGTACCTCGGGTGCGTGAGTAATGGGGAGTTATAAGAAGAACGGTTGAGATCGTGATGGCGTTTGGAGCTACACCAAATAGAGTATCCTTATTGAATGGTCATATAGTTATGTGATGATAGTATTATTTATTGTTATTGTGTGTTTACTGACTCAAAGGATTATTTCCAAGGAGTTTAGTAAACCTTGCTCGAGATCTATCGGATCCTCACTGGGCTTATTTATATAAGCTCACTCTCTATTAATGCATGCTTACAGGTGTTGCAGAGCCGGATTACGGGTATGTGCCTCCTGAAGAGGAGAATGTGGAAAATGTGCTTTACGTGGACGAGTCATATGTTCCCGAGTCTTATCCATGATTATATGTTGTTTAATGTCATGTATATTAGCTTAATAGACTTTTATATGCTTTGTGGTTCTTATTGTAATAGATGTTGGAAGATGATGATCCAAATGGTGTTAACTTAGTGGCTTTCTTTTGTCTATGGTTAAGTTGTAAATATGTCTCAACTTATTTTTTGAAATGTATGATAAGGTTGAGGTATTGTATGTTATGTTGGAACGGAGGCGTATAACGAAAGAATGATTATTGTATAATATGATTATGTTGTATGTTGTTGTTTTTAATTGAGGAGTTGTTTGTTGTATGGTTGTGGAGTTTGGTGTATGATGTTCTAATGAGGTTGGTTTAGAGCCTCGGTATCCTATTTACTGTCGTTATACTGCCAAAATTCCGTTGCGTCCTGACTGATTATAGGAGGGGTCGAGTTGGGGCGTGACACGAAGTTCTAAAGATATATCTTCCATGCCTGTATGATATGCTTCTGTTGAGTTCCAAGGCTCGGATGGCCTTGATGAGTTGTTGTTGTGTTGATGTTGAAGGATAGGATTGGATGAAGAGATTGGGGGTTGTATTGTGATTATACTTGCTGCTTGTAGGTTTTTGATTAGTCTTATAAACAGGAGAGACTTCGTCCTTTTTTCCTCGTTTTTTGTGCCTTGGGTTTTAGGGTCGGGGTTCCGATCTCGTGAGGGATCGGGGTGTTACACTAATCCTTATCCCGAATGAACGGAGTGTCTTATGAGGGACTGGGTCATAGGTTGGTATACATCCAGAGTACATTTGGTGCATAGGTAAGGTTCATGATGGTGCCCGGGGAAACGACAACAACAGAAAGAGCATATTCTTACTATGTGTTTACTTACTTTACATTCCTTGTACTATTTATACTTGTTACTTATTGAAGTACATGACGTGTTTCAAAAGGAGATTTCAAAGTTAAAAGTTTTTCCAAAACCTCCCGTGCATTGCCCCCCATCTCTGAGTTTGTGAAACTCACCCCAATTCATAACACATTTCAGGTGGAACCGAGCTTTATAAACCTCACGGAATTGAAATAATTACTTTAGTATTCTTGCTATGGATATATACATTACTAATTGAGGAGTTCATATAGATTATGTTGTAATATTTATTATTGGCGCTCATATGTTGTATATGTTGATGTATTAGAGAATGATTATTGAGATGTATTATTTGGGATAAAAGTGTTGGTAGGAAGGGTTGTGCAGGTTAAATTTGTGTTTTGGGCCATATTTTAGCCATTACCATGCCGAAATTCCGTCGCGTTCTGACTTGGTGTTAATATATTTAAGATGTTTCTGTGATACCTCGAACCCGGCATACATTTAATGGCATTTAACTGCATTTAATTAAATGCTTAATTAGTTAAATCATCTATTTTTCACTATTTTGATATTTCTTTTAGAAGAATTCAATAATTTTTATATTAATTAATTAAAAGATTATTACCTATTTCTATTAATTATAATAATTGAATTTATTTTCTTGTATTTGATTAAGTGTCATATTAAATGTTAGTATTTAATTGTATTTGAATTACGTGTTTATATTAACTTGTTTATTCGTATCTTAGCATTAACTTCATAATTCTTTAAAATATTCTAGAAATAGTTAAATTAATTATTTTTAAATGAATATTGATTATTTTGATTGTTTTGATTATTTTAATAATCGGTTTTAATTGTTTTGTATTAAAATTAGTCGGTTTTTAATTAAATGAGAAAAGTAACTCCGAGCTGGAGTGAATTTTAAACTATTCTATTATTCTACTTCTCAACAAAATTATAGTTTTATATTATTGCTCATCATTTGATTTGTGATCGTTTATTGACCGTTCGATCATAGCATTTCAAAAATGAGAGTTACAGAAATATTCATCGAACTTAGTGAAAAATGTTTTTAGTTTAATTTAGCTAGTTTTAGTTGTTTTCCATCTAATTGCATTGTTTTAACTAGGAATAGAACAAATGTCATCAAAATGAGCTTGTTTGACCATATTTTCACTTAAGCTTGATCTTGCAAAATGACCAAAATACCCTTGTCACCTTTTATATACAAAATATGCCAAAATTATCAAAAAATAAATAAATGCATAAATTCCCCCCAATTCCCCCCTTTGGCCGAAGCTCCCAGGGAAGGAAAAAAAATTTGCTTGCATTTTCTTCTACAATCATGCGTGGAAATGCTTGGGGGTCGTGGCTCGGGTCCTTGCGGGTCATCCTCGTCAATCTCTGTGAGGGTTTTCACATTTTTGTGCATATTTAATTGAATTTGATTTTTGTTTCAAATTTTCAGATTTGATATTTATTGCGTTATAATGCCTGTTATTGCTTGAAATAACTTCTTTAGGGTTCGTAGAGCATTGCTTGTTAGTTATTTAGCGATTTTTACGGTTAGAAATGCAAATTGAATTTAGGCAAGAACGTGAATAGTAAAACCCTAGAATTTTATATTTTTGATCCAAATTGCGATTTCTTGATTTGGATAGGTGCCATTAATGATAGAAAGATAAAATGTGCAATAAAAACGGACCGACCTTTGTTAAAATTGAAAATTAGATAAAAAAACGTAAAGGGGCTGTTTGACCAAGTGTTGACCGTACTCGAATTGAGTTGGGGATTTTGCTATTGAGGGCATGGAAGCACTTTTGGCACTGTTGTGGCGTTGTTTGAGCGACCGGTTAGTATAGTTGTAGGTCAAACACAATAGGTGGACTTTTGGGCCTCGGGTGAGAAAGTGAAGTTTAGTGATATAGAAATGTGCCTTGTAGTGCCTAAGTGAATGTAGTGAAATCGGTTTTCTAATCCCGTAGCTCGTTTGCTCGTAATTGCCTTTGGAAGTTAGAGATTGAATAGTGATATTTGTCATTTTCGTGTTTGAACTGCTGTTACTTGTTTAATTAGTGTTCTTGTTGCTATTAATGATAGTTATGCTTGAAAAGTTAATTGATTGCTAATATTGATTGTGAACGCTAGATATCTCGTTTATCGTCACTAATTTGCACTTTCGTGCTATTGCTCGTTTATTGCTTGTATCTCCTATTGCATTGCATTAGTGTCAGGCGCGTGAGTGATGGGCCTCTCTGGGCAGTCTCGGGCTGCTAGGGTTAGTTGCTCTAGCTCCGTGTCCTATTCCCATTCTCGCTAGGGGTGCCGCCCTAGGAGATTTGGGTTGTAGATGTGTCGGGGTACTTTCGGAGTACACCCAGTGGATGTTATAAGGTGGTTGCGCGTTTATTGTCATCGTTGTCAACATCAAGCTCGAGATTGATGTAATGCTCGAGGAATCGAATCACATGGTACATTGCTTGTATGAGTAAACCATAGCCTTCAAAGTGTGGTATAGCTTTGAATGGTTGTGTTAATGCTTTCCTTAACTGTTTATTGTATTGTCGTTTATATTGAAAGCTTTCTTATTGATTATGTTGCTTAACTGTACTTATTTGCATTGCACGACTTTCTTTCTCTCCACCTCGATATTTGTCTCGCCCTCACTGAGTATACGTGTTGTATATACTCACTCCTCACCATCACATTTTAGGAAATGCCATGTTAGCTGGAAAGTTTGTGGTTACGTGAAAGATCATGCTTGAAGAGTTGTCTTGCGTGCTATGTGGCTTGAGTTGTCAAGATGCAAGATGTATGTTTCATGTGTTGTTTGTATTTAATGTCAAAAAGGAATGTAATTTAAGTTTTACTAGATTATTGAAGTGGTATGATAAGCTAGCTTATGTAGTCAGATAGTTTAGTTTAACTTCAATGCATGTTTGTAATGTCCAAAGGAAAAGAATTAGAATGGTATGATAGTCTATTTTATGCAATAAGTTAGTATAGTTTAGTTGCCAAGCATGAATGTACTTGTCAAAGATGAGAAGAGATAGGTTAGCATTTAAACTAGAAATGTATATTTACTTGTGTTCGCTTGTTGAGAACCAAGGCTCGGATGGCCTTGAAGTGTTTGTATGGTTGGACACGGTGCTGGTCCACTTATATGCTATTACAGGTTTTACATTTTGCCTAGAAACAGGGGAGACTCCGTCCGTCTTTCCCTAAAAATTTTGCCTGGGTTTGGAATTGGGTTGTGATTAGATTGATTGATAGAACTCCCGGTCTCGAGAGGGATCAGGGTGTTACAGGTGGTATCAGAGCTTAGTTAGCTCATAAGCCGGGACAGGGTCCTCGGTCTGGTGGGTAGTGATCCTTGAATGTGTGCTTGTTAAGTGTGTCTTGAAAGTATATGCTTGTATGTGAGATTGTGTGTCTTGACTTGAATGTATGCACCTATGTGAAATAGTTATGTATTATGTGCTAAATGTGTGCTAAGTGAAGTGAAGTGTCTAGTTGTGCATTGAATTGACCTATTGAATTGATATCGTGAATCGAATCGACCTCGTGAATTGTTATTTACTTGGAGTATTGCTTGTAATGTGTGTATTGGAATGTCTTGAATTGGTTATGCCGTGATTTGAATTGATTATGTTGTGCTTGACTTGATTGTCGTGCTTGAGTGACTTTGTTGAATAAACTGTTTTATAAACTGTTTTACAAACATGCTTGCATAATAGATTAAGGTATATATGTATAAATGTAATATCTTGGCATTCATACATGTCCCGTGGAAATGGTAAGAAAGACTTCTTCCTCCCCTGAAGAAAGTGGTTCACAGCTGGCCTTTCAAGGTGTATGGATTGGCAGGAAATGAATGGCATTTAATTAGCCTTTATTTGGGAGTTGGTGTTTGTCTTTGGAGCTCAGTTATTGGCATACTTCTAAGACTCTTCTTCGTGGTTGGCAATCATAAAAAGATAACTTTCTTTGGGGTTTCTGTATGATGGCTCTTGGTAGCATTCTTTTGGTATTCTCTTATTGGGTTTCCTTATTGGCAAGGTTGTATGAAATACTCACTTGGCAAACAGTGCAGGGGCCTCGGAGTTCAATTTTGTATATTGTGCACCAGCTCGGTATTTTCCCTTAGGTTTTTCGTCTAGCTGGGAACCTATATTTGTCATTCAACTTGATTGTCTTATTGGGCACATTATATTTTCCCTACTATCTCCTTTGACATTCTTCTTAGCATTTGATAGCGATACTCGGGATCTAATTGGTTATCTTATGGGGTTATTATTTGGAAGACTTCTCTGGGACTCTTGAAGTATATTTGATTGGGTTTTCTTAATACTCTCATCAGCACTCCTGACAGGGAATTCTTCTATGAAATTCATGACTAGCGGGGTATTTCTTTGGACTTCTGGATGGAATCTTCAGTTGAGTCTTTATTTGGTTTCTTGTTAGGGAGTTCTCGAGCGGTTGTAGTTGAACTTCTATTGGAGATTCGTGTGTGGGGTATTCTTCTTGTCGTTATTGTGCGGTATTAGCGACATCTACAGTATCCCTACTTTAGTCTTTAGTTGGTATTTTCTCGGCATTCTTGGATGAAATTTTATTCTTCTTCGGAATTTGTGTCAGCGGGATTCTTGTTTGGATTTATGTACGGTATCTTCATTTGAGCCTTTATTCGGCATTATTATTTGGAATTTCTTCTTAAGCTTTCCTATTGGCCTTCTTGTTTAGTATACTTATTGTCATCATTGTCAACATCAAGCTCGAGACTGATGTAATGCTCGTGGAATCGAATCGCATGGTACATTGCTCGTATGAGTGAACCATAGCCTTCAAAGTGTTGTATAACTTTGAATGGTTGTGTTAATGCTTTCCTTAACTGTTTATTGTATTGTCGTTTATATTGAAAGCTTTCTTATTGATTATGTTGCTTAACTGTACTTATTTGCATTGCACGACTTTCTTTCTCTCAACCTCGATATCTGTCTTGCCCTCACTAAGTATACTCACTCCTCACCACCATATTTCAGGAAATGCCATGTTAGCTGGAAAGTTCGTGGTTACGTGAAAGATCATGCTTGAAAAGTTGTCTTGCGTGCTATGTGGCTTGAGTTGTCAAGATGCAAGATGTATGTTTCATGTGTTGTTTGTATTTAATGTCAAAAAGGAATGTAATTTAAGTTTTACTAGATTATTGAAGTGGTATGATAAGCTAACTTATGCATTCAGATAGTTTAGTTTAACTTCAATGCATGTTTGCAATGTCCAAAGGAAAAGAGTTAGAATGGTATGATAGTCTATTTTATGCAATAAGTTAATATAGTTTACTTGCCAAGCATGAATGTACTTGTCAAGGATGAGAAGAGATAGGTTAGCATTTAAATTGGAAATGTATATTTACTTGTGTTCGCTTGTTGAGAACCAAGGCTCGGATGACCTTGAGGTGTTTGTATGGTTGGACACGGTGCTGGTCCACTTATATGCTATTACAGGTTTTACATTTTGCCTAGAAACAGGGGAGACTCCGTCCGTCTTTCCCTAAAAATTTTGCCCGGGTTTGGAATTGGGTTGTGATTAGATTGATTGATAGAACTCTCGATCTCGAGAGGGATCGGGGTGTTACAGTTTCAATGGTTGGTTGTGTTGTTTTATGGATAATAGTATGAGGGCTAATGAAGTATGCCTTAGCGGACTTAAGAGGAGTGATCTTCTTAAGCCCACGGCATCACAATCCCAGGTTATTTGTGGTTTATGTAGGATTGAGTTTTTTTTTTTCTGTGGTATCAGAGACTGTATTAGTGATTAAAAATGGGGTCGTGACATATATTTTTTCTCTTCAGCATTAGTAGGGGCTGACTAAGCGCTTAGCTTAAAGTCGGATGCTAACTCCATTATGTTATGGAGTTCTTCAAATTGTAAAGAGTGTTTTGTTTCATTCATCTTAACATACTTTCAAGAAAGGATCACATGTTTATTTACCACCATTATCATATCTCAATCAAATTTTTTCCAGTTTGATTTTCAGTCATTCTTTTCCATGTCAGAAAAATATCAGGTACTTGATTTTTATGCTTCATAGTGCACACCTCTAGAGTAGTCATCAACAAAGATAACAAACCAATGCTTACCGCCTAAAGATGTTGTTCTGGTAGGACCAAACATTTGTGTGAATATAGTCTTGAATCCTTTTAGTTTTTAAACCAGAACCCTAGTCTCATAACTATCAAGAGAAATAACCTATCACTAGGTTATTCCTGAATCTCGGTTTGCTTTTCTTTTTCTTTGTTTTTTTGCTTTGTTTATTTATTTTTTATTTTTTTGCTTGTTTGTTTTCTTTTTGTTTGTTTGCTAGACATCCATTTTTTTTTCTTTGTTAACCTATTTTTTTTTCTTTGTTAACCTATACACTCACACTATCTGATATTTAATGATCTTATTAGTTCAGGCTAGTTTTAGGATATCATCTAAATGTTTTGGTTTTTTTTATAAGTTACTTGATAATCAAGTCATCAAGCCTATAAATAGACCCTCATTTTACGTAACTAATATTAATCAGGCAACAACTCAAACTTTTCATAATTGTTTAATTTTTGCTTGCACTAAAACATGACACACTCCATACCAAAAGATTTCTCCCGTCAAGACAAGTCCAACCTACCAAAGTAGCAGCAATTGAACATCAAACATGCCTGGACGAGTCGTTAGAAGCAACCTGTTACTGTTCACGCCACTAAACAACCCATTAACGAATTCACTACTATTTTGACCAAGTCAAGACCAGTTCCTAGGAATTTTGAGCCTTTCTGATTCTATTTGTTCACTTAGTTTCTTTGAATTGTGCCTCTAAAGTACTATTTTGGTCATTCTAATACATTTGGACTGTCAGAATCCCTCTCGATTTATCTCTAAAAAAACTATCCTACTTCTATGATATTTCCTAGAAAATTGTTGCTCGCTCTAGTAACATCCTATATTTTGTTGCATAAACCCTAGTAGGCATCTATTCCTTATCTTTACACTAGATGGTTCTCATTCATCCGTTTGTCTTAATTAGACATATATGATCGTAACTCGATGGACGTGTGAAAAGTATATAAAATTAATCAAGTTTAAACCCGCAAGTGCACGGATCAATGTAGTGTAGTGTGCTTGAGTGCGAGCTCGAATTCACAGGGAGGCTCCTAAGGATAATTTGGTGCAAGTGTGTGAAAGTGACTAAGTGAGTGTTAGAAAGAAATATGGTAGATTTTTGGTTTTGGATTAAATAAAATAAAGAAAGAAATATAATCAATCTAGATTTGGGACTACAAATACAAGAAAATATTCTAAAGCTCGGATTAGTACTAAGGCAAATGATCTAGGCTCGGAAATAGGATTCTCTATTTTAATGTTGGGATTGGGCTACAAGCTCTTAATCCGATTAATTATCTAAATCTAGTTAATTACAAGTTTAACCTTCATTATAGGTGCAATTCTATCCCCGTGTCCTTTATCTAGCCAGAGTATAGATTTATCCACACAATTATAATTGACCAGACTAAATAACTAAAAATAACAATTAATAATTCTAAATGTAAAAATTATGGTACAACCTATAATTTCATAGAAAGTATAGTACAACCAGTACTTTCACTATTAAAGTATGAATATATGACACAATAGAATACCGATCATATTATTAACTACAAGTATAATAAATGACAAGTAATTAGAAAATAAATAGATCAAGTCATATATAACATTAAATCAAATCAGTCCAGATCCGAGACTGGTAAACCAAAAGACTATTATTATAAAATCATAAACACGGACTACATGAGCATAAAAAAATAATAAATACGAAATTCAAATATAATAGAGATTAAAGAGATGTTCCCCTATAAATGAAGTTCGTATGTTGACAATGACAGATCCGAGGTTAGATTTACGAGCACAGCTACGAGATTCCGTTCCTTATCCGCTCCATAATTCGGGCATTATCTCCTCCTTATTACACCCAAAATAACTATTACAAAAATAAAAGAACTGAACTAATCCTAACTATTTACAAAATAAAAAAAAATGAAAGAAGCAAAGTGACAGAGGCTTGGCTCTGTCGAAATTCTTGGTCTCTTCCTCCCCTGAAATGCTAAGGGACATGCGAATTTATAGGATGAATATGCCATGGCTTGAAATTCTTTATTGCTGAAATATCCCACTCTGATCTTAGCCAACACGTTAGCCTTGCAGTAAATTCTTCACTTTTGATTTTCAAATGAAAGACATTTTTGGCTTTGATAAAGTTGTCTTGACTTTTGATCAATAAACTATTATCAAAGTTGAAAGAAGAATATTGCCCACGTTTGAATGCCTTTATTTCCAGCAAAATCAAACTTTTCCTTTGAATATAAAATGTGAACAACAAGATTCAATCTTTTATTTTATTCATTTGGATTAAAATATTTCAATATTGAATCTTGGTTTTGCTGACTTTTTAGTTTTAAAATTGTGGTCCCTTTTTCTTTTGATTTCATTTGTCAACTTTCCACAATGTATGCAATGATGTGTTTTTATTCCTTTTGAGATCAATTACACGATCAGAATGTAAATTCCAGGTTGGAAGTGAATATTGACCATTTATCATTTGACCATTGACTTGCATCGTGAAGTGGTGTTTTAGGCTGAATTTCTTCACTTCTTTGTTCAACCTACATTGCACCAAATTTATATGAAATGTAGCATTTATGCCTCAAATTATAATGCAAATGTAGATTAAATTACATGGTTTAAGTACTGAAAATATGGATATATCAACATCCCCAAACCTAAACATTATTTGTCCTCAAGCAAGACTGCCTTAAAACACATCTGAATGAAATTTGAGAAATTTAATTTGCCAATCTTAACAAACTCACAAGTTAATGAAAAGAACAAATGAGAACCCTTATTCAATTTCAAACTAATTACTCTTTTGGAATCGTTTATCGATTGCCTTGGAATATGCATTCAAAAGAGAACTAAGCAAATTAAGTTCATTCAAATTCTTTAATTTTCAGGATATGCAAACAGATTAGACTTTAATATTCTTGTCCATTGCTACTCAAGCTCTTGATCATGCCTTCACCTATTACAATTGACATAAAACGAAAGAACAATTCACAACATCTCTATTTTAGAGTTCAGTTTCTTTTGACTTTCTATGTGTAGCGAGTCTTAAGGCCAATAATCTCCAGCCAGTTGGCCGAGGTTGCTAGGTTTTAAAAGGACCCCTACGTGCCTTAATCACCATAGGTACAAAGGCATGAAACCTTACACTATAGCACATATCCAAATGATAAAAATGTAAAGAAGAGATAGTGGTACTTAGAGATTTATTACAACAAAAATGTACAAAATAAGGATACACATTTTTTCATTTTTTTTTTTTTGGTATTTGTAGAGAATACGAGTTCAGGTTCAATCACAATAAACTTTTCATAAAAAGGGAAATTTTATCTTATTTTGCTCATATTCGAATATTCATCAATTAAAGAAAAGAAAAACAGCAAAAGTTAACTCAGGAATACAATAAACCAAAGTTTTTTTTTCTTTAAACATTCCTTAGAGCTTATTTTCATACTACAATAACTAAAAACATAGGCTCTCAAATTATTCAAATCATATTCCTATGAACAAGTAAGGTAGCAAATTACTCTTTTTTCATGAAAAATGGTCACAATGATTTTTTTTTTCCACACAATTTCTAAAAAAATTTGCAATAAAAATCATTTATTGCACCCCACACCTAAAGTTTGCTTGTCCTCAAACAAATGATAGTATAATGCAAAGGGAAATACAATATAAGTGGAAAAACATGAAGTCAACTACTACATCCCCAAACCTAATTTTTCTTACTCTCAAGTAAATACGAAGGGAAATGTAGTATAAGGAAATATACCACCTGGTATGTTGCACCAAATTTGATGTTGATGGGGGTAGAAAACGTATATCATTTTTTTCCTTAAAATGTAAAAATCTGTAAAACTCATAAAAGACTAATAGACAAAAGAGTTAAAAGCATCATCAACATTAACAATTATGAGCATGCTGCTAAAATATTGTTCATGCATTAATAAAATAATAAACACACAAGTAAAATAAATACGGAGGAGTAGAAAAACACACCAAACAAAATAAAGACAACTCAATCACACAAAATAAAGAAAATTTCAAAGTCTAGGTTACTTCCAAGTAGCGTCGAGTTTTACGCCTTCAGCCAAGCGTCAATGTTAGAGCCAACTATGTTTAAAATTTTTCGGCACAAATTGCCTTATAATCATTTCAGCACAAATTTTGAATGGAAAAGGATCATGCATCACATGTTGTTTCATTTTTAGTGCAAAACATGTTTTTTTCCAAATCACCAAGAAACGATGAAAATTCCGATCTCGACATGTTGTGTATGAGTATGTTCTCGACTACATTATTGGGTGTCATAATGACTTGTGAAAAATCCAGAGAAGAAGTAGGATGATTATCAACAAGAGAGATGATGTCCATCTTAGCTTTCTTATCAGTGTTATGGGTAGTCAAAAGGAACATGGAAGCATTTGACTTACTCTCATTGTCAAATTGATACAAAAGTCTTTCAATCTCTTCAACTTCCTCTTCAGCAATTAAGAAGGATGGAGAAATTAAAGTAGACCCAATAGACTCGTCATGATAAAATGTGGATTCTATGGAAGTGTGTGCACCTATCTTCCTTGAAGAGGAATTAGAGTCAGGTTGAGTCATGAAATCACTAAGCTCGTCTTGTCCTACTAAGTGAGACATGATGTTCTCCTCAAATTCATTTTCCCTATCAAATTTCTCCCAATTAATCCTGCTTATTTCATCAGTCTGGTCACATATTATTTCATCAAAGGGGTTTACAACAAACTGCATGTGGTGCTTATCTTCAACCCAATTAAGCGCACTTTCGACTAGTTGATCTAAAGATTGAAGCATTTGAGCATTGGATTCGACAAGTTGAGAAAGTTGTTTGAACTTGTCAATTGACATGGATTCGGGAGGAGCAAAGTCAATCCAATTATCATGGTGATCATTTTGATTGAAAAGATTAAATACAGGGTTACCAAAAGATTCAGATTAGGAAGATGTAGGGAATTTACTTTCAAAGCATTGAGACAAATTTTCTTGACTCTAAAGTGGTGGATAGTTTTGCCATCCTGGAATGTGTGCCTCAGATATGATTCCTACCTCGATTCTAGTGTCACACTCTCCACCCCTATTAGTTTCATTCTCCTTAACAAACATTTCTATTCTATCAACCTAGTCTTGGGTAGTTTCATGATGTATGAAACTATATTGATCTTGTGAGTTCATGACGGGTTGAATTGGATGCTCGTCTTTTTCCCAGCTATATGAGCTCTCGGCTATTTGACCGATTTGGTCTTGTAGCATATCTAAGGATTGGTGGTTGGATTCGATAAGTTGGACAAGATGGCCGATCTTGTCGTCGAAATTTGATTCAGGAGAAAAAAGTTCAACCGAGTTAGGATAGCAAAAATTTTGATTGAAAGAATTACATTCAAAGCTTTCACAAAAGTCAGGAGAATCAAAGTTGGGGAATTGGAATGCATTATTCTCATTTTGAAAATTGTGAGGCCGAAAATATGAATTATTTTGATCCCAAAATGAATTTTGATGATTTTGTCACTCCGGGTTATATGCAGTAAAGTCCAAATCATTGTACGAAAAATAATCCTGAGTAGTAAAATCGGGACTATGAAAGAACTCGGGGTGTTGGGGACAATTCACAATGGTATGCCCAAATTGAAGTGGTGTTTTAGGCTGAATTTCTTCACTTCTTCGTTCAACCTACATTGCACCAAATTTATATGAAATGTAACATTTATGCCTCAAATTATAATGTAAATGTAAATTAAATTACATGGTTTAAGCACTGAAAATATGAATATATCAATATAAAATTTATTTCTCACACTATTGTGATTTAGATTGGGCTCGTTGCCTAATGACTCGACATTCTATCACATGTTTTTGCGTAATGTCCATGATTTCTTGAAAGATGAAGAAAAAAAAAATCATCCTTGTTCTTCAACTGATGCAAAATATCGTTCCATTGCAACTACTAATTGTTAAATTACTTGGCTTCGTTATCTTTTACAACATACTGATACTTCATTTGGGCGCAACAATTCTCTATTGTGACAATAAATCAACCTTCCATATTATCACATAGCGTCACGTCACTATCCAGTCAAGCACCACATCATTTACACGTATTCACTACTATTTTGACCAAGTGAGACCAGCTCCTATGAATTTTGAGCCTTCCGATTCTATTTGTTCACTCGGTTTCTTCAAGTTGTGCCTCTAAAGTACTATTTTGGCCATTCCAATACATTTGGACGGTCAAAATACCTTCTAGGATATTTTCTGGCAAATTGTCATTCTTGTAACATCCTATATTTTGTTGCATAATCTAGTCTTCACGTACAGTTTCATAATTTTTAATATGGTAAATAACATATTACTTTTTTTGTATTTTGATAAAAATATACAATATTTTTTTGTATTTTAAAAATTAGTTGATTATCCTCTTATGTTTTGCTAAAAGTGTACAATACCCCTCTGTGTTTTAAAAATTAGCTTATTAATCACTCTATATTTTATAAAAGTAACTGATTACCCCATTGTATTTTATAAAAGTAGCTGATTGTCCTCCTATATTTTTTAACAAAAACGCTAATTTTTAAAAAGTACAAAGGGATAATCAGCTACTTTTATAAAATACAGGGAGGTAATCAGTTAATTTTTAAAACACATGAAGTATTGTGCACTTTTAATAAAACACATGGGGATAATCAACTAATTTTAAAACACAGAGAAATATTGTGTATTTTTAACAAAATACAAAGGAATAAATACGCTATTTACTCTTCTTAATAACTTCATATTTCATTATTTTCTCCACTAAAACCCTAGTAGGCATCTATTCCCTATCTTTATACTAGATGGTTCTCATTCGTCAGTTTGTCTTAATTAGTCATATAGAGTTTATTTTCACACTATTATGATTTTAGATTGGGCTTGTTGTCTAATGACTTGACACTCTACCACAGGTTTTTGCATAATGTTAAGAAATTCCATGATTTCTTGAAAGATCAAGAAAAAAATCATTCTTATTCTTCAGCTGATGCAAAATATCATTCAATTGCAACTACTAGTTGTTAAATTACTTGGCTTCGTTATCTTTTACAAGACCTACTGATACTTCATTTGGGCACAACAATTCTCTATTGCGACAATAAATCAACCTTGCATATTGCAGCTAATGAAAATTTCGATTATTTTTATACTGAAGTGGTTGATTGTAAGATACAAATTGAAATTTCGATTATATCTTTTCCTCAAAACATATTTTATAAGTAATAATGCTCACGAGTTGACCTGTACGTATTAAAATTAATCTTTTTGATTTATTTTTAAAAGAATTTTTAAATAAAAGTTGAAACTAAAAAAAATTAAAAAACAAGAAGCTTCATATTAAAACTTTTAACAAAAAATTTTTACGAACCTGTTTTACATAAGTTGTTTTCCTTTTTTCTTTTTCAAATATATAGCTCCAGATATTTGAAAGCCCAACATTGCTTTCAAAAATTTTAAAAGACCAACATTACCCAATATACATAAATTATCAACACTTTTTGTTCAATAATTTTTCTAACCAAAATAAAACTGTACAATTCAAAAAATAAAATTTTAGCCTAATTCAACCGATTTTACATATTTCAATTCTCTCACTTTCTTCAACTTGGAATTAGAGGTGGGTCTTTGTTATTTAATCAATCACCACTATCATGTCAGAGTTATTATCATCGTCATAACTATGCTTCGCCAAAACATTCCTCTCGTCAAGACAACTCCAACCCACGTTATGTTACTGAACGTGTCTGCCATGTTACTGTTGAGTCAAGCACCGTACCACATCATGTCCACATATAGCCATGCCGTCAATGGTGTGCCACGTTACCTCACACGAAAATTGCCACGTCATCTACTAGCCTCTATTTTTGAGCCACATGACGACCTTGGCTCTCCTGGTGGTCCATTCATTTCCCCTTCCATGTCACTGCAGTCACCACATCAACATAAATGAAATATATATGCCGTAGCCATTTCGTGATTAATTTGCGTGGGAATGGTCAGGAACCGTCACATGTTATTTTTTAATTTAATAAAAAAAATTTGTGGTTACTCCATTGCAATTTAGCCATGAAATCGCTACGGAATTTTACATTTGAATTTATTTTTAAATAATAAAAATTTTATGTGACTAATCCATGACTATTTTGTTACCGTGTAATCATAAAAATTTATATTTCATTTGTTGGCGTCCAAATTAACCATGGAAAGGCTTCGGACTACACAAGTCCGTCACTAATTAGCTTCAAAAAAATTTCTCGTCACAAAGTCTATATCACCCGTGTCTATTCTTTTTTGTAGTGTTGATTGGCAAGACATTAGCTTCATTCCATTGCAACTACTAGTTGTTAAATTACTTGGCTTCATTATCTTTTACAAGACTTACTGATACTTCATTTGGGCGCAACAATTCTCTATTGTGACAATAAATCAACGTTGCATATTGCAACTAACACAGTTTTTTGTGAACATATATACGATGCACATAGAATTGGATTGTCATCTTATTCATGAGAAGATTCAATTAGGATAGGTTCAAATTGCTCATGTTCCCATTCTACATTAGCTAGCAGTAGGGGCGGAGCCAGAAAATTATAAAAGTGCAACACAGCTCTTAAGTTCTGTAAAGGAGCCTTTCCTTTTTTTTTTTCCTTTCACCAACTTACATCTGGCTATTAGCAAAAAAATAGAACATGTAGCTGTGGTGATCTAAACTTGCGTCTGTCATGTAATCATACTTGTGACTAACCACCAAACTAATCAATATCTTGTGAACTTTAATAACTTTTATAATATTTATTAGGGTGGGGATGGGGGCACAAATCTTTTTTATTTATTTATTTATAAATATACATTAAATATTTTTTTTTTTGGGGGGGGGGGGGGGGGGGGGGGGGGGGGTGTGCCGTCCCTCCACCCCTGGCTAGCAGACACATTCCCCAAGCCATTGGAACATGCACAATGCCTACCTACTTCGCAACTTGGGCATTCTTGACTTCTATACACAAACTTGAAAGGAAGTGATGACAGAGGCAATTAATCACAGGAAATCATGATCAATCACAGAAAAATCACATTTCCTATTATGTCTAGTCACGAGATAATTTCCTTAATTCGTCTCCCTTGTATATGTGTAATTTACTTGTATACTTACTTAAATTAAGACTCATAAAAGTATTATTCTATATATAAATACAATGTGTACCTATCAATAAACTTCAATCATTTTTCGTATTCTACATTAAACTAATCTCTCGCAGCATTTCATTTCCTACCCAATTTGTTCATATTAGGACTTCCAACGAACCTTCTGATTAGGTTGCAAGAAAAGTGCTAAATTGTCATCTTCCTTTGACTGGGTAGGAAACACTCCAGCTGAGTTAGTCAATTTGTTATTTCATGATGTAATATCAAGGAGTATTGGCTAAAGCTATGGTCTGTTTTGTTCGTTTTTTAATGCAAGATGTACCCAGTTGACAGAAAAAATAGAAAAAGAAAAAAGAAAAATGAGAAAAGAAGAAGAAAATGTTGACCCTAGTACACAGTAAAGTATATACAAGTCTTCAACAAATTGGAAGGGAAAATCTCATATTTAGTCCCTATTGTTTGCAAAAAAAAAATTAGTTTAGTCTATATTGTTTAAAATATTTCAATTTAGTCCTTATTGTTTCCCTAAAAGTTTTAATTTCATCCCTATTGTTTAAAGTTTCTCAATTTCATTCTTATTATTTTTCAAAAGTCTCAATTTTGTCCCTATTATTTTTAAAAAGTTTTAAATTCGTTCCTATTGTTTCTAAAAAAATTTCAATTTAGTCATTGAATAATATGTACGAATTTGAAACTTTAAGAAAACAATAGGGATAAAATTGAAACTTTTTAAAAATAATATGGATGAAATTGAAACTTTTTTGCAAACAATAAGGACTAAATTAAGACATTTTAAACAATATGGACTAAACTGATATATTTTGTAAACAATAGGGACTAAATGTGAAATTTTCACAAATTGGAATTTAAGATTGATAAGGTGACCTTTTGATTCTTTTTGTTCGCATTCATTTTATTTTTATACTGAAGTGGTTGACTGTAGGATGCAAGTGGAAATCTTCCAAGCATATTTTGTAAGTAATAAATGCTCACGAGTTAACCTGTGCGTACTTTCATTAAGAAAGTAAATCAAGGAGTTGATTATATGAGAAAACAACAATCTATAATAGAGTAAAATGTTTTTATTATCATTTACGCAATAATTGATCGTTAGATGCAAACAACACTTGGTACAAGACAAGTTAAAACTTAGAAATAGATTCATATATATATCTCAATGACTTTATTCTCTAACTTGAAACACGAAACAAATTTATGAAATGCGATAAGATCCCAGAAGGAAGTATTGATGAAACTAGATAGGAAGCCCACGAGAAAGATAATCACATGAATAGCTCCAATGATCACTAAATTAGCTCCAACTAGAGCTGCACGCTTGAGTGACACCCTCCCAGAAGAATCTTATTCTTCTTCAACCATGAATGTTTCTCCAAAAGCGTAAGATATGTCAAGTGTTCCAAATGGACCTAGAGAATCACGTCTATATACTATGTATATAAGTTTTTCGGCACTACGTTCGGAATCAAGTACGGGCTATCATATGTAAGTTATCTTTGATTAACATAGAGATGTTAGTGATAAAGGATTGTGAGCCTTGTGCCATAACATCATAGGGATGCGACTGACTTACATATGGGTGATTGTTAGTTGAACGAATCACTGAATGTGACAAGAATAACAAACTACATGACTTTGGATTAATAGTTTATTATTCATTGGGAATTGTGCAAATTAATCATTTGACTTGAGAAATTACGGTTGCCGGTTATATCAGGAGCTAAATATTGCGTCTGGGCAATACCAGTATTCCAAAAGGTGGGTTACGGCCTTTCGTGTTTTAGTTTTGTGGTATGAACTAACAGGTAATTGTCAAGATAGGATCCGTTAACCTTCGATGTGGAGCGATGTTGTAACGCCCCGATCCCTCACGAGATCAGGACTCCTAGTTATCACGCTATTCTCAACCCAAATCCAAGCCGGGCACAAAATTTTAGGAAAAACGGACGGAGTTTCTCCTATATGTAGGTCTATCTAGAAACCTGCCAACAGTCACATACAAGTCCTGAATCACAATCAACCATTCATACAACCTAACTTTCAAGATTCATAAAGTCAACCAGCTCCTCAAGGCCATCCGAGCCTTAGAATCTCACATCATATCACACAAGCATGCAAAATTAAATCCATTGAAGTTCTATCTTTTTATTCCACTTATCATACTACTCCATATTATCAATCAAGCTTTCTTATAACTTGTGTCCAACCAACTAACTAGTTTTCATCGTCCACACAAGCATGCACTATTAGGTAATAAAATAAAGCAAATAGAAGATTTTACAAGCCCACTAGTACCTATTCATCAAACAAAACTAAAACTTTAATATTACATTCCTTGATATAACATAAATACATATATGGACACAAAGTCTCAATTACAATACAAGTATATCATGATCACATTCTTCCATGTTTTACACACTGCTAGAGCAAGCAGGTCGCACATGAGGCAATCCAATCTTCAGCTTTTCCTGAAATATGTTGAAAAGAGGAATGAGTAACTAGGTTACTCAGTGAGGGAGGTGATGCAACATACCGGGCATGCATTATGATATGCAAACACAAGAAATCATATACATATAACATAAAGAACAAGATTTAAGTAACAAGTAGTCAACCACATTAAAAAGGATACGGTTCCACTTCAAGTCTTCAATCACGAGCCACGAACCACGAACTTCACGCAAGTGCCGGCAAACCCCTTACTCCAACAAGTTGGGATACTCCGGATGTATCCCGATCCTACGACCATTTCTCCTGAGGTAGGTCCATGCCCAGCAGGTGAACCACGCCTCTGGGGTAGTGGAGTATTCCTCAGCAAGAAGGGAATAGGCACCATGGTAGTCGAGGGAGCACGGCAAGCCTGACGCCGCCCGTGTTTCTCGACGCTACCATGTCCGAAAAGGTTGCGCAACCCGATATTCGATCACAATAATTCAAGCAATGGCAATATAATTCAAGAATCACATAAATGAGGGACAACAAAGTAGGTTGTCCTAGCACGTAGTTTACAATAAATAAGTCATATAACAATATAAATAAAAGACAAGTGTATATTTAATCTATTCATATCAAAGTACACGTAATTATAAGCAATCATATTGAACTATACAATTCATGAGCAGTAAAACAAATTAAGATGCACAAAAGAATGTAACTCCCTCACCTTGGATTAGACTAATTATGTAAGAGAATCGCTTAGATTCACTCCAAATCTCCTTGAATTAGCTCAAATGTGCAACCTTAGCCTACTCATATAAATATAACACTTAGCCTTTAAACTAGCATAACACAATGCAAGTAAAACATTACTTAGCACGTACATGAAGTAAACAGTCCAAGTTAGAAGCAATTTAACTAGAATTTATAATTATGAACAACCTAGAATCAATTACAGTTCAACTGATACGAGATCTTCGTGGTTAACTTATCTAGCATTCTGACAAGTTTACTTCATGAGAATATGCTTTATCATCCATTTTGCAATTAACCTTGCATGTAGGGTTCAAGAGCTTTAAGCACATTCTCCCAAATATCTTTATTAGCCTTCCTAAGTGTGCACCAAATAACATTATACCTTGGAAAAACTCACAATTTAATTATTTAGCAACAACAATGGACTATACAAATAACAAATTAATGAAAGCAGTCTATGTTTTCTAGCAGAAGCTAAATTTAGCAAATCCGTAACCTAATCTATTAATCTCCAAATCCTATGATTTTGACATAGAAAGGAAGCTCTTCGAGTGTAGTTAATTTTAGCCTCAAGCATAACTCAATTCCGATCTAAATTCCACAAGTTAGGACCTTACTTGTGCAACTGCGCAAACTGCCCTGCTTCAGCGAATTTCCAAACACATTTCTGAAATTGTTAAATTGGATGATCAAAACGTTTGAATTAGCCTAAGCCTTAGAAATCAACATTTTCTCTAAACTTCCTAATCTAGCTGCTGTAAAAATTTCGTTAAGTTTAAAGCATGTTTACTATGTCAAAATGGCTCTAGAACTCACGGGCAGTAGGCTGTCCAGATATTTGCTCATTTTGCATACTACACTTTTAGCTACTTTTTGCCATTACTTAGCATTTACACTTCATTGAAGGTTTTAAACAAACATCTAGTCTACAATTTTGTTCATAGATAGCAAATCAACAACTAGTTGTGAAACTGGCAAAGCATGCACAAATATAGCAATATAATCAAAATAAAATACATATAAGATGATTCCCTCACATTCAAAGACTAAAACATGCAAAATGCAAAGGCCTAGGTTGATTCTTCCTTTCTTTAACCAAGATTTTCTTCTCCTAAGTGAGCATCAAGGTCACCAAACCATATTTTAATCATACTACATTCCTAGTTAAGCCAAAAGACACCTAATAAGATTATAAAACCCTGTTTTAGAAACAAAAGTTCGGGAAGACCCCGTGCGAGTTTTAACTACAACTATACTATCCGAATCCCAATTTCGCGTAACGAAAGCACCAATAGTGCTTCCATACCCCAAGGATACCCAAATCATAGCCCAAATGTGCCCGGATTGTACAACGAGAAAAGTCCTCTTTTTAAAGTCGACTAATTACGCAATTTAGCTCGGTTTCGGTTGATTCAACTTCACGTGGCTTTTCAACTAGCTTCACTAGGGCCTAGAGCATCTATTTGAAGTCTCAATTCAAGCTAATTAACAAATTATATCAAAAACCTTAAACTTTCGAATTTCACTATTCACTGCACTATTCACCTTCTCCTACAACTTTGATTCTCAAAATTAAACCATTACAATTGCAACCAAGCTCCAAAAGAGAGTTCTATAGGCTTCAAAGATCATATAACAAGCATTTATAACAAGCAAAATAGCTAAATTCAACAAGACAAGAAATTCAATATATATGCATCAACTTTAAAATTATGAAATATGCAATTCCCTCACTTGTATGAAGATGTAGACAAGTTGTAGATGCCCCCTAATACTCCAATCTCCTCCTAGACGAAGCCAAGAGCTCAACTCCAAGGTTTGATGAAGAAATTCTCGTCCTATGCCATTTTCGAATTTGCTACAGTGTTTTTAGCTTTTATTCTCTCTTTTTTTTTCCCTCTTATTATTATGTTATATAAATAATAGACTAAGGAAATAATGGGTTTGAGTTAGTAAATTGGGTCTAATTAAATATATTTAAGGGTTTAATAAAAGTCCAAAGTCTAGCTAATTCACTAGAAGCCCAAATAAAAATTCTACAAAAAGTTACTATTCTTTAGTAATACTATTCATTTAGGACGAAAACTATTTTCTAAATGCACACTTCCAACATTAAATACATTAAATAATATTTTTTACATTCCTCTTACATGATATGTGACAGGAAAAAAATACAGTTTTAGAAAAATTAAACAATAAATTTCCCTTATGAATAGTGCCTTATGCTAAAAATTAAATAAATGTACATTTAATGCTCAAATATGACATTCAACAATTTAAAATGTAAATAATGAGGTTCTCGGTTGTCACACTTTCCCCTCCTTACAAAAATTGCATCCTCGCAATTTCTTATACTCCAGAATAATCCTTCAATAGCTATAGCAACCCTAGTCAAACTTGAAGCCAATAAGTGTACTGACAGGTTTACCAAGAGAAATACACATACCATTGCCACCAATAATTCCACTGAGAATACCAAAAGCTCTTCACAAGGAATCCCGATTAATATAGCCAAATAAAGGCTTTTATGGAATTACCGTTTAGAAAACCAAATAGAAGCACCATATAAGAATCTCATCTATTAGTATCGGAAGTTAATAATAAGAAATCTGTATGTGAATACCAAGATAATACCATGCCATGGGTGAGGCCCCGAATAAGAATTCCAACAAGAAACCGTATAAAGAATACCGATAGAGTATCTTTGAGTGCAATTCCTCCAATAGAAGTATATTACGAGTATTCCATGTACGATACCAAATAAGAGATGCATCCAAGATCCACATGAGATGTTACCTATGAAAATTGTGGTTTAAAGATCAACTGTCACCAATTAACTCCCAACTAGAAGGCCAAAGAGAATACCCCATTAGAAGCTCAACTGTGAACAACATTTCTCCGCAGGACATAAGTTGTATATATATATGTAGATAATGTTAGATGTTCCCTCTTCTTGTTGGTTCTCGCCTCCAAATATGCCGCTACCGATCATCTCTTATAGGGGAGAGTTTACTTACCATATGTGAGGGGTAATGCATGTATGCATACAATGATGAATATATAAGATACTAATATTAATAAATATACCATATAAAAGTACACAAGGTCACATAATTGTTCAGCTAACACATTATTCATATTTCACATAAGCAAATCACGTAACATACATTTCTCATTCAAGTCACACATGATCACATAGTTATACGTATTACACAATCTTCATATTTCATGCAAATATAACACATAGGAGCACATTTAACTCAAACAGGCACAAGCCCACATCAATACACATTTTACATATTCTGAGGACATGACATATTAACCTACTTAGCACACAAGTCATGTATGGTACTCTATCCATGTAACACACTTTGGAAACACACAATCAAGGTCACTACCCAATAGGCCGAAGATCATTTCCCGACTGTGAGCTACCTAAGCTCTGATACCACTTCTGTAACACCCCGATCCCTCACGAGATCAAGACTCCTAGTTATCACCGTATTCTCAACCCAAATCCAAACTCGGGCACAAAATTTTAGGAAAAATGGACGGAGTTTCCCCTATATGTAGGTCTATCTAGAAACCTGCCAACAGTCACATACAAGTCCTGAATTACAATCAACCATTCATACAGCCTAACTTTCAAGATTCATAAAGTCAACCAGCTCCTCAAAGCCATCTGAGCCTTGGAACCTCACATCATATCACACAAGCATGCAAAATTAAATCCATTGAAATTCTATCTTTTTAATCCACTTATCATACCACTCTATATTAACAAACAAGCTTTCTTATAATTTGTGTCCAACCAACTAATTAGTTTTCATCGTCCACACAAGCATGCACTACTAGGTAATAAAATAAAGCGAATAGAAGATTTTACAAGCCCACTAGTACCTATTCATCAAACAAAACTAAAACTTTAATATTACATTCCTTGATATAACATAAATACATACATGGACACAAAGTCTCAATTACAATACAAGTATATCATGATCACATTCTTCTATGTTTTACACACTGATAGAGCAAGTAGGTCGCACATGAGGCAATCCAATCTTCAGCTTTTCCTGAAATATGTTGAAAAGAGGAATGAATAACTAGGTTACTCAGTGAGGGAGGTGATGCAACATACCGGGCGTGCATTGTGATATGCAAACACAAGAAATCATATACATATAACATAAAGAACAAGATTTAAGTAACAAGTAGTCAACCACATTAAAAAGGATACGGTTCCACTTCAAGTCTTCAATCACGAGCCACGAACCACGAACTTCACGCAAGTACCGGCAAACCCCTTACTCCAACAAGTTGGGAGACTCCGGATGTATCCCGATCCTAAGACCCTTTCTCCTGAGGTAGGTCCATACCCAGCAGGTGAACCACGCCTCTGGGGTAGTGGAGTATGCCTCAGCGAGAAGGGAATAGGCACCATGGTAGTCAAGGGAGCACGACAAGCCTAACGCCGCCCATGTTTCTCGACGCTACCAAGTCCGAAAAGGTTGCGCAACCCGATATTCGATCACAATAATTCAAGCAATGCCAATATAATTCAAGAATCACATAAATGAGGGACAACAAAGTAGGTTGCCCTCGCACGTAGTTTACAATAAATAAGCCATATAACAATATAAATAAAAGACAAGTGTATATTTAGTCTATTCATATCAAAGTACACGTAATTATAAGCAATTATATTGAACTATCCAATTCATGAACAGTAAAATAAATTAAGATGCATAAAAGAATGTAACTCCCTCACCTTGGATTAGACTAATTATGTAAGAGAATCGCTTAGATTCACTCCAAATCTCCTTGAATTAGCTCAAATGTGCAACCTTAGCCTACTCATATAAATATAACACTTAGCCTTTAAACTAGCATAACACAATGCAAGTAAAACATTACTTAGCACGTACATGAAGTAAACAGTCCAAGTTAGAAGCAATTTAACTAGAATTTATAATTATGAACAACCTAGAATCAATTACAGTTCAACTGATATGAGATCTTCGTGGTTAACTTATCTAGCATTCTGACAAGTTTACTTCACGAGAATATGCTTTATCATCCATTTTGCAATTAACCTTGCATGTAGGGTTCAAGAGCTTTAAGCACATTCTCCCAAATATCTTTATTAGCTTTCCTAAGTGTGCACCAAATAACATTATACCTTGGCAAAACTCACAATTTAATTATTTAGCAACAACAATGGACTATACAAATAACAAATTAATGAAAACAGTCTAAGTTTTCTAGCAGAAGCTAACTTTAGAAAATTCGTAACCTAATCTATTGATCTCTAAATCCTATGATTTTGACATAGAAAGAAAGCTCTTCGAGTGTAGTTAATTTTAGCCCCAAGCAGAACTCAATTCCGATCTAAATTCCACAAGTTAGGACCTTACTCGTGCAACTGCGCAAACTGCCCTACTTCAGCGAATTTCCAGACACATTTCTGAAATTGCTAAATCGGATGATCAAAACGTTTGAATTAGCCTAAGCCTTAAAATCAACATTTTCTCTAAATTGCCTAATCTAGCTTCTGTAAAAATTTCGTTAAGTTTCGAGCATGTTTACTATGTCAAAATGGCTCTAGAACTCATGGGCAGTAGGCTGTCCAGATATTTGCTCATTTTGCATACTACACTTTTAGCTACTTTTTGCCATTACTTAGCATTTACACTTCATTGAAGGCTTTAAACAAACATCTAGTCTACAATTTTGTTCATAGATAGCAAATCAACAACTACTTGTGAAACTAACAAAGCATGCACAAATATAGCAATATAATCAAAATAAAATACATATAAGATGATTCCCTCACCTTCAAAGACTAAAACATGCAAAATGCAAAGGCCTAGGTTGATTCTTCCCTTTTTTAACCAAGCTTTTCTTCTCCTAAGTGTGCATCAAGGTCACCAAACCATATTTTAATCATACTACATTCCTAGTTAAGCCAAAAGACACCTAATAAGATTATAAAACCCTATTTTAGAAACAAAAGTTCGGGAAGGCCCCATGCAAGTTTTAACTACAACTATACTATCTGAACCCCAATTTCGCGTAACGTAAGTACCAATAGTGCTTACATACCACAAGGATACCCAAATCATAGCCCAAATGTGCCCGGATTGTACAACGAGAAAAGTCCTCTTTTTAAAGTCGACTAATTACGCAATTTAGCTGGGTTTCGGTTGATTCAACTTCACGTGGCTTTTTAACTAGCTTCACTAGGGCCTAGAGCATCTATTTGAAGTCTCAATTCAAGCTAATTAACAAATTATATCAAAAACCTTAAATTTTCGGATTTCACTATTCACTACACTATTCACCTTCTCCTACAACTTTGATTCTCAAAATCAAACCATTACAATTGCAACCAAGCTCCAAAAGAGAGTTCTATAGGCTTCAAATATCATATAACAAGCATTTATAACAAGCAAAATAGCTAAATTCAACAAGACAAGAAATTCAATATATATGCATCAACTTTAAAATTATGAAATATGCAATTCCCTCACTTGTATGAAGATGTAGATAAGTTGTAGATGCCCCTTAATACTCCAATCTCCTCCTAGACCAAGCCAAGAGCTCAACTCCAAGGTTTGATGAAGAAATTCTCCTCCTATGCCATTTTCGGATTTGCTACAGTGTTTTCAGCTTTTCTCCTCTCTTTTTTTTTGGCTCTTATTATGTTATATAAATAATAAAGTAAAGAAATAATGGGTTGAGTTAGTAAATTGTGTCTAATTAAACATATTTAAGAGTCTAATAAAAGTCCAAAGTCTAGCTAATTCACTAAAAGCCCAAATAAAAATTCTACAAAAAATTAATATTCTTTCGCAACACTATTCATTCAGGACGAAAAATATTTTCTAAATGCACACTCCCAACATTAAATACATAAAATAATATTTTTGACATTCCTCCTACATGATATGTGACAGGAGAAAAATACAGTTTCAGAAAAATTAAACAATAAATTTCCCTTATAAATAGTGCCTTATGCTAAAAATTAAATAAATGCATATTTAATGCTAAAATATGACATTCAACAATTTAAAATGAATATAATGAGGTTCTCGGTCATCACAGATGTCCTATGCTATGTCACGCCCCAACTCGACCCCTCCTACGATCAGTTAGGACGCAACGGAATTTTGGCAGTATAACGACAGTAACATGAACATCAGGGCTCTAAACCAACCCTTAAGAACAACATGCATCATCCTCCATAAATCACCAACCAATTCCACAATCAAATTAACATCATACAACACAACCACTTCATACATTAAACATTCTTTCATCAACTCTTTCATAGTTATGCGCCTTCGTTCTAACATAATACATAGGCTATACATACATTTCAAAATAGATTATAAACCAACTTAGAAATCTAAACATGATCAAAAGAAAAACTACTAACCATTATACATAAGTCTTTAAGGTAAAGTAGGTTTATAATATATCACAATACATCAACTACAACAATCTCATGGAAAAGACTCCTGCACATAAGAGTCATCCACATACGCCACAATATCCCCTTCTGGAGGCACGTACCCGAAATCTTGCGAAAGGACACTTGTATGCATGCAATAATTGAGAGTGAGCTTATATAAAACAAGCCCAGTGAGGATCTGATAGATCTCTAACAGTATTTACTATACTCATTGGAAATCATCCTTTGAGCAGTAAACATACAATGAACATCAATAATCATTATAAATGCAACAATAGTAATAACTGTAAACACACAATAAGGATACGATACATTTGCTGATGAAGCCCCATACACCAATTCCATGCTCAACAACTCCTCCAAACTCAATGACACAATCTTGAGGTACCTTGACCTAGACCCACACCCCATGGTCTCTCCACCCATGCGAGATAGGGATTAGCCATGATAACTATGCCCACAGCCCAGGACGCCTCCCGAGGTGACACAACATAATCAAAGCTCACAACAATGAGACTCAACATAAATAAACTGAGAGATCAACAACGAAAGTGCCCGATTCCCGTAATCAATAATCAATCAATATTCTGAGAGATCAGCAACGAAAGTGCCCGGTTCCCATACTCAATAAGCAATCAATATTCCGAGAGATCAGCAACGAAAGTGCCCGATTCCTGTAATCAATAATCATCAATATAACATCAATATTTAATTAAACAACAAACAACTAAGTTAGATGACAAAGTAGGCCATCCAACTTAACATGCATGAAACACGTAATCTAACCCTTGTCTAACCATTAACAACTCACAATTCAATCACTCAAACACCACACAATCATCTAAAGGCTCAATTCAACAATTTAAAGAAAGACAACCTAAACTTCAAATAATCATATCTTATATTTTACTAATCCAAACAACTCCAAATCAGTTTCAAACATTCACCCATTCAATCAACTATATTAGCCCTCTCAAAAACCAACCAAGACATATCAAAATCAAGGCCAACAACCATAAAACCTCAAGGCACCTAGGCTGAAATTTTTGGATTTTCACCCAAACATCGCAATCGAAAATTCGGCATTATAACGGCGTTACCACGTAATTAACAAACGTTTAGAAATCGACGGCAGTCGATTTCAACCATAACAACTCAAGTTATTCATCAAATGGCTAATCTATCAACTTTAAATACCCGAAAATAAATAATTTTGCTACAATTGTTCAAATATCGTAGTAATACACATAAATGATCCTTAGCATGCACTAAGCAATAATATAACTTCAAATTAACATTCTAACGGTTTAAAATACAATTATAAGCAATAATATAACTTCAAATTAAAATATGACTTTTGAGATCTAGAATTTTTCTCTCACCTTTGATGTGTTATGAAGCTAGAAAGATGCTCAATGGATGCTCAAGAGGTGGAATCAAGCTTTGGTTGATGAAGATTGGCCTTTAATTGCAACTTTTAATGAAAAATTTGCTTTGAAAAACTTCTCAAGGAAGGCTAGGGAGTTTCGGCCATGTGAGTGAGAAATGAGTGTGTTTTGAGTTATTTTGTAAGCAATATTGATATATTATGCATAAATAAGCCTGGTCAAATAAAATAGTAAAAGTCAAAGTTAGCATTTTTTTGTATTTTTAGTCCTTTAATTCATTTTAGCTATTTCTTGCTCAAACTAATTATGCAACTCCTAAGATATCTCAAGTAGTTTATTTTTAGGTGACAAGAAGTTTTACATTAAAACAATTACACCCGAGTTGGCTTAAAACTCATTTTCTTGCGAAAGAAAGTGTAAAAATCTTTAAAATTCCAAAACCGATTCCAAATTCATTTTAATCAAACACAGGTCTATTAATACCCGAGAACTAGGTTTTAAAATGTTTAAAACACCCCTGTAAAAATTTTAGCGGACAGGTGTTCAAAAATACTATTCACCAAAACCGACGATAAAATTTCTGATTCTGTTTTTGATGAAAATTTCATGAATGCACACTTAGCATGTATTAGGAGTATTAATCACATATTTAACACATTCTAAGTCATATAGCACATAAACAGGTCAATTCATGTAAAACGAGATAAAGCACGCCCCTTCTTAAAACAATTGCGTCCTCACAATTCTTCACTCAAGTACTGCTAGCTCAAACATACGGAATGAAAGACCGAAAATCAAATTCTGAGTACGAACTAAGTATACCAACTAGGAATACCAAACAAGAAGCTTGAATAGGAACGCTGAATAAGAACACCGACTAAGACTTTCAGATGAGAATCTTAAATAATTGCTGAAGAAAATGCCAAACATAGATCCCGTAATAGAACATTAACCAAGAATACCAAGTAAGAGCTTCAACAAGATCACCGAGCGAGAATACCAAATAATAATCCCAATATAAGAACTCCGGATAATACCGTATCAGAATTCCACTTAAGAATACCGCATAAAAAATACCATAGATGATGTCCAAAGAAGTATGTTGAATAAGAATCTCCATACAGAAATCTCGAGGAAGAATGTCGTATAAAATCACCAAATAAGAATCCCAATAATCAATGTATAGTTATAAAGTAGCTTGACCCCTAATCGGAATTCCATATACCTCAGCGTCACATACTACTCAGTCGCCAACTGATATGATGCATATGCTAACTTTAATCATATAAGGCAAACTCTCTACTCACATTTTAGCACGTTGCACTCAAGGAGATATGATATTTAATTGGTTGAGAATAAGTAAGTTACCTTTCACCACTGCTGCTACCTCTGGCAATTCCTCCAAGTCCACTGCATAGGCCTGAGCCTGAGCCCGCTGCTACTGAGGTGTACTACTTGCAGGTTCACCCTGATAACCCTGGACTGCTAGCTGACCCGTAGAACGCTGATACCTGGGGCAATCCCTCGCCCGATGTTGGTTGCTGCCGCAACCTAAACACGTCCCTGCCTTTCTCCGACAATCGGCCTCCAGATGGCCCTTACGTTTACAATAAACACATTGGAGCGTCGGAGCACTGACACTCCCTCCTAAAGAACCAGAAGCTGAATAAGCAGCTGAACCAGCCTGCTGCTGAGGTCTAAAAACACTAGACCTGTATTGACCCTGAGACTTGGCCGGCCTGTACTGCGGCTGAGCCTGATAAGACCCCTGCTGAAACTGAGGCCGATAGTAACCCTGCTGACCCTATGGTCCGAAAGAACCCTACAGTACTAGCGGCCTGTACACTACCTACTGTACGGGAGGCCTATACACTCCCTGCTGACCCTGAGGCTGAAATGGCCTCTTGCTAGGCTGGCTAGATACAATATGTTCTCCCTTTCTCTTCTCCAGTCTAGAAGCTACATCAAAGGCCTCCGTAAGTATATCATACCGATTCAGGGCCATCGCATCTTGAATCTCGGGCCTCAACCCCAACATGAACCTACGAGTCTTACGTTCCTCGTCAGCCACATACTCTGGTGCATACCGGGACAAACTAGTGAAAGTGGCATCATATTGAGCCACTGAAGCATCTCCCTGCACTAAGGCTAGAAACTCTGCCTCTCTCCGCTCCCTCGCGATCCTCGGGACATACTTTGCCCGCAAAGCTAACAGAAAGGTACCCCAAACATATAGAATGCCCTGAGTCACCCAGCTAGTTCTCACTGTGCGCCACCATTCTTCTGCCTCATCATCCAGCAAATACACGGCAAAAGTGACCTTTCGCTCATCGGTATAATCAAGAGGGTCAAAAATCTTCTCCACCTTACTAATCCATGCCTCAGCTTTCCGATCGTCTGGCTTCCCCTGAAACCACGGTGGATAATACCCTAAAAACTCTTTCAATGTACCACGACCGTGGTACCTACCTTGTGCGTTCAATAACTGATTCTGCAATGCCTGATTCTGGGTAGCCTGCCCTACTAGTAACTGTGCCTGACTGGCCATGATCTCGTTCATCCTATCAAAAGCTGCACCTATACAATCTTCATCCCTAACTTGGCCTGGTGCCACATTTCTCAGAACCTCATCAGTCATCTTAGGCCTACCTCTAGTCCTCGGTCTACCCGTCATTCTTCTAACCAAAGAGTTAGCACAGGTTATAGAACATAAACAAACTATGAACAACTATTAACACATAAACAACAAACTCATATAAAGCACATAAATTACTTAAGTATCAATCACATAAACAAATTGTTCACATAATCACATAGTCACTAAATCACATAATCACTTATTCACTTAATCACTTAATCATATTAACACATATTTCACTTTTCTTTCACTTCATACATACTTGCATGCTTGAACCACTACCCACATTCCGAGGATACCCCGGCTGACAACTAATCAAGCTTTGATACCACTAAATGTCATGCCCCAACTCAACCCCTCATACGATCAGTCAGGACGCAACGGAATTTCTGCAGCATAACAGTAACATGAACATCAGGGCTCTAAATCAACCCATAAGAACAACATGCATCAACCTCCATAAATCACCAACCAATTCCACAATCAAATTAACATCATACAACACAACCACTTCATACATTAAACATTCTTTCATTAACTCTTTCATAGTTATGAGCCTCCGTTCCAACATAATACATAGGCTATTCATACATTTCAAAATAGATTATAAACCAACTTAGTAATCTAAACATGATCAAAAGAAAAACTACTAACCATCATACATAAGTCTTTAAGTTAAAGTAGGTTTATAATACATCACAATACATTAACTACAACAATCTCATGGCAAAGACTCCTGCACATAAGACTCATCCACATACGGCACATTATCCCCTTCTGGAGGCACGTACCCGAAATCTTGCGAAAGGACACTTGTATGCATGCAATAATTGAGAGTGAGCTTATATAAAACAAGCCCAGTGAGGATCTGATAGATCTCTAACAGTATTTACTATACTCATTGGAAATCATCCTTTGAGCAGTAAATACACAATGAACATCAATAATCATTATAAATGCAGCAATAGTAATAACTGTAAACACACAGTAAGGATACGATACATTTCCTGATGAAGCCCCATACACCAATTCCATGCTCAACAACTCCTCCAAACTCAATGACACAATCCTAAGGTACCTTGACCTAGACCCACACCCCATGGCCTCTCCGCCCATGCGAGATAGGGAGTAGCCATGATAACTGCGCCCGCAGCCCAGGATGCCTCCTGAGGTAACACAACATTATCAAAGCTCACAACAATGAGACTCAACATAAATAAACCGAGAGATCAGCAATGAAAGTGCCCGATTCCCGTAATCAATAATCAATCAATATTCCGAGAGATCAGCAATGAAAGTGCCCAATTCCCGTAATCAATAATCAATCAATATTCCGAGAGATCAGCAATGAAAGTGCCCAATTCCCGTAATCAATAATCAATCAATATTCCGAGAGATCAGCAATGAAAGTGCCCGATTCCCATAATCAATAATCATCAATATTCGGAGAGGTCAGCAACGAAAGTGCCCGATTCCCGTAATCAATAATCAATCAATAATCCAAGAGATCAGCAACGAAAGTGCCCGATTCCCGTACTCAATAATCAATCAATATAACATTAATATTTAATTAAACAACAAACAACTAAGTTAGATAACAAAGTAGGGCATCCAACTTAACATGCATGAAACACGTAATCGAACCCTAGTGTAACCATTAACAACTCACAATTCAATCACTCAAACACCACCCAATCATCTAAAGGCTCAATTCAACAATTTAAAGAAAGACAACCTAAACTTCAAATAATCATGTCTTACATTCAACTAATCCAAACAACTCCAAATCAATTTCAAACCCTCACCCATTCAATCAACTACATTAGCCCTCTCAGAAACTAACCAAGACATATCAAAATCAAGCCCAACAACCTAAAACCTCAAGGCACCTAGGCTGAAATTTTTGGATTTTCACCCAAACATCGCAATAGAAAATTCGGCATTATAACGGCGTTACCACGTAATTAACAAACTTTTAGAAATCGACGCACTCGATTTTAACCATAACAACTCAAGTTATTCATCAAATGACTAATCTATCAACTTTAAATACCCGAAAATAAAAAATTTCGCTACAATGGTTCAAATATCGTAGTAATACACATAAACGATCCTTAGTATACACTGAGCAATAATATAACTTCAAATTAACATTCTAACAGTTCAAAATGCAATTATAAGCAAAAACATAAAAAAATGACTTTTGAGATCTAGAATTTTTCTCTCACCTTTGATGTGTTATGAAGCTAGAAAGATGCTCAATGGATGCTCAAGAGGTGGAATCAAGCTTTGGTTGATGAAGATAGGCCTTTAATTGTAACTTTTAATGAAAAATTTGCTTTGAAAAAATGTCGAAAAACTCCTCAAGAAAGGCTATGGAGTTTCGGCCAAATGAGTGAGAAATGAGTGTGTTTTGAGTTATTTTGTGAGCAATATTGATATATTATGCATAAATAGGCTTGGTCAAATAAAATAGTAAAAGTCAAAGTTATCATTTTTTTTGTATTCCTTGTCGTTTAATTCATTTTAGCTATTTCTTTCTCAAACTAATTATGCAACTTCCAAGATATTTGAAGTAGTTTATTTTTAGGTGACAAGAAGTTTTACATTTAAACAATTACACCCGAGTCGGTTTAAAACTCGTTTTCTTGCAAAAGAAAGTGTAAAAACCTTTAAAATTCTAAAACCGATTCTAAATCCGTTTTAATCAAACACGGGTCTATTAATACCCGAGGACTAGGTTTTAAAACGTTTAAAACACCCCTGTAAAAATTTTAGCGGACAGATGTTCAAAAATACTATTCACCAAAATTAACGATAAAATTTCTGATTCCGTTTTTGATAAAATTTTTATGAATGCACACTTAGCATGTATTAGGAGTATTAATCACATATTTAACACATATTAAGTCATATAGCACATAAACAGGTCAATTCATGCAAAACGATGTAAAACATGCAAATCGAGAGAAGATAGAAAAGTGGAGTTTCACATGCGATCTTATTTCGGTTGATTGAGGAAGTCCTCGGCCAGGGCACATATCAGATAGAATGATGGAAAGGGTTCCATAGTTGTCATCTCTCATTCCGCCGAATAAATCTATGCATAGAATCATTTAGTGGACTTAATCGTATCATGGTCCCCACAATGATTGAGACATATTTAATGGAAGGATCGGACTGCATGCTAATTTGCGATTATAAATAGATTCATAAAAGTTGGACTTTATTACCGTATAAATTGTCATGATGTGCGTATGTTGCTAGATGTAACTCTTGAACATGAGGGTATTCTGGAGAATGACAGAGACATTCTCGGAATGAATTAAAAGTGTTTAATAGTCCCTCATCGCTATACGATTATGAATCTAGAAAGTCACACACAAAAAGAACATAAAAAATAAGGCAATTAACGAACTTGATATTAAGTTGGAAACACGTTAAAGAGTTAACGTTATTTATTTTGGATGTTAATAGTTAAGCGGGCCAAAAGTGAAAATACTAAAAGTATTAGGGCCAAAGTACAAATACTGAGATGGAAACACGTTAAAGTGTTAACATTATTATTTTGGCCATTAATGGTTAAGTGAGTCGAAATCGTAATTTTTGAAAGTTTTAGGGCCAAAATGTAAATACTGAAAAGTATTAGGGCATAAGTACAAATAGATTGAGGGGTCAATATTCAATTAATTATTCTAAAGGGGTTTAGAATTAATTAATGTTTGTCTTCACTAAAAGACAAACAACAACTTGTACTAAAAGACAAAACACAAAACACAAAAGGACAAAAGACAACTTACACTAAAAGACAATAGTAGGAGGAGTTTTTCACTTGTTCTTCTAACTTTATACAAGCTTAGATTTATCACCGAAAATTACTCACAATTAGAAGGCAAAACTCTATTCTTTTCCCTTGGTAATTTTGGCCATGGTAGAGAATAATAGGAGGAGTTTTTCACTTGTTCTTCTAACTTTATACAAGCTTAGATCTATCACCGAGAAGCTAGCACATATACTTGGTTGGTGGTGTTTGCCATTGGATGCTCGTGTGTTTCGATCTATGACCTTTATACTTGTGAAGGAGGCTAGTCCACTCTATCTACGAGATGAGAACTATATTTTCTTCCTTGATGCTCTCGGCCAAAGCACGAATAAAGAGAGGTGTTGTTCTTTTTGCTTTATAATTATATACAAGCTTATTTCTACTACTAAGTATCTTGCACATTAACTTAGTTTGTAGTAATAGTTGTTAGATGCTTGTGTATTTTGATCTAGAGCCGTTGCATGTGTGAAGAAAGATTGTCCACGATGTAGCATCTCCGTTGTGGTTCCATCTTCACTCGGCTATAAACGAGAGGTATGTCGTTTTACCTCTCGTTTACTTTATAGTATATTTGATATATTATATGTTACATGTTGATTACCATGGACTTTACTTTGAAAATGCATGTAATTACAAAAATTAATGTTGAAATTTTTAAAATGCTCAACGCTTCCACTTTAACTCTTTTATGTTGTGAATCACACGTTTCTGAGAACCAATCATTTTCACAATTCCATTAACCAAGCAAGCAATTCAAAATTGGCCACTCATCTTGTCTTATTTAATCCTAGCCATTCAATTCCAAACTTAATGGCTAAGGAAATGATGTGAAACAATCTTAGCCAAGCATTTGACACCTTTCAATTACAAGACTAATATGTATATATACATATCAATTACGTATATACCTAATTAATATTGTATTTGTACAATTAATTTAAGCTAATCATCATTAGTTTAAATTAAGAAAATAAACTTTCTGTAATTGTACTTTTGCCCCAACACTTATAATTAATTATACATTTGTTCATTACTAATAATTACCAACGTGTATAACGTTAACAATTTAACATTTCATAACCAAAATTAAGATTATTCGAAACTGTGAAACCCTACTTTTCTATCCTGCCTCGTTTTGCATGTTTATTCTCGTTTTGCGTGAATTGACCTGTTTATATGCTATATGACTTAGAATGTGACAATTTTGATATTAATACTCCTAGAACATGCTAAATGTGCATTCATGAAATTTTCATAAAAAATGGAGTCAGAATTTTATCGTCCACTTTTAGTGAATAGTATTTTTGAAACACGTCCGCTAAAATTTTGAAACTGGTCTTTTTATCCCTTCTAAACCTAGTCCTCGGACTTTAATAGATCTGTGTTTGATTAAAACGGTTTTCAAATCGACTTAGGAATTTATTAGGGTTTTTACACCGACTTTTGCGAAAATCGAGTTTTAGGCCGACTCGGGTAAAATTGTTTGGATGTAAAACTTCTTGTCACCTAAAAATAACCTACTTGAGCTATCTTGGGTGTTGTACAATTTTTTTGAGCAATGATGATAAAATAAATAAATTTAAAGTCAAGAAAACACTAAAAATCAATTAGTTTCAACTTTGACTTTCATTTAAGTTGTTGACCTTTATGCATATATCACCAACACCATACTAGCAAAGCACAAAAACACACCCATTTGCACACACATTGCTGTGAGGAAGGAGAGGAAAAAAAGGAAAGAAATTTCAAGGTTTTCGAAACAAATTTTCAAAGAAAAAGCTAGTTTTTGTCCGTAGATTTTCGTACCGAGTTGGATTCCGCTTGTTGGGCACGCATTGCACGCATATCTAGGCTTATATCGCATCAAAGGTGAGAGAAAAATTCTAGATCTCAAAACACATCTTTTATGTTTTGCGTAGAATTGATTATTGAACCGTTAAAATGTTAATCTGATGTTAGATTATTGCTTAGTGTATGCCTAGGATCCTTTATATGTATTCTTGCGAGATTTGAACCGTTGTAGCATAATTATTTATTTTCGGGTATTTAAAGTTGAGTTATTTTCCATTTCTTGATTATCTTGAGTTGTATCGTTTGAAATCGATTGCCGTCGATTTTTAAAAGTTTGTTAATTACGTGGTAGCGCCGTTGTAATTCTGAATTTTCGATTGTGATGTCCGTGTGAAAGTCCGGAAATTTCAGCCATGATGCATTAGGGCTTTAGGGTTATTGGGCATGATTTAGATGTGTTTTGGTTCGTTTTCGAGGGGCCTAATGTAGTTGATTGATTGGGTGAGTGATAGAAACTGATTTGGAGTGGTTTGGACTAGTAGAATGTAGGTTATGATCATTTGAAGTTTAGGTTGTCTTTCTTTAAAATGTTAAATTATGCCTTTAGTTGATTGGGTATGGTTTGAGTGATTGAATTATAAGTTGATGATGGGTGAACTAAGGTTTGATTGTGTGTTTAATGCATGTTCGGTTGGATGGCCTACTTTGTCATCTAACTTAGTTATTTGTTGTTAAATTGATTATTGATGTTATTATGATGATAATATGATTATTGATTGATTATTGATGAACCAGGAGATAGTCAACAAAAAAGGTTGTCCTCCTGTGAGCGATTATGTTTATTATTATTGCTGAGTCTTGGTATGTGTGTGCCACCTCTCGGGCAGCGTCGAGGTGTCGGGTTGATAACGGCATGACAACCAGAGGCTACCCCCAGCTCGCATGACAGAGGTGTCATGGAGGAAGAGGTTATTGAGGTACCTGATGGGTGCTTAGCTTAGGGTAAAATTAAGGTAAATTCTAAGCCAAGTTTTAGCTCGCAAGTGCACGAGTAATTGTAGTATAGTGTGCTAGGTGCGAGGTCGAATCCTCAGGGAAGCAATTTGAAAGTTTGTAGAAAAGTGTAAGTAAAGTGCCTAAGTAATTAAACTAAATTAAATTGTAAATTGAGTGATTTGAATGAAAGTTAACTAAAAATAAAATAAAAGTGAAATTAAATGTGAAAACTAAAATTAAATAGGAGAGCTAAAAGTGAGGTTTGGTCACAGTTGGGAAAGGTTTAGGGATCGGATTCCTATGCAAAGTTGAATTCTAGGCTCGAACTTAGGATTTCCTATTTTGATGCAAAACTAGACTACAAGTCTAATTAATTAAATAATCACCTAAAGTTAACTAATTAACAGGTCAGACCTAGTTTAGAGATGCAACGCTATCTCCAAGTCCCTTATCTAGCTGGAGTATAGATTTGTCCTAAAATCCTAGGCTCACGAGTTAATTAATTAAGTGTGAACAACTATGGTACAACCTATAGTTGTTACGACAAAACCCAATTTATATATTTGATCTACCATATGAATTTCTATTAATTACTAGCTATAAGCATAATAAATTAATAGGATTAATAATAAAGTACGTAAATCAAATATATAAAACTAGCATCAAAATAATTCAACCAAGTTCAAGACCATAAAATTAAACTATTACATAGTAATCCTACCCTAAACAATAATTTAACTATGCATATCTAACAAATTTAAATCAAAGTTATGAAAAAAAATAATTATAAACTTCCTCATAAAATAATTTAAATAAGTCAAACTTTTCAATTTGAATCTCAATTAATTGACAAAACATGAACGAAATTCCAAAACGGTACAAAATTGGAGAAGAATTTCGATTAAATTGTAAGTCGTTCTCTGCCTTTCTCCTCTTCTTTCTACTGATGAAACTTCTGTCTGTGTGCAATTTTATTTTCTTCCCCTCTTTAATTCTCTGTTCTTGTTATTGTTCTCACGCCACAGCTCCTCTTTTTTTTTCCTTGCGCTATCAAATCTCCCTTTTTGTACTTGATGCTTTACCGCCCTACTGACTTGTGTGGGCCTTAATCTCATGGCCAATTCTGGCCATGTTGACTTTTCTAACTTTTTTTCTTTACCGTCCATGGCCGAGACTTGGCCTTGTTCCTTTTATTTATTTTTTCTCAAGCCCAAGTCCTAATTGGACTTGGCTATGCACGGCCAAGGCTTGTAAAAAGCCTTGGTCATAACTTTCATTCATTATTTTTTTGTTTTCTTTTTCTATTTACTTTTTTTTTGGCTTCAACAAATATTTCTCATTAAAATCCAAACTTCTTTTTTTTTAATAAATCTTGGCTCATTTGCAGTATTGAATATTCTTCCAAATTCAGCTCCAATTATTCTTTCATGAGTAAATTTCTTCATGCACAAAAACACAATTAAAGTGATCAAACTATTCAATAAATATCAATAATTAATTCTAAAAATGTAAAGAAATAGGTCTAAAAATATGAATACATCAATACCCCCAAACCTATCTCTTGCTTGTCCCCAAACAAGACTAGGTTTTAAGCAAATCTTCAAGTTCTCAAGAGGTTGTTGTAACAAATCAATCAACTCTAACGAAAGGACAGGATTTGGGGAACGATTGATTCTATGGTGTGGTAGTAAAGCGAACTCATTCGAGTTTCTCTCTTTAAAGGCAAAACATGTTTACTACAAGATTACATCATACACTATTGAGTCTCCACGTATCTAAGTAACAAGACAACTCGATATAACTAGATCATAATACTCGTGCCCCCATTGCCCTTATAACCCTCCATACATGCCTTTCACTCTTTTATTCATTCTAAAACATAAAAGTAAACACTTCATCTCTTTTTATTAGGTGCTTGGTCCCAAACGGTCAACTCAACACCCCATGTAACGAGCTTTTGAGGTAATCAATCTCATCCACTTAAGGCTTAGGTTGATAGGCTTTGAAGGCCCCATGCGTACCCTACTTACTCGAAGTGTTGAACACCGAAACACCATAACCTTAAGCACACATCCCTAAAGAAAGACAATGAATACAAGGATAGTGGTGCTAAGAGATAGAAGTAAAGAATATTTTTTTTTCTTCTTTTGCTTTTTTTTTCTTTTTTTTTGTTTTTTTACTATAAAGGCTCAAGCACGCAAACAAGACTTCTCAAGTGAGGGTACGCATATCATAACCACATTATATCTCATCGTCTTACAACCAAGTCATGGGACCACAATAGCCTAGGCATAATCTCACAGTCCCCACGCCTCGCATTCATCAAAATCAATCCCAAAAGTTCAACTCAAAACTATCTCATAAAATCAAGAACCACCTACTCTCCTCAATCACTTCATAAGAGCTAATCAATACATCATCACAACTCCTCAATTACTAGAAAATCCACCACAAATCCACAAATAAACATAAAAAACATTTTCAAAAAGTATCATATTTCGTTCAGATTTTTCCCAAAACAACAATTGACACAGTTAAATACCTGCACCCCCCAACCTAAAGTTTGCTTGTCCTCTAGCAAAGAGAATTAAAACATCCCACGGGTATACGAAAAGAAGGAAAAGAACATAAAATGAGAATCCAATAGTGAAAGTGTATGAAAAGAAAGCAATTAAGAGAAATAGCGAGAGTAGATGGACATACCTGAAGTGATCGATAATGAAAAGAAAGGTAACCCTTCACATCTACAACTTGTAATTAAGCTCAAGAGCAAAACAACAGAGGATAAGACAAGATAAATTAATAACATAATAAAAATACTTCTTTTTTTTTATATTTTTTTGTTGGCCAACCCTATTTACATCCCCATACAAAGGCTCCGAACTCTGGGAGGCACTAAAGCCGACTCACTAAAAATAACTAAGCATAATGAAACAATTTAAGTAAGGAGAGATAGAATGCAAATACCTGGATCCATTTAATGTCAGCCAGTAAGACAAATCTTATGAAACTTCAGAAATGGAGTTAACTAAGTACATTAAGAATGCGAATGAGAGACCATTAATTTCAAATCACCAACGTACTCAAACCTCAGACATCTTCCCATACTTAAGAGAGAAGGCCAGACATTACGCTTTCGGCCAGTGATTTTACTTTCATAGTATCCATCCTAATTAACCCCAAGACTTCCATTACACAAGATAATCCATTTTCGAGAAAATGGTAAAGCCCACTATAACCCAGTGGAGGTCCAACCGAAAAGTTAGGAAATAGAGCATAGAAAGGAAACACCTGATATATAATAACCTTTTTGATAGAGATGTATTTAAGGGCATCTCCAACTTCTCATCTCATTCTGCATGTTGTATAACCAAAACTCACAAGAAGTCGTTAGATGCAATAGTAGTATCTTTCATCAACTCTAAAGAAATAAACACAAACAACTAGAATGGAATAAAATGTAGGATTGGAATGCAAGCCATAACATCTAGAAACTAATAAATAAACTAAAAACAAAATATAATACTAGAGCAGACATGAAAGAAATTGACATAAAAAAGTAAATCCTAACAGCTACATCTAGGGTGCCTTCTAGCAACGCTGAGTTTAACGCCCTCAGCTTGGCGCCAATGTTAGAGCAAAATGCTCTTAAACTCTTTCGGTACAAATAATCGAATGATGATTTCATAACAAAATATGAGAGAACCCTTCCACAAAACTTGTTTCATAAGTAACACGAAACGATCCTTCTCAAGCTCACCTTGATGAGGTGAGAACTCCCATCCCAAGACTATGTGTGTGTGCTTATGCTCTAATTTGCTAGTGACCATATGTAATCCAATAAAATCGAACTCTACTTGCAAAGGGTCAACCCAAAAACTATGAGGGAGAAGGTTTCTGCTAGTAGGGTCAAACAATATAGTCTCTTCCCTATACATCATTTCATTCAATTTTGAAGCGAGCCCTAAATCTTCTTCTTTGGAGGAAAGATTTTCTTCTTCCTTTATTAACCACCCAATGGCCCTCTTCTGATGATCAAGGACTATCAACACACGCTCCTCATTTACTAGTAAAATATTATACGCTTTAATGCCCGAAGAAGTGTAGTACAGTCCTAAATGTGCATGCACGGGTATGAGCTCTAAAACATGGGGAGCATCATCCATAGGTGGTTCAGGACAAAGAATACAAAGGGAAAAAGAAGTTGTCTCAAAAGACTCATCTAAATAACAAGCAGGATCTAACGAGTTGTGTGCACCCAACTTTCTCAAAAAAGTAGAAGAGTCAAATTGAGCCATTATGGCATCAAGCTCATCCTCCAAACATGATCGGGGCTCAGGGATTGAAGGAGAATGTACATCAAACTCAGAAGGCTTAGCAAAGTCAGAACTAGGCATGAGAGAATTGGAGAAAACCAACTTCTCTAGTATATGAGCTAAGTCAAATTGAGTCATAGAATCATGAAGCTCGTCCTCTCCCTCGAAACAACAAATGACATTTTCTACCTCATTCTCTCTCTCATTCCCACTATCATTGCCTCTCATTTTTTCACTCCCCTTATGTCCCATAGTGTCTACCAAACCTATGTCATGGTCACACAAAGTTTCACCACTAACAAAACTATCTTGATCAAATTGGTTTGTCACAGGTTCAATACAATGCTCGTTATCAGTCCAACTATTTATGCTCTCAGCTAGTTGACCAATTTGGTCTTGTAGCCAATCTAAGGATTGGTGGTTGGATTCGACAAGTTGGACAAGTTGACTGATCTTGTTATCGAAATCTGATTCAGGAAAAGTAAGTTCAATCGAGTTAGGATGACAAATATTTTGATTGAAAGAATTGCATTCAAAGTCTTGACGAAACTCAGAAGGATCGAGGTTGGAGAATCGAGATACGTTATTTTGATTTTTAAAACTACGAGGCAGAAAAGATGCATTGCTTTGATCCCAAAATGAATTTTGATGATTCTGCCACTCAGGGTTATATGCATTAGAGTATGAACCATTTTTTGAAAAATAACCCTGAGTGATAGTTACATTACTATGAAAGAACTCGGAATATTGAGGACAATTAATAATGGCATGCCCAAATTGAGAACATAAAACACAAATTTCACATGTATTTAGGATAAGGAATGAGGTCATATCCTTAAAAGGCCATTGATTGGGTGACTCACTAAATAGATTAAGAAAAGTATTCACATCAAAAGGAGTCATATATATTCCAATCAACAAAAATTTCCTTGTATTTTTTTTGAAGTTTTTTCAAAACATTAAAAAAAAAAGATAAAAAGATTAAAAAAAAATGGATAAAACAAACACTTAAACAAATTACTACACTAATCCAAGAACAATACCGTGCCTCCCCGGCAACGGCGCCAAAAACTTGATGGGTGCTTAGCTTAGGGTAAAATTAAGGTAAATTCTAAGCCAAGTTTTAGCTCGCAAGTGCACGAGTAATTGTAGTATAGTGTGCTAGGTGCGAGGTCGAATCCTCAGGGAGGCAATTTGAAAGTTTGTAGAAAAGTGTGAGTAAAGTGCCTAAGTGATTAAACTAAATTAAATTGTAAATTGGATGATTTGAATGAAAGTTAACTAAAAATAAAATAAAAGTAAAATTAAATGTGAAAACTAAAATTAAATAGGAGAGCTAAAAGTGAGGTTTGGTCACAGTTGGGAAAGGTTTAGGGATCGGATTCTTATGCAAAGTTGAATTCTAGGCTCGAACTTAGGATTTCTTATTTTGACGCAAAACTAGACTACAAGTCTAATTAATTAAATAATCACCTAAAGTTAACTAATTAACAAGTCAGACCTAGTTTAGAGGTGCAACGCTATCTCCAAGTCCCTTATCTAGTTGGAGTATAGATTTATCCTAAAATCCTAGGCTCACGAGTTAATTAATTAAGTGTGAACAACTATGGTACAACCTATAGTTGTTACGACAAAGCCCACTTTATATATTTGATCTACCATATGAATTCCTATTAATTACTAGCTATAAGCATAATAAATTAATAGGATTAATAATAAAGTACGTAAATCAAATATATAAAACTAGCATCAAAATAATTCAACCAAGTTCAAGACCATAAAATTAAACTATTACATAGTAATCCTACCCTAAACAATAATTTAACTACGCATATCTAAAAAATTTAAATCAAAGTTATGAAAAAAAAAAATAATTATAAACTTCCTCATAAAATAATTTAAATAAGTCAAACTTTTCAATTTGAATCTCAATTAATTGACAAAACCTGAACGAAATTCCAAAACGGTACAAAATTGGAGAAGAATTTTGATTAAATTGTATGTCGTTCTCTGCCTTTCCCCTCTTCTTTCTACCGCTGAAACTTCTGTCTGTGTGCAATTTTATTTTCTTCCCCGCTTTAATTCTCTGTTCTTGTTATTGTTCTCACGCCACAGCTCCTCTTTTTTTTCCTTGCGCTATCAGAACTCCCTTTTTATACTTGATGCTTCACTGCCCCATTGACTTGTGTGGGCCTTAATCTCATGGCCAATTCTGGCCATGTTGACTTTTCTAATTTTTTTCTTTACCGTAAATGGCCAAAACTTGGCCATGTTCCTTTTATTTATTTTTTCTCAAGCCAAAGTACTAATTGGACTTGGCTATGCACGGCCAAGGCTTGTAAAAAGCCTTGGTCATATATTTCATTCATTATTTTTTTGTTTTCTTTTTCTCTTTTTTTTTTGGCTCCAACAAATATTTTTCACTAAAATCCAAACTTCTTTTCTTTAATAAATCTTGGCTCATCTGCAATATTTCAATGTTATTCCAAATTTAGCTCTAATTGCTTTTTCACAAGTAAATTCCTACATGCACAAAAACACAATTAAAGTGATCAAACTATTCAATAAATATCAATAATTAATTCTAAAAATGTAAAGAAATAAGTCCAAAAATATGAATACATCAGTACCTCGGGTGCGTGAGTTTATGGGAGTCACAAGAAGGCTGTTATGATCGTGATGGCGTTTAGAGCTACACCAACTAGTGTATCCTTTATTGAATGGTCATTATAGTTTATGTGATGATAGTATTATTGATGTTATTGTGTGTTTACTTGCTCAAAGGATCATTTCCAAGCAGTTTAGTAAATACTGTTCGAGATCTATCGGATCCTCACTGGGCTTATTTTATATAAGCTCACTCTCTATTATTGCATGCTTACAGGTGTTGTAGAGTAGGACTACGGGTACGTGCCTCCTGAAGAGGAAAATGTGTCTTTCGTGAATGAGTCTTATGTTCCGGAGTCTTATCCTTGATGTTGTATTGTTTTAATATCTTGTATATTAGCCTAGTTGACTTTTATATGCTTTGTAGTTTATAATGTATAAGATGTTGAAAAGATAATGAATCAGTTGATGCTGTCTTGGTAGTCTTTCTTTTGTCTATGTTTAGGTTGCTAGGTTGGTATCAATATGTTTTGTAATGTACATTAAAGTTTAAGTATTATGTTGGAACGGAGGCGTATAACTATGAATGTTTGTTGAAGGAATAATTATTGTATAATATGGTTATGTTGTATGTTGTTATTTTATTGAGTTGTTTGTTGTATGGTTTATGGAGTTGATGTATGATGTTCTAATGAGGTTGGTTTAGAGTCTCGGTATCCTATTTACTGTCATTATATTGCAAAAATTCTGTTGCGTCCTGACTGATTATAGGACGGGTCGAGTTGGGGCGTGACAGAAACTCATTCAATTATGCTTTATTGTGTGTGACTCTCTAGATTCACCGCTATATAGCAATGAGAGAACATTAAACGACTTTAATATATTTCGGGAATATCTCTGCCATTCCCAAAATACCTTCACATTCTAGAGTGATGTCTACTAACGTATCAAGACAATTTATATAGCAATGAAGTCAAACAGGTGAATCTATTTATAGTCATGAATAGATGTACAAATTAATCATTCTATTAATATGTCCCGATCGAGTAAAGACTATGAAACGATTAAGTCTATAAACTCGATGACGATGCAAACATCTAAAAGGTAGAATGAGAGATGACATCCATGGAAAAACATTTCCATCTTTCACGCCCTGGCGAGGGACTTCTTCATTCTACAACCGGAATTAGATAGCATAGGACATCGCCTCACAATGGAGGTTAACATATCCGTTCTCGACAATTACTTGTTTACCACTATACCAAAAAAATTATATGTAAGAGGTCGTAACTCATCTTGATAAATCAAAGACGAGCATTGTCTAAATGCTAATATTAAATCCCCAATATATGCTACAACCGTAATTTCTGAAGTTTAAGGATTACTTGTACATTCGCAACAAATAATAAACTATTAATCCAAAGTCATGTAGTTCGTTATTCTTGTCACATTCAATGATCTATTCTACTAATAATCATTCACATGATTGCTAATCGCATCATATACTGTTATAGCTTATGGCTCACCATCATTTATCATTAATATCCAATATTAATCAAATGTAACAATCCATGTGACAGTCCATAATAGATTATTTTAGTCCCGGTCAAATAATCTAAGGACTACGAATAACTTTAGATATTCTTCATATAAAAGAAATACACCAAGATATTCTAAACAACTTTTAGAAAACATTTCCTTTATGAAGATATCAGGGACATATTCATATAATTCAAAATGGAGAATATGAATATCGATAAAATGTCATTGATTAATAAACAAGTTTACATTAAAATGCCCAAGATAAGTCATCAAACTACATAACATTAGGGCATATCACTTACAATCTCTCAGTTGTCTTAATGCCATAATATATATAGCGCTAACGCATCATACTATGGTATTGTATACCTATCTTCTCAAGATGATAATCTAGTTGTGGCTGACTCAAAGCTTTGGTAAGTGGGTCTACTACATTATCCAAAGTAGGTACTTTTTGCAAGCTTATACCTTTACGAGTAACAATCTCTCGGACGATATGAAACCTCCTTTCAATATGTTTGGATTTTTGTTGAGATCTCGGTTCCTTGGCTTATGTAATAGCCCCATTGTTATCACAATAGAAAGGTATCGGAAACTCAATGGATGGAACCACTTCAAGCTCTTTCAAGAACTTCTTGATCTAAACTGCTTCCTTTGTAGCATTGCATGTAGCAATGTATTCAGCTTCAGTAGTGTAATCAGCAATTACAGGTTGTTTGGAACTTTTCCAACCGATTGCTCCTCGATTACATATAAATACAAACCCAGATGTAGACTTCCTATCATCTCTATTAGATTGAAAATCCGAAGCATATGGTATTCTTTCCATGCGTTGTCGTTCCTCATCAGTTTTAGGAAACATTTCTTTAGAAAGATGGATATCGTGCCTCGTAGGCAAGAGACATTTCTTAGAACTCTCTATCTTGAATTTCTTCAAGATCCTTTCTATGTACATGCTTTGGGATAAACCAATTAATCTTTTCGTTCTATCTCTATAGACATGAATTCCCAAAATATAAGTGGTTTCTCCTAAATCTTTCATGGAGAATTTATTGCTTAACCAAACATTTGCGGTCATCATATGACTCGTGTCATTTCCCATGATTAATATATCGTCTACATACAAGATAAGGAAAATGACCCACTCCTACTAACCTTCTTGTAAACACAGGGTTCATCATCATTTCTAATGAAACCAAACTCTTTGACCTCATTATTAAATATGTTCCAAGATCGGGAAGCTTGTTTGAGACTATAAATTGATCTCTTAAGCTTGCATACTTTATGACCTTTAGATTCAAAACCTTCGGGCTGTTCCATATAAATATCTTCATCAAGATATCCCTTAAGGAACGCAGTTTTGACATCCATCTGCCAAATTTCATAATCATAGTATGCAGCAATTTCAAGCATTATTCGAATGGACTTAAGCATATCGACTGGTGAAAAAGTCTCGTAATAATCAATCCCTTGGTTTTGACGATAACCTTTAACAACCAGTCTAGCTTTAAAAGTCTCAACTTTTCTATCAGCTCTTAGTTTTCTCGTGAACACGTATTTACATCCTATAGATACAATACTTTCAGGTAGGTCTACCAAGGTCCAAACGTCATTGGAGTACATGGAATCCATTTCTACTTGTATCGCTTGTCTCTATTTCTTGGAGTGAATATCATGTATTATTTCCTCATAGGTAGTAGGATTATCAATATGATCATTATCCCTTACAATAAATAATTTTTGTTCCTCCTCATGAAGATATTCATATCTTTCAAGAAGATGGGATACCCTACTAGACCTATGGGAAACCTATGTAGCAACTTGTTCTAGACTCTGTTGAACAGTTTCAGAATATGGATTTGGGTCATTTTGTGGTTTAGAGGACAATTCCTCTATTTTTAATTTACTTCATGTGCCACCTTCTTGAATAAACTCATTTTCAAGAAAGATAGCGTCACAACTGATCAAAATCCTTTGATCACTAGGAAAGTAGAAATAATATCTTTTAGTTTCTTTAGGATATCCCCCAAAATGACATTTATCAAATCTTGCTTACAACTTGTCCGTCTTGACTTTCTTAACAAAAGTAGAACTGCCCAAAATTTTAATATGATTAATATTTGGTTTCCTACAAACCCATAACTTATACGGTGTAGTAGGAACAACTTTAGATAGAACTCTGTTCAATAGATAAATGGTTGTAAGAAGGGCATAACCCTACAATGAAATGGGGAGATCAGTATAACTGATCATAGATCATACCATATCCATTAATGTACGATTCTTACGTTCAGACACCCCATTTAATTATGGTATGGTCGGTGGTGTCGTTTGCGATGTTATACCAGCCTCATTGAGATAATCTAGAAATTCGATACTCAAGTATTTACCTCCACGATCTGATCGTAGAGATTTAATTCTTTTTCCCAATTGGTTTTCTACTTTAGCCTTAAACTCTTTGAACTTTCAAAAAGCTTTAAACTTATACTTCATCAAATATATATAGTCATACCGTGAATAATCATCAGTAAAAGTTATGAAGTAGTTATAACCACCTCAGGCCATTTTTCTAAACGGTCCATGTGACGCTCGAGCCCGAAGTGATTTTTTGACTATTTTATTTAATTTTTTTGTTTGCATATCTATCTTACTTGACTTATATCTTGCATTCGTTCATTGAAAAATTTATGCATAGCATGCTGAGATTGTGACATTTAAAGTATTTAGTGTCTCATATGAAGAGTAACATGTTAACAAACAATTGGGCCACTAGGAGTTTTAAACTAGGTTTAGAATTTTAACTATAAGCTAAACTAAATTAACTAGGCCAAATTTAACCCAAATAAATTCCAACTCACTTACATACTTATATCTAACAATATATATACATATATAACAAAGAGCAAAAACCAAAAAGAAAAAAAGGGCGTCGGGTAGGGGGAAAAGAAGAAGAAAAATAAGAACTATTTAGGGTTTGTGATTTTGAGGCTATTTAGAGCAAAATCAAGGTGTTTGGGTGCAATCAAAGCCATCTCCTAGCTCATCTAACCTTGCTTGGTAAGGGATTCATGCTTATATGTATTTATTTTGCTTGTTCTTGCTTCTTTAATGTTGATTACAAAGTAGAGTTTTGATACATAAGCTTGTAAATGCATGAAAGTTTGTCTAATAGCTTGATAAATGTTGTGGGAGATCTCTTTTGCAAGTTTGCTAAGTATTGAAGCTAGCTTTAGTTGTATTGTAGTCTTGCTAGTTTAAGCTCCTAGATGCAGTCAACGTGTTTGTTAAATGTTTCCTATGAAGTGTTTTAGAGTTATTTATGCTAGAATAGAGTTCTAAATCTATTAGTATGCAAGCAATCAAGCAAAAGCGGAGTAAAGTGCACATGTGTGTGTGTGTGTGAGTGGGTTAGGCCATGGCTGAACCAGTGTCGACACCGGCCAGCCACGGTAGTAGACTGCCGATGAGAACTCCTCCCATTTTCCCTTGTATTGTGTGATATGTTATGTGGTTTAAGTGTATATTGTCATGTTTTAGTGGTTGAACTTGTGAGTGTTGAAGCTAAGTGATTTAAAAGGTTAACTTAGTTAGTAGAGTGAAGTTAAAGTTAATTTGAACTCAAGGGTATTAAAGCTATAAGTAATGTTAGCTAGAAAGAATTAGAGACCTTAGTGAGTTAAAATGTATGCTAGATAGTAAACCATATGTGATAGTCATACTAGTTTATAAACTTTAAGTGTAGCTAAACTTGAATAGTCCTTAACTTGGTGATTAATGTGCTGTAACTTGTTAGCTAGATAATCATGAGAGTTAGGTCCCTAGATGTTCAAGATATGAAAGCAAAGCAAAGTCTTATTGCATGATACTTAACTTTTCTTCAAAGTAAAGATGAATAGTATATTTAGTGCATGATAATGATTGTATGCATAAGGTAGTGGCCTACTTTGGCATTTCTTGTTTACGTGGCATTCATGATTATTCATAATGTTATATGAATACATGTTATGTGCTAATATGATTTCAAGAGGAACTAACAAGCTAACATGCGTAAACTAGCGAAGGTTGCAACCTTAAGCGTCAGCACAGATATGGTGGACACCCACTGGACGGCAACGGACTTTCTCACGCCCCGACCCAACCCCACGTAAAAGGTTAAGTTCGGACCCGACAAATGGACAGAGTCTCCTCTGTACCGTGGACATTCTGAAAACCTGTAAACAATCAATAAAGCCACAACATAACAAGACAACCATTTATAACTAAAGATCATAACTTTAAGGCCATCCGAGCCTTAAGACATACAAACAGTTTAGAAACATACAAGCATGCATTCACAACATAAACTTCTTTACAAAATCGCTTATCATGCCACTCCATGATAGCATTTGAACATTCTTAGAATTTAAAGGACAATCATTGCAACCCCCGAAGCCAACACACAAGCATGTAACAACTAAATGGTAAGAATACTAGTTATTACATGCCAAAAGTTAGACATTTTATGGTATCGTTAGTTTTAAAATAGCCAAAACGGTTTTGCATCTCAAAGGTGTCAAGAAAAGAGCAGAACTATAACATAAGAAATTCCTAAAACATTATGTCAGCATGGAAAAATGAATCATTCATATATGCAAAAAGAATTGTAGAAATGAGTTTTAGAAAATTATGATTTGCAAGTCAGCAAAAAGTAGTTTGTCCAAAATTTAGCAAGGGAAGGTTTTACAATTTTAAAAGTATGAAATATATAATTGTGCAAAGAGAAAATCTTAAATGTCTAGTGCGCAATCATGAGAAAAATGTATGCACTTTTAAGCTAATTATTGATTTGTAAAATATTTGGGGCCTATAAAATACAAAGGAGTATTTGAAACCTATTATCTTAGAATTTTACAGAGATCATTAATTGAGTACACTAGTCCCAAGTTGGGACTACTCAATTTTATTATTTAAAAGAGATTAGTAACTAATCGAGTATTAATTTAAAGGTGGTCTACTATATAAAGGAAACTTTCAAAGTAAATAATTAAATTTCTTATGTAGTTTATAGTTATTTATAGATAAAAACAAAAGAAAATGCATATTATGAACTATATTACACTAAATAAGTTAGTGTTATAGACAACAACAACAACAAAAAAAAAAAATGTTAACACTGATATGTTTAACAGACAAAAGGCTATGCAGATTATGCTCTCTACAATTGAATAGTAAATTAATTTGTCAGGTATCAATGCCCAAAGTCTTCTGTTATTTTTCAGTTACCCAATAATACAATTTCAACCTTTTACATATGAGTACTATTGTAATAGAGTTACTATATACAAATATTGCCGTTCTAATTCTCACTTTCATGATATGCTAACATTTCGTTATCCCATATTTATCCATCTTGCATAGAGGTATTGGAATCTCGTCCTAATTGATTCTAAAGATTTTAAGATACTTTCACGATAATTAGAAGAAAGAAAAATGGAATAAGATGTGAAAAAAAAACCCCATGTTGCCATATCATGAAAGTGAGAATTAAAGCGCAAAAGAAAAGCCACACCAAGTGGGCTAACCCAACAAAAGTGTAACATGTCCAACTAAAATGCAAACCAAATAAATACAAAATGGGCCCAAGACCACAAGCAACAAACCTTAACCCTAAAAGACCAAAAAACCTAAATGTCCCAAGTAATTTTTTTTTTTTTGGCCAAAAGCAAGCGTGTTTATATTCCCCAAAAATATTTACATAGTACAATACCCCTAGGGGTTTACATCAGTGTACTATCTAACTTCCAAGCAATACAAATTGCTTGGTTAACCAAATTATGTTTGTACTTCCTAAACACATACAATTTTGTTCTCACATCAAAAACAATATTCTCACAAATTTGTTCCTCACTAAGATAAGAACTATTGAAAATCCTACTATTCATTTCTTTCCAAATGTGAAAGATGAACGCGCGAAGAAATAATAGGATGCAAAAAGACTGAAAAGTTGATTTGGCGGCTAAATGAACAATCCATCTTTCACTTTGTTCCCAATTAAGACCTCTAGGTCCTTTAGAGTTGTGCCAACCTCCATCCCAGGTACACTTGGTGAAGGAGTAGAGATGGAACTAGTGGTCTTTGTCCTCAGTGAGAGCATGACAGAAGAAACATAACGGATCAAGATTAATACCCCATGAGAAAAGCCTTCTCTTACTTGGTAATCTATATAGCCAATAAAGCCAAGTACAAAAGGAATGCTTCGGAGTAGCTTTGCTGAACCAAATAACCTTTGAGCAATTGGTGAGCGGATGGTGAACACGGATGAGATCCCAAGCTGAAACAGCGCTGTAGCACCCATTAGGGTTGCTGACCCAAATAATTCTATCTTCCCTATTGTCATTTGGTCGCAGGGCATTCAAATGACCATTAATAGTTTGGAAGATCCAATGATTACTTGGCCAAATCTATTCACCATTTTGAACATAAGCTACCACCTTAATATTCAAATCAGCTCCTGCATTTGCAATCACCTCAGCTCCAAAAACATCAACAAGAATGCCCAAAGGATACCAATAATCCTTCCAAAAGAGAGTCAACTGCCCATTGCCTAAAACATGCATCATAAAGTTCTTAGCAACAGGTCTGAGTTGAAGGATTTTCCGCCACGCCCATGAAGGGTTAGATGGCATAAGAAGACTCCAAAAATCATAGATTTTCAAGTAATTGTCTCGAATCCATCTTTCCCAAACAGACTTCTGTCTAGTATTAATAATCCAGAGGTGTTTCAGAATGGAAGCTATGTTTGTATCATTCAAGCGCCTAAACCCGAGACCACCCTCCTCGATAGGTCTCGCAACAAGGTCCCATGCTACTTTAGTCTTATTGCCATTACAAGAGCCCCATAAGAAAGCAGTCATCTTCTTTTCAATGTCAACAATAACTCCTTTTGGAATAACAAACATCCTAGTCCAATAAGATTGAATGTTACTCAAAATAGCTTTGATGAGTTGCATTCTTCCAACTTGAGACAAACAAGTATTCATCCAGTCCGTAATCCTTTTCATGAAATGATCCACATGAAATTTACAATGCGATTTAAGGAATTTACTAGGAAGAAGAAGAACCCCAAGATACTTCATAGGAAGAGAGCCCAGATTGTACCCTAAGATGTCGGCAATAACAGATTTCTGATGGTCGTTACACCCACTCACAAAGACATCATTTTTATTCGGATTCACTTGCAGCCCCGAGATGGAATGGAAAAAATCAAGACCATATTTAATAAGTGAAACTGAAGTAGAATCACCTTTACAAAACACGAGCAGATCATCTGCAAAGAGTAAGTGATTTAGTTTACTCTTTTTACACTTTGGGTAGTGCTTGAACTCTTTCCATTATGAAATTTTATGAAAGATACCCGTAAGAACTTCCATTGCAAGCACGAAGAGAAGTGGAGATATAGGATTACCTTGCCTAAGACCACGACCCCCTTTGAAGTAACTTGATAAACCCCTATTAATAGAGATAGAGAATCAAGTCAAGGTGATGCAGTTCCAAATCTAATTAATGAAAATACCAAGAAAATTGAAAGCTTCCAAGGTTTGGAGGACAAATGGCCATTCAATAAAGTCGTAGGCCTTCCTCAAGTCAGCCTTGATCATACATCTGGGACTCGACCCTTTGTTGTCATACCCCTTAACAAGCTCTTGATTGAGTAAGATGTTTTCTGATATGTTCCTGCCTTTCATAAATGCACTTTGGACATTCAAGATAAGATGGTATAATTGAGAGCTCATTCTAGATGCAATGATTTTGGAAATGCATTTGTAAATTGTGTTACAACATACGATAGGCCTGAAATTACCTATAGTAGAAGGGGATGGCACTTTCAGAATGAGAACCAATGTGGTAGAATTGATTTCAGCAAGAATTTTCCCAGACTGAAAGAAATTCTAAACCGCCTTAGTGATGTCGTCCCCAACAATATCCCACGCCGCTTTGAAGAAGTGAGGATTAAAACCATCGGGGCCAGGACTCTTGTTATTGTCAATAGAGAATATTACATTCTTAACTTTTTCTCTAGAAACCTGCTTAATGAGCTCATTAGCTTGCATCGGGTCCAAAGTATATTTAAGAAGGGATCTCAAATCATCCGTAGACATTTTGCAAGTTGAATAAGAATTAGAACCAATAAGGTTCTTAAAGTAAATAGCAGCTTCCTTGTTGATATCATCACATGTAATATGAACATAGCCATCACCATCAATAATAGAAGAAATAGCATTCTTAGCAGCTTTTCCCTTAGCATAGTTGAAGAAGAAAGATGAATTGGCATCTTCTTCCTTGAGCCATTGCACCCTCGATTTTTGCTTCCAATTGTTCTTCTCAACTTCCAATAAATGCTTGAAATTAGAAGAAAGGGATTGTTCAACCTCAAAATCGGCACTCTCACTATTACCACAAAGGATCTTGTTCTGTACCTGACCCAATTTTTCACGGCAAAGCTCAATATCATGAGAAGTGTTCCTAATATAGTTGTTGTTAAGAGCTTTCAATCCCCTTTTCACCAACCTGAGTTTAGTAACATCTATATACATAGGACAACCAACCATATGAGTATCCTATGCTTCTTTCACCACCTCACCAATTTTTTCATGGGACGACCAAATATTAAAATACTTGAAGGGAACACATTTACTTTTCACTCGAGTGAAAGGATTGAGGACCTGTTGACAGTGGTCCGAGAGATCCATAGCATGATACACTAGTGAGGTATTATCGGGAAAAGTCATATTTCACTTTCCATTTGCAAAAACCCTGTCCAACCTACTCCCTTTAAAATTTAGACCATAAGACTTATTTGTCCACGTGAATAGAGTCCCCAAGCTGCGTATCTCAGAGATACCAGCTTTGTCAATATACTCAACAAACTCCCACGCACTTGATGGGAGTGAGTCACAACCAATTCGATCTTCAATTCTAGTAATCTCATTGAAGTCACCTTCAAAACCCAAAGGAGAATTCTGATATGTCATACTATATCGCACCACCGAGTCCCAAAGAGCTCTCCGATGTACCCCTTCATTCAGACCATACACAAAGCAAAAGTAGAATGACGAATTAGGAGTAAAACAGTCAATATAGCAAAGGATACGTTGGTTGGAAGCTTCAACTTTCGAAATCTTCACTCTAGGCAAATCCCACGAGATCCAAATTCGGCCACTATCATCAAACTCATAATTGTTAAGATGATCCCAATTCCTAAATTTAGTCTCCAAAAGATTACGCGCCTTGGCACTCTTGATTTTTGTTTCAATGAGGCACGCAATAGAAGCATTATTCTGCCTTAAAACTTTAAATAAATCTGCCTGTTTGTATGGCTTATTGAGGCCCCTTACATTCCAAATGAACATCTTCATAAATCAGGGGAAATTTTAGTGTCAGAAATCTCATGGGCTTCAGACCCTAACTTGGAGTGACCAGGATCACCCATAGAAGCATGAGCAGGAATCATTGAGTCCTCAGACTCTGAATTACCCAACGCATCATATTTGTTAGAAGTTCCTTTGGGAGTTAGAACTGTCTTAGGAGTAACAACCTACTTACAAGGAAATGGACTTTTAAGCGCTGCAGGACTTTTAGGACCACTAGGCATTTTCGTTTTAATCTGTTTCAAGACCTTGTCCTTCATAAAATTTATTCTAGCTTGGTTACTTTTATGAGGATGCCCCATCGGTTTTTAAACAATCGCTGGCTCTTCAGGCTTCTTTGCTGGATACTTGCTAGATGGGTGACCAAAAGCCTTACAGTGAAAGCATGGATATGATTTCCATGGGTACTCAACACCTGATAGATGGGTGACCAAAAGCCTTACCGTGCGGTGATGGGGCGTGCTCATGGGTCGTGAGAGGTGGTAAGGTTTTGTTTTCTTTTTTGGTTGTAGTTTGGAACTTTTTATTGAGAAATTCAAATTTTTATCCATTTTAGTGACGGACCAGCAGGAGTCCATCTCTATTTTAATGACGGACCGGCTAGTCCATCTCTAAATAGAGACAGACTCCTTTGGTCCATCATAAATTTTAGTGACAGATCAGGCTGGTCCGTCTCTATTTTAGAGACCCAGTTGAAAGTTTTTTTTTTAAAAAAACTCTTTTATTTTGTTTTATTTTCATATTTTTTTTATTGTGCATCTTTTTGTTATAAGTTAATTTAATATTTTTTACAAAAATATTTTAATTATTTTTCTCATTTTTTAAAAAAATATTTAAGTTTAGTTGTTAATTAATTTAATTTTTAAATTTATTAAATTTGTATTATATTTACTTATGAATTAGATAGAAATATTTAACATAGCGAGAAAAACTCGATAATCCGTCGCTAATTAAAATTAGTGAAGGATTTAGTGAGGGAACTAAGAAAATTACTTTAAAAATTAAACGTTACAAGTCATAATTGTTTATAGTTTGTATTATAGACAATAGCATGTCATTACATCAAATTATTTATATTTCAAGTTCTGGACCTAGGTTATTATCAATTTCAACTCGTCTATACTTTTACTAGGCTTATCGATAACGTACAGTATTGATCAATTAATTTAATGGCTGATTTTTACTATTTTTACTAATGTCCGTCACTAAAGTCGTAACTAATTAGTGACCACTTTAGTGAGGGATACTCAATTTTTAATATTTTTTACTAATGTCCGTCGCTAAAGCCGTCACTAATTAGAATTAGTGACCGCTTTAGCGACGGAAATCAGAAACTAATTTCAAAAATAAACGTTACAAATTATGATTTCTTATAAAATGCATCTTACAGTCCATTGATAATGTGAACGTGAATTTTTCAACTTAATTCGATGTCTGAACCACTTTCAAAGTGAGAATCGCAAAAAAGGGATAAAATAAGTTATTATTGTTTATAGTTTGTATTATTGACAATAACATGTGATTACCTCACATTATTTATATTTCATGTTCTAGACCTAGGTTATTACCAATTTCAACTCATCTATACTTTTACTAGACTTACCGATAACGTACAGTACTGATCAATTAATTTAAGGGCTGATTTTTAATATTTTTACTAATGTCCGTCGCTAAAACCGTCACTAATTAGTGACCGCTTTAGCGAGGGATACTCAATTTTTAATATTTTTTATTAATGTCTGTCGCTAAAGCTGTCACTAATTAGTGACCGTTTTAGTGAGGGACACTCAATTTTTAATATTTTTTACTAATGTCCATCGCTAAAGCCGTCACTAATTAGAATTAGTAACAAATTTAGCGACGAAAATCATAAACTAATTTAAAAAATAAACGTTACAAATCATGATTTCTTATAAAATGCATCTTACAGTCCATTGACAATGTGAACAAGAATTTTTCAACTTAATACGATGTTCGAACCACTTTTAGAGTGAAAATCGCAAAAAAACGGATGAAATAAATTATTATTGTTTATAGTTTGTATTATCGACAATAACATGTGATTACGTCACATTATTTATATTTCATGTTCTGGACCTAGGTTATTATCAATTTCACCTCGTCTATACTTTTACTAGGCTTACCGATAACATACAGTACTGATCAATTAATTTAAGGGCTGATTTTTAATATTTTTACTAATGTCTGTCGCCAAAGCCGTCACCAATTAGTGACCGCTTTAGCGAGGGACATTCAATTTTTAATATTTTTTACTAATGTCCGTCGCTAAAGCTGTCACTAATTAGAATTAGTGACATATTTAGCGACGAAAATCATAAACTAATTTAAAAAATAAACGTTACAAGTCATGATTTCTTATAAAATGCATCTTACAGTCCATTGACAATGTGAACATAAAATTTTCAACTTAATTCGATGTCCGAACCACTTTTAGAGTGAGAATCACAAAAAACGGATGAAATAACTTATTATTGTTTATAATTTGTATTATACACAATAACATATAATTACATTAAATTATTTATATTTCATGTTCTGGACCTAGCTTATTATCAATTTTAACTCGTCTGTACTTTTATTTGGCTTACCAATAACATACAGTACTGAACTAACATTTAAGGCCTCATTTTTAATATTTTTACTAATGTTCGTCGCTAATTAGAATTAGTGATAGCTTTAGCGAGGGAAGCGTGAGAGTCCTCGCTAAAGCCGTCACTAATCTATCGGCCGTCACTAATCCGTCACAATTTTGATAGGGATTAGTGACGAAATTTAGTTGTAACGTTTTCCGTTGCAAAGACGTCGCTAATTCGTCACGAATTAGTGACTGAATATTTTTTGTCACTAAATTCGTCGCTAAGTAGCGATAGACTTTTTACCGTCGCTAAAATCAGTCACCCGTTTGCATTTTTCTAGTAGTGATAAACCGGTTTGTAGATCATGTTCACTTGCAATAGTAATATCAGTTTGATTAACTCGAATTCGTTTCACTACCGAGTGATTATCAAAATAAGTTTTTCATATAATTACTAGTTAAGATGTTGATGAATCTTAGATAATGGTTGAAATTCGCTCATCTTTTTGTAAGGGAAAGTCAGATGAAATGCAATGGGAGAACAATTGGATTTAATATCAAATAGAAGCTCGCCAGTGACTAAAAGTTGTACCCAAATTGAGGGTATAACTTGCACGCAACCCTTTTTCTTTCATTGTTAGGTTTGCCTCAATCCATCCATTTCCGATCAAGTCACCTAATTGAACCTCGAATTACATTAGGTAGATGTAAAGGTACTTTACATTAGGTGGATGTAAAGGTAATGTTTCTTAGCGGAGAAATGCAAGAAGAATTCATTGTGTATGATCTTCAAATGGTTCAATAAGGCATCTGTGTATATGTCAATTGATCTAAGAGTAGATATGTGATTCTATCTCTCTAGATAAATGATGTTATTCATAAAAAATGCCAAGGAGTATATAATCACTATTAAAAAGTGGTTAGTTGTCCTTAACTGTGTGGGATGAAAGACATTGGTAGAGTAGATTGTGTGTTAAGAGTCAAGATCCAGAGGGGTCAATCTAAGATTCTTGGTTTTGTTGCAAGAGTCATATGTCAAGCAAATTCTTGAGAGACTCCATACACAAGTCTACAAACCTATAGATGCTCCTATAACTGAGGGAGAAAGCCTAAGCCAAAGAATGTGTCCCCAATGCCAGAATAGACTGATGAGATAAAATGTTCCTTATTCAAGCACCATGAGAAGCCCTATATATATTGTGGTATGTACAATGCTAGATATTCGTTTTTGTCATGGAATTGATATGTTATTATCAATCAAAGTCTTAGACAAGCTTGTTGGAGCATTTTCAAAAGGATCTTAAGGTATTTGAAAGGCAATTTAGATGTTGCCTATGCCATTGAAGTGTTGATCTCTTTTGAAAGAGAACCACATTCGCTAACTTGGGTGGTGACCTAAATGAGTGTAAAGTTACCTCTTAGTATGTTTTCTTGTTAGTCAATGGCACGACTTCGTAGAATGGCAAGAAGCAAATATGTATAATATTGTCAACTGTGGAAATTGTGCTGTGTGGCATGCTCAGTAGCTATGCAAGGGGGCAATATGGCTCGAGATATTATGATGGACTTAAGATGAGTCAATTGCTAGACGAGCAATGACGATTTATTGTGTCTACTAATTAGTCATTGTCTTTGATAAGGATCCTAAATTACATGGCGAGACCTAATACATAGAGATCATGGCTTTGTGTCATAAAAGGAAGTGACTGGAGATAACTCACCTACGTATGAGATGACAGCGACCCACTCAATAAATCCATATTCAGAGATTTGTATTTGTTGCAATGGAATCTCTAAGATTGCACAGGACTTGATGTTGATGTTCCGAAAAGTATTGCATAATTACTAATGCACTTATACTCGTGAGTATTTGATGCCAGTTCATAAGTGAACAAAGTTTTCTTCCTGTGCTTGCTCAATGCCTTATCTTTGTGCTAAGTTTAAAAGAAATCAAGTATGAGTATACTAGCATATATTGGCATCAAAAAGTACGTCGACGGATTATAAGGCTTGGCTCTCTCACACGAGCAATCACCTCTGGCGCAGTGGAAATGTGTAAAGATGAGACAGAATGAGTTGGTTAGTATTCATCGGAAATGCTATACTTATTCAAGCATCGCCTTAAATATTGTCGAGGATTAGTTTAATGAAAATTACAAAGATGAGACCCCTCATTGCTTATGTTGCAACTCTAGATTGTTATATGGTCGGTAAAGATACCCACGATCCATAAGTAAACCTGTCAATAGCCAGATGTGAAACTTCGGTTATTATGTGTATTAGGTATGAGGATTCGGGTTGGTTACTAAGTGATAATAAGACCAAGATCTGTACAATGTTTTGGGTATAGTTATGACGTATGCCCGTTTCGAAGGAAGTAACACTGTAACTCACGTATCATACCGTGAGTGCTATAACGATTACATAAGGGAGTTGATGAATAGATCCCTGCTTCATCACTGTAGGAGCCCTTGAAGCTTCGAAGGCTTCTCTTGTGTGCCCTTAGTGACCGACATCCATATTCCAATAATTCAAGTTCAATGTTAGCTACTTTGGTATGTTGCCTAAGGATCACAATATATTAGGTCACATGGAACATGTGCAGGAAAGCAGTTGACTTGACTTAGAAGAATATTGGATGAAGGGAAGACTGTTCGCATCGAGCGCTGTGTATGTTCATTGTTCGACTAGTTACACAATCTCTGTGATTGAACAATCTTAGTGATTGAATATAACTATGAATATATGCATGAGATTTTAGTCGTCGAAGATAGCCTAGGAGGGATTGGACATGTATTGACGGATGTGAACTTAATTGGTCTAGGGAACAGCGAGACTCTATCGTTCTCTGTAGGAAGTGGCTCCCGTGTTATCCCTAACAGGTACACGGTTTTAGAGCCTCCATTCTGTGTGAGCTCGTGAGTCGTACGACCTATCCGCCAGTAGGACTTAGGAGTGATTTGGAATTAGTTTCAAAGAGAGATATCATGGGATACGTTCCCACCCCACCTTGTGTGAGTGGGAGATGTTGTAAATGAAATAAGTATTTTATATACCTTGATGATGATCATAATAAAGGATGTAACACATATACAATCTCAACAAGTTGTAAGGATATCAAACTTGATGCACATAAACTTGACCCATTAGCAGATTAAATTTTCAAGCAATTATATCATTCAATTATGCAGTTTTAATTTTCTCCACTGATAAGTTGCGCTAACTTTCTTTTATTATTAGACATAAATGTAGGGGAAATGCTACAAATTTATAACAACATCTATAGGTAAAAATTACTTATCAGTTCGTTAATTTAGAAGGAACTGTGACCAATCAGGTGACGTGCTGTGAGCGTCCTTTATGTGAAGGCTTGTTAGCAAAACACTGATTGAGACTTAGTCTTAGCGGCTATTGACAAAAGTAGAGATTTCCCAATCACCATTTTTAACCAAACAAGATTATGAAAACAATATTTATAAGGCATTAGTTTGGGAAACTCTTGGCACATAGTAATTTGATAAATATGAATTTACATCAACATTTACTATATTGCATACTCTGTATCATAGCACTATACCTATACCTTTAGTAACGTGGTTCGTAGTTGGCTTTACATAAACTTCGTAGTTTACTTTCATACAAGCCTCAGTACGTGATTTAGTTCTAAAAGCAGTCGTTAACTTTTGAGAAATAAAAGATCAGTCCGTTAATAACAGCAAACATAAATCAGAAAAACATGCAAACTTTAATAGCAGCCAATAAATTGTTAAATCTTAAAACAGTCAATCAATCATAAAGGGAAAAACTCCTTTACCCAAGTCTTATCACTCATATTAGTGACTCTAATACCACTTGTTAGAATTTTAAGGACCTAATCCTAGAAAATAAAACACTGCTGCAAATAATTAAGTTTTGAATCGGAAGCATACCTTTATATGGAGCCATTGAAACTACTTTTGTGATAATCTTGTGGAAAAACCTTGAGCGATGTGTTATGGTAGACACATCTAAAGTAGGGGCTCCCTCTCCCTCTCTATCTTCTGTATGATACCTCTCAATGGGGCAAGCCAACCCTAATAGTTTTATTTATAGGCCATTAGTATTTTGGATGGGAGAAAGGACCTACCTTTAAAACTTTATTAGGTCCCCCATCAAGCTGCCCTAATGTTAAAACATGCTCTCTACTTCTTGCATACCACACCACTAATTAAAAATATCCATGAGACGGATCTAAGTCCAACTAGAGTAGATCACTGTAAAATATGTTTTGATCTTTACCAATCAATTTCAACCTATTTTTTGAAAATAACAAAATATCCAATCAGTGATAGCGCATAATTTAAAAAATTCTAACATGCCATCTTATTCATGAGAAGATTCAATTAGGACGGGTTCAAATTGCTCATGGTCCCATTCTTCAGTAGCTAGCAGACACATTCACCAAGCCATTGGAACATGCACAATTTGCCTACCTACTTAGCAAGTTAGGCATTCTTAACTTCTATACACAAACATGAAAGGAAGTGTTGACAGAGGAAATCAATAACAGAAAATCACGTTTCCTATTATGTCTAATCACAGAATAAGTTCCTTAATTTTTCTCCCCGTTATTTGTTTAATTTACTTGTATGCTTACTTAAATTGGGACTCATAAAAGTAATCATTCTATATATAAATACAATGTGCACCTATCAATAAAAGTCAACGATTTTTCGAATTTTTCATTATACTAATCTCTAGCAGCCTTTCATTTCCCACCCGATTTGTTCATATTAGGACTTCCAACGAACCTGCTGATTAGGTAGCAAGAAAAGTGCTAAATTGTCATCTTCCTTTGACTGGGTAGCTAGGAAACACTCCAGCTGAGTTAGTCAATTTGTTATTTCATGATGTAATCTCAAGGGCTATTGGCTAAAGCTATGGTCTGCTTTGTTTCGTTTTTAATGCAAGATGATGCACCCAGTTGACAGAAAAGAAAAAGAAAAAAAAAATGAGAAAAGAAGGAAGAAAAGGTTGACCCTAGTACACAAGTATATACAGCAAGTCTTCAACGAATTGAATTTAAGATTGATAAGGTGACCTTTTTATCCTTTCTGTTTCACAGTCATTTTATTTTTATACTGAAGTGGTTGACTGTAAGATGCAAACGAAAATCTGGATTATATCTTTTCCTCGAAAACATCAATATATAATAGAATACAATGTTTTTATATATTATCATTTATATATTCAATAATTGATCATCAAACGCAAACAACACACAACACTTGGTACAAGACACGTTAAAACTTAGAAAGAGATTCATATATATATATATATATATATATATATATATATATATATATATATCTCAACGACTTTACTCTCTAACTTGAAACACGAAACAAATTTATGAAACGCGATAGGGATTCCAGAACCAGAAGGAAGTATTGATGAAATTACTAGCCAGCTGGAACTCCAGTAACGAGAAAGATAATCACATGAATAGCTCCGAAGATCAATAAATTAGCTCCAGCTAGAGCTGCACGCTTGAGTGACACCCTCCCTGAAGGATCTTGTTCTTCTTCAACCATGAATGTTTCTCCAAAAGCGTAAGATATGTGAAGTGTTCCAAATTGACCTTGAGAATCTTGTCTGTACACTCTGTATGTAAGGTTTTCAGCACTACGACCTGAATCGAGAAGCCCCTTTAAAAATATATCCACTTCACCAACATATTTATCAGGCTTAAAGGTCCTTTGACAATACAATTTGATGCTAAGAATAGTATCTTCATTACGGATTAATGTTGCTTCATCCACTGCAAAAACCATCTTGTAGTTCCAGCGAGGGTTGGTCTCACCACGTCCGCTGAAGTTTTCAACTCTGTATCAGCTATTCCTGCAATTGAAACTTTAGCGTAAACTTTCATATCTAAAAAATGGCGAACTTTTTTAAGATTATTCGCAGAGATAAGAGTGATCTCGAATTTTTGGAACTTCATGCTGGTTTTCTAAAGAATGTTACGGAAAGATTCGAAATGTTGGATAAAATTTGGAAGTTGGAAGGCCCTAGGCCTCTAGCAACTTGTAATGCTTACAACACTTTTTTTCAAGTGTTTAAAGAAACAAGTACTTCTCAATTTAGAAAGAAAATGGTTTGCTAACAGGGCTTCTCAAAGTAACAAAGAAACACTTATAGAGGTGAATCATCTACCACCAAGAATGTGCGAGGAAATGATGCTCTCATTTTCAAGTTGCAACTTGACCCCTTGTGCTTATTTGTGGGACAATGTTGACTCCGTCGTCCTAAAGATTTATATGAACCATGTTAATTCCAAAGTTATAAAAATAGATATTAAATTGGGATTCAAACATGCCTATCGCTAGATTTGGCCTAACTTTTAAACAGTTAAAAGTGTTTTCTAGAAGTTTAGAAGCTGAAGTTATCTTATTTAATCCATTTCTGAAAGAGTTTTTTTAGATAAAAGTTAAAGCTAAAAAACAGGAACCTCCAGCTTAGAGCTTTTTAAAAAAATAATAATAATTGGAAAAATGCTTTTACATAATGTGGAAATGTGTTTTTCATTTTCTTTCTCAAATATAACGCTCATATGTTTGAAAGCCCAACATTGCTCTAAAAAAATTTTAAAACTCAACATTGCCAAAAATACGCCAAAAATATTAACGTTTTTGTTCAATAGCATTTCTTCTAACTAAAGAAAAAATTAAATTTCACAAATCAGTCAAACAATTAATAAAATGAACCTTCCCTTTAACGACTTGGTTATCTTATTATTGACGTAATTAGCATGAAACTTCCAAAGAATCCAATTTATCAACTTGTATGTTCAAGTTCCAATGAAATCCATTCAGCTACAGAATCTTTGACGTGGTAATAGATCCTTGTCATTCCGCCTGCAAACCCATGAACACGGTATTACGTTCTAGTCCCAACAGTAGTCCCAGTTAACTTTGATGCAAGACTTTGACGTGGTAATAGATATATCCTTGTCATTCAGCCTTCAGATCCTTGAACACGGCATTACATTCTAGTCCCAACAGTCCCAGTTAACTTTGAGGGCAAATTGGACAAATAGTCCCTATTGTTTATAAGTTTTTGACAAATAGTCTTTATTATTTATAAGTTTTAGACAAATAGTTTCTATTATTTTAAAGTCATGCAGTTAGTCCTTATTGTTTTAAAAAAATCCTACCAATAGTCTCCATTGTTTCAAAAGTTACTCAATTAGTCCCTATTGTTTGCAAAAGTCTCTCCATTAGTCCCCAATGTTTACAAATTTGCAAACATTAAGGACTAATAGAGAGACTTTTGCAAACAATGAAGATTAATGGATAGACTTTTGTAAACAATAGGGACTAACTGAATGACTTGTGAAACAATGTGGACTATTGGTGAAACTTTTAGAAACAAGAGGGACTAACTGCATGACTTTTAAAACAATAAGAAATATTTGTAAAAAATTTATAAACAATAGTGACTATTTGGGAGATGTGCTCTAACGTTGATGCGAGACTTTGATAGCTGATAAATATTAATGGAGATTTGGACATTTGAACAGTTAAAGAGAGAGTATTGAGACAAACTCTTTGTGTGATTGGTTGTGTGTGTGTAATATTACATGTACAAAGAGAGCTATATATAGGTACAATGACATGACAATCAAGCTAGACTAATAAGGTAAATAGTTAATGATGAATCAATTACGTAATAATCTAAGTTAGTTTATTGCCTAAATATATGGAATAATATATATGCGTTCATACTATATACATTAATAGCCCCTCTCAAACTCAAACAGGGATAGGAACCAACTTGAATTAGAAAATTAAATCACGATGGCGACCTCGGGGATGAGTCTTCGTGAAAATATTAGCAATTTGATCAGCAGATGAGACTTTGACGAGACAAACAACACCCTTAACAATTTGGTAGGAGATAAAGTAACAGTCTGTCTCGATGTTCTTAGTGTGCTTTATGATATTGTAAAATAAAACTTGCAACTTTAATTAAAAAAATATATGTATATAAAGTCTAAGTTAAAAAAAGAGATAAAGTCTACACTTTTCTTCACTTCTTGTATCTCAACATTCAAATGTCTCAAACTATTTCAATCCTAAAGTAGTTATTCAACCACCACCACCGCCACCACTGGAAAAAGTATTTGGAGAGCGATTGCCGCTAGCAGGCCCAGTACCATTACAAGGAGTATAATAAAATAAAGAACTTCTCCACTAACTTTCTTCAAGTGTTTATATAAATTTTTTTTTATGTTTATATTACTAATGTATTCGTATCTCATGAACTTATAATTTGTTATGTAATATTTTATCATTTATGTTAATATTATCAATCAACTTATGTCTCGTTAATCGTTAAATTAACTTTTTTATAGAAAATGTTAAGTTAAGTTTTTTATATTATTAATCCAACTATCAAAGTACTCCAATTATTTTGTGTAATATATATATATATATATTATATTTAGAATACACTAATCACAAAAAAAAGGCTGGCCTAGCTCAGTTCAACTCAACCAATTAAACATATGTGTCGAGTCGGGCTCAGTATTCTCAACCCATGATTCGGCCGGATTGGGCCAGACTGGCCCATATGCCAGCTCTACTTCCAGTTTAGGTCAGTCGATTAAACATATGTGTCGAATCGAGCTCAGTATTCTCAACCCATGATTCGGCCAGATTGGGCCAGACTGACCCATATGCCAGCTCTACTCCCAGGCATCAATGATGTTTTTGTATCACAATATTATTTATTTCAACAAAATATAGGATATATACAAAAATCACAAAATAAAATCAAACTCTAACTATAGTAATAAGAGTGATAAGAGAGTGGGAACTACGATTCTTGTTTCATTTACCAAAAGATTACTCATTTTATCCTATTTAATTTTTTATGTTTGTGAAGTTGACATCTAATGATAAACGATTTAGATTGGTAATTTTGGTTGAAGAAAAATATTTTTGCAAGGTTATTTCTCCAATATCAATGATATTTTAATAAAACAAACTTTCAAAGTACATAATTTCCTTGTGTAGTTTCTAGTTATTTATAGATTAAAACAAAAGTAAAAAAATATTATGAACTACAATATAACCTCTTTAAATCAACAATCTTGGACCACCTAAATTTATTAATTTAGCGAGATATTGATTTATTGATAAATTAATAATTATTTAATTTATAAAGAATTTTTAATTTTTTTGGCTCAACAGTGAATATGTTATCATATAAAATGACAAAGTTAAGATTCAAAGTATTATCTATATTTGTAATTAACAAATTAAAGGTTCATTAAATTATACATAATTATAATAAAGGCTCAATGTATTTAACTTTATCAAAACAAGAGCATACAATGTATATTGAATCACATCATATACTATTTAACCCAATTCGATCTCTTACTATTCCAGAAAACATAAAAAGTAAAAAAGTTAGACATTTTATGGTATCGTCAGTTTTAAAATAGCCAAAACGGTTTTGCATCTCAAAGAAAAGAGCAGAACTATAACATAAGAAATTCACAAAACATTATGTCAGCATAGAAAAAAGAATCATTCATATATGCAAAAATAATTGTAGAAATGGGTTTTAGAAAATTATGATTTGCAAGTCAGCAAAAAGTAGTTTGTCCAAAATATAGCAAGAGAAGGTTTTAAAATTTTAAAAGTATAAAATATATAATTGTGTAAAGATAAAATCTTAATTGTCTAGTGCACAATCATGAGAAAAATGTATGCACTTTTTAGCTAATTATTGATTTGTAAAATATTTGGGACCTATAAAATACAAAGGAGTATTTGGAACCTATTATCTTAGAATTTTATAGAGATCATTAATTGAGTACACTAGTCCCAAGTTGGTACTAGTTATTTTTATTATTTAAAATAGATTAGTAACTAATCGAGTATTAATTTAAATATGTTCTACTGTATAAAGGAAACTTTCAAAGTAAATAATTAAATTCCTTATGTAGTTTATAGTTATTTATAGATAAAAACAAAAGAAAATGCATATTATGAACTATATTACACTAAAGGACAAAAGGGTACTATGTAGATTGTGCTCTCTACAATTGAATAGTAAATTAATTTGGCAGATATCAATGCCCAAAGTCTTCTGTTATTTTTTAGTTACCCAATAATAAAATTTCAACCTTTTACATATGAGTACTATTGCAATAGAGTTACTATATACAAATATTGCCGTTCTAATTCTCACTTTCATGATATGCTAACATTTCGTTGTACCATATTTATCTATCTTGCATGGAAGTATTGGAATCTTGTCCTAATTGATTCTAAAGATTTTAAGAGACTTTCACGATAATTAGAAGAAAGAAAAATGGAATAAGATGTGAAAAAAAACCCCATGTTGGCATATCATGAAAGTGAGAATTAAAGCGCCAAAGAAAAGCCACACCAAGTGGGCTAACCCAACAAAAGTGTAACATGTCCAACTAAAACGCAAACCAAATAAATATAGAAGGGGCACAAGCCCACAACCAACAAACCTTAACCCTAAAAGACCTAAAAAAACCTAAATGTCCCAAGTAAAATTTTTTTTTTGGTTAAAAGCAAGCGTGTTTATATTTCCCAAACATATTTACATAGTATAATACCCCAAAGGGTTTACATCAGTGTACTATCTAACTTCCAAGCAATACAAATTGCTTGGTTAACCAAATTATGTTTGTACTTCCTAAACATAGACAATTTTGTTCTCACATCAAAAGCAACATTCTCACAAATTTGTTCCTCACTAAGATAAGAACTATTAAAAATCCTACTCTTCCTTTCTTTCCAAATGTGAAAGATGAAAGCACCAAGGAATAATAGGATACAAAAAGATTGAAAAGTTGATTTGGCGGCTAAATGAACAATCCATCTCTCACTTTGTTCCCAATTAAGACCTCTAGGTCCTTTAAAGTTGTGCCAATCTCTATCCCAGATACGCTTAGTGAAGGAGCAGAGATGAAACTAGTGGTCTTTGTCCTTAGTGACAGCGTGACAGAAACAACATAACGAATCAAGATCAATACCCCATGCGAGAAGCCTTCTTTTAGTTGGTAATCTATATAGCCAGTAAAGCCAAGTACAAAAGGAATGCTTTGGAGTAGCTTTGCTAAACCAGATAACCTTTAAGCAATTGATGAGCGGATGGTGAATGCGGATGAGATCCCAAGCTGAAACAGCGCTGTAGCACCCATTAGGGTTGCTGACCCAAATAATTATATCTTGCCGATGGTCATTTGGTCACAGGGCATTCAAATGACCATTAATAGTTTGGAAGATCCAATGATTACTCGACCAAATCTATTCACCATTTTGAAGGATTTTCCGCCACGCCCATGAAGGGTTAGATGGCATAAGAAGACTCCAAAAATCATAGATCTTCAAGTAATTGTCTCGAATCCATCTTTCCCAAACAGACTTCTGTCTAGTATTAATAATCCAAAGGTATTTCAAAATAGAAGCTCTGTTTGTATCAGTCAAGCACTTAACCCCGAGACCACCCTCCTCGATAGGTCTTGCAACAAGGTCCCATGCCACTTTAGGCTTACTGCTATTACAAGAGCCCCATAAGAAAGCAGCCATCTTCTTTTCAATGTCAACAATAACTCCTTTTGGAATAACAAACATCCTAGTCCAATAAGTTGAATGTTACTCAAAATAGCTTTAATGAGTTGCAATCTTCCAGCTTGAGACAAACAAATATTCCTTCAGTCCGCAATCCTTTCGTGAAACGATCCACAGGAGATTTACAATGTGATTTAAGGAATTTACTAGGAAGAAGAAGAACCCCAAGATACTTTATAGGAAGAGAGCCTAGATTGTACCCCAAGATGTCAGCAATAACAGATTTCTGATGGTTGTTACACCCACTCACAAAGACATCACTATTATTCGGATTCACTTGCAGCCCCGAGATAGAATGGAAAAAATCAAGACCATATTTAATAAGTGAAACTGAAGTAGAATCACCTTCGCAAGACCCGAGCAGATCATCTGCAAAGAGTAAGTGATTTAGTTTACTCTTTTTACACTTCGGGTGGTGCTTGAACTCTCTCCATTCTGAAATTTTATGGAAGATACTCGTAAGAACTTCCATTGCAAGCACGAAGAGAAATGGAGATATAGGATCACCTTTCCTGAGACCACGACCCCCTTTGAAGTAACCTGATAAACCCCTATTAATAGAGATAAAGAATCGAGTCAAGGTAATGCAGTTCCAAATCCAATTAATGAAAATACCAAGAAAATTGAAAGCTTCCAAGGTTTGGAGGAGAAATGGCCATTCAATAAAGTCATAGGCCTTCCTCAAGTCAGCCTTGATCATACATCTGGGACTCGACCTTTTGTTGTCATACCCCTTAACAAGCTCTTGACTGAGTAAGATGTTGTCTGATATGTTCCTGCCCTTCACAAATGCACTTTAGACATTCGAGATAAGATGGTATAATTGAGAGCTCATTCTAGATGCCATGATTTTGGAAATGCATTTGTAAATTGTGTTTCAACATGCGATAGGCCTAAAATTACCCATAATAGAAGGAGATGGCACCTTCGGAATGAGAACCAATATGGTAGAATTGATTTCAACAAGAATTTTCCCAGACTGAAAGAAATTCTTAACCACCTTAGTGATGTCGTCCCCAGCAATATCCCACGTTGCTTTGAAGAAGTGAGCATTAAAACTATCGGGGCCAGGACTCTTGTTATTGTCAATAGAGAACATTTCATTCTTAACTTTTTCTCTAGACCTACTTAATGAGTTCATTAGCTTGCATCGGGTCCAAAGTATATTTAAGAAGGGATCTCAAATCATCTGTAGACATCTTGCAAGTTGAATAAGAATTAGAACCAATAAGGTTCTTAAAGTAAGCAACAACTTCCTTGTTGATATCATCATATGTAATATGAACATTGCCATCACTATCAATAATAGAGGAAATAGCATTCTTAGCAGCTTTCTCCTTAGCGTAGTTGAAGAAGAAAGATGAATTGACATCTCCTTCATTGAGCCATTGCATCCTCGATTTTTGCTTCCAAATGCTCTCATCAACTTCCAATAGATGATTGAGATTAGAAGAAAGGGATTGTTCAGCCTCAAAATCGGCACTCTCACTATTACCACAAAGGATCTTGTTCTGTACCTGACCCAATTTTTCACAGCAAAGCTTAATATCATGAGAAGTGTTCCTGAAATAGTTGTTGTTAAGAGCTTTCAATCCCTTTTTCACCAACCTGAGTTTAGTAATCCATCCATTTCCGATCAAGTCACCTAATTGAATCTCGAATTACATTAGGTAGATGTAAAGGTACTTTACATTAGGTGGATGTAAAGGTAATGTTTCTTTGTGGAGAAATGCAAGAAGAATTCATTGTGTATGATCTTCAAATGGTTCAATAAGGGATTTGTGTATATGTCAATTGATCTAAGAGTAGATATGTGATTCTATCTCTCTAGATAAATGATGTTATTGATCAAAAATGCCAAGGAATATATAATCACTATTAGGAAGTGGTTAGTTGTCCTTAACTGTGTGGGATGAAAGACATTGGTAGAGTAGATTGTGTGTTAAGAGTCAAGATCCAGAGGGGTCAATCTAAGATTCTTGGTTTTGTTGCAAGAGTCATATGTCAAGCAAGTTCTTGAGAGACTCCATACACAAGTCTATAAACCTATAGATGCTCTTATAACTGAGGGAGAAAGCCTAAGCCAAAGAATGTGTTCCCAATTCCAGAATAGACTGATGATATAAAATGTTCCTTATTCAAGCACCATGAGAAGCCCTATATATATTGTGGTATGTACAATGCTAGATATTCGTTTTTGTCATGGAATTGATATGTTATTATCAATCAAAGTCTTAAACAAGCTTGTTGGAACATTTTCAAAAGGATCTTAAGGTATTTGAAAGGCATTTTAGATGTTGTCTATGCCATTGAAGTGTTGATCTCTTTTGAAAGAGAACCACATTCGCTAACTTGGGTGGTGACCTAAATGAGTGTAAAGTTACCTCTTAGTATGTTTTCTTGTTAGTCAATGGCACGACTTCGTAGAATGGCAAGAAGCAAATATGTATAATATTGTCAACTGTGGAAATTGTGCTGTGTGGCATGCTCAGTAGCTATGCAAGGGGGCAATATGGCTCGAGATATTATGATGGACTTAAGATGAGTCAATTGCTAGACGAGCAATGATGATTTGTTGTGTCTACTAATTAGTCATTGTCTTTGCTAAGGATCCTAAATTACATGGCGAGACCTAATACATAGAGATCATGGCTTTGTGCCATAAAAGAAAGTGATTGGAGACCACTCACCTACGTATGAGATGGCAACGACCCACTCGATAAATCCATATTCAGAGATTTGCATTTGTTGAAATAGAATCTCTAAGATTGCGCAGGACTTGATGTTGATGTTCCGAAAAGTATTATGTAATTACTAATGCACTCATGCTCGTGAGTATTTGATGCCAGTTCATAAGTGAACAAAGTTTTCTTTTGGTGTTTGCTCAGTGCCTTATCTTTGTGATAAGTTTAAAAGAAATCGAGTATGAGTATACTAGCATATATTGGCATCGAAAAGTACGTCGACGGATTATAAGGCTTGGCTCTCTCACAATAGCAATCGCCTCTGGCGCAGTGGAAACGTGTAAAGGTGAGACAGAATGAGTTGGTTAGTATTCATCGGAAATGCTATACTCATTCAAGCGTCGCCTTAAATATTATCGAGGATTAGTTCTAATGACAATTACAAAGATGAGACCCCTCATTGCCTATGTTGCAACTCTAGATTGAGATATGGTCGGTATGGATACCCATGATCCACAAGTAAACCTGTCAATAGCCAGATGTGAAACCTCGGTTATTATGTGTATTAGGTATGAGGATTCGGGTTGGTTACTAAGTGATAATAAGACCAAGATCTGTACAATGTTTTGGGTATAGTTATGACGTATGCCCGTTTCGAAGGAAGTAACACTGTAACTCACGTATCATACCGTGAGTGCTATAACGATTACATAAGGGAGTTGATGAATAGATCCCCGCTTCATCACTGTAGGAGCCCTTGAAGCTTCGAAGGCTTCTCTTGTGTGCCCTTAGTGACCGACATCCATATTCCAATAATTCAAGTTCAATGTTAGCTACTTTGGTATGTTGCCTAAGGATCACAATATATTAGGTCACATGGAACATGTGCAGGAAAGCAGTTGACTTGACTTAGAAGAATATTGGATGAAGGGAAGACTGTTCGCATCGAGCGCTGCGTATGTTCATTGTTCGACCAGTTATACAATCTCTGTGATTGAACAATCTTAGTGATTGAATATAACTATGAATATATGCTTGAGATTTTAGTCGTCGAACATAGCCTAGGAGGGATTGGACATGTATTGACGGATGTGAACTTAATTGGTCTAGGGAACAGCGAGACTCTATCGTTCTCTGTAGGAAGTGGCTCCCGTGTTATCCCTAACAGGTACACGGTTTTAGAGCCTCCATTCTGTGCAAGCTCGCGAGTTGCACGACCTATCCGCCAGTAGGACTTAGGAGTGATTTGGAATTAGTTTCAAAGAGAGATATCATGGGATACGTTCCCACCCCACCTTGTGTGAGTGGGAGATGTTGTAAATGAAATAAGTATTTTATATACCTTGATGATGATCATAATAAAGGATGTAACACATATACAATCTCAACAAGTTGTAAGGATATCAAACTTGATGCACATAAACTTGACCCATTAGCAGATTAAATTTTCAAGCAATTATATCATTCAATTATGTAGTTTTAATTTTCTCCACTGATAAGTTGCGCTAACTTTCTTTTATTATGAGACATATATGTAGGGGAATGCTACAAATTTATAACAACATTTATAGGTAAAAATTACTTATCAGTTCGTTAATTTAGAAGGAACTGTGACCAATCAGGTGACGTGCTGTGAGCGTCCTTTATGTGAAGGCTCATTAGCAAAACACTGATTGAGACTTAGTCTTAGCGGCTATTGACAAAAGTAGAGACTTCCCAAGCACCATTTTTAACCAAACAAGATTATGAAAACAATATTTATAAGGCATTAGTTTGGGAAACTCTTGGCACATAGTAATTTGATAAATATGAATTTACATCAACATTTACTATATTGCATACTCTGTATCGTAGCACTATACCTATACCTTTAGTAACGTGGTTCGTAGTTGGCTTTACATAAACTTCGTAGTTTACTTTCATACAAGCCTCAGTACGTGATTTAGTTCTAAAAGCAGTCGTTAACTTTTGAGAAGTAAAAGATCAGTCCGTTAATAACAGCAAACATAAATCAGAGAAACATGCAAACTTTAATAGCAGCCAATAAATTGTTAAATCTTAAAACAGTCAATCAATCATAAAGGGAAAAACTCCATTACCCAGGTCTTATCACTCATATTAGTGACTCTAATACCACTTGTTAGAATTTTAAGGATCTAATACCAGAAAATAAAACACTGCTGCAAATAATTAAGTTTTGAATCGGAAGCGTACCTTTATATGAAGCCATTGAAATTACTTTTCCGATAATCTTGTGGAAAAACCTTGAGCGATGTGTTATGGTAGACACGAACATGAAAGGAAGTGTTGACAGAGGAAATCAATTACAGAAAATCACGTTTCCTATTATATTTAATCACAGAATAAGTTCCTTAATTTTTCTCCCCGTTATTTGTTTAATTTACTTGTATACTCACTTAAATTATGACTCATAAAAGTAAATTATTCTGTAGATAAATACAACGTGTACCTATTAATAAAATTCAATGATATTTGGAATTTTACATTACGCTAATCTCTAGCAGCCTCTCATTTCCCACCCAATTTGTTCATTTTAGGACTTCCAACGAACCTTCTAACTAGGTAGCAAGAAAAGTGCTAAATTGTCACCTTCCTTTGACTGGGTAGCTAGGAAATACTCCAGCTGAGTTAGTCAATTTGTTATTTCATGATGTAATCTCAAGGGGTATTGGCTAAAGCTATGGTCTGCTTTGTTTCGTTTTTAATGCAAGATGATGCACCCAGTTGACAGAAAAGAAAAAGAAAAAAAAACGAGGAAAGAAGGAAGAAAAGGTTGACCCTAGTACACAAGTTTATACAACAACTCTTCAACGAATTGAATTTAAGATTGATAAGGTGACCTTTTTATCCTTTCTGTTTCACAGTCATTTTATTTTTATACTGAAGTGGTTGACTGTTAGATGCAAATGGAAATCTGGATTATGTCCTCGAAAATATCAATCTATAATAGAATAAAATGTTTTTATATATTATCATTTATATATTCAATAATTGATCATCAGACGCAAACAACACACAACACTTGGTACAAGACACGTTAAAACTTAGAAAGAGATTCATATATATATATATATATATATATATATATCTCAACGACTTTACTCTCTAACTTGAAACACGAAACAAATTTATGAAACGCGATAGGGATTCCAAAACCAGAAGGAAGTATTGATGAAATTACTAGACAGCTGGAACTCCAGTAACGAGAAAGATAATCACATGAATAGCTCCAAAGATCAATAAATTAGCTCCAGCTAGAGCTGCACGCTTGAGTAACACCCTCCCAGAAGGATCTTGTTCTTCTTCAACCATAATTTTTTCTCCGAAAGCGTAAGATATGTCAAGTGTCCCAAATTGACCTTGAGAATCTTGTCTGTACACTCTGTATGTAAGGTTTTCAGCACTACGTCCAGAATTGAGAAGCCCCTTCAAAAATATATCCACTTCACCAACATATTTATCAGGCTTAAAGGTCTTTTGACAATACAATTTGATGCTAAGAATAGTATTTTCGTTACGGATTAATGTTGCTTCATCCACTGCAAAAACCATCTTGTAGTTCCAGCGGGGGTTGGTCTGACCTTCCACGTCCGCTGAAGTTTTCAACTCTGTATCAGCTATTCCTGCAATTGAAACTTTAGCGTAAACTTTCATATCTAAAACATCGCGAACTTTTTTAAGATTATTCGCAGAGATAAGAGTGATCTCGAATTTTTGGAACTTCATGCTGGTTTTCTAAAGAATGATACGGAAAGATCCGAAATGTTGGATAAAATTTGGAAGTTGGAAGGCCCTAGGCCTCTAGCAACTTGTAATGCTTACAACACTTTTTTCAAGTGTTTAAAGAAACAAGTACTTCTCAAAGTTAGAAAGAAAATGGTTTGCTAACAGTGCTTCTCAAAGTAACAAAGAAACACTTATAGAGGTGAATCATCTACCACCAAGAAGGTGCGAGGAAATGATGCTCTCATTTTCAAGTTGCAACTTGACCCCTTGTGCTTATTTGTGGGACAATGTTGACTCCGTCGTCCTAAAGATTTATATGAACCACGTTAATTCCAAAGTTAAAAAAATGGATATTTAATTGGGATTTAAACATGCCTATCGCTAGATTTGGCCTAACTTTTAAACAGTTAAAAGTGTTTTCTAGAAGTTTAGAAACTGAAATTAACTTATTTAGTCCATTTTTGAAAGAGTTTTTTAGATAAAAATTAAAGCTAAAAAACAGGAACCTCCAGCTTAGAGCTTTTAAAAAATAAAAATAAAAATTGCAAAAGTACTTTTACATAATGTGGAAAGGTATTTTCCATTTTCTTTTTTCAAATATAACCCTCATATGTTTGAAAGTCCAACATTACTGTCAAAATTTTAAAAGCCAACATTGTCCAACATACGCCAAAGTATCAACGTTTTTGTTTAATAGCATTTCTTCTAACTACATAAAAAATAAAATTTCACAAATAAGCCAAAGAATTAATAAAATGAACCTTCCCTTTAACGACTTGGTTATCTTATTATTGATGTAATTAGCATGAAACTTCCAAAGAATCCAATTTATTAACTTGTATGTTTAAATTAAATGAAATCCATTCAGTTGCAAAATCTTTGACGTGGTAATAGATCCTTGTCATTCGGCCTTCAGATCCTTGAACACGGCATTACATTCTAGTCCCAACAGTCCCAGTTAACTTTGAGGGCAAATTGAATAAATAGTCTCTATTGTTTATAAGTTTTGAACAAATAATCCCTATTGTTTATAAATTTTGGACAAATAATCTTTATTGTTTTAAAGTCATGCGATTAGTCCTCATTGTTTTAAAAAAATCCTACCAATAGTCCTCATTGTTTCAAAAGTCACTCAATTAGTCCCTCTTGTTTGCAAAAATCTCTCCATTAGTCCACAATGTTTACAAATGTATTTATAAACATTGAGGACTAATAGAGAGACTTTTGCAAATAATGAAGATTAATGGATAGACTTTTGTAAACAATAAGGACTAACTGATTGACTTGTGAAACAATGTGGACTATTGGTAAAACTTTTACAAACAATAGGAACTAACTGCATGACTTTTAAAACAATAAGAAATATTTGTCAAAAATTTATAAACAATAGGGACTATTTGTGAGATTTGCCCTAACTTTGATGCAAGACTTTGACAGCTGATAAATATTAATGGAGATTTAGACATTTGAACAGTTAAAGAGAGAGTATTGAGAGAAACTCTTTGTGTGATTGGTTGTGTGTGTGTAATATTACATGTACAAAGAGAGCTATATATAGGTACAATGACATGCCTATCAAGCTAGATTAATAACGTAACTAGTTAATGATGAATCAATTACGTAATAATCTAAGTTAGATTATTGCCTAAATATATGGTATAATATATATGCGTCCATACTATATACATTAATAACCCCCATCAAACTTAAGCAGGGATGGGAACCAACTTGAATTAGGAAATTAAATCAAGATGGCAACCTCGAGGATGAGCCTTTGTGAAAATATCAGCAATTTGATTAGCAGATAAGACTTTAACGAGACAAACAACACCCTTAAAAATTTGGTAGGAGATAAAGTAATAGTTTGTCTCGATGTTCTTGGTGCGCTCTATGATATTGTAAAATAAAACTTGCAACTTTAATTCAAAAAATATATGTATATAAAGTCAAAGTTAAAAAAAGAGATAAAGTCCACAATTTTCTTCACTTCTTATATCTCAACACTCAAATATCTCAAACTATTTCAATCCTAAAGTGGTTATTCAACCACCACCGCCGCCACCACTGGAAAAAATATTTGGAGAGCTACTGCTGCCAGCAGGCCCAGTCCCAGTACAAGGAGCATAATAAAATATAGAACTTCTCCACTAACTTTTTTCAAGCGTTTATATATATATATATATATATATATATATATATATATATATATATATATATATTTTTTTTTTTTTTTTATGTTTATATTATTAATGTATCCGTCTCATGAACTTGTAACTTGTTATGTAATATTTTATCATTTATGTTAATATTATCAATCAATTTATGTCTTGTTAATCGTTAAATTAACTTTTTCATAAAAAATGTTAAGTTTAAGTTTTTTTTGTTATTAATCTATATATATATATAATATTTAGAATACACTAATTACAAAAAAATAGGTTGGCCCAGCTCAGATCAGCTCAGCCAATTAAACATATGTACCGAGTCGGGTTCAGTATTCTCAACCTATGATTCGATCGAATTGGGCCAGACTGGCCTATATGCCAGCTCTACTCCCAGCCATCAATGATGTTTTTGTATCACAATATTATTAATTTCAACAAAATATAGGATATATAGAAAGATCACAAAATAAATAAATAAATAAATAAATAAATAAATATATATATATATATATATATATATATATATATATATATTTATTTATTTATTTATTTATTTATTTAGAATACACTAATCACAAAAAATACGTTGGCCCATCCCAATTCAGCTCAGCCAATTAAACATATGTGTCGAGTCGGACTCAATATTTTCAACCCATGATTCGACCGAGTTAGGCCAGACTGGCCCATATGCCAGCTCTACTCCCAGGCATCAATGATGTTTTTGTATCACAATATTATTAATTTCAACAAAATATAGGACATATAGAAAGATCACAAAATAAAATCAAACTCTAACTATAGTAAGGAAAGTGATAAGAGAGTAGGAACTACGATGCTTGTTTCATTTACCTAAAGATTACTCATTTGATCCTATTTAATTTTTCTGGTTGTGAAGTTGACATCTAATGAGATACGATTTATTTTGGCAGTTTTGGTTGAACAAAAATATTTTTGCAAGGTTATTTCTCCAATATCAATGATATTTTAATAAAACAAACTTTCAAAGTACATAATTTCCTTGTGTAGTTTCTAGTTATTTATAGATCAAAACAAAAGTAAAAAAAATATTATGAACTACAATATAACCTCTTTAAATCAACAGTCTTGGACCACCTAAATTTATTAATTTAGCGAAATATTGATTTATTGATAAATTAATAATTATTTAATTTATAAATTAATTTTTTATTTTTTTGGCTCAACAGTGAATATGTTATCATATCAAATGACAAAGTTAAGATTCAAAGTATTATCTATATTTGTAATTAACAAAGTAAAAGTTCATTAAATTATACATAATTAGCATAAAGGCTCAATGTATTTAACTTTATCAAAACAAGAGCATACAATGTATATTGAATCACATCATATACTATTTAATCCAACATGATCTCTTACTATTCCAAGAAAATAAAAAGTAAAAAAGTTAGACATTTTATGGTATCGTCAGTTTTAAAATAGCCAAAACGGTTTTGCATCTCAAAGGTGTCAAGAAAAGAGCAGAACTATAACATAAGAAATTCATAAAACATTATGTCAGCATGGAAAAATGAATCATTCATATATGCAAAAAGAATTGTAGAAATGAGTTTTAGAAAATTATGATTTGCAAGTCAGCAAAAAGTAGTTTGTCCAAAATATAGCAAGAGAAGGTTTTAAAATTTTAAAAGTATAAAATATATAATTGTGTAAAGAGAAAATCTTAATTGTCTAGTGCACAATCATGAGAAAAATGTATGCACTTTTCAGCTAATTATTGATTTGTAAAATATTTGGGGCCTATAAAATAAAAAGGAGTATTTGAAACCTATTATCTTAGAATTTTATAGAGATCATTAATTGAGTACACTAGTCCCAACTTGGGACTAGTCAATTTTATTATTTAAAAGAGATTAGTAACTAATCGAGTATTAATTTAAAGGTGTTCTACTATATAAAAGAAACTTTCAAAGTAAATAATTAAACTTCTTATGTAGTTTATAGTTATTTATAGATAAAAACAAAAAAAAATGCATATTATGAACTATATTACACTAAATAAGTTAGTGTTATAGACAACAACAACAACAACAACAAAATGTTAACACTGATATGTTTAGCGGACAAAAGGGTATGTAGATTGTGCTCTCTACAATTGAATAGTAAATTAATTTGGCAGGCATCAATGCCCAAAGTCTTCTGTTATTTTTCAGTTACCCAATAATGAAATTTCAACCTTTTACATATGAGTAAACACAGACAATTTTGTTCTCACATCAAAAGCAATATTCTCACAAATTTGTTCTTCACTAAGATAAGAACTATTGAAATTCCTACTATTCCTTTCTTTCCAAATGTGAAAGATGAACGCGCCAAGGAATAATAGGATGCAAAAAGACTGAAAAGTTGATTTGGCGGCTAAATGAACAATCCATCTCTCACTTTGTTCCTAATTAAAACCTCTAGGCCCTTTAGAGTTGTGCCAACCTCTATCTCAGATACACTTGGTGAAGGAGCAGAGATGGAACTAGTGGTCTTTGTTCTCAGTGACAGCGTGACAGAAGCAACATAACAGATCAAGATCAATATCCCATGAGAGAAGCCTTCTCTTACTTGGTAATCTATATAGCCAGTAAAGCCAAGTACAAAAGGAATGCTTTGGAGTAGCTTTGCTAAACCAGATAACCTTTAAGAAATTGGTGAGCGGATGGTAAACGCGGATGAGATCCCAAGCTGAAACAGTGCTGTAGCACCCATTAGGGTTGCTGACCCAAATAATTCTATCTTGCCGATGGTCATTTGGTCACAGGGCATTCAAATGACCAATAATAGTTTGGAAGGTCCAATGATTACTCGACCAAATCTATTCACCATTTTGAAGGATTTTCCGCCACGCCCATGAAGGGTTAGATGGCATAAGAAGACTCCAAAAATCATAGATCTTCAAGTAATTGTCTCGAATCCATCTTTCCCAAACAGACTTCTGTCTAGTATTAATAATCCAAAGGTATTTCAAAATAGAAGCTCTGTTTGTATCAGTCAAGCACTTAACCCCGAGACCACCCTCCTCGATAGGTCTTGCAACAAGGTCCCATGCCACTTTAGGCTTACTGCTATTACAAGAGCCCCATAAGAAAGCAGCCATCTTCTTTTCAATGTCAACAATAACTCCTTTTGGAATAACAAACATCCTAGTCCAATAAGATTGAATGTTACTCAAAATAGCTTTAATGAGTTGCAATCTTCCAGCTTGAGACAAACAAATATTCCTTCAGTCCGCAATCCTTTCGTGAAACGATCCACAGGAGATTTACAATGTGATTTAAGGAATTTACTAGGAAGAAGAAGAACCCCAAGATACTTCATAGGAAGATAGCCCAGATTGTACCCCAAGATGTCAGCAATAACAGATTTCTGATGGTTGTTAAACCCACTCACAAAGACATCACTATTATTCGAATTCACTTGCAGCCCTGAGATAGAATGGAAAAAATCAAGACCATATTTAATAAGTGAAACTGAAGTAGAATCACCTTCGCAAGACACGAGCAGATCATCTGCAAAGAGTAAGTGATTTAGTTTACTCTTTTTACACTTCGGGTGGTGCTTGAACTCTCTCCATTCTGAAATTTTATGAAAGATACTCGTAAGAACTTCCATTGTAAGCACGGAGAGAAATGGAGATATAGGATCACCTTGCCTGAGACCACGACCCTCTTTGAAGTAACCTGATAAACCCCTACTAATAGAGATAGAGAATTGAGTCGAGGTAATGCAGTTCCAAATCCAATTAATGAAAATACCAAGAAAATTGAAAGCTTCCAAGGTTTGGAGGACAAATGGCCATTCAATAAAGTCGTAGGCCTTCCTCAAGTCAGCCTTGATCATACATCTGGGACTCGACCCTTTGTTGTCATACCCCTTAACAAGCTCTTGACTGAGTAAGATGTTGTCTGATATGTTCCTGCCCTTCACAAATGCACTTTAGACATCCGAGATAAGATGGTATAATTGAGAGCTCATTCTAGATGCAATGATTTTGGAAATGCATTTGTAAATTGTGTTACAACATGCGATAGGCCTGAAATTACTCATAATAGAAGGAGATGGCACCTTCGGAATGAGAACCGATGTGGTAGAATTGATTTCAACAAGAATTTTCCCAGACTGAAAGAAATTCTTAACCACCTTAGTGATGTCGTCCCCAGCAATATCCCACGTTGCTTTGAAGAAGTGAGCATTAAAACTATCAGGGCCAGGACTCTTGTTATTGTCAATAGAGAACATTTCATTCTTAACTTTTTCTCTAGACCTACTTAATGAGTTCATTAGCTTGCATCAGGTCCAAAGTATATTTAAGAAGGGATCTCAAATCATCTGTAGACATCTTGAAAGTTGAATAAGAATTAGAACCAATAAGGTTCTTAAAGTAAGCAACAACTTCCTTGTTGATATCATCATATGGAATATGAACATTGCCATCACTATCAATAATACAGGAAATAGCATCCTTCGCAGCTTTCTCCTTAGCGTAGTTGAAGAAGAAAGATGAATTGGCATCTCCTTCCTTGAGCCATTGCACCCTCGATTTTTGCTTCCAAATGCTCTCATCAACTTCCAATAGATGATTGAGATTAGAAGAAAGGGATTGTTCAGCCTCAAAATCGGCACTCTCACTATTACCACAAAGGATCTTGTTCTGTACCTGACCCAATTTTTCACAGCAAAGCTTAATATCATGAGAAGTGTTCCTGAAATAGTTGTTGTTAAGAGCTTTCAATCCCTTTTTCACCAACCTGAGTTTAGTAATCCATCCATTTCCGATCAAGTCACCTAATTGAATCTCGAATTACATTAGGTAGATGTAAAGGTACTTTACATTAGGTGGATGTAAAAGTAATGTTTCTTTGTGGAGAAATGCAAGAAGAATTCATTGTGTATGATCTTCAAATGGTTCAATAAGGGATTTGTGTATATGTCAATTGATCTAAGAGTAGATATGTGATTCTATCTCTCTAGATAAATGATGTTATTGATCAAAAATGCCAAGGAATATATAATCACTATTAGGAAGTGGTTAGTTGTCCTTAACTGTGTGGGATGAAAGACATTGGTAGAGTAGATTGTGTGTTAAGAGTCAAGATCCAGAGGGGTCAATCTAAGATTCTTGGTTTTGTTGCAAGAGTCATATGTCAAGCAAGTTCTTGAGAGACTCCATACACAAGTCTATAAACCTATAGATGCTCTTATAACTGAGGGAGAAAGCCTAAGCCAAAGAATGTGTTCCCAATTCCAGAATAGACTGATGATATAAAATGTTCCTTATTCAAGCACCATGAGAAGCCCTATATATATTGTGGTATGTACAATGCTAGATATTCGTTTTTGTCATGGAATTGATATGTTATTATCAATCAAAGTCTTAGACTAGATTTTTGGAGCATTTTCAAAAAGATCTTAAGGTATTTGAAAGGCAATTTAGATGTTGTCTATGCCATTGAAGTGTTGATCTCTTTTGAAAGAGAACCACATTCGCTAACTTGGGTGGTGACCTAAATGAGTGTAAAGTTACCTCTTAGTATGTTTTCTTGTTAGTCAATGGCACGACTTCGTAGAATGGCAAGAAGCAAATATGTATAATATTGTCAACTGTGGAAATTGTGCTGTGTGGCATGCTCAGTAGCTATGCAAGGGGGCAATATGGCTCGAGATATTATGATGGACTTAAGATGAGTCAATTGCTAGACGAGCAATGACGATTTATTGTGTCTACTAATTAGTCATTGTCTTTGATAAGGATCCTAAATTACATGGCGAGACCTAATACATAGAGATCATGGCTTTGTGCCATAAAAGAAAGTGATTGGAGACCACTCACCTACGTATGAGATGGCAACGACCCACTCGATAAATCCATATTCAGAGATTTGCATTTGTTGAAATAGAATCTCTAAGATTGCACAGGACTTGATGTTGATGTTCCGAAAAGTATTGCATAATTACTAATGCACTTATACTCGTGAGTATTTGATGCCAGTTCATAAGTGAACAAAGTTTTCTTCCTGTGCTTGCTCAATGCCTTATCTTTGTGCTAAGTTTAAAAGAAATCAAGTATGAGTATACTAGCATATATTGGCATCAAAAAGTACGTCGACGGATTATAAGGCTTGGCTCTCTCACACGAGCAATCACCTCTGGCGCAGTGGAAGCGTGTAAAGATGAGACAGAATGAGTTGGTTAGTATTCATCGGAAATGCTATACTTATTCAAGCATCGCCTTAAATATTGTCGAGGATTAGTTTAATGAAAATTACAAAGATGAGACCCCTCATTGCTTATGTTGCAACTCTAGATTGAGATATGAACGGTATGGATACCCATGATCCATAAGTAAACCTGTCAATAGCTAAATGTGAAACTTCGGTTATTATGTGTATTAGGTATGAGGATTCGGGTTGGTTACTAAGTGATAATAAGACCAAGATCTGTACAATGTTTTGGGTATAGTTATGACGTATGCCCGTTTCGAAGGAAGTAACACTGTAACTCACGTATCATACCGTGAGTGCTATAACGATTACATAAGGGAGTTGATGAATAGATCCCTGCTTCATCACTGTAGGAGCCCTTGAAGCTTCGAAGGCTTCTCTTGTGTGCCCTTAGTGACCGACATCCATATTCCAATAATTCAAGTTCAATGTTAGCTACTTTGGTATGTTGCCTAAGGATCACAATATATTAGGTCACATGGAACATGTGCAGGAAAGCAGTTGACTTGACTTAGAAGAATATTGGATGAAGGGAAGACTGTTCGCATCGAGCGCTGCGTATGATCATTGTTCGACCAGTTATACAATCTCTGTGATTGAACAATCTTAGTGATTGAATAGAACTATGAATATATGCTTGAGATTTTAGTCGTCGAACATAGCCTAGGAGGGATTGGACATGTATTGACGGATGTGAACTTAATTGGTCTATGGAACAGCGAGACTCTATCTTTCTTTGTAGGAAGTGGCTCCCGTGTTATTCCTAACAGGTACATGGTTTTAGAGCCTCCATTCTGTGTGAGCTCGCGAGTCGTACGACCTATCCGCCAGTATGACTTAGGAGTGATTTGGAATTAGTTTCAAATAGAGATATCATGGGATACGTTCCCACCCCACCTTGTGTGAGTGGGAGATGTTGTAAATGAAATAAGTATTTTATATACCTTGATGATGATCATAATAAAGGATGTACCACATATACAATCTCAACAAGTTGTAAGGATATCAAACTTGATGCACATAAACTTGACCCATTAGCAGATTAAATTTTCAAGCAATTATATCATTCAATTATGTAGTTTTAATTTTCTCCACTGATAAGTTGCGCTAACTTTCTTTTATTATGAGACATATATGTAGGGGAATGCTACAAATTTATAACAACATTTATAGGTAAAAATTACTTATCAGTTCGTTAATTTAGAAGGAACTGTGACCAATCAGGTGACGTGCTGTGAGCGTCCTTTATGTGAAGGCTCGTTAGCAAAACACTGATTGAGACTTAGTCTTAGCGGCTATTGACAAAAGTAGAGATTTCCCAAGCACCATTTTTAACCAAACAAGATTATGAAAACAATATTTATAAGGCATTAGTTTGGGAAACTCTTGGCACATAGTAATTTGATAAATATGAATTTACATCAACATTTACTATATTGCATACTCTGTATCATAGCACTATACCTATACCTTTAGTAACGTGGTTCGTAGTTGGCTTTACATAAACTTCGTAGTTTACTTTCATACAAGCCTCAGTACGTGATTTAGTTCTAAAAGCAGTCGTTAACTTTTGAGAAGTAAAAGATCAGTCTGTTAATAACAGCAAACATAAATCAGAGAAACATGCAAACTTTAATAGCAGCCAATAAATTGTTAAATCTTAAAACAGTCAATCAATCATAAAGGGAAAAACTCCTTTACCCAGGTCTTATCACTCATATTAGTGACTCTAATACCACTTGTTAGAATTTTAAGGATCTAATACCATAAAATAAAACACTGCTGCAAATAATTAAGTTGATTGAATCGGAAGCGTACCTTTGAAGCCATTGAAACCACCTTTGCGATAATCTTGTGGAAAAACCTTGAGCGACATGTTATGGTAGACACGAACATGAAAGGAAGTGTTGACAGAGGAAATCAATTACAGAAAATCACGTTTCCTATTATATTTAATCACAGAATAAGTTCCTTAATTTTTCTCCCCGTTATTTGTTTAATTTACTTGTATACTCACTTAAATTATGACTCATAAAAGTAAATTATTCTGTAGATAAATACAACGTGTACCTATTAATAAAATTCAATGATATTTGGAATTTTACATTACGCTAATCTCTAGCAGCCTCTCATTTCCCACCCAATTTGTTCATTTTAGGACTTCCAACGAACCTTCTAACTAGGTAGCAAGAAAAGTGCTAAATTGTCACCTTCCTTTGACTGGGTAGCTAGGAAATACTCCAGCTGAGTTAGTCAATTTGTTATTTCATGATGTAATCTCAAGGGGTATTGGCTAAAGCTATGGTCTGCTTTGTTTCGTTTTTAATGCAAGATGATGCACCCAGTTGACAGAAAAGAAAAAGAAAAAAAAACGAGGAAAGAAGGAAGAAAAGGTTGACCCTAGTACACAAGTTTATACAACAACTCTTCAACGAATTGAATTTAAGATTGATAAGGTGACCTTTTTATCCTTTCTGTTTCACAGTCATTTTATTTTTATACTGAAGTGGTTGACTGTTAGATGCAAATGGAAATCTGGATTATGTCCTCGAAAATATCAATCTATAATAGAATAAAATGTTTTTATATATTATCATTTATATATTCAATAATTGATCATCAGACGCAAACAACACACAACACTTGGTACAAGACACGTTAAAACTTAGAAAGAGATTCATATATATATATATATATATATATATATCTCAACGACTTTACTCTCTAACTTGAAACACGAAACAAATTTATGAAACGCGATAGGGATTCCAAAACCAGAAGGAAGTATTGATGAAATTACTAGACAGCTGGAACTCCAGTAACGAGAAAGATAATCACATGAATAGCTCCAAAGATCAATAAATTAGCTCCAGCTAGAGCTGCACGCTTGAGTAACACCCTCCCAGAAGGATCTTGTTCTTCTTCAACCATGAATTTTTCTCCAAAAGCGTAAGACATGTCAAGTGTTCCAAATTGACCTTGAGAATCTTGTCTGTACACTCTGTATGTAAGGTTTTCAGCACTACGTCCAGAATTGAGAAGCCCCTTCAAAAATATATCCACTTCACCAACATATTTATCAGGCTTAAAGGTCTTTTGACAATACAATTTGATGCTAAGAATAGTATTTTCGTTACGGATTAATGTTGCTTCATCCACTGCAAAAACCATCTTGTAGTTCCAGCGGGGGTTGGTCTGACCTTCCACGTCCGCTGAAGTTTTCAACTCTGTATCAGCTATTCCTGCAATTGAAACTTTAGCGTAAACTTTCATATCTAAAACATCGCGAACTTTTTAAAGATTATTCGCAGAGATAAGAGTGATCTCGAATTTTTGGAACTTCATGCTGGTTTTCTAAAGAATGTTACGGAAAGATTCGAAATGTTGGATAAAATTTGGAAGTTGGAAGGCCCTAGGCCTCTAGCAACTTGTAATGCTTACAACACTTTTTTCAAGTGTTTAAAGAAACAAGTACTTCTCAAAGTTAGAAAGAAAATGGTTTGCTAACAGTGCTTCTCAAAGTAACAAAGAAACACTTATAGAGGTGAATCATCTACCACCAAGAAGGTGCGAGGAAATGATGCTCTCATTTTCAAGTTGCAACTTGACCCCTTGTGCTTATTTGTGGGACAATGTTGACTCCGTCGTCCTAAAGATTTATATGAACCATGTTAATTCCAAAGTTAAAAAAATGGATATTTAATTGGAATTTAAATATGTCTATCGCTAGATTTGGCCTAACTTTTAAATAGTTAAAAGTGTTTTCTAGAAGTTTAGAAACTGAAATTAACTTATTTAGTCCATTTTTGAAAGAGTTTATTAGATAAAAGTTAAAGCTAAAAGACAGGAACCTCCAGCTTAGAGCTTTTAAAAAAAATAAGTACTTTTACATAATGTGGAAAGGTATTTTCCATTTTCTTTTTTCAAATATAACCCTCATATGTTTGAAAGTCCAACATTACTGTCAAAATTTTAAAAGCCAACATTGTCCAACATACGCCAAAGTATCAACGTTTTTGTTTAATAGCATTTCTTCTAACTACATAAAAAATAAAATTTCACAAATAAGCCAAAGAATTAATAAAATGAACCTTCCCTTTAACGACTTGGTTATCTTATTATTGACGTAATTAGCATGAAACTTCCAAAGAATCCAATTTATTAACTTGTATGTTCAAATTAAATGAAATCCATTCAGTTGCAAAATCTTTGACGTGGTAATAGATCCTTGTCATTCGGCCTTCAGATCCTTGAACACGGCATTACATTCTAGTCCCAACAGTCCCAGTTAACTTTGAGGGCAAATTGAATAAATAGTCTCTATTGTTTATAAGTTTTGAACAAATAATCCTTGTTGTTTATAAATTTTGGACAAATAATCTTTATTGTTTTAAAGTCATGCGATTAGTCCCCATTGTTTTAAAAAAATCCTACCAATAGTCCTCATTGTTTCAAAAGTCACTCAATTAGTCCCTATTGTTTGTAAAAATCTCTCCATTAGTCCCCAATGTTTACAAATGTATTTATAAACATTGAGGACTAATAGAGAGACTTTTGCAAATAATGAAGATTAATGGATAGACTTTTGTAAACAATAAGGACTAACTGATTGACTTGTGAAACAATGTGGACTATTGGTAAAACTTTTACAAACAATAGGAACTAACTGCATGACTTTTAAAACAATAAGAAATATTTGTCAAAAATTTATAAACAATAGGGACTATTTGTGAGATTTGCCCTAACTTTGATTCAAGACTTTGACAGCTGATAAATATTAATGGAGATTTGGACATTTGAACAGTTAAAGAGAGAGTGTTGAGAGAAACTCTTTGTGTGATTGGTTGTGTGTGTGTAATATTACATGTACAAAGAGAGCTATATATAGGTACAATGACATGCCTATCAAGCTAGACTAATAAGGTAACTAGTCAATGATGAATCAATTACGTAATAATCTAAGTTAGTTTATTGCCTAAATATATGGAATAATATATATGCGTTCATACTATATACATTAATAGCCCCTCTCAAACTCAAACAGGGATAGGAACCAACTTGAATTAGAAAATTAAATCACGATGGCAACCTCGAGGATGAGCCTTTGTGAAAATATCAGCAATTTGATCAACAGATAAGACTTTGACGAGACAAACAACACCCTTAACAATTTGGTAGGAGATAAAGTAACAGTCTGTCTCGATGTTCTTGGTGCGCTCTATGATATTGTAAAATAAAACTTGCAACTTTAATTCAAAAAATATATGTATATAAAGTCAAAGTTAAAAAAAGAGATAAAGTCCACAATTTTCTTCACTTCTTATATCTCAACACTCAAATATCTCAAACTATTTCAATCCTAAAGTGGTTATTCAACCACCACCGCCGCCACCACTGGAAAAAATATTTGGAGAGCTACTGCTGCCAGCAGGCCCAGTACCAGTACAAGGAGCATAATAAAATATAGAACTTCTCCACTAACTTTCTTCAAGCGTTTATATATATATATTTTATGTTTATATTATTAATGTATCCGTGTCTCATGCACTTGTAATTTGTTATGTAATATTTTATCATTTATGTTAATATTATCAATCAATTTATGTCTTGTTAATCGTTAAATTAACTTTTTCATAAAAAATGTTAAGTTTAAGTTTTTTTTGTTATTAATCTATATATATATATAATATTTAGAATACACTAATTACAAAAAAAATAGGTTGGCCCAGCTCAGATCAGCTCAGCCAATTAAACATATGTACCGAGTCGGGTTCAGTATTCTCAACCTATGATTCGATCGAATTGGGCCAGACTGGCCTATATGCCAGCTCTACTCCCAGCCATCAATGATGTTTTTGTATCACAATATTATTAATTTCAACAAAATATAGGATATATAGAAAGATCACAAAATAAATAAATAAATAAATAAATATAAATATATATATATATATATATATATATATATATATATATTTATTTATTTATTTATTTATTTATTTAGAATACACTAATCACAAAAAATAGGCTGGCCCATCCCAGTTCAGCTCAGCCAATTAAACATATGTGCTGAGTCGGACTCAGTATTTTCAACCCATGATTCGACCGAGTTGGGCTAGACTGGCCCATATGCCAGCTCTACTCCCAGGCATCAATGATGTTTTTGTATCACAATATTATTAATTTCAACAAAATATAGGACATATAGAAAGATCACAAAATAAAATCAAACTCTAACTATAGTAATGAGAGTGATAAGAGAGTGGGAACTACGATGCTTATTTCATTTACCTAAAGATTACTCATTTTATCCTATTTAATTTTTCATGTTTGTGAAGTTGACATCTAATGAGATACGATTTATTTTGGCAGTTTTGGTTGAACAAAAATATTTTTGCAAGGTTATTTCTCCAATATCAATGATATTTTAATAAAACAAACTTTCAAAGTACATAATTTCCTTGTGTAGTTTCTAGTTATTTATAGATTAAAACAAAAGTAAAAAAATATTATGAACTACAATATAACCTCTTTAAATCAACAGTCTTGGACCACCTAAATTTATTAATTTAGCGAAATATTGATTTATTGATAAATTAATAATTATTTAATTTATAAATAATTTTTTATTTTTTTGGCCGAACAGTGAATATGTTATCATATCAAATGACAAAGTTAAAATTCAAAGTATTATCTATATTTGTAATTAACAAATTAAAAGTTCATTAAATTATACATAATTAGCATAAAGGCTCAATGTATTTAACTTTATCAAAACAAGAGCATACAATGTATATTGAATCACATCATATACTATTTAATCCAACATGATCTCTTACTATTCCAAGAAAATAAAAAGTAAAAAAGTTAGACATTTTATGGTATCGTTAGTTTTAAAATAGCCAAAACGGTTTTGCATCTCAAAGGTGTCAAGAAAAGAGCAGAACTATAACATAAGAAATTCCTAAAACATTATGTCACCATGGAAAAATGAATCATTCATATATGCAAAAAGAATTGTAGAAATGATTTTTAGAAAATTATGATTTGCAAGTCAGCAAAAAGTAGTTTGTCCAAAATATAGCAAGAGAAGGTTTTAAAATTTTAAAAGTATAAAATATATAATTGTGTAAAGAGAAAATCTTAATTGTCTAGTGCACAATCATGAGAAAAATGTATGCACTTTTCAGCTAATTATTGATTTGTAAAATATTTGGGGCCTATAAAATACAAAGGAGAATTTGAAACCTATTATCTTAGAATTTTATAGAGATCATTAATTGAGTACACTAGTCCCAACTTGGGACTAGTCAATTTTATTATTTAAAAGAGATTAGTAACTAATCGAGTATTAATTTAAAGGTGTTCTACTATATAAAAGAAACTTTCAAAGTAAATAATTAAACTTCTTATGTAGTTTATAGTTATTTATAGATAAAAACAAAAAAAAATGCATATTATGAACTATATTACACTAAATAAGTTAGTGTTATAGACAACAACAACAACAACAACAAAATGTTAACACTGATATGTTTAGCGGACAAAAGGGTATGTAGATTGTGCTCTCTACAATTGAATAGTAAATTAATTTGGCAGGCATCAATGCCCAAAGTCTTCTGTTATTTTTCAGTTACCCAATAATGAAATTTCAACCTTTTACATATGAGTAAACACAGACAATTTTGTTCTCACATCAAAAGCAATATTCTCACAAATTTGTTCTTCACTAAGATAAGAACTATTGAAATTCCTACTATTCCTTTCTTTCCAAATGTGAAAGATGAACGCGCCAAGGAATAATAGGATGCAAAAAGACTGAAAAGTTGATTTGGCGGCTAAATGAACAATCCATCTCTCACTTTGTTCCTAATTAAAACCTCTAGGCCCTTTAGAGTTGTGCCAACCTCTATCTCAGATACACTTGGTGAAGGAGCAGAGATGGAACTAGTGGTCTTTGTTCTCAGTGACAGCGTGACAGAAGCAACATAACGGATCAAGATCAATATCCCATGAGAGAAGCGTTCTCTTACTTGGTAATCTATATAGCCAGTAAAGCCAAGTACAAAAGGAATGCTTTGGAGTAGCTTTGCTTAACCAAATAACCTTTAAGAAATTGGTGAGCGGATGGTAAACGCGGATGAGATCCCAAGCTGAAACACCGCTGTAGCACCCATTAGGGTTGCTGACCCAAATAATTATATCTTGCCGATGGTCATTTGGTCACAGGGCATTCAAATGACCATTAATAGTTTGGAAGATCCAATGATTACTCGACCAAATCTATTCACCATTTTGAAGGATTTTCCGCCACGCCCATGAAGGGTTAGATGGCATAAGAAGACTCCAAAAATCATAGATCTTCAAGTAATTGTCTCGAATCCATCTTTCCCAAACAGACTTCTGTCTAGTATTAATAATCCAAAGGTATTTCAAAATAGAAGCTCTGTTTGTATCAGTCAAGCACTTAACCCCGAGACCACCCTCCTCGATAGGTCTTGCAACAAGGTCCCATGCCACTTTAGGCTTACTGCTATTACAAGAGCCCCATAAGAAAGCAGCCATCTTCTTTTCAATGTCAACAATAACTCCTTTTGGAATAACAAACATCCTAGTCCAATAAGTTGAATGTTACTCAAAATAGCTTTAATGAGTTGCAATCTTCCAGCTTGAGACAAACAAATATTCCTTCAGTCCGCAATCCTTTCGTGAAACGATCCACAGGAGATTTACAATGTGATTTAAGGAATTTACTAGGAAGAAGAAGAACCCCAAGATACTTCATAGGAAGAGAGCCCAGATTGTACCCCAAGATGTCAGCAATAACAGATTTCTGATGGTCGTTAAACCCACTCACAAAGACATCACTTTTATTCGAATTCACTTGCAGCCCTGAGATAGAATGGAAAAAATCAAGACCATATTTAATAAGTGAAACTGAAGTAGAATCACCTTCGCAAGACACGAGCAGATCATCTGCAAAGAGTAAGTGATTTAGTTTACTCTTTTTACACTTCGGGTGGTGCTTGAACTCTCTCCATTCTGAAATTTTATGAAAGATACTCGTAAGAACTTCCATTGTAAGCACGGAGAGAAATGGAGATATAGGATCACCTTGCCTGAGACCACGACCCTCTTTGAAGTAACCTGATAAACCCCTACTAATAGAGATAGAGAATTGAGTCGAGGTAATGCAGTTCCAAATCCAATTAATGAAAATACCAAGAAAATTGAAAGCTTCCAAGGTTTGGAGGACAAATGGCCATTCAATAAAGTCGTAGGCCTTCCTCAAGTCAGCCTTGATCATACATCTGGGACTCGACCCTTTGTTGTCATACCCCTTAACAAGCTCTTGACTGAGTAAGATGTTGTCTGATATGTTCCTGCCCTTCACAAATGCACTTTAGACATTCGAGATAAGATGGTATAATTGAGAGCTCATTCTAGATGCAATGATTTTGGAAATGCATTTGTAAATTGTGTTTCAACATGCGATAGGCCTAAAATTACCCATAATAGAAGGAGATGGCACCTTCGGAATGAGAACCGATATGGTAGAATTGATTTCAACAAGAATTTTCCCAGACTGAAAGAAATTCTTAACCACCTTAGTGATGTCGTCCCCAGCAATATCCCACGTTGCTTTGAAGAAGTGAGCATTAAAACTATCGGGGCCAGGACTCTTGTTATTGTCAATAGAGAACATTTCATTCTTAACTTTTTCTCTAGACCTACTTAATGAGTTCATTAGCTTGCATCAGGTCCAAAGTATATTTAAGAAGGGATCTCAAATCATCTGTAGACATCTTGAAAGTTGAATAAGAATTAGAACCAATAAGGTTCTTAAAGTAAGCAACAACTTCCTTGTTGATATCATCATATGTAATATGAACATTGCCATCACTATCAATAATAGAGGAAATAGCATTCTTAGCAGCTTTCTCCTTAGCGTAGTTGAAGAAGAAAGATGAATTGGCATCTCCTTCCTTGAGCCATTGCACCCTCGATTTTTGCTTCCAAATGCTCTCATCAACTTCCAATAGATGATTGAGATTAGAAGAAAGGGATTGTTCAGCCTCAAAATCGGCACTCTCACTATTACCACAAAGGATCTTGTTCTGTACCTGACCCAATTTTTCACAGCAAAGCTTAATATCATGAGAACTGTTCCTGAAATAGTTGTTGTTAAGAGCTTTCAATCCCTTTTTCACCAACCTGAGTTTAGTAATCCATCCATTTCCGATCAAGTCACCTAATTGAATCTCGAATTACATTAGGTAGATGTAAAGGTACTTTACATTAGGTGGATGTAAAAGTAATGTTTCTTTGTGGAGAAATGCAAGAAGAATTCATTGTGTATGATCTTCAAATGGTTCAATAAGGGATTTGTGTATATGTCAATTGATCTAAGAGTAGATATGTGATTCTATCTCTCTAGATAAATGATGTTATTGATCAAAAATGCCAAGGAATATATAATCACTATTAGGAAGTGGTTAGTTGTCCTTAACTGTGTGGGATGAAAGACATTGGTAGAGTAGATTGTGTGTTAAGAGTCAAGATCCAGAGGGGTCAATCTAAGATTCTTGGTTTTGTTGCAAGAGTCATATGTCAAGCAAGTTCTTGAGAGACTCCATACACAAGTCTATAAACCTATAGATGCTCTTATAACTGAGGGAGAAAGCCTAAGCCAAAGAATGTGTTCCCAATTCCAGAATAGACTGATGATATAAAATGTTCCTTATTCAAGCACCATGAGAAGCCCTGTATATATTGTGGTATGTACAATGCTAGATATTCGTTTTTGTCATAGAATTGATATGTTATTATCAATCAAAGTCTTAGACAAGCTTGTTGAAGCATTGTCAAAAGGATCTTAAGGTATTTGAAAGGCATTTTAGATGTTGTCTATGCCATTGAAGTGTTGATCTCTTTTGAAAGAGAACCACATTCGCTAACTTGGGTGGTGACCTAAATGAGTGTAAAGTTACCTCTTAGTATGTTTTCTTGTTAGTCAATGGCACGACTTCGTAGAATGGCAAGAAGCAAATATGTATAATATTGTCAACTGTGGAAATTGAGCTGTGTGGCATGCTCGGTAGCTATGCAAGGGGGCAATATGGCTCGAGATATTATGATGGACTTAAGATGAGTCAATTGCTAGACGAGCAATGACGATTTATTGTGTCTACTAATTAGTCATTGTCTTTGCTAAGGATCCTAAATTACATGGCGAGACCTAATACATAGAGATCATGGCTTTGTGTCATAAAAGGAAGTGGCTGGAGGTAACTCACCTACGTATGAGATGACAGCGACCCACTCAATAAATCCATATTCAGAGATTTGGATTTGTTGAAATAGAATCTCTAAGATTGCGCAGGACTTGATGTTGATGTTCCGAAAAGTATTGCATAATTACTAATGCACTTATACTCGTGAGTATTTGATGCCAGTTCATAAGTGAACAAAGTTTTCTTCCTGTGCTTGCTCAATGCCTTATCTTTGTGCTAAGTTTAAAAGAAATCAAGTATGAGTATACTAGCATATATTGGCATCAAAAAGTACGTCGACGGATTATAAGGCTTGGCTCTCTCACACGAGCAATCACCTCTGGCGCAGTGGAAGCGTGTAAAGATGAGACAGAATGAGTTGGTTAGTATTCATCGGAAATGCTATACTTATTCAAGCATCGCCTTAAATATTGTCGAGGATTAGTTTAATGAAAATTACAAAGATGAGACCCCTCATTGCTTATGTTGCAACTCTAGATTGAGATATGAACGGTATGGATACCCATGATCCATAAGTAAACCTGTCAATAGCTAAATGTGAAACTTCGGTTATTATGTGTATTAGGTATGAGGATTCGGGTTGGTTACTAAGTGATAATAAGACCAAGATCTGTACAATGTTTTGGGTATAGTTATGACGTATGCCCGTTTCTAAGGAAGTAACACTGTAACTCACGTATCATACCATGAGTGCTATAACGATTATATAAGGGAGTTGATGAATAGATCCCCGCTTCATCACTGTAGGAGCCCTTGAAGCTTCGAAGGCTTCTCTTGTGTGCCCTTAGTGACCGACATCCATATTCCAATAATTCAAGTTCAATGTTAGCTACTTTGGTATGTTGCCTAAGGATCACAATATATTAGGTCACATGGAACATGTGCAGGAAAGCAGTTGACTTGACTTAGAAGAATATTGGATGAAGGGAAGACTGTTCGCATCGAGCGCTGCGTATGTTCATTGTTCGACCAGTTATACAATCTCTGTGATTGAACAATCTTAGTGATTGAATATAACTATGAATATATGCTTGAGATTTTAGTCGTCGAACATAGCCTAGGAGGGATTGGACATGTATTGACGGATGTGAACTTAATTGGTCTAGGGAACAGCGAGACTCTATCGTTCTCTGTAGGAAGTGGCTCCCGTGTTATTCCTAACAGGTACATGGTTTTAGAGCCTCCATTCTGTGTGAGCTCGCGAGTCGTACGACCTATCCGCCAGTAGGACTTAGGAGTGATTTGGAATTAGTTTCAAAGAGAGATATCATGGGATACGTTCCCACCCCACCTTGTGTGAGTGGGAGATGTTGTAAATGAAATAAGTATTTTATATACCTTGATGATGATCATAATAAAGGATGTAACACATATACAATCTCAACAAGTTGTAAGGATATCAAACTTGATGCACATAAACTTGACCCATTAGCAGATTAAATTTTCAAGCAATTATATCATTCAATTATGTAGTTTTAATTTTCTCCACTGATAAGTTGCGCTAACTTTCTTTTATTATGAGACATATATGTAGGGGAATGCTACAAATTTATAACAACATTTATAGGTAAAAATTACTTATCAGTTCGTTAATTTAGAAGGAACTGTGACCAATCAGGTGACGTGCTGTGAGCGTCCTTTATGTGAAGGCTCGTTAGCAAAACACTGATTGAGACTTAGTCTTAGCGGCTATTGACAAAAGTAGAGATTTCCCAAGCACCATTTTTAACCAAACAAGATTATGAAAACAATATTTATAAGGCATTAGTTTGGGAAACTCTTGGCACATAGTAATTTGATAAATATGAATTTACATCAACATTTACTATATTGCATACTCTGTATCATAGCACTATACCTATACCTTTAGTAACGTGGTTCGTAGTTGGCTTTACATAAACTTCGTAGTTTACTTTCATACAAGCCTCAGTACGTGATTTAGTTCTAAAAGCAGTCGTTAACTTTTGAGAAGTAAAAGATCAGTCCGTTAATAACAGCAAACATAAATCAGAGAAACATGCAAACTTTAATAGCAGCCAATAAATTGTTAAATCTTAAAATAGTCAATCAATCATAAAGGGAAAAACTCCTTTACCCAAGTCTTATCACTCATATTAGTGACTCTAATACCACTTGTTAGAATTTTAAGGATCTAATACCAGAAAATAAAACACTGCTGCAAATAATTAAGTTTTGAATCGGAAGCGTACCTTTATATGAAGCCATTGAAACTACTTTTGCGATAATCTTGTGGAAAAACCTTGAGCGATGTGTTATAGTAGACACGAACATGAAAGGAAGTGTTGACAGAGGAAATCAATTACAGAAAATCACGTTTCCTATTATATTTAATCACAGAATAAGTTCCTTAATTTTTCTCCCCGTTATTTGTTTAATTTACTTGTATACTCACTTAAATTATGACTCATAAAAGTAAATTATTCTGTAGATAAATACAACGTGTACCTATTAATAAAATTCAATGATATTTGGAATTTTACATTACGCTAATCTCTAGCAGCCTCTCATTTCCCACCCAATTTGTTCATTTTAGGACTTCCAACGAACCTTCTAACTAGGTAGCAAGAAAAGTGCTAAATTGTCACCTTCCTTTGACTGGGTAGCTAGGAAATACTCCAGCTGAGTTAGTCAATTTGTTATTTCATGATGTAATCTCAAGGGGTATTGGCTAAAGCTATGGTCTGCTTTGTTTCGTTTTTAATGCAAGATGATGCACCCAGTTGACAGAAAAGAAAAAGAAAAAAAAACGAGGAAAGAAGGAAGAAAAGGTTGACCCTAGTACACAAGTTTATACAACAACTCTTCAACGAATTGAATTTAAGATTGATAAGGTGACCTTTTTATCCTTTCTGTTTCACAGTCATTTTATTTTTATACTGAAGTGGTTGACTGTTAGATGCAAATGGAAATCTGGATTATGTCCTCGAAAATATCAATCTATAATAGAATAAAATGTTTTTATATATTATCATTTATATATTCAATAATTGATCATCAGACGCAAACAACACACAACACTTGGTACAAGACACGTTAAAACTTAGAAAGAGATTCATATATATATATATATATATATATATATCTCAACGACTTTACTCTCTAACTTGAAACACGAAACAAATTTATGAAACGCGATAGGGATTCCAAAACCAGAAGGAAGTATTGATGAAATTACTAGACAGCTGGAACTCCAGTAACGAGAAAGATAATCACATGAATAGCTCCAAAGATCAATAAATTAGCTCCAGCTAGAGCTGCACGCTTGAGTAACACCCTCCCAGAAGGATCTTGTTCTTCTTCAACCATGAATTTTTCTCCAAAAGCGTAAGATATGTCAAGTGTTCCAAATTGACCTTGAGAATCTTGTCTGTACACTCTGTATGTAAGGTTTTCAGCACTACGTCCAGAATTGAGAAGCCCCTTCAAAAATATATCCACTTCACCAACATATTTATCAGGCTTAAAGGTCTTTTGACAATACAATTTGATGCTAAGAATAGTATTTTCGTTACGGATTAATGTTGCTTCATCCACTGCAAAAACCATCTTGTAGTTCCAGCGAGGGTTGGTCTGACCTTTTACGTCCGCTGAAGTTTTCAACTCTGTATCAGCTATTCCTGCAATTGAAACTTTAGCGTAAACTTTCATATCTAAAAAACGGCGAACTTTTTAAAGATTATTCGCAGAGATAAGAGTGATCTCGAATTTTTGGAACTTCATGCTGGTTTTCTAAAGAATGTTACGGAAAGATTCGAAATGTTGGATAAAATTTGGAAGTTGGAAGGCCCTAGGCCTCTAGCAACTTGTAATGCTTACAACACTTTTTTCAAGTGTTTAAAGAAACAAGTACTTCTCAAAGTTAGAAAGAAAATGGTTTGCTAACAGTGCTTCTCAAAGTAACAAAGAAACACTTATAGAGGTGAATCATCTACCACCAAGAAGGTGCGAGGAAATGATGCTCTCATTTTCAAGTTGCAACTTGACCCCTTGTGCTTATTTGTGGGACAATGTTGACTCCGTCGTCCTAAAGATTTATATGAACCACGTTAATTCCAAAGTTAAAAAAATGGATATTTAATTGGAATTTAAATATGTCTATCGCTAGATTTGGCCTAACTTTTAAATAGTTAAAAGTGTTTTCTAGAAGTTTAGAAACTGAAATTAACTTATTTAGTCCATTTTTGAAAGAGTTTATTAGATAAAAGTTAAAGCTAAAAAACAGGAACCTCCAGCTTAGAGCTTTTAAAAAAATAAATAAAAATTGCAAAAGTACTTTTACATAATGTGGAAAGGTGTTTTCCGTTTTCTTTTTTCAAATATAACCCTCATATGTTTGAAAGTCCAACATTAGTGTCAAAATTTTAAAAGCCAACATTGTCCAACATACGCCAAAGTATCAACGTTTTTGTTTAATAGCATTTCTTCTAACTACAGAAAAAATAAAATTTCACAAATAACCCAAAGAATTAATAAAATGAACCTTCCCTTTAACGACTTGGTTATCTTATTATTGACGTAATTAGCATGAAACTTCCAAAGAATCCAATTTATTAACTTGTATGTTCAAATTAAATGAAATCCATTCAGTTGCAAAATCTTTGACGTGGTAATAGATCCTTGTCATTCGGCCTTCAGATCCTTGAACACGGCATTACATTCTAGTCCCAACAGTCCCAGTTAACTTTGAGGGCAAATTGAATAAATAGTCTCTATTGTTTATAAGTTTTGAACAAATAATCCTTGTTGTTTATAAATTTTGGACAAATAATCTTTATTGTTTTAAAGTCATGCGATTAGTCCCCATTGTTTTAAAAAAATCCTACCAATAGTCCTCATTGTTTCAAAAGTCACTCAATTAGTCCCTCTTGTTTGCAAAAATCTCTCCATTAGTCCACAATGTTTACAAATGTATTTATAAACATTGAGGACTAATAGAGAGACTTTTGCAAATAATGAAGATTAATGGATAGACTTTTGTAAACAATAGGGACTAACTGAATGACTTGTGAAACAATGGGAACTATTGGTAAAACTTTACAAACAATAGGGACTAACTGCATAACTTTTAAAACAATAAGAAATATTTGTAAAAAATTTATAAACAATAGAGACTATTTGTGAGATTTGCCCTAACTTTGATGCAAGACTTTGACAGCTGATAAATATTAATGGAGATTTAGACATTTGAACAGTTAAAGAGAGAGTATTGAGAGAAACTCTTTGTGTGATTGGTTGTGTGTGTGTAATATTACATGTACAAAGAGAGCTATATATAGGTACAATGACATGCCAATCAAGCTAGACTAATAAGGTAACTAGTTAATGATGAATCAATTACGTAATAATCTAAGTTAGTTTATTGCCTAAATATATGGTATAATATATATGCGTTCATACTATATACATTAATAGCCCCCCTCAAACTCAGGCAGGGATAGGAACCAACTTGAATTAGGAAATTAAATCACAATGGCGACCTCGGGGATGAGTCTTCGTGAAAATATTAGCAATTTGATCAGCATATGAGACTTTGATGAGACAAACAACACCCTTAACAATTTGGTAGGAGATAAAGTAACAGTCTGTCTCGATGTTCTTAGTGCGCTCTATGATAATGTAAAATAAAACTTGCAACTTTAATTCAAAAAATATATGTATATAAAGTCAAAGTTAAAAAAAGAGATAAAGTCCACAATTTTCTTCACTTCTTATATCTCAACACTCAAATATCTCAAACTATTTCAATCCTAAAGTGGTTATTCAACCACCACCGCCGCCACCACTGGAAAAAATATTTGGAGAGCTACTGCTGCCAGCAGGCCCAGTACCAGTACAAGGAGCATAATAAACTATAGAACTTCTCCACTAACTTTCTTCAAGCGTTTATATATATATATATATATTTTATGTTTATATTATTAATGTATCCGTGTCTCATGAACTTGTAATTTGTTATGTAATATTTTATCATTTATGTTAATATTATCAATCAATTTATGTCTTGTTAATCGTTAAATTAACTTTTTCATAAAAAATGTTAAGTTTAAGTTTTTTTTTGTTATTAATCTATATATATATAATATTTAGAATACACTAATTACAAAAAAATAGGTTGGCCCAGCTCAGATCAGCTCAGCAATTAAACATATGTACCGAGTCGGGTTCAGTATTCTCAACCCATGATTCGATCGAATTGGGCCAGACTGGCCTATATGCCAGCTCTACTCCCAAACATCAATGATGTTTTTGTATCACAATATTATTAATTTCAACAAAATATAGGATATATAGAAAGATCACAAAATAAATAAATAAATAAATAAATAAATATATATATATATATATATATATATATATATATATATATATATAGAATACACTAATCACAAAAAATACGTTGGCCCATCCCAATTCAGCTCAGCCAATTAAACATATGTGTCGAGTCGGACTCAATATTTTCAACCCATGATTCGACCGAGTTGGGCTAGACTGGCCCATATGCCAGCTCTACTCCCAGGCATCAATGATGTTTTTGTATCACAATATTATTAATTTCAACAAAATATAGGACATATAGAAAGATCACAAAATAAAATCAAACTCTAACTATAGTAATGAGAGTGATAAGAGAGTGGGAACTACGATGCTTGTTTCATTTACCTAAAGATTACTCATTTTATCCTATTTAATATTTCATGTTTGTGAAGTTGACATCTAATGAGATACGATTTATTTTGGCAGTTTTGGTTGAACAAAAATATTTTTGCAAGGTTATTTCTCCAATATCAATGATATTTTAATAAAACAAACTTTCAGAGTACATAATTTCCTTGTGTAGTTTCTAGTTATTTATAGATTAAAACAAAAGTAAAAAAATATTATGAACTACAATATAACCTCTTCAAATCAACAGTCTTGGACCACCTAAATTTATTAATTTAGCGAAATATTGATTTATTGATAAATTAATAATTTTTTAATTTATAAATAATTTTTTATTTTTTTGGCCGAACAGTGAATATGTTATCATATCAAATGACAAAGTTAAGATTCAAAGTATTATCTATATTTGTAATTAACAAATTCAAAGTTCATTAAATTATACATAATTAGCATAAAGGCTCAATGTATTTAACTTTATCAAAACAAGAGCATACAATGTATATTGAATCACATCATATACTATTTAATCCAACATGATCTCTTACTATTCCAAGAAAATAAAAAGTAAAAAAGTTAGACATTTTATGGTATCGTCAGTTTTAAAATAGCCAAAACGGTTTTGCATCTCAAAGGTGTCAAGAAAAGAGCAGAACTATAACATAAGAAATTCATAAAACATTATGTCAGCATAGAAAAAAGAATCATTCATATATGCAAAAAGAATTGTAGAAATGGGTTTTAGAAAATTATGATTTGCAAGTCAGCAAAAAGTAGTTTGTCCAAAATATAGCAAGAGAAGGTTTTAAAATTTTAAAAGTATAAAATATATAATTGTGTAAAGAGAAAATCTTAATTGTCTAGTGCACAATCATGAGAAAAATGTATGCACTTTTCAGCTAATTATTGATTTGTAAAATATTTGGGGCCCATAAAATACAAAGGAGTATTTGGAACCTATTATCTTAGAATTTTATAGAGATCATTAATTGAGTACACTAGTCCCAACTTGGGACTAGGTAATTTTATTATTTAAAAAAGATTAGTAACTAATCGAGTATTAATTTAAAGGTGTTCTACTATATAAAAGAAACTTTCAAAGTAAATAATTAAATGTCTTATGTAGTTTACAGTTATTTATAGATAAAAACAAAAGAAAATGCATATTATGAACTATATTACACTAAATAAGTTAGTGTTATAGACAACAACAACAACAAAAAAAAAATGTTAACTCTGATATCTTTAATGGACAAAAGGGTATGCAGATTGTGCTATCTACAATTGAATAGTAAATTAATTTGGCAGGCATCAATGCCCAAAGTCTTTATTTTTCAGTTACCCAATAATGAAATTTCAACCTTTTACATATGAGTAAACACAGACAATTTTGTTCTCACATCAAAAACAATATTCTCACAAATTTGTTCCTCACTAAGATAAGAACTATTGAAAATCCTACTATTCATTTCTTTCCAAATGTGAAAGATGAACGCGCGAAGAAATAATAGGATGCAAAAAGACTGAAAAGTTGATTTGGCGGCTAAATGAACAATCCATCTCTCACTTTGTTCCTAATTAAAACCTCTAGGCCCTTTAGAGTTGTGCCAACCTCTATCTCAGATACACTTGGTGAAGGAGCAGAGATGGAACTAGTGGTCTTTGTTCTCAGTGACAGCGTGACAGAAGCAACATAACGGATCAAGATCAATATCCCATGAGAGAAGCGTTCTCTTACTTGGTAATCTATATAGCCAGTAAAGCCAAGTACAAAAGGAATGCTTTGGAGTAGCTTTGCTTAACCAAATAACCTTTGAGCAATTGGTGAGCGGATGGTGAACATGGATGAGATCCTAAGCTGAAACAGCGTTGTAGCACCCATTAGGGTTGTTAACCCAAATAATTCTATCTTGCCGATGGTCATTTGGTCGCTGGGCATTCAAATGACCATTAATAGTTTGGAAGATCCAATGATTACTCGGCCAAATCTATTCACCATTTTGAACATAAGCTACCACCTTAATATTCAAATCCGCTCCTGCATTTGTAATCACCTCAGCTCCAAAAACATCAACAAGAATGCCCAAAGGGTGCCAATGATCCTTTCAAAAGAGAGTCAACTACCCATTGCCTAAAACATGCATCATAAAGTTCTTAGCAAAAGGTCTGAGTTGAAGGATTTTCTGCCACGCCCATGAATGGTTAGATGGCATAAGAAGACTTCAAAAATCATAGATCTCCAAGTAATTGTCCTGAATCCATCTTTCCCAAACAGACTTCTGTCTAGTATTAATAATCTAGAGGTGTTTCAGAATGGAAGCTATGTTTGTATCATTCAAGCGCCTAACCCCGAGACCACCCTCCTCGATAGGTCTCACAACAAGGTCCCATGCTACTTTAGCCTTATTGCCATTACAAGAGCCCCATAAGAAAGCAGTCATCTTCTTTTCAATGTCAACAATAACTGCTTTTGGAATAACAAACATCCTAGTCCAATAAGATTGAATGTTACTCAAAATAGCTTTGATGAGTTGTAATCTTCCAGCTTGAGACAAACAAGTATTCCTCCAGTCTACAATCCTTTTCGTGAAATGAACCACATGAGATTTATAATGCGATTAAAGGAATTTACTAGGAAGAAGAAAAACCCCAAGATACTTCATAGGAAGAGAGCCCATATTGTACCCCAAGATGTCGGCAATAACAGATTTCTGATGGTCGTTACACCCACTCACAAAGACATCACTTTTATTCAGATTCACTTGTAGCCCCGAGATGGAATGGAAAAAATCAAAACCATATTTAATAAGTGAAACTGAAGTAGAATCACCTTTGCAAAACACGGGCAGATCATCTGCAAAGAGTAAGTGATTTGGTTTACTCTTTTTATACTTCGGGTGGTGCTTGAACTCTCTCCATTCTGAAATTTTATGAAAGATACTCGTAAGAACTTCCATTGCATGCACGAAGAGAAGTGGAGATTAGGATCACCTTGCCTAAGACCACGACCCCCTTTGAAGTAACCTAATAAACCCCTATTAATAAAGATAGAGAATCGAGTCAAGGTGATGCAGTTCTAAATCCAATTAATGAAAATACCAAGAAAATTGAAAGCTTTCAAGGTTTGCAGGACAAATAGCCATTCAATAAAGTTGTAGGCCTTCCTCAAGTCAACCTTGATCATACATCTGGGACTCGACCCTTTGTCATCATACCCCTTAACAAGCTCTTGACTGAGTAAGATGTTGTCTGATATGTTCCTGCCCTTCATAAATGCACTTTGGACATCCGAGATAAGATGGTATAATTGAGAGCTCATTCTAGATGCAATGATTTTGGAAATGCATTTGTAAATTGTGTTACAACATGCGATAGGCCTGAAATTACTCATAGTAGAAGGAGATGGCAACTTCAGAATGAGAACCAATATGGTAGAATTGATTTCAGCAAGAATTTTCCCAGACTGAAAGAAATTCTTAACCGCCTTAGTGATGTCATCCCCAACAATATCCCACGCCGCTTTGAAGAAGTGAGCATTAAAACCATCGGGGCCAGGACTCTTGTTATTGTCAATAGAGAACATTACATTCTTAACTTTTTCTCTAGAAACCTGCTTAATGAGCTCATTAGCTTGCATTGGGTCCAAAGTATATTTAAGAAGGGATCTCAAATCATCCGAAGACATTTTGCAAGTTGAATAAGAATTAGAACCAATAAGGTTCTTAAAGTAAGCATCAGCTTCCTTGTTGATGTCATCATATGTAATATGAACATTGTCATCACCATCAACAATAGATGAAATAGCATTCTTAGCAGCTTTTCCCATAGCATAGTTGAAGAAGAAATATGAATTAGCATCTCCTTCCTTGAGCCATTGCACCCTCGATTTTTGCTTCCAATTGTTCTTCTCAACTTCTAATAGATGCTTGAGATTAGAAGAAAGGGATTGTTCAGCCTCAAAATCGGCACTCTTACTATTACCACAAAGGATCTTGTTTTGTACCTAACCCAATTTGTCACGGCAAAGCTCAATATCATGAGAAGTGTACCTGAAATAGTTGTTGTTAAGAGCTTTCAATCCCCTTTTCACCAACCTGAGTTTAGTAACAACTCTATAAATAGGACAACCAACCATATGAGTATCCCATGCCTCTTTCACCACCTTACCAAATTTTTCATGGGATGACCAAATATTAAAATACTTGAAGGGAACACATTTACTTTTCAATCGAGTGAAAGGATTGAGGACCTGTTGACAGTGGTCCGACAGATCCATAGCATGATACACTAGTGAGGTATTATCGGGAAAAGTCATATTTCACTTTCCATTTGCAAAAACCCTGTCCAACCTACTCCCTTTAAAATTTAGACCATAAGACTTATTTGTCCACGTGAATAGAGTCCCCAAGCTGCGTATCTCAGAGATACCAGCTTTGTCAATATACTCAACAAACTCCCACGCACTTGACGGGAGTGAGTCACAACCAATTCGATCTTCAATTCTAGTAATCTCATTGAAGTCACCTTCAAAACCCAAAGGAGAATTCTGATATGTCATACTATATCGCACCACCGAGTCCCAAAGAGCTCTCTGATATACCCCTTCATTCAAACCATACACAAAGCAAAAGTAGAATAACGAATTAGGAGTAAAACAGTCAATATAGCAAAGGATACGTTGGTTGGAAGCTTCAACTTTCGAAATCTTCACTCTAGGCAAATCCCACGAGATCCAAATTCGGCCACTATCATCAAACTCATAATTGTTCAGATGATCCCAATTCCTAAATTTAGTCTCTAAAAGATTACGCGCCTTGGCACTCTTGATTTTAGTTTCAATGTGGCACACAATAGAAGCATTATTCTGCCTTAAAACTTTAAATAAATCTGCCTCTTTGTATGGCTTATTGAGGCCCCTTACATTCCAAATGAACATCTTCATAAATCAGTGGAGATTTTAGTGTTAGGAATCTCATGGGCTTCAGACCCTAACTTGGAGTGACCAGGATCACCCATAGAAGCATGAGCAAGAATCATTGAGTCCTCAGACTCTGAATTACTCAACGCATCATATTTGTGAGAAGTTCCTTTGGGAGTTGGTACTTTCTTAGAAGTAACAACCTACTTACGAGGAGTTGGACTTTTAAGCACTGCAGGACTTTTATGACCACTAGGCTTTTTGTTTTAATCGATTTCAAGACCTTGTCCTTAATAAAATTTATTCTAGCTTGGTTACTTTTACGAGGATGCCCTGTTGAACAATCGCTGGCTCTTCAGGCTTCTTTGCTGGATACTTGCTAGATGGGTGACCAAAAGCCTTACAGTGAAAGCATGGATATGATTTCCATGGGTACTCAACACCTGATAGAGGGGTGACCAAAAGCCTTACCGCGCGGTGATAGTGCGTGCTTGTGGGTCGTGAGATGTGGTGAGGTTTTGTTTTCTTTTTTGGTTGTAGTTTGGAACTTTTTATTGAGAAATTCAAATTTTTATCCATTTTAGTGACTGACCAGCATGAGTCCGTCTCTATTTTAATGACGGACTGGCTAGTCCATCTCTAAATAGAGACAGACTCCCTTGCTTCATCACAAAGTTTAGTGACGGAGCAGGCTGGTCTGTCTCTATTTTAGAGACCCAGTTGAAAGTTTTTTTAAAAAAAAACTATTTTATTTTGTTTTATTTTCATATTTTTTTTTATTGTGTATCTTTTTGTTATAAGTTAATTTAATATTTTTTACAAAAATATTTTAATTATTTTTCTCATTTTTTAAAAAAATATTTTAATTTTAGTTGTTAATTAATTTAATTTTTAAATTTATTAAATTTGTATTATATTTACTTTTGAATTAGATAGAAATATTTAACATAGCGAAGAAAACTCGATAATCCATCGCTAATTAAAATTAGTGAGGGATTTAGTGAGGGAACTAAGAAAATTACTTTAAAAATTAAACGTTACAAGTCATAATTGTTTATAGTTTGTATTATAGGCAATAACATGTCATTACGTCAAATTATTTATATTTCAAGTTCTGGACCTAGGTTATTATCAATTTCAACTCGTCTATACTTTTACTAGGCTTATCGATAACGTACAGTATTGATCAATTAATTTAAGGGCTGATTTTTAATATTTTTACTAATGTCTGTCGCTAAAGCCGTCACTAATTAATGACTGCTTTAGCAAGGGACACTCAATTTTTAATATTTTTTACTAATGTCCGTCGCTAAAGCCGTCACTAATTAGAATTAGTAACAAATTTAGTGACGGAAATCATAAACTAATTTAAAAAATAAACGTTACAAATCATAATTTCTTATAAAATGCATCTTACAGTCCATTGACAATGTGAACATGAATTTTTCAACTTAATACGATGTCCGAACCACTTTTAAAGTGAGAATCGCAAAAAACGGATGAAATAAGTTATTATTGTTTATAGTTTGTATTATAGACAATAACATGTGATTACGTCACATTATTTATATTTCATGTTCTGGACCTAGGTTATTATGAATTTCACCTCGTCTATACTTTTACTAGGTTTACCGATAACGTACAGTATTGATCAATTAATTTAAGGGCTCATTTTTAATATTTTTACTAATGTTCGTCGCTAAAGCCGTCACTAATTAGTGACCGCTTTAGCGAGGGACACTCAATTTTTAATATTTTTTACTAATGTCCGTCCCTAAAACCGTCACTAATTAGAATTAGTGACCGCTTTAGCGACGAAAATCAGAAACTAATTTCAAAAATAAATGTTACAAATCATGATTTTTTATAAAATGCATCTTACAGTCCATTGACAATATGAACATGAATTTTTCAACTTAATTCGATGTCCGAACCACTTTCAAAGTGAGAATCGTAAAAACCGGATAAAATAAGTTATTATTGTTTATAGTTTATATTATAGACAATAACATGTGATTACGTCACATTATTTATATTTCGTGTTCTGAACCTAGGTTATTATCAATTTCAACTCATCTATACTTTTACTAGGCTTACCGATAACGTACAGTATTGATCAATTAATTTAAGGGCTGATTTTTAATATTTTTACTAATGTCTGTCGCTAAAGCCGTCACTAATTAATGACTGCTTTAGCAAGGGACACTCAATTTTTAATATTTTTTACTAATGTCCGTCGCTAAAGCCGTCACTAATTAGAATTAGTAACAAATTTAGTGACGGAAATCATAAACTAATTTAAAAAATAAACGTTACAAATCATAATTTCTTATAAAATGCATCTTACAGTCCATTGACAATGTGAACATGAATTTTTCAACTTAATACGATGTCCGAACCACTTTTAAAGTGAGAATCGCAAAAAACGGATGAAATAAGTTATTATTGTTTATAGTTTGTATTATAGACAATAACATGTGATTACGTCACATTATTTATATTTCATGTTCTGGACCTAGGTTATTATGAATTTCACCTCGTCTATACTTTTACTAGGTTTACCGATAACGTACAGTATTGATCAATTAATTTAAGGGCTGATTTTTAATATTTTTACTAATGTCTATCGCTAAAGCCGTCACTAATTAGTGACCGCTTTAGCGAGGGACACTCAATTTGTAATATTTTTTACTAATGTCTGTCGCTAAAGCCGTCACTAGTTAGAATTAGTGACATATTTAGCGACGGAAATTAGAAACTAATTTCAAAAATAAACGTTACAAGTCATGATTTCTTATAAAATGCATCTTACAGTCCATTGACAATGTGGACATAAATTTTTCAACTTAATTCAATGTTCGAACCACTTTCAGAGTGAGAATTGCAAAAAACGGATGAAATAAGTTATTATTGTGTATAGTTTGTATTATAGACAATAACATGTAATTAAGCTAAATTATTTATATTTCATGTTCTGGACCTAGCTTATTATCAATTTTAACTCGTCTATACTTTTATTTGGCTTACCAATAACATACAGTACTGAACTAACATTTAAGGGCTCATTTTTAATATTTTTACTAATGTTCGTCGCTAAATCCATCGCCAATTAGAATTAGTGATAAATTTAGCGAGGGAAGCGTGAGAGTGCTCGCTAAAGCCGTCACTAATCTATCGGCCGACACTAATCCGTCACAATTTTGCGAGGGATTAGTGATGAAATTTAGTTGTAACATTTTCCATTGCAAAGACGTCGCTAATTCATCACTAATTAGTGACTTAATATTTTTTGTCACTAAATTCGTCGCTAAGTAGCGACAGACTTTTTACCGTCACTAAAATCCGTCATCCGTTTGCATTTTTCTAGTAGTGATAAACCGGTTTGTAGATCATGTTCACTTGCAATAGTAATATTGGTTTGATCAACTCGAATATGTTTCGTGATCAATGTGAGTTCGTTTCGCTACCGGGTGATTATGAAAATAAGTTTTTCATATAATTACTAGTTAAGATGATGATGAATCTTAGAGAGTGGCTGAAATTCTCATATCTTTTTGTAAGGGAAAGTCAGATGAAAAGCAATGGAAGAACAATTGGATTTAATATCAAATAGAAGCTCGCCAGTGACGAAAAGTTGTACCCAAATTGAGGGTATAACTTGCACGCAAACTTTTTTTTTCATTGTTAGGTTTGCCTCAATCCATCCATTTCCAGTCAAGTCACCTAATTGAACCTCGAATTACATTAGGTAGATGTAAAGGTACTTTACATTAGGTGGATGTATAGGTGATGTTTCTTAGTGGAGAAATGCAAGAAGAATTCATTGTGTATGATCTTCAAATGGTTCAATAAGGCATCTGTGTATATGTCAATTAATCTAAGAGTAGATATGTGATTCTATCTCTCTAGATAAATGATGTTATTGATCATAAATGCCAAGGAGTATATAATCACTATTAGAAAGTGGTTAGTTGTCCTTAACTGTGTGGGATGAAGGACATTGGTAGAGTAGATTATGTGTTAAGAGTCAAGATCCAGAGGGATCAATCTAAGATTCTTGGTTTTCTTGCAAGAGTCATATGTCAAGCAAGTTCTTGAGAGACTCCATACACAAGTCTACAAACCTATAGATGCTTCTATAACTGAGGGAGAAAGCCTAAGCCAAGAGATGTGTCCCCAATTCCAGAATAGACTGATGAGATAAAATATTCATTATTCAAGCACCATGAGAAGCCCTGTATATATTGTGGTATGTACATGGCTAGATATTCGTTTTTGCCATGGAATTGATATGTTGTTATAAATCAAAGTCTTAGACAAGCTTGTTGGAGCATTGTCAAAAGGATCTTGAGGTATTTAAAAGACAATTTAGATATTACATATGTCATTGATGTGTTGATCTCTTTTGAAAGAGAACCACATTCGCTAACTTGGGTGGTGACCTAAATAAGTATAAAGTTACCTCTTAGTATGTTTTCTTGCAGGTCACTGGCACGACTTCGTAGAATGGCAAGAAGCAAATATGCATAATATTGTCAACTGTGGAAATTGAGCTGTGTGGCATGCTCAGTAGCTATGCAAGGGGGCAATATGGCTCGAGAGATTATGATGGACTTAAGATGAGTCAATTGCTAGACGAGTAATGACGATTTATTGTGTCTACTAATTAGTCATTGTCTTTGCTAAGGATCCTAAATTACATGGCGAGACCTAATACATAGAGATCATGGCTTTGTGTCATAAAAGGAAGTGACTGGAGATAACTCACCTACGTATGAGATGACAGCGACCCACTTGATAAATCCATATTCAGAGACATGCATTTGTTGCAATGGAATCTCTAAGATTGCGGGGGACTTGATGTTGATGTTCCGAAAAGTATTGCATAATTACTAATGCACTCATACTCGTGAGTATTTGATGCCAGTTCATAAGTGAACAAAGTTTTCTTCCTGTGTTTGCTCAGTGCCTTATCTTTGTGATAAGTTTAAAAGAAATCGAGTATGAGTGTACTAACATATATTGGCATCGAAAAGTACGTCGCCAGGTTAAAAAGCTTGGCTCTCTTACACGAGCAATCGCCTCTGGCGCAGTGGAAACGTGTAGAGATAAGACAAAATGAGTTAGTTAGTATTCGTCGAAAATACTATACTCATTCAAGCGTCGCCTTAAATATTGTCGAGGATTAGTTCTAATGACAATTACAAAGATGAGACCCCTCATTGCATATGTTGCAACTCTAAATTGAGATATGGTCGGTATGGATACCCATGATCCATAAGTAAACCTATCAATAGCCAGATGTGAAACCTCGGTTATTATGTGTATTAGCTATGAGGATTCAAGTTGGTTATTAAGTGATAACCAGACCAAGATCTGTACAGTGTTTTGGGTATAGTTATGACGTACGCCCATTTCGAATGAAGTAACACTGTAACTCACGTATCATACCGTGAGTGCTATAGCGACTACATAAGGGAGTTGATGAATGGATCCCTGCTTTATCACTGTGTGAGCCCTTGAAGCTTCGAAGGCTTCTCTTATGTGCCCTTAGTGACCTACATCCATATTCCAATAATTCAAGTTCAATGTTAGCTACTTTGGTATGTTGCCTAAGGATCACAATATATTAGGTCACATGGAACATGTGCAGGAAAGCAGTTGACTTGACTTAGAAGAATATTGGATGAAGGGAAGACTGTTCGCATCGAGCGCTGCGTATGTTCATTGTTCGACCAGTTATACAATCTCTGTGATTGAACAATCTTAGTGATTGAATATAACTATGAATATATGCTTGAGATTTTAGTCGTCGAACATAGCCTAGGAGGGATTGGGCATGTATTGACGGATGTGAACTTAATTGGTCTAGGGAACAGGGAGACTCTATCTTTCTTTGTAGGAAATGGCTCCCGTGTTATCCCTAACAGGTACACAGTTTTAGAGCCTCCATTATGTGCGAGCTCACGAGTTGCACGACCTATCTGCCAGTATGACTTAGGAGTGATTTGGAATTAGTTTCCAAGATATATGTCATGGGATACGTTCCCACCCCACCTTGTGTGAGTGGGAGATATTGGACTTTGGGCATATTTCACCCAAGTTGGGGTGGCCCAATTAAATGACCCAAATAATGGAGGCCCACTACTTCATATAAAAGGGAAAACCTAAAATAGAAAACATACGTTCTGTAGGTTTTAGCCTCCGACAAAACAAAGCAAACTCTCTCTACACTCTAGGCATTTAAGTTGTGGCAAATCAGTGGATGGTCTTGTACTACACGCTACGACTTCTTGCTAGTGCAGTGGAATAAACTAGATCGTTGATTACTCACTTTCGTAATTTCGAGGTATGTATTAACATCTCACTCTAAATCAACAGGTGAACTACACAAACTCTCACCAGTTTATGTCAGGCCATAAGACTCATTTAATTTGTTTCCGAAAGCCATTTAGTATTAACCGCCCACCAACATGCATGTCTATAATCAATTCATTAAACCAGGCTTAGAAATTGATACAAATCCATGTACTGTAACACACCTTAGGAAACTACTTAGCATATATAATTATATAAGCTAAACTCTTGCTGCTCAAATTTGTATCATCCATGGAAAATAAAATCATATATAGATGTAGAGCCATTTTTTTTCGACAAAAGATTAAGTGTCCCAATTTCATGCCTAGCACAAAACTGAAGAGTCTTAGAACGATGTGCCAATTGATAGTATCCCAGCAAAAGAAATCCAAAAGAAAATATGAATCCATGTTTTACAATAACGTGTATTGCAAAAGTTTACTTTATAAGATTTCTAGCATGATTTGCCTCATAAATGAAATAAGTATTTTATATACCTTGATGATGATCATAATAAAGGATGGAACACATAGACGATCTCAACAAGTTGTAAGGATATCAAACTTGATGCACATAAACTTGACCCATTAGCAGATTAAATTTTCAAGCAATTATATCATTCAATTATGCAGTTTTAATTTTCTCCACTGATAAGTTGCGCTAACTTTCTTTTATTATGAGACATAAATGTAGGGGAAATGCTACAAATTTATAACAACATCTATAGGTAAAAATTACTTATCAGTTCGTTAATTTAGAAGGAACTGTGACCAATCAGGTGACGTGCTGTGAGCGTCCTTTATGTGAAGGCTCGTTAGCAAAACACTGATTGAGACTTAGTCTTAGCGGCTATAGACAAAAGTAGAGATTTCCCAATCACCATTTTTAACCAAACAAGATTATGAAAACAATATTTATAAGGCATTAGTTTGGGAAACTCTTGGCACATAGTAATTTGATAAATATGAATTTACATCAACATTTACTATATTGCATACTCTGTATCATAGCACTATACCTATACCTTTAGTAACGTGGTTCGTAGTTGGCTTTACATAAACTTCGTAGTTTACTTTCATACAAGCCTCAGTACGTGATTTAGTTCTAAAAGCAGTCGTTAACTTTTGAGAAGTAAAAGATCAGTCCGTTAATAACAGCAAACATAAATCAGAGAAACATGCAAACTTTAATAGCAGCCAATAAATTGTTAAATCTTAAAACAGTCAATCAATCATAAAGGGAAAAACTCCTTTACCCAGGTCTTATCACTCATATTAGTGACTCTAATACCACTTGTTAGAATTTTAAGGATCTAATACTAGAAAATAAAACACTGCTGCAAATAATTAAGTTTTGAATCGGAAGCGTACCTTTATATGAAGCCATTGAAATTACTTTTCCGATAATCTTGTGGAAAAACCTTGAGCGATGTGTTATGGTAGACACGTTTAAACTAGGGGCTCCCTCTCCCTCTCCGTCTTCTGTATGATGGTTCTCAATGGGGCAAGTCAATCATAATAGTTTTATTTATAGGCCATTAGTATTTTGGATGGGAGAAAGGGCCTACCTTTAAAACTTTATTGGGTCCCCCATCAAGCTGCCCTAATGTTAAAACATGCTCTACTTCTTGTATACGACACCACTAATTAAAAATATCCATGAGACGGATCTAAGTCCAACTAGAGTAGATCACTGTAAAATATGTTTTGAGCTTTACCAATCAATCTCAACCTATTTTTTGAAAATAACAAAATATCTAATCAGTGATAGCGCATAATTTAAAAAATTCTAACATGCCATCTTATTCATGAGAAGATTCAATTAGGACGGGTTCAAATTGCTCATGGTCCCATTCTTCAGTAGCTAGCAGACACATTCACCAAGCCATTGGAACATGCACAATTTGCCTACCTACTTAGCAAGTTAGGCATTCTTAACTTCTATACACAAACATGAAAGGAAGTGTTGACAGAGGAAATCAATAACAGAAAATCACGTTTCCTATTATGTCTAATCACAGAATAAGTTCCTTAATTTTTCTCCCCGTTATTTGTTTAATTTACTTGTATGCTTACTTAAATTGGGACTCATAAAAGTAATCATTCTATATATAAATACAATGTGCACCTATCAATAAAAGTCAACGATTTTTCGAATTTTTCATTATACTAATCTCTAGCATCCTTTCATTTCCCACCCGATTTGTTCATATTAGGACTTCCAACGAACCTGCTGATTAGGTAGCAAGAAAAGTGCTAAATTGTCACCTTCCTTTGAGTGGGTAGCTAGGAAACACTCCAGCTGAGTTAGTCAATTTGTTATTTCATGATGTAATCTCAAGGGGTATTGGCTAAAGCTATGGTCTGCTTTGTTTCGTTTTTAATGCAAGATGATGCACCCAGTTGACAGAAAAGAAAAAGAAAAAAAAAAATGAGAAAAGAAGGAAGAAAAGGTTGACCCTAGTACACAAGTATATACAGCAAGTCTTCAACGAATTAAATTTAAGATTGATAAGGTGACCTTTTTATCCTTTCTGTTTCACAGTCATTTTATTTTCATACTGAAGTGGTTGACTGTAAGATGCAAACGAAAATCTGGATTATATCTTTTCCTCGAAAACATCAATATATAATAGAATACAATGTTTTTATATATTATCATTTATATATTCAATAATTGATCATCAAACGCAAACAACACACAACACTTGGTACAAGACACGTTAAAACTTAGAAAGAGATTCATATATATATATATATATATATATATATATATATATATATATATATATATATATATATATATATATATATATATATCTCAACGACTTTACTCTCTAACTTGAAACACTGAAACAAATTTATGAAACGCGATAGGGATTCCAGAACCAGAAGGAAGTATTGATGAAATTACTAGACAGCTGGAACTCCAGTAACGAGAAAGATAATCACATGAATAGCTCCGAAGATCAATAAATTAGCTCCAGCTAGAGCTGCACGCTTGAGTGACACCCTCCCTGAAGGATCTTGTTCTTCTTCAACCATGAATGTTTCTCCAAAAGCGTAAGATATGTGAAGTGTTCCAAATTGACCTTGAGAATCTTGTCTGTACACTCTGTATGTAAGGTTTTCAGCACTACGACCTGAATCGAGAAGCCCCTTTAAAAATATATCCACTTCACCAACATATTTATCAGGCTTAAAGGTCCTTTGACAATACAATTTGATGCTAAGAATAGTATCTTCATTACGGATTAATGTTGCTTCATCCACTGCAAAAACCATCTTGTAGTTCCAGCGAGGGTTGGTCTGACCTTCTACGTCCGCTGAAGTTTTCAACTCTGTATCAGCTATTCCTGCAATTGAAACTTTAGCGTAAACTTTCATATCTAAAACATCGCGAACTTTTTAAAGATTATTCGCAGAGATAAGAGTGATCTCGAATTTTTGGAACTTCATGCTGGTTTTCTAAAGATTGATACGGAAAGATCCGAATGTTGGATAAAATTTGGAAGTTGGAAGGCCCTAGGCCTCTAGCAACTTGTAATGCTTACAACACTTTTTTCAAGTGTTTAAAGAAACAAGTACTTCTCAAAGTTAGAAAGAAAATGGTTTGCTAACAGTGCTTCTCAAAGTAACAAAGAAACACTTATGGAGGTGAATCATCTACCACCAAGAATGTGCGAGGAAATGATGCTCTCATTTTCAAGTTGCAACTTGACCCCTTGTGCTTATTTGTGGGACAATGTTGACTCCGTCGTCCTAAAGATTTATATGAACCATGTTAATTCCAAAGTTAAAAAAATGGATATTTAATTGGGATTTAAACATGCCTATTGCTAGATTTGGCCTAACTTTTAAACAGTTAAAAGTGTTTTTTAGAAGTTTAGAAACTGAAATTAACTTATTTAGTCCATTTTTGAAAGAGTATTTTAGATAAAAGTTAAAGCTAAAAAACAGGAACCTCCAGCTTAGAGCTTTTAAAAAAAATAAGTGCTTTTACATAATGTGGAAATGTGTTTTTCGTTTTCTTTCTCAAATATAATGCTCATATTTTTGAAAGCCCAACATTGCTCTAAAAAAATTTAAAACTCAACATTGCCTAAAATACGCCAAAAGTATTAACATTTTTGTTTAATAGCATTTCTTCTAACTAAAAATGAAATAAAATTTCATAAGTAAGCTAATCAATTAATAAAATGAACCTTCCCTTTAACGACTTGGTTATCTTATTATTGACGTAATTGGCATGAAACTTCCAAAGAATCCAAGTTATCAACTTGTATGTACAAGTTCCAATGAAATCCATTCAGTTGCACAATCTTTGACGTGGTAATGGATCCTTGTCATTCAGCCTTCAGATCCTTGAACACGGCATTACATTCTAGTCCCAACAGTAGTCCCAGTTAAGTTTGATGCAAGACATTGACGTGGTAATAGATATATCCTTGTCATTCACCCTTCAGATCCTTGAACACGGCATTACATTCTAGTCCCAACAGTCCGAGTTAACTTTGAGGGCAAATTGAATAAATAGTCTCTATTGTTTATAAGTTTTGGACAAATAATCCCTATTGTTTATAAATTTTGTACAAATAATCTTTATTGTTTTAAAGTCATGCAGTTAGTCCTTATTGTTTTAAAAAAATCCTACCAATAGTCTCCATTGTTTCAAAAGTTACTCAATTAGTCCCTATTGTTTGCAAAAGTCTCTCCATTAGTCCCCAATATTTATAAATACATTTACAAATATTGAGGACTAATAGAGAGACTTTTGCAAACAATGAGTACTAATGGAGAGACTTTTGTAAACAATAGGGATTAACTGAATGACTTGTGAAACAATGTGGACTATTGGTGAAACTTTTACAAGCAATAGGGACTAACTGCGTGACTTTTAAAATAATAAGGACTATTTGTAAAAAAATTATAAACAATAGGGACTATTTGTGAGATTTGCCCTAACTTTGATGCAAGACTTTGACAGCTGATAAATATTAATGGAGATTTGGACATTTGAACAGTTAAAGAGAGAGTATTGAGAGAAACTCTTTGTGTGATTGATTGTGTGTGTGTAATATTACATGTACAAAGAGAGCTATATATAGGTACAATGACATGCTAATCAAGCTAGACTTATAAGGTAACTAGTTAATGATGAATCAATTACGTAATAATCTAAGTGAGATTATAGCCTAAATATATGGTATAATATATATGCGTTCATACTATATACATTAATAGCCCCCCTCAAACTCAAGCAGGGATAGGAACCAACTTGAATTAGGAAATTAAATCACGATGGCGACCTCGGGGATGAGTCTTCGTGAAAATATTAGCAATTTGATCAGCAAATGAGACTTTGACGAGACAAACAACACCCTTAACAATTTGGTAGGAGATAAAGTAACAGTCTGTCTCGATGTTCTTAGTGCACTCTATGATATTGTAAAATAAAACTTGCAACTTTAATTCAAAAAATATATGTATATAAAGTCAAAGTTAAAAAAAGAGATAAAGTCTACATTTTTCTTCACTTCTTGTATCTCAACACTCAAATATCTCAAACTATTTCAATCCTAAAGTGGTTATTCAACCACCACCACCGCCACCACTGGAAAAAGTATTTGGAGAGCTACTGCCGCCAGCAGGCCCAGTACCAGTACAAGGAGCATAATAAAATAGAGAACTTCTCCACTAACTTTCTTCAAGCATTATATATATATATATATATATATATATATATATATATATATATATATATATATATATATATATATATATATATATATATATATTTTATGTTTATATTATTAATGTATCCGTGTCTCATGAACTTGTAATTTGTTATGTAATATTTTATCATTTATGTTAATATTATCAATCAATTTATATCTTGTTAATCGTTAAATTAACTTTTTCATAAAAAAATGTTAAGTTTAAGTTTTTTTTGTTATTAATCCAACTATCAAAGTACTTAAATTATTTTGTGTAATATATGTATGGATAAATATATATATATATATAATATTTAGAATACACTAATTACAAAAAAATAGGTTGGCCCAGCCCAGTTCAGCTCAGCCAATTAAACATATGTACCGAGTCGGGTTCAGTATTCCCAACCCATGATTCGATCAAATTGGGCCAGATTGGATTATATGCCAGCTCTACTCCCAAACATCAATGATGTTTTTGTATCACAATATTATTAATTTCAACAAAATATAGGATATATAGAAAGATCACAAAATAAATAAATAAATATATATATATATTATATTTAGAATACACTAATCACAAAAAAATAGGCTGGCCCATCCCAGTTCAACTCAGCCAATTAAACATATGTGCCGAGTCGGACTCAGTATTTTCAACCCATGATTCGACCGAGTTAGGCCAGACTGACCCATATGCCAGTTCTACTCCCAGGCATCAATGATGTTTTTGTATCACAATATTATTAATTTCAACAAAATATAGGACATATAGAAAGATCACAAAATAAAATCAAACTCTAACTATAGTAATGAGAGTTATAAGAGAGTGGGAACTACGATGCTTGTTTCATTTACCTAAAGATTACTCATTTTATCCTATTTAATTTTTCATGTTTGTGAAGTTGACATCTAATGAGATACAATTTATTTTGGCAGTTTTGGTTGAACAAAAATATTTTTGCAAGGTTATTTCTCCAATATCAATGATATTTTAATAAAACAAACTTTCAAAGTACATAATTTCCTTGTGTAGTTTCTAGTTATTTATAGATCAAAACAAAAGTAAAAAAATATTATGAACTACAATATAACCTCTTTAAAGCAACAGTCTTGGACCACCTAAATTTATTAATTTAGCGAAATATTGATTTATTGATAAATTAATAATTATTTAATTTATAAATAAATTTTTATTTTTTTGGCTCAACAGTGAATATGTTATCATATCAAATGACAAAGTTAAGATTCAAAGTATTATCTATATTTGTAATTAACAAATTAAAAGTTCATTAAATTATACATAATTAGCATAAAGGCTCAATGTATTTAACTTTATCAAAACAAGAGCATACAATGTATATTGAATCACATCATATACTATTTAATCCAATACGATCTCTTACTATTCCAGGAAAATAAAAAGTAAAAAAGTTAGACATTTTATGGTATCGTCAGTTTTAAAATAGCCAAAACGGTTTTGCATCTCAAAGGTGTCAAGAAAAGAGCAGAACTATAACATAAGAGATTCATAAAACATTATGTCAGCATAGAAAAAAGAATCATTCATATATGCAAAAAGAATTGTAGAAATGGGTTTTAGAAAATTATGATTTGCAAGTCAGCAAAAAGTAGTTTGTCCAAAATATAGCAAGAGAAGGTTTTAAAATTTTAAAAGTATAAAATATATAATTGTGTAAAGAGAAAATCTTAATTGTCTAGTGCACAATCATGAGAAAAATGTATGCACTTTTCAGCTAATTATTGATTTGTAAAATATTTGGGGCCTATAAAATACAAAGGAGTATTTGAAACCTATTATCTTAGAATTTTATAGAGATCATTAATTGAGTACACTAGTCCCAACTTGGGACTAGTTAATTTTATTATTTAAAATAGATTAGTAACTAATCGAGTATTAATTTAAAGGTGTTCTACTGTATAAAGGAAACTTTCAAAGTAAATAATTAAATTTCTTATGTAGTTTATAGTTATTTATAGATAAAAATAAAAGAAAATGCATATTATGAACTATATTACACTAAATAAGTTAGTGTTATAGACAACAACAGCAACAAAAAAAAATGTTAACACTTATATGTTTAACGGACAAAAGGGTATGCAGATTGTGCTATCTACAATTGAATAGTAAATTAATTTGGCAGGCATCAATGCCCAAAGTCTTCTATTATTTTTCAGTTACCCAATAATGAAATTTCAACCTTTTACATATGAGTACTATTGCTATAGAGTTACTATATACAAATATTGTCGTTCTAATTCTCACTTTCATGATATGCTAACATTTCGTTGTACCATATTTATCTATCTTGCATGGAAGTATTGGAATCTCGTCTTAATTGATTCTAAAGATTTTAAGAGACTTTCACGATAATTAGAAGAAAGAAAAATGGAATAAGATGTGAAAAAAAAAACCAATGTTGGCATATCATGAAAGTGAGAATTAAAGCGCAAAAGAAAAGCCACACCAAGTGGGCTAACCCAACAAAAGTGTAACATGTCCAACTAAAACGCAAACCAAATAAATACAAAAGGGGCCCAAGACCACAACCCACAAACCCTAACCCTAAAAGACCTAAAAAAACCTAAATGTCCCAAGTAATGTTTTTTTTTTTTTGGCTAAAAGCAAGCATGTTTATATTCTCCAAAAATATTTACATAGTATAATACCCCGAGGGGTTTACATCAGTGTACTATATAACTTCCAAGCAATACAAATTGCTTGGTTAACCAAATTATGTTTGTACTTCCTAAACACAGACAATTTTGTTCTCACATCAAAAGCAATATTCTCACAAATTTGTTCCTCACTAAGATAAGAACTATTGAAAATCCTACTATTCCTTTCTTTCCAAATGTGAAAGATGAACGCGCCAAGGAATAATAGGATGCAAAAAGACTGAAAAGTTGATTTGGCGGCTAAATGAACAATCCATCTCTCACTTTGTTCCCAATTAAGACCTCTAGGTCCTTTAGAGTTGTGCCAACCTCTATCTCAGATACACTTGGTGAAGGAGCAGAGATGGAACTAGTGGTCTTTGTCCTCAGTGACAGCGTTACAGAAGCAACATAACGGATCAAGATCAATATCCCATGGGAGAAGCCTTTTCTTGCTTGGTAATCTATATAGCCAGTAAAGCCAAGTACAAAAGGAATGCTTCGGAGTAGCTTTGCTGAACCAAATAACCTTTGAGCAATTGGTGAGCGGATGGTGAACATGGATGAGATCCCAAGCTGAAACAGCGCTGTAGCACCCATTAGGGTTGCTAACCCAAATAATTCTATCTTGCCGATGGTCATTTGGTCGCTGGGCATTCAAATGACCATTAATAGTTTGGAAGATCCAATGATTACTCGGCCAAATCTATTCACCATTTTGAACATAAGCTGCCACCTTAATATTCAAATCAGCTCCTGCATTTGTAATCACCTCAGCTCCAAAAACATCAACAAGAATGCCCAAAGGGTGCCAATTATCCTTCCAAAAGAGAGTCAACTGCCCATTGCCTAAAACATGCATCATAAAGTTCTTAGCAACAGGTCTGAGTTGAAGGATTTTCTGCCACGCCCATGAAGGGTTAGAAGGCATAAGAAGACTCCAAAAATCATAGATCTTCAAGTAATTGTCTTGAATCCATCTTTCCCAAATAGACTTCTGTCTAGTATTAATAATCTAGAGGTGTTTCAGAATGAAAGCTATGTTTGTATCATTCAAACGCCTAACCCCGAGACCACCCTCCTCGTTAGGTCTCGCAACAAGGTCCCATGCTACTTTAGCCTTATTGCTATTACAAGAGCCCCATAAGAAAGCATTTATCTTCTTTTCAATGTCAACAATAACTGCTTTTGGAATAACAAACATCCTAGTCCAATAAGATTGAATGTTACTCAAAATAGCTTTGATGAGTTGTAATCTTCCAGCTTGAGACAAACAAGTATTCCTCCAGTCTACAATCCTTTTCGTGAAATGAACCACATGAGATTTATAATGCGATTAAAGGAATTTACTAGGAAGAAGAAAAACCCCAAGATACTTCATAGGAAAAGAGCCCATATTGTACCCCAAGATATCGGCAATAACAGATTTCTGATGGTCGTTACACCCACTCACAAAGACATCACTTTTATTCGGATTCACTTGCAGCCCCGAGATGGAATGGAAAAATTCAAGACCATATTTAATAAGTGAAACTGAAGTAGAATCACCTTTGCAAAACACGGGCAGATCATCTGCAAAGAGTAAGTGATTTGGTTTACTCTTTTTACACTTCGAGTGGTGCTTGAACTCTCTCCATTCTGAAATTTTATGAAAGATACCCGTAAGAACTTCCATTGCAAGCACGAAGAGAAGTGGAGATATAGGATCACCTTGCCTGAGACCACGACCCCCTTTGAAGTAACCTAATAAACCCCTATTAATAAAGATAGAGAATCGAGTCAAGGTGATGCAGTTCTAAATCCAATTAATGAAAATACTAAGAAAATTGAAAGCTTCCAAGGTTTGGAGGACAAATGGCCATTCAATAAAGTCGTAGGCCTTCCTCAAGTCAACCTTGATCATACATCTGGGACTCGACCTTTTGTCATCATACCCCTTAACAAGCTCTTGACTGAGTAAGATGTTGTCTGATTTGTTCCTGCCCTTCATAAATGCGCTTTGGACATCCGAGATAAGATGGTATAATTGAGATCTCATTCTAGATGCAATGATTTTGGAAATGCATTTGTAAATTGTGTTACAACATGCGATAGGCCTGAAATTACTCATAGTAGAAGGAGATGGCAACTTCGGAATGAGAACCAATGTGGTAGAATTGATTTCAGCAAGAATTTTCCCAGACTGAAAGAAATTCTTAACCGCCTTAGTGATGTCATCCCCAACAATATCCCATGCCGCTTTGAACAAGTGAGCATTAAAACCATCGGGGCCAGGACTCTTGTTATTGTCAATAGAGAACATTACATTCTGAACTTTTTCTCTAGAAACCTGCTTAATGAGCTTATTAGCTTGCATCGGGTCCAAAGTATATTTAAGAAGGGATCTCAAATCATCCGAAGACATTTTGGAAGTTGAATAAGAATTAGAACCAATAAGGTTCTTAAAGTAAGCAGCAGCTTCCTTGTTGATATCATCATATGTAATATGAACATTGTCATCACCATCAACAATAGAGGAAATAGCATTCTTAGCAGCTTTTCCCTTAGCATAGTTGAAGAAGAAAGATGAATTGGCATCTCCTTCCTTGAGCCATTGCACCCTTGATTTTTGCTTCCAATTGTTCTTCTCAACTTCCAATAGATGCTTGAGATTTGAAGCAAGGGATTGTTCAGCCTTAAAATCGGCACTCTCACTATTACCACAAAGGATCTTGTTTTGTACCTGACCCAATTTGTCATGGCAAAGCTCAATATCATGAGAAGTGTACCTGAAATAGTTATTGTTAAGAGCTTTCAATCCCCTTTTCACCAACCTGAGTTTAGTAACAACTCTATAAATAGGACAACCAACCATATGAGCATCCCATGCCTCTTTCACCACCTCACCAAATTTTTCATGGGACGACCAAATATTAAAATACTTGAAGGGAACACATTTACTTTTCACTCGAGTAAAAGGATTGAGGACCTGTTGACAGTGGTTCGAGAGATCCATAGCATGATACACTAGTGAGGTATTATCGGGAAAAGTCACATTCCATTTTCCATTTGCAAAAACCCTGTCCAACCTACTCCCTTTAAAATTTAGACCATAAGACTTGTTTGTCCACGTGAATAGAGTCCCCAAGCTGCGTATCTCAGAGATACCAGCTTTGTCAATATACTCAACAAACTTCCACGCACTTGACGGGAGTGAGTCATAGCCAGTTCGATCTTCAATTCTAGTAATCTCATTGAAGTCGCCTCCAACACCCAAAGGAGAATTCTGATATGTCATACTACACTGCACCACCGAGTCCCAAAGAGCTCTCCGATATACCCCTTCATTCAGACCATACACAAAGCAAAAGTAGAATGACGAATTAGGAGTAAAACAATCAATAAAGCAAAGGATATGTTGGTTGGAAGCTTCAACTTTTGAAATCTTCACTCTAGACAAATCCCACAAGATCCAAATTCGGCCACTATCATCAAACTCATAATTGTTCAGATGATCCCAATTCCTAAATTTAGTCTCCAAAAGATTACGCGCCTTGGCACTCTTGGTTTGAGTTTCAATGTGGCACGCAATAGAAGCATTATTCTACCTTAAAACTTTAAATAAATCTGCATGTTTATATGGCTTATTGAGGCCTCTTACATTCCAAATGAACATCTTCATAAATCAGGGGAGATTTTAGTGTTAGGAATCTCATGGGCTTCAGACCTTAACTTGGAGTGACCAGGATCACCCACAGAAGCATGAGCAGGAATCATTGAGTCCTCAAACTCTGAATTACCCAACGCATCATATTTGTGAGAAGTTCCTTTGGGAGTTGGAACTTTCTTAGGAGTAACAACCTACTTACGAGGAGTTGGACTTCTAAGCATTGCAGGACTTTTAGGACCACTAGGCATTTTCGTTTTAATCGATTTCAAGACCTTGTCCTTCATAAAATTTATTCTAGCTTGGTTACTTTTACGAGGATGCCCCGTCGGTTTTTAAACAATTGCTGGCTCTTCAGGCTTCTTTGCTGGACACTTGCTAGATGGGTGACCAAAAGCCTTACAGTGAAAGCATGGATATGATTTCCATGGGTACTCAACACCTGCTAGATGGGTAACCAAAAGCCTTACTGCGCGGTGATGGTGCGTGCTCGTGGGTCGTGAGAGGTGGTGAGGTTTTGTTTTCTTTTTTGGTTGTAGTTTGGAACTTTTTATTGAGAAATTCAAATTTTTATCCATTTTAGTGACTGACCAGCATGAGTCCGTCTCTATTTTAATGACGGACTGGCTAGTCCATCTCTAAATAGAGACGGACTCCCTTGGTTCATCACAAATTTTAGTGACGGATCAGGCTGGTCCGTCTCTATTTTAGAGACCTAGTTGAAAGTTTTTTTTTAAAAAAAAACTATTTTATTTTGTTTTATTTTCATATTTTTTTTATTGTGTACCTTTTTGTTATAAGTTAATTTAATATTTTTTACAAAAATATTTTAATTATTTTTCTCATTTTTTAAAAAAATATTTAAGTTTAGTTGTTAATTAATTTAATTTTTAAATTTATTAAATTTGTATTATATTTACTTATGAATTAGATAGAAATATTTAACATAGCGAAGAAAACTCGATAATCCATCGCTAATTAAAATTAGTGAGGGATTTAGTGAGGGAACTAAGAAAATTACTTTAAAAATTAAACGTTACAAGTCATAATTGTTTATAGTTTGTATTATAGGCAATAACATGTCATTACGTCAAATTATTTATATTTCAAGTTCTGGACCTAGGTTATTATCAATTTCAACTCGTCTATACTTTTACTAGGCTTATCGATAACGTACAGTACTGGTCAATTAATTTAAGGGCTGATTTTTAATATTTTTTACTAATGTCCGACACTAAAGCCGTCACTAATTAGTGACTGCTTTAGCGAGGGACACTCAATTTTTAATATATTTTACTAATGTCCGTTGCTAAAGCCGTCACTAATTAGAATTAGTGACCGCTTTAGCGACGGAAATCAAAAACTAATTTCAAAAATAAACGTTACAAATCATGATTTCTTATAAAATGCATCTTATAGTCCATTGACAATGTGAACATGAATTTTTCAACTTAATTCGATGTCCGAACCACTTTCAAAGTGAGAATCGCAAAAAACAGATAAAATAAGTTATTATTGTTTATAGTTTGTATTATAGACAATAACATGTGATTACGTCACATTATTTATATTTCATGTTCTGGACCTAGGTTATTATCAATTTCAACTCATCTATACTTTTACTAGGCTTACCGATAACGTACAATACTGGTCAATTAATTTAAGGACTGATTTTTAATATTTTTACTAATGTCCGTCGCTAAAGCCGTCACTAATTAGTGACCGTTTTAGCGAGGGACACTCAATTTTTAATATTTTTTTATTGATTAGTGATTGCTTTAGCGAGGGACACTCAATTTTTAATATTTTTTACTAATGTCCGTTGCTAAAGCCGTCACTAATTAGAATTAGTAACAAATTTAGCGATGAAAATCATAAACTAATTTCAAAAATAAACGTTACAAATCATGATTTCTTATAAAATGCATCTTACAGTCCATTGACAATGTGAACATGAATTTTTCAACTTAATACGATGTCCGAACCACTTTCAGAGTGATAATCACAAAAAAACGGATGAAATAAGTTATTATTGTTTATAGTTTGTATTATAGACAATAACATGTGATTACGTCACATTATTTATATTTTATGTTCTGGACCTAGGTTATTATCAATTTCACCTCATCTATACTTTTACTAGGCTTACCGATAACGTACAGTACTGATGATGATGAATCTTAGATAGTGGCTGAAATTCTCTCATCTTTTTGTAAGGGAAAGTCATATGAAAAGCAATGGAAGCACAATTGGATTTAATATCAAATTGAGGGTATAACTTGCACGCAAACTTTTTTTTTTCTTTGTTAGGTTTGCCTCAATCCATCCATTTCCGATCAAGTCACCTATTGAACCTCGAATTACATTAGGTAGATGTAAAGGTACTTTACATTAGGTGGATGTAAAGGTGATGTTTCTTAGTGGAGAAATGCAAGAGGAATTCATTGTGTATGATCTTCAAATGGTTTAATAAGGCATCTGTGTATATGTCAATTGATCTAAGAGTAGATATGTGATTCTATCTCTCTAGATAAATGATGTTATTGATCATAAATGCCAAGGAGTATATAATCACTATTAAGAAGTGGTTAGTTGTCCTTAACTGTGTGGGATGAAGGACATTGGTAGAGTAGATTATATGTTAAGAGTCAAGATCCAGAGGGGTCAATCTAAGATTCTTGGTTTTGTTGCAAGAGTCATATGTCAAGCAAGTTCTTGAGAGACTCCATACACAAGTCTACAAACCTATAGATGCTCCTATAACTGAGGGAGAAAGCCTAAGCCAAAGAATGTGTCCCCAATGCCAGAATAGACTGATGAGATAAAATGTTCCTTATTTAAGCACCATGAGAAGTCCTGTATATATTGTGGTATGTACATGGCTAGATATTTGTTTTTGCCATGGAATTGATATGTTATTATCAATCAAAGTCTTAGACAAGCTTGTTGGAGCATTTTCAAAAGGATCTTAAGGTATTTGAAAGGCAATTTAGATGTTGCCTATGTCATTGAAGTGTTGATCTCTTTTGAAAGAGAACCACATTCGCTGACTTGGGTGGTGACCTAAATGAGTCTAAAGTTACCTCTTAGTATATTTTCTTGCTAGTCAATGGCACGACTTCGTAGAATGGCAAGAAGCAAATATGCATAATATTGTCAACTGTGGAAATTGAGCTGTGTGGCATGCTCAGTAGCTATGCAAGGGGGCAATATGGCGCGAGAGATTATGATGGACTTAAGATGAGTCAATTGCTAGACGAGCAATGACGATTTGTTGTGTCTACTAATTAGTCATTGTCTTTGCTAAGGATCCTAAATTACATGGCGAGACCTAATAGATAGAGATCATGGCTTTGTGTCATAAAAGGAAGTAACTGGGGATCACTCACCTACGCATGAGATGACAGCGACCCACTTGATAAATCCATATTCAGAGACATGCATTTGTTGCAATGGAATCTCTAAGATTGTGCAGGACTTGATGTTGATGTTCCGAAAAGTATTGTGTAATTACTAATGCACTCATACTCGTGAGTATTTGATGCCAGTTCATAAGTGAACAAAGTTTTCTTCCTGTGTTTGCTCAGTGCCTTATCTTTGTGATAAATTTAGAAGAAATTGAGTATGAGTGTACTAACATATATTGGCATTGAAAAGTATGTCGCCGGGTTAAAAAGCTTGGCTCTCTTACACGAGCAATCGCCTCTGGCGCAGTAGAATAGAGATGAGACAAAATGAGTTGGTTAGTATTTGTCGGAAATACTATACTCATTCAAGCGTCGCCTTAAATATTGTGGAGGATTAGTTCTAATGACAATTACAAAGATGAGACCCCTCATTGCATATGTTGCAACTCTAGATTGAGATATGGTCGGTATGGATACCCATGATCCATAAGTAAACCTGTCAATAGCCAGATGTGAAACCTCGGTTATTATGTGTATTAGGTACGAGGATTCGGGTTGGTTATTAAGTGATAACCAGACCAAGATCTGTACAGTGTTTTGGGTATATTTATGACGTACGCCCATTTCGAATGAAGTAACACTGTAACTCACGTATCATACCGTGAGTGCTATAGCGACTACATAAGGGAGTTGATGAATGGAAACTACTTAGCATATATAATTATATAAGCTAAACTCTTGCTGCTCAAATTTGTATCATCCATGGAAAATAAAATCATATATAGATGTAGAGCCATTTTTTTTCGACAAAAGATTAAGTGTCCCAATTTCATGCCTAGCACAAAACTGAAGAGTCTTAGAACGATGTGCCAATTGATAGTATCCCAGCAAAAGAAATCCAAAAGAAAATATGAATCCATGTTTCACAATAACGTGTATTGCAAAAGTTTACTTTATATCATTTCTAGCATGATTTACCTCATAAATGAAATAAGTATTTTATATACCTCGATGATGATCATAATAAAGGATGGAACACATATACAATCTCAACAAGTTGTAAGGATATCAAACTTGATGCACATAAACTTGACCCATTAGCAGATTAAATTTTCAAGCAATTATATCATTCAATTATGCAGTTTTAATTTTCTCCACTGATAAGTTGCGCTAACTTTCTTTTATTATGGGACATAAATGTAGGGGAAATGCTACAAATTTATAACATCTATAGGTAAAAATTACTTATCAGTTCGTTAATTTAGAAGGAACTGTGACCAATCAGGTGACGTGCTGTGAGCGTCCTTTATGTGAAGGCTCGTTAGCAAAACACTGATTGAGACTTAGTCTTAGCGGCTATTGACAAAAGTAGAGATTTCCCAAGCACCATTTTTAACCAAACAAGATTATGAAAACAATATTTATAAGGCATTAGTTTGGGAAACTCTTGGCACATAGTAATTTGATAAATATGAATTTACATCAACATTTACTATATTGCATACTCTGTATCATAGCACCTATACCTTTAGTAACGCGGTTCGTAGTTGGCATTACATAAAATTCGTAGTTTACTTTCATACAAGCCTCAGTACGTGATTTAGTTCTAAAAGCAGTCGTTAACTTTTGAGAAGTAAAAGATCAGTCCGTTAATAACAGCAAACATAAATCAGAGAAACATGCAAACTTTAATAGCAGCCAATAAATTGTTAAATCTTAAAATAGTCAATCAATCATAAAGGGAAAAACTCCTTTACCCAGGTCTTATCACTCATATTAGTGACTCTAATACCACTTGTTAGAATTTTAAAGATCTAATACCAGAAAATAAAACACTGCTACAAATAATTAAGTTTTGAATCGGAAGCGTACCTTTATATGAAGCCATTGAAATTACTTTTCCGATAATCTTGTGGAAAAACCTTGAGCGATGTGTTATGGTAGACATGTTTAAACTAGGGCTCCCTCTCCCTCTCCGTCTTCTGTATGATGGTTCTCAATGGGGCAAGTCAACCCTAATAGTTTTATTTATAGGCCACTAGTATTTTGGATGGGAGAAAGGGCCTACCTTTAAAACTTTATTGGGTCCCCCATCAAGCTGCCCTAATGTTAAAACATGCTCTCTACTTCTTGCATACCACATTCTAACATACCATCTTATTCATGAGAAGATTCAATTAGGACGGGTTCAAATTGCTCATGGTCCCATTCTTCAGTAGCTAGCAGACACATTCACCAAGCCATTGGAACATGCACAATTTGCCTACCTACTTAGCAAGTTAGGCATTCTTAACTTCTATACACAAACATGAAAGGAAGTGTTGACAGAGGAAATCAATCACAGAAAATCACGTTTCATATTATATCTAATCACAGAATAAGTTCCTTAATTTTTCTCCCCGTTATTTGTTTAATTTACTTGTATACTCACTTAAATTATGACTCATAAAAGTAAATTATTCTATGGATAAATACAACGTGTACCTATTAATAAAATTCAATGATATTTGGAAGTTTACATTATACTAATCTCTAGCAGCCTTTCATTTCCCACCCAATTTGTTCATTTTAGGACTTCCAACGAACCTTCTAACTAGGTAGCATGAAAGTGCTAAATTGTCACCTTCCTTTGACTGGGTAGCTAGGAAACACTCCAGCTGAGTTAGTCAATTTGTTATTTCATGATGTAATCTCAAGGGGTATTGGCTAAAGCTATGGTCTGCTTTGTTTCGTTTTTAATGCAAGATGCACTCAGTTGACAGAAAAGAAAAAGAAAAAAAAAAATGAGAAAAGAAGGAAGAAAAGGTTGACCCTAGTACACAAGTATATACAGCAAGTCTTCAACGAATTGAATTTAAGATTGATAAGGTGACCTTTCTATCCTTTCTGTTTCACATTCATTTTATTTTTATACTGAAGTGGTTGACTGTAAGATGCAAATGGAAATCTCGATTATATCAATCTATAATAGAATAAAATGTTTTTATATATTATCATTTATATATTCAATAATTGATCATCAGACGCAAACAACACTTGGTACAAGACACGTTAAAACTTAGAAAGAGATTCATATATATCTCAATGACTTTACTCTCTAACTTGAAACACGAAACAAATTTATGAAACGCGATAGGGATTCCAGAACCAGAAGGAAGTATTGATGAAATTACTAGACAGCTGGAACTCCAGTAACGAGAAAGATAATCACATGAATAGCTCCAAAGATCAATAAATTAGCTCCAGCTAGAGCTGCACGCCTGAGTAACACCCTCCCAGAAGCATCTTGTTCTTCTTCAACCATGAATGTTTCTCCCAAAGCGTAAGATATGTCAAGTGTTCCAAATTGACCTTGAGAATCTTGTCTGTACACTCTGTATGTAAGGTTTTCAGCACTACGTCCGGAATCGAGAAGCCCCTTCAAAAATATATCCACTTCACCAACATATTTATCAGGCTTAATGGTCCTTTGACAATACAATTTGATGCTAAGAATAGTATCTTCATTACGGATTAATGTTGCTTCATCCACTGCAAAAACCATCTTGTAGTTCCAGCGAGGGTTGGTCTGACCTTCTACGTCCGCTGAAGTTTTCAACTCTGTATCAGCTATTCCTGCAATTGAAACTTTAGCGTAAACTTTCATATCTAAAAAATCGCGAACTTTTTTAAGATTATTCGCAGAGATAAGAGTGATCTCGAATTTTTGGAACTTCATGCTGGTTTTCTAAAGAATGTTACGGAAAAATTCGAAATGTTGGATAAAATTTGGAAGTTGGAAGGCCCTAGGCCTCTAGCAAGTTGCAATACTTCCAACACTTTTTTCAAGTGTTTAAAGAAACAAGTACTTCTGAAAGTTAGAAAGAAAATGGTTTGCTACGAGTGCTTCTCAAAGTAACAAAGAAACACTTATAGAGGTGAATCATCTACCACCAAGAAGGTGCGAGGAAATGATGCTCTCATTTTCAAGTTGCAACTTGACCCCTTGTGCTTATTTGTGGGACAATATTGACTCCATCGTCGTAAAGATTTATATGAACTATGTTAATTCCAAAGTTATAAAAATGGATATTAAATTGGGATTTAAACATGCCTATCGCTAGGTTTGGCTTAACTTTTAAACAGTTCAAAGTGTTTTCTGGAAGTTTAGAAGCTGAAGTTAACTTATTTAGTCCATTTCTGAAAGAGTTTTTTTAGATAAAAGTTAAAGCTAAAAAACAGGAACCTCCAGCTTAGAGCTTTTAAAAAAAATAATAATAATTGGAAAAGTGCTTTTACATAATGTGGAAATGTGTTTTTCATTTTCTTTCTCAAATATAACGCTCATATGTTTGAAAGCCCAACATTGCTCTAAAAAAATTTTAAAATTCAACATTGCCAAAAATACGCCAAAAATATTAATGTTTTTGTTCAATAGCATTTCTTCTAACTAAAGAAAAAATTAAATTTCACAAATAAGTCAAACAATTAATAAAATGAACCTTCCCTTTAACGACTTGGTTATCTTATTATTGACGTAATTGGCATGAAACTTCCAAAGAATCCAAGTTATCAACTTGTATGTACAAGTTCCAATGAAATCCATTCAGTTGCACAATCTTTGACGTGGTAATGGATCCTTGTCATTCAGCCTTCAGATCCTTGAACACGGCATTACATTCTAGTCCCAACAGTAGTCCCAGTTAACTTTGATGCAAGACTTTGACGTGGTAATAGATATATCCTTGTCATTCAGCCTTCAGATCCTTGAACACGGCATTCCATTCTAGTCCCAACAGTCCCAGTTAACTTTGATGCAAGATTTTGACAGCTGATAAATATTAATGGAGATTTGGACATTTGAACAGTTAAAGAGAGAGTATTGAGAGAAACTCTTTGTGTGATTGATTGTGTGTGTGTAATATTACATGTACAAAGAGAGCTATATATAGGTACAATGACATGCCAATCAAGCTAGACTAACAAGGTAACTAGTTAATGATGAATCAATTACGTAATAATCTAAGTTAGATTATAGCCTAAATATATGGTATAATATATATGCGTTCATACTATATACATTAATAGCCTCCCTCAAACTCAAGCAGGGATGGGAACCAACTTGAATTAGGAAATTAAATCACGATGGCGACCTCGGGGATGAGTCTTCGTGAAAATATTAGCAATTTGATCAGCAAATGAGACTTTGACGAGACAAACAACACCCTTAACAATTTGGTAGGAGATAAAGTAACAGTCTGTCTCGATGTTCTTAGTGTGCTCTATGATATTGTAAAATAAAACTTGCAACTTTAATTCAAAAAATATATGTATATAAAGTCAAAGTTAAAAAAAGAGATAAAGTGTACACTTTTCTTCACTTCTTGTATCTCAATATTCAAATGTCTCAAACTATTTCAATCCTAAAGTGGTTATTCAACGACCACCACCGCCACCACTGGAAAAAGTATTTGGAGAGCCATTGCCGCTAGTAGGCCTGATACCATTACAAGGAGTATAATAAAATAGAGAATTTCTCCACTAACTTTCTTCAAGTGTTTATATAATTTTTTTTTATGTTTATATTACTAATGTATCCGTGTCTCATGAACTTGTGATTTGTTATGTAATATTTTATCATTTATGTTAATATTATCAATCAATTTATGTCTTGTTAATCGTTAAATTAACTTTTTCATAAAAAATGTTAAGTTTAAGTTTTTTTTGTTATTAATCCAACTATCAAAGTACTTAAATTATTTTGTGTAATATATGTATGGATAAATATATATATATATATATATATATATATATATATATATATATATATAATATTTAGAATACACTAATTACAAAAAAATAGTTTGGCCCAGCCCAGTTCAGCTCAGCCAATTAAACATATGTGCCGAGTCGGGTTCAGTATTCCCAACCCATGATTCGATCGAATTGGGCCAGACTGGATTATATGCCAGCTCTATTCCCAGACATCAATGATGTTTTTGTATCATAATATTATTAATTTCAACAAAATATAGGATATATAGAAAGATCACAAAATAAATAAATAAATAAATAAATATATATATATATATATATATATATATATATATATATATATATATATATATATATATATATATTATATTTAGAATACACTAATCACAAAAAAATAGGCTGGCCCATCCCAATTCCGCTCAGTCAATTAAACATATGTGTCGAGTCGGACTCAGTATTTTCAACCCATGATTCGACTGAGTTGGGCCAGACTGGCCCATATGCCAGCTCTACTCCCAGGCATCAACGATGTTTTTGTATCACAATATTATTAATTTCAACAAAATATAGGACATATAGAAAGATCACAAAATAAAATCACACTCTAACTATAGTAATGAGAGTGATAAGAGAGTGGGAACCACGATGCTTGTTTCATTTATCTAAAGATTACTCATTTTATCCTATTTAATTTTTCTTGTTTGTGAAGTTGACATCTAATGAGATACGATTTATTTTGGCAGTTTTGGTTGAACAAAAATATTTTTGCAAGGTTATTTCTCCAATATCAATGATATTTTAATAAAACAAACTTTCAAAGTACATAATTTCCTTGTGTAGTTTCTAGTTATTTATAGGTCAAAACAAAAGTAAAAAAATATTATGAACTACAATATAACCTCTTTAAATCAACAGTCTTGGACCACCTAAATTTATTAATTTAGCGAAATATTGATTTATTGATAAATTAATAATTATTTAATTTATAAATTAATTTTTTATTTTTTTGGCTCAACAGTGAATATGTTATCATATCAAATGACAAAGTTAAGATTCAAAGTATTATCTATATTTGTAATTAACAAACTCAAAGTTCATTAAATTATACATAATTAGCATAAAGGCTCAATGTATTTAACTTTATCAAAGCAAGAGCATACAATGTATATTGAATCACATCATATACTATTTAATCCAATATGATCTCTTACTATTCCAGGAAAATAAAAAGTAAAAAAGTTAGACATTTTATGGTATCGTCAGTTTTAAAATAGCCAAAACGGTTTTGCATCTCAAAGGTGTCAAGAAAATAGCAGAACTATAACATAAGAAATTCATAAAACATTATGTCAGCATAGAAAAAAGAATCATTCATATATGCAAAAAGAATTGTAGAAATGGGTTTTAGAAAATTATGATTTGCAAGTCAGCAAAAAGTAGTTTGTCCAAAATATAGCAAGAGAAGGTTTTAAAATTTTAAAAGTATAAAATATATAATTGTGTAAAGAGAAAATCTTAATTGTCTAGTGCACAATCATGAGAAAAATGTATGCACTTTTCAGCTAATTATTGATTTGTAAAATATTTAGGGCCTATAAAATACAAAGGAGTATTTGAAACCTATTATCTTAGAATATTATAGAGATCATTAATTGAGTACACTAGTCCCAACTTGGGACTAGTCAATTTTATTATTTAAAAGAGATTAGTAACTAATCAAGTATTAATTTAAAGGTGTTCTACTATATAAAGGAAACTTTCAAAGTAAATAATTAAATTTCTTATGTAGTTTATAGTTATTTATAGATAAAAACAAAAGAAAATACATATTATGAACTATATTACACTAAATAAGTTAGTGTTATAGACAACAACAACAACAAAAAAAAAAATGCTAACACTGATATGTTTAACGGACAAAAGGGTATGCAGATTGTGCTCTATACAATTGAATAGTAAATTAATTTGGCAGGCATCAGTGCCCAAAGTCTTCTGTTATTTTCAGTTACCCAATAATGAAATTTCAACCTTTTACATATGAGTACTATTGCTATAGAGTTACTATATACAAATATTGTCGTTCTAATTCTCACTTTCATGATATGCTAACATTTCGTTGTACCATATTTATCTATCTTGCATGGAAGTATTGGAATCTCGTTTTAATTGATTCTAAAGATTTTAAGAGACTTTCACGATAATTAGAAGAAAGAAAAATGGAATAAGATGTTTAAAAAAAACCAATGTTGGCATATCATGAAAGTGAGAATTAAAGCGCAAAAGAAAAGCCACACCAAGTGGGCTAACCCAACAAAAGTGTAACATATCCAACTAAAACACAAACCAAATAAATACAAAAGGGGCCCAAGACTACAACCAACAAACCCTAACCCTAAAATACCTAAAAAAACCTAAATGTCCCAAGTAATTTTTTTTTTTTTTTGGCTAAAAGCAAGCGTGTTTATATTCTCTAAAAATATTTACATAGTATAATACCCCGAGGGGTTTACATCAGTGTACTATATAACTTCCAAGCAATACAAATTGCTTGGTTAACCAAATTATGTTTGTACTTCCTAAACACAGACAATTTTGTTCTCACATCAAAAGCAATATTCTCACAAATTTGTTCCTCACTAAGATAAGAACTATTGAAAATCCTACTATTCCTTTCTTTCCAAATGTGAAAGATGAACGCGCCAAGGAATAATAGGATGCAAAAAGACTGAAAAGTTGATTTGGCGGCTAAATGAACGATCCATCTCTCACTTTGTTCCCAATTAAGACCACTAGGTCCTTTAGAGTTGTGCCAACCTCAATCTCAGATACACTTGGTGAAGGAGCAGAGATGGAACTAGTGGTCTTTGTCCTCAGTGACAGCGTTACAGAAGCAACATAACGGATCAAGATCAATATCCCATGAGAGAAGCCTTCTCTTACTTGGTAATCTATATAGCCAGTAAAGCCAAGTACAAAAGGAATGCTTCGGAGTAGCTTTGCTGAACCAAATAACCTTTGAGCAATTGGTGAGCGGATGGTGAACATGGATGAGATCCCAAGCTAAAACAGCGCTGTAGTACCCATTAGGGTTGCTAACCCAAATAATTCTATCTTGCCGATGGTCATTTGGTCGCTGGGCATTCAAATGACCATTAATAGTTTGGAAGATCCAATGATTACTCGGCCAAATCTATTCACCATTTTGAACATAAGCTACCACCTTAATATTCAAATCAGCTCCTGCATTTGTAATCACCTCAGCTCCAAAAACATCAACAAGAATGCCCAAAGGGTGCCAATTATCCTTCCAAAAGAGAGTCAACTGCCCATTGCCTAAAACATGCATCATAAAGTTCTTAGCAACAGGTCTGAGTTGAAGGATTTTCTGCCACGCCCATGAAGGATTAGATGGCATAAGAAGACTCCAAAAATCCTAGATCTTCAAGTAATTGTCTTGAATCCATCTTTCCCAAACATACTTATGTCTAGTATTAATAATCTAGAGGTGTTTCAGAATGGAAGCTATGTTTGTATCATTCAAACGCCTAACCCCGAGACCACCCTCCTCGTTAGGTCTCGCAACAAGGTCCCATGCTACTTTAGCCTTATTGCCATTACAAGAGCCCCATAAGAAAGTAGTCATCTTCTTTCCAATGTCAGCAATAACTGATTTTGGAATAAAAAACATCCTAGTCCAATAAGATTGAATGTTACTCAAAATAGCTTTGATGAGTTATAATCTTCCAGCTTGAGACAAACAAGTATTCCTCCAGTCCACAATCCTTTTCGTGAAATGAACCACAGTAGATTTACAATGCGATTTAAGGAATTTACTAGGAAGAAGAAGAACCCCAAGATACTTCATAGGAAGAGAGCCCATATTGTACCCCAAGATGTCGGCAATAACAGATTTCTGATGGTCGTTACACCCACTCACAAAGACATCACTTTTATTCGGATTCACTTGCAGCCCCGAGATGGAATGGAAAAATTCAAGACCATATTTAATAAGTGAAACTGAAGTAGAATCACCTTTGCAAAACACGGGCAGATCATCTGCAAAGAGTAAGTGATTTGGTTTACTCTTTTTACACTTCGAGTGGTGCTTGAACTCTCTCCATTCTGAAATTTTATGAAAGATACCCGTAAGAACTTCCATTGCAAGCACGAAGAGAAGTGGAGATATAGGATCACCTTGCCTGAGACCACGACCCCCTTTGAAGTAACCTAATAAACCCTTATTAATAAAGATAGAGAATCGAGTCAAGGTGATGCAGTTCTAAATCCAATTAATGAAAATACCAAGAAAATTGAAAGTTTCCAAGGTTTGGAGGACAAATGGCCGTTCAATAAAGTCGTAGGCCTTCCTTAAGTCAACCTTGATCATACATCTGGGACTCGACCCTTTGTCATCATACCCCTTAACAAGCTCTTGACTGAGTAAGATGTTGTCTGATATGTTCTTACCCTTCATAAATGCACTTTGGACATCCGAGATAAGATGGTATAATTGAGAGCTTATTCTAGATGCAATGATTTTGGAAATGCATTTGTAAATTGTGTTACAACATGCCATAGGCCTGAAGTTACTCATAGTAGAAGGAGATGTCAACTTCGGAATGAGAACCAATATGGTAGAATTGATTTCAGCAAGAATTTTCCCAAACTAAAAGGAATTCTTAACCACCTTAGTGATGTCATCCCCAACAATATCCCACGCCGCTTTGAAGAAGTGAGCATTAAAACCATCGGGGCCAGGACTTTTGTTATTGTCAATAGAGAACATTACATTCTGAACTTTTTCTCTAGAAACCTGCTTAATGAGCTCATTAGCTTGCATCGGGTCCAAAGTATATTTAAGAAGGGATCTCAAATCATCCGAAGACATTTTGCAAGTTGAATAAGAATTAGAACCAATAAGGTTCTTAAAGTAAGCAGCAGCTTCCTTGTTGATATCATCATATGTAATATGAACATTGTCATCACCATCAACAATAGAGGAAATAGCATTCTTAGCAGCTTTTCCCTTAGCATAGTTGAAGAAGAAAGATGAATTGGCATCTCCTTCCTTGAGCCATTGCACCCTCGATTTTTGCTTCCAATTGTTCTTCTCAACTTCCAATAGATGCTTGAGATTAGAAGAAAGGGATTGTTCAGCCTCAAAATCGGCACTCTCACTATTACCACAAAGGATCTTGTTTTGTACCTGACCCAATTTGTCCTGGCAAAGCTCAATATCTTGAGAAGTGTACCTAAAATAGTTGTTGTTTAGAGCTTTCAATCCCCTTTTCACCAACCTGAGTTTAGTAAGAACTCTATAAATAGGACAACCAACTATATAAGTATCCCATGCCTCTTTCACCACCTCACCAAATTTTTCATGGGAAGACCAAATATTAAAATATTTGAAGGGAACACATTTACTTTTCACTCGAGTGAAAGGATTGAGGACCTGTTGACAGTGGTCCGAGAGATCCATAGCATGATACACTAGTGAGGTATTATCGGGAAAAGTCACATTTCATTTTCCATTTGCAAAAACCCTGTCCAATCTACTCCCTTTAAAATTTAGACCATAAGACTTGTTTGTCCACGTGAATAGAGTCCCCAAGCTGCGTATCTCAGAGATACCAGCTTTGTCAATATACTCAACAAAACTCCCACGCACTTGACGGGAGTGAGTCACAGCCAGTTCGATATTCAATTCTAGTAATCTCATTGAAGTCGCCTCCAACACCCAAAGGAGAATTCTAATATGTCATACTACACTGCACCACCGAGTCCTAAAGAGCTCTCCGATATACCCCTTCATTCAGACCATACACAAAGCAAAAGTAGAATGACGAATTAGGAGTAAAACAATCAATAGAGCAAAGGATATGTTGGTTGGAAGCTTCAACTTTTGAAATCTTCACTCTAGACAAATCCCACAAGATCCAAATTCGGCCACTATCATCAAACTCATAATTGTTCAGATGATCCCAATTCCTAAATTTAGTCTCCAAAAGATTACGCGCCTTGGCACTCTTGATTTTAGTTTCAATGTGGCACGCAATAGAAGTATTATTCTGCCTTAAAACTTTAAATAAATCTGCCTGTTTGTATGGCTTATTGAGGCCTCTTACATTCCAAATGAACATCTTCATAAATCAGGGGAGATTTTAGTGTTAGGAATCTCATGGGCTTCAGACCCTAACTTGGAGTGACCAGGATCACCCATAGAAGCATGAGCAGGAATCATCGAGTCCTCAGACTCTGAATTACCCAACGCATCATATTTGTGAGAAGTTCCTTTGGGAGTTGGAACTTTCTTAGGAAGAACAACCTACTTACGAGGAGTTGGACTTTTAAGCGCTGCAGGACTTTTAGGACCACTAGGCATTTTCGTTTTAATCGATTTCAAGACCTTGTCCTTCATAAAATTTATTCTAGCTTGGTTACTTTTACGAGGATGCCCCGTCGGTTTTTAAACAATCGCTGGCTCTTCAGGCTTCTTTGCTGGACACTTGCTAGATGGGTGACCAAAAGCCTTATAGTGAAAGCATGGATATGATTTCCATGGGTACTCAACACCTGCTAGATGGGTGACCAAAAGCCTTACCGCGCAGTGATGGTGCGTGCTCGTGGGTCGTGAGAGGTGGTGAGGTTTTGTTTTCTTTTTTGGTTGTAGTTTGGAACTTTTTATTGAGAAATTCAAATTTTTATCCATTTGAGTGACGGACCAGCAAGAGTCCGTCTCTATTTTAATGACGGACCGGCTAGTCCATCTCTAAATAGAGACGGACTCCCTTGGTTCATCACAAATTTTAGTGACGGATCAGGCTGTTCCGTTTCTATTTTAGAGACCCAGTTGAAAGTTTTTTTTTAAAAAAACTATTTTATTTTGTTTTATTTTCATATTGTTTTTATTGTGTACCTTTTTGTTATAAGTTAATTTAATATTTTTCACAAAAATATTTTAATTATTTTTCTCATTTTTAAAAAAAAATATTTAAGTTTAGTTGTTAATTAATTTAATTTTTAAATTTATTAAATTTGTATTATATTTACTTATGAATTAGATAGAAATATTTAACATAGCAAGGAAAACTCGATAATCCATTGCTAATTAAAATTAGTGAGGGATTTAGTGAGGGAACTAAAAAAATTACTTTAAAAATTAAACGTTACAAGTCATAATTGTTTACAGTTTGTATTATAGACAATAACATGTTATTACGTCAAATTATTTATATTTCAAGTTCTGGACCTAGGTTATTATCAATTTCAACTCGTTTATACTTTTACTAGGCTTATCGATAATGTATAGTACTGATCAATTAATTTAAGAGCTGATTTTTAATATTTTTTACTAATGTCCGACACTAAAGACGTCACTAATTAATGACCGCTTTAGCGAGGAACACTCAATTTTTAATATATTTTACTAATGTCCGTCGCTAAAGCCGTCACTAATTAGAATTAATGACCGCTTTAGCGACGGAAATCAAAAACTAATTTCAAAAATAAACATTACAAATCATGATTTCTTATAAAATGCATTTTATAGTCCATTGACTATGTGAACATGAATTTTTCAACTTAATTCGATGTCCGAACCACTTTCAAAGTGAGAATCGCAAAAAACGGATAAAATAAGTTATTATTGTTTATAGTTTGTATTATAGACAATAACATGTGATTACGTCACATTATTTATATTTCATGTTCTGGACCTAGGTTATTATCAATTGCAACTCATCTATACTTTTACTAGGCTTACCGATAACGTACAATACTGATCAATTAATTTAAGGGCTGATTTTTAATATTTTTACTAATGTCCGTCGCTAACGCCATCACTAATTAGTGACCGTTTTTGTGAGGGACACTCAATTTTTAATATTTTTTTACTGATTAGTGACCGCTTTAGCGAGGGACACTCAATTTTTAATATTTTTTACTAATGTCCGTCGCTAATTATAAATAGTAATAGATTTAGCGATGGAAATCATAAACTAATTTCAAAAATAAACATTACAAATCATGATTTCTTATAAAATGCATTTTATAGTCCATTGACTATGTGAACATGAATTTTTCAACTTAATACGATGTCCGAACCACTTTCAGAGTGAGAATCACAAAAAATAGATGAAATAAGTTATTATTGTTTATAGTTTGTATTATAGACAATAACATGTGATTACGTCACATTATTTATATTTAATGTTCTGGACCTAGGTTATTATCAATTTCACCTCGTCTATACTTTTACTAGGCTTATCGATAACGTATAGTACTAATCAATTAATTTAAGGGCTGATTTTTAATATTTTTATTAAAGTCCGTCGCTAAAGCCGTCACTAATTAGTGACCGCTTTAGCGAGGGACACTCAATTTGTAATATTTTTTACTAATGTCTGTCGCTAAAGCCGTCACTAGTTAGAATTAGTGACATATTTAGCGACGGAAATTAGAAACTAATTTCAAAAATAAACGTTACAAGTCATGATTTCTTATAAAATGCATCTTACAGTCCATTGACAATGTGGACATAAATTTTTCAACTTAATTCAACGTCCGAACCACTTTCAGAGTGAGAATTGCAAAAAACAGATGAAATAAGTTATTATTATTTATAGTTTGTATTATAGACAATAACATGTAATTACGTTAAATTATTTATATTTCATGTTCTGGACCTAGCTTATTATCAATTTTAACTCGTCTATACTTTTATTAGGCTTACCAATAACGTACAGTACTGAACCAACATTTAAGGTCTCATTTTTAATATTTTTACTAATGTTCGTCGCTAAACCCGTTGCTAATTAGTATTAGTGACAGATTTAGCGAGGGAAGCATGAGAGTCCTCGCTAAAGCTGTCACTAATCTATCGGCCGTCACTAATCCGTCACAATTTTGTGAGGAATTAGTGACAAAATTTAGTTGTAACGTTTTCCGTTGCAAAGACGTTGCTAATTCGTCACGAATTAGTGACTTAATATTTTTTGTCACTAAATTCGTCGCTAAGTAGCGACAGACTTTTTACCGTCACTAAAATCCGTCGTCCGTTTGCATTTTTCTAGTAGTGATAAACCAGTTTGTTGATCATGTTCACTTGCAATAGTAATATTGGTTTGATCAACTCGAATATGGTTCGTGATCAATGGGAGTTCGTTTCACTACCGGGTGATTATGAAAATAAGTTTTTCATATGATTATTAGTTAAGATGATGATGAATCTTAGATAGTGGCTAAAATTCTCTCATCTTTTTGTAAGGGAAAGTCAGATGAAAAGCAATGGAAGAACAATTGGATTTAATATCAAATAGACGCTCGCCAGTGACTAAACGTTGTACCCAAATTGAGGGTATAACTTGCATGCAAACTTTTTTCTTCATTGTTAGGTTTGCCTCAATCCATCCATTTCCGATCAAGTCACCTAATTGAACCTCGAATTACATTAGGTAGATATAAAGGTACTTTACATTAGGTGGATGTAAAGGTGATGTTTCTTAGTGGAGAAATGCAAGAAGAATTCATTGTATATGATCTTCAAATGGTTCAATAAGGCATCTGTGTATATGTCAATTGATCTAAGAGTAGATATGTGATTCTATCTCTCTAGATAAATGATGTTATTGATCATAAATGCCAAGGAGTATATAATCACTATTAGGAAGTGGCTAGTTGTCCTTAACTGTGTGGGATGAAGGACATTGGTAGAGTAGATTATGTGTTAAGAGTCAAGATCCAGAGGGGTCAATCTAAGATTCTTGGTTTTGTTGCAAGAGTCATATGTCAAGCAAGTTCTTGAGAGACTCCATACACAAGTCTACAAACCTATAGATGCTCCTATAACTGAGGAAGAAAGCCTAAGCCAAAGAATGTATCCCCAATGCCAGAATAGACTGATGAGATAAAATGTTCATTATTCAAGCACCATGAGAAGCCCTGTATATATTGTGGTATGTACATGGCTAGATATTTGTTTTTGCCATGGAATTGATATGTTATTATCAATCAAAGTCTTAGACAAGCTTGTTGGAGCATTTTCAAAAGGATCTTAAGGTATTTGAAAGGAAATTTAGATGTTGCCTATGCCATTGAAGTGTTGATCTCTTTTGAAAGAGAACCATATTCGCTAACTTGGGTGGTGACCTAAATGAGTGTAAAGTTACCTCTTAGTATGTTTTCTTGCTGGTCAATGGCACGACTTCGTAGAATGGCAAGAAGCAAATATGCATAATATTGTCAACTGTGGAAATTGAGCTGTGTGGCATGCTCAGTAGCTATGCAAGGGGGCAATACGGCTCGAGAGATTATGATGGACTTAAGATGAGTCAATTGCTAGACGAGTAATGACGATTTGTTGTGTCTACTAATTAGTCATTGTCTTTGCTAAGGATCCTAAATTACATGGTGAGACCTAATAGATAAAGATCATGGCTTTGTGTCATAAAAGGAAGTAACTGGGGATCACTCACCTACGCATGAGATGACAGCGATCCACTTGATAAATCCATATTCAGAGACATGCATTTGTTGCAATAGAATCTCTAAGATTGCGCAGGACTTGATGTTGATGTTCCGAAAAGTATTGTGTAATTACTAATGTACTCCTACTCGTGAGTATTTGATGCCAGTTCATAAGTGAACAAAGTTTTCTTCCTGTGTTTGCTCAGTGCCTTATCTTTGTGATAAGTTTAGAAGAAATCGAGTATGAGTGTACTAACATATATTGGCATCGAAAAGTACGTCGCCGGGTTAAAAAGCTTGGCTCTCTTACACGAGCAATCGCCTCTGGCGTAATGGAAGCGTGTAGAGATGAGACAAAATGAGTTGGTTAGTATTCGTCGGAAATACTATACTCATTCAAGCGTCGCCTTAAATATTATGGAGGATTAGTTCTAATGACAATTACAAAGATGAGACCCCTCATTGCATATGCTGCAACTCTAGATTGAGATATGGTCGGTATGGATACCCATGATCCATAAGTAAACTTGTCAATAGCCAGATGTGAAACCTCGGTTATTATTTGTATTAGGCACGAGGATTCGGGTTGGTTATTAAGTGATAACCAGACCAAGATCTGTACAGTGTTTTGGGTATAGTTATGACGTACGCCCATTTCGAATGAAGTAACACTGTAACTCACGTATCATACCATGAGTGCTATAGCGACTACATAAGGGAGTTGATGAATGGATCCCTGCTTTATCACTGAGTGAGCCCTTGAAGCTTCGAAGTCTTCTCTTGTGTGCCCTTAGTGACCTACATCCATATTCCAATAATTCAAGTTCAATGTTAGCTACTTTGGTATGCTGCCTAAGGATCACAATATATTAGGTCACATGGAACATGTGCAGGAAAACAGTTGACTTGACTTAGAAGAATATTGGATGAAGGGAAGACTGTTCGCATCGAGCGCTGCGTATGTTCATTGTTCGACCAGTTATACAATCTCTGTGATTGAACAATCTTAGTGATTGAATATAACTATGAATATATGCTTGAGATTTTAGTCGTCGAACATAGCCTAGGAGGGAATGGGCATGTATTGACGGATGTGAACTTAATTGGTCTAGGGAATAGGGAGACTCTATCATTCTTTGTAGGAAGTGGCTCCCGTGTTATCCCTAACAGGTACACAGTTTTAGAGCCTCCATTATGTGCGAGCTCGCGAGTCACACAACCTATCCACCAGTATGACTTAAGAGTGATTTGGAATTAGTTTCCAAGAGAGATGTCATGGGATACGTCCCACCCCACCTTGTGTGAGTGGGAGATATTGGACTTTGGGCATATTTCACCCAAGTTGGGGTGGCCCAATTAAATGACCCAAATAATGGAGGCCCACTACTTCATATAAAAGGGAAAACCTAAAATAGAAAACATACGTTCTGTAGGTTTTAGCCTCCAACAAAACAAAGCAAACTTTCTCTACACTCTAGGCATTTAGGTTGTGGCAAACTAGTGGATGGTCTTGTACTACACGCTACGACTTTTTGCTAGTGCAGTGGAATAAACTAGATCGTTGATTACTCACTTTCGTAATTTCGAGGTATGTATTAATATCTCACTCTAAATCAACAGGTGAACTACACAAACTCTCACCAGTTTATGTCAGGCCATAAGACTCATTTAATTTGTTTCCGGAAGCCATTTAGTATTAACCGCCCACCAACATGCATGTCTATAATCAATTCATTAAACCAGGCTTAGAAATTGATACAAATCCATGTACTGTAACACACCTTAGGAAACTACTTAGCATATATAATTATATAAGCCAAACTCTTGCTGCTCAAATTTGTATCATCCATGGAAAATAAAATCATATATAGATGTAGAGCCATTTTTTTTCGACAAAAGATTAAGTGTCCCAATTTCATGCCTAGCACAAAACTGAAGAGTCTTAGAACGATGTGCCAATTGATAGTATCCCAGCAAAAGAAATCCAAAAGAAAATATGAATCCATGTTTCACAATAACGTGTATTGCAAAAGTTTACTTTATATGATTTCTAGCATGATTTACCTCATAAATGAAATAAGTATTTTATATACCTTGATGATGATCATAATAAAGGATGGAACACATATACAATCTCAACAAGTTGTAAGGATATCAAACTTGATGCACATAAACTTGACCCATTAGCAGATTAAATTTTCAAGCAATTATATCATTCAATTATGCAGTTTTAATTTTCTCCACTGATAAGTTGCGCTAACTTTCTTTTATTATGGGACATAAATGTAGGGGAAATGCTACAGATTTATAACATCTATAGGTAAAAATTCGTAACGTGGTTCGTAGTTGGCTTTACATAAACTTCGTAGTTTACTTTCATACAAGCCTCAGTACGTGATTTAGTTCTAAAAGCAGTCGTTAACTTTTGAGAAGTAAAAGATCAGTCCGTTAATAACAGCAAACATAAATCAGAGAAACATGCAAACTTTAATAGCAGCCAATAAATTGTTAAATCTTAAAATAGTCAATCAATCATAAAGGGAAAAACTCCTTTACCCAGGTCTTATCACTCATATTAGTTGTTAAGAAACCTGAGTTTCCATCTTAAAACTAATTGGTATCAAGTGGAGTGGCCCAAGATCTTATAAGGTGGTCTTACAGTTTCTGATTTTCTGATATGTGACAAGTGTTATATTCTAACACTCCCCACACGTGTGACCTGATTTGAGAGGAGTCACACGTGGAAGAGTTTCTGATTTTCCGATGTGGGAAAAATGTATATTCCAATACCCCCCTCACGTGTGACCCGGAAAGAACCCAGAAACGAGAGTTGATACTGTCAGCGAGAGCGACACGAAAGAGACAGATGGGTCACACGTGGCAAGACATAAAAGATGAACAAGACTAGACCATGGGTCTAGCTCTGATACCATATTAAGAAACCTGAGTTTCCATCTTAAAACCAATTGGTATCAAGTGAAGTGGCCCAAGATCTTATAAGGTGGTCTTAGAGTTTCGGATTTTCCGATATGGGACAAGTGTTATATTCTAACATTCCCCCTCACGTGTGACCTGATTTGAGAGGAGTCACACGTGGAAGAGTTTCTGATTTTCCGATGTGGGAGGAATGTATATTCCAACATTAGTGACTCTAATACCACTTGTTAGAATTTTAAGGATCTAATACCAGAAAATAAAACATTGCTGCAAATAATTAAGTTTTGAATCGGAAGCATACCTTTATATGGAGCCATTGAAACTACTTTTGCGATAATCTTGTGGAAAAACCTTGAGCGATGTGTTATGGTAGACACGTCTAAACTTAGGCCATTAGTATTTTGGATGGGAGAAAGGGCCTACCTTTAAAACTTTATTGGGTCCCCCATCAAGCTGCCCTAATGTTAAAACATGCTCTCTACTTCTTGCATACCACACCACTAATAAAAAATATCTATGAGACGGATGTAAGTCCAATTAGAGTAGATCATTGTAAAATATGTTATGAGCTTTACCAATCAATTTCAACCTATTTTTCAAAAATAACAAAATATCCAATCAGTGATAGCGCATAATTTAAAAAATTCTAACATGCCATCTTATTCATGAGAAGATTCAACTAGGACGGGTTCAAATTGCTCATGGTCCCATTCTTCAGTAGCTAGCAGACACATTCACCAAGCCATTGGAACAAGCACAATTTGCCTACCTACTTAGCAAGTTAGGCATTCTTAACTTCTATACACAAACATGAAAGGAAGTGTTGACAGAGGAAATCAATCACAGAAAATCACGTTTCCTATTATGTCTAATCACAGAATAAGTTCCTTAATTTTTCTCCCCGTCATTTGTTTAATTTACTTGTATGCTTACTTAAATTGGGACTCATAAAAGTAATTATTCTATATATAAATACAATGTGCACCTATCAATAAAAGTCAACGATTTTTCGAATTTTACATTATACTAATCTCTAGCAGCCTTTCATTTCCCATCCGATTTGTTCATATTAGGACTTCCAACGAACCTGCTGATTAGGTAGCAAGAAAAGTGCTAAATTGTCATCTTCCTTTGACTGGGTAGTCAATTTGTTATTTCATGATGTAATCTCAAGGGGTATTGGCTAAAGCTATGGTCTGCTTTGTTCGTTTTTAATGCAAGATGTACCCAGTTGACAGAAAAAAATAGAAAAAAAGAAAAAAGAAAAACGAGAAAAGAAGAAGAAAACGTTGACCCTAGTACACAGTAAAGTATATACAACAAGTCTTCAACAAATTGGAATCTAAGATTGATAAGGTGACCTTTTGATTCTTTCAGTTTGACAGTCATTTTATTTTTATACTGAAGTGGTTGACTGTAGGATGCAAGTGGAAATTTTGTTTTATATATTTTCTTCAAAGTATATTTTGTAAGTAATAAATGTCCATGTCCACTGAAGTTTTCAACTCTAGCGTAAACTTTCATATCTAAAAAATGGCGAACTTTTGGAAGATTATTAGCTGAGATAAGAGTGATCTCGAATTTTTGGACCTTCATGCTTCTAAAGAATGTTACTGAAAGATCCGAAGAAATGTAGGATAAAATTTGGAAGTTGGGAGGCCTTAGCAAGTTGTAAAGCTTCGAACACTTCTTTCAAGTGTTTAAATAAACAAGTACTTCTCAAAGTAACAAAAAAAATGGTTTGCTATAAGTACATCTCAAAGTAACAAAGAAACACTTATATAGGTGAATCATCTACCACCAACAAGATGCAAGGAAATGATGATCTCATTTTCAAGTGATGCCGGCCATATAACTGATCATTTATGTAATATCAACTTACTGAGTGAGGAAAGATGGTTGGCCTAGAGAGTTGACCCATTGCAACTGGCTTCATGCATTTTCCGACAACTTGCATTTCTGAGCTGACCACTTCTTGTGCTTATTTGTGGGACAATGTTGACTCCTTCGTCCTAAACATTTATATAAACCATGTTAATTCAATGGCTACTTAATTGGGATTTTAAGTTGCCTAAGTCTAGCTTTCACCTAATTTTTAAACAGTTATAGGTGTTTTTTGTAAGTTTAGAAGTTAAAATTAATTTATTTTGTTCATTTCTAAAAGAGTTTTTAGATAAAATCTAAAGTTAAAAAAACCTAAAAAATAAGAACCTCCAGCTTAGAGCTTTAAAAAAAAATTACAAAACTATTTTTTCATAATGTGGAATAATATTTTCCTTTTTTTTTTCCTTAAATATAACCGCTTAACACCGCTCTCAAAAGTTTTAACAGGCTATCATTATCCAACGTATACCAAACCATCAACGCTTTTAGTTTAATAACACTTCTTCTAATCAAAACTCTACTATTAAAAGTTTTACATTTCAAAATATACGCCAAACAAAGTCTAAGTCAACTGATTTTTTATTAACATGAAAGTCAACTGATTAATAAAATGTACCTTCCTTTTAACGACTTGGTATTAATTAGCTTGAAACTTCCAAAGAATCCATTTCATTAATTTGTACGTTCAAATTCCAATGTGAAACCCATTCAGTTGCACAATCTTTGTCGTGGTAACTAGTCTGACAAGTGGCAGAGCCTGGGGTTAGGAACACTACGTGACAGAGTCAATAACTAAGTCAGAGACGCTTATTTAAACAAATTTGTTTCATATAAATTGCCAAAAAAAAAAAAAGTATAGTCTTTATGCCTGAAATCATGATTTTAATGATAAGAGAACATAATTAAAAATAAAAATTCACGAGTATTCGAATCCAAATGAATTAATTAAAGACAAAACAATCAATTTAAAATAAAAAATCTAAAAATTATTTAAAAAAATTAAAATTAAAATAAATGTATAATTAAACTAAAAAAGTTTAACTTCAATGTTAAAAACATTACAAAATAAAGGAATCAAAATTCATAAACAATGATAAATACAAATTATCCCCAAAACATAGAAATTGAGTTGAAAACCTATTTAAGAATAAGATAACACAAATTGGCTCCGCTATTACTAATAGATCCTTGTCATTCAGCCTCCAGATCCATGAACACGGCATTACATTCTAGTCCCAACAGACCCAGTTAACTTTGATACTAGACTTCGACAGTGCTGATAAATATTAATATTAATGGGAATTCGAGAGTCCAATTATGTTGAATTGGCATAAGCATTGGTGGAATCCAATGGCCGTTCTTATTAATGGAGATTTGGACATTTGAATAATTGAACACAGAGAATTGAGAGAGAAACTCTTTACATGATTGATTGTATGTGTAATAGTACATGTACAAAAAGAGCTATATATAGGTACAATGACTTACCAATCAAGCTAGACTAATAAGGTAACTAATTAATGATGAATCAATCAGGTAATAACTTGAGTTAGATTATTGCCCAAATATATGGTATAATATATATGCGTTCACACATTATACATTAATAGCCCCCCTCAAATTTAAGGATTTGGATCTTCTCCTAAACATTAGTGACTAAGAGGTAACATGTGAAACCTTAGATTCAAATAGATTGATCTAAACCGTCATTTTGAAGATCTGACTTCAATTTAAAAACATATTTTCTTGCCTTCTTTTTTTTTCCTTTTTCTAATTTCTTGCCTTTCTTTTGATTTTTCTTTTTTTCCAAATTCTGATCTAACTTAGCTAAAACCCCTTCTCTCTTTACCATCTCTCTCCCCCTCCTTTCTCTCTCACACACTCAAACCTAATTTAATCGCCAATACTCCATATTAGCCCGAAGCTCCAATATCTATACAACTACTATAGTTTTATTTACACCATATATATAAAGATCTATTGGTAACCTTTTCTTTGTACTATAAGTGCTTATATATGTGTATTGATGAGTAAGAGCTGAAATTTTATTTAGCAAAAATTAAAAAGCAAACTAAGATCAGCATGCAAGAGAAACTAGCAATCTGTACTTTTACTAATAGGAAAGAGTCCTCTCAAACGAACTCTCCAAGTGACTTATCTGAACAATAGCCTGATATACTAATTTACTGATCTTGTAGCCTTTGAATTATAAGTTGTTATTATTCTTGTATATCTAGTCAGGCAATACTATTATTATTCTTGTATATCGTATCAGGCAACACTTATGTATTTAACCATGTATTTGTGGAACATGGAATATAAGTTTTTCTACTCCAAAAGTGCTCTTCACTGTATGGTATCAAATTAACACAAAAAAACTCACGCGAGTACCGATCCACTAAACCACTGCTTCCTTTTATCACTTCTCGCTGTGTTTCTTCATGGCTAACGAGACAACTATCTAGTCCACCCCATCTACTTCTTCTCAGTCCGCCACTGCTGACTCATCCTCACCTCCTCTTGTTGCGATTAATGTGGCCAATCAGTTGCCGCTTAAATTAACGCCTATGAATTATTACTCCTGGAAGGCCCAGTTTGATGCTCTTCTCTACGGGTTTGATCTCCTTGGGTATATCGACGGCACTCGTCCCTGTCCTCCTGCAACCATTACAGTTGGTGACAAATCTTCTCCCAACCCTGCCTATTCTTTTTGGACAAGGCAGGACAAACTTCTTCTTCTTGGCATTATTGGTTCCCTCAGCCATAATGTTGTTCCAATTGTTCGCTCTTGCGCTACTGCTGCAGAGGCATGGCAACGTCTTGCTAAGAACTATGCCAATCCCTCCTCATCATGGGTCATAGGTCTTGCTGAACAACTGACTTTACTCTCTCGTGGCAATCAGCCTGTGGCTGAATATCTTGCACAGGTTTGTGACATCGCCGATGAATTATCCCTTGTTGGCGCTCCAGTTCCTTCCCAGTACCTGATCACACATACCCTTAATGGTCTAGGTCTACCTTTCAAAGAAATTGCAGCTGTTGTTTGGGCCCGTGACACCATAATTTCCTTTGATGAACTCAGTGATAAATTGGTTGCATACAAAACTTTTCTAAAAAGAGAGGAGATGCGTGCCACTGGTATTCTTGGTGCGCCCCCATTCACTGTTCATGCTGCTTGTTTCAATGGCTCAGGCTCAGGCTCAACCAAGAAGTCGCCCTCCCACAAAAATTCTTCTTCAAACAAGTCTTCCTCATTGGGTCAACATCAATGGCGTAATCATGGTGAGACCAATGCTAATTCTGGGAATCAACACAAGCCGGTCATCATTTGTCAATTCTGTGATAAAAAGGGACACTCAGCCCGTCAATGCTATTCTCCAAAGCGAATGTTTTCCCAGCCCACACCTCCAACTGCTCACGCTGCAATGACTAATTCACCTGTACCTTGGCTCCTTGATTCCGGTGCGTCGTACCATGTGACTAGTGATCTCAACAATCTAATACTTGGCCATCCTTATGAAGGCCCGGATGATATGGTAATCGGGGACAGTTCAGGTTTGCATATCACCCATACAAGCCTCTCTAAACTGCACTCTTCTTCTCGCACGTTCAATCTTTCTAATGTGCTTTGTGTTCCTTCCATGCACCATAATTTAGTTTCTGTCAATCAGTTTTGTCGCTCTAACAATGCATCTATAGAATTCTCACCCTCTTCATTTTGTGTGAAGGATCTCTCCACGGGGGTACCTCTCGCAATGGGCCTGAGCAAGCATAATGTTTACGAGTGGCCGGTTGGAGCTTCTTAATCTTCTGCTTCTCCGCAATATCTTGGTCTTGCATCCTCTGTTCGGACTTGGCATGACAGGTTGGGTCATCCATGCTCCAAGATGTTATCCCTCATTGCGTCCAGTGGTGTCGTCTCTCCTGTCTCATCGTCTCATCTCATGGATTATGTCTCATGTCTTTCCAATAAGAGTCATAAACAACCTTTTGGTATATCTAGTTTAACAAGCACTAGGCCTTTAGAGCTCATTTTTACAGATGTATGAGGCCCTGCTCCTATTCGCTCTGTGAATGGATTTTCTTATTACTTACTCGTTGTCGATCATTTTACTAAGTACTCATGGCTCTTTCCTTTGAATCTTAAATCTGATGTGTTTTCCGTTTTCAATCAATTTAAATTAATGGCGGAAAAATATTTTCAAACTCAAATTGCTACAATTTATTCAGATGTCGACACTGAATATAAAGGCTTAACAAATGTTTTTGCGCACCATGGGATTCAACACTTAATTTTGCCTCCGTATACGCCCGAACATGTGGCCACTACAGAAAGAAAACATCGTCATATAGTTGAATGTGGCCTTGCTCTTCTCCATCGTGCCTCCCTTCCCTTATCTTTTTGGTCCTTTGCTTTTCAGACTGCCATTTATCTAATAAATAGATTACCAACTGCAGTTCTTAATGGGAAAACTCCATTTTCTTGTCTTTTCAAATGTCCTCCAAATTATGCTAAAATAAGAATTTTTGGTTGCCTTTGTTTTCCGTGGCTTAAGCCTTATGTGACACACAAATTAGAACTTCGTTCCAAGCCTTGTGTGTTCCCCGGTTATTCAAGCACACATGACGCCTTCATCTGCTATGAACCCGAAGCTCACAAATATTACTATTCTCATCATGTGCGGTTCGTTAAGTCTCAATTTCCTTCTCTAGTGTCTACCTCTTCCACTATAATCAATATTCCATTCTCTCACTGGTTTCCAGCTGTACCAAACTCAACACCTACCACTGCATCAAGTTCACCTCCTGCTACGACTACACCTTTTTACACACCTCTCATAACACCAGTTGGGCACTCTTCTGCTTCTGTCCCTTATATTGTAGACAGCTCATCTCGCTTATCCACCTCCCATCCTGCGTCAAACACAACCCTTCCTATATCTCTTGCCGATGTCGCGCTACATGCAAGCCCTGAAGCCGATGTGCCCCCACCTGGTGAACATCCTCTTGCAACTTCAAGGTCAGATTTACCATTCCAATCCTCCTCTACTCATCACATGCAAACTAGATCGAAAAATAACATTCATTGTCCCAAAAGAATTGTCTCTCTTGCAGCTCCTCGACACTCTCTTCCTCCCATAGAGGAACCCACTTCGGTTAATCAGGCTCTACAACATGAAGTGTGGAAAAAGGCTATGCTAGATGAATTAACTGCTCTTGCGAAGAATCATACGTGGGAACTCGTTCCTCGTGTGCCTACTCAGAATGTAATGGGTTGCAAATGGGTATTCTGCATAAAACGTCATTCTGATGGGTCAACTGCTTAGTACAAGGCACGTCCTGTTGCAAAGGGTTTTCACCAACGACCTGGGATCGATTTTACAGAAACTTTTAGTCCTATTGTGAAACCCAATACTATCAGAGTAGTGTTGACTATTGCAGTGGTGAATGGTTGGATGGTGAACCAATTGGATGTTAACAATGGTTTTCTGCACGGTCATCTAACTAAAGAGGTATTCATGGCTCAGCCCCCGGGTTTTTGTGACAGCTCTCAACCGCATCATGTTTGCAAGCTGCTTCGGTCTCTCTACGGCCTTAAATAGGCTCCCAGGGTCTGGTTCTTTGAGCTTCGAACCTTCATTCTATCGCTTGGTTTTCTCAATTCCAAGTCTGATTCATCCCTTTTTGTGTATCGTAGGAATTCAGTGATTGCATATGTCCTCGTCTATGTCAACGATCTGTTGGTTACGGGGAATTCACTGCAATTCATTTGTGCGACTATAGTTGCCTTAGCTGCAAAATTCTCAATCAAAGATTTAGGGACTTTGTTTTTTTTCTTAGGTGTTGAGGCCATGTTTCTTCCCTCGGGGCTATTCCTCTCTCAACAGAGGTATGTTAATGATCTTCTCAAAAAATTTCATATGGAAGGTGCCAAGCCATCTAGTATACTAGTAAGCTCAACCACACGTCTGCTTCTTTCTAATGGGGATTTACTGTCTGATGCTAAGTCTTATAGAAGTCTCATTGGTGGACTTCAATATTTGGCCCTCACTCGACCCGATATTGTGTATACAATTAATAAGCTCGCACAGTTTATGCATTCTCCTAGACTGCCTCATTGGACTGCTGCGACACACCTCTTGCACTATCTAAAACACACAATCAGTTATGGTTTGTTCATTACAAAGTCATCTGCCGCTGGTCTCTCTCCCACAGCTTATTCAGATGCTTATTGGGTTGGCAATCGAGATGATTACACGTCAATTACAGCTTATGTCATCTACTTAGGGAATACCACTGTGTCTTGGTACTCTAAAAAGCAACATACTGTTGCTCGATCCTCAACAGAAGCTGAGTACCGGTCCGTTGCAGCGACCACTGCTGAGCTATGCTGGCTAGTAAACCTTTTTCGCGAGCTGCATCTTCCTATGTCTACACCACCACGCCTACTTTGTGATAATATTGGCGCTACATTTCTTTGTGGAAACCCAGTGTTTCACTCTCGAATGAAACATCTGGCCCTTGACTATCATTTCGTGCGCGATAAAGTGGCTAGTGGTTCGCTGCATGTGGCCTATATATCCACTCATAATCAGCTAGTTGATGCACTTACCAAGCCATTACCCAAGTCACGGTTCGAGCCATTGCGCTCCAAGATGGGTGTCACCGATGGGACCACCCTCTTGCGGGGGCATAATAGGAAAGAGTCCTCTCAAACAAACTCTCCAAGTGACTTAACTGAACAATAGCCTGATATACTAATTTACTGATCTTGTAGCCTTTGAATTATAGGTTGTTATTATTCTTGTATATCTAGTCAGGCAATACTGTTATTATTCTTGTATATCTTATCAGGCAACACTTATGTATTTAACCATGTATTTGTGGAACATGGAATATAAGTTTTTCTACTCCAAAAGTCTTCACTATATTTACCTATTTGTGTGTGAGAGAGAAACGGGGAGAGATGGTAGAGAGAGAAGGTTTTAGGTGGGATAGATTAGATTTGATTAGAAACGAAAACGGAAAAAGGGAAAAGGAAAAAAAAGGTAAGAAAACATGTTTTTGAATTTTGAAACTGAAGCCTTAGTTTTAAAATGACAGCTAAGATCATTTTATTTAAATTTAACGTTTCACAGTCCACCTTTTAGTCACTAAGAGACACCAGTGACTAGAAGAGAATCTGGATCCCAAACTCAAGAAAGAAGAATGGGAACCAACTTGAATTAGGAAACTAAATCACAATGGCGACCTCGGGAATGATAGATATTGGCAGTTTGATCAGCAAATGAGACTTTGACGAGATGAACAACACACTTAACAATTTGGTAGGAGAAAAACTAACAATCTGTCTCGATGTTATTGGTGCGTTCATGAAAGAGATCATTATGGGCAATCTAAATGGCACTCTGGTGTCATAATGAAGAGATGTGGGACCAGAATGAACAACGCTTATATCTTGAAGGAGCCATCGAAGGTAAATAAGTTATTGTGAGGAATTAGCAGGGGTTCGATACTTGGCTTTCGTACTAGAACGAGCAACCTCGGTCTATTTTTTGTTACGCCAATAAATCAGTGAATTACCAAAATGACAATAAAATCCAGTAGTTAAACGCCAATCAGTGAGATCACCAGTCCAGTCGGCATCAAGTAAGCTTGCAGGGCAAGAGTTGAGTGTGTGGAGAAGTGTAGAACACTAAATATTGCAGAGTGACCCATAACCATAATCCAACACCCTTATGCAGTAGTTAGCAGACACGAACATGCATAATTTGCGTACACACTTAGCAAGTTAGGCATTCTTGACTTCTATACACAAACTTGAAAGGAAGTTTTAGACATAGGAAATCAATCACAGAAAATCATGTTTCTTATTATGTCTAATCACGGGATAACTTCCTTAAATCTTCTCCCTTGTATTTGTTTAATTTACTTGTATACTCACTTAAATTATGACTCATAAAAGTAAATTATTCTGTAGATAAATACAACGTGTACCTATTAATAAAATTCAATGATTTTTGGAATTTTACATTATACTAATCTCTAGCAGCCTTTCATTTCCCACCCAATTTGTTCATTTTAGGACTTCCAACGAACCTTCTAACTAGGTAGCAAGAAAGTGCTAAATTGTCACCTTCCTTTGACTGGGTAGCTAGGAAACACTCCAGCTGAGTTAGTCAATTTGTTATTTCATGATGTAATCTCAAGGGGTATTGGCTAAAGCTATGGTCTGCTTTGTTTCGTTTTTAATGCAAGATGCACCCAGTTGACAGAAAAGAAATAGAAAAAAAAAAAAAAGAAGAGAAAAATGAGAAAAGAAGGAAGAAAAGGTTGACCCTAGTACACAAGTATATACAAGAAGTCTTCAACGAATTGAATTTAAGATTGATAAGGTGACCTTTTTATCCTTTCTGTTTCACAGTCATTTTATTTTTATACTGAAATGGTTGACTGTAAGATGCAAATGGAAATCTCGATTATATCTTTTCCTCGTAAACATCAATCTCTATAATAGAATAAAATGTTTTTATATATTATCATTTATATATTCAATAATTGATCATCAGACGCAAACAACACTTGGTACAAGACACGTTAAAACTTAGAAAGAGATTCATATATATCTCAACGACTTTACTCTCTAACTTGAAACACGAAACAAATTTATGAAATGCGATAGGGATTCTAGAACCAGAAGGAAGTATTGATGAAATTATTAGACATGAACTCCAGTAACGAGAAAGATAATCACATGAATAGCTCCAAAGATCAATAAATTAGCTCCAGCTAGAGCTGCACGCTTGAGTAACACCCTCCCAGAAGGATCTTGTTCTTCTTCAACCATGAATTTTTCTCCAAAAGCGTAAGACATGTCAAGTGTTCCAAATTGACCTTGAGAATCTTGTCTGTACACTCTGTATGTAAGGTTTTCAGCACTACGACCGGAATCGAGAAGCCCCTTTAAAAATATATCCACTTCACCAACATATTTATCAGGCTTAAAGGTCCTTTGACAATACAATTTGATGCTATTCTTCATTACGGATTAATGTTGCTTCATCCACTGCAAAAACCATCTTGTAGTTCCAGCGAGGGTTGGTCTCACCACGTCCGCTGAAGTTTTCAACTCTGTATCAGCTATTCCTGCAATTGAAACTTTAGCGTAAACTTTCATATCTAAAAAATGGCGAACTTTTTTAAGATTATTCGCAGAGATAAGAGTGATCTCGAATTTTTGGAACTTCATGCTGGTTTTCTAAAGAATGTTACGGAAAGATTCGAAATGTTGGATAAAATTTGGAAGTTGGAAGGCCCTAGGCCTCTAGCAACTTGTAATCCTTACAACACTTTTTTCAAGTGTTTAAAGAAACAAGTACTTCTCAAAGTTAGAAAGAAAATGGTTTGCTAACAGGGCTTCTCAAAGTAACAAAGAAACACTTATAGAGGTGAATCATCTACCAACAACAAGATGCGAGGAAATGATGCTCTCATTTTCAAGTTGCAACTTGACCCCTTGTACTTATTTGTGGGACAATGTTGACTCCGTCGTCCTAAAGATTTATATGAACCACGTTAATTCCAAAGTTAAAAAAATGGATATTTAATTGGGATTTAAACATGCCTATCGCTAGATTTGGCCTAACTTTTAAACAGTTAAAAGTGTTTTCTAGAAGTTTAGAAACTGAAATTAACTTATTTAGTCCATTTTTGAAAGAGTTTTTTAGATAAAAATTAAATCTAAAAAACAGGAACCTCTAGCTTAGAGCTTTTAAAAAAAATAAGTGCTTTTACATAATGTGGAAATGTGTTTTCCGTTTTCTTTCTCAAATATAACGCTCATATGTTTGAAAGCCCAACATTGCTCTAAAAAAATTTAAAACTCAACATTGCCTAAAATACGCCAAAAGTATTAACATTTTTGTTTAATAGCATTTCTTCTAACTAAAGAAAAAATAAAATTTCACAAATAAGCTAATCAATTAATAAAATGAACCTTCCCTTCAACGACTTGGTTATCTTATTATTGATGTAATTAGCATGAAACTTCCAAAGAATCCAATTTATCAACTTGTATGTTCAAGTTCCAATGAAATCCATTCAGTTGCACAATCTTTGACGTGGTAATAGATCCTTGTCATTCAGCCTTCAGATCCTTGAACACGGCATTACATTCTAGTCCCAACAGTAGTCCCAGTTAACTTTGATGCAAGACTTTGACGTGGTAATAGATATATCCTTGTCATTCAGCCTTCAGATCCTTGAACACGGCATTACATTCTAGTCCCAACAGTCCCAGTTAACTTTGAGGGCAAATTGAATAAATAGTCTCTATTGTTTATAAGTTTTGGACAAATAATCCCTATTGTTTATAAATTTTGGACAAATAATCTTTATTGTTTTAAAGTCATGCGATTAGTCCCCATTGTTTTAAAAAAAATCCTACTAATAGTCCTCATTATTTCAAAAGTCACTCAATTAGTCTCTATTATTTGTAAAAATCTCTCCATTAGTCCCCCATTATAAATGTATTTACAAACATTAAGGACTAATAGAGAGACTTTTGCAAACAATGAAGATTAATAGAGAGACTTTTGTAAACAATAGGGACTAACTGAATGACTTGTGAAACAATGGGGACTATTGGTGAAACTTTACAAACAATAGAGACTAACTGCATGACTTTTAAAACAATAAGAAATATTTGTAAAAAATTTATAAACAATAGAGACTATTTGTGAGATTTGCCCTAACTTTGATGCAAGACTTTGACAGCTGATAAATATTAATGGAGATTTGGACATTTGAACAGTTAAAGAGAGAGTATTGAGAGAACCTCTTGTGTGATTGGTTGTGTGTGTGTAATATTACATGTACAAAGAGAGCTATATATAGGTACAATGACATGCCAATCAAGCTAGACGAATAAGGTAACTAGTTAATGATGAATCAATTACGTAATAATCTAAGTTAGATTATAGCCTAAATATATGGTATAATATATATGCGTTCATACTATATACATTAATAGCCCCCCTCAAACTCAAGTAGGGATAGGAACCAACTTGAATTAGGAAATTAAATCACGATGGCGACCTCGGGGATGAGTTTTCGTGAAAATATTAGCAATTTGATCAGCAAATGAGACTTTGATGAGACAAACAACACCCTTAACAATTTGGTAGGAGATAAAGTAACAGTCTGTCTCGATGTTCTTAGTGCGCTCTATGATATTGTAAAATAAAACTTGCAACTTTAATTCAAAAAATATATGTATATAAAGTCAAAGTTAAAAAAAGAGATAAAGTCTACAATTTTCTTCACTTCTTGTATCTCAACACTCAAATATCTCAAACTATTTCAATCCTAAAGTGGTTATTCAACCACACCACCGCCACCACTGGAAAAAGTATTTGGAGAGTTACTGCCGCCAGCAGGCCTAGTACCAGTACAAGGAGCATAATAAAATAGAAAACTTCTCCACTAACTTTCTTCAAGCGTTTATATATATATATATATATTTTTATGTTTATATTATTAATGTATCCGTGTCTCATGAACTTGTAACTTGTTATGTAATATTTTATCATTTATGTTAATATTATCAATCAATTTATGTCTTGTTAATCGTTAAATTAACTTTTTCATAAAAAATATTAAGTTTAAGTTTTTTTTGTTATTAATCCAACTATCAAAGTACTTAAATTATTTTGTATAATATATGTATGGATAAATATATATATATATATATATATATAATATTTAGAATGAACTAATTATAAAAAAATAGATTGGCCCAGCCCAGTTCAGCTCAGCCAATTAAACATATGTGCCGAGTCGGGTTCAGTATTCCCAACCCATGATTCGATCGAATTGGGCCAGACTGGATTATATGCCAGCTCTATTCCCAGACATCAATGATGTTTTTGTATCACAATATTATTAATTTCAACAAAATATAGGATATATAGAAAGATCACAAAATAAAAAAATAAATAAATAAATATATATATATATATATATATATATATATATATATATATATCTATATATATAATATTTAGAATACACTAATTATAAAAAAATAGATTGGCCCAGCCCAGTTCAGCTCAGCCAATTAAACATATGTGCCGAGTCGGGTTCAGTATTCCCAACCCATGATTCGATCGAATTGGGCCAGACTGGATTATATGCCAGCTCTATTCCCAGACATCAATGATGCTTTTGTATCACAATATTATTAATTTCAACAAAATATAGGATATATAGAAAGATCACAAAATAAATAAATAAATATATATATATATATATATATATATATATATATATATATATATATATATATATATATATAATATTTAGAATACACTAATTACAAAAAAAATAGATTGGCCCAGCCCAGTTCAGCTCAGCCAATTAAACATATGTGCCGAGTCGGGTTCAGTATTCCCAACCCATGATTCGATCGAATTGGGCTAGACTGGATTATATGCCAGCTCTATTCCCAGACATCAATGATGTTTTTGTATCACAACATTATTAATTTCAACAAAATATAGAATATATAGAAAGATCACAATATATATATATATATATATATATATATATATATATATATATATATATATATATATATATATATTATATTTAGAATACACTAATCATAAAAAAATAGGCTGGCCTATCCCAATTCAGCTCAGCCAATTAAACATATGTGTCGAGTCGGACTCAGTATTTTCAACCCATGATTCGACCGAGTTGGGCCAGACTGGCCCATATGCCAGCTCTACTCCCAAGCATCAATGATGTTTTTGTATCACAATATTATTAATTTCAACAAAATATAGGACATATAGAAAGATCACAAAACAAAATCAAACTCTAACTATAGTAATGAGAGTGATAAGAGAGTGGGAACTACGATGCTTGTTTCATTTACCTAAAGATTACTCATTTTATCCTATTTAATTTTTCATGTTTGTGAAGTTGACATCTAATGAGATACGATTTATTTTGGCAGTTTTGGTTGAACAAAAATATTTTTGCAAGGTTATTTCTCCAATATCAATGATATTTTAATAAAACAAACTTTCAAAGTACATAATTTCCTTGTGTAGTTTCTAGTTATTTATAGATCAAAACAAAAGTAAAAAAATATTATGAACTACAATATAACCTCTTTAAATCAACAGTCTTGGACCACCTAAATTTATTAATTTAGCGAAATATTGATTTATTGATAAATTAATAATTATTTAATTTATAAATAAATTTTTTATTTTTTTGGCTCAACAGTGAATATGTTATCATATCAAATGACAAAGTTAAGATTCAAAGTATTATCTATATTTGTAATTAACAAATTAAAAGTTCATTAAATTATACATAATTAGCATAAAGGCTCAATGTATTTAACTTTATCAAAACAAGAGCATACAATGTATATTGAATCACATCATATACTATTTAATCCAATACGATCTCTTACTATTCCAGGAAAATAAAAAGTAAAAAAGTTAGACATTTTATGGTATCGTCAGTTTTAAAATAGCCAAAACGGTTTTGCATCTCAAAGGTGTCAAGAAAAGAGCAGAACTATAACATAAGAAATTCATAAAACATTATGTCAGCATAGAAAAAAAAATCATTCATATATGCAAAAAGAATTGTAGAAATGGGTTTTAGAAAATTATGATTTGCAAGTCAGCAAAAAGTAGTTTGTCCAAAATATAGCAAGAGAAGGTTTTAAAATTTTAAAAAGTATAAAATATATAATTGTGTAAAGAGAAAATCTTAATTGTCTAGTGCACAATCATGAGAAAAATGTATGCACTTTTCAGCTAATTATTGATTTGTAAAATATTTGGGGCCTATAAAATACAAAGGAGTATTTGAAACCTATTATCTTAGAATTTTATAGAGATCATTAATTGAGTACACTAGTCCCAACTTGGGACTAGTCAATTTTATTATTTAAAAGAGATTAGTAACTAATCGAGTATTAATTTAAAGGTGTTCTACTATATAAAGGAAACTTTCAAAGTAAATAATTAAATTTCTTATGTAGTTTATAGTTATTTATAGATAAAAACAAAAGAAAATGCATATTATGAACTATATTACACTAAAGAAGTTAGTGTTATAGACAACAACAACAACAACAACAAAAATGTTAACACTGATATGTTTAACGGACAAAAGGGTATGCAGATTGTGCTCTCTACAATTGAATAGTAAATTAATTTGGCAGGCATCAATGCTCAAAGTAATCTGTTATTTTTCAGTTACCCAATAATGAAATTTCAACCTTTTACATATGAGTACTATTGCTATAGAGTTACTATATACAAATATTGTCGTTCTAATTCTAAAGATTTTAAGAGACTTTAACGATAATTAGAAGAAAGAAAAATGGAATAAGATGTGAAAAAAAAAAAAACCAATGTTGGCATATCATGAAAGTGAGAATTAAAGCGCAAAAGAAAAGCCACACCAAGTGGGCTAACCCAACAAAACTGTAACATGTCCAACTAAAACGCAAACCAAATAAATACAAAAGGGGCCCAAGACCACAACCAACAAACCCTAACCCTAAAAGACCTAAAAAAACCTAAATGTCCCAAGTAATTTTTTTTGGCTAAAAGCAAGCGTGTTTATATTCTCCAAAAATATTTACATAGTATAATACCCCGAGGGGTTTACATCAGTGTACTATATAACTTCCAAGCAATACAAATTGCTTGGTTAACCAAATTATATTTGTACTTCCTAAACACAGACAATTTTGTTCTCACATCAAAAGCAATATTCTCACAAATTTGTTCCTCACTAAGATAAGAACTATTGAAATTCCTACTATTCCTTTCTTTCCAAATGTGAAAGATGAACGCGCCAAGGAATAATAGGATGCAAAAAGACTGAAATGTTGATTTGGCGGCTAAATGAACAATCAATCTCTCACTTTGTTCCCAATTAAGACCTCTAGGTCCTTTAGAGTTGTGCCAACCTCTATCTCAGATACACTTGGTAAAGGAGCAGAGATGGAACTAGTGGTCTTTGTCCTCAGTGACAGTGTTATAGAAGCAACATAACGGATCAAGATCAATATCCCAAGAGAGAAGCCTTCTCTTACTTGGTAATCTATATAGCTAGTAAAGCCAAGTACAAAAGGAATGGTTCGGAGTAGCTTTGCTGAACCAAATAACCTTTGAGCAATTGGTGAGCGGGTGGTGAACATGGATGAGATCCCAAGATGAAACAGCGCTGTAGCACCCATTAGGGTTGCTAACCCAAATAATTCTATCTTGCCGATGGTCATTTGGTCGCTGGGCATTCAAATGACCATTAATAGTTTGGAAGATCCAATGATTACTCGGCCAAATCTATTCACCATTTTGAACATAATCTACCACCTTAATATTCAAATCAGATCCTGCATTTGTAATCACCTCAGCTCCAAAAACATCAACAAGAATGCCCAAAGGGTGCCAATTATCCTTCCAAAAGAGAGTCAATTGCCCATTGCCTAAAACATGCATCATAAAGTTCTTAGCAACAGGTCTGAGTTGAAGGATTTTCTGCCACGCCCATGAAGGGTTAGATGGCATAAGAAGACTCCAAAAATCATAGATCTTCAAGTAATTGTCTTGAATCCATCTTTCCCAAACAGACTTCTGTCTAGTATTAATAATCTAGAGGTGTTTCAGAATGGAAGCTATGTTTGTATCATTCAAACGCCTAACCCCGAGACCACCCTCCTCGTTAGGTCTCGCAACACGGTCCCATGCTACTTTAGCCTTATTGCCATTACAAAAGCCCCATAAGAAAGCAGTCATCTTCTTTTCAATGTCAACAATAACTGCTTTTGGAATAACAAACATCCTAGTCCAATAAGATTGAATGTTACTCAAAATAGCTTTGATGAGTTGTAATCTTCCAGCTTGAGACAAACAAGTATTCCTCCAGTCCACAATCCTTTTCGTGAAATGAACCACAGGAGATTTACAATGCGATTTAAGGAATTTACTAGGAAGAAGAAGAACCCCAAGATACTTCATAGGAAGAGAGCCCATATTGTACCCTAAGATGTCGGCAATAACAGATTTCTAATGGTCGTTACACCCACTCACAAAGACATCACTTTTATTCGGATTCACTTGCAGCCCCGAGATGGAATGGAAAAAATCAAGACCATATTTAATAAGTGAAACTGAAGTAGAATCACCTTTGCAAAACACGGGCAGATCATCTGCAAAGAGTAAGTGATTTGGTTTATTCTTTTTACACTTCGAGTGGTGCTTGAACTCTCTCCATTCTGAAATTTTATGAAAGATACCCGTAAGAACTTCCATTGCAAGCATGAAGAGAAGTGGAGATATAGGATCACCTTGCCTGAGACCACGACCCCCTTTGAAGTAACCTAATAAACCCCTATTAATAAAGATAGAGAATTGAGTCAAGGTGATACAGTTCTAAATCCAATTAATGAAAATACCAAGAAAATTGAAAGCTTCCAAGGTTTGGAGGACAAATGGCCATTCAATAAAGTCATTGGCCTTCCTCAAGTCAACCTTGATCATACATCTGGGACTCAACCCTTTGTCATCATACCCCTTAACAAGCTCTTGACTGAGTAAGATGTTGTCTGATATGTTCCTGCCCTTCATAAATGCGCTTCGGACATCCGAGATAAGATGGTATAATTGAGAGCTCATTCTAGATGCAATGATTTTGGAAATGCATTTGTAAATTGTGTTACAACATGCGATAGGCCTGAAATTACTCATAGTAGAAGGAGATGGCAACTTCGGAATGAGAACCAATGTGGTAGAATTGATTTCAGCAAGAATTTTCCCAGACTGAAAGAAATTCTTAACCGCCTTAGTGACGTCATCCCCAACAATATCCTACGCCGCTTTGAAGAAGTGAGCATTAAAACCATCGGGGCTAGGACTCTTGTTATTGTCAATAGAGAACATTACATTCTGAACTTTTTCTCTAGAAACATGCTTAATGAGCTCATTAGCTTGCATCGGGTCCAAAGTATATTTAAGAAGGGATCTCAAATCATCCGAAGACATTTTGCAAGTTGAATAAGAATTAGAACCAATAAGGTTCTTAAAGTAAGCAGCAGCTTCCTTGTTGATATCATCATATGTAATATGAACATTGTCATCACCATCAACAATAGAGGAAATAGCATTCTTAGCAGCTTTTCCCTTAGCATAGTTGAAGAAGAAAGATGAATTGGCATCTCCTTCCTTGAGCCATTGCACCCTCGATTTTTGCTTCCAATTGTTCTTCTCAACTTCCAATAGATGCTTGAGATTAGAAGAAAGGGATTGTTCAGCCTCAAAATCGGCACTCTCACTATTACCACAAAGGATCTTGTTTTGTACCTGACCTAATTTGTCACGGCAAAGCTCAATATCATGAGAAGTGTACCTGAAATAGTTGTTGTTAAGAGCTTTTAATCCCCTTTTCACCAACCTGAGTTTAGTAACAACTCTATAAATAGGACAACCAACCATATGAGTATCCCATGCCTCTTTTACCACCTCACCAAATTTTTCATGGGACGACCAAATATTAAAATTCTTGAAGGGATCACATTTACTTTTCACTCAAGTGAAAGGATTGAGGACCTGTTGACAATGGTCCGAGAGATCCATAGCATGATACATTAGTGAGGTATTATTGGGAAAAGTCACATTCCATTTTTCATTTGCAAAAACCCTGTCCAACCTACTCCCTTTAAAATTTAGACCATAAGACTTGTTTGTCCACGTGAATAGAGTCCCCAAGCTGCGTATCTCAGAGATACCAGCTTTGTCAATATACTCAACAAAACTCCCACGCACTTGACGGGAGTGAGTCACAGCCAGTTCGATCTTCAATTCTAGTAATCTCATTGAAGTCGCCTCCAACACCCAAAGGAGAATTCTAATATGTCATACTACACTGCACCACCGAGTCCTAAAGAGCTCTCCGATATACCCCTTCATTCAGACCATACACAAAGCAAAAGTAGAATGACGAATTAGGAGTAAAACAATCAATAGAGCAAAGGATATGTTGGTTGGAAGCTTCAACTTTTGAAATCTTCACTCTAGACAAATCCCACAAGATCCAAATTCGGCCACTATCATCAAACTCATAATTGTTCAGATGATCCCAATTCCTAAATTTAGTCTCCAAAAGATTACGCGCCTTGGCACTCTTGATTTTAGTTTCAATGTGGCACGCAATAGAAGTATTATTCTACCTTAAAACTTTAAATAAATCTGCCTGTTTGTATGGCTTATTGAGGCCTCTTACATTCCAAATGAACATCTTCATAAATCAGGGGAGATTTTAGTGTTAGGAATCTCATGGGCTTCAGACCCTAACTTGGAGTGACCAGGATCACCCATAGAAGCATGAGCAGGAATCATCGAGTCCTCAGACTCTGAATTACCCAACGCATCATATTTGTGAGAAGTTCCTTTGGGAGTTAGAACTTTCTTAGGAGGAACAACCTACTTACGAGGAGTTGGACTTTTAAGCGCTACAGGACTTTTAGGACCACTAGGCATTTTCGTTTTAATCGATTTCAAGACCTTGTCCTTCATAAAATTTATTCTAGCTTGGTTACTTTTACGAGGATGCCCTCGTTGGCTCTTCAGGCTTCTTTGCTGGACACTTGCTAGATTTTTAATATTTTTATTAATGTCCGTCGCTAAAGCTGTCACTAATTAGTGACCGCTTTAGCGAGGGTCACTCAATTTTTAATATTTTTTACTAATGTCCGTCGCTAAAGCCGTCACTAATTAGAATTAGTGACATATTTAGCGACGGAAATTAGAAACTAATTTTAAAAATAAACGTTACAAGTCATGATTTCTTATAAAATGCATCTTACAGTCCATTGACAATGTGAACATAAATTTTTCAACTTAATTCGATGTCCGAACCACTTTCAGAGTGAGAATCGCAAAAACGGATGAAATAAGTTATTATTGTTTATAGTTTGTATTATAGACAATAACATGTAATTACGTTAAATTATTTATATTTCATGTTCTGGACCTAGCTTATTATCAATTTTAACTCGTCTATACTTTTATTAGGCTTACCAATAACGTACAGTACTGAACCAACATTTAAGGTCTCATTTTTAATATTTTTACTAATGTTCGTCGCTAAACCCGTCGCTAATTAGAATTAGTGATAGATTTAGCGAGGGAAGCGTGAGAGTCCTTGCTAAAGCCGTCACTAATCTATCGGCCGTCACTAATCCGTCACAATTTTGTGAGGGATTAGTGACGAAATTTAGTTGTAACGTTTTCCGTTGCAAAGACGTCGCTAATTCGTCACGAATTAGTGACTGAATATTTTTTGTCACTAAATTCGTCGTTAAGTAGTGACAGACTTTTTACCGTCACTAAAATCCGTCGTCCGTTTGCATTTTTCTAGTAGTGATAAACCAGTTTGTAGATCATGTTCACTTGCAATAGTAATATTGGTTTGATCAACTCGAATATGGTTCGTGATCAATGTGAGTTCGTTTCACTACCGGGTGATTATGAAAATAAGTTTTTCATATGATTACTAGTTAAGATGATGATAAATCTTAGATAGTGGCTGAAATTCTCTCATCTTTTTGTAAGGGAAAGTCAGATGAAAAGCAATGGAAGAACAATTGGATTTAATATCAAATAGAAGCTCGCCAGTGACTAAAAGTTGTACCCAAATTGAAGGTATAACTTGCACGCAAACTTTTTTTTTCATTGTTAGGTTTGCCTCAATCCATCCATTTCCGATCAAGTCACCTAATTGAACCTCGAATTACTTTAAGTAGATGTAAAGGTACTTTACATTAGGTGGATGTAAAGGTGATGTTTCTTAGTGGAGAAATGCAAGAAGAATTCATTGTGTATGATCTTCAAATGGTTCAATAAGGCATCTGTGTATATGTCAATTGATCTAAGAGTAGATATGTGATTCTATCTCTCTAGATAAATGATGTTATTGATCATAAATGCCAAGGAGTATATAATTACTATTAGGAAGTGGTTAGTTGTCCTTACCTGTGTGGGATGAAGGACATTGGTAGAGTAGATTATGTGTTAAGAGTCAAGATCCAGAGGGGTCAATCTAAGATTCTTGGTTTTGTTGCAAGAGTCATATGTCAAGCAAGTTCTTGAGAGACTCCATACACAAGTCTACAAACCTATAGATGCTCCTATAACTGAGGGAGAAAGCCTAAGCCAAAGAATGTGTCTCCAATGCCAGAATAGATTGATGAGATAAAATGTTCCTTATTCAAGCACCATGAGAAGCCCTGTATATATTGTGGTATGTACATGGCTAGATATTCGTTTTTGCCATGGAATTGATATGTTATTATCAATCAAAGTCTTAGACAAGCTTGTTGGAGCATTTTCAAAAGGATCTTAAGGTATTTGAAAGGCAATTTAGATGTTGCCTATGCCATTGAAGTGTTGATCTCTTTTGAAAGAGAACCACATTCGCTAACTTGGGTGGTGACCTAAATGAGTGTAAAGTTATCTCTTATTATGTTTTCTTGCTGGTCAATGGCACGACTTCGTTGAATGGCAAGAAGCAAATATGCATAATATTGTCAACTGTGGAAATTGAGCTGTGTGGCATGCTCAGTAGCTATGCAAGGGGGTAATATGGCTCGAGAGATTATGATGGACTTAAGATGAGTCAATTGCTAGACGAGCAATGACGATTTGTTGTGTCTACTAATTAGTCATTGTCTTTGCTAAGGATCCAAAATTACATAGCGAGACCTAATAGATAGAGATCATGGCTTTGTGTCATAAAAGGAAGTAACTGGGGATCACTCACCTACGCATGAGATGACAGCGACCCACTTGATAAATCCATTTTCAGAGACATGCATTTGTTGCAATGGAATCTCTAAGATTGCGCAGGACTTGATGTTAATGTTCCGAAAAGTATTGTGTAATTATTAATGCACTCATACTCGTGAGTATTTGATGCCAGTTCATAAGTGAACAAAGTTTTCTTCCTGTGTTTGCTCAGTGCCTTATCTTTGTGATAAGTTTAGAAGAAATCGAGTATGAGTGTACTAACATATATTGGCATCGAAAAGCACGTCGCCGGGTTAAAAAGCTTGGCTCTCTTACACGAGCAATCATCTCTGGCGCAGTGGAAGCGTGTGGAGATGAGACAAAATGAGTTGGTTAGTATTCGTCGGAAATACTATACTCATTCAAGCGTCGCCTTAAATATTGTCGAGGATTAGTTCTAATGACAATTACAAAGATGAGACCCCTCATTGCATATGTTGCAACTCTAGATTGAGATATGGTCGGTATGGATACCTATGATCCATAAGTAAACCTGTCAATAGCCAGACGTGAAACCTCAGTTATTATGTGTATTAGGTACGAGGATTCGGGTTGGTTATTAAGTGATAACCAGACCAAGATCTGTACAGTGTTTTGGGTATAGTTATGACGTACGCCCATTTCGAATGAAGTAACACTGTAACTCACGTATCATACCGTAAGTGCTATAGCGACTACATAAGGGAGTTGATAATTGGATCCCTGCTTTATCACTCTGTGAGCCCTTGAAGCTTCGAAGGCTTCTCTTGTGTGCCCTTAGTGACCTACATCCATATTCCAATAATTCAAGTTCAATGTTAGCTACTTTGGTATGTTGCCTAAGGATCACAATATATTAGGTCACATAGAACATGTGCAGGAAAGCAGTTGACTTGACTTAGAAGAATATTGGATGAAGGGAAGACTGTTCGCATCGAGCGCTGCGTATGTTCATTGTTCGACCAGTTATACAATCTCTGTGATTGAACAATCTTAGTGATTGAATATAACTATGAATATATGCTTGAGATTTTAGTCGTCGAACATAGCCTAGGAGGGATTGGGCATGTATTGACGGATGTGAACTTAATTGGTCTAGGGAACAACGAGACTCTATCTTTCTTTGCAGGAAGTGGCTCCCGTGTTATCCCTAACAGGTACACAGTTTTAGGGCCTCCATTATGTGCGAGCTCGCGAGTCGCACGACCTATCCACCAGTATGACTTAAGAGTGATTTGGAATTAGTTTCCAAGAGAGATGTCATGGGATACGTTCCCACCCCACCTTGTGTGAGTGGGAGATATTGGACTTTGGGCATATTTCACCCAAGTTGGGGTGGCCCAATTAAATGACCCAAATAATGGAGGCCCACTACTTCATATAAAAGGGAAAACCTAAAATAGAAAACATACGTTCTGTAGGTTTTAGCCTCCAACAAAACAAAGCAAACTCTCTCTACACTCTAGGCATTTAGGTTGTGGCAAATCAGTGGATGGTCTTGTACTACACGCTACGACTTCTTGCTAGTGCAGTAGAACAAACTAGATCGTTGATTACTCACTTCCGTAATTTCGAGGTATGTATTAATATCTCACTCTAAATCAACAGGTGAACTACACAAACTTTCACCAGTTTATGTCAGGCCATAAGATTCATTTAATTTGTTTCCGAAAGCCATTTAGTATTAACCGCCCACCAACATGCATCTCTATAATCAATTCATTAAACCAGGCTTAGAAATTGATACAAATCCATGTACTGTAACACACCTTAGGAAACTACTTAGCATATATAATTATATAAGCTAAACTCTTGCTGCTCAAATTTGTATCATCCATGGAAAATAAAATCATATATAGATGTAGAGCCATTTTTTTTCGACAAAAGATTAAGTGTCCCAATTTCATGCCTAGCACAAAACTGAAGAGTCTTAGAACGATGTGCCAATTGATAGTATCCCAGCAAAAGAAATCCAAAAGAAAATATGAATCCATGTTTTACAATAACGTGTATTGCAAAAGTTTACTTTATAAGATTTCTAGCATGATTTACCTCATAAATGAAATAAGTATTTTATATACCTTGATGATGATCATAATAAAGGATGGAACACATATACAATCTCAACAAGTTGTAAGGATATCAAACTTGATGCACATAAACTTGACCCATTAGCAGATTAAATTTTCAAGCAATTATATCATTCAATTATGCAGTTTTAATTTTCTCCACTGATAAGTTGCGCTAACTTTCTTTTATTATGAGACATAAATGTAGGGGAAATGCTACAAATTTATAACAACATCTATAGGTAAAAATTACTTATCAGTTCGTTAATTTAGAAGGAACTGTGACCAATCAGGTGACGTGCTGTGAGCGTCCTTTATGTGAAGGCTCGTTAGCAAAACACTGATTGAGACTTAGTCTTAGCGGCTATTGACAAAAGTAGAGATTTCCCAATCACCATTTTTAACCAAACAAGATTATGAAAACAATATTTATAAGGCATTAGTTTGGGAAACTCTTGGCACATAGTAATTTGATAAATATGAATTTACATCAACATTTACTATATTGCATACTCTGTATCATAGCACCTATACCTTTAGTAACGCGGTTCGTAGTTGGCATTACATAAAATTCGTAGTTTACTTTCATACAAGCCTCAGTACGTGATTTAGTTCTAAAAGCAGTCGTTAACTTTTGAGAAGTAAAAGATCAGTCCGTTAATAACAGCAAACATAAATCAGAGAAACATGCAAACTTTAATAGCAGCCAATAAATTGTTAAATCTTAAAACAGTCAATCAATCATAAAGGGAAAAACTCCTTTACCCAGGTCTTATCACTCATATTAGTGACTCTAATACCACTTGTTAGAATTTTAAGGATCTAATACTAGAAAATAAAACACTGCTGCAAATAATTAAGTTTTGAATCGGAAGCGTACCTTTATATGAAGCCATTGAAATTACTTTTCCAATAATCTTGTGGAAAAACCTCGAGCGATGTGTTATGGTAAACACGTTTAAACTAGGGGCTCCCTCTCCCTCTCCGTCTTCAGTATGATGGCTCTCAATGGGGTAAGTCAACCCTAATAGTTTTATTTATAGGCCACTAGTATTTTGGATGGGAGAAATGGCCTACCTTTAAAACTTTATTGGGTACCCCATCAAGCTGCCCTAATGTTAAAATATGCTCTACTTCTTGCATACCACACCACTAATTAAAAATATCCATGACACGGACCTAAGTCCAACTAGATAGATCACTGTAAAATATGTTTTAAGCTTTACCAATCAACCTCAACCTATTTTTTGAAAATAACAAAATATCCAATCAGTGATAGCGCATAATTTAAAAAATTCTAACATGCCATCTTATTCATGAGAAGATTCAATTAGGACGGGTTCAAATTGCTCATGGTCCCATTCTTCAGTAGCTAGCCGACACATTCACCAAGCCATTGGAACATGCACAATTTGCCAACCTACTTAGCAAGTTAGGCATTCTTAACTTCTATACACAAACATGAAAGGAAGTGTTGACAGAGGAAATCAATCACAGAAAATCACGTTTCCTATTATGTCTAATCGCAGAATAAGTTCCTTAATTTTTCTCCCCGTTATTTGTTTAATTTACTTGTATGATTACTTAAATTGGGACTCATAAAAGTAATTATTCTATATATAAATACAATGTGCACCTATCAATAAAAGTCAACGATTTTTGGAATTTTTCATTATACTAATCTCTAGCAGCCTTTCATTTCCCACCCGATTTGTTCATATTAGGACTTCCAACGAACCTGCTGATTAGGTAGCAAGAAAAGTGCTAAATTGTCACCTTCCTTTGACTGGGTAGCTAGGAAACACTCCAGCTGAGTTAGTCAATTTGTTATTTCATGATGTAATCTCAAGGGCTATTGGCTAAAGCTACGGTCTGCTTTGTTTCGTTTTTAATGCAAGATGATGCACCCAGTTGACAGAAAAGAAAAAGAAAAAAAAAATGAGAAAAGAGGGAAGAAAAGGTTGACCCTAGTACACAAGTATATACAGCAAGTCTTCAACGAATTGAATTTAAGATTGATAAGGTGACCTTTTTATCCTTTCTGTTTCACAGTCATTTTATTTTTATACTGAAGTGGTTGACTGTAAGATGCAAATGGAAATCTGGATTATATCTTTTCCTCGAAAACATCAATATATAATAGAATAAAATGTTTTTATATATTATCATTTATATATTCAATAATTGATCATCAAACGCAAACAACACACAACACTTGATACAAGACACGTTAAAACTTAGAAAGAGATTCATATATATATATATATATATATATATATATATATATATATCTCAACGACTTTACTCTCTAACTTGAAACACGAAACAAATTTATGAAACGCGATAGGGTTTCCAGAACCAGAAGGAAGTATTGATGAAATTACTAGACAGCTGGAACTCCAGTAACGAGAAAGATAATCACATGAATAGCTCCGAAGATCAATAAATTAGCTCCAGCTAGAGCTGCACGCTTGAGTGACACCCTCCCTGAAGGATCTTGTTCTTCTTCAACCATGAATGTTTCTCCAAAAGCGTAAGATATGTGAAGTGTTCCAAATTGACCTTGAGAATCTTGTCTGTACACTCTGTATGTAAGGTTTTCAGCACTACGACCTGAATCGAGAAGCCCCTTTAAAAATATATCCACTTCACCAACATATTTATCAGGCTTAAAGGTCCTTTGACAATACAATTTGATGCTAAGAATAGTATCTTTATTACGGATTAATGTTGCTTCATCCACTGCAAAAACCATCTTGTAGTTCCAGCGAGGATTGGTCTGACCTTTTACGTCCGCTGAAGTTTTCAACTCTGTATCAGCTATTCCTGCAATTGAAACTTTAGCGTAAACTTTCATATCTAAAAAACGGCGAACTTTTTTAAGATTATTCGCAGAGATAAGAGTGATCTCGAATTTTTGGAACTTCATGCTGGTTTTCTAAAGAATTTTACGGAAAGATTCGAAATGTTGGATAAAATTTGGAAGTTGGAAGGCCCTAGGCCTCTAGCAACTTGTAATGCTTACAACACTTTTTTCAAGTGTTTAAAGAAACAAGCACTTCTCAAAGTTAGAAAGAAAATGGTTTGCTAACAGGGCTTCTCAAAGTAACAAAGAAATACTTATAGAGGTGAATCATCTACCACCAACAAGATGCGAGGAAATGATGCTCTCATTTTCAAGTTGCAACTTGACCCCTTGTGCTTATTTGTAGGAAAATGTTGACTCCGTCGTCCTAAAGATTTATATAAACCATGTTAATTCCAAAGTTATAAAAATGGATATTTAATTGGGATTTAAACATGCCTAACGCTAGGTTTGGCCTAAGTTTTAAACAGTTAAAAGTGTTTTTTAGGAGTTTAGAAGTTGAAATTAACTTAGTTGATCCATTTCTGAAAGAGTTTTTTTAGATAAAAGCTAAAGTTAAAAAAAGCTAAAAAAACACGAACCTCCAGCTTAGAGCTTTTAAAAAATAAAAATAAAAATTGCAAAAGTACTTTTACATAATGTGGAAAGGTATTTTCCATTTTCTTTTTTCAAATATAACCCTCATATGTTTGAAAGTCCAACATTGCTCTAAAAAAAATTTAAAACTCAACATTGCCAAAAATACGCCAAAAATATTAACGTTTTTGTTCAATAGCATTTCTTCTAACTAAAGAAAAAATTAAATTTCACAAATCAGTCAAACAATTAATAAAATGAACCTTCCCTTCAACGACTTGGTTATCTTATTATTGATGTAATTAGCATGAAACTTCCAAAGAATCCAATTTATCAACTTGTATGTTCAAGTTCCAATGAAATCCATTCAGTTGCACAATCTTTGACGTGGTAATAGATCCTTGTCATTCAGCCTTCAGATCCTTGAACACGGCACTACATTCTAGTCCCAACAGTAGTCCCAGTTAAGTTTGATGCAAGACTTTGACGTGGTAATAGATATATCCTTGTCATTCAGCCTTCAGATCCTTGAACACGGCATTACATTCTAGTCCCAACAGTCCCAGTTAACTTTGAGGGCAAATTGAATAAATAGTCTCTATTATTTATAAGTTTTGGACAAATAATCCCTATTGTTTATAAATTTTGGACAAATAATCTTTATTGTTTTAAAGTCATGCGATTAGTCCTCATTGTTTTAAAAAAATCCTACCAATAGTCCTCATTGTTTCAAAAGTCACTCAATTAGTCCCTCTTGTTTGCAAAAATCTCTCCATTAGTCCACAATGTTTACAAATGTATTTATAAACATTGAGGACTAATAGAGAGACTTTTGCAAATAATGAAGATTAATGGATAGACTTTTGTAAACAATAAGGACTAACTGATTGACTTGTGAAACAATGTGGACTATTGGTGAAACTTTTACAAACAATAGGGACTAACTGCATGACTTTTAAAATAATAAGAAATATTTGTCAAAATTTTATAAACAATAGAGACTATTTGTGATATTTGCCTTAATTTTGATGCGAGACTTTGATAGCTGATAAATATTAATGGAGATTTGGACATTTGAACAGTTAAAGAGAGAGTGTTGAGAGAAACTCTTTGTGTGATTGGTTGTGTGTGTGTAATATTACATGTACAAAGAGAGCTATATATAGGTACAATGACATGCCAATCAAGCTAGACTAATAAGGTAACTAGTTAATGATGAATCAATTACGTAATAATCTAAGTTAGATTATAGCCTAAATATATGGTATAATATATATGCGTTCATACTATATACATTAATAGCCCCCTCAAACTCAGCAGGGATAGGAACCAACTTGAATTAGAAAATTAAATCACGATGGCGACCTCGGGGATGAGTCTTCGTGAAAATATTAGCAATTTGATCAGCAAATGAGACTTTGACGAGACAAACAACACCCTTAACAATTTGGTAGGAGATAAAGTAACAGTCTATCTCGATGTTCTTAGTGTGCTTTATGATATTGTAAAATAAAACTTGCAACTTTAATTCAAAAAATATATGTATATAAAGTCTAAGTTAAAAAAAGAGATAAAGTCTACACTTTTCTTCACTTCTTGTATCTCAACATTCAAATGTCTCAAACTATTTCAATCCTAAAGTAGTTATTCAACCACCACCACCGCCACCACTGGAAAAAGTATTTGGAGAGCGATTGCCGCTAGCAGGCCCAGTACCATTACAAGGAGTATAATAAAATAAAGAACTTCTCCACTAACTTTCTTCAAGTGTTTATATAAATTTTTTTTTATGTTTATATTACTAATGTATTCGTATCTCATGAACTTATAATTTGTTATGTAATATTTTATCATTTATGTTAATATTATCAATCAACTTATGTCTCGTTAATCGTTAAATTAACTTTTTTATAGAAAATGTTAAGTTAAGTTTTTTATATTATTAATCCAACTATCAAAGTACTCCAATTATTTTGTGTAATATATATATATATATATATATATATATATATATATATATATATATTATATTTAGAATACACTAATCACAAAAAAAAGGCTGGCCTAGCTCAGTTCAACTCAACCAATTAAACATATGTGTCGAGTCGGGCTCAGTATTCTCAACCCATGATTCGGCCGGATTGGGCCAGACTGGCCCATATGCCAGCTCTACTTCCAGTTTAGCTCAGTCGATTAAACATATGTGTCGAATCGAGCTCAGTATTCTCAACCCATGATTCGGCCAGATTGGGCCAGACTGACCCATATGCCAGCTCTACTCCCAGGCATCAATGATGTTTTTGTATCACAATATTATTTATTTCAACAAAATATAGGATATATACAAAAATCACAAAATAAAATCAAACTCTAACTATAGTAATAAGAGTGATAAGAGAGTGGGAACTACGATTCTTGTTTCATTTACCAAAAGATTACTCATTTTATCCTATTTAATTTTTTATGTTTGTGAAGTTGACATCTAATGATAAACGATTTAGTTTGGCAATTTTGGTTGAAGAAAAATATTTTTGCAAGGTTATTTCTCCAATATCGATGATATTTTAATAAAACAAACTTTCAAAGTACACAATTTCCTTGTGTAGTTTCTAATTATTTATAGATTAAAACAAAAGTAAAAAAATATTATGAACTACAATATAACCTCTTTAAATCAACAATCTTGGACCACCTAAATTTATTAATTTAGCGAGATATTAATTTATTGATAAATTAATAATTATTTAATTTATAAAGAATTTTTAATTTTTTTGGCTCAACAATGAATATGTTATCATATCAAATGACAAAGTTAAGATTCAAAGTATTATCTATATTTGTAATTAACAAATTAAAGGTTCATTAAATTATACATAATTATAATAAAGGCTCAATGTATTTAACTTTATCAAAACAAGAGCATACAATGTATATTGAATCACATCATATAATATTTAACCCAATTCAATCTCTTACTATTCCAGAAAAAATAAAAAGTAAAAAAGTTAAACATTTTATGGTATCGTCAGTTTTAAAATAGCCAAAACGGTTTTGCATCTCAAAGAAAAGAGCAGAACTATAACATAAGAAATTCACAAAACATTATGTCAGCATAGAAAAAAGAATCATTCATATATGCAAAAATAATTGTAGAAATGGGTTTTAGAAAATTATGATTTGCAAGTCAGCAAAAAGTAGTTTGTCCAAAATATAGCAAGAGAAGGTTTTAAAATTTTAAAAGTATAAAATATATAATTCTGTAAAGATAAAATATTAAATGTCTGGTGCACAATCATGAGAAAAATGTATGCACTTTTTAGCTAATTATTGATTTGTAAAATATTTGGGGCCTATAAAATACAAAGGAGTATTTGAAACCTATTATCTTATAATTTTATAGAGAACATTAATTGAGTACACTAGTCCCAAGTTGGGACTAGTCAATTTTATTATTTAAAAGAGATTAGTAACTAATCGAGTATTAATAAAAAGGTGTTCTACTATATAAAAGAAACTTTCAAAGTAAATAATTAAATTCCTTATGTAGTTTATAGTTATTTATAGATAAAAACAAAAGAAAATGCATATTATGAACTATATTACACTAAAGGACAAAAGGGTACTATGCAGATTGTGCTCTCTACAATTGAATAGTAAATTAATTTGGCATATATCAATGCCCAAAGTCTTCTGTTATTTTTCAGTTACCCAATAATAAAATTTCAACCTTCTACATATGAGTACTATTGCAATAGAGTTACTATATACAAATATTGCCGTTCTAATTCTCACTTTCATGATATGCTAACATTTCGTTGTACCATATTTATCTATCTTGCATGGAAGTATTGGAATCTTGTCCTAATTGATTCTAAAGATTTTAAGAGACTTTCACGATAATTAGAAGAAAGAAAAATGGAATAAGATGTGAAAAAAAACCCCATGTTGGCATATCATGAAAGTGAGAATTAAAGCGCCAAAGAAAAGCCACACCAAGTGGGCTAACCCAACAAAAGTGTAACATGTCCAACTAAAACGCAAACCAAATAAATATAGAAGGGGCACAAGCCCACAACCAACAAACCTTAACCCTAAAAGACCTAAAAAAACCTAAATGTCCCAAGTAAATTTTTTTTTTTTTGGTTAAAAGCAAGCGTGTTTATATTTCCCAAACATATTTACATAGTATAATACCCCAAAGGGTTTACATCAGTGTACTATCTAACTTCCAAGCAATACAAATTGCTTGGTTAACCAAATTATGTTTGTACTTCCTAAACATAGACAATTTTGTTCTCACATCAAAAGCAACATTCTCACAAATTTGTTCCTCACTAAGATAAGAACTATTAAAAATCCTACTCTTCCTTTCTTTCCAAATGTGAAAGATGAAAGCACCAAGGAATAATAGGATACAAAAAGATTGAAAAGTTGATTTGGCGGCTAAATGAACAATTCATCTCTCACTTTGTTCCCAGTTAAGACCTCTAGGTCCTTTAGAGTTGTGCCAATCTCTATCCCAGATACGCTTGGTGAAGGAGCAGAGATAAAACTAGTGGTCTTTGTCCTTAGTGACAGCGTGACAGAAACAACATAACGGATCAAAATCAATACCCTATGAGAGAAGCCTTCTTTTAGTTGGTAATCTATATAGCCAGTAAAGCCAAGTACAAAAGGAATGCTTTGGAGTAGCTTTGCTAAACCAGATAACCTTTAAGCAATTGATGAGCGGATGGTGAATGCGGATGAGATCCCAAGCTGAAACAACGCTGTAGCACCCATTAGGGTTGCTGACCCAAATAATTATATCTTGCCGATGGTCATTTGGTCACAGGGCATTCAAATGACCATTAATAGTTTGGAAGATCCAATGATTACTCGACCAAATCTATTCACCATTTTGAAGGATTTTCCGCCACGCCCATGAAGGGTTAGATGGCATAAGAAGACTCCAAAAATCATAGATCTTCAAGTAATTGTCTCGAATCCATCTTTCCCAAATAGACTTCTGTCTAGTATTAATAATCCAAAGGTATTTCAAAATAGAAGCTCTGTTTGTATCAGTCAAGCACTTAACCCCGAGACCACCCTCCTCGATAGGTCTTGCAACAAGGTCCCATGCCACTTTAGGCTTACTGCTATTACAAGAGCCCCATAAGAAAGCAGCCATCTTCTTTTCAATGTCAACAATAACTCCTTTTGGAATAACAAACATCCTAGTCCAATAAGATTGAATGTTACTCAAAATAGCTTTAATGAGTTGCAATCTTCCAGCTTGAGACAAACAAATATTCCTTCAGTCCGCAATCCTTTCGTGAAACGATCCACAGGAGATTTACAATGTGATTTAAGGAATTTACTAGGAAGAAGAAGAACCCCAAGATACTTCATAGGAAGATAGCCCAGATTGTACCCCAAGATGTCAGCAATAACAGATTTCTGATGGTCGTTAAACCCACTCACAAAGACATCACTTTTATTCGAATTCACTTGCAGCCCTGAGATAGAATGGAAAAAATCAAGACCATATTTAATAAGTGAAACTGAAGTAGAATCACCTTCGCAAGACACGAGCAGATCATCTGCAAAGAGTAAGTGATTTAGTTTACTCTTTTTACACTTCGGGTGGTGCTTGAACTCTCTCCATTCTGAAATTTTATGAAAGATACTCGTAAGAACTTCCATTGTAAGCACGGAGAGAAATGGAGATATAGGATCACCTTGCCTGAGACCACGACCCTCTTTGAAGTAACCTGATAAACCCCTACTAATAGAGATAGAGAATTGAGTCGAGGTAATGCAGTGCCAAATCCAAGTAATGAAAATACTAGGTTTGGAGGACAAATGGCCATTCAATAAAGTCGTAGGCCTTCCTCAAGTCAGCCTTGATCATACATCTGGGACTCGACCCTTTGTTGTCATACCCCTTAACAAGCTCTTGACTGAGTAAGATGTTGTCTGATATGTTCCTTCCCTTCACAAATGCACTTTAGACATCCGAGATAAGATGGTATAATTGAGAGCTCATTCTAGATGCAATGATTTTGGAAATGCATTTGTAAATTGTGTTACAACATGCGATAGGCCTGAAATTACTCATAATAGAAGGAGATGGCACCTTCGGAATGAGAACCGATGTGGTAGAATTGATTTCAACAAGAATTTTCCCAGACTGAAAGAAATTCTGAACCGCCTTAGTGATGTCATCCCCAACAATATCCCATGTTGCTTTGAAGAAGTGAGCATTAAAACTATCAGGGCCAGGACTCTTGTTATTGTCAATAGAGAACATTTCATTCTTAACTTTTTCTCTAGACCTACTTAATGAGTTCATTAGCTTGCATCAGGTCCAAAGTATATTTAAGAAGGGATCTCAAATCATCTGTAGACATCTTGAAAGTTGAATAAGAATTAGAACCAATAAGGTTCTTAAAGTAAGCAACAACTTCCTTGTTGATATCATCATATGTAATATGAACATTGCCATCACTATCAATAATAGAGGAAATAGCATTCTTAGCAGCTTTCTCCTTAGCGTAGTTGAAGAAGAAAGATGAATTGGCATCTCCTTCCTTGAGCCATTGCACCCTCGATTTTTGCTTCCAAATGCTCTCATCAACATTGGATGATTGAGATTAGAAGAAAGGGATTGTTCAGCCTCAAAATCGGCACTCTCACTATTACCACAAAGGATCTTGTTCTGTACCTGACCCAATTTTTCACAGCAAAGCTTAATATCATGAGAAGTGTTCCTGAAATAGTTGTTGTTAAGAGCTTTCAATCCCTTTTTCACCAACCTGAGTTTAGTAACAACTCTATACATAGGACAACCAACCATATGAATATCCCATGCCTCATTCATCACATCACCAAATTTTTTCATGGGATGACCAAATATTAAAATACTTGAAGGGAACACTTTTGCTTTTCACTCGAGTGAAAAGATTGAGGACCTGTAGACAGTGGTCCGAGAGATCCATAGCATGATACACCAGTGAGGTATCGGGAAAAGTCACATTCCATTTTCCATTTGCAAAAACCCTGTCAAACCTACTCCCTTTAAAATTTAGACCATAAGATTTGTTTGTCCACGTGAATAGAGTCCCCGAGCTGCGTATCTCAGAGTTACCAGCTTTGTCAACACACTCAACAAACTCCCACGCACTTGACGGGAGTGAGTCACTGCCAGTTCGATCTTCAATTCTAGTAATCTCATTGAAGTCGCCTCCAAAACCCAAAGGAGAATTCTGATATGTCAGATTACACCGCACCACCGAGTCCCAAAGAGTTCTTCGATGTACCCCTTCATTCAGACTATACACAAAGCAAAAGTAGAATGACAAATTAGGAGTAAAACAGTCAATAGAGCAAAGGATATGTTGGTTGGAAGCTTCAACTTTTGAAATCTTCACTCTAGACGAATCCCACAATATCCAAATTCGGCCACTATCATCAAACTCATAATTGTTCAGATGATCCCAATTCCTAAATTTAGTCTCCAAAAGATTATGTGCCTTGGCACTCTTGATTTTAGTTTCAATGAGGCACGCAATAGAAGCATTATTCTACCTTAAAACTTTAAATAAATATGCCTGTTTGTACGGCTTATTGAGGCCCCTTACATTCCAAATGAGCATCTTCATAAATCAGGGAAGATTTTAATGTTAGGAATCTCATGGGCTTCAGACCCTAACTTAGAGTGACCAGGATCACCCATAAGAGCATGAGCAGAAATCATCGAGTCCTCAGACTCTGAATTACCCAACGTATCATATTTGTTAGAAGTTCCTTTGGGAGTTAGAACTTTCTTAGGAGTAACAACCTACTTACGAGGAGCTGGACTTTTAAGCGCTGCAAGACTTTTAGGACCACTAGGCATTTTTGTTTTAATCAGTTTCAAGACCTTGTCCTTCATAAAATTCGTTCTAGCTTGGTTACTTTTGTGAGGATGCCCCGTCGATTTTTGAACAATCGCTGGCTCTCAGGCTTCTTTGCTAGACACCTGCTAGATGGGTGACTTAAAGCCTTACAGTGAAATAATGGATTTGATTTCCATGGGTACTCAACATGGATTTTCACAACCTTATTCTTAGAGACTTCAAGCTCAAACTTATCCGGCAGAGTCTTCTTGGTATCAATTTTCACACAAACTTTAACAAACAAAAGTTTTGTGATGGACTCCAAAGAGGCCTCCATTTGAAGAAGGACTCATACTCTGCTAGCCACGTAACTGATTCTTACCGGTGACCAATATTCAATAGGAACATTCCAAAATTTCACCCACATTGGGATCTTGTTGAAACAGTAGTTAAGAAGCTCAATACCTGATTGTCATTTTTGAAGGAATAATAGGCGTTGGCTAACATGCCATCGTTGTTGAAGCACCTTCTCACAGTCTTGAGCAGTCTCAAACCGAAAGAAATAAAGCCCCTCATCAGTTGATTTAATATCAACTTTACCAAACTTTTTCCAAAGATTAGACACCATCAGTTTGACAAGGGTAAAAGTTGGAGCTTTATCAAGGAATTGACCCACAAGAACATTTTTCCAAAATGTACTACCTGCTTTATGAACAGAAAGGGGCGGATCTACCCTAATTTTTCCTTTGTATTCAAGTGGGCTATGGAATTACAGATGTACCATATTACCGGTTTTTCATTCAAATAGAGATTTTCATTCTTGTTTAGGTACCATAGGGGAGGAAGAACCAAAGTTAAGAGAAGACGGTACCTCAACAGATTTAATAGCTTCCATCAATGCCTTATCTACTCTAGCTTCAGAACCCAGTTGAGGAAAATCATCTGAGCTATCAAATGATGGAGGCTTAGTAATATTCCTTGGAGATTCCGCAATGCAAGAAGGGGGTTTAGGAAGTGCAACTTCTAGTTGTAGTACAAATGACTCGACGACCTCGACGTTACCGATGGCAGCAGCGGGTTCGCCATTTAAAACCCGAACTGGTCACTGAGAATGAGCCACAAGGGACTCAAGGTCAGTGAAGAACTCCTTGTTACTAGAGCTCGATGCTGAAAGAGAGCGAGTGTGTTTCTTCTTTTTAGCTATACCAGTAGGGTATCGCTGGCTAGGTATTGGACAAGGTAAAGGTAAATGTTTGGTTGTGTTTAGGCTAGGTAAATGTATGGTTGTCGGCGATGATGGTCAGATCTGGTGGGTTTGATGCATATTAGAAGGCTAACATGCGCCGAGGGAATTTAAAAGGAGAGGCTCATGACTTTATTTATCTTTTGATAACTTTAAAACAAATGTCCCAAGCAAATTAACAATTGTCGCCTCCACCAGAAAAGACAACGCACAAACTATCAAATGCACAAAACCATGAGAGAACAAAGTCCCCACATCACCACAACCTACTATAAGAAAAACATATGCAGACGATGGATTTTGGAGACCGAACTTATTTCTATCACCAAAGAGTCATAGAAAGGCGACAAAACATATATATGTAGTCATTAAGTAGATATGGAAAAGTGACGGAAAAGAGATGAAATTTTTTTTCAAACAAATTTCTAGCCAATCCATTACTATTTAGTGATAAAGTAGCCACATAAGGTGAATTCGTGGTGGAATAGCCACGTGAATTTGAATTTATGTGCTAATCTATTTCTAAATTTAGTGACAAAATTTGACTTCTCGTGGCTATTCTGCCATTAATTCACTTTTTTGGCTATTCTATCTCTAAATAGAGACAGATTGACTACGGAATGTAGGCATCATTTTTAACATAATTGTTGGTCCAAACCACGGACTGGAAAGGATTTGACAAAATGACATATAATTCTCTATAGTGCGAACTAGAAAGAATGATATATCATTTCATTGTCGTATCGAAGGTGATTTGGACCTAAACCTAAATTCAAAAACACTTGCTTATACTTTTAATAGACAAAAATATATATAGTAAAAAACTATAATTTATAATGCTTATTTTCTAAAATTAATTAGTACATTCTGTTGATAATCCATCACTATTCAGCCATGGAATAGCCAGAAGATTGATTGACATAGAATAGTCACTGAAATTCAAATTTTATCACTATTTTATTGCTAAATTGGGTGAACCACCGAGATTCAAAATTCTCTAGCTACTCATTTGTCAATTCACATTCTGTGGTAATATTTGGCTAAATAGTGACGGATTAGCTACAAAAAGTAATAACTAATGTTGGAAAAGAAGCACTACAAATTATAATTGTAGGGTGAGTAAAAAGGTGATGTGAGATGGGATGGGTAGTGTGTGATAGAGTAGGAGAGGGAAGAAGATGTAGTAGAGGAAAAAAAATGGGTAGTAGAGGGGTAAGTAGAAGCGATAGACCAATTGTCTATCGCCAATCAACAACGAGTCATTCAAGTTGGGGATGGGGTAGGGGTGGGGATGGGGGATAGGTGGTGGTAGGGTAAAGGAGAAGGAACAGTAGTCTATCCCAAACCAGCCCGTCAATCTTGTCCAACTGGTCTGTCACCACTTTCAATTATAACATTCAATGGTTGGAAGTTCCAACCATTGGAATGTAACATTCAACTTAAGAAAAAAAAAATTACCGCCTTCCCTAACCAGCCCCTACTCTCCTTACTTATTCATTTTCTTTTTTCTCTTTTTTTTTCCAATTTTATCTTCACTTGCAGGTATGTGTACGTATATTGTGTTTGTGTGTGTGTTATTATTAGTCTACTTTATATATATTGTTGGATATGTATATGTATATATATGTTATATATGTATGTTTATGTTGACAACAACATGTATAGACAATTATATATGTATATATGGCATGTATTAATGTATATATTATAGATCTAGTGTTATATAGCATATGTATGTACATATTGTGATTTTAATATGATTTTAATTTTTTATAATGTTCAAATTTTATAAGTTGTTAGTACAAAACTAGTTAGTGTTATATATGTATCAGAATGATAATGGATATCCGCTTTATCCAAAATCGGCGATTAACTGCCCGATAACAAAAAGCGATGGGGGTAGGGTTTGGATTTTATAAGAGAAAACCAACAAGTAAACCGATAGATTTTAGTTTTTGACGTTAAAAAAATCGAAATTCGAAACCCGATTATAAATTTATTATATAATAATATATCCATATATAAAATGATATTAAATTTACAGATATATTAAATTATTTTATGTATTTGTGGCCCAATATATTAACTATTTAAATGAACCAATTAATGGCCATTATTCAATGGCCCAATACATATAAAGATCTAAGGCCCAATAATTTATAAGAGTCCATTTAATATAATAACATAACCCTTGCGATCTAAGGCCCAATATTTTTAAGAATCCATTTAATATAATAACATGACCCTAATCCTCTAATATGTATTTTTTCTTCACCAGCCACATCTCTCTTCTTTCTCTCTTTTTATTTTTTGTGGAATTCTCTCTCTTCATTCATTCTGCTTGTGAGTATTTTCTATCCCTCTTCATCCATTTAACTGATGATTGCCATGTGTTCTTGTAAAACTATTGGTGTGCTGTCGCAGGCAACTAAAAATAAACCGTGTACTCTGAAAAATATCTGTAGTAGTGTGAGTAAGGATCGCTCACACAGAGAGTATCTAGCCTAATTTGTGTTACATAAACAAGGTTGGGGGGGTTGAGTATATAAAGAAAACTTAAGAAAAATTACTGAATTTAAAAATATTGAATTTAATTAAGAAGACGAACCTTGGTCTAAGTCAACATCCACCATCGGAATCTTGTAACCGATCATTGATACAAGTATATATCAATTCAAACTTTAAATATTCATCGTTGAAATTATTTTTCTATCTCTCCTTAGTCGTAGTTAATTAGAATACACGCGACCTAATTAACCCTAACCACTAAACAACCTCGGACACGCGCTAAAGGTTTAATCTAGTAGCAGCCTTAAGAATTAGAGAGATCGATGAAGCTAAACAACACAAACACACGCGGTTGCATTTAATTTAGTTGAACGTTCTTCCTAAAATCTAATAATCTCTGACGCAGCAAATTATTAAATCTTAGTTGTTTCGCAAATTAGAAGGATCAAACAATTATGGATTTGATATCTAACTTAGCAATAGATTATAACGAATAATAAACTAGTTGGCCACCCTAGCAATTAAACAAAAGAATCATATAAATAAAACAGAAGAACATTCAATACTTAAAGCATAAATTGAACAGTAAAAACTAATTAGATCTCACAGTTCTTATGATTCTGAGGCTTCAATTTCCTTCAACCAAGAATAAAAGTTTAGCCACGCAGAGCCATGAAGAAATCTTGAAGGAGAAAAAGGGAGAGAAAAAGAGGTGGTCGAAATCTTATGATTTCTCCCTCCTTTTTATAGTTTGTGAAGCCTACTAGATCCCATAAGATAATGGAATCCTAATCTAAATAGAATAAGAAAATATTAAAGGTGAAGTAAACTCCTAATATGACTAGAAAAGCCTAAAACAACTAGAAAAAGTCCTAATACAATTAGGATAGCTAAAATAGTTGGAATTTTCGTGCACCACATCCTCCACCATCAACTCGAAGCTTCTAGATAAATAATATTCCTGAACACTAAACAGCACAGGTGCAGCAACTTCACGTCCAATTTCAGCTCTGATGCAACCTTTATTTCTCAAAACTCAAAACATGAAAGTTGTAGATCTTCTTATTGGCTTTCCAGAACATCTTGAACCACCTCAATCGGAGTTCGGATGAGATAGTTATGCCCAAAACACGTAACAGTGTCAGAGCTGTCCAGAATTGCACAATTTAGCTTCGTTTTGCACTTAACTACTCCGTTTGCATCCTAAATCAAAATATAAAGATAATGAGTGTATTTAGGCATCAAATAGGTGTAAAATATTAAACATTAATGGAGAGAAATATGACATTTTGCATTCTTATCAAATTCCCCCACACTTGACATTTGCTCGTCCTCGGGCAAAACTCAAATTTTTAAAAAGACCAAAGTTGCAATGCTATCAACAAAGAACAACCAAGCTCTTCAAAACTCATAACACCTCATGAACAAACATTCTTAACCAACTTATAATTCCTTAGTAAGCATTCCCACTCGAAGATGGAGTAACGGAATACGTAGACCCTCACAGAGATAAACGCTCGACTCTCATGTGTTTGAAGGGTATGTGTTTCGCTCAAATTCATTCCAATGAAAATGATATACCATAGGCTTGCATATCTTCTCATTCTCCACCACTAAGATCACATGCATAACACAAATCATAAGGACTTTTCAAAGGTTGTAACGGGGCTTAAGGACAAAGGTGAGAATTATTTGGGAATGTAGCTCAAAAGCCATCAAAACTAGGGGAGCAAAAATAAACCAACTCAAGTTCGAATATGAAAAACATGACAAAACCAATCACTTCATTTAATAGCTTCCATCTTCATATATATCATGTATAAACGTAACCCTTTCTTGAAATTTTTAGGAAGAATTATGAACATGGATAGTTTAAAAGCAATTTCCTCCATCACTTCATTTCTTCTTTGTCTTTTTTTTCTTTCTTTTTTTTTTTCTTTTTTAAATCTTGCACCAAAACTATATCACAATGGAACTCAAAAATTGAGAACGAAAACATGTTCCATTTCACCAGTCATAGTCATACCATAAATTTAGACACCCCCACACTTATTTCTTGCATACCCATACTTATCATAACGTTGAACAATGCTCCACTAGTCCTAAGGCTTGGGTAAAGACATTGTTTTTCGGGTTTAAAGCTTGTAACATGGGTTCACAATAAACAAGGTTAATAAGGCTCAAAAGGGTTTAACAAATGGAAAATTTAAATACAAGGTAGGCTATTTGGCTTATGTAGCTAAATCAAAGAAGGCCTTAATCATGTTCATGCATGCATGCGTCAATGTGACCTCGAAGAGAATCAAGGCAAGTTCT